>CM054057.1:367634722-368960819 GCA_028641055.1 Alopecurus myosuroides | reverse complement strand
GACAACGAGGATCCTGAGGAGATCCTTTTCGATGGAGATGATGACCAGGACTAGATGTAGCCCATTTGCGCTTTTGGATGTTGTGCCAGTTTAATATGCTTGTAGCATTGCGATGTCCCCACGAGTCGCTTCCCTTATGTAGCTATGTGAAGCCTAGCTTGTATTGTGAGACTTATGATTGTGTTATGTGTGATTGTAAGACTCTATGTTATTAATGTGATATGTTTATGTTCTATTTATGTTTGTGATTTCTCTACTCGTATTTTATTTCTTGTGATTTATCACTTGTCTTTCATTTTTCCCCATAAAATTATTTTGTTTCCTAGTGTTTAAAAAAGTCTTCCTGCATAGTCTTACGCATGCTTCACTTCAGCATGGCGCCTCGCCGACCACCACCACTACCCCCACCATCGGTGGAGGCACTATTGGCCCTCATTATGGAGGACCGTCAAGCCACACGTGTTGAGAGCGCAGCCACCATTGCTGCACTGAAATAGTTGTCCAATACCAATGCCAACAACAACCACAACAATGGCAATGGCAATGGCCATGGTGCTCATTCAAAGCTGAAGGACTTTCAGCAAACTAATCCCCCGATCTTCTCCAAGATCGTGGAGCATCTTGATGCTGATGATTGGCTCTGCACTATTGGAAACAACCTAGAGGTAGATGCAGTGGATGAAGCTTACAAGGTTCTGTTTGCCACCCACTTTCTTGCTGGTCCAGCAAGAACTTGGTGGGAGACTACCTGTGACACTGTTGCTGCTGGTCATGTGTTCACTTGGGAATACTTTGTTGCTAGGTTCCGCAAGTATCACATTCATCAGGGCGTGATGAATATCATGCGGGACAAGTTTCTCAAGCTGAGGCAAGGAGGAATGTTAGTATCTGAGTACTGTGAGAAATTCACTGCCCTGTCCAGGTATGCCCCAGAGGATGTAAACATTGAGGTGAAGAAGAAGGAAAGGTTCCTGAATGGACTGCATGATGAGATGCAGTGTACTCTGGTTGTGATACCATTCCAGAATCTGGAGTCGCATGCTGATGCTGCCATGATGATGGAGCATAAGCGCCAGAATGCTTTTGACAACTGTAAGAGGAATATGATGACGAAAGGAGGGTCTAGTGCACCCAAGACTCGCGGTACCCCTTATGCAAGGCCACCACCACCAAGGGCGCCTGCTTATGCACCTCGCCCGAATCACCAGTATGCACCAAGGCCCAATCACACCAACAACCATGCTTCTTATGCACCAAAGCCTGGAGGAAATGGCACGGGAAACAATTGCAACCATGCTGCAAAGACTAACCCGCTTTGTCTATGGAAATGAAGGACACTTCGCTCGTGAGTGCCCTACCAAGAGTGCTGCTCCAGCTGAGCCCACTGCAACCGAGATGAACCAAGGTCTATTCATGAGGAGGCAGAATGTGATGAAGGGACATCGGAATAATGTCACTGCTGAGGAGGCACATAAGGCACCAGACATGGTGATGGGTATGTTTCCTGTCAACTCTGTACCAGCTGTAGTACTGTTTGATTCTGGTGCATCGCATTCCTTTGTCACCAAGCCGTTTGCTGAGAAAAGTGGTATGAAGCATACCCGTATGCACAACCCTATGTTAGTAAAAAAATACCTGGAGATAGTGCTAAAGCCAACCTTGTTTGCAATGAAGTACCCGAGGAGATACAAGGGAAAACTTTTCATGCCGAACTAATAGTACTGGGATCCCAAGGGTTAGAAGTAGTACTAGGTATGAACTGGATGACCAAGTATAAGGGTGTTATAGATTGCACCAAGAAGTCCATTTCAATGACCACTAGTGATGGAGAAAAATTTTCTTACACCGCAAGATAGCCTTCATCAAAGATCCATTGCCACACTAGTGTAGACAACCCCACACTTGAGGAAGTTCCAGTAGTATGTGAATACCCGGATGTTTTTCCAGAAGAGTTACCCGGTGTGCCCCCCGCTCGGGATAGCGAGTTTATTATTGAGTTAGCGCCTGGAACCGGAGCTATTGCACAGAAGCCTTATCAGATGAATCCGAAGGAGTTAGATGAATTGAAGAAACAGCTAGATCACATGCTGAGGAAAGGTCTGATTCGCCCAAGTGCATTGCCATGGGGACCACCTGTCATTTTTGTGGACAAACGGGATGGTACCACTCGCTTATGTGTGGATTACCGCAAGTTGAATGATGTTACCATCAAAAACAAGTACCCGTTGCCCAAAATTAAAGACCTGTTTGACCAGTTGAATGGGGCTAGAATTTTCTAAAAAATTGATCTTCGCACTGGTTATCACCAATTGAAGGTTCGTGAGACCAATATTTCCAAGACTGCTTTCACCACTCGTTACGGGTTGTATGAGTACACCGTGATGTATTTTGGTCTGACCAATGCCCATTCTTATTTCATGAACCTCGTGAACAAGGTGTTCACGGATTATTTGGAAAAGTTTGTCGTGGTGTTTATCGACGACATTCTTATATATTCCAAGATGAGGAAGAACACGAAGAACATCTGAGAATTATGCTCAGAACACTTCGTAAGCATCAACTGTATGCTAAGTTCAGTAAGTGCCAATTCTGGCTGAAGGAAGTCGGATTTCTTGGACATGTGGTATAAGAAGGGGGAATTTTTGTTGACCCTACTCTAGTTCAGTCAGTGGAGAAGCGTGCTGCTCTGACCAACCAGACTGAAGTCCGATCATTTCTAGGTTTAGCAGGTATTACCGCAAGTTTGTTCAAGGATTTTCGAGAATCGCCACACCACTCACTCAGTTGCTCAAGAAGGATAGTAAATTCGTATGGACGGACAAGTGTGAAGAGAGTTTCCAAGAGGGTAAAAATCGATTGGTGTCTGCCCCAGAACTCATTATGCCGGACGTCACCAAGAGTTTCGATGTTTATTGTGATGCTTCTAAGATTGTTCTTGGAAGTGTTGTCATGCAAGAAGGGAAGGGCATATCTTATATCTCACGCCAGTTGAGACCTCATGAGCTAAACTACCCCAAGCATGACTTAGATCTTGCCGCAGTTGTTCATGCCCTAAAGGCATGGCGACACTTACTTATGGGAAAAAGATGTGAAATATACACGGATCATAAGAGTTTGAAGTATATCTTTATTCAGCATGAACTCAATATGAGGCAACACCGTTGGATTGAGCTCATTAAAAATTATGATCTAAGTATCCACTATCACCCTGGGAAGGCAAATGTTGTTGGTGATGCTCTTAGTCGAGAGTCGGTCTCTCTGAATGCTATGATCCAGATTATGCAATCTGAGTTGTGGAAAGAACTTGACCAACTTGGTATTGAAGTGGTTAGCTATGACATGTTGGACACCATAGAAATTAAAACAACTCTGGTTGATCAAATCAAAGAAGCTCAGAAAGGCCATAAACGTATTGATGGAATTAAGACCCGCATGGAGAAGGAGAAAGTTGTTGGTTTTACCATTGATTCCGAGTGAGTATTGTGGTATGAGGGTCGCATTTGTGTTCCTTCCGAGTCTGAGCTAAAGCAGACCATCATGACAGAAGCTCATGATACCCTGTATTCGATTCATCCCGGAGGAACCAAGATGTATCAAGACCTGAAGGAGAGGTTTTGGTGGCATGGAATGAAGCATGACATCGCTTCATTTATAGCCAAGTATCATGTTTGCCAACAAGTAAAAGTTGGGCACCAGCGTCGCGCTAGATTGCTTCAGCCACTGAAAGTTCCATTATGGAAATGGGATGACGTTGGGATGGACTTCATTACTGGACTTCCTAGGTCCAGCCGAGGAAATGATTCTATATGGGTTTTCATGGACAGGCTCACTAAAGTTGCTCACTTTATTCCTGTCCGGACTACTTATCGTGGAGACCAGCTTGGTGATCTTTACATTTCTCTAATTGTTAGCCTGCATGGAGTCCCTAGCAGAATTGTGTCTGACCGAGGAACACGGTTCACTTCTCAATTCTGGAGAAAGTTGCACGAAGCACTTGGAACCAAGTTATCCTTTAGCACAGCCTACCACCTGCAGACTGATGGACAAACTGAGCGTGTGAACCAGATCTTGGAAGACATGCTACCTGCTTCTGTTTTGTCTTATGGAGCCAAATAGGAAGACTGACTGCCTTTTGCGGAGTTTTCTTACAACAACGGCTATTATTCTAGCTTGCAAATGGCCCCTTTTGAAGCCCTGTATGGACGCATATGTTGTACACCTCTGAACTGGACTGAAACTGGTGACAGTCATATCTTTGGTGTAGACACTTTGCATGATGCAGAAGAGCAAGTCCAGCTTATTCGTGGTCGTCTCAAGGCAGCTCAATCTCGCCAAAAGAGTTATGCTGACACAAAGCATCGCGATGTCTCTTTCAGCATTGGAGATTTCGTGTATCTTCGTGTCACACCAATCAAAGGGATGCAGAGTTTTCATGTCAAGGGAAAGCTTGCACCTTGGTATATTGGTCCTTTTAAGATCTTGACCCGTCGTGATGAAGTGTCTTATCAGTTGGAATTGCCAGAAGAGTTGTCATCATTTCACGATGTTTTCCATGTGTCTTTGCTCCGGAAATTTCTTCATGTACCTGAGAAGGATCTCACCTACCAAGATGTTGACCTCAGGACCATTGACTTGAATGATGACCTGACCTATCGTGACAGACCCCTGCGCGTTCTTGAGGAGAATGTGCGTGTGGCTAGGAAGTGTGCTATTAAATTACTTAAGATTGAGTGGACGAATCACTCTGAGGAAGAAGCTACCTGGGAGCATGAGGATTATATCAGAAAGGAGTTCCCTGATTTCCTTAAGGCTTAGACATGCAAATCTCGGGGCGAGATTCTTTTAAGGGGGGAGATCTGTCACACCCCAGTTTTTGGACTGTTGTAATATAGTTATGGGAGACAAAAATGTGAGCCAAAAAAAACTTTTGCAATAGGTTTGTGTGGACCAATATGTGTATGTGACCATGGTTATCTATGCAATGCAAGCAATGTTCTCTTTTAAATCAAATATCATTTTTCCTGAAGCTCACTATTTTTTTCTCTGATGTTTTCCATATGTTATCTTGGGTAAGTGATGAGTATATAATAGGGGTCCATGGTGTTTATACATGCTTAAGTTGGAAGGAAATATTGAGCCTCACTGATGTTCATTATAAGGGTTATTGATAACACAAACATGAATGGAGGAAGACGTCAAGGCATACTGGAAAACAAGTTTAAACCAAAAACCACTAGCCTCTAGATTGTATTGTTGCTAAGCATTCATCTTGAAGTATTAGCATTGAAAAAGTTGCGTGATATTTTGTTATTCCATTGGGAATAGGGGATACAGGACCACTCGTGATCTTTGATTACGTGTGCATGAGTGTGTAGTTGAGAATATCCAAAGGGATTGATTGTTGTTGCATTGGCAACAGGGGTCATCCAAGTGAGAGGTCTCAGTGTAGCACTAGTTATCACAAAATCCACGAAACATCCACAAAAATAGAGGGAGGTCTTTGAGAAGATCAGGCCACCCCATATCTTCTTGGTATTATATTCTCAGGTTTACTCGGTGAGCAAAGTTATCCCAAGTTTAGTTGTTTTTATTTCCTATCCAGAAAAATCCATACAAAAATATTAGGTTTTAGTTTTGCCAGAGCCTAGATCAACACCAATTAGCTGCTACTAGTTGTTGTTTTCTGTTGATTTTTTTCCTGTTTTTCTTTTTCATCTTTTTAGGGTTCATCGTGTTCATCTTTTGTTTCCATCTATGCCGAAAATCCCACAAAAAGATTTTCCCAAACCTGTTGCGTATTTCCCTAGCCACCATCGGATTCCTTGCTGGGATCGGATTATATCCGCGTCGCCGCTTTTTGTCCTATTCGGACACAGATCTACTACCGGCCAACACGCGACATAACCGCGTGGTCCACGCGCGCCCACCGTCTCGGTTTATCGCGCGTCGGTGCCTCCGATTCCCCCTCGCATTCGATCCGACAAAAGCGCCAAACGCGACGCCGCACCAAACGCAGGCACAAAAAGCACGCGCCGATCCCACCGAACCACACGTCACGCACCATCGTTGCTAACCGCGTCGCTCCTTGCTTTGAGCGCTAACGGAATCCGACCTACCCGCTAAGGAAAAAAACACACGTTTTTTTCCAAATCACATATGGACTCGGTCCATGCACCTACCGCGTGAACCGCGTCCACTGCACCGCGCGTTCTTGCTTTCCTTTCCACCTGCACACGCGCGTTGTGCTCCACTTGCACACCACGCGGCTACGCGCCTGTGTTGCTACATAACCGCGTGTGTCAGAGTCATACGCTCATACCAACAAAACGTGTGCAGCCACTACTCGCACTCAGCATATTCTTTGGAACCGCTGGCAGACAAAACGCGTGCGCTGATCACCGTATCCCATTAACCCGTTGCCGTGCGTTTTACGATCCCATGTCTCATCGAACTCAGCCTAGCCACAGCCTATCTACAGCAATTTTTTAGGAACCTACCCAAAGACCAGCTGTTTTTATTGCTCTAACAAGCTGCTCAATTTGATCAATTTTTTTGTCCATATCTCTTGTTGCTCCTAGTTGATTCAAAAGCCATTGGAAAAGTATAAAAAAATAGAAAGAGAGAAAAGGCAAAAAGAGGCCGAGCCATATATTATCACTAGTGGAGCTTGATACATCATATCTTGGATATTTTTGTGGACATATTTGAGCAATCTTGTGCATGTTTTCATAGAGTATTTGCTAGTGTATTTCCAGTGCTTGCAATAACTCTTACATATAAATGCTAAGCCTCATTTGTCTCCCAGAGTGAGTGTGTTCCTTTAGTGAATTTTATCACATTAGACAGTACACTGGAGTTGCTATTTTGGTGTTGTTAGGAATCCCAACCAAGCCCCACCAAATACCCTGTTTTGTCTTGTGACACTTGATATCCTAGTTATTCTCTTCTCACACTTGGTACACTATTCATCGATACTTGTTGGTAAGTAAATTCTATTCACTTTGGAACGGTGAGATACATCTTATTTGCTGGTGTTGAGTGAGTTGTGAGAGAACACCACAACCCATTGTTATTTTGTACTAACAAGTTAATCATTGGAGTTTCCTAGTGTTGATGCTTGCAGTTCTACATTTTGGGAGGAGGATGCTAGTGGGATCCCTGCGTCAGATTTGTTCCACTTCACAGCAGACAACGAGGAAAGCGAGGTTACTATTACCCTTGATAAAGGTACACGGTATAATTTTGTTAGTCGTGAGGTTGTTGAAGAATTGCGGTTGGTTCCAAAAACATGTGATCTACTTAGGTTACCTACATAGGATGATGAACTTATTATTAGTCACATAGATTATGTTCCTTTAACCATTCATGGCCATAAGGAGAAAATTTTATGTCATGTGATGCCTAAAGCTATTAGTTGTTCTCATATTTTGTTGGGACGACAATGGTGCATTAGATATAGAGTTAATTTTGATAGTCAGTATCCTGATTTACACTTATTTTGGAACAATAAGAAATATTGGATAATATATGCATGGCTTACAAAATTTCAAAGAGTTAGACAACCCTTAATTTCTGCTCAAATGCTTGAGAAGCAAAGACTTGAAAAACTTGAGATGCAAAGACTTGAGTGTATAGTTATGGGATTTGTCGAGGTTGAGAAGGCATGTGAGGTTGTTTCTACTAATGTAATCATGTCTACTCCTAGTGTTGTTTCTTCTGATGTGCAGGTTGCTTTTGAAGAAAGGGAGCCTATAGTACAACATGCACCACCACCACATACATTGGAGGAACATTACATTGTGCCTAGTATTGTTTCTTGTGATATGCAGGTTACTTTTGAAGAAAGGGAGCCACCTCAAGTACAACCTGCATCACCACATGAGATAGATGAATTGGCACCTACTGAATCTGAGGAGGATGTCACTGATATTGGTGTCGATTTCGAGCTACAAACTACAAGTGCTGAATTTTGTGAGTCTACTAATTTGCTAGTTGATTCTTGTGAGTTAACAAGCATATATAGTTCACTACCATGTGATAATTTGATAATTTCGAATTTTGAGCATGTGGTATTGATTACACATAAGGAAGCGCTTGCTAAAATACCACCTAATAATATTGTGTATTTAATCATGTTACATGAACCAATTACTGTGCAATGTGCTATGAATAAGATTGGTGAAATTTCATATATCAATTCTAGCAATACTACTTGCTTCACTTTTAATTTGGTTGGTGACTATAACATGAATGGAATTTTTATGGTGGATCAAATATGTATTACTTGTGATAGAATTGCTGAATTGAACATTGTGTTACCTCGGTTGGATGGTTTACAATTTGATAAATATGAGCATAATGTTACACATATGTTTGATTTGCCAAAAAACTTTGATAAATACATATGCTACTGATTTGTATTTCACTTATATTTGCAAATTCAGTTGCAATTTACATAATGAAGATAATAACCATGTTACAACAATTAGGTGTACTACAACCAAATTTGATCATAGATCTTCTGTGAGAACACCTGATTTGATACTAAACAATAAGAATGTATACATAGATGTTTATCCTTATGATCATGATTCTATGAGCTTCACTTATACTTGCAATTTTGATTTCTATTTGATGAAATGCTATTTGTTTTCATATGACAATTATGTGCTATTTACATGCAAAATTCGTGGTCCTATGTTATGTGAGAATTTTTATCATGTGCACACAACTAATGCACCCCATTATAGATACATATATTGTGCATACACGTTGTTCTTTTTGTTTTTTCCATGTTCAGTTTACCACAAGCCGCGAACGTCTTGTCTTGAAGAAAGGGAGGATGATGAGGATATAATAGGGGTCCATGGTGTTTATACATGCTTAAGTTGGAAGGAAATATTGAGCCTCACTGATGTTCATTATAAGGGTTATTGATAACACAAACATTAATGGAGGAAGACCTCAAGGTATACTGGAAAACACGTTTAAACCAAAAACCACTAGCCACTAGATTGTATTGCTGCTAAGCATTCATCTCGAAGTATTACCATTGCAAAGTTCTGTGATATCTTGTTATTCCATTTGGAATAGGGGGATACAGGACCACTCGTGATCTTTGATTACATGTGCAAGAGTGTGCAGTTGAGAATATCCAAAGAGATTGATTCTTGTTGCATTGGCAACAGGGGTTATCCAAGTGAGAGGTCTCAGTGTAGCACTAGTTATCACAAAATCCACAAAACATCCACAAAAATAGAGAGAGCTCATTGAGAAGATCGGGCCACCCCATATCAGTAAGTTTTGTTCCAAGTATTGGATCATGCTTGTTTTCAACTTGAAAACATTATTTGGTTTTTCTTCACCCAAGAAAACAAAATTGTATTTGGAATTATGGATGTTTACCTTTAATTTCCTTATTGAAGTTTTTTCCTGAAAACCTAGCCAAACACCTTTTCTAGCTCATCTTTTCAACTAGTTAGAGTGTCCTATTTTATATTTTCTTGGCTTAGTATTGTTCTCTGGTGTGTGGACTACAAATCCATGCCCTTAGTTTGAGTGTTGAAGTTTGGGAATCAACGGATGCATGCATGTTTTTATGGCAATAAAATAAGACAGAAAAACAGAGAGTTTTCAAAACATAGAAAAGCAGAAATATGCCATCTTTTAGCTTGTTTTCACGACCTTGCACATTTTCAAAAAATATATTTAAAATGTGTTCCTGGATATTTATGGCATGTTTAACAATGTCCGATTTGAATTTTGAAAATTTGACTTCATTTTCTATTTTATTAATGCTTGAACTTTTCCTTGTTTCTGTCTGCACCGGTACTTAGCAGAATTTTGCTAAGTCACTTTTTCTGAATTTTCTGAAACTTGTTTTTGGGCAGAAGTTTGAATGCTTGGATTAGTTCGAAAATGTTTGAATTGAGGGGAGAGATCATGTCCTGTTTCCTCCGCATTGTGTCAGCATCGAGTAGGTGCCTTGGATACCCCTTGGGCTTGACCAAACAGTGAGAGAGGAAGGAGAGAAGTGGAGGGCCGAGAGGGAGAAGAGGGGGCAAGTGGCACATTGGCATTGACCCTGTCACTCCACCATTGTGGCCATGAGGACTTGGCATGGTCGCCTCTATCGTGCTCTACCGCGGGACACACCCTAGCCCCATGCCACCCCTTGATCGACGCCAGGAGCCAACCCCAGCCCATACCCGTGCACGCCCGTTGGCACCACCATCCGTGCCCGTTCCTATAAGCTTCCAACCGCTCAACCACCTCGCTAGCAGCCTCACACAACCTCACCGCACTCCCCCACCGAGCCATCCATCCCCGCTTGCTCTCTGTGAGAAACGCAAGGAGAAAACTCGCCGGAGCCCATGCCGGATCCACTCAAAGGTGGAGCCCGATCCAACCACCCAAACCTCGCCATTTGTCCATAGCCTTGCTCCCTGCAACCGTGCGCTCCTCCTTGACATCGTGCCTTGGCCGTTTGCCCGCAGGAAACCCGTCGCCGTCCACGACACCGCTGCGGACGCAGGCATCACCGCCGTCGACTAGAGTCGTTACTGCTACTGTTGCTTGCACGACTGCACTACCTCGACCTCCAGCAACCACCGCAGCACCTCGCCGTCAAGTTTCATCGCCCCTAGGTGAGCCAACATCCAGCAACCTAGATCCGGTACCACTTTGGTACTGATTTTATGGTGGTGTCACCTCTCTTAGATTGTACTTTTATTTATAGGAAAGCATGAGTAGTTTTGACTTGATTAATTGCTTCATATTTTTATCACTAGAAGGAATAGGGTTTTTGATGCTTGTTTAGTGGGATATTAATTTTTCCCAAGTATTACCATAGGCATTGTGACCTCCTAATGACTTGGTAGGCTAGTGGAACACCCACTGGTGCCATTGCATTTTTGTGAGAAATATAATTTTCCCCACCGTAGGCATGTTTGCTAGTAGCCTTGTTTTATTTATGCGTGCTTAATAATTTTGCCCATTGGAAAATTGAGTGATAGATTAATGTTGTGTGTTGCTTGATGTCTGTTTTTCCTTATATTATGGCTTGCCTTAGTTGGTTCTGAATGTGTGTCCTTTATTTTCTTTTACGGCGTTAGAAAACGAGGAAGGAGACACTGCAAAAGAGGCCTACTTCCATTCCTGTTATTTCCAGGAACAAAACCAGGACCAATACCAAGGCAAGCCATCCTAATGCTTGTTGTTACTATACTTATAATTATCTATCATTCAAGTTTTTTACTTCTGAAGTTTTACAAAATTTGGTTAACAAAACTATTTTGGTTGTGCCTATTACTACTATTAATATTATACTTAACTATCACATTGCCATTAGTCAAAAATTGGTGTTACCATGCCTTTAGCCACCATATGATATATAATAACCACCTACATTAATAATCTTGAAGTCCCTAAGTTGACCCCCTAAAAATGTGTTTTTGTAAACAAAGGCTTTACGGAAAAACATCGGTGGAAAGGTGGGACCTTGTCCACTGGAGATGGTAAAGAGGAAAGTTTTGAAAGTGCTTTTACAAAAGATACATAACCTAATCTTCGCTGGAAAACCAAGACGTACGACCACTCTACCTCAACATGGGCAAGGGGCCTAGCTAGAAACTTGTTCATCTTAGTGTCTGTTCTATCCCAAGTGCTATAGAGGATTTTATCCTTTGAACCGAAATGTTGCCATGTGTGAGACACGGGACTGCAAAGTGTGGGATTAATTTTCCCTCCAGCTGGAACAGTTGTGTCTCCTGTCATGGCGGTGTGCGACACGATGCCGGGGAGAATAAACCCAGTTGAAGGGGTAGTCATATACTAGCTTGAACATAGTGGAAGGTTAGGACAAGTTATCTGATGTTCGCATACTGTCGCGGATAGTCCATGGTTGTTCATAGCAGATGTTCTGGATCTTGTGGATTGTGTACACCTCTGCAAAGTAAAACTATTCAGAATAGCCGCGTCCTCTAATATGGACAGCTAGCATTGTGTCAATGTTTTTCAAAAGGATGTTTTTGAAAAAGGATTAGTACATGCGAGGTACTGGAAATATGAGCTTTGTACCTGTGAGGTACGGATGAGGAAAGGCTGGAAGTTGTTTTACAAGAAGTTTTGCAAAGAAAAAAACTTTCTTTACTAAACAAAATCTTACAAAACCTCTTGGATATGTGATATCTACAAGAGAAACTATATTATATACTTTTGAAGTATCTTCTTCATCAAAGATATAGAGATGTTAATCAACCATGATCTATCTTTCATTCATCATGGGTAGAAAACCCTATGTATGGCCTACCCATTCCACCAAATAAGCATACTTGCGTTTTTATAAGCTTCATAGAGGATTTCTTGCAGAATACATTCAAATGTACTCATATTGGTTTCATCCCTCGCTATTAACTTCGCCAGACTGCAAGGAGTATCCCCACGAGGAGTACTATAATGATGACGTTGCGAACTAGGATTGTCTCCCGGTCAGCAGCCTATAGGTTAAGGCGTGACTTGGGCTCTGTCGCGTTGTGCTTTTTTGGCTTCCGACGTGTTCGTGTTTTTTGTCTGCCCTGCATGGCAGTTATCTAAGACTTGGTCATGTGAACATTTATGTAAGACCTCTAATATTCGTGTAATGGATGATGTAATATTTATGCCAACTTCATATGTTGTTCACGGCTGATTGTTCTGGGATCGTGAGTGTATGCATATGAGGGGTCTTGGACTGCTAGGATGGGGCTCTACAATCGTCCTCAAGGTCGAGACGTTGAAGCCAACAACCTCAAGATCATCACCAAGCTCGTCGCCATGATCACAACCCCAACATGGAAGATGGTGGACAACAACAACCACCACCACCACTTCCTCCACCACAAGCTTCTCTACGAAATTGGTATGAAGATAGCTCGCCATCGCCACCTCCTCGACGCCGAGAAGGTCGTTGTGACCCTGTTCAAAATCACCCTCAATGACTGGACCTTCAACAACATAATCCACCACCTCCACAAGGCCCCGCTAATGAATATGGTCACAATGACTTCGTGGATGGTGCTCGCCAACATCGAAGGACACCAAGGCGCAATGTGCGTCACCAGCACAATGACCGCCAAGAACAAGAACTTCCTTAACACCCTCGCAATGAACAAGAGCATCCTCAACAACACAACCGTGACAATGATGATAATGAATGACGTGAAGCACGACTACATCATCATCAACAACCGCCTCCTAATGACCACCCGCGTCATCCTCCTCATCATGACCGCCAACGCCAAGCCAATGAGGATGACCCATATGATATTTAACCTCCTATCTATGATGAAGACCACCATGAGCGACCCCATCAACAACATGAAGACAACAATATGAGTGCCCATCGCTTCAACATCCCAAAATTCAATGGCGAAAATGATCCTGAAGAATATCTTGCTTGGCTCTCAAGGTGGACAAGATCTTCGGCATCCACAACTTTAGTGACAAGAAGATGGTTGCTATGGCATCTTTGGAGTTTGAAGGCTATGCACTATTATGGTGGGACCGTCTCCAAGATGAACGACTCAAGAACCGGATTGCTCCCATGGCCACTTGGAATGAGATGAAGGAATTTATGCATGCCTGTTTTGTTCCTCCTCACTACAAACGCGACATCTTAAAAAAGCTTCAAGATCTTAGACAAGGTTTGAAGTCGGTTGATGAGTACTACAAGGAGATGGAGACCACTTTGATAAGAGCTCGTGTGATGGAATCTCAAGAGAAAAAAATGGCCCGCTTTCTCATTGGCCTCAACTACCCAATAAGGAAGATTGTCGAGTATCAACCCTATGACAACATCGTTGCACTTGTCCATCAAGCTCTCAAGGTCGAGGGTCCAATTGCGGAAGACCTCAAGTACAACAAGCAAAAGGCTTACTTTGCATCAAGGCCTTCTTATTCGTCTCCAATGACACAAGTAATAACACTGAACACCACCAAGAGCACCTCTAGAACTCCCAATGCTACCAACAAAACTCCATAACCATTCAAGAAACAAGTGTCTCCTACCACCACCTCTAATGCTCCTTGAGTCAAATCGAGCACAATTACTTGCTTAAAATGTGGTGGAAGTAGACACCAAGTGTTTCGAGTGTTCTGAAAAGATGATCATGATTGTCAACCAAGATGGTTAACGTGATTCAATGAGTGAAGGTGAATACTATGCCTTGCACTAAGTTGCTCTTAATAACTTGGACGTAAAAAACGATGAAGAAGAGAGTGTCTATTGCGATGAGGACAAGAATCCATCGCTAGTGGTGACACGAGTTCTTACCACCTCTCCTCAAGATGAACATGACCAATGGTGCAACCTCTTTCAAACTAGAGCCAACATCAATGGCAAATCAATCAAGGTTATCATCGAGGAAGGGAGTTGTCATAATTTGGCTAGCAAAGAGCTTTGCAACAGACTCCAATTGAATTACAAGCAACACCCACACCCCTACCATGTCCAATGGCTTAGTGACTCCGGCACCTTCAAGATTCAACACATGGTTACCGTACACTTCAAGATTGGCCTCTATGAAGACACGGTTGAGTGTGACGTTGTGCCTATTACTGTGTGTCACCTTCTTATTGGACGACCTTGGCAATACGACAAGAGTGTTATTCATGACGGATGCACCAACCACTATAGCTTCAAGTGGAATAACAAGACGTTTGTGCTCCGTCCCATGTCTCCTAGCCAAGTGATCGCCGATAATGCCAAGACCCTTGCACGTAAGAGCTCAAATCTCGTGAGATGAGTGGTGAGAGAGTGATCCACCTCAAAGAGAGTGAGAACCACAAGCCAAACATGAGTGGAAAAATTTTGAGTGCTCCCAAAGGCCTTGCCTTACTTGACACCAAAAGAGAGATGCGAGAGTTACAAAATGACCCATCCATTCTTCACTTTGTGCTCGTGTGCAAAGGAGAAGCACTTGAAACTAACTCCATAACAAGCTTTCCTCCGTCTTTGTTGCCTTTGTTGCGGGAATTTGAGGATGTGTTTCCCGAAGAACTACCATCGGGTCTACCTTCCCTACGTGGCATCGAACATCGCATTCACCTCATTCCGGGTGCGCCACTTCCAAACCATGCTCCACACCGGTTATGCTTGTCCCTAAGCAAGACGATACTTCTCGCATGTGCATGGATTGTCGACCTATCAATGCTATCACCGTTAGATATAGACATCCCATCCCCAGGCTCGATGATATGCTTGATGAATTAAGTGGTGCTGCTATCTTTTCCAAAATTGATCTTAAAAGTGGATATCACCAAATTCGCATGATCATAAGTGATGAATGGAAATCAGCTTTCAAAACTACACTTGGTTTGTATGAATGGCTTGTCATGCCCTTTGGTCTTTAGAATGCTCCCTCAACTTTCATGCATCTTATGAATGAAGTTTTGCACCCTTTAATTGGAAAATTTGTCGTGGTTTATTTTGACGACATCCTTATCTATAGACAATCTTTGGTGAATCACCTTAATAATATTTCTCAAGTCTTGTTGGCTCTCTATAGCAAATCTATAGCAAATCTCGAGGCAATTAGAAATTTGCCTAACCCTACTTTCGTGGGTGAGATAAGACGTTTTGATGTTCTTTCCGGTTTCTATTGCCGTTTTCTGAAGGATTTTTCAACCATTGCTTTCCCTTTAAATGAGCTTACAAAGAAGAATGTACCATTTGTTTGGGGAAATGCACAACAAAAAGCTTTCGATACCCTCAAGAAATGTTTGACCGAAGCACCTTTGCTTGTTTTGCTGGATTTTGAGAAAACCTTTGAGATTGAATGTGATGCTAGTGGAATAGGAATTGGTGGCGTTCTTATGAAAAATGGACGTCCCGTTGCTTATCATAGTGAGAAATTGGATGGTTCTAGACTCAATTACCCAATTTATGACAAGGAACTATTTGCTTTGGTTAGAGTCTTAGAAGTTTGGCAACACTATCTTTGGCCTAAAGAATTTGTCATTCATTCTGATCATGAATAATTGAAATATTTGAAAAGCCAAGCCAATTTGAATAAAAGACATGCCAAATGGGTAGAATTAATAGAATCTTTTCCTTATTTCATTAAGTACAAGAAAGGTAAAGAAAATGTTGTAGCGGATGCTTTGTCTCGTAAAGAGTGTCTTCTTACCATCCTTGAAATCAATGTGATTGGTTTGGATGAGATCAAAGGCTTATACTCTTACGATGTTTTCTTTGGACCCATTTTTTGAGAAATGCTTGCCCAATCGAGGTTTTGATGACTACTATCTTCACAAAGGGTTCTTGTTTAAGGCTAAAAAATTGTGTATTTCGGAGTCCTCTCTTCATTTGTTGTTATTGAAGGAATCACATGAAGGAGGTCTCATGGGACACTTTCGAAGGGACAAGACCTACGCCATGCTCTCCAACCACTACTATTGGCCTAAGATGAGGCACCAATTTGAAAGACTCGTCAAGAGATGTCCTACATGTCTCCGATCTAAGTCTACTTCCAACCACCATGGTCTTTATTTGCCATTACCTACACCACATGTTCCTTGGAGTGACATTAGCATGGACTTTGTCTTAGGACTCCCACGCACTAAAACAAACATGGACTCAATCTTTGTCGTTGTTGACCGTTTCTCTAAAATGGCACATTTCATTCCTTGCAATAGAACGGACGATGCTTCACATGTCGCAAACTTGTTTTTCAGGGAAATTGTGCGTCTAGATGGTGTGCCCACGTCAATTGTGTCGGATCGAGATGTCAAGTTCACCTCCTACTTTTGTAATACTTTGATGGCCAAGCTCGGCGTTAAGCTACTATTCTCCACCGCCCACCACCTATAAACGGATGGCCAAACCGAAGTGGTGAATCGAACGCTCTCTTCACTCCTACCGGCATTGATCAAGCCCAACCTCAATAATTGGAAGGAATGCATTCCCCATGCCGAGTTCGCCTACAATCGAGCACTTCACCAAGCTACTAAGAGAATCCCCTTAGAGATCGTCTACGGCTTCAACCCCAACACCCCTCTCGACATCCTACCATTGCCTCTACGCGAGAAAGTCAACATGGACATTGACAAGCGCACCGACTACATCAAGAAGCTCCATGAATCCACAAGAGCTACATTTGAGAAGAACTTCGAGCATCGAACATCCATGATGAACAAGAACAAGAAGCCCATGGTGTTCCAAGAAGGTAACCTCCTTTGGCTACACTTGCGCAAAGACCATTTCCCACAAGAGCGCAACTCTAAGCTCAAGCCAAGAGGTGACGGACCTTTCAAGATCATCAAGCGCATCAGCAACAACGCCTAAAAGCTAGAGATACCGCAATCCATGTACCTTGTCCACAACTCCTTCAACTTAAAGGATCTTTCTCCCTTCCATGGATATCCAAGTGATGAGAAAGACCACGAGTCGAGGTCGACTCTTTTTGAAGGGGGGGTGATACAGCACACCCCATTCCACCAAGCCCAACACCAACTAGAACTATGACAAGATCGCGAGCAAAGGCGATGCGTGATAAGGTGAACTCAATCCTCTCTCTCTATGCATTCGATGACTTGGTGAATGGTGTGCTACCTCATGGAAATGACCTATGTGTTCTCAGGTTTGATTCCACCATGGAGCCCCAAGACGATGCCCAAGAAGCTATGGAATAAGTACGAGAAGATGGCATCAAAGAAGAAGAGAAGAAGAATGGAGGAGGAAAACAGGGAGCCGGCCTCAAAGCCGAGTTTGGCCATCCGTTTATAGGAGGGCCGACCTCCAGGATGGACCCCCAACAGAGGGAGTCGGCCCCCACCCCAGCCTCAGGTCGGCCCTCCTACGCGCCAGGCCGGGCACCCTCACGAAGTGGCCCCTTCCCCTGCTTCTCCAGGCCAGCGTCCTAGATGCTGCGCCCACCCCTGCCTCAAGGCCCGCCCATGCTGGCCTCCCAGACCTGCTGCCCTACTGGTGCGCAAAAGAGGGGAACGCCCCCCTTTCCACCTCCACCTACCCCATTGGCTATAAAAGGACCCCCTCGGGCTAGATCTAGGGTTAGAGATGAATTTAGACTTTTGAGCTTTGCTCTTGTACCCTTCTTGTGAGGCTACTACTATGAGTTGTATCTAGGACCTTATCAAGGCTACTCCTATGATGTGTATTTAGGATCGTATCAAGATTCATCGGGTTTCGCATCATTTCTCCTTGGGATTCAGTTAGGGACATTCCAAACTTCCTCAACTAACCCTTGAGGTTCTATTGGCATGAACCGTCCACGGGTGTGAAGCGGTTTTCGAAAAGGTGATTTTGGTTGGATTGATTGTCCCGTAGGCAACCATTGCGGCTTTGTTGACGGGCGATCAGGTCTTTTAGTTCTTGCTAGTTATCTTCCCTCCCTGATCCCCCTCTCGTTCCCCTTGCGTTCTTTGTGTCCTTCGTCCGTTCTTCGTGTTCTTGGTCGATTCGTGAAGATCGCGCCACCCAGGAGGTTAACACCTCCATCACATACCATGGGATTTGGGTGTCATTCAGACGGTCCGCAGCCCTTCTCCGGAGAAAACCTAGCCCCGCTAGGGACAAAGACGGAACTGCCGTTCTAGCCCCTCTACGTGAGCCGGAAGGGGGTAGAAAAATGGAGCCAATTGCTTGGTTGTGTTAGGTTAGGCCCAAGTAACACCCAAGACAATGGTAGGGCCCACCTCTTGGCAATATTCCCCATGTTCCGTCAGATCTGGGAGTTTTGGGCTGTAAGTAGTCCTAGAACCCACAAGAGAATCCGACACCGGTGAAGCCCTAACACGGAGAGTGAGGGAATCTTGGGCATCCAAGACCGATGCCATACTCTAACACACATGGTATGGAATACCATGTATTGTGGTGGCATTCAGACGCTCTAGACCTCCTCGAAAGTGAAACCCTAGCCCCGCTGGAGCAGAGCCAAACTTATTACACATCGTTGACTGGAACCCCAAAGAGGGTAGCAATGTGCAATTTCTTTATTAATAGTTTATGTCAGTAATTTATAGATGTCTTCCAATTATCCTTAAATAACATATTTCAATAATGGTTATCTTTTTAGGCCATCCATCATGTATCCAATGACCAGCAATGTTCTTCAGCCAGCTACCAAAATCAGGCGCGCGCAGAAAATTTCGTGCCGCCCATCCAAATTATCAACCAAAAACTTTGTCGCCTATGCCGCCCTAAATTTCGAACCTCTCCCTTATCTGCCCCCTCGTCGAAATTTCCCCTCCTCTCATCCCAAATTCCCCTTTCCTCCTAAATCCCGTCTAGTCTGCCCCGGCCTTTCACCTCGCCCTATAGCTCGCCTTCCCGGGCTTCCACCTGGCCGTCCCCGGTCTTCCACCCCGTCGTAAAGCTTGCCTTCCCGCGCTTCCACCTTGCTGGCCCCGGTCTTCCACCCTGCCGCTCAGCTCGCCTTCTCGGGCTTCCACCTCGCCGCCTCTGTGGTTCCACCTTGCCGTCTAGGGCGCCATCCAGATCTGCCACCTTGTCGTCCAGGTCGCCATCCAGATTTGATACCTCGCCGTCCAGGTCGCCGTCAAGATCTGCCACCTCGCCGGCTAGGTAGCTGTCAAGTTCCTTTGGTCATAGTTTGCTTATTTGAGCTTATATAAAGCTTAAGATCACTTCTCCCGTGATCCCATCATACTTAGGTCCACAAATTAGATTACTGACATGGTCAGACAGAGAATTACATCACTAAGATTTTCTAACTCTATGTTGTCACATCCCAATGAAAGAGAACGCTATTTGTAAAGAACATGTATCAACTATTTATTTCCATTTATTCGCATAAATCACCAATTCTAGACTTATAGCGTAAGCTATTTATTTCCATTTATACCATGTCCACCCTCTAGATAAGGCATGCCTTGCATGATAGCTCAAAAATAAAGGTACTTATGTTGTGTGGAACTGCTGGCTTAATTACTGTTCTGCCATGTATTTTGTGCTACTATCCTAGTTTATTTTGTACATATGAACCGTGCAGCTTAGGAACATTAAAGTAATGAGTACATTTGGTAGGACAAAAATGGCTCCTGGTGGACGTGGATGTAGTCGCAAGCGCATCAAGGCTCATCGCGAGCATGCAGTTTCCTATGTCCATCCGGATGCAGATGACGAACTCAAGGACCAGTGGTCCAAGACGAGGAGGCAGCTCCCCAAGGCCAGCAGGAAGTTTCCCAAGGAAAGTAGGCACTTTCCCATGGCCATTTGGAAGCTTCCCAACAGAAGGAGGAGGCTGACCACCGTGAGGAGATAGCCGCCCAATGAAAACAGGAACCTCCCTACGATGAGCTGCCAGGTGTGCAAGGCGAGCTGCCACCATTTCTAGGCGAGGGGAAAGGTTCGCAAGTCGAGGAGCAAGGTGCCTGCAACAAGAAGTAAGATGACATATTAGAGAGATTGCATGCTCTACGAGGGGCCATGTATGGAAGGAAATCCAAAATGCAGAATACTAACTCTAGAAATGCCACAAATTCTGTAGATTGCCCATGTGAAGACTGGGAGGGAGGGGAAGAAACATGTCCAAAGGAAACATGATCAGAATTGTTACTCCTCCGGGAAAGACAAGGCTAATGGACCCAAAGGTTGCTTCCATGCATGGTACTGAGTGTTTAATAGCTGTGAAGCACATTGTCCCTATCTCCCCAAATTGGAAAGAGTACAAGGGTTGGGACGACATATTTTCGTCCTACTACGACCACGTGTCTATAAGTTTTGTAACCCAAATTTCCAGTTCATTCCATTGTTGTGCATATAACTGAAAAATGCTCTTTCTTTTGTTTTAGTCGAAGTTTCATCTGAACCCCAGAGACTTTGTTATTCGTTAATCTCTTCTAATGCATCTCAGAAACTATACAAGACAAAGACGCCATATTCTGAAGAAAGATTTTTTTAATAGAGTTGAAGACAAGAGTAGAGTTGTACGAACGCCTCCTGATACAGTTGGACACATGAGCGAAGCAGAATGGTGCAGGTTAGTCCTCAGTCAGGAAACATGTACTGTCTTTGTTCACTCTACATTGCCA
This sequence comes from Alopecurus myosuroides, assembly GCA_028641055.1. Classification (NCBI taxonomy): domain Eukaryota; kingdom Viridiplantae; phylum Streptophyta; class Magnoliopsida; order Poales; family Poaceae; genus Alopecurus; species Alopecurus myosuroides. The sequence goes on along the minus strand of CM054057.1, from coordinate 368,939,768 downwards.
CTGTTTCTATTCCATAACCTGGACTGTGTCTAATCAGTTCATACTTTGTTTATGTAGATGTCTTGTATGAAATCCACGCAAAGCAGACATGCCGTTCAGTTCCATAGCGCCACAGGTTCTCGTAGCTACAAGGTTTGCTGCGACATGGGGGAGGAGGCCTTTGAATTTTTCAAAGCTATGCACAACATCAAGACACGTGAATTCTCTTCGTCTGTGAAAAGAACAATTGTAAATCCCTCATAATTCTGTTTATCTCTGGGATCAACAATTACCTCAAAAGATTCTTCTAGATACGTATTGATGCTTCCCTTTATGAATTCTGATGCAAACTCCTGTAGTCAGCTATTTCACCTATGCTTGTCATCTCATAGTTCATGTACATGCATCCTGCTTGCTTGTCATCTGCTAGTTCATTTATCCTTGTAAGCTGCTATTTTCATCTATGTTCTGTATATGCTTGTCGTCTGCCATTTTTCAGCCATGTTACTTACATGCATGTCATGTGATGTTTTTCATTTATGTTCCTTACAAGCTTGTCATGCGTGCTTAATTGCTTGTCGTCTGCTATTTGCATCTTTGTTATGTACAAGCTTGTTGCCTGCTATTTTCACACATGTTCCTTACATGTTTGTCATGATATCAATGTTCCTTACAAGCTAGTTAAACTTCTATTTCATCTTAAGCTTTTACATGCTTTATAGGAAGAAATCTAAGTGAAGATGCTAGAACCTACCTCAGTGGATGGCGTTGTCAAGGAACCTCTTTTTGCTGCTGAATCTCCAGACGAGATTCCTTTTAAGGGGGTAATCTGTAACATTCTAGGTTTTTGAAAATTTTGAAAATTTTAAAACCATCATGCATACATGAGCATCATAGCATACTTGCATTTTTATTGCATAAGAATTGACTTTTAATTTGCTAAACACAAAAAAATCAGGTATTATTACCTATTGAACCACTTTTTGAATTTAAATCATTTTCTAAAAGTAAGTATTTCATTTTGGAAAATTTACAGCACCAAAATGTTTCTTATGTCCTGAACTTTTCGGAACATATTTTTATGTAATTTTCTGAATTGGTTTGGTTTAGTTTTGAATTATATTTGAATCAAATGTTTTAAAAACCGAAAAGGTCTTTTCAAAAAAAAAAGGAAAAAGAAAAACAGCCAGCGCAGGCCCAGCTCGCTTTCCTCTCTCTCTCTCGGGCCTAGCCCATTTTCCTTTCCCCCTCCGCTCTCTCGCGTGCACACCGCAGAATGAAACGGGTTGGCCCATGAAGCAGCAGCCCACCCCGCACCATCCCTCTCCTCTCTCTCTCTGAGCACGGGGACCCACCATGACGTCAACACCACGTCAGTGCTGACGTTGCCCGAACCGCGCCGCCGTGTCGTGGCCGGACTCCGCCGCCGTGGAGGACACGGATTCCTCCGCATCGCCTCCACCCGAAACCATTCCCCCTCTTCCACTCCTTCCCCCTTACTTAAGGGCGCCCCTCGACGTCCATGTCTATGCACCCCCGAAACCCTAAAATGAACCACACCGTCGTCGCCTCCATTGACGCCACCCTCGGGATGCACACGTCGCCGCCGCTACGCATCACGGGAGGCGTCGTAAAGGATACGAGGAGGATCCTAGCGAGGAGGAGAAGCATCCACCGTTGTCTCCTTCTCCGGAGAAGCACGGAATGGCCACGCGCCATGTAGTGCATAGTCAGCGTACAGGCAGCTAGCCCAGTCAGCGCGATTTGAATTGAATTAAAATTTCGGAAAATTTCTAAAACTTGTAAAATCCATAACTTTTGTTTCTTAACTCAGGTATAGAGAAAGCATAGAAAAGTGATATTTCGATAGTCCTTAAGAGTGGGGAAAATATAAATGCCAGGACACCTTCAAAGTTCAAGAGGAAGACTAGAACAAATAATTTAAGAACAAATAATATCACATCATGAAGTAATTATTGATGCTTATGGGACAAATGCACATAGAACTCAGAATGGCAAAAATGCTCTCTCAACTGTGCATTAAGTTAGAAGATGGAGACTCAACATAAAAGTAAAAGAAAGGCCCTTCGCAGAGGGAAGCAGGGATCACTCATGTTCTCGAGCTTTTATTTTATTAAACAGAGGTATTAAAAGTTTGACATTTATGGAGGAATGCCTATATTTTGGGAGATGTATGCTAATGTCAACGAATGATAGACAGAAAATACAGTACGTCACAAGCCAACTGGATTCACAAGAGCGGCTCCCATGGTGAAGGAAGCAACTGGTGTAGAAGGTCATCCTTGTTTCTCTTTTGTTTACACAATTATGCTTTGACTGATAAATCAGGGGCAAAAATAGTGAAGAGAATTTGTATGCATTAATTTGGGGCCGGGCACCCCGCTGCCAGCTCTTCTATCATTTGGATAACCGGATGAAGCCACTAGTCCAGGGTGTGAAATCCAATCAACAAGTGAGATAAAGATTCTCTATTTACGTCCTCATGAGCAAAAACAGGAACATAAAGCAGGAGTAATTTTGAAAGTTTTAAAGGTAACACATAAGCAATTTACTTTGGAATGGCAGTTAAATACCACATGTAGATAGGTATGGTGGACACAATGGGAAATTTTTTGGTTTAAGGTGTCGCACCCGGACTTCTAGGGGATACTCACAGTCCGCTAAACAGTAGGTAAATGGCTTACGGGGCATACCGGCACCCGCATCTCAATATGAGTAGGCCAACACGTAAACGTGTGACAACCATTCTCTACTATTCATCGTCTGCGCAAACCATCCCATAGAAATCCAGATACTTCCATTGACGTACTTCATAACATGCACACATGGTACGTCAACGGCTTTTGAACAACTGATATCACAACATATCTCTAAGACACAAAAGATTGAAATAAGTTGCAAATAGCTCTCACTAGAGCAGAGATAGCAAATACAATCATCAAGAGGACACATGTCACATCCCAATTTTGGAATACCTGATAACACAGTTGTTTTGCTAATTGATTGTGGCAATTAAACTTTGATTGTATTTGTTTGAGTGCAACTAAACAAACTAATTATATAAACTTACATGGCTAAGAAATTGAAAACAAAATATTCAACATATTGTTCCAATGACTTTGACAATATTTTCTAAAGTAAATATTGATCAAAGAGTTTTCCAAAAACATCTTATGAATCCAATACTTGTTGAATATTATTCCAAGACCTAAATTAAGAAAGAGGAAACACTTAATAAAATTTCCCTAAAAGATTATCAGAAAAAGAGGCATTCTTAAATGCTTCACCAAAATATTATCAAATGTTTTTCCAACTTTGCAAGATTAAAAACAAAGGTATTGGAGAGCATTGACTTGCTATCTCTAGTCACATAAATATTTTGGCAAAGCATTGTTAAAGAAAAGCCAAGTGCCTTATTTAATAGAAATTCCAATATTTCCAGAAACAGAAAACTAAAACAAGTTACTATTGGAAACTTTCTTAAAATGAATTGAAATTCATACCATAGCTTCCTTATATCAAATAAGGAACACACACAAGAGGAGACCAAAAATTGAATCCATTAAAGTCCTGAAAACATGGTTTTTCTCCACAGCAACAATTGGGATTTTGAACAAGTTTGTTCTACAAACTTTTTCCAAATGCCATGAAATACATACCACATGCTCTATATCATAAATGAGGATGAAAACCAAAAGGGCACAAGTTTTTGAATAATTTAAGTTGCCAAAAAACCCTGTTTTCTTGACAGCACCTTTTTGAAATTTGAACAAGTTTGTTCTATGAAGTACCTCAAAGTGACTTGAATTTTCTACCACATGAGGAACACATCAAATAAGGAATGTGTGCCAAAAATTATCATTTTTGGAAGCTCCTAAGTAGGTTAACAAATTCAATGTCCATTCATGTAAGAATTCAAATTTGAACAACTTTGAATTATCAAGTTTATCTAATTGAGCCAATTCTCACATATGTTGTGTATCTTAACTAATTAGAATTTTGGGAAAAAGGATTTAAAATTTAAACCTTGTTTGCTTAGTGAAAACATCCTTTTTCAGAGAAGAGAAGGACCTAGTTGTAAATTCCCAGGGACCAAAATGAAATCCGAGTCACCTTCTCCTACCTCTAGCCATGCTGTAGATACAGAGGGCCTAGGCCATTGCTTCGATGAGAAGGAATTGAGGAGGATAAAGAGGCCCCCCATGTGCACTGGTCGGCCACATGCCATCTCTCTCTCCCCATTAGCTTCCCTCTCTCTCTCTCTTCATCTTGAACTCAAAACCGAAACCCTAGTTTTCACCTCGCCGCCGATTAGGCCATTGCCGGGCTCGCCTCCGACCACCAAGTGTCTCATCTTCTTCGCCTTGTCATGGGTGTGCTCGGTGCACGAGTAATCGGGCCGGAAGGGCCCGAGGAGGCCGCGCCGTCCAGCTTCCTCTTCGGCCCCGACGGAGCTCCGGCGAGCTATTCCCGGCGACTCGAGCCACCTCATTCTTCTCCGAGCACCCCCGCGTGTTCATGGTAAGCAGGCGAATCACCCGCCGCCTTTTTCCCCCTCCCTCGACCCCTTTTTCGCCGCCGTGTCGTGCTCCCTTCCGGCCGCCGCGTCTTCGTCGTTGCCGCCGCCCCTCCGGCCGCTTCCAGGAAACGAGAGCGCGCCCGTTGGCTCCCTCGAGTCGAGAGCGACGTGAGGATGCGTTTATTTTGCGAATCGGTGGCTGAAATCGCTAGTTAGAGATCGCCGGAATTCCTTGCCGCCGGCGAGTGACCTCACGGTGAGGTCACGCTCGCGTCACGTCTCCTTTGACCCCGCGCGCGTGGATGCAGTCAAGCCTGCAGGTGGGACACGGATTCGCCCGCGTGGCTGCCCGCGTGGCAGCTGGCCCGCGAGTCAGCGGCTTAGGGTAGATCCGCTCGCGGTGGAAAAAGATCCAGGCCGGCCCAGATTCAGATCTGGCCCAGTCTAGTTTCTTTTTCCAATTTCTTTTTTCACAGAATTGTACCTGTTTACTTTAGGATCTAAAAGGCAACCTAAAAGAGGAATTTGACCAAACTAAAATTCACAGTGGTACCTCAACTAAATCTAAACCACCTCCAACTTGTAGATCTACATTTGGATGTATATTGTAAGAATGAAAAATGATTTGGTTACAGGTACCAGAAACACAAAAATGAGCACCATTTTTATTTTACAACTCAGAATGAAGTGAGGCAAATTGCATTGGAAAGCCCTTGAAATTTACTAACAGGAGCAATTAACCTTGCTTCCAAATTCATTGTATTTTTGAAATGGAATGAAATTTGGTAAAACACCAGAGAGCACTTTGGTGATTTTTATAAAATTATTAAAAATGAATTTTGATGCAAACTCAACTGGATGGTCTTGAATATGTTTAGTACTATCCAAAACTAGAAGGGTTTAATTTTTAGAGCATCCTATAAATTTGGTGGACAGATCTTTGTTTTGCTTGTTTCTGCCATTTTGGCATTTTAGGTAATTAAATTGTGTGATTATATTTTTGTGTTTCCATATTGCTTTCTAGCATGTATAAGTTGTCTGAACTTGTTTTCTAAGATGTTCTTAGCTATTTTAGCATGTTATATTGTGTGGACTTGAGTGGAGAAGAAATAGGATTTATATTAGTAGCATATGTTTTATCTCTAGTTTATTACTTGCATATAATTTTTGATTGATTAATTTGTGTGCAAGTGATTGAATTGTTGTGTTGAGATATTAGATTCAGTACCATGTTGGTACTTATATTTTTTTAGTATCACATCTGCTAGCTTGCATTTGATTTGGTAGAAAAGCATGAGTAGCTTTGTCATGACTATGAGAATGTTTTGAAAAATTCTCTCATGTGTAGAATTTTTAGCACAATATTTGTGGTTGAGTAGCCACATATTTTTATGTTGTATTCATAGGACCAGTAGCATTTTGATAAGGTTTTTATGAGTACTTGACCCCTAGAGTTTTCACTTGTGTGGAAATAATTGCATAAGTAACATTACCTTGCTTATTTTAGCATCCTATTGTTTTCTACTAGTATTGTTATTGCACTAGGTGCTAGTTTAGTCTTTTGTTAATTTTTAGCAAGTGTGACCAGAGGCTTTGTGACCTCTTAATGCTTTGATATGCTAGTGTAACACCCACTGGTTTCATTTCATTTTTGGTGGAAACATTATTTCCCCCACACTAGATGTGTTTCTTTTATATAGTTTCATAACTAATGAGTGCCTAGTATTTTTGCTTTGGGAATTTTTGTGCTAAACAAAAATGGGTATGCTTCTGTTTGTAAGTGGTTGTAATCATGTGTGGCTTGCTAGGAAAAATACATCTTTGGAGTGTTGATTGATTCCTCTAAGTAATGCTCTTTTTATTACCACTAGTCTGTAGGAGTTGCCCTGCAAATTGATACCTTGTTTTATCAAATGGGATATTTTTGTTATAGCAAGTATAGGTGTTTTTCACTACTGTTTTTATGACATGGACCCTCTGGATGTATTTCAATTACTTTCTTGAAATACATCCATTGATTCTTCATGTGTGAGTAGTACTAGTTTCCTTAGCAGTTTTTGTATTGAATTATTTTTCTGCCAACTTGTGTTTGGTAGATATTTGTGTATCCTTGCATGAGGACATGTTTTCATTCCCATTATGATAACATGGTTCCTTGTTTGCATTTTATTACTTTACTTATTATGCATGCTTGCATAGCAAACTTTTAGTAGAACATGTCTGTAGGATTCCTCCTTTTTAGCCATTGTTTCTATTGTTCTCACTATGAGAAATTGTGTGTTTTGTGGTGAGTCTATTACCTTGTTACACTTGGGTAGGCTCACTGATTTGTAAAAGTACTTTTGCAAATCATGTGTTTTATTTATTCTTGATGTGAATTTAGGCTTAGTAGATTAGCTATCTTATTCTTTTTGTGGTTTGGTTGACAGACCATTGCCATGATTATTTTTGGGCATGTTTTATATACTTTTAGTAGTCTCACCCTTGTGAAACTAAGTGTATTTTGGGTTTATTAATATCTTGGTATGAGAGTGGCACACCCACTGAATCCATGATATTGAGGTTGTGAGATATGTTCCTCCAACCTGAGCTGTCTATTAAATGGCATTTCTGCCAAGTGTGTTTGTTTGATTGTTTGCTCCATTAATAATTGTGTGATAGGTTATTATTAGATTTCCTTGCTGTATGTATTGTTATGTATGGTTGCTTGCCTTGATTGGTTCTGAATGTGTGTCCTTTATTCCTTTTACGACGTTAGAAAACGAAGAGGAAGGAAGTGTCGTGAAGACCTGTTTCAAGTTCCAGTCACTCCAAAACCAGGGACACAAGGAGATACCAGGCAAGCCATCCTGATGCTTGCTGATACAATACTTATCATTATCTATCATGCATGTTTTACCTCTGAAGTTTTACAAAGACTTGATTATCAAAACTATTTTTGATGTGGAATTTACTACTATACTATATTATAGGTTACTATCATGCCAGTAGTTAAACTTGGTAATACCAAGCCCATAAGCCACCCTATGGTATTTATTACCATCAAATATACTAGTCCCTAAGTGGACACCCTAAAATTGTGATTCTACAAAACAAAGGCTTTACGGAAAAACCCGGAGAAAAGGCGGATCCTTGTTCTCCGGAGGAATGTGGAAGTGGTCATTTTTGAGAAAGTGGTGTTTTCAAAAATGACACATAACCTAGTCTTTGCCGAACAACCTTTACCGTACTGCCACCCTACCCCAACATGGGCAAGGGGCTTAACTTGAAGTTTGTTCTTATTAGTGTGTGCTATCTCAATGTGCTATAGGGGATGTGATCCTCTGAACCGAATGTCGTGGAGACATATAAAGTGTGGGATTAATTTTCCCTCCGGATGCATCAGTTGAGGCATCCTGGCTTGGCGGGGATTAGCTCGGTGTCGGGGATGTGGTAAAACTCAACTGAGAGATAGGCATATTCTAGCTTGAACATAGTGGATGGTTATGATCAGATACCTGATGTTCACATACTGTTGTTACAGTCCGTGATTGTTCACGGGAGGTGTACTGGATCTGGTGGATGTGTACACCTCTGCAGAGTATAACTTTTTCGAAGAAGCCGCGTCCTCGGATATGGACAATTGAATGGCCATGTAGCTAGCATTGTGTCAATGTTTTCGAAAAGGAAGTTTTGAAAAGGAATTTTGAAAGGAAGTGTTGAACTTGTGAAGTTCGGAAAGGAATGGAAACTTATACCGTGGAGGTATCGTCGATGATGAAAAGCCAGATGATGCTATACAAAACAAAATGTTTTGCAAAGAAAACCTTTTCTACTCTAAGCAAGAATTCTGGAAACTGATTCCAAGAAGTTTTGCAAAGAGAAAATATTCTTTAACAAAACTTTACAAAACCTCTTGTACATGTGATATCTACAAGAGAAATAAAACTATATATTATTTTTCCTCTGAAGTATCTTCTTCAACGAAGATACAGATAAACCTGACTGCAACTGTGGTGTCATCATATATGAACACCATTGATAGTGAACCCTATTTATAGCCTACCTATTCCACCATATAAGCATATTTGCATGTTTGGTAAGTGATATGATGGATGTCTTGCTGAGTACATTCAAATGTACTCATTATGGTTTCGCCCCTGGTATCTACTTGCCAGACTTTGAGAAGGAGCCTCCGAAGGATATCTATGAAGAGAAGTACGGAGTTGACGGCTTTGCGAACTAGGATCGTCTCCGGGTCAGCAGCCTGTAGGTTAAGGCGTGACTTGGGCTCAACTACGTTGTGTTTTATTTGTCTTCCGCTGTGTTTGATAAGTTGCCTGCCCCATGTGGCAGTTGCGTTAAACTTGATCATGTGATATTTGTGTAATACCTTTATGTATTCGTGTAATGGATGATGTATTTCTGTATGCCAACTGTGTATGTTGTTCACGACTGATCTTTCTGGGATCGTGAATGTATGCATACGGAGGGTTTCAGACTGCCGGTCTGGGGTCCTTACAGAGTTGGTATCAGAGCCATCCTGACCTTAGGAGACCTTAGTTAGCATGGACGTCAGATAGGAAAGAAAAGTATTTTTGAGTAAAAACCTATTTACTATCTAAATTATTTATATCTAAGGGAATTTTAGTATATTTTCCCTCCTTCTGATCTTTTCAAAAGATTCTAAATGCATATCAAGGGCGTCCTTGAACAGTGGTTTGAAGGGCGGGCCTTACAGAGTTAGTATCTCTCTCGGTTAAGAGTTTATTTCTTACTTGTTTGCAACTGCTCCGCTCTGTTTTTTAAACATCTCTCGTCTTTGAAGTTTTCTGTCCAGAAAATAGTTGGGGTTTCAAAAACTGATTGTTGCATATTATTACCTCTCTCAGTTAAAAAGGTTTATCAAAACTTTACTTCTATTATCTTGTTTCCATACAAAAACTTGTATACTTGTCGTTGTCGCGAGAAGACCAAAATAATTGCCTAGCTCTACAGTGATGATGGTCAGAAGTAGATATAGTTCTTCAGCCACTTCTAGGATTTTGGATCATCCCCCGACGTAGCTCCAATGGATCCTTGCTTGTGTGTTATGGCTAGCTTATGTGTGTCCGTAGGACTTTGTGCTATTGTGTGGTGTAGAATTTGGTTCATCTAGGCTTCTATATGTTTGCGGAGTGCTCAAAATTTTGCAAATTTGTGATTGCCCCGCTCTTGTTTTTGAATCGCCTCCTGTTAAATTTTTGCAAGCAAAAATGTTTGTATAGCATTCAAAAACAAGAATTTGTTGCTTAGACTTATACTTGTTTTCGCTTCATAATGCGACCCGTCGTGAACCACCACTATCTCCCCCACCATCAATAAAAGCACCATTGGGCCTAAATAGAGGACCGTCAAGCCACACGAGCTGATAGCAATGCTACCAGTGATGCACTCCAACAGTTAAAGCTCCAACAACGACAACCTTCAAAGAAGAAAAGGCGTGAAGAAAACCAACCAATACTGACCAAAACCTCTATGTTTTGTCTGTTTGCATAAGACTCGTTTTGCCCTGTTGGCTAAATGTTGTACCTTTTTATGTTCCTTTTTAAAAAAAAGACCAAACAAGAGAAATTCCCTTTTTAAAAGTTATATACCTCCCTCCTCTGGAGAAAGGTGCAAAAGAATTCTTCACATGCCATGATGCGCAACCCCCTCAAAAGCCAATCAAAGGAGCACAATTCAATATTCGACGTATGACACTAGTCGTACCTTGTCGGACAAACATTATTAAATAGAAAGCTAACAAGACTAACATGCTTTGCCTAATCTTAGTTTGACACCTAACCAAAGCATGCAAACTACTGACAACTCTTTCTAAACCAAGGAATTAAGTGACTTAAGACACTTTTTAATCTAGTTGGTAAAAAGGAGAAGTCACGAGAAAATAAGATGATGACCATTCGTTTACTAGTCAATAGGATATCAGGTGTATCTACTTTGTAAACCAAATCTTAGTAGACATTGTAAGTACTATGAAATTCGGGGTTTAGAAATTAAGTGAACGATGGAATGGTTATGATAGATCTAGAAAACAGCAGTTTTCCTGTTTTATTTCTTTGTGTGCTCTTGATTGAAATAAATTTGTGTTTTATTCAATCTTGCTTCCTAACTTATATGGACTTGTTAGGACTTGTTATTATGTTGTTTTCTTACAATAAATCTACCCTAGAAAGTGTGTGCATGATTGAAAACTCGAATAAAAATGAAATAACATTTGTCACCTTCTAGTTTATTAATTGGAAGTATTGTGAGAGCTAGATCTGTGTATACTTTCTTAGTAGATTTTGTGCTATGTTTTTTTTGAGTCCAGTACCATTTAGGTACTGTTATTTTGATGCTTGTACCTATGTTAGCTTGCATGTCTCTTAATAGTAAAGCATGTGTAAGCATTACTATCAGTATGCACTAGTATTGCTTCACTAGATTAAATAGCCTTATATTTTTACCTGGTATGCAAAGTTTTTCATGAGTAACCAGAGGCTTAGTACCTATTTTTCCTTGGTATTAGTAGGCCATAGCCCACTGGTCCCATTGAATTTTGGCTTGAGGATGAAAATCCCCAACCATACACATGTGTGAAAATAGCATGTTTCACTATGTCATTGATTTCTATTTTCCACCATGGAAAACATAATTGTTTCTTTTCACTTATGCAAGTGAGAAGTTTATTTCTTATTAGTAAACACTAATATGTTTAGGTGTGATCCTTTTGTTAGCATAATATTCCTTAGGGGTATCATGTTAAGAAATGTTTCACTATCGTGTGCTAAAATTAAATTGTTCACAAATAAAATAAATTCCTCTTGATTGGTAGATTGTTTGTGAATAAATTTTAAATTGAGAGTATGGATTTTTGAAAAGGTTTAGATAACTTTTTATTAATTTCATAGCTACTGGTTGTGTGAGTTATACCTTGCTTGTTTGCTAGTAATTGTTAAAGAAAAACATAAATTGCTAGAATTAATTTATGCATGTTTAATAGTTGTATCATGGGATTGTTTTGATGTTTGTGCTTACTAGCATGTGTAAGTTTTGTGTACTGTTATTAGGTACAATTATATTCATGACTTTCTTGTTTAAGTTTAAACATCATGATAGCATTGTTTGCTTCTCTAGAGTGAAACTAGTTTCACCACTAGAAAATGGTGATTTTTGCTCTAGTATTACCCTCTTTTTACTTTATGAGTATATGTGTTGATATAGCATGTTTAGGAAGTTATTACTTCTGTTATCATGCCATGAATTATTTAGTTGCATGTTCTATGGTTATAGGATATGATTATCTCTTATAGCATGCTGGTGTAGATTTTTCATACTAGTGTGTTTTTTGTGCAGATTTTTTTTTATGCCTGTGAAATAGGAGTTTTTATCTTGTGTAAAGATGGTATTTTAGAGTATCTTTATGATTGAATTCATTGGTTTTTAGCTACTGGTTGTTTGCTAAGTGTTCATGATTGATGGATTCCAAAACATCTAATAAACAATAACCTAGTGAATAAAAAGTCTATTCATATGTGGTGTTGTTTGCTTGCTTATTGGATTTTTTTTAAATGTTTTACCTTAGCATGAGTTTATACTTGTGTTATGATTGTGCTTAAGAGTATCTTAGGAAACTAAAACATCCAACTAAAATCATGAACCTGTTAAGTGAAAGTTGCTTGTGGTGAGTAATACCCACTGCCATGGGTATTGTTCTGTCTGTTTATTTTACCTTAGCAACCTAACCTTTGCACCCACAAGCAATATTTTTAGCTTATTATATACCTTGTTATGAGAGTGGTACACCGCTCCATATGTGGTATGTAATATGTGGGATATAGCTAGGAACTCAGGTAATTATTAACGGTACGTTTCGAGGTAGTTCTGCACTAACCTTAATTTTGTAGTGACGTTATCAGAAATTTTAAAAATTGGCGGTTGAGTGAATTGATAATTAGAGATTTTCTGAAAGACGGGTGTTTGGATCTAAGGTTTTGAATATGACACACCAATTCCCGTGAAAAGAATTTGCTAATTTAGGGGAATACCCCGCCTCCCAAGAAAAGTCAAAGGGGGGAAGCACCTGCACTCCAACACTAACATTGTGTTTGTTGGCCCTCCCTTAGTCCTCGCTTGCGAATCTCGGGGACGAGATTCTTTTTAAGGGGGGAAGACTTGTCACATCCCAATTTTGGAATACCTGATAACACAGTTGTTTTGCTAATTGATTGTGGCAATTAAACTTTGATTGTATTTGTTTGAGTGCAACTAAACAAACTAATTATATAAACTTACATGGCTAAGAAATTGAAAACAAAATATTCAACATATTGTTCCAATGACTTTGACAATATTTTCTAAAGTAAATATTGATCAAAGAGTTTTCCAAAAACATCTTATGAATCCAATACTTGTTGAATATTATTCCAAGACCTAAATTAAGAAAGAGGAAACACTTAATAAAATTTCCCTAAAAGATTATCAGAAAAAGAGGCATTCTTAAATGCTTCACCAAAATATTATCAAATGTTTTTCCAACTTTGCAAGATTAAAAACAAAGGTATTGGAGAGCATTGACTTGCTATCTCTAGTCACATAAATATTTTGGCAAAGCATTGTTAAAGAAAAGCCAAGTGCCTTATTTAATAGAAATTCCAATATTTCCAGAAACAGAAAACTAAAACAAGTTACTATTGGAAACTTTCTTAAAATGAATTGAAATTCATACCATAGCTTCCTTATATCAAATAAGGAACACACACAAGAGGAGACCAAAAATTGAATCCATTAAAGTCCTGAAAACATGGTTTTTCTCCACAGCAACAATTGGGATTTTGAACAAGTTTGTTCTACAAACTTTTTCCAAATGCCATGAAATAAATACCACATGCTCTATATCATAAATTAGGATGAAAACCAAAAGGGCACAAGTTTTTGAATAACTTAAGTTGCCAAAAAACCCTGTTTCCTTGACAGCACCTTTTTGAAATTTGAACAAGTTTGTTCTATGAAGTACCTCAAAGTGACTTGAATTTTCTACCACATGAGGAACACATCAAATAAGGAATGTGTGCCAAAAATTATCATTTTTGGAAGCTCCTAAGTAGGTTAATAAATTCAATGTCCATTCATGTAAGAATTCAAATTTGAACAACTTTGAATTATCAAGTTTATCTAATTGAGCCAATTCTCACATATGTTGTGTATCTTAACTAATTAGAATTTTGGGAAAAAGGATTTAAAATTTAAACCTTGTTTGCTTAGTGAAAACATCCTTTTTCAGAGAAGAGAAGGACCTAGTTGTAAATTCCCAGGGACCAAAATGAAATCCGAGTCACCTTCTCCTACCTCTAGCCATGCTGTAGATACAGAGGGCCTAGGCCATTGCTTCGATGAGAAGGAATTGAGGAGGATAAAGAGGCCCCCCATGTGCACTGGTCGGCCACATGCCATCTCTCTCTCCCCATTAGCTTCCCTCTCTCTCTCTTCATCTTGAACTCAAAACCGAAACCCTAGTTTTCACCTCGCCGCCGATTAGGCCATTGCCGGGCTCGCCTCCGACCACCAAGTGTCTCATCTTCTTCGCCTTGTCGTGGGTGTGCTCGGTGCACGAGTAATCGGGCCGGAAGGGCCCGAGGAGGCCGCGCCGTCCAGCTTCCTCTTCGGCCCCGACGGAGCTCCGGCGAGCTATTCCCGGCGACTCGAGCCACCTCATTCTTCTCCGAGCACCCCCGTGTGTTCATGGTAAGCAGGCGAATCACCCGCCGCCTTTTTCCCCCTCCCTCGACCCCTTTTTCGCCGCCGTGTCGTGCTCCCTTCCGGCCGCCGCGTCTTCGTCGTTGTCGCCGCCCCTCCGGCCGCTTCCAGGAAACGAGAGCGCGCCCGTTGGCTCCCTCGAGTCGAGAGCGACGTGAGGATGCGTTTATTTTGCGAATCGGTGGCCGAAATCGCTAGTTAGAGATCGCCGGAATTCCTTGCCGCCGGCGAGTGACCTCACGGTGAGGTCACGCTCGCGTCACGTCTCCTTTGACCCCGCGCGCGTGGATGCAGTCAAGCCTGCAGGTGGGACACGGATTCGCCCGCGTGGCTGCCCGCGTGGCAGCTGGCCCGCGAGTCAGCGGCTTAGGGTAGATCCGCTCGCGGTGGAAAAAGATCCAGGCCGGCCCAGATTCAGATCTGGCCCAGTCTAGTTTCTTTTTCCAATTTCGTTTTTTCACAGAATTGTACATGTTTACTTTTGGATCTAAAAGGAAACCTAAAAGAGGAATTTGAACAAACTAAAATTCACAGTGGTACCTCAACTAAATCTAAACCACCTCCAACTTGTAGATCTACATTTGGATGTATATTGTAAGAATGAAAAATGATTTGGTTACAGGTACCAGAAACACCAAAATGAGCACCATTTTTATTTTACAACTCAGAATGAAGTGAGGCAAATTGCATTGGAAAGCCCTTGAAATTTCCTAACAGGATCAATTAACCTTGCTTCCAAATTCATTGTATTTTTGAAATGGAATGCAATTTGGTAAAACACCAGAGAGCACTTTGGTGATTTTTATAAAATTATTAAAAATTAATTTTGATGCAAACTCAACTGGATGGTCTTTCATATGTTTAGGACTATCCAAACCTAGAAGGGTTTAATTTTTAGAGCATCCTATAGAATTTGGTGGACAGATCTTTGTTTTGCTTGTTTCTGCCATTTTGGCATTTTAGGTAATTAAATTGTGTGATTATATTTTTGTGTTTCCATATTGCTTTCTAGCATGTATAAGTTGTGTGAACTTGTTTTATAGGATGTGCTTAGCTATTTTAGCATGTTATATTGTGTGGACTTGAGTGGAGAAGAAATAGGATTTATATTAGTAGCATATGTTTTATCTCTAGTTTATTACTTGCATATAATTTTTGATTGATTAATTTGTGTGCAAGTGATTGAATTGTTGTGTTGAGATATTAGATTCAGTACCATGTTGGTACTTATATTTTGTTAGTATCACCTCTGCTAGCTTGCATTTGATTTGGTAGAAAAGCATGAGTAGCTTTGTCATGACTATGAGAATGTTTGGAAAAATTCTCTCATGTGTAGAATTTTTAGCACAATATTTGTGGTTGAGTAGCCACATATTTTTATGTTGTATTCATAGGACCAGTAGCATTTTGATAAGGTTTTTATGAGTACTTGACCCCTAGAGTTTTCACTTGTGTGGAAATAATTGCATAAGTAACATTACCTTGCTTATTTTAGCATCCTATTGTTTTCTACTAGTATTGTTATTGCACTAGGTGCTAGTTTAGTCTTTTGTTAATTTTTAGCAAGTGTGACCAGAGGATTTGTGACCTCTTAATGCTTTGATATGATAGTGTAACACCCACTGGTTTCATTGCATTTTTGGTGGAAACATTATTTCCCCCACACTAGATGTGTTTCTTTTATATAGTTTCATAACTAATGAGTGCCTAGTATTTTTGCTTTGGGAATTTTTGTGCTAAACAAAAATGGGTATGCTTCTGTTTGTAAGTGGTTGTAATCATGTGTGGCTTGCTAGGAAAAATACATCTTTGGAGTGTTGATTGATTCCTCTAAGTAATGCTCTTTTTATTACCACTAGTATGTAGGAGTTGCCCTGCAAATTGATACCTTGTTTTATCAAATGGGATATTTTTGTTATAGCAAGTATAGGTGTTTTTCACTACTGTTTTTATGACATGGACCCTCTGGATGTATTTCAATTACTTTCTTGAAATACATCCATTGATTCTTCATGTGTGAGTAGTACTAGTTTCCTTAGCAGTTTTTGTATTGAATTATTTTTCTGCCAACTTGTGTTTGGTAGATATTTGTGTATCCTTGCATGAGGACATGTTTTCATTCCCATTATGATAACATGGTTCCTTGTTTGCATTTTATTACTTTACTTATTATGCATGCTTGCATAGCAAACTTTTAGTAGAAACATGTCTGTAGGATTCCTCCTTTTTAGCCATTGTTTCTATTGTTCTCACTATGAGAAATTGTGTGTTTTGTGGTGAGTCTATTACCTTGTTACACTTGGGTAGGCTCACTGATTTGTAAAAGTAACTTTTGCAAATCATGTGTTTTATTTATTCTTGATGTGAATTTAGGCTTAGTAGATTAGCTATCTTATTCTTTTTGTGGTTTGGTTGACAGACCCATTGCCATGATTATTTTTGGGCATGTTTTATATACTTTTAGTAGTCTCACCCTTGTGAAACTAAGTGTATTTTGGGTTTATTAATATCTTGGTATGAGAGTGGCACACCCACTGAATCCATGATATTGAGGTTGTGAGATATGTTCCTCCAACCTTGAGCTGTCTATTAAATGGCATTTCTGCCAAGTGTGTTTGTTTGATTGTTTGCTCCATTAATAATTGTGTGATAGGTTATTATTAGATTTCCTTGCTGTATGTATTGTTATGTATGGTTGCTTGCCTTGATTGGTTCTGAATGTGTGTCCTTTATTCCTTTTACGACGTTAGAAAACGAAGAGGAAGGAAGTGTCGTGAAGACCTGTTTCAAGTTCCAGTCACTCCAAAACCAGGGACACAAGGAGATACCAGGCAAGCCATCCTGATGCTTGCTGATACAATACTTATCATTATCTATCATGCATGTTTTACCTCTGAAGTTTTACAAAGACTTGATTATCAAAACTATTTTTGATGTGGAATTTACTACTATACTATATTATAGGTTACTATCATGCCAGTAGTTAAACTTGGTAATACCAAGCCCATAAGCCACCCTATGGTATTTATTACCATCAAATATACTAGTCCCTAAGTGGACACCCTAAAATTGTGATTCTACAAAACAAAGGCTTTACGGAAAAACCCGGAGAAAAGGCGGATCCTTGTTCTCCGGAGGAATGTGGAAGTGGTCATTTTTGAGAAAGTGGTGTTTTCAAAAATGACACATAACCTAGTCTTCGCCGGACAACCTTTACCGTACTGCCACCCTACCCCAACATGGGCAAGGGGCTTAACTTGAAGTTTGTTCTTATTAGTGTGTGCTATCTCAATGTGCTATAGGGGATGCGATCCTCTGAACCGAATGTCGTGGAGACATATAAAGTGTGGGATTAATTTTCCCTCCGGATGCATCAGTTGAGGCATCCTGGCTTGGCGGGGATTAGCTCGGTGCCGGGGATGTGGTAAAACTCAACTGAGAGATAGGCATATTCTAGCTTGAACATAGTGTATGGTTATGATCAGATACCTGATGTTCACATACTGTTGTTACAGTCCGTGATTGTTCACGGGAGGTGTACTGGATCTGGTGGATGTGTACACCTCTGCAGAGTATAACTTTTTCGAAGAAGCCGCGTCCTCGGATATGGACAGTTGAATGGCCATGTAGCTAGCATTGTGTCAATGTTTTCGAAAAGGAAGTTTTGAAAAGGAATTTTGAAAGGAAGTGTTGAACTTGTGAAGTTCGGAAAGGAATGGAAACTTATACCGTGGAGGTATCGTCGATGATGAAAAGCCAGATGATGCTATACAAAACAAAATGTTTTGCAAAGAAAACCTTTTCTACTCTAAGCAAGAATTCTGGAAACTGATTCCAAGAAGTTTTGCAAAGAGAAAATATTCTTTAACAAAACTTTACAAAACCTCTTGTACATGTGATATCTACAAGAGAAATAAAACTATATATTATTTTTCCTCTGAAGTATCTTCTTCAACGAAGATACAGATAAACCTGACTGCAACTGTGGTGTCATCATATATGAACACCATTGATAGTGAACCCTATTTATAGCCTACCTATTCCACCATATAAGCATATTTGCATGTTTGGTAAGTGATATGATGGATGTCTTGCTGAGTACATTCAAATGTACTCATTATGGTTTCGCCCCCTGGTATCTACTTGCCAGACTTTGAGAAGGAGCCTCCGAAGGATATCTATGAAGAGAAGTACGGAGTTGACGGCTTTGCGAACTAGGATCGTCTCCGGGTCAGCAGCCTGTAGGTTAAGGCGTGACTTGGGCTCAACTACGTTGTGTTTTATTTGTCTTCCGCTGTGTTTGATAAGTTGCCTGCCCCATGTGGCAGTTGCGTTAAACTTGATCATGTGATATTTGTGTAATACCTTTATGTATTCGTGTAATGGATGATGTATTTCTGTATGCCAACTGTGTATGTTGTTCACGACTGATCTTTCTGGGATCGTGAATGTATGCATACGGAGGGTTTCAGACTGGCGGTCTGGGGTCCTTACAACACATGTCCCAACAATTCATCATTACAACACAGCGGAAGCATCCAAAGTGTCTGAGTACAGACAAGATCCAAATAGGCCTAAGAGGCCGGAAACGAAAAGACGGAGCCCATCCACGAAGTCTCGGATCCTGCCCGGGTCCGCTATCTACTCGTCAGCAGCCTCGTCATACTCCACGTAGTAGCCACCAAGGGGATCCTCGGAAACGTAGTCTGCGGAAACCACAGACCCAAAGGGGTCAGTACATAAACGTACTGGCAAGCAAGACTCACAGTTCACCAAAGTGTACCCAACAACATCAAGCACAGATGCTTTGGGTTCAACGGAAGAAAGGGTGATACAAAAGATGCTGCAGCGGGCTGCACTAACCAACTACAGATTCATGCTACAACTTCCGGCTAACAGAAAGGGGATAAGATAGCGTATCGGAACCAACTACTAACTAACTCCAAACAAACCCATCCTGGATCTCGCCCCTTATCCAAAGAAGCAATCCGAGGATAACTCACACAGTTGGATTAACGATGGTTCAAGCTATTGTGTTAATAAAACTATTACTAGTCAAGTTATCATTAGTTAGGTCTAAGTTGTTCTGAGTACTTGTTAGCCAGTACTTTCACCAAGTCATCCATAATCGCGGAAAACACGGCTTCTCGAGAAGATTTAACCCTGCAGGGGTGCACCAATTTGGCCGTACACGTAAGAATAACCCGCCAGATGGAATGGCCTTTCCACCAAGCGGGGCACTCAACACAAGTCAACTCTTCTTCGCTTCAAGCCCAAAGAACCACATGCTGTGCGTGCGCGGCTAATCGAGCCCCCACGAAGAAAAGGGGGACCCTCATAGCACTCTAAGACCACGCCGCCCTAAATGCCGACTACAAAAGTTCCACCCTGGCGCCAAGGGTTCGCACCTGCACATGCATGCATCAAATGGAAAGCCCGAACTAAGTGTGGCGATTTGGACGAGATGCGAATCGAATCAAATTGAGGGGGGCGCCCATACACGCTTCCCACATGTGGTTAGTGCGCTCATCATGGATCAGTAGACAAGACCCTTTTCCTAATTAGGGTCGACACTAGCAGGCCTCAAAACCACGCCGGGCCTCCTGCCGGTGCCTTATCATCAAGTTATTATTACCCAAACATTAACAGGTTGATTGTTTAACATCGAGCCCCAGAACATAATGATATAGTAACAGAAAGTAACGGACAACATACTCGAGCAAAAACAACCCTAAGCATGCTAGTAAGACACGGGCAACAAGCAATGGGGTTATAGGTGTGGAGGTGAGGCTATATCAGGGTTAGAGGATAACATGTGATAGGTTCGTAACAGAAGCAACGATTCATAGGGCCGGAAGAATAGACAACGGAAAGTATCGGTATCCAATGTTGAAAGGAACACAATGGTTCATGTGAGTGAATACTTGCCTGCAAACTCAGCAGCCTGGTACTGAGCTAGATCCTCAGAAGGGGTGTCGTAAGCCTCGTCTGTCTCAACGTCGTCGTCTATTCGAGAAGAAGCAAACAAACAACGCAGAGAGACAAACAATCAATAACATGGCATAGTGCACAATCATGGGATGATGCATGACCATTTAATTGATGCATCAAAATAAACTAGTTGACAAGATAACATGTTTAAATGGACCCATATGCAATTTGATTGCATATGGAAAGCACATGAGTTAGGGTTGGAATAATTGTTCTACAACTAACCAACAGGTGAAAGTGGATTAGCATGATGCATGGATGAGGAAAACAGAAAGAAAACAACAATAGAAACAATTTGAAATGAAGTTTACCAAGTTTGGAAAAGTTATGAAATTTTGGTTTCTTAAAGGTGTTACACAAGCATTTGTTGTTTTCACCAATTTGAATTGTTCAAAATAGATAACAAGGTTCATATTTGAAAAGAACACAAAATTTTAGGTGGAATACATGTTTCACTTGTTGAAAAAGGATTTAGAATAAATTACTTATGAATTAAACAAGTTTAAACAAGATTTAAATGAATTTAATTCAAGTATGAATTTATTTGAATTTTTATTTGTTCCAAACATTAATCCCAAATTCATATTTGAAAGGATTATGTTTTTCTGGTTTGAAAACATATTTTATATGTTCAAAAATAATTTAATTTGAGCAAGTTATGAATTTAACAATATTAAATGAATTAAACAAGGTTTAAATTATTTAACCAACTTTAATTATTCAAAACATGAAACAAATTTTATATTTGAAAAGGTGGTTCAATTTAGCATGGAAAACATATTTTATTTGTTGAAAATGGATTTAAAATGAGCAAGTTATTAATTTGGCAATTTTAAATGCATTAATTAAGAAACAGTTGTTTTCAGCAATTTAACTTATTTAAAACAGAACACAAAGTTGATATTTGCAAAGTTCATGAAAAATGGAATGGAAAACATATTTAGTGTGTTGAATTTGGATTTTTTTATGCCCAAGTTATGAATTTTGCAAAATTAAATGAATTCAACAAGGATTCAAATATTTCACCAATTTAAAATATTCAAAACAGTAAACAAAATTTATATTTAGGTAGAGAATTTAATTTGGAGTGGAAAACATATTTAAAATGTTAAATTTGGAGTTGAACTGAATTATTTATGCAATTTCCAAGATTAGGGTGGAATCTGCCATTTATTTTGTAGCTAGGGACTTAGAAAGTATTTACATGGACTAAGATAAATGCTAGCAGGGACTTGTGTGCAATTAGCAGTTTGTTCTGGTTCTGAAAATAAGATGGAAAAAAGCTGGGGTTATTGCGCAGGGGTGGGATTCGATCCCACGCCCTCGTGGGCGCGCGCAGCGGCTGTTGCCACTGCGGTGGCTGCGGTGTTGTTGACAGGTAAGCTCGCGTTTGGTTAAGAGGTAAGTTTCGGAAATACAGTCTGACGAAACTGAATGTTGCGTGACAGCTTCCTGGACGGAACAACGGCGATCGATGCCGGCGGGAGGCGTCGCGGGCTGCTGCTGTACGCACTCGTGTGGGCAGCGCATCGGGTGCGGAGGGAAGGAGGAGAGGGAGTAGCGAGGGGGGTTGATCACCTCGGGCTCGTCGAGCGGACAGCGACGAGGAGGAGATGGCGGGGCGGAGCAGGTGGCGGCGGCGGTGGCTTGGCGGCGGTGCTCCGAGGCCTCCCGGCCACCACGGCGGGGTCGAGGAGGAAGGCGACGCCGAGGGGAACCCATTCCCGCCGTGGAGAGCTCCCGAGGCAGTCCCCTGCGACCACTACGCCCTCCACAAGACTCGGCCATGGTGGTGTTCAGCAGAGAAGTTTCAGAACAGAACGGAATCGAAGGAGGGGATCGCGGGGAGGAAGAGGGAGGTGGCGGCGCAGATGGAGGAAGAGGGAGAGAGTAGATAGGGGAGGAACCCTAGGGCTAGTTATAGGGGGAGGGGGAGCAGGTGAGCTCCCTGCCGGTGGGGGATCCCCCTCTCTCTGTCTCTCCGTACCAAGGTGGAAGAAAGCGACAGGGAGGGGGTACGCAGGCCGATAGGGAGATGGTGGGCTGGCCCAAAAGGATGGCCTGCCCCCTCTCCCTCTCTGGTTTGTTTTTTTTTAATTGTTCTTTCTTATTCTTTCTTTTTTTGCAGATTGGAATAGGAAAGAAAAGGGTTAGAAAATTAGTATAAAAATTTGTATAAGTTATTTATAGCAACAGCAACAATTGGCAAACTTTTGTTTTCAAAAAATTTGAATTATGGTGCTGTTTGTAATTTGGTTGAATTTAATATTAATTGAATAATTGAACTTGGCAATTTAAAAGTTTTTAAATTCAAGTTTATTTGAAACAAAAGATTGATTTGTTTTGTAATTTTCATAAAGTTCAAAAATGGTTGCTGTTTGGAAAATTAATTGAATTTGAAAATGTTTTGGTATTAAATGAATTATTGATAGAAACAATTCAATAGTTTGAAATTACAACTTTAATGGAAACAACTAATTGCTTTAATTTGAATAATTCATTTGGAAATTGTAGCATCACAAGTATGAAACAAAAGGTTTAAAATTTGATTTGAAATTCAAATAGAAAAACAAGGGAAAACAAAGGAAAACACAGGAAAACAAATGCAAAACTTAAGATGCCATGATGCAAAACATAAAATAACAGAGAGCAAACATTCTAAAGGCTGTTTTTCATACTTGGGATGTTACAAAACACCCCCCCTTGAAGGAATCGCGCCCCGAGATTCCTACTGAGAAGAGAAAAGGTCCGGATACTTCTTGCGAAGGTCCTCTTGAGCTGTGACACGTGAAACACAACGTGCACCTTGGATAGTTTTTCTGGAAGTTCAAGACGATAGGCATTCCTGGCAACTCTTCTGGAAAGACGTCAGGGAATTCACAAACCACCGGAACATTTTCGAGTAAAGGTAGAGGTTTTGCATCGAGGGTGTATAGTTGAATAGAACTTGATTCATTTGGAGAATAGACTATCTGGCCAGAAGGGTGGAACAGAGTTATTGATTAGACGCCGGTAGAAGAACTGAAGTGGAAAGCAACAACAAGGTTTCAATGGACGAAAAGGATGTTGAGAAGAACAGGATATCGAAGCAACAACGGGAAACACGAGACCAAAACACTCCTGAGGTACTACGGAAAACCCATCCGGGCTTCTAAAGGATCAATATCTACTGCTTAAGGAATAGAGGATCTGCTTCCGGGGCTTACACGCCTCCGTTCTCAATCGTGAGTAGGCAACATGATAAATCATGTCACAACCACCTCCATTCCTATGGACTAGTAGATATAACCATCCTAGAGAAACCAGGATACGTGAAAATCTAACTTGAAAGTTTAGATGAGAAGAGAAAAACAACGTTGCACTTCCTTACCAGAAAAGGGAGGGTGGATGGGGAAAGAAATAAAAGAACAGAATTCCTACTCTCACGTTTCATTTTTCCTATATAGCTACAAAATAGTTTCTAGACTCAACTGCGACCAGTAAAAGGGATCCTACAGGCAGACAGGCTCTGATACCATTTGTCGCACCCGGACTTCTAGGGGATACTCACAGTCCGCTAAACAGTAGGTAAATGGCTTACGGGGCATACCGGCACCCGCATCTCAATATGAGTAGGCCAACACGTAAACGTGTGACAACCATTCTCTACTATTCATCGTCTGTGCAAACCATCCCATAGAAATCCAGATACTTCCATTGACGTACTTCATAACATGCACACATGGTACGTCAACGGCTTTTGAACAACTGATATCACAACATATATCTAAGACACAAAAGATTGAAATAAGTTGCAAATAGCTCTCACTAGAGCAGAGATAGCAAATACAATCATCCATAGGACACATGTCCCAAAAATTCATCATTACAACACAGCGGAAGCATCCAAAGTGTCTGAGTACAGACAAGATCCAAATAGGCCTAAGAGGCCGGAAACAAAAAGACGGAGCCCATCCACGAAGTCTCGGATCCTGCCCGGGTCCGCTATCTACTCGTCAGCAGCCTCGTCATACTCCACGTAGTAGCCACCAAGGGGATCCTCGGAAACGTAGTCTGCGGAAACCACAGCCCCAAATGGGTCAGTACATAAACGTACTGGCAAGCAAGACTCACAGTTCACCAAAGTGTACCCAACAACATCAAGCACAAATGCTTTGGGTTCAACGGAAGAAAGGGTGATACAAAAGATGCTGCAGCGGGCTGCACTAACCAACTACAGATTCATGCTACAACTTCCGGCTAACAGAAAGGGGATAAGATAGCGTATCGGAACCAACTACTAACTAACTCCATACAAACCCATCCTGGATCTCGCCCCTTATCCAAAGAAGCAATCCGAGGATAACTCACACAGTTGGATTAACGATGGTTCAAGTTATTGTGTCAATAAGACTATTACTAGTCAAGTTATCATTAGTTAGGTGTAAGTTGTTCTGAGTACTTGTTAGCCAGTACTTTCACCAAGTCATCCATAACCGCGGAAAACACGGCTTCTCGAGAAGATTTAACCCTGCAGGGGTGCACCAATTTGGTCGTACACGTAAGAATAACCCGCCAGATGGAATGGCCTTTCCACCAAGCGGGGCACTCAACACAACTCAACTCTTCTTCGCATCAAGCCCAAAGAACCACATGCTGTGCGTGCGCGGCTAATCGAGCCCCCACGAAGAAAAGGGGGACCCTCATAGCACTCTAAGACCACGCCGCCCTAAATGCCGACTACAAAAGTTCCACCCTGGCGCCAAGGGTTCGCACCTGCATATGCATGCATCAAATGGAAAGCCCGAACTAAGTGTGGCGACTTGGACGAGATGCGAATCGAATCAAATTGAGGGGGGCGCCCATACACGCTTCCCACATGCGGTTAGTGCGCTCATCATGGATCAGTAGACAAGACCCTTTTCCTAATTAGGGTCGACACTAGCAGGCCTCAAAACCACGCCGGGCCTCCTGCCGGTGCCTTATCATCAAGTTATTATTACCCAAACATTAACAGGTTGATTGTTTAACATCGAGCCCCAGAACATAATGATATAGTAATAGAAAGTAACGGACAACAGACTCGAGCAAAAACAACCCTAAGCATGCTAGTAAGACACGGGCAACAAGCAATGGGGTTATAGGTGTGGAGGTGAGGCTATATCAGGGTTAGAGGATAACATGTGATAGGTTCGTAACAGAAGCAACGATTCATAGGGCTGGCAGAATAGACAACGGAAAGTATCGGTATCCAATGTTGAAAGGAACACAATGGTTCATGTGAGTGAATACTTGCCTGCAAACTCAGCAGCCTGGTACTGAGCTAGATCCTCAGAAGGGGTGTCGTAAGCCTCGTCTGTCTCAACGTCGTCGTCTATTCGAGAAGAAGCAAACAAACAACGCAGAGAGACAAACAATCAATAACATGGCATAGTGCACAATCATGGATGATGCATGACCATTTAATTGATGCATCAAAATAAACTAGTTGACAAGATAACATGTTTAAATGGACCCATATGCAATTTGATTGCATATGGAAAGCCCATGAGTTAGGGTTGGAATAATTGTTCTACTACTAACCAACAGGTGAAATTGGATTAGCATGATGCATGGATGAGGAAAACAGAAAGAAAACAACAATATAAACAATTTGAAATGAAGTTTACCAAGTTTGGAATTTTATTTATTAAGTTATGAAATTTTGGTTTCTTAAAGGTGTTACACAAGCATTTGTTGTTTTCACCAATTTGAATTGTTCAAAATAGATAACAAGGTTCATATTTGAAAAGAACACAAAATTTTAGGTGGAATACATGTTTCACTTGTTGAAAAAGGATTTAGAATAAATTACTTATGAATTAAACAAGTTTAAACAAGATTTAAATGAATTTAATTCAAGTATGAATTTATTTGAATTTTTATTTGTTCCAAACATTAATCCCAAATTCATATTTGAAAGGATTATGTTTTTCTGGTTTGAAAACATATTTTATATGTTCAAAAATAATTTAATTTGAGCAAGTTATAAATTTAACAATATTAAATGAATTAAACAAGGTTTAAATTATTTAACCAATTTTAATTATTCAAAACATGAAACAAATTTTATATTTGAAGAGGTGGTTCAATTTAGCATGGAAAACATATTATATTTGTTGAAAATGGATTTAAAATGAGCAAGTTATTAATTTGGCAATTTTAAATGCATTAATTAAGAAACAGTTGTTTTCAGCAATTTAACTTATTTAAAACAGCACACAAAGTTGATATTTGCAAAGTTCATGAAAAATGGAATGGAAAACATATTTAGTGTGTTGAATTTGGAATTTTTTATGCCCAAGTTATGAATTTTGCAAAATTAAATGAATTCAACAAGGATTCAAATATTTCACCAATTTAAAATATTCAAAACAGTAAACAAAATTTATATTTAGGTAGAGAATTTAATTTGGAGTGGAAAACATATTTAAAATGTTAAATTTGGAGTTGAACTGAATTATTTATGCAATTTCCAAGATTAGGGTGGAATCTGCCATTTATTTTGTAGCTAGGGACTTAGAAAGTATTTACAGGGACTAAGATAAATGCTAGCAGGGACTTGTGTGCAATTAGCAGTTTGTTCTGGTTCTGAAAATAAGATGGAAAAAAGCTGGGGTTATTGCGCAGGGGTGGGATTCGATCCCACGCCCTCGTGGGCGCGCGCAGCGGCTGTTGCCACTGCGGTGGCTGCGGTGTTGTTGACAGGTAAGCTCGCGTTTGGTTAAGAGGTAAGTTTCGGAAATACGGTCTGACGAAACTGAATGTTGCGTGATAGCTTCCTGGACGAAACAACGGCGATCGATGTCGGCGGGAGGCGTCGCGGGCTGCTGTTGTACGCGCTCATGTGGGCAGCGCATCGGGTGCGGAGGGGAGGAGGAGAGGGAGTAGCGAGGGGGGTTGATCACCTCGGGCTCGTCGAGCGGACAGCGACGAGGAGGAGATGGCGGGGCGGAGCAGGTGGCGGCGACGGTGGCTTGGCGGCGGTGCTCCGAGACCTCCCGGCCACCGCGGCGGGGTCGAGGAGGAAGGCGGCGCCGAGGGGAACCCATTCCCGCCGTGGAGAGCTCCCGAGGCAGTCCCCTGCGACCACTACGCCCTCCACAAGACTCGGCCATGGTGGTGTTCAGCAGAGAAGTTTCAGAACAGAACGAAATCGAAGGAGGGGATCGCGGGGAGGAAGAGGGAGGTGGCGGCACAGATGGAGGAAGAGGGAGAGAGGAGATAGGGGAGGAACCCTAGGGCTAGTTATAGGGGTAGGGGGAGCAGGTGAGCTCCCTGCCGGTGGGGGATCCCCCTCTCTCTGTCTCTCCGTACAAAGGTGGAAGAAAGCGACAGGGAGGGGGTACGCAGGCCGATAGGGAGATGGTGGGCTGGCCCAAAAGGCTGGCCTGCCCCCTCTCCCTCTCTGGTTTGTTTGTTTTTTTAATTGTTCTTTCTTATTCTTTTTTTTTGCAGATTGGAATAGGAAATAAAAGGGTTAGTTTTTAGGGTTAGAAAATTAGTATAAAAATTTGTATAAGTTATTTATAGCAACAGCAACAATTAGCAAACTTTTGTTTTCAAAAAATTTGAATTATGGTGTTGTTTGTAATTTGGTTGAATTTGGTTGAAT
Source organism: Alopecurus myosuroides (assembly GCA_028641055.1). Taxonomy (NCBI): domain Eukaryota; kingdom Viridiplantae; phylum Streptophyta; class Magnoliopsida; order Poales; family Poaceae; genus Alopecurus; species Alopecurus myosuroides. The sequence continues at coordinate 368,911,869 of CM054057.1, read as the reverse complement.
TTAATATTAATTGAATAATTGAACTTGGCAATTTAAAAGTTTTTAAATTGAAGTTTATTTGAAACAAAAGATTTATTTGTTTTGTAATTTTCATAAAGTTCAAAAATGGTTGTTGTTTGGAAAATTAATTGAATTTGAAAATGTTTTGATATTAAATGAATTATTGATAGAAACAATTCAATAGTTTGAAATTACAACTTTAATGGAAACAACTAATTGCTTTAATTTGAATAATTCATTTGGAAATTGTAACATCACAAGTATGAAACAAAAGGTTTAAAATTTGATTTGAAATTCAAATAGAAAAACAAGGGAAAACAAAGGAAAACAGAGGAAAAGAAATGCAAACTTAAGATGCCATGATGCAAAACATAAAATAACAGAGAGGAAACATTCTAATGGCTGTTTTTCATACTTGGGATGTTACATAAGGGAGTTTGGATGCACGAGTAGAGCTCATACTCAGTACAGGCGGAGGCTAGCAAAAGACTGGGAGCGACAAATCAAGAGAGCATAAGAGCCATAATCATGCATAGCGACATAAGCATCATTAATTAAAACATAAGCAGTATCACAAGTTAAAAAACTAAGTGGTCATGGAGGCTATTAGTGTCTGGTTTGTAGTCATAAACATGGTGTGCTCATGCGCCAATTCAACCAAATAAAACATTCGAAAGAGAATACCATATATTGATGCTTTACTATGACAAGAACAACTCAAGAATCTTTCAATACATAATAAACACTCTCAGCTATTTGAGGCTAATCATGCTACTCAATAACCACAAGGCTTTAAAACTAAAATAACATTTAGCATGGCATGAAAAATTTCTAGCCACAGTCTATACAAGCTTCTACTAGCACTGTTATAAATTCTACTTCAAGCAGCAGTTTTCTTCCGTTTCTCCCAACAAGCACCATACAAAACATGCTTTAACAAAAATACTCTTTATGATACAGCAAGAAAACATGAGAATATTCAGATAATACTACTAAAACTAACAGCTCTAATAAGATATGCATGAAAACAAAGGCTAAACGCAGTACTAGCAAAAAGTGAACACTCACAGAACAATAAGAATGACAACTAGAGTGTTCTAAGCAATTAAAACGGAGCATGTGTCTCTCCCATACATGTATGATAAGATCCAACCATTTATTACAGCAAAGTATGATAATATCCAACTCTTCTTCTTCACATCATATCATCCTCTCTCTTGACCCTTGAAAACTTCCTTCACATCAAAATTCTCACAATCTTCATTAGCAACGTTAGTGCAATCGAAATAATAAATCCACATGGTTCAGTTTCAACACAAGTCTAACACTCAAAAACACATTAGCTACTCTCACAACTTCTTTCAAAACTCTTTTTCTCAAAAGAACACCAAAAGAAAGAGAATAATATGCAAATGCGATAAATGGCAGAAATCTGTCAAAACAGAACAGCAGGTAAAGATCGATTTTTTCAAAAATCTTCTGCTGCTCAAATCAAAAAGTGGTCTTCTAAGAAAATTTGCGTATATAACTCAGTATTAATCAAAAAAAATCTCAGTTCATTTTGAATTTTATTTGATTTTCAATGGAATTAACAGTGGACAGGAGAAATCTGTTGCCTGCGCAGAAATCCGAAATATAGGCTCAACTTTCCACTAGAGGCTTTACTTGGCTCAACAAAAACTCAAAAGAAAAGATACAGTGGGGTTTATAAGGAAATATAAAACACCCAGGTGAAAAGCACACCAAAGAAAACGAAAGAAAATGGGTTTAAAACAGAGAAATAAAACATGTTGTCTCCCGATAGCGCTTTTCTTTAACGCCTTTTAGCTAGGAATAATGATTTTTAAAAGATGCTCACATAAGAATAAGAGTTGAAGCACAATAAGGGAGCATCAATAAGAAAATATAGAACACATTTAAGTCTAACACACTTCCTATGAAAAGGAATCTTGTAGAAAAACAAGTCAATGAAGCACAACGTGACTAGCATAGGAAGACAAAATAAGTGGAACATAAAAAAATTCAACATAAAGAAGGGAAACTTAATATTGTTGAGATGCATAAAATCATGTTTCCCTCTCTCATAATAACTTTCAGTAGCATCATGAATAAAATTAACAATATAACTATCATAAGAAACATTCTTATCACGAGCCACATGCATAAAAGAATTAATATTCTCCACATAAGCATAGTCATTCTTATTAATTGCAGTGGGAGCAAATTCAACAAAATAGCTATCATTATCATTCTCATCACAATAATCATAAAAATAGGAGAATTATTTCAATCATAATTAATTTTCTCCATAATAGTAGGTGGACTGAAAATAACATACTCATCATTGTTAACAGGTGGAACTAGAATACCACAATCATTATAATCATCATATATTGGAGGCAAAGTATCATCAAAGAAAATTTACTCCTCAAAACTTGGGGGACTAAAAATATCATATTCATGAAAACTAGCTGCCCCAAGCTTAGACTTTTCCATATCATTAGCAATAATGGTGTTTAAAGAGTTCATACTAATAACATTGCCACTAGCATGCAAATAAAGCTCCATATGTTTTTTAATTTTCTCTTCAAACACTTCATGTCCTAACTCAAGATAAAGATTATAAAGTTCTCTCATATTTTTGTTGTTTTCCATTTAAGCATAAAGATAAAAACAAGTAACAAGTAAATATAAGCCTACTAGTGAAAATAAAAACGAGAAACAAAAAGATATAATTGCAGAATCTAAAGGAAATAAATTCGAGCACTCACCCCCGAGGATGTGAGAACCTTTTACCTTACCTCCCTGCAACGGTGCCAGAAAAGAGATTGATGTCTATGCACGCTTCTATTCTTGTAGACAGTGTTGGGCCTCCAAGTGCAGAGGTTTGTAGAACAGCAGCAAGTTTCCCTTAAGTGGATCACCCAAGGTTTATCGAACTCGGAGAGGTAGAGGTCAAAGATGTCCCTCTCAAGCAACCCTGCAATCAAGATACAAGAAGTCTATTGTGTCCCCAACTCACCCAATATAATTGTCAGGTATATAGGTGCACTATTTCGGCGAAGAGAGAGTAAAATACAAGCAGTATGGATGATTATAAGTGATAATAACAATCTGAAATAAAAATGGCAGTAAGCAAACATGTAGAAGAACAGGCGGAAAATGGTGTTTGAATGCTTGGAAATAAGGCCTAGGGCTCCTACTTTCACTAGTGGACACTCTCAACAATGCTCATGTAATTGAATTAATAAATATCATTTCTTCACTATGCTACTCCGAACAACTCTCCGGTCGAATAACAAACACTAATCATTGTGTAGGGCTTAAACAACACTCCTCAAGTCTATATTCCCTCTCTATGGAACCCCAATGTCACTACGAGCGCCATAGATTAGTAAACAAACGCCAACAATTTCATAGGTTAATCTTCCAACACAAGATATAAATATCATGCTAAATCACACGGTGCATACACTGTCACCTTTACACCGTGCTTAAATAGTTTACAGAGATAACAAAACCACTTGAGTTGCATAACAGATGAAGATAAATCTACATATTCAACTAGATTACAAAGCTCATGATCACATAAAGATCACACCATGGGAGAGAGAGATGAACCACATAGCTACCGGTAGAGCCCTTAGCCCCAGGGGAGAACTACTCCCTCCTCATCACAGGAGATAGCAACAGCGATGGAGATGGCGGTGGAGTCGATGGAGATGACTTCCGGGGGCACTTCCCCGTCCGGTCAGGGTGACAGAAAAGAGATCTGTCCCCCTAAACGTGTCGGTGGTGGCGGCGGATCTACGGATGTATTTTGCGGAAAAGGTCGATGTATCTAGGGTTTATGCCTCAGGGGGAATATATAGGCGAAAGGGAAACATCGGTGGGCGCCCGAGGGGCCCACACCCCTAGCTGGCACGGCCAGGGGAGCTCGCGCGAGCCTATGGTCTGGGGGCTCTAGGGTCCCCCCTCTGGGTCCTCTTCGGTCTTCTCGATGCTTCCGGGAAAAATAGGAACTACGGGATTTGTGGGGTCCAATTCCGAGAATATTTGCAGAACAACTTTTCTGAAATAAAAAACAGCAGAAAACACAGGATTTGTTAATAGGTTAGTCCCGGAAAACGTATAAAAATGCTATAAATAAGGGAGAAAACATGTAGCAATTGGAATAATATGATCATGGAGCATCAGAAATTAGGGATACGTTTATGACGTATCACTCATCATCAAAGCAAATTTTCTCCTCCGTGCTTGGGGAACTAAAAATATCATTTTCATATAAACTAGCTTCCTCAAGCTTAGACTTTTCCATAGCATTAGCAATAATGGTGTTCAAAGAATTCATACTAATAACATTGCTATTAGCATGCAAATAAAGCTCCATAGGTTTTTTAATTTTCTCTTCAAACACTTCATGTCCTAACTCAAGATAAATATTATAAAGCTCTCTCATATTTTTGTTTTTTCCATTAAGTCTAACTAGTAAATATAAAAACAAGGAATAAGTAAAAATAAGCCTAACTAGTGAAAACAAGAAACAAAAAGATATAATTGCAGAATCTAAAGAAAATAACTTCGAGCACTCACACCGGAGGATGTGAGTACCTTTTACCTTACCTCCCCGGCAACGGCGCCAGAAAAGATCTTGATGTCTACGCACGCTTCTATTCTTGTAGACAGTGTTGGGCCTCCAAGTGCAGAGGTTTGTAAAACAGCAGCAAGTTTCCCTTAAGTGGATCACCCAAGGTTTATCGAACTCAGGGAGGTAGAGGTCAAAGATATCCCTCTCAAGCAACCCTGCAATTAAGATACAAGAAGTCTCTTGTGTCCCCAACACACCCAATATACTTGCCAGGTATATAGGTGCACTAGTTCAGCGAAGAGATAGTGAAATGCGAGTAATATGTATGGTTATAAGTAATAATAGCAATCTAAAATAAATATGGCAGCAAGCAAACATGTAGCAGAACAGACGGAAAACGGTGTTTCAATGCTTGGAAACAAGGCCTTGGATCCTACTTTCACTAGTGGACACTCTCAACAATGATCACATAATTGAATAACTAAATATCTTCTCTTCACTATGCTACTCTTAACCCTCTCCGGTTGTATAACGAACACTAATCATTGCGTAGGGCTACAAAACGCGTTCCTTAAAGTAAGCATTCCCATGTCTAGTTAACCCCACGGTGTCACTATGAGCGCCCTAGAAGGTACTAGACAAACACCACAATTCATAGAGGAGACACACACGATGTGCACACTGTCACCTTCACACCATGGGACAAGGTGACTCCAAAGTTCATATTAATAAAACACTTGAGTAGCACAAGATGAAGAGTAACATCTACTTATTCAACTAGATTACAAAGCTCACGATCACATATAGATCACACCATGGGAGAGAGATGAACCACATAGCTACCGGTAGAGCCCTCAGCCTCGGGGGAGAACTACTCCCTCCTCATCATAGGAGACAGCAACGGCGATGTAGATGGCGGTGGAGTCGACGGAGATGGCTTCCTGGGGCACTTCCCCATCCCGGCAGGGTGCCAGAACAGAGATTTGTCCCCCGAAACTTGGGTTGACGATGACGGCGACTACGGAAGGTTTTGTGGAATATCGCCGATTCTTTTAGGGTTTTCCCTCGGGGGAGTATAAATAGGCGAAAGGGAGATGCCGAGGGGTGGCCAAGGGGGCCACACCACCAGGTGGCGCGGCCAGGGGGACCCGCGCCACCCTATGGTGTGGCCACACTGTGGCCCCCCTCTGGGCTCTTCAGGACTTCTGGATGCTTCCGGGGAAAATAGGAACTTCGCGATTCGTGGGGTCCAATTCCGATAATATTTCCAGAACAACTTTTCTAAAATAAAAAACAACAGAAAACAGGGAACTGGCACTTGGCATCTTGTTAATAGGTTAGTCCCGGAAAACATATAAAAAAGCTATAAAGAAGGGAGAAAACATTTAGCAATTGGCATAATATCAACATGGAACATCAGAAATTATAGATACGTTGGAGACGTATCACCCAGGTGTAATTTGTTCACCACACATGTTATTTATCTTTCACGGAGAGACACTTGTAGTGAACTGTGGACCCCGGTCCATTTTCTCATTCTGATAATACACACACTGCTTCCACTGCTTTCACACTGCTTCCATTGTTTCTATATTGTTGCTACTGCATTCATAGTGTTCTCATACTGTTTTCCACACCATACGTTTAACCTCTTTGTGTTCAGCAAAACCGGTGAGATTAACAACCTCACTGCTTCGTTGGGGCAAAGTGATTTTATTGTGTTGTGTAGGTTCCACGTTGCTGCTGAACCGGTAGTGCGCCATACCATCTCAGCTGCATCAACCTTCTGAAGTTACTCCTTCCTCCTACTGGTCGATTAAACCTTGGTTTCTTTCTGAGGGAAAAATGATGTTGTGCTCATCATACCTTCCTCTTGGGGTTTCCCCAACGAGTGCAAGACCTGCACCATCACTCCTACAAAGAAAGTGGGGGAAGCCTCCTGGTGTTGGACATGGTCGTCTTAACCACGTGACTATTGGGCATCCTCAGGAAGATCCACGCGTCTTACTGGGTACGATTCATGTCAACTCAATTTCAGCTTTAGCCTTATTTGATTCTGCAGCATTGCATACATTCATATCAGAAGGGTTTGCTAAAATGCATGGAATACCTTTTGAGAAGTTGTCAAAACCGTTGATGGTAAACTCACGTGGTTGCAACTAGCAAACCACCATGGTTACGCCAGAGCTCTTGGTAAATGTGGGATATTTACAATTCCTCGCAACCTTCATTGCACTAAAGAGCACTGACCTTGATGTCATACCGGGCATGGATTGGCTCTCAAAATATGGAGCCATACTGGATTGTGCAACGAAATCGCTCACCTTGAAACATCCTTCCGATGCCACCATTTAGTATTGGTCAGAGTTCACCATTACGCCATCAGCACGCACACAACTTTCTCCTGAACTGCAGTTATACTTCATGCAAGGTGATTATCCTCCTGAAATTCATGAGTTACCTGTAGTCAGTCATTGTCCTGATGTGTTCCCTCAAGAGTTACCTGGCATGCCACCTGATCGAAGTTTGGAATTTGTCATTGAACTAGTCCTTGGTACCGCTCCTATGTCCAAAAGACCTTATCGTATGGCCCCAGAAGAGTTGGTTGAATTGAAGCGCCAAATAGAGGAGTTAGAAGAAAAAGGTTTCATCCAACCTAGCACATCTTCTTGGGGTTGTTCCACTATCTTTGTCAAGAAGCGGGATACAAATGTTCCACGTCTGGTTGTTGACTGTCGACCGCTGAATCCAGTGACCATCAAAAACAAATATCCTCTTCCAAGAATCACTGATCTGTTTCATCAGTTAGCTGGTGCAACTGTCTTTTCCAAGATGGACCTACGATCAGGATACCATCAAATAAAGATCAGAAAGGAGGACATTCCCAAACGGCGTTCACTACTCGCTTATGGTCTTTATGAGTACAATGTCATGTCTTTTGGTCTTATCAATGCTCTAGATACTTTCATGAGGCTTATGAATTTGGTATTCATGGAGTATCTTGATAGGTTCGTCGTGGTCTATATCGACGATATCCTGGTCTATTCCAAAACCAAAGATGAACATGCCGAACACTTGCGTTTGGTGTTATTCAAACTCTGTGAGCACAAGTTGTATGCCAAATTCTCCAAATGTGAGTTCTTGAAGGTGTTGCTGTCATTCCAGACAAAGTTCAAACCATTCTGGATTGGGAAACACCTAAATCAGTCAAGGATGTTCGGAATTTTCTCGGGATGGCAGGGTATTACCGTCGTTTCATCGAGAACTTCTCCAAAATTGCCAAACCTATGACTGAACTTCTGAAGAAAGGCAAAAAGTTTGAGTGGTCACAAAAGGCAGAGGAAAGTTTCCAAACTCTGAAAATCAAACTGACTACCGCTCTTGTGCCTTTTCTTCCTATTACTAGCAAGGACTTTGTCATCTTCTGTGATGCCTCACAACAAGGACTTGGTTGCATGTTAATGCAAGAAGGTCATGTGGTGGCTTATGGTTCCCGTCAGTTGAAACCACATGACCGCAACTACCCAACTCATGACCTTGAGCTAGCAGCCGTGGTCCATGCTCTCAAGCAATGGCGTCATTATCTTCTTGGTAGCCGTTGTGAGTTATACTCAGATCATCAAAGTCTGAAATATCTGTTCACCCAACCGGATCTGAATGTCGGACAAAGAAGCTGGTTGGAGGTGAGCAAGGAATTTTATTTGGGTCTCAGCTATCAACCCGGGAAAGCAAATGTCGTTGTTGACGTGTTAAGTCGGAAGTCTTATTGCAACATCTTGATGATACAACAAGCCTAGCCTTCTCTTCATGAGGAATTCTCCAAGCTCAATCTTGAAATCATTCCTTCTGGCTTTGGTATATCTTGAGGTGAAATATTCCATTGAGGACCAGATTAAGAAGGCTCAAAGGCGGGATCTAGGAATTGCCAACATTAAGAAGAACATTGCTAGCGGAGTTGCTAAATGTTTCTCCATTGATGATCAAGGTACCGTTTATTTTGACAACTGTCTAGTTGTGCCGAAGAGACGGAATCTCATAAGGCTAATACTTCAAGAGGCTCATGATACCCCTCTTTCGATTCATCCTGGTAGCACCAAAATGTATCAAGATCTACGTCAAAGGTTTCGGTGGACCCGAATGAAGCGAGAAATCGCTCAGTATGTTTCCGAATGCGATGTTTGTCGTCGTGTGAAAGCGGAAAATCAAAGACCTGCCGGTGTTCTTCAACCCCTACTATTCCTGAATGGAAGTGGGATGAAGTGGGTATGGATTTCATCACGCCCAAGACAAAGAAGAGTCATGATGTTATCTGGGTATTGATTGAACGTCTATCTAAGGTTGCCCATTTTCCTCCTATTCGAGAAGATATTACTGCTATCCAATTGGCGGATCTGTATGTCTCCCGGATAGTCAGTCTTCATGGTGTTCCAAAGAAGATAATCTCTGGCCGTGGAAGTTTGTTCACCTCCAAATTATGGGCAAGTTTTCAGCAAGCTATGGGAACTCGTCTATCTTTCCGCATTGCTTTCCATCCACAAACCGGTGGTCAAATCGAGGGAGTGAATCAAATTCTTGAGGACATGCTCCGAGCTTGTGTAATATCATTCGGTAAGGATTGGGAGAAGTTCCATCCATTTGCCGAGTTCACCTATAACAACAGTTATCAATATAGCTTGGGCAAGGCTCCTTTTGAAGTTTTGTATGGCCGTAAATGCCGAACTCCGCTGAATTAGTCTAAAACCGGTGAAAGATCATTCTTTAGACCGGATACAATCAAGGAAGCTGAAGAAACCGTTCGCATCATTCGTGAACAACTGAAAATAGCTCAATCTCGTCAGAAGAGTTATTATGATCGTCATCATCAAGATGTTCATTACGAAATTGGCGAGAAAGATTATCTTCCAGTCACATCTCTGAAAGGTGGAAAACATTTCGGAATCAAAGGCAAACTAGCTCCTCGTTACATTGGTCCATTTCCCATCATTGGAAAACGAGGCCAGGTTTCATATCAGTTGTAGTTTTCTCCATGAGCAAGAGGAGTAGCCGGGATGGACTGAGGGCCGCGAATTCCACCGTCTTCTCCGCCTCCGGCCGCCGGCTTCAACCGCACGACGCTCCTCGCATTCCCCGGCCCCGTCGTTCTCTCCATTGAGCTCCTGGTGAGCTGGCCGTCCTCCTGGTACCCTCCCCTCTCTCCCCCATGCCCGGAAACCCCGCCGCGGTCGAGCGCCACCGTCGGCCGCCACGGGCCTTGCTCGCCGGAGCAATTCCGGCGACCATTTGGTCACGTCGCCGCCACCAAAATGTTCACCGCGAGACGCTAAAGCTCCTTCACCCATCGATTCCATGTTCCATTCGACGAATTCGTCGAATTTGGTTCAAACCCATGGGGTTGCTCCTCGCTGACATCATGCTTGCATCACGATGACGTCATAATGCTTTTATTCTTTTTAGAAATGTTTAATAAAAAGAAAAGACACTGGCACGTGGGCCCCACTTCAATTACAACTCCAGAAATTGATTTAATCTTATAAATTAAATAACTTTAATCTCTAAGTCCAAAAATTATGGATAAATAACCAAAATTTTCATAACAATAAACTCTACCTGTTTATGTTATTTTCAAACATGTTTGAAAAAGTTCAAAATGAGGCATTATTTGAATTGATTAAATCCTTTTAAAATTATGAAAATAATGTTTTATTTCAATAATTTCAGAAAATTAAGTGTAATATACCAAAACGATCAGAAAGACAAATGCAACTCAGCTATGGGGTTTTCAAAGTCAGTTGAGAAGCTTATTTTTTACACACCTCTAAAGAAAGGAATTCTCCTTAGTTGATCATCCTTTAATAACCTAAAAACCCTAGCAATATGTTCTACTTTCTTACAGCTTCCATCCATTGCATTATTTTGATCATGCATACATATTGTGCATTGCACGGATATCATGTATTGAACGCTTGTCTTCTTTCCGGTGTTTGCTCGTTATCGATAGACCGTGACCTGCAGGTTGATCCAGCCTTCTACGAGGACCTCGGTTCCACCTTCGACGAGAAAGGCAAGCACAACCTCATGGCAATACCCATGTTTTGAGTGTTTTGAACTTCCTACTCATGCATGCGATTCAACTAAGTTTTGGGTCCTAGTTAGAGTTATCCTATCTAATGCATGATCCCCTTTTTGTCGCCTTCATACCTGTTTTGCCTCCTAGTATGACTAGGGTTGTTTGAGTATCGCTAGAGCCTTGTGTGTTATATGCTTAGACTTGCTTAGTCTTATGATCTGCTTCATTCGGTTGATGAATGTTGTCCATGCGTGAATCTAGTATGACAGTTGTTTATGTTTTGATGTGAATTGGATAACCTGATTAACTAGGCATGGATGTTGAGGCCAATGCGGGTTGTGGTTTTTGTCTCGTTCATGCCCTAGGTGCAAGTTCTCGCCTCCGAAGCCAAGACTGGGCGTGCAGCCACATGCGGGCCAATGAACCTCGCTCGGCTAACTAACTTGTCTAACCAATTCCATGGGTCACGTAGTTTGAGATTTCCATCTGCGGGTGTGTCTTAAAACGTTTTGGAGAAAACTTAGGGCATGACCGGGACAAGTGATGGACGTACACGGATCTTGTCCGACTCACAGAACAGGTGCCGTCAGGAGGTGGCCAACTCCCTGTTGACGGGGTGGCCCTATTTGGGTTGACTCATGGATAGGGTTAAGCAAGGTAAAGGCCGTGGTCGACCACACTCTGCCGCGCTCTTAGAGAGGAGCGTTACTGCGTGGCATTAAGAGTCAGTTGATACGTGTGGGTAAAGTGAGGGATAAATCTCCTCGAGAAGTCGTGTCCACGGCTACGGACGACTTGGCAACGGATTCTGTGATCATAGATAACTTTAACGGAATGACTAAAACTTGTTGAGAACGAATGAAGGATGCCTCCTCGACTAAGTCGAGAGTGGTGATCCTTGTAGCATGAGATAGTTCGGAAATGAGAAAGTATTGATGAAACAAAATAATATGATAATCTCGGTAGTTGAGTAGCTTTCTCCTCTGTTTTGAAAATGCTCTATTACACATGCTTCTTCTTCCTCGACTTCGGAAAACAAAAGTGGCTTTACGCAAAATAACTTAGAAGCCAAGTCTTGCTGAGTACCTTTTGTACTCAACCTAGCCTCGTTGTTGTTTCATGTGCCTCAGCTGAAGAAGGTTTCTACTTCGATGTCGATGAGTAGTTTGGGGTTCCCAGGTGGCAGCCTGGTATCTGTAGTATGGGTTTGTCTATGTTGCTTATGTTCGGACTCTTAGTCCTTTTGCAGACTTGTTGTATAGCAACATAATTTGCTTTCCCTATTTGGTGTAATGATGGGTTACCTGACCTATGTTGGTCATGTATCCTCTGCGTGTAATGCTACTCTAGTAAGTCTTGTTAATACACTTTCATGTCTAGAGTGCTGTTTTGATAGGTTGTTGGTTTCGAGCTCACTGTTATACGGTTTTGGCTATGTCTGCGTAGTTGTCGCAGTCGAGGGGTTGTGGAGCCGATGTGTCGCACCCGGACTTCTAGAGGATACTCACAGTCCGCTAAACAGTAGAACGAATGGCTTACAGGGCATACCGGCACCCGCATCTCAATATGAGCAGGCCAACACGTAAACGTGTGACAACCATTCTCTACTATCCATCGTCTGCGTAAACCATCCCATAGAAATCCGACTACTTCCGTTGACGCACTTCATAACATACACACATGGTACGTCAACGGCATTTGAACAAGTGATATCACAACATATCTCTAGGACACAAAAGATTGAAATAAGTTGCAAATAGCTCTCACTAGAGAAGAGATAGCAAATACAATCATCCAGAGGACACATGTCCCAACAATTCATCATTACATCACAGCGGAAGCATCCAAAGTGTCTGAGTACAGACAAGATCCAAATAGGCCTAAGAGGCCGGAAACGAAAAGACGGAGCCCATCCACGATGTCTCGGATCCTGCCCGGGTCCGCTATCTACTCGTCAGCACCCTCGTCATACTCCACGTAGTAGCCACCATGGGGATCCTCGGAAACGTAGTCTGCAGAAATCACAGCCCCAAAGGGGTCAGTACATAAACGTACTGGCAAGCAAGACTCACAAGATACCATAGTGTACCCAGCAACACCAAGTACAGAAGCTTTGGGTTCAACGGAAGAATAGGTGATACAAAAGTGCGGCAGCAGGCTGCTCTAACCAACTACAGAAACATGCTACAACTTCCGGCTAATAGAAAGGGGATAAGATAGCGTATCGTAACCAACTACTACTACCATCAACAAACCCATCCTGGATCTCGCCCCTTATCCAAAGAAGCAATCCGAGGATAACTCACACAGTTGGATTAATGATGGGTCAAGTTATTGTGTCAATAAGACAATTACTAGTCAAGTTATCATTAGTTAGGTGTAAGTTATTCTGAGTACTTGTTAGCCAGTACTCTCACTAAGTCAACCATAACCGCAGAAAACACGGCTTCTCGAGAAGATTTAACCCTGCAGGGATGCACCAATTTGGTCGTACACGTAAGAATAACCCGCCAGATGGAATGCCTTCCACCAAGCGGGGCACTCAACACAACCCAACTCTTCTTCGCATCAAGCCCAAAGCACCACGTGTTGTGCGTGCGCGGCTAATCGAGCCCCCACGAAGAAAAGGGGGACCCTCATAGCACTCTAAGACCACGCCGCCCTAAATGCTGACTACAAAAGTTCCACCCTGGCCTCGGGTTCGCACCTGCATATGCATGCATCAAATGGAAAACCCGAACTAAGTGTGGCGATTTGGACGAGATGCGAATCGAATCAAATTGAGGGGGGCGCCCATACACGCTTCCCACATGCGGGTAGTGTGCTCATCATGGATCAGTAGAGAAGACCCTTTTCCTAATTAGGGTCCACACTAGCAGGCCTCAAAACCACGCCGGGCCTCCTGCCGGTGCCTTATCATCAAATTAGCATTACCTCAAACATTGACAGGTTGTTGTTTCACATCGAGCCCCCAGAACATAATAAATAAGGTAACAGAAATAACGGACAGCAGACTCGAGCATAAACAACCCTAAGTATGCTAGTAAGACACAGGCAACAAGCCACATGGTTATAGGTGTGGAGGTGAGGCTATTTCAGGTATACAAGATAACATGTGATAGGATCGAACACAAGCAACGATTCATAAGGCTAGCAGGATAGACAACGGAAAGTATCGGTATCCAGTGTGGAAAGGAACACAATGGTTCATGTGAGTGAATACTTGCCTGCAAACTCAGTAGCCTGGTACTGGGCTAACTCCTCAGAAGTAGTGTCGTAAACCTCGTCTGTCTCAGCGTCGTCGTCTATTCGAGAAGAAGCAAACAAACAACGCAGAGAGACAAACAATCAATAACATGGCATAATGCACAATCATGGGATGATGCATGACAATTTAATTGATGCATCAAAGATAAGATAGCTGACATGATAACATGTTTAAATGGACCCATGTGCAATTTGGATTGCATATGGAAAGCCCATGAATTAAGGTTGGATTAAATGATCTACAACTAGTCATCATGTGTAAGTGAATTAGCATGATGCATGGATGAGGAAAACAGAAAGAAAACAACAATAGCTTCAATTTGAAATGAAGTTTACCAAGTTTGGAATTTATTTATTAAGTTATGAAATTTTGGTTTCTTAAAGGTGTTACACAAGCATTTGTTGTTTTCACCCATTTTAATTGTTCAAAATAAATAACAAAATTCATATTTGGAAAGAACACAAAATTTTAGGTGGAATACATGTTTCAATTATTGAAAAAGGAATTAAGGTGAATTAATTATGAATTAAACAAGATTTAAATGAATTTAATTCAAGTTTGAATTTATTTGAATTTTTATTTGTTCAGAACATTAAATAAAATTCATATTTGAAAAGGTTATAATTTTCTGGTTTGAAAACATATTTTATATGTTCAAAAAGAATTCAATTTGACCAAGTTATGAATTTAGCAATTTTTAAATAAATTAAACAAGGTTTAAATTATTTAACCAATTTTAATTATTCAAAACATGAAACAAAGTTTATATTTGAAAAGGTGGTTTAATTTGGCATGGAAAACATATTTTATATGTGTCATTTCAATTAAGTTTGAATTAGTTATGAAATTAACCAAATTTGAAATGAATTGTTTGAATTTGAATTTTTAAAACATTTGAAAAGTTCAAAACAGAAAAAAAATGATTTAAACAGATGGAGAATTAAATTTGGTGCAGAATACATATTTTATTTATATTATTTGGATTTGATTTGCAAAAGATATTCAAATTTGAAATTTGTGGGCTAAACTGTAATTTTAAAACTATACAGATTGGTCCAGGGGCCTAGCTGCGAAAAATAAACTACAGAGAGGCCCCTGGGGCTTTTCTCACACGCGCAGAGCTGCCTCTGGGTCACTGCCAGTGGGCCAGTGCCCAGCTGTGCGTGCGTGGCGCGTGGGTGTGTGCCCGCGTGGCAACCAGGGCCAATGGCAGGTGGGCCAGGTACGCCCGCGTGGCAGCTGCGCAAAAAAGTGTGGGATTAATCCCGCGGAGGCAAGGGATCGATCCCGCGACCGCGTGAGCGTGGCGCAGTGCTGCTGCCACTGCGCTGTTGCGCGTTTGCTGACAGAGGAAGGAGCGCGGGGGGTATGAGCTTCAGTTAGCTGCGCTAACTGAAACTGAACAAGTTTCAGCTATCTGAAACTGACAGAGGGGAACAACGGTCGCCGGCGGCGAGCTGCAGCGCTGCTGCTGCTATGCGTGCACGAGTGCGTTGTGCTGTGGGCGTGCTTGTGGTGCGTGGAAGCAGAGAGGGAAGGAGGAGGAGTGAGACGAGGTGGAGCTCACCGAGGGAATCAGAAGGAGGAGCAGGGCTCGGTGGCGACTGTCGACGGCTGCGACAGCGAGGATGGCGGCGGCGTTGCAGGACCTCCCCGTGCTCGCTGCGGTGTCGAGGAGGTAGAGGGAACAGAGGGTTTCTCGTTCCCGTGGCTAGCCAGGAGTGTGGTGCATCGTAACGGCGTCGATCACCGGAGATTCAGCACGGTGGCGTTCGGTGGTGAGATACAGAGAGGAGCAGAGGGTGAGAGAGAGGAAGAAAACGGCGGCGCTCGAGGGAGACAGGTGGAAGAGGGAGCTAGGGCAGAGAGAGAGCTCGTGGGTGAGCTTTAAGGAGGAGGAGGGGTGCCCGTGGCCGTCTGCTCCGCCGTACAGACGACGTGGGCAGCTCGGATGAGCTGCCGTACAGGTAGGTGACGAGGGGGGTACCAGGCCGTGCTGGTGGGCTGGGCTCAGCCCACTGGCCTGCCTCTCCCCTCTATTATTTATTTTTTATTATTATTTTTCTGTTCTGTTTTTTTTTTGCTGAAAAGAAAAAGGAAGAAAAGGAAGGGTTTTAGGGGTTAGAAAAATTTTGGAAAATTTTGTATAGGTGATTTATTGTAACAGCAACATTGTGCAACTTTCTGTTTTTCGAAAATTTTAAATTATGTTGCTGTTTGTATTTTATTTGAATTTGAGGGAAATTTTGGTATTAATTGATTAAATGAAAAGAACAATTTAAAAGTTTTTAATTTCAAGTGTAATGGTAACAAATGATTGATTTGTTTTGTAATTTTCATAAATTTCAAAATGGTTGCTGTTTGGAAATTTAATTGAATTTTGAATGAAATTTGAATTAATTAGATTATTTAACTTACGGAAGTTAATGGTTTGATCTTCCAACTTTAATGGAAACAAAATGATGTTTGGGTTTGAAATTTTCATTTGAAAATTGTAACAGAACAAGTATGAAACAAAATTTAAAATTTGGTTTGAAATTCAAAATAGAAAACAAGGGAAAACAAAGGAAAACAAATGCAAAACTTAAGTTGCCATGATGCAGAACATAACTTAACAAAAAGCAAACATACTAAAAGGTGTTTTTCATACTTGGGATGTTACAAAACGCCCCCCCTTGAAGGAATCGCGCCCCGAGATTCCTACTGAGAAGAGAAAAGGTCCGGATACTTCTTGCGAAGATCCTCTTCGGTCTCCCACATTGCCTCTTTATCGGAATGATGGGACCACTGCACTTTCAAGAACTTGGTGCTCTGATTGCGAGTCTTACGCTCGGTCTCATCGAGAATACGAATAGGGTGCTCCTCATAAGATAGATCTTCTTGCAGTTCAATGGAATCATGATCAACTGCACGATCTGGATCTTTGAAGCACCTCTTGAGCTGTGACAAGTGAAACACATCGTGCACCTTGGATAGCTTTTCTGGAAGTTCAAGACGATAGGCATTTTCTGCACGCCTTGAGAGAATGTTGAAGGGACCAATGTATCTTGGTGCAAGCTTTCCTTTGACACCAAAACGATGAGTGCCTCTGAGGGGAGTTACACGGAGATATGCTTTATCACCAGGTGCATAGATCATATCCCTGTGCTTGCTGTCATAGTAGCTTTTCTGACGAGACTGAGCAATCTTGAGATTGTCACGAATGATGCGAACTTTCTCTTCGGCTTCCTTAACAATGTCAGGGCCTAAGAGTGAATGTTCACCAGCTCCAGACCAATTGATTGGACTCCTGCATCTGCGGCCATAGAGAGCTTCAAATGGTGCCATGCCTAGGCTTGCCTGGAAGCTGTTGTTGTAGGAGAATTCAGCATATGGAAGACATTCCTCCCATTTCATGCCAAAAGAGATACCACATGCTCTGAGCATATCCTCGAGAATCTGATTGACTCTTTCGACTTGCCCTTGAGACTGAGCGTGATAAGTTGTGCTGAACAGTAGTTTGGTGCCCAATGCTTCTTGAAAGCTTTTCCAGAAATGAGAAGTGAAGATGCTTCCACGGTCTGAGCTTATTTCCAATGGAACACCATGAAGAGGAACAATCTTTGCTGTATAGAGCTCTGCTAACTGACTAGCTGAGATTGTTTCTTTGACAGCAAAGAAGTGAGCTACTTTAGTGAGACGATCAATGACAACAAAGATCGCATCGTTGCCCCTCTTGGACTTTGGAAAACGAGTGACGAAGTCCATTTCAATCATGTCCCACTTCCACTCAGGGATTTTTAGAGGTTGGAGAAGACCGGTTGTTTTCTGATGAACTGCCTTAACACGTTGACAAACGTCGCATTCAGAAACATATTGAGCAATTTCACGTTTCATGCCAGGCCACCAATACAGTGTCTTGAGATCGTGGTACATCTTTGTACTTCCAGGGTGTATGGAGAGAGGAGTTTCATGAGCCTCCTTGAGAATAACATCTTTGAGACTTTGAACTTGAGGAACTGCAATGCGTCCTTCGAAGAACATAGTTCCCTTGTCATCAATTGAGAAGGACTTAAATTTCTCCTTGCCTTCTTTGATGTGTTCAACCATCTTCTTGATTTCAGCATCACGAAGTTGTTCAGAACGAATCTTGTCCTCGAGAGTTGGAGTGGCTGTCAAGTTTGCAAGATAGCCTTGAGGAACAAGACCAAGGTTGAGCTTCTGGAATTCTTCATGAAGTGGAGGTTGGCTTTCCATGATCATGAGATTATTGCAATACGACTTGCGACTGAGAGCATCGGCCATAACATTAGCCTTGCCTGCAGTGTAAGAAATGGTAAGATCAAAGTCTTTGATCTTTTCAATCCATCTCCTTTGCCTGAGGTTTAGATCTGGTTGAGTGAAGATGTATTTCAGACTCTTATGATCGGAAAAGATTTCAGTGCGATTACCCAACAAGTATTGTCTCCATTTCTTGAGGGCAAACACAACTGCTGCAAGTTCAAGGTCATGAGTGGGATAATTGAGCTCATGTGCGTTCAACTGACGTGAAGCATAAGCCACAACTTGACGTTCTTGCATAAGAACTGCACCTAGGCCTTGGAGAGAAGCATCACAGAATATCTGGAAAGGTTTGGTAGGATCTGGGCCAACCAGAACTGGTGTAGAAGTGAGTTTAGTCTTCAGGAGATTGAAACTTTCATCACATTGTGGAGACCAAACGAACTTCTTGTCCTTCTTTGTGAGATTAGTGAGAGGTTTGGCAATCTTGGAGAAGTTTTGGACGAAACGACGGCAATAGCTAGCCAAGCCAAGAAAACTTCTTACTTGCTTCACCGTCTTTGGAGGTTTCCAATCAACAATTGCTTTAACCTTTTCTGGATCAATGGCTATGCCCTTGGCAGAGATGACATGACCAAGGTAAGCAACTTCTGAAATCCAGAACTCACATTTGGAGAACTTGGCATAAAGACGATGCTCGTGAAGCTTCATGAGAGTGAGACGAATATGTTCTTCATGCTCTTCCTCGGATTTTGAGTAGACAAGAATGTCATCAAGATATACCACAACGAACTTGTCGAGGTATTCATGGAAGACAGAATTCATGAGTCGAGAGAATGTCGCCGGTGCATTGGTAAGACCAAAGGACATGACGGTGAATTCATATAGACCGTAGCGAGTGATGAAAGCTGTTTTTGGAATATCCTCTTTTCTGATCTTTATTTGGTGGTAACCCATTCTTAAGTCCAACTTGGAGAATATTGAGGCTCCAGCAAGTTGATCAAAGAGATCATCGATACGAGGAATTGGATACTTGTTTTTGATGGTTTTCTCGTTAAGAGGACGATAGTCAACAACGAGTCTCTTTGTGTGATCCTTCTTCGCAACGAACAGAGTTGGGCAACCCCAAGCCGAGGAACTAGGTTGAATGTAACCTTTTTCCATGTACATATCAATTTGTTCCTTTAACAACTTCAGCTCAGGAGTTCATATCTTGTACGGATGCTTAGAGATTGGAGCAGTACCTGGTTCAAGCTCGATCACGAACTCAACTGCTCTGTCCGGAGGCATTCCTGGCAACTCTTCTGGAAAGACGTCAGGGAATTCGCAAACCACCGGAACATTTTCAAGCGAAGGTAGAGGTTTTGCATCGAGGTTGCATAGCTGAATGGAACTTGATTCATTTGGAGAATAGACTATCTGGCCAGAAGGGTGGAACAGAGTTATTGACTTCTGAGCACAGTCAATTCTAGCTTTATTGGCCTTCAGCCAATCCATACCAAGAATGACATCAATGTCAGAATTGCCAAGTAGTATGAGAGAAGCAAGGAATATATGGCCTCCAATTAGAATTTGATTTCTGTGACTGATCTTGGACGTTTGCATAGTTGCTCCAGGGGAGTTTACCACTAGCGGGGAACCCAAACCAACAAAAGGGAGTTTAATTGCTGTCGCAAAGATCTTTGACACGAAAGAATGTGATGCTCCGGTATCAAACAACACTTTAGCTGGAATAGAGTTTACGGGAAATGTACCGAGAACGACGTCAGGAGCTTCCTCAGCTTTGTCGATCTTGGCATGATTCACCCTTGCGGTCCTCCCGACAGGCCTGTTGTTGGAGTTGAAGGCCTTAGGCGGGGGAGCGCGCACCATTGCCTGGTTTGTGTTGGGACGAGGTGGTGGTGGAGGTAGCTGCCTCTGCGTGCACTTGTCAGCGTAGTGCCCCGTCTGCTTGCACTTGTAGCAAGTGACGACACGAGGAGGCCCTGGCCTTGGCTGCCCCATCGAAGCCCTCTGATCATGCATCTGAGCAGGGTTGGGTGGGCGGGGAGCGAAGCCTGGAGAAGCTTGGGCGTATGGAGCCCGAGTGACAGCGCCATTTGGCACCCAGATGCGGCGCTTCTGCGGAGGGGTGGTCATGTTGGAGGAGGAACCACCCTCACGCGAGTGCTTGCGAGCCTCCTCGAACGCCTTGCGCCCATTTTCTTCATTGAGCGCGGTGTTAACGAGCTCCTCGAAGTTGTTGGCCTTGATATTGGTGAGGGCGTACTTGAGTTCCGGGTTAAAACCTCTGCGGAACCTTGCCATCTTCTTAGCCTCAGTGGACACCTCATCACCAGCGTATCGAGCGAGGCGATTGAACTCGCTCTGATAGCCAATGACGTCCAACTTGCCCTGCTTGAGTGAGCAAAACTCTTCACGCATCCTTTCCATGAGACCATCTGGAATGTGGTGCTTCAGGAAGGCTTCCTTGAAACAAACCCATGTGATTGGAAAACCAGCTCTCATGTCCTGGTAGTTTTCCCACCAAGTAGCTGCCTGCCCCTTCAGCAGATAGGATGCATACTTGACCTTGTCTTCCTCAGCAACATGAGCAATCTCCAGAGGCTTAGCTATCTCACGGATCCAGTCATCAGCATCCAGAGGCTCGCTTGTGGCCACGAAAGCTCTCGGACCCAGACTGAGGAACTCCTTGATGCTGACTCGTGGAGCCGTCTGGTTGTTGTGCTGATTAGTCTGAAACTGGGCCATCTGTGCCATGACTTGGGTCATCTGAGTCAACAGCTCCGTGATTGGCGGTGGCTCAGGCGGGTTGTTCCTTGTTGGCTGCATCCTGAATGGAAATGCATTTTAGCACAACAATAGAAAAGGATAGACTTGGAAACCGAAAGAGAGATTATTCTGACGCATGAATAGATAACCAACAGGTACATCATCACATGTTCAAATACATCAGAATATCCAACACACCATAAATGGTTCGAAAGCCAAAGGATAACTAAACATAGCTAAGAATGGATACATCGGTACTCCCATGCTCATCACGCAGGACGGCGGCTAGGAGTACGGCGAGAGGTACGGTGAGGAGCACGCCCACGAAAGTAGGTAGAACGACGATCCACATAGATCTGACGTGGTCTGAGAGCGACTCTAGGTGTGGTGAAGTACATAGCGTCGACTCCCTGTGCTCCAAAGCGGGGAATCCCAGTGTAACCAGCACCGAGGTTAGGTAGTGGACCTCTGATCGGCTCGTAACCTCCAGCATCTGGCAGACGACGTCCAACTGGCTGATCGAAACGTGCAAAGCGCTCGTCTCCAACAAAGTCTATGGTGTAAGTCGCCAGACGAGTCAAAGCAAGGTAGAGCTGCTCTCTGACTGAAGCCAACTCCTGATATAGTGTGCTGGCAACTGCGTCACTGTGCCTCACAAACTGAGCGGTGGTGTGCAGCCTGGAGTTATCATGCTCGTAGACATCCAAGTTGTCGTAGAGAGTGAAGTGAGCTCCCTCCGAGGTGATGTAACCACGGGGGATGTGGCGATAGATAGAATCGTCAAATCCCCAGTAGTCAGCACGAAGGACGGTGAGACTCACATAAGCTGCCTGCTGCACAGCCATATCCACTGTGGAACCTACTGCCTCGTAGCGGTGGACTACGCTCATACCATCATCTGACAGAATGTAGACGGTAGCCTGGTAGTAGGTCTGGTCAAACTCTCGCTGCTGCTCGTAGACCTGGTACTCTGGTGCCCAACGGAACCCCAGAAAAGTGACCATGTCTCTCAGCATCTCCGGATAACCGGCAGTGCTCTCGCAACGAGTCATACGAACCACCTGCGGGTAGAACCTGAGATCCATCTGCAGATGATCGGGGAAGTTTTGATTAGACGCCGGTAGAAGAACTGAAGTGGAAAGCAACAACAAGGTTTCAACGGACGAAAAGGATGTTGAGAAGAACAGGATATTGAAGCAACATTGGGGAAACACGAGACCAAACACTCCTGGGTACTACGGAAAACCCCATCCAGGCTTCTAAAGGATAAATATCTACTGCTTAAGGAATAGAGGATCTGCTTCCGGGGCTTACACGCCTCCGTTCTCAATCGTGAGTAGGCAACATGATAAATCATGTCACAACCACCTCCATTCCTATGGTCTAGTAGATATAACTATCCTAGAGAAACCAGGATACATGAAATCCTAACTTGAAAGTTTAGATGAGAAGAGAAAACAACGTTGCACTTCCTTACCAGAAAAGGGAGGGTTGGTGGGGAAAGAAATAAAATAACATAATTCCTACTCTCACGTTTCATTTTTCCTATATAGCTACAAAATAGTTTCTAGACTCAACTGCGACCAGAAAAAGGGATCCTACAGGCAGACAGGCTCTGATACCATTTGTCGCACCCGGACTTCTAGAGGATACTCACAGTCCGCTAAACAGTAGAACAAATGTCTTACGGGGCATACCGGCACCCGCATCTCAATATGAGCAGGCCAACACGTAAACGTGTGACAACCATTCTCTACTATCCATCGTCTGCGTAAACCATCCCATAGAAATCCGACTACTTCCGTTGACGCATTTCCTAACATACACACATGGTACGTCAACGGCATTTGAACAAGTGATATCACAACATATCTCTAGGACACAAAAGATTGAAATAAGTTGCAAATAGCTCTCACTAGAGCAGAGATAGCAAATACAATCATCCAGAGGACACATGTCCCAACAATTCATCATTACATCACAGTGGAAGCATCCAAAGTGTCTGAGTACAGACAAGATCCAAATAGGCCTAAGAGGAAACGAAAAGACGGAGCCCATCCACGATGTCTCGGATCCTGCCCGGGTTCACTATCTACTCGTCAGTAGCCTCGTCATACTCCACGTAGTAGCCACCATGGGGATCCTCGGAAACGTAGTCTGCGGAAACCACAGCCCCAAAGGGGTCAGTACATAAACGTACTGGCAAGCAAGACTCACAAGATAACATAGTGTACCCGGCAACGCCAAGTACAGAAGCTTTGGGTTCAACGGAAGAATAGGTGATACAAAAGTGCGGCAGCAGGCTGCTCTAACCAACTACAGAAACATGCTACAACTTCCGGCTAATAGAAAGGGGATAAGATAGCGTATCGTAACCAACTACTACTATCCTCAACAAACCCATCCTGGATCTCGCCCCTTATCCAAAGAAGCAATCCGAGGATAACTCACACAGTTGGATTATTGATGGGTCAAGTTATTGTGTCAATAAGACAATTACTAGTCAAGTTATCATTAGTTAGGTGTAAGTTGTTCTGAGTACTTGTTAGCCAGTACTTTCACCAAGTCAACCATAACCGCGGAAAACACGGCTTCTCGAGAAGATTTAACCCTGCAGGGATGCACCAATTTGGCCGTACACGTAAGAATAACCCGCCAGATGGAATGCCTTCCACCAAGCGGGGCACTCAACACAACCCAACTCTTCTTCGCATCAAGCCCAAAGCACCACGTGTTGTGCGTGCGCGGCTAATCGAGCCCCCACGAAGAAAAGGGGTACCCTCATAGCACTCTAAGACCACGCCGCCCTAAATGCCGACTACAAAAGTTCCACCCTGGCCTCGGGTTCGCACCTGCATATGCATGCATCAAATGGAAAACCCAAACTAAGTGTGGCGATTTGGACGAGATGCGAATCGAATCAAATTGAGGGGGCGCCCATACACGCTTCCCACATGCGGGTAGTGCGCTCATCATGGATCAGTAGACAAGACCCTTTTCCTAATTAGGGTCGACACTAGCAGGCCTCAAAACCACGCCGGGCCTCCTGCCGGTGCCTTATCATCAAATTAGCATTACCTCAAACATTAACAGGTTGTTGTTTCACATCGAGCCCCCAGAACATAATAAATAAGGTAAGAGAAATAACGGACAGCAGACTCAAGCATAAACAACCCTAAGCATGCTAGTAAGACACAGGCAACAAGCCACAGGGTTATAGGTGTGGAGGTGAGGCTATTTCAGGTATACAGGATAACATGTGATAGGATCGAACACAAGCAACGATTCATAAGGCTAGCAGGATAGACAACGGAAAGTATCGGTATCCAGTGTGGAAAGAAACACAATGGTTCACGTGAGTGAATACTTGCATGCAAACTCAGTAGCCTGGTACTGGGCTAACTCCTCAGAAGTAGTGTCGTAAACCTCGTCTGTCTCAGCGTCGTCGTCTATTCGAGAAGAAGCAAACAAACAACGCAGAGAGACAAACAATCAATAACATGGCATAATGCACAATCATGGGATGATGCATGACAATTTAATTGATGCATCAAAGATAAGATAGCTGACATGATAACATGTTTAAATGGACCCATGTGCAATTTGGATTGCATATGGAAAGCCCATGAATTAAGGTTGGATTAAATGATCTACAACTAGTCATCATGTGTAAGTGAATTAGCATGATGCATGGATGAGGAAAACAGAAAGAAAACAACAATAGCTTCAATTTGAAATGAAGTTTACCAAGTTTGGAATTTATTTATTAAGTTATGAAATTTTGGTTTCTTAAAGGTGTTACACAAGCATTTGTTGTTTTCACCCATTTTAATTGTTCAAAATAAATAACAAAATTCATATTTGGAAAGAACACAAAATTTTAGGTGGAATACATGTTTCAATTATGGAAAAAGGAATTAAGGTGAATTAATTATGAATTAAACAAGTTTAAACAAGATTTAAATGAATTTAATTCAAGTTTGAATTTATTTGAATTTTTATTTGTTTAGAACATTAAATAAAATTCATATTTGAAAAGGTTATAATTTTCTGGTTTGAAAACATATTTTATATGTTCAAAAGGAATTCAATTTGACCAAGTTATGAATTTAGCAATTTTTAAATGAATTAAACAAGGTTTAAATTATTTAACCAATTTTAATTTTTCAAAACATGAAACAAAGTTTATATTTGAAAAGGTGGTTTAATTTGGCATGGAAAACATATTTTATATGTGTCATTTGAATTAAGTTTGAATTAGTTATGAAATTAACCAAATTTGAAATGAATTGTTTGAATTTGAATTTTTAAAACATTTGAAAAGTTCAAAACAGAAAACAAATGATTTAAACAGGAGGAGAATTAAATTTGGTGCAGAATACATATTTTATTTATATTATTTGGATTTGATTTGCAAAAGATATTCAAATTGGAAATTTGTGGGCTAAACTGTAATTTTAAAACTATACAGATTGGTCCAGGGGCCTAGCTGCGAAAAATAAACTACAGAGAGGCCCCTGGGGCTTTTCTCACACGCGTAGAGGTGCCTCTGGGTCACTGGCAGTGGGCCAGTGCCCAGCTGTGCGTGCGTGGCGCGTGGGTGTGTGCCCGCGTGGCAACCAGGGCCAATGGCATGTGGGCCAGGTACGCCCACGTGGCAGCTGCGCAAAAAAGTGTGGGATTAATCCCGCGGAGGCGAGAGATCGATCCCGCGACCGCGTGAGCGTGGTGCAGTGCTGCTGCCACTGCGCTGTTGCGCGTTTGCTGACAGAGGAAGGAGCGTGCTTGTGGTGCGCGGAAGCAGAGAGGGAAGGAGGAGGAGTGAGACGAGGTGGAGCTCACCGAGGGAATCAGAAGGAGGAGCAGGGCTCGGTGGCGACTGTCGATGGCGGCGACAGCGAGGATGGCGGCGGCGTTGCAGGCCCTCCCCGTGCTCGCTGCGGTGTCGAGGAGGTAGAGGGAATAGAGGGGTTCTCGTTCCCGTGGCTAGCCAGGACGGTGGTGCATCGTAACGGCGGCGATCACCGGAGATTCAGCACGGTGGCGTTCGGTGGTGAGATACAGAGAGGAGCAGAGGGTGAGAGAGAGGAAGAAAACGGCGGCGCTCGAGGGAGAGAGGTGGAGGAGGGAGCTAGGGCAGAGAGAGAGCTCGTGGGTGAGCTTTAAGGAGGAGGAGGGGTGCCCGTGGCCGTCTGCTCCGCCGTACAGACGACGTGGGCAGCTCGGATGAGCTGCCGTACAGGTAGGTGACGAGGGGGGGTACCAGGCCATGCTGGTGGGCTGGGCTCAGCCCACTGGCCTGCCTCTCCCCTCTGTTATTTTAATTTTTTTTATTTTTTTTCTGTTCTGTTTTTTTTTTTGCTGAAAAGAAAAAGGAAGAAAAGGAAGGGTTTTAGGGGTTAGAAAAATTTTGGAAAATTTTGTATAGGTGATTTATTGTAACAGCAACATTGTGCAACTTTCTGTTTTTCGAAAATTTTAAATTATGTTGTTGTTTGTATTTTATTTGAATTTGAGGGAAATTTTTGTATTAATTGATTAAATGAAAAGAACAATTTAAAAGTTTTTAATTTCAAGTGTAATGGTAACAAATGATTGATTTGTTTTGTAATTTTCATAATTTCAAAATGGTTGCTGTTTGGAAATTTAATTGAATTTTGAATGAAATTTGAATTAATTACATTATTTAACTTAAGGAAGTTAATGGTTTGATCTTCCAACTTTAATGGAAACAAAATGATGTTTGGGTTTGAAATTTTCATTTGAAAATTGTAACAGAACAAGTATGTAACAAAATTTGAAATTTGGTTTGAAATTCAAAATAGAAAACAAGGGAAAACAAAGGAAAACAAATGCAAAACTTAAGTTGCCATGATGCAAAACATAATTTAACAAAAAGCAAACATACTAAAAGGTGTTTTTCATACTTGGGATGTTACACGATGATCCATGTCCAAGCACGCCTGCCGATGTGATTCGGCCTGGGCTTGGTAACCCGAGTAACCCTCGATTGTTATTGCACTTCCTGGACATAGCATCTTTGTATAGCTTTGGTCTCGTTCCTTTAGTTTCATCCGACTCGTGGACGCTTTAATATGCATAAATGATTATGACTAGCATGGACACAAAAGTAGTAGTACCAAGGTTATCTAGCCTGTGTGCCGATGAATCTGGTCTGCCTGCCGTTGTTTGTCGCGGTCGGGGCTGGTAACCTTGAAGAGCTTGTGGGTCCATGACTAGGAGCACATAACAGTATGTATAACTATGGGTCCAGGGTCCGACAGCCTCCACCTAGATCCAGCTCCGTTGTGCCGCCATGCCGCCGAAACTGAAGACCCCGAAGTGCGAGCCCGACTTTCGGCCCCCGTTCGACCCGTCGGATCTGTCTGACGAGGCGATGAGACGGGTGGTGTGCTCCGACGCCGCGAGGAAGAGGGCGGCGCACGCCTTCATCAACAACGATCTTCCCGTGCCGGACAACATGGCGTACCGCGCCTTCCCGGAGTTCGGCCGCCTCCGCGGCGCGGGGAACTCCTCCTGTGGCCTCGTGAGAGCGGAGCCACGCCCCCGTGAGGAGGAGCCGCTACCGGACTATGACCCGACGACATTTTGCCCCTCCTTTTCCGAGCTCGACTTCGTACCCGACAATGCGGTGGACGCCGTCGTGGCGACCCTCTGCCAGCGCTCTATAGGGGAGGAGGTGGAGTTCGAGGCGCATCGTCGCAAGCAGCTCGAGGCGAATGTGGTGCTCCTCGAGAAGGGCATCACTGCCTCGGTCAAGGAGCCGCAGTACATCGGCTCCTCCGATGAGGACTGGGTGGTTATGTTTACGGGCACTGCTGCTGCGCGATGAATCGAAACTGAAAAAACCCTAAAACACGAACTGAAAAACCGCGTTTTCAGTTCCACGAGATAGGGTTATGCGATGAGACTGATCACACCTGATCAATGATCAATTCTGGCATAGAGTTGCTCTACTGCGATAGATATATTGTATAGGAGTGCACGTGGAATCTTATTGCATGTTGCTATACTATAGGCAAAAATTTAAGCGAAACACACACTCTCTGTGCCAATTAATATGACTCCACACATTTGTGGTAATTGGAACAATATAAAACTGATTATAATGATATAATTTTAACTCCTTACGAGATATTTTTCACTATTTTATAATTATCATGTCCTTCATATACAATAAAAAATAGAAGTACAACCAAACATATAAACAACCAAACAATTATCATGTCCTTCATCTTATACTATGATGGCGTTAGCACGTTATAATGCACAAATCCGGAATGTCCTGTTAACTAATACTAGTAAATATCTTGTTGTTGAAACAACTCGGTAATCAACTACAGGAACCTAGTGTGCATCTCTAATTAACCGAGGAAACTCCACTCAAAAAATGATAGTTTTCTCTAAGCGAGAGTTTTAGATAAATCTCAACAAGTGTTTGTAGACAATCGGATAAACATGGTAGCTACGTTTAGATAAACCCGATAGTTGCATGAAATCAATCTGATAGTTGTGTCAAGTCTCATATGGTAGCTGCAAATAAAAATCCGGTAATTCGTATAAAAACCGGATTGTTGCATGAAATCAACATGATAGTTGTGTCAAATTAATACAGTAGCAGCATTTAAAAATACGGGTTTTGAAATAACCGAGAGTTGCCTAAACAAATCCAGTAGTTGTGTCAAATCAATATGGTAGCTGCAACTAAAAATCTGGTTATTGATATAAAAAAACCCGATAGTTGCATGAAATAAACCTGATAGTTGTGTAAAATCAATATGGTAGTTGTATTGAAAAATCCGATAATTGATTTTGAAAATCTTGATAGTTGCATGAAATCAATCTGGTAGTTGTGGCAAATCAATATGGTAGCTTCAATGAAAATTCCGGAAAATAATATAAGAAACCTCGTAGTTGCATAAAATTAACATGGCAGTTGTGTCAAATCAAATGGCAGTTGTATTTTAAAATCCAGAATTGATTTTTGAAAATCTGATGGTTGCATGATAGCAACTTGATAGGTGTGTCAAATTAATATGATAGCTTTATTTAAAAATCCGGTAATTCATTTCATAAACTCAATAGTTGCATCAAATCGACATGTTAGGTGTCTGAAATCAATATGATAGCTGCATTTATAGATACAATAATTCTACACATAAGGGCCAGATGGACCTCTCCCGTTGGGCGGCGCGCTACGCGAGTTATCGGCGCGGATACATGCATGTTCGTGTGTTCATTTTCTCCGGCACACAATTGAACATTAGGTGCATATGTGCGGGCAAGCCTTGTACCTGCTGAGAAACAAGGCAGCGTATTTGAAAAATTTGTTATTCACCGAACAATGTGGTAGCTGAATCAGATTATTTTTAAAAATCTGGTAAACATGTTTAAACCACATGGTTGCTATTTCTAACAACATTGGAGTTGTCTTAAAGTACTCCCTCCGTCCCAAATTAATTGTCTCAAATTTAGACAAAAGTAGATGTATCTAACACTAAAACATGTCTAGATACACTCATTTTTGTCTAACTTTGAGACAATTGATTTGGGACGAAGGGAGTACTTAATTTGCCAATTAAGTTTTTTTTTAAGTTGACAGCCAAATATTTCACAGTTCATACATGCAGCCATAGCCTTTTTTCATACTGCACCGTTCCTATTTTATTTCAGAGGTTTTACTTTCAAAATCTGCAAGCATGCCCGGGTGCACTAGGCTACTAGTGATGCAACCACGTTGCTGCAAGGAACGTGCAAAAAGTTAAAACCATGGACACAGCTATGAACAATGACGTTTTGAAGTACCGACCGTATCTGAAGTTAGTGATAAGTAATTTACAAGTACTCCCTCCGTTCACTATTAGATGACTTCTTAGTGGATGTATCTAGCACTAAAATAGTGTTAGATACATCCATTTAGAATTCATCTACCCCTCCGTCAGGCTGTAAGTCGGCACAGACTGTCCACGGCGCCGCTAAACCGTGCCTACTTAAACATGTTCGTGGACACCCACAGACAAAATGAACTAATTAGTGGGCAGTCACGGCTAATCCGCTTCCCCAGATAAGTCCAATTACTCCTCGTCCTCACACGAAACGTACCTCTCTGTTTTCCTCCTCCCTCACCAGTTGGTGGGTTGCGCTAGCTGACGCTCAGAGCACAATAATGGCGGCGCCGCGAAACATATGTTGGCCTGGGAGGGGCCCTCCGTTCCACAATATAAGAAGTTTTAGACATATTCCACATTCATATAAGTACACATGTATCTAGACACATTTAGGCCTTGTTTGGTTACTCCCGAACCCGCGTGTATTGGGGCCCAATACCCGCCAACCCCCGTGTATTGGCCCTTCCGGGATTCATTACCGGCCCATCAATATTTGGCGTTCGGTTACGCCCCGTGTGAAAGTCGCCCCGGCCCAAACCCTGTCGATCCCTTCCATACCACGGGGAAAAAGAAAATTGTCTCCAAGTCCGTGGTAGGAATCCCGAGCAAGGCGGCCGCGTTGACGCCCAGAGGCGAGCTCGTCGAAGACGGCCCCGACGCCACCGGAGGCGAACTCGCGGGGCGGTGAAGATACCGGCACATCTCCAGCGTCCCTCCCTCTCAAGGAAATCATCTCGCCCGTAAGCTCCTCTCCCTCGACGCCCAGAGGCGAGCTCGTCGGAGACGGCCCCGACGCCACCGGAGGCGAACTCGCGGGGCGGTGAAGATACCGGCACATCTCCAGCGTCCCTCCCTCGCAAGGAAATCCTCTCGCCCGTAAGCTCCTCTCCCTCCCACCCTCTCCTCGTGTCCCAGATTCTAGGGTTCTTGGATTCCTACCTAGAGTTGACGGTGACTTGCGTGTTCGTGTTCTTGCCGAGCTAGTAGCGGTAGTTTTCGCTCATGACATTGATTCTGCCGACGTTTCCGTTTCTCAAGATCAGATGCGATCTGTGGCTTTGACTAGTACTAGTTAGTCTTCTTCGAATGGCGACTGAAAGCTCAACGACGGTACAATGAAATTTTGGCAGCAGTATGAAACAGTGTCACCGTAACAAGGACATTGTCTCTACCATTTCGTTGATACTTTCTCTCTTTCGTGTTGGCATTCGCTTGGCATGGACTGCTTTATGAAAAGTTCAGTGCAACCAAGAATACTTCAAAGCTGGGACAGTGTTGATAGATTGAACACTCTGATTCCATTGGTCAAGAGGGATCACATGGATAGAGGAGAGCAAGTAGAGCACAATAATATTGGTGGGATACAGCAGGTCAACACAGATTCGGAAGAACTGAGCAAGAATGTTCAATCCTGCCTCCACGTATGGAGCAACGAGAGGACCCATGCCGACGAGGCGGTGCTGACCGGGGAAACAGTAGCTAGTCCATTAGTTGTATTAATAATTATCCATGTATTTGCTTCTAGTCAGTACGATGCTAGTCCGATACAGCTTAGCTTATCAGTCTGATGCTAGTATGTTTGCTTGGTATTATTTTTGATTTTCTAAATTAACTTTTGCATTTTTTTCCGTGGAGAAGAAGAGAAACATTTGTTTTTTAAAACTCAAGATACATACTTTATTTTTTTAAACTCAGGATACATACTGGTCTTGTTCCCAAGAAAATGTATTATATCTCAACGGTTTGAATTTTTCAATGCAGGCCTTTATACCGAGGTGATTATCATCAGACGATACAGAAGTTTTGAGCTATTCGAGGTGATTATTATCCATATTATTATGTAATGCTTCAGTTGTAGTAATCCTGTGAGATTCAAGATTAACTCATGTGGTTCCGATAGACTGATGTTTCTTGCTTGTTCATGTTCTAGTAAACCAGATTGAGGTGCTCCAGAATCCCCAAGAATCTGAATGAAATGATTTGTACTTAACCTGTGTACCGATTTGATACATAAATATGGAAGTATAAAATAAGAATTTAGATAGGAAAAGAGAAAACATAAATTTGTCTTAATAATTAAGGTGTTAGGCATATTGTGACGCCTCGAGATCGGGCACTATGCAGATTTCGGCATTTCCACCCAAATCCGCATAATAACCGATTTCAGGTTGCCATTTATGATAACATTACAACAGTTCACGAATATTCCGCAACAACAACAGAGGAGGTATATACAAGACGACTCAAACGAGTCAAGGATACAACTGATACAATACAAAGATCCAAATAACAGCGGAAAAAACAACATAGCGTCCGGCTACGGACAAGATGCAAATTGGACTAAGAGTCCTGAAGATAACCGATGGCGTCCAATCCCTGCCCAAGCCAAGCCGGAGGGATTCCCAAGCTAACGTCGTCAGACTTCAAACCTGTTGACTGCAATGTGGAATATGCAGCCACGAAAAAGGATTCGTGGGTCAGTACTATTAAGTACTGGCAAGTGGATAACCCATACTCACAAGATACCAGCGTAACCAATCATCAGAAGATACAAATACTTTGGGTACAACGGAAAGGAAGGGATTATTGCAAAGAAGCGGCAGCGGGCTGCACTAACTAACTACAGAGACGCACTACAACAACCGGCTACAAGAAAGGGATAAGATAGCGCGACAAAACCAACTATAACTACTCACCAAACAATACCCATCCAATGTTACCCCCTACTAAGGAAGCAACCCAAGGAAACTCACACTGTTGATTAAGGTGACATTCATTTTTATGGTGGAGGTAATCTATATTACTAGTCAAGTTATCATCGTTAAGTGTAAGTTGTCTGAGTACTTGTTAGCCAGCACTTTCACCAAGTCATCCATAACCGCGGACAACACGGCTTCTCGAGAAGATTTAACCCTGCAAGGATGCACCAATTTGGCCGTACACGTAAGAATGACCCGCCAGGCGGGGAGCAAACCCACCAAGCAGGCTACTCAACACAACCCAACTCTTCTTCGCATCAAGCCCAAAGAACCCCGTGCAATTGAGCGCACGGCTAATCAAGCCCCACGAAGAAAAGGGGACCCTCATAGCACTCTAAGAACGTGTCTCCCTAAATGCCGACTACAAAAGTTCCACCCTGGCGCCAAGGGTTCGCACCTGCATATGCATGCGGCAAATGGAAAACCAGAACTAAATGAGGCGATTTGGACGAGATGCGAATCGAATCAAAGTTGCGGGGGGCGCCCATACTCGTTTCCCACATGCGGTTAGTGCGCTCATCATGGATCGGAGGACAAGACCCTTTTCCTAATTAAGTTCGACACTAGCAGGCCTCAAAACCACGTCGGGCCTCCTGCCGGTGCCTTATCATCAAATTATTATTACCCAAAACATTGACATGTTGTTGATTAAGTTGAAACCCAACTACCAAACTAAACCGGTGATAAGACGGACAACAAGACTTGAGCGCAAACAACACTAAGCATGCAACTACGACACGAGGGCCAACAAGGTAAACAAACAACAGTTAATAGGAAGTGGAAGGAAGGCTATATCATGGTTGCAAGGTAAACATATGATAGGATCGAGACACAAGCATCGAAATCATAAGGCTAGCATAAGGACAACAGAAAGAATCGGTAACAAGTGATGAAAGGCAGCCATCGGCAGCAAGTGAGTATACTTGCTTGAGATCCAGCAAGTAGAGGTACATCCGCAGAACTTGTCGTTGCTCACATCATCTCAACGTCCTATCCGCGAAGAAGCAACGAACTAGAACAAACACCGGATGCAACAATTACTACTACGGCAAAAGATCCAGCATGATCCTATTTTATATGCATGACAAGTTAAAGGGTGCATCAAAATAAACTAGAGGACACAAGGAACAATTTAAAGGGCCCATATGCAATTTGAATTGCATTTGGAAAATCCCATATGCCTTAATAGTTGATTAATTGAACTACAAATAAACATTGAGTTAAAGTGGATTAAATGCAACATAATTGATGAAAACAGAAGGTAAACAACATTAGCTTCAATTTGATACCTCATTTGCCAAATTTGGAATTTTAAATATTTAATTATGAATTTTTGCAATTTAAAAGGTTTAATTAAAGCATTGAATTATTGCACCACTTTTAATTAGGAAAAAAACAGTAAACAAATTGTATTGAAAAGGTTGAAAACATGTAGCAAATGTTTCACTGAACATTTTGAGCTATTAAACATAATTTTTGGAGCATTATTGAATTTATTATGCATTTTTCCATAAGCATTTCTATTCTGCCCCTTTTAGTAAACAGAAGGAAACATGTTCAAATTTAATTCAATTGTGACCAAATAAAATACCACTGTGTAGAGTTTGTTAAGACAAAATTTTAGAGCCCAAGTTTGCTCAATTTGGGTGAACAGAACTCAAGTTATGAATTTCCAAAGTTTCAAATTTTAATAGCCATTTCTGTATTTAATTATTTAGTGCAAAATTTATTACAGAAACATGTTGCAACTTTGTTACTAACAGAAAGAGCACAAGATGCTGAATCCATAGAAATTTGAATCATTGAAATTGGAGCATTTTTCAATTTGTTATTGATTTTACAAATAAAGGTTTAGTTCTGTCTTTCTGGATTTTCGAGAATAAAAGAAAATGGAGAAAAAAAGGGGTGGCTTTGCTGCGGAAGGGGATCGAACCGGGGATCTCTCCCTCGCGCGGATTGGTGGTCTAGCCACTGGGCTGTGCGATCGGTTTTGATTGACTAGGGGAGCTCGGCCCATATGAGGAGATGCTGCGCGGAAAATAACTGCTGAACTTGATCGATGACGACGGAAACAGACGACGGCAGCGAGCAGAGAGGCGGCCGGCCGCGCGGCTCGCTGCTGCTGCTGCGCGGGCGCGCGCGTGGGTGCGTGGACGCCGTGTGGGGAAGAGGAGGACGGGGGCGTGCTCACCTAGGGGCGCTTGGTGGAGGCGGACGGGCTCGTCGAGGACGGGTTGCAGTTGACGACGACGATGTACAGGAGGTCGACGGCGGAGGATCTCGACGGCGCGGCGCTCCTGACGCCTCTCCGGGCCGGCCGAGGAGATGGAGGCGACGAGGGAGGTGCCCGTTCTCCATTCCCGCAGAGAACGGGGCCCGGCGATGACCGTAGCGGCGGCGCCATGAGCTCCAAATCACGGCCATGGAGGCGATGGTTGGGTTCAGACAACAATATTCAGAGGAGAAATTGAGACAGAGGAGGAAGGGAAAAAGAAGGGTGGCGGCGGCTGGGAGGAAGGACGAGGAGGGCCTAGGGTTTGGGATGGTTGAGGGGTAGGTATAGGGGAGGGGGAGCAGGTGGGAGAGGGGTCCAGTGGAGGGGAAAGCAGCACGCTCTCCACGTGCCTGTTCGTCCGTACGGGGAAGAAAGGTACGTGGGTGGGCTAGGCTTTGCTCTGTGGGTTGTAGGTGGGCCTTTGTGGCCTGCCTCCCCACTGGTGTTTTTTTTATTATTCTTTTTCTTTCTTTTTTTTTGTAGCAAAGGGATAAGGGAGAAAGAAAAGGGTTTTAAGGTTTTATAAAAATTTGAAAACAATTTTATTGCATTGAGCATATTGAATGCCCAAGTGCACCAAGTTTTGTTTTTCAAAATTTCAAATATTTATTTGTTGTTTGAATTTGAATTTGGAATTCAAATTAGGGTTTTAATAAAAGGAATTTTATTAACCAAGCCAATTTTTAATTTCAATTCAATTTGTATGGAAACAATTTGATTTGAAAACAAAGGTGTATTGTTTGAAAATTTAAATTGGTTTGAATTTTTGTTTTGTTTTTGAATTGGTTTGCAAGCAAAGGTGCAAATGATGCATGTGATGCAATGCCATGAGAAAGGAAAGCAAACAATTCTAGTTGGGGGGGAGGAAATCCCCCGGGTGTTACAGACGACACCACTAACAAGGGATTGCGCCCTCGCAATCCACCCACTAACCCGGGAGGGGAAAGAAGTTCGACTATCGATTCTTCATGCTTCCAGTTGATCTCCTCGACACCACTAACAAGGGCTTCTCGACACCACTAACAAGAGATTCTTGCTCGGATTGATGACGATCTTCTCCCACCAGGAATCTTCCGATGATCGAACCTATTAGGTTAACGGCTCAGAAAACGTCCTCCCACGTAGGATCCTAAAACTTTGAAAGATTGAGAGGGAGAGAGACTCCAAAACAAATAAGATGAGAGGAGAAATAGAATAGAGATAAGGAGAAAACAAGAATCCTACTGAGATGTTTCCAAAACAGGTTTTGCACAAATAGTTTTTGACACTCTAGAAACACGACCGTTAGCGAGGTTATCCTACAGGCTTTGCGGACCCGTTGCTTCGATAACCATTCGTATCGAAACAACTTTGGGAATCGGAAACCATGCTCTGATACCATTTGTGACGCCCCGAGATCGGGCACTATGCAGATTTCGGCATTTCCACCCAAATCCGCATAATAACCGATTTCAGGTTGCCATTTATGATAACATTACAACAGTTCACGAATATTCCACAACAACAACAAAGGTGCAAATGATGCATGTGATGCAATGCCATGAGAAAGGAAAGCAAACAATTCTAGTTGGGGGGGAAAATCCCCCGGGTGTTACACATATTTTCGGTTTGCATCAACTCTTATCATAGTACGATTAGAAATGCGCTCTTAAGTATTATCTTATGCATTTTCTGTAGTATTCTCTTATGTGTGGTACTCAATGTGAGGTGCCCATGGCTACAAATATGGGAGATATGCTAGAGTGACTTACCCACAAATTAAATAGGTAGTTGTAACTTGTTGTAGTGCATGAAACAAATTAACCATGTAAAACTTGTACAAATTACCTTGCTGTAATACATGAAACAAATTAAATAGGATCTTTTAACCATGCTTCTTGGCTGGCTGTTGTACTATTACAGTTCAATCCCTTGCTGTTTATCTGTATTGTCAGTAGCTAATGTTCATCTTTATTTTTTCATCTCGTACTATTATTGTTGCATTGTAGTAGTAATAACTAGTGGGCTTTTTTTCTTTTTAGTCTTAGAATGGATTTGAGAATGAGTGATCGCATTAGGAAGAGAGAGGAGGAGGATGCGGATGATGACGATATAATGCTATTCCTTTTACCTCTACTACATCTATTGGGTGATAGCGAACCGAGGGTAAAAAAGCCCCGCCATACATCGATGCTAAGAGGCGACGAGGTTGTAAGGGAGTTGCTTGAAGCGCACATACAAAACTGTCTGGTAGCATTTAGGATGGAGCCCCATATTTTCAAGTCATTGGCTAATTTCCTTCGACGGGAGAAATTGGTACGTGATTCCCGACTTACTGTCGAAGAGAAACTATCAGCCTTCCTATGGATGTTGTCCCACAACTCCTCTTACCAAGACTTCCAAGTGCAGTTCAAGCGCAGCGGCGACACGTTTCATCGACACATGAATGTTTTCTTCAACATAATACCTGCTCTATCAAGACATTTTCTCAAGCCTCCAAATCCCGCTCAAGTACATCCAAACATCCAATATAACCCTAGATTCTTTCCCTGTTTTTCAGGTTTCTCCTCAAATCCTTGAATCTGAATCATATTCCCATGACAATATTTTTCTTTTTAGACACCAAATCATAACATACTGGTTTTCTATGCAGAACTGTATCGGAGCCATTGATGGGACTCACATTGCCATGACCATTACCGGTGCCAAAGCTGCCCCCTTTAGAAATAGGAAGAAGACAATCAGCCAGAATGTTATGGTCGCGTGTGACTTTGACCCAAACTTCACGTTCATCTCTTGTGGCTGGGAGGGATCTGCGACTAATGCTAAGGTTCTTAGGTCGGCCCTTGGCAAGGGGTTTAAGGTGCCCGAGGGAAAGATCTATCTCGTCGATGGTGGTTACGCCAATACTCCATTCTTTATTGCACTGTATCGTGCTGTTCGATACCATTTGAAGGAGTTTGGGCATGGTCGTCGTGCACCCCAAAACTACAAGGAGCTGTTTAATCTCCGCCATGCCATATTACGAAATCATATTGAGCGGGCATTGGGATACTTGAAGAAACGCTTCCCCATTCTGAAAGTGGGAACACACCACACATTAGAGAATCAAGTCAAGTTACCGGCGGTTGCTGCAATATTGCATAACATTATCCGTTTGCATAAGGGAGACGAGGGTTGGTTAGATAACCAAACAGACCTTATACCTCCGGCAAACTACATGGACCTTCCTGATGGTGATCTTCCTCAAAACCATCAAGTTAACAATGAAGGCAACAATCTTAGAGACATGATTGCGAATCAAATGTGGGCAAATTACCGACATTAGTTAGTGGGATGCAAGTCAAATGTGCTGTAATAAAGTAGTGGCTTGTGAACTTATCTAGCTACTTATGTGTTGTAATAAAAGTAGTGGCATGTGAACTTATTTAGCTACTTATGTTCTATAATAAAAGAAGTGGCATGTGAACTTATCTAGCTACTTATGTTCTATAATAAAGTAGTGGCATGTGAACTAAAATTCCTTGGTGCTTCTATCATGAATATTATACAGGTGTCATGATGATGATTGCGGGGTCTCCAAGGATGGCACTCTTGCAAGCTAAAGTTGGCAGTAAGAAGCTTTCACCAAAAGGTGGTGTAACCAAAAGGCGTGGAGTATTGCCTAAAGGTACACCTTCAATTCTTGAACCCAAACTAGCTTCTTATACATGTTCTGTTTACATGTTTCTGTATGTAACCTGAAAGGGCTTTCTACATATGATCCTTTTGGTGTAGAAAAAGATAGGGCCTCCTGGAATCCAGAGCTCGAAAAGACTCTTGTGGATTTACTCCATGAGCATAATACTCCTCAATATAAGGGCCAGAATGGATGGTCCTCTGATACATGGAACAGGATGGTCAGGAAATTCCACGAGGTTCGTCCATATGTGACTTTCTCAAAGGGACAAATCCAATATAAGGAGAAGGAGTTGAAAAGAGAATACAAAATGCTCAAGGAGGCCGGAAATCAAAGTGGGGCTTCCTGGAATGAGAAGTGGTCGATGATAGAAGCTGAACAAGCCCTATGGGACAACCTCGTCATCGTAAGACAGTCTCATTACTCCTTATGCATTTCTGGTCACTCCTTGTTATAGTATGCATTTCTCACACATTTCTGTTCATTTCTATATTGCAGTCCTTTCCCAAAATTAAGAAGTTCCGTACCAAAGGGTTCCCCCATTTTGATGCATTGGGAGAGCTATACGATGGACAGATGGCAGAGGGAACCTACAACTTCACTTCGACTGATCGAGCCCAACAACCTGTCGCTCCACATGTCGAGATTGATCCTGAGGTCATGTCTGTAGAGGTCATACTAACTTCTCACGCTCATGTAGGAGATACCCCAGTGGATGCTCATGATGATACACAAGGGGGGATGCAACAGGCCAGTCTGCAAGAAAACAATGCTGGGCATGATGAGGCTCGCCAAACTATGACTCATGTACCACCAACAAGCACCGATAAAGAACCCAAGAAACGCCGAACGAATGGAGATGTGGCTGCAATGATGGAAAAGTACATTGAAATAAAGACCAAGCAGATTGAGGATGCGAAACCTGATTCGGGGAATGTGGACGAATACTCAATCAAGAACTGCATTGCTCGGCTGAACACAATGGAAGTCTCACAAGTGGAGAAGGCGAAAGCCCTGGGGTCTTTAAAATTCCAGCGAATCGTGAGATCTTCATCTGCTCTGACATGGAGACCGCTCTGATGTGGCTGCGCATGGAAATGGAGTAGCAAAGGTACGATCTTGGTAAATTTCCTAGATTACTGCTTAAATACCTGATGTACTGCTTAAATACCTTATGTACTGCTTCGGTGTTCAACTAAACAAGGCAGCTGATACATGCCTTGTGAAATTAAATAGGTAATTGTAACTTGCTGTGGTGCATGAAACAAACTAACAAGCTCTTCTTGATAGAGCTCTAGTAAAATTTCTGGATGAAAGGTGTTAAGCTACTTCCATGTTGTTTCTGGATGAAGTGTTTATTTGATTAAGTGCCTAGTGATGGTTGTCCACTAGTCCTGCAACTGTCTGCCTATGTTGATTGTCCACTAGTATGTGGTGTGTTAAGGGTCATATAGACTTACAATCAAGTCTGCGATCCCAATCTACTTTAAAACTGAAGTGCTAGCCTTGCGCTGCTCAATCACAACTTCCCCTTGTTACACTTCAAAGTTCAGTAGCATCAAATTCTTATAAAAGATATATGTCCTTGTTTCTGGCAGCCTTAAAAGTGCTAGATGTCTTCCTGATGTAGATTCTTGCTGTAGAGTATGGTCCTGAAAATCATAAACTACCATCTTAGTTTATCTGTACTATGGCTGCTTGACAAGTTTCGGCATGATTAGATTATACCTGTTTCAGAGCAGTTTGTGTGTAAGCACCACCACAGGTACAGGTTTCGTGATTATCCTTATTTTAGGCATATGATGCTTAAAGGCTATTGCATGCATACTAGTGAGTGACGTCTAACCAGTTAAGATAAAATGTTTAGGTATTTTTAATTTGTCCAGATTGTATGCATCAATTTCATAGTAGCAGATAACAAGTGAACATCTGCATGGATTCTTGATTTGACATCCTTTGGCATATCCCATGTATGCTTTAGATATTTATGGTCCTGTATTCTGCAATCTATATAAGGCAGCTTGTGTGTTTTACATGTTAAGCTTGAAATATCGTAGGGTTTGTCACTAGCATATGTTACCGATGAATATCGTTTTGGTCTAGAGGTTTGGAGTACTACTTTTTAGACCTCCTTTTCTTTCTTCTAGAGCATGAAAATTCTAATTCTATTGCTATTATTAATTTTCTTGTATTATGTATCTTTTGCGGGCTTTTCCACCGCTAGACTTGTCGAGGAGTTTATGATGTCGGCGTGCAAGTCTTCGCAAGGAAAATCATTCAACTTCATTTTGCTCTATTGTGTTTTCACATCTCAGTTATCGTATGTCGGCATGCCGCCGGACTTGTCGAGAAGGAGTTTGTGATGTCGGGGTATGTTGCTTGTAGTGAATCAGGTTGTACTTGTACACAGGTTTTCGGTACTGCCTGATTATCATTTGGATTCAAATTTGCTATTTTTTTTGCTTTGAGGAAGTTAGTAATGTTGCATGTACTGCTGGCTATTTAAGACGAAGATTGTACTGTTGCATGTACTGCTGGGTATTTGAGACGAAGATTGTAATGTTGCTTGCTGTTGGTAGACGGGTTGATTTTAAGCATATTTGATTTCAGCTTCCATACATGATCAAAGCTGTCGTTAAAAAGGATATTGTTTATATTGAAAGATGATCTCATTTTCCGTTTGTATGTTTCTGCTGCTTGTGCGTGCTGCTTGTGCTACCTGCCAGGCCGAATGTACAGGGGATTAACCGAATGACAGGTATTAGTAGGGAATCTCGGGAGAGGGGGCAGTGGGGATTGGGGTGACAATCGGGGTTCACCCAATACCGGCAGGAGTTAAATCCACTAGCCCACTGCAACCGAACAAAGCCTTAACACCTCCACCTTATATTATGGAACAGAGGGAGTAATTGTGAACGGAGGGAGTAGCACTGTAGCTATACTACTGCACTGTAGCTATACTACTTTTGCGCAGTTTAGGAACGGGAGACACTCCACCTTCCGACCCAACGTCCGAACAAACTCCTCCACGGGTGATCGTGTGGACAATTACCGCGTGAGGCGCGTTTAGATGTGGGCCTGCTGACCTGCACTACTCGTACCTCGATTTCCGAACATACGCTTGCATGTCGGGTCGGTTGGGTGATTAGGGCGTCTGCTGGGCTGATTTGGGCCACCGCACGCACAGACGCCGGTGCGGCGCCGCTACGTAGTCTCGTACTTCATAAATTTCTGGGGGTTTTTTCTTTTTTGAGAAAATTAAAATTTGGAGTAACGGCGAAACAAGAATAGCAAGACAGCAATCAATAAACTGGTATAAAACACAAGATTTGCAGCGTCCACTAACATTAAATTACACTGCGTAAGATTATTCATGGTGGCTGAGTAGGGCAGTTCCCCAGAACCTTGCCCACCTTAAAATCTCGCATCTCAGTTGCCACAATTTATTCTCAACGACATACTTAAGCAGAGAATAACATACAGTTGCGGTATGAAACAAATCCCTGATGCACGTTAATGTGCTGGCGCCGCTGGTGACACCTGTAATAGAATATCACACGAATGAGGTGAAATCCGGATTGATACACAAAATGGTAACCACATCTGGTCGTACACACGACCATGGCATCTGATTAAAATTTCCCATCAACTAAAAGACATAAACCATGCAAAGAGTTCACAAGCTAACAAAATGCAATCTGACTCTAGTTGTGAGCAGCTTTAAATTGATTGGCGGCTAATACAGATGATATATGGAATAAATAAGCATCGTGTCTTTTATATCAAAGTTGGTTAATCCCAACTCGTGCTTTCTGCACCTAGTATAATGTCAGGGCGTCACTAAAGTTATCCATATCTGGATTTTTATAACACATGGCCTGGGCTTAAAGAGCTTACTTGTACGTGTGAAGATAAAAAAATTATGATTATAGCAAAATCCAAAAGACAGTGCCAACCATCAAGGTAGACATTATGCACGGTGTTATGGACATGGGTCTGGACGCCAGGCAAGCAGGGAGCGCACACATAAATGCAAGCATTGTATAGAGATATGCAGACATTTGGAAATCCCCCTTTTACAAATGAAGAAAGAAAGAAGGGTTGAAGTTTAGACCGCTCACAGTAGTTCTACCCATAGAAAAGATCATGAAAGAGGCATCAGAATGGTACCCGAATCCATTTGGGTTCCCAAGTTTCCAGACACATCGCACTTCTGTTCGGGTCGAGGCTGTGCTGCTTGGCCCTCAGACGGATGAAAGAAGAATGGGGAACCTCTAGCTACTTTTTGGAATTCGACATCGATAGGAAAATAGAGAGAGCACAAGATTTTAAGCACCTTAGGGGTTGATGTATAAAGGTTTGCCTCGAGTCAACAAGGACCAGCGTTGTTGAGGCAACTTGGCACAAGTCAGACATTAAGACCAACTTGGTGTAGAGACAAGGCAAAAACCTTCGACCCGACATTCATGAGGTTCGAATGAAGAATGAAGAGTGCCCTGCCCTTTTTCCCTAAATCTTGGATTTGGAAACTGGTAAAGACCCACCCCTTGTTTAAGTCAGAATGTGTCCCCAAGACATTGGCTTCCGCCAACAAGTAATTAAGGTTAATGGGTGGCTTCTCATTGCCATGTGTTTTTCTCTTATCTCTGAGTGTCACAGGTTGGAAGCATGTGACAGCTCAAGAAAATTTCAGATGAATAATGTTTACTGGATGTTATAATTCATGTTTGCGCAGTGTAAAAACCTAAAGTGAAATACCCAAAACTATCAATTGTACCATGTCATCTTCATAAAAAAAAATTACATTACATGTCATCTTCATAAAAAAAAATTACATTACATGTCTTCCAGCTTTAGAAGACCTAAAAACTTCAGATTTAATTAACTGAAAACAATAGGCATAAAATTTTAGGGGATAAGGCAGACATAGTGCAATTGTATCCAAAGAGTATCAAATTACCCACGACTAGCAATTGGGTCTGTGCAATGCAATGCAATGCATGTATTATGCAATATCACACCAAAAAGATTAATCACATTGCAAATGTAGAATACATATATAAGTATGGTAAGCCGATGTACAATTAGAAATCAACATGGTAAGCAAAGTAACATAATCCAAAAACACGTCAAATAAATTAATTATTGTCTTGGTGATTCAACAGAAAGAGTAAAGGTGAGTATGAGAGTTACAGAGAGGGGAGTAAATGGAATCGTTTAATCGACTAATGCAGAATTTGCAAGGGTCCAACTTAATTCGTAAGCCGTTGAATAAACAATTAGACTAACGATTCAGATTGATTGGTTCCAATCAACTTATACTTTTAAATAGTTAAATAAATGTGTACTATAGATTATACATTTCTATTTGTAAATTCAGTAACACTTCTCTAGCATGTATCAAATAAGTATCACTTGATTTTCATATGAATGATGGGTATGTTTCCTATAGCCTGAAACAGAGACATGAATACATGATTGCTGAGAATCAAGGCAGCACATCCCAAGGGTACATGATTTGTGCAATACGAATGCAACACAACCATTCATGCCAAAGGGATGCATCCAAGTATTTTGCTAGTAAAGAAAAATTCTTTGTTGACAGCGCATCAATAGTAAGAGATCATGTTACTTATTTAATTAATTGAACCCATGTAACTCTTGCGTTCAATACAAGCTGGCATCAGAACGAATTGACAAAAGAAAACAAAAACAGCTGAAAACATTACAGCAGGAACATCTGCCTACCATGCTAATGAATGCATGTGACATTTAGCCCATGAGAATATAAAGCGCCACATGGTTGTATTTCTGCCATGTATGGCCAGCTACCAAAATAATCCTTCAAATTTTCTTGCACTTTGAACACAAATACTGCCCATGCTTTAGTAGAAATAAATACCTCAGTTTTATCTTCCTTTTTACCGCCAACAAGCTTCAGTCCACCATAAATGATACCTCCCCACATGGCTAAGCTAGCTAGCACAAACTGCACAAAGAACAACATAATAAATAAGAATTTTTACATGAACAAAAAAATGAATAACAACCCAAAGAGAGCTATTAAAAATTCCACGTTGGAAACAGTTAGAACAGATTAACTGAAAACCACGTATTCA
Source organism: Alopecurus myosuroides (assembly GCA_028641055.1). Lineage (NCBI taxonomy): Eukaryota > Viridiplantae > Streptophyta > Magnoliopsida > Poales > Poaceae > Alopecurus > Alopecurus myosuroides. The sequence goes on along the minus strand of CM054057.1, from coordinate 368,867,194 downwards.
TGTGTACATTAGGACAGACTTTTAGAACAAAGTGCATAAAGTAATGAGATAGCATGCCACGGAAACAAAAATGCAAAGCAGACATTGTAAATAATAACACCAACTCGACTGCATGGTAAATGATGATATGGCTGAAGAAATATACCTCCTCAAAAGGTACATCGACGAGAAAAGGATAATGGAAAATGAGCAGTGTATTGAAGTGCACAAACAATGCCAAATTATACAGCAAAGATGTAAAATAACAACAAAGGTTTTGGTCAGCTATTGGTTAAAGGGTAACTAGGAGGTCTAACCTGTAGTAGTTCCTCAATTACTGACTAACTACATTTCAACTTACTGTAGACTTAGCAGTTACCATGATACTTTATCTTTTGAATTTGTGACGAATTGACCCACAAGTTCAAGGACACCAGCAAGTTACGCTACAGTACACATGAAGGCGGCATTGTAGCTAAAAAAGAAATAAGTGAACACGTAAATCGCCAGAATGTGGTTAGATAGTTCATATGAACATTTCACTGCTGTGTTTTAGAATAAAACTTGCATGATGTTTTCCTGTAACAAATCAAGCAACGTCTAATACTTGATCCCAGTGGATTAGTATGAGAGCAGAAACCGAAAATATTTTGTTCAGTGACCACGGAAAATAGATAAAGTTTTAACCTGCACATTTACCTACCTACCCTAAAACCTCTTGGAACCTCCAACCAACTACTGCAGTTTCTGTGCAGCAGATCTTGAATGTTAATTTCTCTTAAGCCAACCAATAAATTCCATGACAACTTTGGCTTCAGTGATTCATCAGAACATTTATATATTACTCTAAATTACTCAAGAGTAAGATATATATGAACTCAAGGTTCTATTATGCGCTAAGCGCTGAGCAAGCATTTTGCCTCCACTTTCCCTTTTCTGAAGGATTAAAGTGCGCACACTTAAGCACAATTAAGCTCTAAGTGTTTTGCCTCCACTCAGCGCTTAGGTGCGTTTAAGCGTGCACTTAGAAGCACTTAATTTAACACTGTATGAACCATCCACAAAGTTATATCCATGGTGTTTTTTTTTTTTTTGAGATCATCTATGGTATGTTAACATAACAGGTTAAACAGATCTCCCTCTTTCCTTCTGAACTAGGCAACAAAAAATTCTTTGCCACTATGCGTGATTGTAACTTAGAGTTCGATTTTATGGTCTTATTGAATTGCATAAATCGCATGACATGCAAAGAAGGTGGGAAATAATCTCTGCCTGAACTGAAACATGCAAGCAAACCCTAATTTAGCAGTCATGCTACTAATGTATCTCAAGAAAATTGGGTACACTAATAAAATGCCTCCCTACACTTGATGTATGCCACAAGCCAATTAAGTAGAAAGCCCTCCTAAAATGAACATATAGAACCCAATACTGTTTACTGCGATGTGGGTGAGACAAGAATCTGAGGGGAAACTCACGTGCTCTTCCTTCCAGTTGCCCGGATTCATGGGCTCTTGCCACATATTGACCTTAGTCGAGCCGTGGTGATCTGTTAAAGAACAACGGACGAATGAATGATAAAGTAATAAGACATCAAGCGCAACAACACGGCGCACCTCCAAAACTAGAGAGGGAAATGGGCTATCATTTCTGGCGAACAGCGCGCTCGGCATATCATTGGTAACGATGGACACGTCGACCTAGGCTATCTATATCCCACTAAGGAAAACCATTTGCACAACCGGGCTATGACCGATCCACGAACTAACCACCGGATCCAAAGAATCGGGGTGTACGATTCTCGGATCTGGGAAGGGGAGGGAAAGCACGCGTACGCATCCGAGCATACCTGCGGCGCCAGCGAGACGGCGGCTGGAGATGAGGCGACGACGGGGGAGGAAGACGAGGAGGAGGACGCAGCCGCCGCGAGCAGACGAGATGCCATGGCTTCGATTCGTTTGGATTCTCGCCTTAGCTCGATTCAACCTACTACTTGGACTTTACATACGTTGGGCCAGGAGTACATTTCCAGATACTAGAGGCTGGGGCACCGGTCCTAAGCGGCCCAATAGCAAAACCTTTTTGCAAAAATGATATCATGAGAAAATTGTCCACGAAACGGGCTTTCGCCCCGCTTTATAAATAAAGCACAACGGCCGAACACATACAAGGTGGTGGAGAAACCCCTTACAAGCAGAACAAAGAAAGAAAAAGGAAAAGCACAAAGGAGAATCAAACTTGCCACCGAGAACCGGACCGAACCCGACGAACGAACCTCCACAACGACGCCCCCAAGAGGGTAATGACGTAAACCGTCACCGCTGTCGAGACCGAGAAGGTCAGAGGTTTTCACCCGGAGCACTGGCATGGCGAGGGTACCCTCAACGGTACCCGCAAGCATCGCCGCCATTGGCGCCAGGGCGCAGAGGTTTCGCTCGGGAACCGCTTCACGCACACTTCGCACAAACGGACCGCCCACTGGTCTCGAGAAAGGTCTCCCGAACATGCTCTGGGAGAAGCTGCCACCAACTCCAGTTCCCCCACTGCTCGCTCCACGCCACCCACATGACCGAAGATCGAGACCACCACCACTGCCACGTCGCTTGCCGTAGAAGCGCCCGTGTAGTCCACCTTCCAGGGCCGCCGCCCCGGAGTCCACAACCTTGCGCCACCGTGTCGGCATCCGATCACCGCGGGAACAACATGTCGGGTGAGATAGATCGACGACATCAACAGGCCCGCGAGGTCGGCATCCGCAACCAATAGAAGGAGAACGTCTTCGCCGCCATAGGCAGCCACCGACCGGACGCAGCAGCAGGCCTGTCAGGCCCGGATCAGCCCGACTAGCCCAGTAGGGCCTGTCAGGCCCAGATCAGGCCCGACGAGCACCGCCGCCACGCTGCAGTGTCAAGGTCACTGTTGCCAACCTGCAGATTGGGGCGGGCACAGACACACGAGCTGGGGATCGGCCCGTTACACCCAGATCGGGCCCACTGGGCCTAGATCTGGGCCAAGCCACCCCTGCCATGGTCCAACCCCGCTCAGCTCCCACCACCGCCGCACCTCCGCCTCCGCACCGCCACCGTTCAACCGCCGCCGTTCCCGTCGACACGCGCCACGCCGAGGTCGTCCAAGCTGCAAGCCCGGAAGCACCACACGGGAGGAGCGTCTCCAACCCCGCCGGCCCAAGGCCCCTCCCTCACCTCCGACCAGGGTAGCCGACGCGCCGCCGCCCCACGGAGCCCGATGCCGCCTCCACCCGCACGACCGCCCCCACGCGATCCCGCCGCCACCAGATCCGTTTGCCCCCGCCGCCGGAGACCTCCCGGACCCCGCTCACCCGCAGACGAGGGCAGCCCCGCGCTCCCCTGAGATCAACGCGTAGGAAGGAGACGAGTCCCCGCCGCCGCCTGCGCCGCACGAGCTTTGCCCGGCCACGCCTCCCGGCGGCGGCGAGGGGAGAGGAGGGAAGGACTCGCGCCCGGGCCGGCGGCGCTAGGTTCCCCCGAGACGCCGCGGGGGGGCGTCGCGGGAGCTCGTCATGAGAAAAATCGTAGCGCTAACAAAACAAGTAACAACCATTGTAAATAGTAATCAAAAAAAAGTATTCAACGTAAAGTTACTTTAATAGGAAATGCTACTATCTCTATTTTTATAATGTAGACTGACTTATATTGCATAACAGTTGCCGGCCGGCTGTAGCTATAGCCGGTTCTAGTGCAACATGCAAACGACGCAACATCGAGTCGTTGACTCGTTTTTACGCATGATACCACCTACTGTGCGCCTACCTAACCTACTACTACCCCACACACACATGAGTAGCAGACACGCTGCCTTTGGTAAGTACGCAGCACTGCAGCAGGCACCGCCTGCCCAGCTCCCCACTTCATTTCACCTATGTGCTTTTACCTCCAAGGTACACGTGCATGTGCTCATCCATTTCGTTAGTTGTTTGCATGTTTAGCTAGAACTAGACGGCAAGCGCGTTTCGCCGCGCCGCCTACACTGTGATGGGCATTCTTTGTGAATATGGTGTGTGATGCCCGCAACCACACTCTGCCGCACCAGCAATTGCGGTTTCCGACAAAAGATATTCAGCCATGCGATGTGTGGTTGTTTTCCAGATTTGCGATGGGGTGGGGCTAGAGGATAATAGAGCTTCTATGCTGCATGATTCGGCCATGGCCCATTAATGTAATATGTTTTGTGGTTTGTACAGCTCAGAAAAAATGAGAAAAACTACTACATTTGATGGCATATTCAACTTACACAGCCAAAGACAATATGCTATGTGCAGAGGATGACCTTCTATGAAAAGCCAGCTGAAAACACAAAGTAATATCTGTTTTTTCTTGCAAATAACTCGCTCATTTGGTCTTAGCAGATGCCCACGCAGCTAAGTTCTTGCTCAATTTGTTCTAGTCATCAAGCTTCGAATTTTGATATGGATAATGCAGAGGCTTTGCACCCATTGATCCAATGAGAAAAAGGTAGTGGAACACATCAAATTGGTAGGTTGAGCATCTTTTCACACTACAAAGAAAAACATAAACACATTAGTACATGAGTACATTTTTTTGTACGCTCAAATTTGATTTAGCATTTCAGGTACATACTATCTAGGTTGCAGTTACATGAATGCTCAAGTATTTGAACAAATAAGGAATGCTTGGAAACAAAAGGCAGCCACCAATTCAAGCAGGCATCAATTCTTAGAAAGCATTATCTACAAAGATACATACACGGAATATCACAAATATGTACATCCTCAACTCCCTGTCTAGTCATCAAACACTCAACTCCTCACTCAGCTAATAGATAGACATATATCATATGGGTGACCAAAATATATCCATGCCAGGCCTATAAATTACAAATAGCCAAACAACTTGGTTGCTCGACAATTAATCGAACAGGAAAGTAATTTTAATCTGTACTATAAAATGCTAAACCGTACGAAATAATATCAAGTATATTCATCATGTGATAGGAGAACCTAATGGATAGGTATATTGTTCTGCTTAGGTGGGCACCAAACAGAGATATAAAAGCATTCTGCATTTAGAAAAGAAAGAAAAACTCCCATTTTCTTAGTGCTGACAAACACCTTTATCTCGCAATCTTTCTGGGAAATCTGGTCAAGAAAACTAAGTTAGATATTGAGTATTAAAGGATACATAAAAAGACAGGATTCTTGCTTCATCTCCATTCCTAGAGCACACAATATTTATGTAAATCAATGGTTCAAGCCAGTAGTAAGAGGATATGGTAGTAACATAAAAATAATATAGGAGACATCATGGGGCTAGTTTAGGTATGAATTCAAAAATAAAATTGTGCCGAACTACACTGACCGGCGCTATCATATCAAATCTGACGAACATCTCTAAAGATATTGAGTTCTTAGTTAATGATGCAAAAAAGGCTTCACCACATAAAAATGGTATAGATCTGTTTTGACACCATGATTCGTAAACGCTAGATACACATTTTCTGTGACATTTGACTTCTAAAAGGTACTTTTCTTGTTTCAGCTAGATATCAATCTGACCAAAAGATAATGAACGATTTTATGTAAAAAAAAATAATCTAATATTGAGGTAGCAAACAAGATTCAAAACCATATATAACGGTTATACATGGTGTACATAAGAGTATAAGACATACTTGGTTATTCTTTTTTGACGGGCTCTGCTTACGCATTTATAGAAGAGGGAAAGTTACATGAAGGTTATAGAGAACATCAGGGTAAAGATAAAAACTACCTCTCTGAAGATAGACAATGCCTATGCCACACAACAACAAAACGTGGCCTAGCTCACAACACCCAAACTTCTCAGAAACCTAGATCAAGCAAGGAAAGATCAACCGTCACTAAACCGGCAACTGTTGAAGTCAGATCGAAACTTTCTGAAAGATTATGCGCTCATGTTCCTTCCAAATGTGGCAGATGACATAAACCTAAAACACGATGCCCTTTCTCTGGTCGAGTCGATCTTGCCTCACTGTAGTCCTTTCCACCATACAATCAAAGTACTTGGTTATCTACAACATAATTTATCTATTTTTCTTGTTCATCGAATGTCATTTGCATGTTTTGAAGCTAGTCATATTCGGTACACATACCCGTAAGAAATCAAATTAAGGACTTATAAGTTTAGGAGGTTCTGGACTTTCTTGTACGCTATTTCACGTATAACAGTGACTACATCACACCTGCATGCATCAAAAGGCACCAGCAGCTATAGATCAGTTGTACACTGATATGTTTCATCCTTATCCATTACCATCAGGAGTTCTTACTTTCTTGGGGGAAAGGATCCTAGCATACTTGTTATTAACTGTAAATTACAGAACTGCGCAAATATTTATGAAAAGTGACTAATAAGAAATGGTAAATGAACATTATATCAACCTGAACATAAGGTCGTCGTAAATCCTACCTATATTATTTAGCGCAAACAAAGCATGTAAGCCATTTCTAGACATGGTGCAGCGCTTTGCTAATCTAGTTCGGAACATTACCTTGCTTACATTTAGCACCTACAGTGTGTTTTAGAATCCTGAACTTCTCAAGCCCGAGACTCGCTCCACAAGGAACTGAAGTCAAACAAGGGGTTGAAACAACAATGCTATCAATCAAAAGGAACGAAGCACCTGTACTATTTACTACATGCTTAGTTTCATCACTCGTTCGACAACAATAATCACTAACTACATCTGAACAGATCTCCGGTTCTCTAACTGAACTACTTTCCGGTCCAAACCTCTCGAAAGATGCTATGTTACCATTCATGGACATTAAATCTAGCATCCTAGCACTTTGAGCACTGCTGCTACTGCCAAAAATATATGTCATGCTACCATTTCCAAACATCAAAGTAGCACTTTTATCACTCCTTAATACTACTGCCAAAGAAATATGGTATGCTACCTTTCCTAGACATCAAATGTAGCAACCTAGCACTTGTAGCGCCGTATACTGCCAGAGAGATAGACTTAATCAGAGGCTTAGTTCGGATCGTAATATGTTGCCAGTATAGAGCTAGCAAGGCAGACAATCTAGGACTTTGACACCCTGTAAAAGTTGGATTCATTCTCAGCATCCATGTCAATAGTATCCCTTAGTCTCCCTAATTATATATGTATATACACGATTTGTATATGCCAATAATCTTGCCTTCATGCAAAAATTCATAAGGATGTCGACAGCATCCACTCCAGCTAGAAGATACTAAGCGAAAAACTTCTATTCTACACATATAATTAAACTATCTTATTAATACAAAGGCTTGCCATTCCACCTTGCTCCTTTTTTGCAATACGTATACATCAAAAAAAATCATAGAAACTCACATGAGCAGCCACTCTTGGGCACTGGAGCATGAACGTCCACGCCGAAGCCAATGTCTCCCTAAAACCTCGTGGCCGCCGGACGCCCACACGACATTGTTGGCGGAGGAGAAGGGGTTCGCTTGCATGCTGAGGTGTCAAAATCCCTGGCGGGCAAGCCTTCAACCCCGTGTCTTGCCCTTCCTCTCGTCAGCACCATAAAATAAACATCAATATCGCGAGGGAATCAGGAGGGAGAGGGGAATAAGCTTTACATGGACGAATACTCACATTTGCCCGCCTCCCCCGTCGCTGGTTGCTGGTTGGCACTCCCGTGCCCTAGCTCCGTAGAAACCAAAATTTCAGCACGTGAGTTCCGCCGCGGCTGCGAGTTGCTTGATAACTACCCAAGCCGGAGACGGTGGTCTAGATCTGCTCAGGGACATGTGAACGGCGGCGCCTGCTTTGACCTGGGGCCGACCGACGGCGACGGCGTTGATCTGGGGGCATGGGAGAAGGAGACCTCGGGATGTCCGAGAGGACGTGCGGGAGGACGCGGTACTGGTGCGGGAGGACACAAGAGGCATGGTGTCGTCGAGCAGGGTCGACGGCGCTCTGGATTTGCGAGAGAAGAGGATGAGGACTGAGATCCGAAGCTCATCTCCTAACACCGAACAACTGTAAGGTGGTAGTGGTACCCTGTTTCAGCTAGATAAACACCGCACGACTATACATACCTAAAATCTCACCATGAGGCATAACGTATGGCCACGGATCGCTTCATCTGAGGATCCAACGTCCAAAAATGTTACTCTCCAAGGGCTCTCAGCAGGCGGGTCATCTACCAAAAATACAGTTTGAAGTAATATGTGCGCGTTCCTGACTCGGCCATTTGTGTTGACGTATTTGTATGTCTTAACTTTTACATTGATCTGCTCTTCGGCATGATCTATTTGGATTTTGGCAGTGTGTCGTTGTGCTGCTTGCGTCTTGTCCCCTCGTACGTATTCATACGTGCAACTTCAGCCCAGCTGCGGAGAAAACTATCGCGAGCGTATTTTTTAACATTTTCTGTTTTTTCACACTTGTGGCTCCTTTGGGCCGTAAGCCATCACGGGTCACACACACCATGTTAGGCCTCGAAACACAGAGGTTTTTAGCACAACGCGCGGCAAATTTCCCTCACGTGAGTAACTCGAGATTTATCGAGCTCAGAGAGATGTACGTTGATTGTATCACTCTCAAGCAACCTTGCAATTAAGATATAAGAAGTCTCTTGTGTTCCCAACACACCTAATAAAAATTTCAGTTGTATAGGTGCACTAGTTCGACAGAGAGATAATAAAATACGGGTAATATGGATGATAAATCAAGGTATTGTAAATCTGTAATAAAAATGGCAGGCAAGGTCACATGTAGCAAAACTGAGAGCAAACGATGTAGCAATGGTTGGAATGAAAGCCTAAGGATCATACTTTCACTAATGGAAACTCTCAACAATGTTAAGATAACTAAATATATGATATTTCCTCTAACACTATTATTGAGACATCGTAGTAAGGATCATAGACGGGGGTGCCATGAGCCTACGGGTAGAGACGTGGGGGACGTGGTAGTACGACAAACGAGAACACCAGGTTTTACCCAGGTTCGGTACGACGCAACTAGGCGGCGTTCCTACTCTTGCAATCTCACTAAATCAGGGCTGAACCCTGAAGTATACAAAGTACAATGTGAGTATGGTTTTGCTAACTCGGCGAGGATCAACTTCTCGAGAGTTGACTTCTAGCTGATTGTTCTCTATGTTTCGTCTCTCCCGTCCGGTTTTATATAGATAGCTGTGTTAGGACTTACAGAAAGGAAACCTAGAAGACTACGGAAAGTATCTAACTTGGAAAGTAAGGAATCCGTCTTCTTCTCCAAGCCGCACCACTTTGGGTCGTGGTCCAGGTTCTTCTAGAATCCGTCTTCCTGCGCATAAGTTTACTAGGGCCACCCAATGGACTGTGATCCATTACCAACAGGCCACACTTGTAATCCGGCTCTTTAGGCCAATGCCGGACATACCCCTAATAGTATATATCCGACAGTAGCCCCCAAGAAGGATTAAGACTTCATTCTGCCGCCTTTTGTTGATTAGCATTCTCTTTCGAGAAATGTCAGTGTTTTGTCTTGATTCTTCTTTTTCCCAAAATCTCTTAACTCAAAACTCGGATTTTATCAAAGTCCGGCTTTTCTTCCACGAGCCTTCACGGAGAAGGAACTTCGTGACGTCAGCAATGAAATCCTGCTGACATCACGGACGTTTGGGTTCACTCAAAACCCTGAAACGTATCCTCTGACAGATTCTCGCGGGAAACGAGGAGATAGCAATTATCACCCCGTCCCCTGATTTCCTGGAAATTTCGGGCGTAACACGCGTCGAGCATCCAACGGAGAAAATAGCCGTTGGAGCTAATCTCCGCGCGCTCGGCTATAAATAGTCGCCTCGGGGCCTCCGGATCTTTTTCCGCACCTTCTTCTTCCTCGAGCTCCCAGCGCCCTAGCCAGTAACCAGAGCCCCAGCACGAGAACGAGCACAGAGAGCTAGCCACCAGAGCCCTTTCCCGGAAACATTATCGGAGGGTCCAGCTTGCGACTACGCCGCCCAAAAATGGTCGACGAAGATTCTCCCCGCGCCTCGGACGTGGCGAGCGCCGCCCTGGACATCGAGCACATCATCAACGACATGGATCCGCTTCTCGACTCCCCGGTCTGCACTGCAGCGACCACGCCGGAGGGAAACGCCAGCGAGCCGGCCCGTGGGGATCTGCCTCCCGCAGCTGGAAACGCGCCGCCATCATCATCCTCCGCTCCTCCTCTGCCTCCCGTCTCCGAGCCCGCGGAAGGAAACGTCGCTCTCGGCAGCAAGGAGGTCGCCGCTTCCGCCGCCGCCGGAGGTGAAGACGAAGGGGAGGAGAACGTCGGGAACTGGAGCCACTGCAACGTGGTTCCTTCGCTTCTTACGGCTTTGGAGAAGGAGGGGTTTGTCGTAAAGGACAAATGGAGGTATAACGAAGACGACACCGAGCCGTCTCCGGCACCCGCCGAACGGGTTCTCCTCGCCTCCATGTAAATCGAGGTATGGGGTTTCCGCCGTCCGCCTTTTTCCTTCAGATCCTAGACCACTATAGGATTCAACCACACAACCTACCACCAAATTCCATATTGTATTTAGCCGGCTTCCAGGCCCTCTTCGAGGGTTATCTAGGAATAGAACCTCGACTAGATTTCTGGAAGTATTGCTTCGGGGTAAAAAGAAACCCCTCTAAGGGCGCCCTCCCAACTTGCGGAACCATCTCCTTTACCCTGCGTAGGTTTAGGGAAGACTGGTTTCCAAAAATCAAAACATCTGAGTCTGTCAAATTCAGGACGGGCTCATTCTTGTATCATGCGGATGTCCTGTTTCTCGGAAAGGAAACGGGCATTCCGCCTTTCGTCAATTCCGCGGACACTCCCCAAGACAATTGGGCAGTGGACGCGTTCCAGACTCTGCTTCCAGATCTGATGAGGATCAAGAGGCGAATCGCCATACTTGTTTCTGCCACTCCTCCCGTGACCGACACGGATACTGTCTTGTGCTGGCTCGGAAGACAGATCCAGCCATTGGCTCACCGCGGAACTCGGCTTATGTGTGAATACACGGGCCCGGATGATGCGATGAGGGAAACAGACAAATCTTTGTCAAAAAGGGACTTCAAGAAACGCCTCAACCAGCTGGTTTCTACTTGTGATCAGTACGAGGAGAGCCAGCAAATGTACCATGCAAAGAACCCAGCTCCAAAGGTATAGTTTTATCTCTTTGAGAATTTTCTTGAGTTTCCTTTTTCTCGGATTTTTTCCTTACTCGGACTTTGTTTCTTTTCACAGCTTCTCGAGCTTCATGAGGCTGAGATTGCCACCGACGCCGAGTTGGACACGCTTCGTGCCAACTTCCAGTCGGGAGGACAGAAGCGCAAGAAGCCCTCAACCACCCAGGAGGTTATAGATCTTGACGATGTTGCCGTCGCAACTTCCAGGTAACAATCCCAGGCTTTTTTTCATTTATATGCTTTTTATTGCATGTTTTCCCCTACCACTTTGAAGGGAAAGGGCCGGAAGAAGCACAAGGTCGATGCACATCGAGGATTAAAGTCATCTCCCGCTGCTGCGCCAGATACCCTGACAACGGCTGAGGAAGAAAATCCGGCTGCCAGGGAAGAATATCCCTTGTAGTCCAGACAACCCATTGCATCCGAGTCATATGTGAGGGAAAGGGCGGTGCCGGATGAAGGTGGACCTTCAAACATTCCGATGGAGGAGCCCATCCCGATCTTTGACCCCGAGTTCAAGGTAAAGCAAGAAAACTGTTTTGACAAACACGGATATATTCATCCGTGGGTGAAGAAACACTTTGCTCGTGCTCCCTTAATCCGTCCCTGGCCGCAAGGCTGACTTATAGTTAGGAATAATTACGTGTTCTCGCCTCGCCAGGTCATACAAGATGGCCTTTGCCATGTCGGAATTACCTTTGCAGAGTATGCGAAGGAACTTACCGAGAATTTGGAGAGCTTGCAGAAAATGAGCCAGGTAAATACCTCTAGCCCCCAAGCATTTAGCCAAATGTATTCTTTTTGACTTAATGCTTTTCTCTTAATCCTGCTTGTTTTTTTGACTTAAGAGACTTTTCCATTATCTACGTTTCAGCAAACTGCCGAGACCATTAACATGGAAGTTTTCAACAATCTTACCATCAAGAACAAGGAGGTTAAAAATCTCCTTAGCATTCTTGATGATAAAGACTCGGAGTTGACCTCGGTTCAGCAGCAGCTGAAGGAATCAGCAGGTAAATATTTTTTCTATTCGCACTGTTGTTTTTATGAAATTTTTCTAAGTAATTTACCGAGTTTTAAACTCTTCATTTTTCCTGCTTTTCAGCTTCTTTGACGAAAGCCAAACAAATCGCTGAAGATGCTGGCACCGCCGAGAACCTCCGCAAAGAGAACTCGGAGCTTTACAAGATGGTTGTAAAGCTCCAGAAGGACTTGGAGGCCAGCCAGCTGGTTGTTGGGATTGCCGAGTCCCGCGCATCTTCTCAAGCTGAGAAAGACGCAACAACTATCCGGGACCTGGAGAACGCCCTCAACCAACGCCTTGAAGAAGGCGTTGAGATGGACAAGATTCTCGGTAAGTTTTTACTTCTTTTACCTAGTTTTTCCTTATACTTTTTTGAGTATGTTTCTTTTTTCTCCTTCTTTGTGTTTCTAACTTTTCCTTGTTACTTTTGAAACAGAAGGGAACCCCTTGCTTACCCGGATTGACAAATCCGGGCTTTCGGGAAGATCTTCTCCGCCTTCAAGACTGCGGGATGCTACTTGTGAATAAGTACATTCCCGACAAAGCGGAAGAAATCTCGGAAGTAAGAAAGCTTCCGGAGGTAGTAGAGGAGGTGGAGAACCAGAAGGAATCTTGGTTCCGCTCCGCTACTCGCAGTGGTGCGCGCATGGCCCTTGGGCTAATGCGTATGCATTACACCACCGCGAAGTCCTGGCGTGTTGCGACCGGTATCCCTCAAGGGTACACGGAAGCGTAGAGAGCCGACATTTTCGAGTCTGTCAAGGGGCATGCCACCAAGATAGCTCAAATGGTGTCAATCTCGACCTTCTACCCAGAGGAAGAGATTCCGTCTACTCCTGAGAACCCCAGCGATAGCGACGAGGAGGACTCAGATTCTAAGGAGGCCACCTAATTCCTTGAGGAGCTGTTTGAGAACAAATATAAGCATTACTATTTTTTCAATGTAATATCAATTGTAATGCTATCTATCTTTTGTATAAACAAGTATTCCCCCTTTTGTAGTAAAATTTAATTCTCTGCAAGCTTTCTGGGTTTTAATTCCTTTTCCTTCTAAGTTCTCTGGCTTATATGATTTGACTATCCTTAGTGTTGAAATGGCTCAATAGTACTTAATCTTCATGCCGAGTGACTGGGTTTAAACCTATCAGTCAAAACTCAGAAACATGAATTGTACTTAGGCATTTTTACTTACTAATTCCAGTGACCCAACACACAAACGATCAGATAATACTTAGGAAAAACTAAGGAATTTGAAAAAGTATGAAACTCAGACACGCAGGCACAATCTGGGTTTCCTTAAGCCTCCTTAGGCTAGAAAAGCATTCAGGTTTATAACTCTGAGCACGCAGGAAAAATTCATGTTAACATTGAAGCAATTTGAAAGATCATTGGGAAATAGATAAGATGGTACTATGCTTTGAACATAACATCAAAACAGAAAAAAAAATGCATGAATGCCGACAACTTTATTTCATGGTCTCAAAGATGTTTACATAGAATTTGAACTAAGTGTAAAAGGGACGTAATTGCTGGATGCTCCAGGGTCTCTTTGTCTCTCCCAGTTCTACATCTATCTTTCTCTTTCTCTTGCGATTCGGTTTTTTAGGATCATCTTCTGTATCCCGAATATCTACAAGGTAATAAGATCCATTTTCATAGCCTTGCTGATGACAAATGGTCCCTCCCAAACTGGGCCTAATTTGTGCTTCCTTTCTTGCATCAATCTTAGCACCAAGTCACCTTCTTTGAAAGAATGGTGTTTGATTTTCCGACTATGATAATGTCGCAATCCTTGCTGATAAATGGTGGATCTTTGTAGCACAAGCTCTCGTTCTTCTTCTAAGAGATCGACGGCATCCTGTCATGCGTTTTCGGCATCCGAGTCTTCGTATGCTAGCACTCTTGGGCTATCATGGAGCATGTCCGTAGGAAGCACCGCTTCTGCATCATAAACCAGGAAAAATGGAGTTTGTCCTGTTGATCTATTTGGCGTCGTTCGAATACTCCAAAGAACAGAAGGTAATTCTTCTACCCATGCTCCAGCTACTCTATGAAGAGGAGATTCGAGTCTTGGGCATATTCCCTGCAGGATAGAACTATTCATTCGTTCAACCTGTCGACTGGATTGTGGGCGCGCCAAAGATGCAAGATCTAGGCAAATTCCCGTTTGTCGGCAATATTTTTCCACCTCTCGAATAGAGAAATTTGTCCTGTTATCCGTGATTATTCTACGTGGAACACTGATATGGGGTGGCCCGATCTTCTCGTTGAGCTTCTCTCTCTCTTTTTGTATTTTTCTGATAATTGGATAACTAGTGCTACACTGAGACCTCTCACTTAGCAGACCCCTGTTGCCAGATGCAACAACAATCAAGCTCTTTGGATATTCTCAACTACACACTCTTGCACTAGTAATCAAACATCACAAGTGCTCCTGTATCCCCCTATTCCCAGATGGAATAACAAGATATCACGCAACTTTGCAAGGGTAAACTTCAAGTAGTATGCTTAGCAGCAATACAAACTAGAGGCTAGGGTTTCATTGGTTTTGGTTTAAACTTGTTCTCCCTCTTCCACACGCAGGTGGGGAGTATATATAGGTGGAGCGCTCCTTGCACAAGGACCTCTCCTACTAGGACTAGGACTCCTACTTGGACTAGGAGGACTCTACTAGGACTCCTACTTGGACTAGGAAGGGATACAAACCGACCCAACTTTAGGGGGTTCGGCCATTATGGCATACAGGCCATGCCTAATTGAATTAGGACTTTCTATATGGCGCATTGATCTTCAACGGGGCGCCCTCCTCTTGTTTTCACCATTTCTTAGGGTGGAAGAACATTCCTGGAGTTATTTTCCACACTTGCACATTTGTTTTCAACACTTGTAAGTTTGTTTTCCATCAGCCACATATTGTTTTCCAACAAGTCTTGAGGTCTTCCTCCATCCATGTTTGTGTTAACAATAACCCTGCTATTACATAATGCAATAGCTTAGGTAGTATAACATTCTTATAATCACAAACAATATTTATTAATAGGAAAGAATTCACCTTATAATAATCATCAGTGAGGCTCAATATTTCCTTCCAACTCAAGCATGTACATTCACCATGGACCCCTATGATATCCTCATCATCCTCCCTTTCTTCAAGACAAGACGTCCGCGGCTTGTTGTATGCTGAAAATGGAATAAACAAAAAGAACAACGTGTATGCACAATACATATATCTATAATGAGGTGCATTAGTTGTTATAATATCATAAAATTGTGCCCTAGAGATGTGACCACGAATTTTTCTTGTAAACATCACATAATTGTCATAGCATCTCATAAAATAGCAATCATAATTGCAAATATAAGTGAAGCTCATAAAATCATGATCAAAAGGAGAGACATGTATGTATAAATTTTTATTGTTTAGTATCAAATCAAGTGTTCTCACAGAAGATCTATGATCAAATTTATTTTTAGTAGTACACTCAAAGGTGTTAACAAGTTTATTATTCTCATTATAAAAGTTGCAACTCAATTTGCAAATATAAGTGAAGTATAATTTATTAGCACATGTACTTAACAAAGTATTATTCTCATTATAAAAGTTTTTTTTGTCGGTTAGGTGTTGTCTTCGCTTGTACGGCGCGCAATTTAAGGAGCGACGCGGTTGGCGCGTTTGGCAGTACTGGAGCGCGCGCGGGTAAGGCTCGGACTGCTATACGGGGCAAAGAAGTGTGCGGCGGCAAATTTTTTTTTGGAACTTTTTGGGTATAGAGCTAGACAAAAAGATGAACACGATGAACCCTAAAAAGCTAAAAAGAAAAAAAAAGGAACACAAATCAACAAGAAACAGCAATTAGAGTAGCAATTTGGTGTTGATCTAGGCTATGGCACAAACTAAACCTAATATTTTTGTGGGGCTTTTTCTGGATAGGAATAAAAACAACTAAAAGTAAAGATAACTTTGCTCACCGAGGCAACCTGGAGAATTTGATACCAAGATGATATGGGGTGGCCCGATCTTCTCGTTGAGCTTCTCTCTCTCTTTTTGTATTTTTCTGATAATTGGATAACTAGTGCTACACTGAGACCTCTCACTTAGCAGACCCCTGTTGCCAGATGCAACAACAATCAAGCTCTTTGGATATTCTCAACTACACACTCTTGCACAAGTAATCAAAGATCACAAGTGGTCCTGTATCCCCCTATTCCCAGATGGAATAACAAGATATCACGCAACTTTGCAAGGGTAAACTTCAAGTAGTATGCTTAGCAGCAATACAAACTAGAGGCTAGGGTTTCATTGGTTTTGGTTTAAACTTGTTCTCCCTCTTCCACACGCGGGTGGGGAGTATATATAGGTGGAGGGCTCCTTGCACAAGGATCTCTCCTACTTGGACTAGGACTCCTACTTGGACTAGGAGGACCCTACTAGGACTCCTACTTGGACTAGGAAGGGATACAAACCGACCCAACTTTAGGGGGTTCGGCCATTATGGCATACAGGCCATGCCTAATTGAATTAGGACTTTCTATATGGCGCATTGATCTTCAACGGGGCGCCCTCCTCTTGTTTTCACCATTCCTTAGGGTGGAAGAACATTCCTGGAGTTGTTTTCCACACTTGCACATTTGTTTTCAACACTTGTAAGTTTGTTTTCCATCAGCCACATATTGTTTTCCAACAATTCTTGAGGTCTTCCTCCATCCATGTTTGTGTTAACAATAACCCTGCTAATACATAATGCAATAGCTTAGGTAGTATAACATTCTTATAATCACAAACAATATTTATTAATAGGAAAGAATTCACCTTATAATAATCATCAGTGAGGCTCAATATTTCCTTCCAACTCAAGCATGTACATTCACCATGGACCCCTATGATATCCTCATCAAACACTGTATCTCATGACTATGTCAATGATGAAATTTCTGGCAATCACACCGTCATGTTTTTTGATGGGTTTTGCCTCCACCCACTTGGTGTACTTATCTACTGCAACGAGTAGATGTGTAAATCCGCCTCTTGCAGTTTTGAATGGTCCCATCATATCCAGCCCCCAGACCGAAAATGGCCATGTTATAGGGATAGTTTTGAGTGCTTGAGCTGGCATATTCGACTGCTTGGCGTAATACTAACATCCGACACATGTGTTTACTATGTGCTCCGCATCTGCCTTGGCTGTGAGCCAGAAAACCCCTGCGCGGAATGCTTTTTTAACTATGCTTTTTGACTGAGCATGGTGTGTGCAATCTCCAGCATGGATTTCTTGCAGAATTTCTCGTCCTTCTTCTGGTGAAATACACCGCTGAAAAATTCCGATAGTACTGCGTTTATACAGGCAACCATTGATTACCGTGTATCCTTTGCATCGACATTGTATCTGCCTTTGCAAGATATTGTCTGCTCCATCCGGGAACTTCTGATCAACTAAGAAGTTTAAGTATGGAATTGTCCAATCCGGGTTAACAAGCAGGACTTCAATTGACTCGGAAATGAGAGGATAATCAACATCTCCGCCTTTTATTGATGGTTCATGCAAGTGTTGGACAAACACACTAGGCGGTAGGGTTTTCACTCTCTCCGAGCCCATGCGGGCTAATGCATCCGCGTTCCAATTTTCTTCCCTTTTGATATGAAGTACTTCAAATCCTAGGAAGAAGATGGCAAACTCGTCCACTGTTCTCCGATATTCGGCCATAATGGGGCTTTTGGCATCCCATGTTTGGTTTAGCTGATGCTGCACAAAGTCCGAGTCACCATAACAAAGTATACGCTTGACGCATATCTCCTTTGCAATATGCAAGCCATGAAGCAAAGCTTCGTATTCTGCCACATTGTTGATGGCGTTGAAATGTATTTGTAATACATATTACATTATGTCACCTTTTGGAGATTTAAGCACTACACCAGCTCCAGCGCCTGATACGTCGAAAACGTATCTCCTTTTCCGAACACTTTTCTTATTGTTTTCCTCTAAACTTGTGTGTTTTGAATGCAACTAACACGGACTAACGCTGTTTTCAGCATAATTACCTTGGTGTCTCGTTTTTGTGCAGAAAAATCAACTTTCGGGAAATTGCCCAGAAAAGACCCCATTGGCCCTAAAACACCAGAAGACCCCGGGAGCCAGAAGGAGACCCGGAGAGGGGCTAGGAGGTGGTCAAACCACCCCGACACGCCCCCCTAGGCCGCGCCACCTGGTGGTGTGGGCCACTCCCACACCCCCTCGGGCTCCCCTTTCGACTACAAATAGCCTTCAACCCTAAAACACGAGGGGGTTCGATAGTTTTCCAGAAAGAAGTCCGTAGCTCCGCCGCCATCGCGAATCCTTTTTCGGGGTTCAGAAACTCTGTTCTGGCACCCTGACGGGATGGGGAATTGGAGGAGATCATCGTCATCACCAACGCCTCTCCATCGACCATCCATGTTTCCCCCATCCATGTGTGAGTAATTCCCCCGCTGTAGGCTGAAGGGGATGGTAGGGATTGGATGAAATTGTTCATGTAATAATGTTGTGATTGTTAGGGCATAGTGCCTAGTATCTTCTATTAGTGCTATTGACATTGTTGCAACTTGTTATGCTTAATGCTTGCTACTTTGGGCCCGAGTGCCATGATCTCAGATCTGAACATGTTATTGAATCACGATGATAATTATTGTTTCTTGATCATACCTGCAAGTTGTTCACACATATCGTTGTCCGGAACCCGAGGCCCCGAAGTGACATAAATTGGGACAACCGGAGGGGATGGCTATGATGTGAGGACCACATGTGTTCACGGAGTGTTAATGCTTTGCTCCAGTGTTCTATTAAAAGGAACACCTTAATTACCAGTAGTTCCCTTGAGGCCCCGCTGAAAACGGGCTGGTAGGACAAAAGATGTTGTGCAAGTTCTCATTGCGAGCACGTACGACTATTTACGAAACACATGCCTATGGTTACTTAGTGCTTGTATGCTTTATCTTATTTATCTGCAATCCCCATGTCATGATTATTACATGAACTATCTTATCCATGCAACACCCGCTCATCTATCCCTATGCCTACAGTATTTAATCCCGCTATTTACTTCAAACACTGGTGCTGCTGTTTTCATCTCACTTCTGCTATTATTTCACTACTGCTGCTACTATAAAACTGTTACTACTGATAAACCACTGTGAACAAGTCCACTTTCAGATATAGGTGAACTGACAACTCACTTGTTAAGGCTCACAAATAATATGGAAAACACTTAAGACATGTATTCATAAAGAGCAGGCATATTAAACACTTTAATACTTATGCTACCACTAGAACCAACACCCCTCCGATGGTTGCTAAGTGTTTCAAGATCCTAAATAAGCAAGCCGACTAGTGAGCTTTAGCATCACCGCTAGTCGTCAAGTGATCTAGGTAGGAAACACCTTGCCAATCGTATCCAATATGACTCTTGTTAGTTGAGTGGCATCACATGCCCCGGCTCCCAACCTACCTCGCCCCGAGCCCCACAACCGTTGTGATGGACTCGTCTAGCTTACCAAGTGCTTCCATTGTAAGAGTCCGACTCAAACCCACCTAATCGGAAAGAATTGGTAGCACCTCAATTTTATGAGCCCACTACCAAGAATGTCCGAGTTGTGATGGTGCTGCACTGGCGGGGCAACCGACTAGACCTTCTTTGAGGGATTAAAATCTACCAACTATTTAAATAGAGGTAAAAAGAGACATAACAATAACACAAATAAAGCAATTATAATGTGAAATGGTATGGCTCTCTTCATGGTGATCTCCATCTCCACAAAGCTTGTAAGTCGACTCATGCCAACTCTTGTCACGTGCCATCATACTCCATGTAGCCGACTAGTACATCGACTTGCATGTCATCCGGTTTCTCCAACAAGCTACACTAGCTAGTAAATGAAAAATTACATAGAGATTCCGACACGCAGGCCGTTATACAATAAAATGACAGCACCTAGGCTCCAGCCGGCTGACAAGAACATGATACGCATATCATGTATGGATTACACACATCACATGCACATAAGCCATACCATTCACAACATCCTGTAAAAACAAGTTATGCATAGATATGATATCTACCGGTGTTGTGAAACTTGTAACGACATCTAAGGCGCTACAACAGGGCAAAGCCGGCGGGTGCGGGCAGCGCCCAACGATTTTGAAAAATGTAGATCTGATCTGCATTCCGGACATGGATTTCTTCATCGGATAAAACAATTTTACCCAAATCTGATCCGTATTCTGATTCGATCAAACTCTTTGATCTTCGATCACCACAACTGGATTTATGTGTCACGGTATACCCTGATGGCGGAAACCGACCGGTAGGGGTAAGTTGTTCCACGACCTTAGCAGCATGATCACGGAAACCAGATCATCCATTAAACCCCGAGTATGATTGATCCAATCAACCTTGTACAAAACCGATCTATCTCATAGAACGACCACCAAAACAGCAATTAGATCCAATCTAACGCTAACTACATATCACATATGTGCAGATCACGGGCCTAAAACCAGAAGCTACCGCTCTGATACCACTGTTGGAACGCGTAGAGTTAAACAAAACTTTTTCTACGCGGTACTTCCAAGATCTGGCCGAGGTAGAAGGCCACGAGGATTACCACTAGACGCGCAGGTGCAGATTATCGATGAAGCGCGTCGATGCTGTGTAGTCCCACGATCCAATCCCGCGATCGTCGAAGTGTTGATCATACAGCACCTCTGCCAGGTACGTGCGAGGAGGAGCTCCGACGGCGGACTGCTAGGTCCGGTGCGACGGCTGGACTGAGTGGGGCTAGGGTTCCAAACGCATGGGAGTGGAAAACTGTGTCCGCTGGGCAACCTGCGCCCCTCTTTAGATAGCGAGTGGGAGTGGGCTTCACAACGCTTGTGGCCCATTCCCTCTGTGAGTCCAACTCACTAATTTAGTCCATTTCGGTTCGTGTCCAACCCGACCAATATATTTACTCCCGCTCTTAAGTGTGCGACCCTGCAGGCTCATGGCGACTTGGACATGATTGGAGTCCGACTCCCAATCGATCAGTTAGTAGCGGCTCCTAGCAGAACGTGCCGACTCCCAAGTCCCATAGAGTCATGACGACATACCTTCCAATGTGACTTTCATCTGTGTCCCTTTTGCCTCACGATATACCTTGTCGAACTATAGGCGAATTATCGTCGTCCCTTAAATAGCTCAACTCTCTTCTCGGTCAGTGATATATGATTCATCTGACTAACTCTTAGTCAACAGACCCGGTTAACACTTAACCGAGTCACGCATGGCCATGCTTTCAGAATAATATCACTCGAGAGGGCCCAGAGAATATCTCTCCAGTCGGAGGGGCAAAATCCCATCTTGATTATCCACATCACGCAGCTTGCTTCTCATTCGACCCGAACTCTGCCTTTATAACTGGCTTGTCACGGAACAGCGTTTGACAGAACCTAAGTCGGTGATCCACAACTCGGATTGTGCGACAACCTCAGGTCTAAGGATTACATTGATTGAGACATGCAAATGACGACTTACTCGTTGCATCTCAAAATGGGTCATTCCGACTTGCTAAACTCTTAGCCAAGTCTGTGAATGTTGGAATGGCATCGCCATGCCCATGACAAGTGGAACCGAGTCATCAGCCAAGACTCACATTGGTCTAGAGTGTGTGTCCAGCACAACCTTAATGACCAAGGACAATTTATTATGAACAACATGAATACATAGTTCCATAATCGAATCACATATTCAATGACATATATCAGATGTTCAAAACAAGGATGACTTAATAACTTTATGAATACATTGGGAATTACATCATACATGATTGCCTCTAGGGCATATTCCCAACATACACAACACAATCAAATCGCTTTGCCCCAACGAAGAAGTGAGGTTGTCAATCTCACCGGTTTTGCTCAAAACAAAGAGGTTAAAATGGTGTGGAAAATAGTACTACCTCCGATCCTAAAAAGTGTCGCTGAAAATGAACTAATCATGTACAAACTTATAGGTACAGCTCCGACACTTTTTTAGGATCGGAGGGAGTACTTGTTTGCAGTTGTAGAAAAGAGAACAATGATGGCAGTAGGAAAACAGTAGTAATAGTATGAAAACAGTGATTGCAGTGGTTGTATTATCAGTATAAAGGAAATGGACCGGGGTCCACGGTTCACTAGTGGTGTCTCTCCAAAAAAGATAGATAGCATGTTGGGTAAACAAATTACAGTTGGACAATTGACAGATATAAAGACTGCACCGTAGTGCATATGCATCCCAGAAAACACAACATGTAGCATTACAATAAGATGATCTTGATCATGTTAGGTAGTTCACAAGATCTAAACATGAGGCATAAAGAGGAGAGAACAACCATCTAGCTACTGCTATGGACCCGTAGTCCAAGGAAGAACTACTCACGCATCTTTCCGGAGGCGGGCATGGTGGTGTAGAGCCCTCTGGTGATGACTCCCCCTCCCGGCAGGGTGCCGAGGAGAGCTCGAGAACCCTCCCGAACTAGGGTTGACGATGACGGCGGCTGCGGATGTTTTTGGTGGAAAAGGCTCGGGTCTCTAGGGTTAACCCGTGAAGAGGTATAAATAGGCGAGAGGGTAACGTCAGTGGACGGCCAGGGGGCCCACACCACCCCTGGGCGCGGCTAGAGGGGTGCGCGCCACCCTATGGTGTGGGGCCTGTGGCCCCCCTCCGGGACTCCGTGTGTGCGACATATTTCTAAGACTTTTTGTTTTCGAATCGTCCAATTCTGAGATTATTTCCAAAACAAATTTTCTGAAATAAAAAACAGTAGAAAACAGGAACTGGCTCTATGACATCTTGTCAATAGGTTAGTCCCAGAAAATCGATAAAAATGGCATAAAGTGTATAGGAAACATGTAGCATATAGTATGAAAACAACATGGAACATCAGAAATTATGGATACGTTTATGACGTATCAACATCCCCAAGCTTAGTTCCTACTTATCCTCAAGTAGGTTAACGACAAAAAACAGATAATTTCTTAGGTGACATGCTACCAACATAAACTTGATCATCATAAATTAAAAGCATATGTATGCTGAGATCATAGTACTTTAAACACAGACATGATAGACATAATTTTAACAATGAAACTTGGCAATCATTTTGCATCATGAAAAGTAACACAAATAAAAGATCATGAATAATAATGCACATGAAAGTTATACGTTTGTTTCGAGCATAAAGAAAACATATCAAAGTGATATTTCGCTTGTCCTTAAGAGTGGGGCAAAACATAAATGCCAGGACACGTTCAAAGTTCAAGTGGATGACTAGAACAAATAATTTGAGAGAAAGTAATAACACGGCATGAATCAATCAATAATAATCATTGGGACTGATGCACATTAAACTCAGAATGGAAACTATGCTCTCTCAACTGTGCATAAAGTTAGAAAATGGAGACTCAACATAAAAGTAGAAGAAAGGCCCTTCACAGAGGGGAGCAGGGATTAACTCATGTGCTAGAGCTTTTTATTTTATTAAACATAGGTATTGAAATATATTTTTATAGAGGTGTGTGCTTATGTCAACGAATGGTAAACAGACAATACAGTACGTCACAAGCCAACTAGATCTTACAAGAGCGACTCCAATTGAAGGATGCTACTGGTGTAGTAGATCATCCCTCTTCTCTTTTGTTTACACAATTATGCTTTGACTGATAAATCAGAGGCAAAAATAGTGAAGAGAATTTTATAGTAACCAATTTTGGGGATGGGCACCCCGCTGTCAGCTCTTCTATCATTTTGGATAAGCGGATGGGGAACTAGTCCAGGTGTGTAAAGTCCAATCAACAAGTGAGATAAAGATTCTCTATTCACATCCTCGTGAGGTAAAATAGGGGCACAAAACAGGAATAATTTTGAAAGTTTTAAAGGCAGCACATGAGAAATTTACTTGGAGTGGCGGTTAAATACCACATATAGGTAGGTATGGTGGATACATTTGGCAAACTTTTGTTATTTCGGAGTTGGATGCATGAGTAGAGCTCATACACAGTACAGGTGGAGGCTAGCAAAAGACTGGGAAGCAACAAATCAAGAGAGCAATAATGGCCATAATCATGCATAGCGACAAAAACATTATTAATTAAAGTTTAAATGGTATTACAAGTCAAAAAATAAATGATCATAGAGGCTATAAGTGACTAGTTTGTAGTCGTAAACATGGTGTAAGCATGCACCAAGTCAACCAAATAAAGCATTCGAAGGAGAATAGCACAAATTTATGCTCCAATGTGATAAAAACAACTCATGATTGTTTCAATGGCACATTAAGAACTCTCAGATATTTGAGACAAGTCATTCTACCATAACAACCACTAAGCATAGAATTAAAATAACAGCTAGCATGACATGAAAAAGTCTAGCCACAGTCTATACAAGCTTCTTTTTGCACCGTTATAAACACGAAAATTGTACTACTGCTTTCCAACACAATTCATTTTATACTAAACAAAGACTCTCCAATAGATATAGGAATGAAAAAAGAGAGTACTAACATAACTCTACTATAAGTAACAGCTTTCAATAAGAGATGCATGCAAAACAGGTGCTAAAAGGATTTGCAGCAGATAGAAGAAAAACTAAGAATACGAGCATGGAAGAAAACGAGTATTCATATGAAAAAGTGGAGCGTGTATCTCTCCCGTGCAAAGAATGCTGGGTTCCAACTATATTTATTGCAGCAAGGAAAAAAAAACAGACGCTCCAAGTAAAATGCATATGATGTGACCGAATAAAAATATAGTTTCACTAGAAGTGACCTGATAAATTGTTGATGAAGAAGGGGATGCCTCGGGCATCCCCAAGCTTAGACGCTCGATTCTTCTTAGAATTTTCTGGTATGAACCACGGGGGCATCCCCAAGCTTTGGCTTTTCACTCTTCTTGATCACATTATATCATCCTCTTCTCTTGACCCTTGAAAGCTTCCTTCACACTAAACTCAATGTAATTCTCATTAGAGGGTTAGAGCACAATCAAAACTTCACATGTTCTTCTTGGACACAAGCATTATTAATACTTTTAAACATTAGCTACAACCACTGATGTTTCGTGAAGCAAAGAAATCCACTCAACATAGTAAAAGAGAGAATGCAAGTATAAAGGCATAACATGTCAAAACCAGAACATTCTGTAAAGACGATTTTTTTTGGGGCACTTAGGTTGATCAAATCGAAAAATGTAAAGCTAAAAAAAGTTTCATAATTAGCTGAGGAATAAGCACAACAATTTGCAGGTCATTTTGATATTTCTGTGATTTGTGAGATTTTATACGGTGGACATCAGAAATCTGTTTCCTGCACAGAAATCCAAATCTAACCTCAACTTTCACTAGAGACTTTACTTGGCACAACTAATGCATGAAAATAAAGATACAAAGGAGTTGCCACAAAAGTATACAACACCTTGAATCAAAGAAAACAAAGAAAAAAAATAAAAACATGGGTTATCTCTCAAGAAGTGCTTTTCTTTAGCGCCTTTTAGCTAGGCATAGAAAGAGAAAATCAAGTGTTTTCAAGTAAAAATGCATCCAAATTGAGACAAGAAAACTCCTCAACAATTCATTGTATTTTTTATATATGAGTTTCAGATGTTCCTCTCTAAACACTTTTAGGTTTACTAATTTCATCAAATAAGTTTTCAGGAACAATCCAGTCAAAATTCTTTTCCAAGGCTTCATGCAGTGCTACCAGTTTAAAGGGTATTAGTATTTCCCTTTCCTTTTCATTTTTAGGTTCGGTCTTGTCTAGTTTTTCAAGAGCACCAATAACATATACACTTGAGCCTGGCATATTAAAACGATAAAAAACTTTCCTAGCTTCCATAGCAACATCTCCAAATTCTTTAAACATGGTTTCCAAGATAAAATTACTTTTTTCGATGTCCTCAATATTATTCATGTTAAGAAATAATTGCTGCATTATGGGGTGAAGGTTAACAAACCTAGCCTCTAACATGTGAACTAAAGAAGATGCGGCAGTTTCATAATTTGGAGCAAGTTCTACTATGGAATTTTCCTCAAAATTCTCATGCTTACTAACATGATTAAAGAATTCTTCAATGGTATCCTTTCCCATTATAGAACCACTACATATTGATAGCTCTTTCAGGGTGAACTTAGGGATCAACATAATGAAAAACAGTTAACAAAAATAACAATTAGAATAAGAACTATTTTTTGTGCTTTTGATATAGAGAAGCAAACAAGACAAAATAAAATAAACCAAGAAAAACTAAAACAAAGTAATGAGATTGGAGGTGAGAGACTCCCCTTGCAGAAATCCTCTTTCTCCCCGGCAACGGCACCAGAAAAGCTTGATGGTGCAGGGCTTGCACTCGTTGGTGGACCCCAAGTGTAAGGTATGAAGAGTGCAGCAGCAAGTTTTCCCTTAGAAAGAAACCAAGGTTGAATCGACCAGTAGGAGAAAGAAATCACTTCCAAAGGTTGATGCAGCTGATGTTGGCAAGGCGCACTACCAGTTCAAAAGCAATGTGGAACCTACACAACACAATCAAATCACTTTGCCCCAATGAAGCAGTGAGGTTCTCAATCTCACCGGTTTTGCTGAAAACAAAGAGGTTAAACATATGGTGTGGAAAACATTATTTGTTTGCAGTTGACGCGAAGAGAACAGTGATGGCTGTAGGAAAACAATAGTAACAATATGAAAACAGTGATGGCAGTGGTTGTATTATCAGTATAAAGGAAATGGACCGGGGTCCACAGTTCACTAGTGGTGTCTCTCCAAAACAGATAGATAACATGTTTGGTAAACTAATTACAGCTGGGAAATTGACCGATATAAAGGTTGCACCGTAGTGCATATGCATGACATAATGATTACTATGTGATTCATGCGGGCATTACAACAAGATTCATAGACCGTTATCCAACTGCATCTATGACTAATAATCCACCCTCAGAATGTCATCCGAGCAAACCTTGGGTATTAAGTTGCAAGCAACAGATAATTGCATTATGCAAAGTATGTAATGTACAACACCCCCCACCCATTACATTTCTGTCACTCGAGCATGACTAAAAGCGAGGCATGAACCCACTATCGAGCATAAAATACTCCCTCTCAGAGTTACAAACATCTACTTGGCCAGATCATCTACTAGCAACGGAGAGCATGCAAGATCATAAATAACATACACATGAATAAAACATGATAGATTGATAATCATTGGACTTAACATTCAATATTCATCGGATTCCAGCAAACACAACATGTAGCATTACAATAAGATGATCTTGATCATGTTAGGGAGCTCACAAGATCTACACATGAGGCATAAAGAGGAGAGACCAACCATCTAGCTACTGCTATGGACCCGTAGTAGGAATAACTACTCACGCATCATTCCGGAGGCAGGCATGGTGGTGTAGAGCCTTCCGGTGATGACTCCCCCTCCCGGCAGGGTGCCGGGAGAGCTCCAGAACCCTCCCGAACTAGGGTTGACGATGACGGCGGTTGCAGATGTTTTTGGTGGAGAAGGCTCGGGTCTCTAGGGTTAACCCATGAAGAGGTATAAATAGGCGAGAAGGCAACGTCGGTGGGCGGCCAGGGGGCCCACACCACCCCTGGGCGCGGCCAGAGGGGGGCGCCGCCCTATGGTATGGGGCCCCTGTGGCCCCCTCCTGGTCCCCTCCGGATTCCGTGTGCGCGACAGATTCCTAAGACTTTTGGTTTTCGAATCATCCAATTCCGATAATATTCCAGAACAATTCTGAAATAAAAAAACAACAACTCGCTCTGTGGCATCTTGTCAATAGGTTAGTCCCAGAAAATCGATAAAAATGGCATAAAGTGTATAGGAAACATGTAGCATATAGTATGAAAACAACATGGAACATCAGAAATTATGGATATGTTTATGACGCATCACGTGGCGCGCATCCAACGGTGTGACCGTTGGGGGCCGCGATTTAGCCATTGGGGCTATAAAAAGCCCCATGACCGAAACTTGCGTCTTCCTCCTCACTTCACTCTCTCCCATCTCCCTAGCGCCCAAACTCCCATCGCTCACTGAGAATGGGTAATACATCGCTCCCGCGACCAAACTCATGGGCGCACCAGCAACCATGGCCTCTGGGAATGTTTCCGCTGGCGGTGACGGGACGGCGGCGACGGAGAGTTCTTCTGCAGCAGCTGCGACAGTGGCGACTGAGGCATCCACACCGATGCC
Organism: Alopecurus myosuroides; assembly: GCA_028641055.1. NCBI lineage: Eukaryota > Viridiplantae > Streptophyta > Magnoliopsida > Poales > Poaceae > Alopecurus > Alopecurus myosuroides. Next base: position 368,838,758 of record CM054057.1, on the reverse strand, counting down.
CTCTCCTCCTGCATCTCTGGTGGCCTCTTCCCCAGAGGGGCACACGCTCGAGCCTCCATCCACATCGGCGGAAGCGAAAGGCAAAGTGACAGCTGCGGACGACGCCGCCGTGCCAGGAATCCCACACCAGCGTGGAAGAAGAAGGCTCCGCTGAGGAGGAAAATGCCAACGACTACTGTGTAATGTCCGGGGTATTTTCCTCAATTAGATTTTATTGTTTGTTTTCCTTTTGCATCATCATATCATCATGCATAGCATTGAATTTTGTTGCACTATAAAAGAAATAAATAAATATATTTTTCTTCTTCTATAAAACCTAATTCAAGTTTAGAAATCAAAATGATTTCGCATGTTAAAAAAATGTTTAATTGGCTTATAGATAGCCTCTATTTTAACATATAATTATTTTTGAATTTTCTATATGAAATTATTCCTGCAAAAACTAATTTTCTAAATTATGTGATAATTTGGAAAAAAAAAACTATTTTCAGATGGGGGAGGCAGGCCAACCGGCCCACCTACCACCCCATCAGCCTAGCCCAACCCCAAACACTAGACCAACCCTAACACCTAACGCACGCACACCACATAGCACACAGACACACGCACACCACGCACACAACCCAGGCCGCACGCACAAAAAAAAGAAAGAAAAGGAAACGGATCGAGTGATCCCCAAATCGCAGCGATGTCTGCGTCTCCTTCCTCCCGAGCGCTGTCCTCCTCCACCTCGCACCCGCCACCGGCTGCTCCCCTCGTCCCCAACCTCCGAGCGGCGCCGCCCCCTCCCTCTCTGTCTCGTGCGCCTCCCTCCGAGCTCTCACCTCCGCCTCCTTTTCGTCCCCCCTTGCTCGCTCGTGATCGGCCGCCAAGGGACGCACCGGCCACGCCGCGAGCCTGTCTCGACCTCGCCTCCTCCGTTTCCAAGTGCTGCAGAGCAGCCCAGCGCCTCTCCTCGGCCGGGAGCCCGAGCTCATGCCGTCCTCGACCACGCCACTTCCCGTCTCCAACTCGCCCTGGTGGGCACGGCTCTGCCAGCGAGCCATCCCCAACCCGGCGGCCTCCTCTGTCCAAGCTCGATAGCGCCGCCGTGCTGGCCGTCCTCCTGCACGGATTGGCCGCGGTGGTTGACCTCCGGATACTCCAGCGCGTAGTCCCTGTCCTCAACTGCAGCTGGGCCGACCTCTCTTTGCTCCGTCCTTGACGCATAGCAGCTGTTCGACACAAGTCCCGCAAGAAGATTGGTGCATCCCGGGTATCCGTCTGTACATGTGTTGCGTTTGCTCTGGCCGAGGCCTTCGTGCCCGTGTGTTCCGTGTCTGTGAACTCGACAAAATTCCCGGCGACAAGTTCGACACCGGCCGGTACCGCATCGACAAGATCATCGCCAACAACTACCCGCCACCCCGAGGACCTCGGACCAAACCTCGACCACGACTACTTCCTCGACGAACTGTGAACGACTACATCGTCTTCGCCATGTCCGTTTTGCGTTGGCCGCCTTCGTGCGCGCCCGAAGACCGGGACCGTCAGGTTCGCCTCCGACCGCTGATGCAAACTTCGTACAGGGATTCATCTCCAAGATCATTGGAGACTTTGATGTTGCGGCTCGGCCACGGCTAATACCCATTCGGAACGGGAACTACTTCGACCCCGGAGATGTCGGATGTGATGAGTACCATCGACAACGCCTACTTCCTCGACGACGAGCTCTTCCCCGACAAGTACCGCAACGTGGACGACTACACCGCCGTGAACCTCGCCGTGTCCGCCTTGCGTCGGACGCCTTCATGCGTGCCATGAAGCCCTGAGACCGAGACCATCAAATTCACCACCGACCCGAAGACGATGATGTTGCGGATTCGGCCACGACTACGTCGACTACGGAACGAGTACCACTACTTCCCCTACTACGCCAACTACCACGACGACTCGAGAACAACGGACATGATGTTGCGATTCCACCACAACTACGACCCCGGAACAACTGCTTCCTCGACTACATGAGAACGAACGTCTACTTCCCCTACTTCCTCGACGTCGACTAATTCCTCTACGGACGCCTACTTCCTCCACGTCCCGAAGTTTCCGGCATTGACCCCGGCGATCCTCTTTCCAACGTGCGAACCCAAACCCCTATACCTATGCCCTATTTTCTATAACATATCAACTCTAATTAAAATGTCATCTCATTTCATGTGTTGCATTGCATTTTTGTGGGCAAATAAATAACTCGAACCTCCTAAATTAAATGTTGGGCTTCCGGCTCAATTTAAATTGATTTAATTGCATAAATCATAACTAATTCATTTTAACTCCAAATTTGAAAAGTAAAATATGTTTTCCAATCAAAATTCTCTAAACTTTGCAAATATCAACTTTGTTTTCTGTTTTGAATAAATTAAATTGCTGAAAACAACTGTTCCTTATTTAATGCAATTAAAATTGCCAAATTCATAACTTGCTCATTTTAATTCCAAATCCAACAAATAAAATATGTTTTCATACCAGAAAAATGCACTTAATCTGTTCATGCCATCCATGTTCGTGTTTGCACCTTGCATGTTGCATTTGTAGTAGTGTTATGTATGTTCACCTAATAAATAAATATGGAATGTGTTGGGGTATTTCATTCAATTGTTGCCCTATTCCATTTAATATTGCTAACTCACCTATTTACTGTTTTCCATGCTAAACAACATTTAATATTGATGGTTAGCAAAACAACTTGAACCAGTAATTATTTCTCCGGACTCCGGTTCCGATTAAATTGCTTAAGTTGTTTCCCCTGTTGCATCTTGCCATGTCATGCATATAAAATAGGATCATGCTGGATCTTTTGCCGTAGAAGTAATTGTTGCATCCGGTGTTTGTTCGAGGTTCATTGCTTCTTCCCGGATAGGACGTTGAGATGACGTGAGCAACGACAAGTTCTGCTACCTTGCGGGATCTCAGGCAAGTATACTCACTTGCTGCCATATGGCTGCCTTTCATCACTTGTTACCGATTCTTTCCGTTGTTCTTTTCTGCTAGCCTTAGTAGTAGTTGTTTCTGTTACGAACCCATCACATGAATCCCTTAACCTTGTTATTGCCTCACCTCCACACCTATAACCATTGCTTGTGCCCGTGTCTTACTAGCATGCTTAGGTTGTTTTGCTCGAGTCTGTTACCTGTTACTTTCCGTTACTAGATTACTTTTATGTTCTGGGGGCTCGATGTTAATCAATCAACCTGTTATTAATAATATGCTGATAAGGCACCGGCAGGAGGCCCTAAGTGGTTTTGAGGCCTGCTAGTGTCGACCCTAATAGGAAAAGGGTCTTGTCTACTGATCCATGATGAGCGTGCTCACCGCATCCGGGTGGTAGTATGGGACCCCCCTCGACTTAGACCTGATCTGCAGCTTGTCCGAAGAGCCACACTTAGTTCGGGTGTTCCATTTGCTCCTTGCATAATGGGTGGATCCCCCATGGTTACTTATGATGATGATGCATATAGGGCGAGGCCTGTAGTGCCGGGGTGTTGTGTCCTGCGGGAGTTTTGCACACCTGCGCTGAGTATTCGGCTGCGTGGCTGGGACCTTATAGCTCCGTGGCTCCAGGATGGGTTGTAGAGATGGTTTGGGTCGTGTCAAGCCAACCTGAGTTTTAGTTGGTGGCTTGAGTGTGTACGGGTACTGGAGCACACCCCTGCAAGGATAAATCTTCTCGAGAAGCCGTGTTGTCCGCGGTTATGTGACGACTTGGTGAAAGTACTGGCTAACAAGTACTCAGAACAACTTACACCTAACTAATGATAACTTGACTAGTAATAGTCTTATTGACACAACAACCTGATCCATTATTCATCAATCCAACTGTGTGAGTTATCCTCGGATTGCTTCTTTGGATAAGGGGCGAGATCCAGGATGGGTTTGTTTGGAGTTACTTTCAGTTGGTTACTATCCTCGATCTTATCTTCTTTCTGTTAGCCGGAAGTTGTAGTATCTCTCTGTAGATGGTTAGTGCAGTCAGTTGTCGCTTATTTGCAATAACCCCCTTCCTTTCCGTTGATCCTAAAGTATTTGTATCTTGTGATGACTGGCTACGCCGGTATCTTGTGAGTATGGGTTTTATCCACTTGCCAGTACTTAACCGTACTGACCCACGAATCTTTTTCGTGGCTGCATATTCAACATTGCAGTCAACAGGTTTGAAGTCTGACGACGTTAGCTTGGGAATTCCTCCGGCTTGGCCTGGGAAGGGATTGGACGCTCTCGGTTATCTTCAGGACTCTTAGTCCAATTTGTATCTTGTCCGTAGTCGGACGCTATGTTGTTTCTTCCGCTGTTATTTGGATCTTTGTTTTGTATCAGTTGTATCCTTGACTCGTTTGAGTCCTCTTGTATATATCTTTTCTGTTGTTGTGGATTATTCGTGAACTGTTGGAATATTATCACAAGTGGCAACCTGGAATCAGTTATTATGTGGATTTTGGCGGGAATGCTGAAATCTGCATAGTGCCCGATCCCGGGGCGTCACAAATGGTATCAGAGCCTCGGTTCCGATTCCCGAGATTGTTTCGATACGAATGGTTATCGAAGCAACGGGTCCGCAAAGCCTGTAGGATAACCTCGCTAACGGTCGTTGTTTCTAGAATGTCAAAAACTATTTCTGCTAAACTATTTTGGAAATATCTCAATAGGATTCTTGTTTTCTCCTTATCTATATTCTACTTCTCCTTCTATCTCATTTGTTTTGGAGTCTACTCTCGTACTCAATCTTTCAAAGTGTTAGGATCCTACGTGGGTGGACGTTTTCTGAGCCGTTAACCTAAAAGGTTCGATCATCGGAAGATTCCTGGTGGAAGAACATCGTCGTCACTCCGAGCAAGAATCCCTTGTTAGTGGTGTCGAGAAACCCTTGTTAGCGGTGTCGAGGAGATCAACTGGAAGCATGAAGAATCGTTAGTCAAACTTCTTTCCCCTCCCGGGTTAGCAGGTGGATTGCGAGGGCGCAATCCCTTGTTAGTGGTGTCGTTTGTAATGTCCGGGGCATTTTTCCTCAATTAGATTTTATTGTTTGTTTTCCTTTTGCATCATCATATCATCATGCATAGCATTGAATTTTGTTGCACTCTAAAAGAAATAAATAAATATATTTTTCTTCTTCTATAAAACCTAATTCAAGTTTAGAAATCAAAATGATTTGGCATGTTAAAAAAATGTTTAATTGGCTTATAGATAGCCTCTATTTTAACATATAATTATTTTTGAATTTTCTATATGAAATTATTCCTGCAAAAACTAATTTTCTAAATTATGTGATAATTTGGAAAAAAAAAACTATTTTCAGATGGGGGAGGCAGGCCAACCGGCCCACCTACCACCCCATCAGCCTAGCCCAACCCCAAACACTAGACCAACCCTAACACCTAACGCACGCACACCACACAGCACACAGACACACGCACACCACACACACAACCCAGGCCGCACGCACAAAAAAAAAGAAAAGGAAACGGATCGAGTGATCCCCAAATCGCAGCGATGTCTGCGTCTCCTTCCTCCCGAGCGCTGTCCTCCTCCACCTCGCACCCGCCACCGGCTGCTCCCCTCGTCCCCAACCTCCGAGCGGCGCCGCCCCCTCCCTCTCTGTCCCGTGCGCCTCCCTCCGAGCTCTCACCTCCGCCTCCTTTTCGCCCCCCTTGCTCGCTCGTGCTCGGCCGCCAAGGGACGCACCGGCCACGCCGCGAGCCTGTCTCGACCTCGCCTCCTCCGTTTCCAAGTGCTGCAGAGCAGCCCAGCGCCTCTCCTCGGCCGGGAGCCCGAGCTCATGCCGTCCTCGACCACGCCACTTCCCGTCTCCAACTCGCCCTGGTGGGCACGGCTCTGCCAGCGAGCCATCCCCAACCCGGCGGCCTCCTCTGTCCAAGCTCGATAGCGCCGCCGTGCTGGCCGTCCTCCTGCACGGATTGGCCGCGGTGGTTGACCTCCGGATACTCCAGCGCGTAGTCCCTGTCCTCAACTGCAGCTGGGCCGACCTCTCTTTGCTCCGTCCTTGACGCATAGCAGCTGTTCGACACAAGTCCCGCAAGAAGATTGGTGCATCCCGGGTATCCGTCTGTACATGTGTTGCGTTTGCTCTGGCCGAGGCCTTCGTGCCCGTGTGTTCCGTGTCTGTGAACTCGACAAAATTCCCGGCGACAAGTTCGACACCGGCCGGTACCGCATCAACAAGATCATCGCCAACAACTACCGCCACCCCGAGGACCTCGGACCAAACCTCGACCACGACTACTTCCTCGACGAACTGTGAACGACTACATCGTCTTCGCCATGTCCGTTTTGCGTTGGCCGCCTTCGTGCGCGCCCGAAGACCGGGACCGTCAGGTTCGCCTCCGACCGCTGATGCAAACTTCGTACAGGGATTCATCTCCAAGATCATTGGAGACTTTGATGTTGCGGCTCGGCCACGGCTAATACCCATTCGGAACGGGAACTACTTCGACCCCGGAGATGTCGGATGTGATGAGTACCATCGACAACGCCTACTTCCTCGACGACGAGCTCTTCCCCGACAAGTACCGCAACGTGGACGACTACACCGCCGTGAACCTCGCCGTGTCCGCCTTGCGTCGGACGCCTTCATGCGTGCCATGAAGCCCTGAGACCGAGACCATCAAATTCACCACCGACCCGAAGACGATGATGTTGCGGATTCGGCCACGACTACGTCGACTACGGAACGAGTACCACTACTTCCCCTACTACGCCAACTACCACGACGACTCGAGAACAACGGACATGATGTTGCGATTCCACCACAACTACGACCCCGGAACAACTGCTTCCTCGACTACATGAGAACGAACGTCTACTTCCCCTACTTCCTCGACGTCGACTAATTCCTCTACGGACGCCTACTTCCTCCACGTCCCGAAGTTTCCGGCATTGACCCCGGCGATCCTCTTTCCAACGTGCGAACCCAAACCCCTATACCTATGCCCTATTTTCTATAACATATCAACTCTAATTAAAATGTCATCTCATTTCATGTGTTGCATTGCATTTTTGTGGGCAAATAAATAACTCGAACCTCCTAAATTAAATGTTGGGCTTCCGGCTCAATTTAAATTGATTTAATTGCATAAATCATAACTAATTCATTTTAATTCCAAATTTGAAAAGTAAAATATGTTTTCCAATCAAAATTCTCTAAACTTTGCAAATATCAACTTTGTTTTCTGTTTTGAATAAATTAAATTGCTGAAAACAACTGTTCCTTATTTAATGCAATTAAAATTGCCAAATTCATAACTTGCTCATTTTAATTCCAAATCCAACAAATAAAATATGTTTTCATACCAGAAAAATGCACTTAATCTGTTCATGCCATCCATGTTCGTGTTTGCACCTTGCATGTTGCATTTGTAGTAGTGTTATGTATGTTCACCTAATAAATAAATATGGAATGTGTTGGGGTATTTCATTCAATTGTTGCCCTATTCCATTTAATATTGCTAACTCACCTATTTACTGTTTTCCATGCTAAACAACATTTAATATTGATGGTTAGCAAAACAACTTGAACCAGTAATTATTTCTCCGGACTCCGGTTCCGATTAAATTGCTTAAGTTGTTTCCCCTGTTGCATCTTGCCATGTCATGCATATAAAATAGGATCATGCTGGATCTTTTGCCGTAGAAGTAATTGTTGCATCCGGTGTTTGTTCGAGGTTCATTGCTTCTTCCCGGATAGGACGTTGAGATGACGTGAGCAACGACAAGTTCTGCTACCTTGCGGGATCTCAGGCAAGTATACTCACTTGCTGCCATATGGCTGCCTTTCATCACTTGTTACCGATTCTTTCCGTTGTTCTTTTCTGCTAGCCTTAGTAGTAGTTGTTTCTGTTACGAACCCATCACATGAATCCCTTAACCTTGTTATTGCCTCACCTCCACACCTATAACCATTGCTTGTGCCCGTGTCTTACTAGCATGCTTAGGTTGTTTTGCTCGAGTCTGTTACCTGTTACTTTCCGTTACTAGATTACTTTTATGTTCTGGGGGCTCGATGTTAATCAATCAACCTGTTATTAATAATATGCTGATAAGGCACCGGCAGGAGGCCCTAAGTGGTTTTGAGGCCTGCTAGTGTCGACCCTAATAGGAAAAGGGTCTTGTCTACTGATCCATGATGAGCGTGCTCACCGCATCCGGGTGGTAGTATGGGACCCCCCTCGACTTAGACCTGATCTGCAGCTTGTCCGAAGAGCCACACTTAGTTCGGGTGTTCCATTTGCTCCTTGCATAATGGGTGGATCCCCCATGGTTACTTATGATGATGATGCATATAGGGCGAGGCCTGTAGTGCCGGGGTGTTGTGTCCTGCGGGAGTTTTGCACACCTGCGCTGAGTATTCGGCTGCGTGGCTGGGACCTTATAGCTCCGTGGCTCCAGGATGGGTTGTAGAGATGGTTTGGGTCGTGTCAAGCCAACCTGAGTTTTAGTTGGTGGCTTGAGTGTGTACGGGTACTGGAGCACACCCCTGCAGGGATAAATCTTCTCGAGAAGCCGTGTTGTCCGCGGTTATGTGACGACTTGGTGAAAGTACTGGCTAACAAGTACTCAGAACAACTTACACCTAACTAATGATAACTTGACTAGTAATAGTCTTATTGACACAACAACCTGATCCATTATTCATCAATCCAACTGTGTGAGTTATCCTCGGATTGCTTCTTTGGATAAGGGGCGAGATCCAGGATGGGTTTGTTTGGAGTTACTTTCAGTTGGTTACTATCCTCGATCTTATCTTCTTTCTGTTAGCCGGAAGTTGTAGTATCTCTCTGTAGTTGGTTAGTGCAGTCAGCTGTCGCTTATTTGCAATAACCCCCTTCCTTTCCGTTGATCCTAAAGTATTTGTATCTTGTGATGACTGGCTACGCCGGTATCTTGTGAGTATGGGTTTTATCCACTTGCCAGTACTTAACCGTACTGACCCACGAATCTTTTTCGTGGCTGCATATTCAACATTGCAGTCAACAGGTTTGAAGTCTGATGACGTTAGCTTGGGAATCCCTCCGGCTTGGCCTGGGCAGGGATTGGACGCTCTCGGTTATCTTCAGGACTCTTAGTCCAATTTGTATCTTGTCCGTAGTCGGACGCTATGTTGTTTCTTCCGCTGTTATTTGGATCTTTGTTTTGTATCGGTTGTATCCTTGACTCGTTTGAGTCCTCTTGTATATATCTTTTCTGTTGTTGTGGATTATTCGTGAACTGTTGGAATATTATCACAAGTGGCAACCTGGAATCGGTTATTATGTGGATTTTGGCGGGAATGCTGAAATCTGCATAGTGCCCGATCCCGGGGCGTCACATACTGGCTCTCCAGCACCATCACTAAGGTGGAGCTACAGCGATTCAAGGACGGTGGCTTCCCCCCCGAGAAGAAATGGCGGAGCACCGAGGGGGACATGCAGTCTAAGCCCCGGGACGACGAACGCGTCTTCCTCCTTTCGCATCCTCAACGCGGGTTAGCGTTTCCACCATTCGTGTTTTCCTTTCTGTTATAGAGTATTACGGCGTTCAGCCACACAAACTGGCGCCGAATAGCATTCTTTACACAACCGCCTTCCAAGCCCTATTCGAGGGCTATTTAGGAATTAAGCCTAGTTTAGAGTTTTTCAAGTATTTCTTCTACGTTAGAAGAGAGCCAGACAGGGAGGGCGGACTTAACCATTAACCTCAACCTTCACCAGAAGAGGGAAATATGGTTCCCCAAAGTACCTAAGTCCGAGTCTGTCAAATACTGTTCGTCCACGTTCTTCTACATGAAGGACGTGCCTTTCCTGTCAAAGACAACGGGGTTTCCGCCATTCATCAATGGCGCAGTTGTCCCCAAGGACATCTATAAAGAAGACGTCATCTGGACACTGTCAACGGATTTGGAGAAGAGTAAAAGGCGGATGACGAAGCCCACTTCGTCGGAGACCGTACTCAGCGGAATGGACATAGTGCTTTGCTGGTTCCGGCGAAGGATCCAACCTCTTGCCCACCGCGAAGGCAAGTTGATGTGCCAGTACGCGGGGACGTCGGATCCCCTGCGCTGCACCCCGAAGGAGCTGGAAAGGGTGGAACTTAAGCAGTCCGTCAACTTGATGATCAACGTCCGAGGCCAATACAGTGAGTTGGTGCCCATGTACACCGCTGGGAATCTGCCACCCGTCATAAGTACCTTTCTCCTCTTTACTTCCTTTCTTTACAGTTTCGTTGGCTATCTTCCGCGATTTTGACTTGCTGCACCAACTTTCTTTGCAGTTTTCTGAGCTCCTGGATGAGCATCTTTCCTCTCCAGGAGATTTAGTGTCAGAGAAGAAACAATAGGAAGTAGCGACTTCCGACGTCCCAGTGGTCCGCAGGGATACCTAGAAGCGTGTGCGCAAGATCCCGGAGGATGCCCATGTTATCAACCTGGAGGGAGAAAATGTTGGGGCTTCATCGTAGGTTTTTGGTTTTTCATTTGTTCTTCTTCCTTTCGCCATTTATTATTTCCCCTTTTGCTCCTCATCGCAATTTTCCATATGGTTTTTCTTCTCCTTCCTAGCCTCCAGCCCGTCTCTCTTAAAGCGCGAAAGAAGAAAGTCACTTCTCGCCGTCCGCGTAGCTCTCGTCCTAGGAAGCTACAAAGCCCAGCCAACCGGAGGCCTCCGACAAAGAGGCTTTGGCAAGGGCGTCCGCTACGGGGAGGTCTTTCGTCCGCCAAGACGAGGAGACAATGGATCTTCCGGCGTACAAGGAATCCCTCCGCCGGAAGGTCAAAGAAGAGTGCTTTGACGAGCACGACCGGGTGCTCCCAGGGTGCGAGCACAAGTTTGTGCGCGTCCCTCTTCCGTTGTCCAGCAAGGCTCCAACAGGCGCTTACATCTATCGGGAGGGATTCACCTTCCGCTCGAAAGATGTAATGGATGAGGGGTTTTCCTACTTGGAGAACCGGTTCCAGCGCTACATCAAGGATTTCTTGCATATGCTTGGACGCATCTGTCAAATGAACACGGTAAATATCCCTAACACTATCCCCCAAGTAACTGTTCGAACTTTTTCGAATAGGTACTCTTTGTTGCATTGGATTTGGACAGATTTTTTTCTATTCCTTTTTTGCTTTGCGCCCTAGAAGACGACAGAGCAAATGAATGAAGAAGTGTTTTCCGCCTTGATGGAAAGCAATAAGAAAATGTGGAAGATGATTGGCCTGGTTAAGGACAAGAACCAATAACATTCCGAGCTTCAGAAGGATATGGCCAATAACCAAGGTTAGTTTTGCTTCCGGCTTTTGGTTTTTCATTCTTGTATTTCGGCTTTTCCCTGAAATCCGAGTTTTTTCCTTCTCCCTCTTTAGCCATTCTCGAGGCTGCCAAGGAGGCTCTCTCCAACACCAAAAATGCCCAACGGCTGCGTGATAAGAACCTCTGTCTTGTGAAGGATGTAGAGAAATCCGACAAAGAGCTCCGACTTTGTCAAAATATCTTTGCGAGGCGGAGAAGAAATTGGCGGAGCAGATGGCGCAGTCTGCTATGGACGCAGACAACATCCAGGATCTCCAGAAGAAGCTGGCAGATGCCCTGGATGACCTTGCCGTCCTGGACACCGAACTGCTTGGTAAGCCTTTACCTTGCTCATTTTTATTAGATTCCGCATTTTTGCTATGCTTCCTCTGTTTTTTCTCTCTTTCGCTACTTTGGCTAATAGCGAGGTTTTTTCCTTGTGCATTTGAGGAGAACAAGCCCAAGACCCGGATTGACAACATCCAGGCTTTCTTAGCCTACCTCACAGATATTCGCGCATCCGGGGAGAAGTTCGTCAACAAATTTCTTCCTGGGAAGGAGCTGGAGCGAGTGTTGGAGCTCCCAGCTGCCCTGGATGCCGCTGCTGACGCCCAGGATGATCTTTCGTGTTCTGCTGCACATGGTGGGATGAAGATGGCTTTAGGAATTCTTGGGTGCCACTATGTGGACGTCAAATGTTGCCTCCTATTGACCAACATCCCGTCGTCCCTCTTCTTGCAGCGCGTACAGGAACGTTTCAACTCTGTCAAGAGGTATGCCACAAAGATAGGCAACATGGTGTCTCTCGCGACCTTCTTTCCGGAAGAGGAAATCCCAAATACGCAGGAGGACACAGGCACATCCGATGACGAGGAGGAGGACGATGACAGCAAGGAGTAGGCCCTGCGAGGCAAATAGGAAACGTTGCATTATCTTGTATCTCAATGCTTGTAATACCAAAACTTACTGTCATATTCTTAAGATCAATGCAAAGTTTTGCCTTTGACTTCCAACTTTTCCATAGTGTGATCTACTTTTACACTTCTTTTTGCGAATGCTTGCTTCCGCCATTGAGTTCTCTGGAAAATGTGTTTTAGCTTTTTCGGCATTGAACAATCCTGAAAGCCGGAATCGGCATGCGAGGCAACAGGGTAAATTACCAATCTATCTAAACCCAGAATCATGAGCCATTATTTCGGGGTTGTGATGCCTAATCCGTCAAACCAATCACATAGCAATCAGATAAATACCCATATAGACTTGGAAGAAACTTAGCATTAAGACTTTTTCCGGCAAAGGGGATACTAGCTTTTTATCCATGAGCACGCAGGCAAAATTCGTGTTAACATTGATATGTTTGTGAAAAATTGGGGTTATTGGGAAATAAATGGGAAATGGGTTGAAGTTCATGCCCAAACTCAAGTTGGAGAAAATCCAACAATTTTTATTTCATGATCACAAATGGTGTTTACATAAGGATTTTGACTAGGAATAGAAAGGACGTAACTGCTGGATGTTCCAGGGCCTCTTTGTTCTGGCTCTGCCTCTATATGTCTTTTCCTTTTGCGATCTTTTTTGGTGTCCGTCGAATATGCATCTCAACAAGTCCCTCAGATGAACCGATAGTAAGAGAACGAATAGGCGCTGGTGACAATCGTCGGCTAACGGGGGCAGGATTTACCTAGGTCCGGGGCCCTCGTAGAGGTAAAACCCTTACTCCTGCTTCTGTCGATCTCTATTAGCTCAATAGATTGGTTAAAGTGGGGTGCTCAAGTCGAGAGTAGATCTCAAACTCAAGGCTTAGGTGGTGCGGTATTGCTTGGTCCTCCTCCCGGTGGTTCTCCTGGCTTTATATAGGTAGCCAGGTCTCAAACCGTTCCTGGGGGGATACAAACCCTAACCTAAAGTCGGTTATAGGTTTCCTTTCTCAACCCGCAAGGCTTTGCGGGTGGGCCTTGATTGGGCCTTCTAGAACAGTCCACGGCATCATCCTTGGAGCTTGGGTCTTGGGCCTTAGACCGGGTAGGCTCACCCGATAGGTCTAGGATCCATCCCTTCGTCAGTAGCCCCCGAGCGTTTACTCGGCTGAGAATCTGTTGGGTAGACGCTCAAAGTTCGTCTTGATTTCTTTTCGACTGATGGCTTCAATCGTCTAAAGAGGGTGTGTACCCTGTGTGCGATGCATTTCTTAAACTCGAGTATCGAGAAAATAGAAGTGCATGTGTATTGGCTGTTTTCGCAGAAGGATGTGGCTCAGTTGCTTGGCTCTCACGAAAGCTCAGGGCCAATTAATTGCATCTAGGGCAAAAACAGTTCTGGCCTACGCAGACTCGAGAACTCCGACTCGAATTTGATGAGGTGATCATTGCGACTGGGCCGTGGTACCCGGCGTGTCCGCTAGGATTTTTCTTCGTGCTGTTGACACGGAAATTTAGCGGAGGACGCAGCTTCAGTGCGATTCCAGGCCCTCAAGAAAGATCTTTTGGGTCTTACCTTCGTATCGAGAGGATACGACATCCGGATGTGCCTAGTCGGCTGAACGATCCAGGGTAAAGATGTGTATAAATCGTATGTTAGATTGGTAGGGACTGCTCACCCGCGAATATTTCCTCGCGACTTTGCGAGTAAAGAATTTTTCCTTGTTGTTTTTACGCATAAGGATTTTTGCATTTGTGTTTTCCTGTCCATACAAGAGAATCTTCGTGTCCAGAAGCCTTGTTGTGCCTATAAGAAATAAATTTCGTGTTAAGGGCTTTTATGCGAAAGAGTTTTCGCGTTTTGATATGTCCATACGAAAGAAATTTCGTGCCATGGAGTTTATGCGAAAAAGTTTCCGCATCTTGATGTGTCCATACGAAAGAAATTTCGTGTTATGTAATTTATGCGAAAGAGTTTTCGCGTCTTGATGTGTCCATACGAAAGAAATTTCGTGTTTAGGATCCTACCCGAGGGAATTCTCGGGTTTGATGATGTACGCAATGATGTCATTGTGCACTTTGTTCATTCTGACTACTCCCGATGGGACATGACGAATGGAAAACAGGGCACGTTGGCCCACCTTGTCAGCTTTTTGACCGGAAACGAGACATGGTTCCTGTTTTTCCGCGAGCCACGCGCAGTAAATGCGCATGATCCGATGTTAAGATCGTGGCATAAAACAACTTTTCACCGCCGCTTCATTTCCGCTTCACGCGTGGCAGCCGCGATAGGTGCCACGTTGCTTGATCTGCGGTCCAGATTGGCTTGGCTTGTGTGTATATATCCACCCTTAGGCGGAAAGTAAAAACTTCCCGGTCATTTGCTTCCCTTTCTTCTTCCTCGCGCGCATCTCCTCCTCTACAAGTACTCACAAGATCTCATGGCGGGAGGCAAGAAGCGTGGCGGTGCTGCTTCGTCGTCGAGGGCGACCGAGGATGTCCCTGTGCTTCCCGCCGCGAGGACGGGCGACTGGCGTTCTGCCAAGCCCATCAACAAAAGCATCAAGGAGATGCAGAGGGAGGGGCTGCTGCCCCCTGATGGCGACAAGCGTGTCCGCCTAGGAAAGAAGGAGGAGGTACCAAATCCTCGCGCGAATGAGCGCGTGATCTTCGCGGATCACGTCTCGCGCGGTCTTTCCCTTCCTCTTCATCCCTTCCTCCTAGGACTGCTGTATGTCTATGGCATACAGCTCCACGATCTGCCTCCAAATGCGATGCAGCATATCTCGTGCTTCATTGTACTTTGCGAGTGCTTCTTAGGCATTCGCCCGCACTGGGGCCTTTGGAAGGCCCTATTCAAGGTGCGGGTCTTCCGCGAGAAGTCGCGGGTGGAGAACCAGCTTGGAGAGACGCTGTTCACCGGCGGCTTCGGAATCCAGGCGAAGACGGATAGCTCCTACTTGGAGATGCACTTCTTCGACTCCGCGCAAGGATGGCAGAGGAAGTGGTTTTATGTCGTCGACAACAGCGCGGGTGGAGCTCATGAATTCCACACGTTCGCTATTTTGAAGCGACGGAAGTCCTGGACGCATAAGCTCTCAGCCGAAGAAAACCGGACCGTCGCTCCGCTACTCGCGAAGGTGGCAGTTCTTCGCGACCAGACAACAGGGGTCACGCTGAATGGTCTGCACCTGGCGAGCGTCTTCCTCCGGCGTAGGATCCAGCTTCTTCAAGAGAGGCCATCAACTATGTGGGAGTACCAGGGCATTCAAGACCCTAGCCGTGTGTGCCAAGATATCCTCTCGAATGCCGAATTCGAGAAGAAAATTGTGGCTATCACCAAGATGAAGGTAGGCGAGCCCTTTGCTGCTTGCCCTCTTGAAGCATTCGAGGCTTCAAAGCCTCCTCCAGCCAATGTAAGTTTTCTTCTCTTCTATGCTTTAACCTTTTTGCCATTCGAGAGTTTGTCGACTGAGTTTTCTCTTTTCTTCTTCTTCTTCTTCTTCTTCTTCTTCTTCTCTTGTAGAGTTTGGAAATAGCCACGTGCTATCCGCCAGTCTCGGCTGAGGATGCCTCGGACCTCCTGGCGAGCAATGTTGAGGCTGCTCTCGACACCAGTGTTGCTTAGGCCGACTCGAGCTCCGAGCACGGCTCTTCAGACGGCGTGGAAGAGTCGGGTAGCGATCTCCATCACCGCAAGCGCCGCAGGCAGGGGGACGATGAAGCTACCTTCAAAGATAGTTCTTTGGGTGGCGGATCTGGAAAGGCGACAGAGCCTCTAGTGGTGACGCCTCTGAACGTGCTTCCTCCTCCAGCCCCCAAGTCGAAGGTCACCACTGCCTGGAACACGGATATGCTGGATGATGACGACGACGATGAGTGAGTTCTTTCTTTCGCATTATCCTTTAGTCGAAAGTTTTCTCCTGTTTCCCTTATGGCTTTGTTTGATTCTTCCTTTCATGACAGGCTTCAAAGCATCAGCCCTGGTCAGTTTGCTTCTTCTATTCCTTCTGTGAAGATAAAAGAAGCAACTGCGGGTGAAACTCCAGTCGTTAAGGACACCCAGAAGTCTCCGAGCCCAGCACCGGCATCTGCGGCTCCAGATTATAGGTTGCCTGGCTTCGCGGGTGGAGCTTCGGCGAGCAAAGAAGTTTCGGGTAGCTCGGCGGACCCTATGTGCACCGCCCAGGGCCAGGTAAATCTTGTCACCTCTTCTGTATTTTCTGCTTCGTCCGTTTATGTTTTTTTATCGGGTGCACATCAGTGCTCCCGATGGGAGTAGCCCCCGAGGCTGTGGTTAATCGCTTGCGATTGGACACGGACTCAAGTTTAAGCATTTTTCTTTCCTTGATTTTATCGGGTGCACGGCAGTGCTCCCGATGGGAGTAGCCCCCGAGGCTATACTTGACTGTATACAGTCGTGAATAAGCTCAAGAGTTTTTTCCTTTAACTTGAACTTCGTCTTGTGCTTTTGCAGTCTCTTCTTGACACTCTTGTCGCCATTGGTCGCCGCGTGCTTTCGGCTGAGGCAGATTGCGTTTCCCTTCGGGTGGATCGTGATCGACTCGTCGAGGACGGCCAAGCTCTCCAAGGTAGGTTACGCCATTCCTTTTTGCTGTTTCCTCTGATCATATAAGTTCTCTTAGGCTAAATTCATTGCTCTGTAGCTCAAGTCGATCTCCTGAAGGCCGAGAAAACTGAAGCTGTCACTCGGGTGAAAACCCTTGAGGCCGAGTTGGAGTCTACCCGAAAGGAGCTGGAGTCCTCTCGCAAGCATTCGACTGACTTTGAGGGGAAGCTCGCCGAGGCCCAGGAGGCGCTGAAGCAATTGGAGGAGGCTGGTGCTAAACATGATAACGATCTTGTTGGCATCATCCGCCCTCTGGCTCAGGAATTTGCGGGTAAGTTGCACTTGACTTCTGCTGCGACGCAATTTAATTGGCTATCTCGGGAATTTATGACGCCCTTTTTCAGATGTCCTTGGCGTTGCATTTGAGCTACCTTGGAGCCGACGATTGGACGCCTTGACGGATTCCTGCGCCCAGCTCCAGAAACACGCGAGTGGGATCTGCTCCCTCGTTGGTGAAGCCATTCGAGTGTTGACGCAATTCCACGAGCGCCTTCTTGTGGATGTTGTGGTTCCGCCTACGCTGGGCGGCCTTATGAAAGTCTTCCTGGAGGATGAGAATCTCCTTCAGGCTTATTCAGTCGCCCAGTCTGAATGTGGAGCTAGGACTGCTATCCAGTTTGCATTGGCGCACGGAGTCACGGGCCTGGAGAAGGCGTACTCAAGCCTTCCCTACGATGCCGCCACAGGTAGAAAGGTAGTGCTTCGTCCTTTTGGCGATCCGGCTGAAGCCCTTGCCAAGAAGCTATCTGAATTGCTTGCCCGCGCTAGTCGCAAGGGGCATCCTGCTGCGAGTGGCAGTACCTCTGCAGTTCCATAGGATAGTCTGTTTTTACTTTGCCTTCTCGATGTAATGAACCTTGGGATGTATTCGTATTTTTCTTTTAATCGAAGTGTTCTTTGATGTCTAAAATGTGATTATTTGCGATTGACTGTTATGAGCTCCCGATGGGAGTAGCCCCCGAGCACCTGTTAACTAGGTGGTATGTTTCTCGAGTGGGGTCTTGTAGTGTATCTGAACTTTCTTCATTTCCTTCCAGGTAGTGGGTCCTAGCGCAGAGTCTTCGAGTGGATCTACTGCGCGAGTGGATCCCCTTGTTGCTGCTGCTAGTACCTTTGCCTCGCTCCGTGATCGCGTCGCGGATGGCGAGCGCAAGCTGAAAGCTTTGCGTGGAGTGGCTGATGTGGCAAAGTCAAAACAAAAGCTTGCGGCTGAGCGTGAACAGTTCGTGATGGAGGAGCTGGCAGCTGTCGCAAAAGACATGCTTTGTAAGCATGCGAGCCCCCTAGCACTTTGTTGTTTACCTTCTTTTCACCTTTTAACCCTTTGTACTATTCTTTGTAGTTGTTGAGCCTGACGGTCCGTGTGAAACGCGTTGGGTGGATAATCACATTGCTCATGAAGCTGGTAGCTCAAAGCCGCATGCGAACAACTTCTGGTCTGACCGCAGTCCGAGGCTTCATCTTGGCTACTTTGAAGTATCGAGTAGGCCAGGCGAAGATACTTGTTGATTCTTGTCGTGAAGCTCTGACATCTGTGCACCGGACTTTCTATCCACTGGGTGCAGTTCCAGAAGGTTTGAGCCATCTGCTAAGAATCTTTGGTCGGGTAGGGGAAGTGCGCGAGTGTGTCCGCCAACAGCTGATCTGCGGATCTCAAGTAGCGCTTGCTTTTGTTCGGGTGTGGCATCCCGAGGTCAATTTTAACTCTGTGGCTAGGCTTCCCAATGCTCCAGTCGATTTTTCTCCTCATTATGCAGTCGTTCGACCTGCAGCGGAGGAGATCATTCGACTGACTTCTGAAGAGGTTGACCAAATGCTGGCCAAGGCGACTGCGCGTCGTCGTATGTAATTATAGGATGTGAATATCCTGTTGCCTTTATACAGTTCACTCGAGATTTTGTAAGGTGTTTTATAAGGTGTGAACCTTGTTTGTACCTTGTATTTGTAAATTTTCATGCAATGCTTAGTTAGGCGTAGCCCCCGTGCGTTTGGGGTGTATACCCGTTGTTTCAGCATGTAAAATGAAGAAACGTGAATAGCTATGGTTGAAGAACCATGTGTTTTTATTGATATGGCTGAGAAGCCATGTATGTTCTCGAGCTACAAAGTGGCTAGTATAGCCTTATTTTCTGCAAGTAGAATAATCCTAAGGGTAGAATTTGCGGAGGTGCGCAACATTCCATGGGTTGGAGTAGATGCCACCAGTCTTCGGGTTCTTCAGTCGGTACTCGCCACCAGGGATAACTTCGTGTATTATGAAGGGTCCTTCCCATGGTGGCTCGAGCTTGTGTCCTTCCTTCTGCTTGAGCCGCAGTACCAAATCTCCGACCACGAAAGCTCTATGGCGTATACGGCGACTGTGGTAGTTGCGCAGCGATTGTTGGTATACCACGGATCTTGCGAGCGCGATATCGCGTATCTCATCCAGTGCATCCACGTCTTCAGCGAGTGCCTTGTTAGAAGTTTCTTCACTATATGCAACGACGCGTGGGGCACTGAATTTGACATCCTCGGGAAGGACTGCTTTGGCTCCATATACCATGAAAAATGGCGTGTAGTTTGTTGATCGATTTGGAGTTGTGCGAAGGCTCCACAGTACTGAGGGTAACTCCTCTGCCCAGTGCCCTGCTGCTGGGTTTAGGCGATCGAGTAGCCGTTTCTTTAAGCCAGCTGAGACCAGTCCGTTGGATCGTTCGACTTGACCGTTAGTTTGTGGGTGAGCCACTGAGGCGAAGCTGAGGGTGATTCCCTTTTCCTTGCAGAATTCCTGTGTTTCCTTCGCTATGAAGTTGCTGCCGTTGTCGGTGATGATGTTGTGTGGTATGCCAAATCTGCACACAATGAAGTCGAGGAATTTCACGGCACATTGGGCGCTGGCGGAGGTGACTGGCATAGCCTCGATCCACTTCGTGAATTTGTCGACTGCTACGAGCAAGTGCGTATATCCTCCGGGTGTCGACTTGCGTAGTGGCCCTACCATGTCTAGCCCCCATTGTGCAAAGGGCAGGCGATTGGGATCATGTGTAGTTCCGTGGCAGGGACGTGTGGCTTGGGCGCGAATCGTTGGCAAGCATTGCACTTGTCGACTATGTCCTTTGTGTCTCTGGCCGCTGTGAGCCAGTAGAATCCTGCTCGGAAAGCTTTGCCCACGATTGCATTCCAGCTGGCGTGGTGTCCGCAATATCCTTGGTGTATATCTCGCAGCAATTCCTTGCCATCCTCGGGTGCTATGCATCTCTGCAATATTCATGATATGCTCTGTTTGTATAATTCTCCGTTGAGCACCCGAAAAGTTTTGCTGCGTCGTACTATTTGTTGGGCCTCGCGAACGTCTGCTGGGAGCTGCTTGTTGGACAAGTAGTCGAGGTATTTCTGCGTCTAGACTGCCTCGACCAGAAAAACTTGTCTTGAAATGTTGTGGCTGAGCTCGATAATAGCGGTTTGCGGGCTGACATCCGTCTCCAATGCTGCGAGTGCTTCTGTTGGTTTTTTGACCTTGACTGAACGCTTGATCATCCCCTTAAAGTATATTCCAGGTGGTATGGGCGTGTTGGTAGACCCCATGTTTGCCAGTTTATCTGCTTCCTTATTGCTGGATCGTGCAATGTGCTTTAGTTCGCACCCCTTGAAACTTGCTTCGAGCAGATTATACATATCTCGATATGTGACCATGTTATCTGCGATAGCGTCGCATTCTTTCATCATCTGCTGTACGACGAGGTTTGAATCGCCATAGATCATGAGTCGGGTGGCTCCACAGGCAATCGCCATCTTCATGTCGTGAAGGAGGGCTTCGTATTCTGCGTCGTTGTTGGATGCCGGATCGTCGGGTGGGAAATCCAATCGCAGGACATACTACAGTTTGTCTCCTCTGGGGGATATCAGGACAACCCCGGCTCCAGCTCCTTCGTTTCTCTTCGACCCGTCGAAGTACATTATCCAGTTTCTCGTGTATTCGGGTGGCCCTGGTGTTTGCAGTTTTGTCCACTCGCTCAGGAATTCCACAAGTACTTGTGATTTTACAGACTTGCGCCCTGCATATATGATGTCCCAGGCGTCGAGCTCGATACTCCACTTTGCAATTCTTCTGGATGCCATGGGATTGTTCATCATAGTATCGAGTGATGCGCCGTTTAGCACCGTGACGGTATGTTCTTGGAAGTAGTGCTTGAGTTTTCGAGCTGTGAGTACCACGCCGTACGCGAGCTTCTGGTAATGAGGGTATCGCTGTTTGCAGGGCGAAAGCACCTCGCTGATGTAATATATTGGTCTTTGGACGCTATATGCCTTGCCATCCTCCGACCGCTCGACCACGATCGCCGTGCTGATGACTTGATTTGTAGCGGCTAGGTATAAGTATAGTGGCTCCCGTTCTTGTGGCGTTGCCAGGATACGTCTACTCTGCAGTGCTTGCTTCAGGTCTGCGGATGATTTTTGTGCTTCGGGTGTCCACTCGAACTTATCTGTTTTCTTCAGTAGCTTGTAGAAGGGCAATGCTTGCTCGCCCAGCCTCACAATGAATCTGCTTAGGGAGACCAGTCTTCCTGCGAGCTATTGTACACCGCGGAGATTGGTTGGTTCCTTCATTGTCACGATCGCTTGAATTTTCTCCGGGTTGGCTTCGATTCCTCGAGCAGACACCAGGTACCCGAGAAGTTGTCCTGCAGGGACGCCAAAGACGCATTTTGTCGGGTTGAGCTTGATTCAGTACGCGTTCAGCGCATCGAATGTTTCTCTGATGTCATCGAGGAGCGTGTCCTCTACTCGAGTCTTGATGACGATGTCGTCGACGTACACTTGTACATTCTTGCCAATGAGATTGGCGAGGCATTTTTGCATGCAACGCTGATATGTTGCGCCTGCGTTCTTTAGCCCGAAGGGCATTGTCGTGTAGCAGTAGACACCGTGGAGTGTGATAAACGTTGTCTTCTCCTTGTCCTCCTTTTTCATCCTGATCTGATTATAGCCCGAGTAGGCGTCCAAGAAGGAGAGGCGCTAGCATCCTGCTATGGAATCCACGATCTGGTCGATCCGTGGTAGGGGGAAGTTATCCTTGGGGCAGTGTTTATTCAACGACGTGTAGTCAATGCACACGCGAAGGATGTCAGTATTTTTCTTCGGGACTAACACCGGGTTTGCTAACCAGGTGGAGATCTTTATCTCGCGGATGAACTTTGCGGCGAGTAATCTATTCACTTCTTCTCCAAGTGCTTTTTTGCTTTGGCTCTGAAAACCGTCGGGTTGTCTGCTTAATAGTCTTGGCGTCTTTGTAAACTTCAAGTGAGTGCTCGGCGAACTCCCTGGGTATCCCTGGCATATCCGAAGGCTGCCAGGCAAAGATTTCCCAGTACTCACGGAGGAGTTAGACGAGCGCTGCCTTCCAATGCTGGCGAGAGGGTAGTGGACACCATCGCCGTCTTCGTAGGCTCCATCTGGTGCACTTGATGTTTTTGAGTGCCGTTGTTTGCGCTGAATTCGAGCTCTGCGGCGTCCTTTTTGGTGAGAGGCATCACAGAGTGATCCGTGGTTTTTGCTATCTCTTCCAGCTCTTCCTGCATCCCAAAGGATTTGGCGATCTCGTTGAACTCGATGTCGCATTTATTGGATTTTTGGAAATCGCCGTCGATGGTGATGGTGCCAAGATTCCCCAGGTAACTTGAGCTTCAGGTATGTGTAGTGTGGTACTGCCATGAATCTGGTGAATGCTGTTCGGCCAAGAATTGCGTGGTACTGTGAGGGCCAGTCGACTACTTCGAAGTCGAGGAATTCTCGTCTGTAATTGCTTCGGTTGCCAAGCACCACTTCCAAGTTGATTGTTCCGAGTGGGCGGACTGCCTTCCCTGGTACTATCCCGTGAAAGGACGTTTCTGATTCCGCGAGTCTGTCCAGGTTCCTGTTCATCCTGCGGAGTGTGTCCGTGTAAATGATGTTGATCCCAATGCCTCCGTCCATGAACACTCTGGCAAGTTCGTAGTTGCCTATCTGCGCCTGGATGACGAGTGCGGCATGTCCTGGCCGATGGACTCGGGGTGGATGGTCCTCCTTGGAGAAAATTATCGGCTGGTCGGCCATCTTCAGGTACTCAGGTTTGGACGGTGGGGCCTGGACGGACATGAATACTTGTCGAGTGTTTTCTTCTGGGCCCTGCGGGACGGACAGACTTTCTTTATCATCCCTAGGAGTCCTGCTGGGTTCGGGTACCCGTTGGCTCCTTGGTTTGCAGCGGGTGGCGCTGGTAGCGCGGCTAGCACCATGTTTTGGTTTCCTGGTGGAGGTAGGTCTTGCAGTGCGTGGAATCCCTGAGTTCCTCCTCCCGGGAGCTGCGGGTAGCCCTGATTTACTGCCACTCTGTTTTTCTTTGAGAAGGCCTCGTGTATGTCAAGGAACTTTCGGCAATCCTTGATAAGGTGTGTTGCCTTAGTTTTGCCTGTGCGCTTATCTGTAAATAGATGTAGCGTCCAGTAGCCATCGAGGTCTTCTTCAGGAGTTTTATCCTCTGGCTTTGGCTTCCATTCGCGATTTCCGCGATATCCACTATCGTGATTTCTTGTGAATTCTGCTGCCACCAGTTCTTCCCGATCATCATGATCGTAATGCTTTCTCCTTTTCTTTCGACCATGGCGACCGTCTTCTGGTGCTGGTGAAGATGCTTTCTCGTTGCGCACCGCGTCTTCACCGTTGGCCCATCTGTCGGCTATATCCATCAGTTCTCCAATGGTTTTGGGCGCGGCCCGTACCAGGTTCTTCCCGGAAGGCGGTTCGCCGAGCTCCTTTGGCAAATGCTTCGAATGCAACTTCTTCTGATATATTTCCTGCCGTATTCCTAAGTGTGGTCCATCGCTGGATATATTCGCGAGTAGACTCGCCACTTTTCTGCTTGCAAGCTCGTAACTCCTCGATGGTCGCAGGTCTTTTGTATGTCGCCTGGAAGTTCTTGCGGAAGTCAAAGGTTAGATTGTCCCATGATCCGTAGCACACCTTTGGTCTTCCTTCGAGCCAGCTGCGCGCAACACCTACAAGATGGAGGTTAAGGTACTGCATAGCTGTGTTCTTTTTCCCACGTTGGCATTTTACTGTCGTGAGGTAATCTGACAACCAGGATTGCGGCTCCAGCGAACCGTCGTATTTTGGCACCTCCGTAGTGAGCTTAAACCTCTGGGCATTGGTGCTTCATGGATGTCACGAGTAAAGCATAACGCGCCGCAGACCTCTTCGTCAGAAGAGGTAGATGGGGAACGCGCACGGTTCCTGGCCGCTCGAGCTTTGTCGATTTTGTGCTGAGCGATGTCTGATCACGCGTTGTACCTAGGCTCGTCGCGATTGACATCTTTCCGCGGCTCCCTGCTGCAGTGTCGCGAGCGGCTGCTGTGACATCGTGGACTGCGATCTCGACCCCTCCGCGGGCTACGATCTCGACCTCTCGGGCTGTCGTTGCTGCCACTCGGGCTATCTCCGCATCGTCAAGCTTCTTTTCCTTGCGCGTGACGAGGTGACTTCTCCTTCCTGGGTGACGTACACCTATGTCCGTGAGGTGCTTCTTTATCTTTTTGCGCAGCCGCCTTCCTGCGGTCGTAAGCGGCGAGTCTTGCGGCTGCCATGCCTAGCCCTTTCTGGACCTGCCTGTATTGCTCTGCGTGGGGGTCGTTCTCCCCTGGTTCGTTCGTTTGCATGTAGGTGGCTGCAGCCAGTACTGTGGCGGGAGGAGTCGTCGGGTGCATGTTGCCGTCCTCGTCGACGCGCATAAGGGAGGTTTCGAGTGACTTACTGATCCCAGTTAGGGATTCGCCATCCATAGTCGCGGTTCTTGAGACGTATCTTTTTCTCCCGGGATGGTTCCCGACAGAATGTGTCTTTGAGAGCGCCGCACGGTGCTGACTAGACTCGTCCGCTAGTTTCCTTCATTCAGCCAGGTCTTTCCGAGCTTCCTTGATCAAGGTTGCCGCTCTCACTAGGTGGTAGTGATATGCGGTCATATCTTTGTGAGGGGCTCCGACTTCGAGTGGTTTGCTTGTGCGGATGGCCTCCTTTGCCCGATCCCAAGCGTCTCGCGATACGTTGATGGCTGCACGTTCCCTTGCGCTATCTTCAGTTTCTTCGGGTGGATCTCCCGATCTGCCATGCAGACCTGAGCCAGATATGGCTCGTGAGTCATAGGCGTAGTTTGGAAAGCTTTCCTGACCCGAGAAGGTTCCTCTGCGGAGAGGGTGTGGAAATTGCGGGTGCTGAGGCGGATGGATTCGCCGCTTTTTGCTAAGTTGCGATCCGCGTAGTTGGGCAGCGAGTCGACAGCTCCCAGGCTCGATATTGACTCCGAGCCCGATCCCTCGAGATTGGATTGCTCGGGGAAGTGCATAATTCCTTCTTTGTCAACGTAGAACTGGAAGCTCCCGAATGCCAGGGTGATTCTTTTCTCCAATTCGCTGAATACCGGGCGCGATTCTGGCGAGTGAGCGGTGACGATGACCGACCCGATTCGGATCAGATTGGTTGGAGTCGAAGTTCCAGGGTTCCAGCGTGAGTTGTTTGTCGATGAGGCCGAAGATGGTGGAGATCCAGCGCCCACCGTTCTCACAGACGGCACCAATTGTCGAATATGCATCTCAACAAGTCCCTCGGATGAACCGATATGGTTTCGAGTAAGAGAACAAATAGGCGCTGGTGACAATCGTCGGCTAACAGGGGGCAAGATTTACCCAGGTTCGAGGCCCTCGTAGAGGTAAAACCCTTACTCCTGCTTTCGTCGATATATATTAGCTCAATAGATCGGTTAAAGTGGGGTGCTCAAGTCGAGAGTAGATCTCAAACTCAAGGCTTAGGTGGTGCGGTATTGCTTGGTCCTCCTCCCGGTGGTTCTCCTGGCTTTATATAGGTAGCCAGGTCTCAAACCGTTCCGGGGGGGGGGGATACAAACCCTAACCTAAAGTCGGTTACATGTTTCCTTTCTCAACCCGCAAGGCTTTGCGGGTGGGCCTTGATTGGGCCTTCTAGAACAGTCCGCGGCGTCTCCCTTGGAGCTTGGGCTTGGGCCTTACACCGGGTAGGCTCACCCGATAGGTCTAGGATCCATCCCTTCGTCAGTGTCCCAGATGTTAACCAGGTAATATGACCCGTTTTCATAGCCTTGATAATGATGAAGGGTCCTTCCCATTCTGGGGCTAATTTGTGTTTCCTTTGTTGCACCATTCTTAGCACCAAACCGCCTTCTTGGAAGGCTCTTGGCTTTATTTTTCGATTGTGATACACTTGCAAATTCTACTGGTAAATGGTGGATTTCTGCAACACAATATCTCGTTCCTCTTCCAGGAGATCTAACACATCTTGGCGTACTGTTTTTGCGTCTTCTTCCACGTAGGCTTGTACCCGTGGTGAGTCATGCAGGATGTCGGTAGGTAATACTGCTTCTGCTCCATATACTAAGAAAAACGGCGTCTGGCATGTTGATCTATTTGGCATTGTACGTATGCTCCAAAGGACGGATGGCAGCTCCTCTACCCATGCCCAACAGCTTTGTGCAGGGGCGCTTCTAGCTGTGGTTTTATGCCCTGGAGGATTGAGCTATTCATTTTTTGAACCTATCTATTCGACTATGGATGCACAACGGAGGCTAAATCTAGCCGGATTCCGCCACTCTCACAGTATCTAGCTAGTTCTCCAGAAGAGAAATTCATTCTGTTGTCCGTGATTATGCTACGCGAGATGCCAAAACTCATGACAATGTCAATGACAAAGTTTATGGTGGTTACCCTATCAAGATTTTTGATAGGTTTAGCTTCCACCCACTTGGTGTATTTATCCACCGCTACGAGAAGATGTGTCAATCCCCCCTTGCTGTCTTGAATGGTCCCATCATATCGAGCCCCCCGACCGTGAAGGGCCAGGTTATTGATATGTTTTTTAATGCTTGTGCCGACAAGTTTGTCTGTTTGGCAAAAATCTGGCATCCCATACATTGCTTCGCTACTTCGTCGGTGTCCGCCTTTGCGGTGAGCCAGAAGAATCCTCGAGGGAAGTTTCATGGACCAGGCTTTTGGAATGGATGTGGTGACCACAATCTCCTCCTTGTCTTTCTTGAAGGATCTATCTTCCCTCATCCGGTTCTATGCATCGTATGAAAATTCCGGATGTACTCCGCTTGTACAACTTTCCTTTAATGATGCAGTATCCTTTGCATCGTCGAATGAGCTGCCTTTCCTCCACTTTCGTGCTTCCCTATGGTATTTTATGATCTACTAAGAAATCTAGATATGGCTTGTTCCAGTCCGGGGTTACGATGGGGGCGGCCACCAATGCCGATATTAGCGGGTAGTCCGCGTCTCCGCCTTTGATGGATGGTGCTTTTAGATGCTCCAGGAATATATTAGGTGGTAGCTCTTTTCGTTCGGAGCCCATCCTTGCCAGTGCATCAGCTTCCCTATTTTCTCCGTGCTTGATGTGTTTTACCTCAAACCCGAGGAAACATATGGCGAATTTCTCCACCATTCTTCTGTACTCCGCCATTATGAGGCTTTTGGCGTCCTAGGTTTGGTCTGATTGGTGATGTACTAGGGCTGAATCCCCATAGCATAGTATCCTTTGGACGCCAATGTCTTTTGCTATGTGCAAACCATGTAGCAAATCTTCATATTCTGCCATGTTATTAGAAGCGTTAAAATCGATTTGCAGCACATAGCTCATTGTGTCTCCAGTTGGAGATTTCATGACTATTCCATCCCCCAAGCACTCTTTCATCTTGGATCCATCAAAATGCATGATCCAGCATGGGGGTTCTGGAATGGCTGTTTTGTCCATGTCTTCCTTCCAATCCGCGACAAAATCCGCCAAAACTTGGGATTTGATCCCTGTCCGGGGTTGGTACTTAATGTCAAATGCAACTAGCTCTATTCCCCATTTGGGAACTCGACCTATGGGGTTTGCATTGTTGAATATATCCCCTAGTGGTGCTTTGCTTACCACTGTTATGGAATGTCCTTGGAAATAATCGTGGAGCTTCCTTGATGCAAAGAATACGCCGTATGCCAGCTTTGGGTAGTGCGGGTATCTCTGTTTTGATTCATAGAAAACTTCGCTTATGAAATATACCGGATGTTGTTCTCGGAATTCCTTTCCGTCTTTTGATGTTCCACCACTACGACCGCGTTTATTACCGTGTTAGTTGCTTCCAACTATAGCAACATGGGTTCGCCTTTCTGCGGGGATGCCAATACAGGTGTCTCCATCAGGATTTTCTTGAGCTGCCCTAAGGCAGCGTCTGATTCCGTTGTCCAGACGAATTTTTCGGATTTTTTTGAGCAATTCATATAGCGGAAGCGCTTTGTCGCCTCGCCTGCTTATGAAACGGCTAACGGCGGTAGCTGATCATGTTAATCTCTAAACATCTTTTAGGCAAGTTGGCCTTTTGATGTCCAGGATGACTTTTATCTTTTTCAAGTTTAATTAAATGCCTCTATGTGAGACGATGAAGCCCAAAAGTTGTCCCGAGGGGACTCCAAACACGCACTTTAGCGGATTTAGTTTCATTTTACACTTGTCTAAGCTTTCGAAAGTTTCACGCAGATCATCAAGGAGCGTAGCCTTTTTCCTTGTTATTACCGCAATGTCGTCTACCTATGCGGGGGCATACGTGGAACTAGCATTCTTCAAGCCAAACGGCATGGTGATTGACGTGGGGATTACTTCCAGGCCTGTCAGATGGACCTACCTGGTCTAAGACCCAGCACTAAAGCCCAGCGCAAAAGACCACCCCGTAGCTCTAGAAGGCCCAGCAGCGGCCCACCCGCAAGACTTGCGGGACAAGATGGAAAGCTTCCACCGACTAGGGCTAGGGTTTGTAACCCCCCCGGGTATGGCTTGAGACCCAGCCACCTATTTAAAGGCTGGGAGAGCCACCCGAGGGGGGACATCCAATCTAGACTTTCGCCACCGTAGCCATAGCTCGAGATCCAATCTCTCGACTTGGGCACCACCATTGTAACCAATCTTCATAATTCAAGGACATACAAGCAGGAGTAAGGGTATTAGCTCTACGAGGGCCCCCGAACCTGGGAAAATTGTGCCGCCTATTAGCCGTCGTCACCGCCTGCGCCTATTATGTTCCACCACTCAAAACACTACCGGATAATCCGAGGGATTTGTCGACATGACTCATCGACAATTGGCGCCGTCTGTGGGAACGACAGGCGCTGGATCCACGACATCGCTGACTTCTTCTTCACCGAGCTTCGACTGGAGCCCGGGATCCTCGGCTCCTTCGGAGCCAATCTACTTCGGGTCGTTCATCTACACGCCCCACTCGCTGGAATATCGCCCAACGTTCAACGTTCTCTAGGAGAGCGTCAACATGACGTTCGACAATCTCCACTTCTGCGCCAGCAAGAAGGGAATCCTGCGCTTCCCCGACCAAACCGCGCTCGATGGATCAGATATTGAATCCGTCTCGAGCACGGCGACCCAATAATCGCCGCTCGGTGACACTGATTGCAACTCGAAGTCCAGCAATAGCTCCATCCATCGCAACAAGCTCGACTTCCAAACTATCGCGACTGAAGAGCCCTTCGAACTCAGCAAGGATTGCTCGCCCTCACCAAAGAATAACGATCCATATCTGGCCCACGTCTATATGGCAGATCCAGTCGAAGAACCCGCCGAAACAGAGGCTAGTCTCACGGCCAGACAACAGATCAAGGTCTCGCGAGCTGCCTGGGACAAGGCTAAAACAGCGGTGCAAACGTGCCACTTGCTAGAGCCCGGATCCTCCCAGGAAGACCTGATAGCATACCATTATCACCTGTCGCTGAAAAGCCGCCAGTTAGCATACGTTGCAGTAGAAGCTTCAAGTGCGCGTCATGCGTAGCTCTCCAGGACTCACTCGACGAGGAACCAACCCATCAAGAAGGGAAAGTATGCCTCGAGGACCGCCTGCATGGACCAAGGGTCCCTCAGCGAGATCAGCAAGACCATCGATAATTCCCTCATGCACTTTGATGACGAGGGCAACATGCAACCGACGACTCCTGCCGCCACGGTCCTGGCCGCTGCAACCTATTTATAGGCAAATCAGCCGCGAGAAAACGACCCCTGCGCAGAGCAACATCGCCAAGTCCAAAAGGGACTAGGCATGGCCGGAGCGGCAATCGCCACCCAAACTCGCATGCAGCAACCCCTGAAGCTGATAAGACACCTCGAGTGGACATAACACCTTGCAGACGCAGGAGTACGTCACCGAGAAGAGGAGACAAAGAATCGCCTTGCCCCCAGGGGCAACGAGGCAAGGCGTCGTGGCGATAGCCCACGCAGAAACGACGATAGCCCGCGACACCGTGACAGTAGCCCACTGCACCACGGAAACCGCTCGCGACATCGCAGAAAAGAACCACGGCAAGGAGACGATCGCGGACGGACCCAATACAATGCACGAGGAGACATGATGCAGAAAAGGGTCGATAGAGCCCGTGCACAAAGAAACCGCGCCCGCTCACTATCTACCTCTTCCGACGAGCAAGCCTGCGGTGCGATGTGATTCAGCAGCAGCATTCCCGAGGCACCGATGCCCAAGATATTTAAGATCACCTCGAAAGTCCCAAAGTATGACAGCTCGCAGGAACCTAGGACCTGTCTCTCGGACTACCTAACCGCGGTGAAGTGCCAACGCGGAAACAAAGTGATGACCATGCAGTACTTAAACCTACACCTCGTTGGGGCTGCCCGAAGCTGTCTTGAAGGAAGGCCACACGCGTGTTACAGATCCTGGGACGATCTCACCCATGACTTCGAAAAAAATTCCAGGCAACATACAAACGACCAGCGTCTATCGAGGAACTGCGAGCCTGCAGGCAAAAGAGCGGCGAATCGACCCGCGAGTACATCCAGCGATGGACTATGCTCAAAAACACGACGGGAAATATACCAGAAGAGATAGCGGTCAAATATTTCACCAAGGGCGTGCGACGCGCAGCCTTCCGAGAAGAACTGGACGATGCGCGCCCAAAACTATCGACGAATTAATAGAAATAGCTGACAAATGGGAGAATGGCAAAGAGTCCCTTCGCAATGAGAAAGCCTCCTCACCCGCGCACGACGATGATCGCAATGGTGACTGCAGGAGAAGGAAGAGATGACACTACAATCAGGATGATCAATCGGAGCTGGTAGCGGCTGAATTCACAAGAAACCGCGACAGCGGATCCCGTGGAAATCGCGAGTAGAAGCCAAAACCAGATGACAAAACACCTGATGAAGACCTTGATGGATACTGCTCCTTTCTTATGTTCACAGATAAATGGACGGGCAAGCTAAAAGCCACTCACTTCCTCAAGGATTTCCGAAAGTTTCAAGACATCCATGAGGCGTATACAAAGAAGCACAAGATGGCAATAAACCAAGGAGACCCACAACTGCTGGGAGGAGGCGCTGCGCCCCACCCACCGCCCCTACCTCCACCCACTGGACACCACAACATGGCACTATCCGCACTTGCCGCACCAGCTAATCCAGCCGCAGCAAACCAAGGAGCCAACAGATACCCGAATCCCCAAGGGCTCGTAGGCATGATACAAAATGTATGCCCGTCCCAAAGAGTCCAGAAGACCAACACTCGTCACGTTAACATGGCAGTGCAAGCTCCATCGTCCAAGACTGATTACCTAAAGATGTCCGAGCACCCGATAACCTTCTCAAAAGAGGACCACCTTCCACGAGTGTATCAACTAGGGCACACAACACTCGTCATCCAAGCGCAAATAGGCAACTATGACCTAGCCAGAGTATTCATGGACGGTGGCAATGGCATAAACATCATATACGCCGATATACTCCTTAAAATGAACAGGAATCTGGAGGGACTCACAGAATCGGAAACATCCTTTCATGGGATAGTACCAGAAAAAGCAGTTCGACCACTCAGAACAATCAACTTGGAGGTGATACTTGGAGACCCAAGCAATTACAGGAGAGAGTTCCTGGACTTTGAGGTAGTCGACTGGCCATCGCAGTACCATGCCATTCTCGGCCGAACTACGTTTGCGAGATTCATGGCAGTACCCCATCATGCCTACCTCAAGTTGAAACTACCGAGAGAATATAGTACAATCACTGTAAACGGCGACTTCCAAAACTCGGATAAGTGCGACAACAATTTCCACGAGATCGCAAAATCTTTCGGGATGCAAGAAGAGCCGGAGGAGCTGGCAAAAACCACGGATAACTCCATGATGCCGCTAACCAAAAAAAATGCCCCAGACCTCGAGTTTAGCTCCAACAGCGACACTCGAAAGCATCAAGTCCACCCGACAGATTCTGCGAAGACGGCGATCGTGTCGACCACCCTATCATCCGCATAGGAAAGCGCGCTCGTCGACTCCGTGAGTACTGAGAGATTTTCGCCTGGTAGCCATCCGATATGCCTGGGATACCCAGGTGAAAGGACATTTTTCCTAATCCTAATTTTTGATGTTTGATTACAACACTTGGAAGTATTTGACCATTGTGCTTAAGTGTTCTAGGAAACAAATGACAAATATACAAAGCTATAAGAGCACAAAAATGGAGAAAGAAAAACAAGGTGAAACACTTGTTTGTTGAAGAAAAGAATCAAAGAAATAAGAAGGAGTAACAAGAAATCAAAGGGGAAGAAGAAGAAAGGAAAACTGCCTCGCCGCCGGCCTGGCCGGGCCTCAGGACGGGCAGTTCTGTTATGTGGCCGGCCTGGTGACCAGCCCAGGCCGGGCTCTCCCCTGCGCAGGCCGGGCGCTGCCTAGCCGACCTAATAGCCGTCCCAGGCCGGGCTCGAGGCCGGGGGCGTCGGTGTGCTAGCCGGCCTAGCAGCCGGCCCAGGCCGGGCTCCCTGCACGACTGGCCGACTAGGGCGGACTCTAGGTCGGGCACTCTGCATAGCATCAAGATACACCCAACGGCCAGTTTCTCCCGCCCGCTATAAATAGGACTTGTCTCCTACCTTTTGGAGATGTCAAACAAGCTTTCTCTCACCTCCATTGTTGACCACCTCCAAGCTCAAGGTTCTCCCCAAATACCCAACCAAAGCCATTGATCTCTTGGTTTTTGGAGGAGAATATCTAGATCTACAACTTTACCAAGCCGATTCGTCATCAACCCACTCATCCCCTAGGTATCTTGTTGTTCTTGGTTCATTAGAGCCAAGAACCTTGTTGCTTCTAGCTCATTGGAGTTTGGAGCCTTATTGTTGTCCCCAAGGCTCTTGTGCTCGTGGATCTTGCTTCCCGGTGTCTTCGTGGCTCAGGGGATTTCGTGAGGACCCTCCAAAGTTGTGGAGTGTGCCTCATCCTTGTAAAGGTTCTAGTTGTCAACCTCAACGACAACATAGTGATTAGAGCCTCTCCACATCGGTGGAAGGACTCAAAGGAGATACGGTGTGCCATTTGAGGGCTACTCGGTGTTCCACATTGGTGGCACCGCACCGCTCCAACAGAAATTAGCTTCCATTGGGAAGCGAACTTCGGGATACATCTCCGCGTCATTGTGTTCGGTTATCCCTCAACTTACCTTTACTTGTTGCTACTATCTTAGTCATAAATATACCTTGTGCTAGTTGTACTTGCTCAATATATAGGATTGTTCACCTAGTTGCATAATCTAGACAATCTATATTTGAGCACTATCTTGTTAAATCGAAAAAGAAGCTAAAATTTGTAGTTAACCTATTCACCCCCTCTAGTTAACCTCTCGATCTTTCAATTGGTATCAGAGCCCCGTCTCTTTATTAAGGGCTTTACCACCGAAAGAGGAGGAAAGGATGGATAATGATCCCGTCACCATGGAGGGGATTCAAAAGCTAATCCAAGCTATGATTGATAGCTCCGAGAAAAAGATGGAGGGACTAATAAAGGAATTGGCATCTTCATCTAATCAGTCTAGAGAGAATCTTATCTTAGATAAACATGGAAATCCTATTGCATCTAAGGAAGCATCCGCAACATCGGCACCTGGAAATGGTAGTGGTGGAAATTCCTTTGGCTTTGCTTATAACAATGGTCCTAATGTTCAACATCCGCATGTTAATCATCTTGGTCCACCTCCTATGGTAGATAGGAATCATTTTACTAATTGGAAAGCTTCCTTGAAGTCTTACATGTGCATCTATTCAATGCAAATATGGAGAATTGTTGATAAGGGGCATGAGTCAAAGGACCCAATGAACTAAGGATCAAGTGACATCATAGATGAGAAACTGAACGCTCATGCCATGCACATGTTCGAGAAGGCAATGGAAAAGGAAGGAGTTGAGCACATCTGGTCCTTCTCAAGTGCAAAGAAAGCTTGGGATTGCCTTGTCGATATGTATGACAACAACATCAACCTTGAACGATCCAAGAAGTCAATCATCCAAAGACAAGTTGAACACTTTCATTTGAGTGATGGAGAGAACATTGAAGACATGTTTAGAAGACTCAAGGCTCTCGTAAATGACATGAGAGATTGTGGATTCAAGGATTGTATGGAGGATTGGGTCAAGGAGAAATTTCTACTCACCTTGATTCCATACAATGAAAACATGGTGATGAATGTGCAATCAAGGGCTGATTACTTGGATCTATCCCCCAATGATGTTTTGGGTCTCTTCATCACTCTAAAAGTCATGAAGCAAACCTCCGATGATGTCATGGCCCGTGTAAACGGTATGAAGAGACCATATCTTGCTTTGAAGGCCAAGGCAACTCCCCATGAAGAGAATGACTCAAGTGATGATGGTGGATCCACACATGAGGTCTCCGAGAAAGAGATGAAGACATCACATGAAGAATGTTTGGCCCTTTCTCAACACACGTGGTGGAAGAAGGGAGATTTTAGATCAAATGCCACCAAGAACAAGCGAAAAGAAGTCTCAAGCATGGAGAAGGCAAGGACTTTCTCCAGTTGTGGAGATACCGAGCACTTTGTTGCCGAGTGGCCCTTCAAGAGTAGAATTGAAAATGGAGGAAGACTCGTCAAGAAATCCACCTTCATTCCCAAGTCAAAGAACTTCATCAAGAGAGGCCCTTCTAGGGAAATGATTGCAAAAGAAGTTGAGTACACGTCCGGTGGCGAAGAGAGTGGTGGTGATGATGAACAAGTAGGTATGGCGGCCATGGCTAGGGGCGTCATACCTCCTAACTTAAGCTCTCTCTTCTCCAACCCTAATGACAACAAGGGTCCCTCGAGTCACAAGTGCTTCATGGCCAAGATTATATCCCCAAAGGTGACTCCTACACTCAAATTTGCAAACTCTTGAACTCCTTCACTATTAAATTGTGTCGAGGAAGACCCCTTGATAAACTTTGTGGAGAAACTAGAAGGAGAAACTAAATCTATCTTTGCCTCTCTCATGGATCAATTAAGTGAGGCACATGGCCTCATTGATGAACATGAGGAGAGAATAACATTACTTGAAAAGTTTGCTCGTGATGATGAGAAAGCTCTAGATGAATCACATTGGTTTAGAGAAAGCATAGAGGATACCTTTGCAATTGACATAGCTAAAGTAAAACTTGATTGTGAGCATGCTTTTGCTAAGGTAACGGAATTCATGGACTTAAATGATGCAACTAACCAAGGTTACAATGAACTCATTAAGGATTTTGATAATCTTAAAATTGATCATCGAACAATTTCAAATGAGCTCAAAACCTTAAAAGGGTTAAAAGATGTAAATGCAAACTCTTGTGCTACTAACCCTTTGTGTGTCAAGGCAACTCTCATTGAGGAGAACAATAGGTTGAAGGCACAACTCAACAAAGGTCTTGCCACATGCATCCAAGGGGAAAAGAACCTTAATGATCTTTTGAGTAGTCAAAAGAGAGTTATTGGCAAGGAAGGCCTTGGTTTTGGTTCCACTTCCAAGGTGGCCTACAAGAAGAAGTCAACTCCCTCCACTAACTCTATTGTTTTTGTGAAGGAGGGGGAGTTGGATAATTATGAAGATGAGTTTGATATAATTGCTAAGAGTATTGTTCCTAGGAACACTACTACTCACAACAACTTTGCGGGAAAGTACAACCCATCTTATGTACTTCTTAAATCTATTGATGGCCATGTTTATGCAAAATATGTTGGCACCTCATATGGTGATGATTACAAGCATGATATTTGGGTTCCTAAGACCCTTGTGAATAACAAGAAAGGACCCATCAAGAAATGGGTACCTAAGACAAGAAGTTGATTCATTGTTGGGTTGTGCTTCCGGTGGAACATCATGGATGATTGATAGTGGTTGTTCCGCACACATGACCGGAAGCAAGGAAGTGTTAGATGACCTAAAGCTCCAACTTCTGAAATTTGCTCATGTAACTATTGGTGATGGTTCACAACTTAAGGTATTGGGAAATGGCAAGGTGGTCATTTCTCCGGATTCATCCATTGAGAAAGTCCTCCTTGTTGAGTCCCTTGGCTATAATCTTCTTTCCGTCTTGCAACTTTCGAATGCAACTTTACATGTGTATTTGGGCGTCATCACGTGCTTGTCCTTCACACCATTTCTCTTAAAGTAGCCTTTGTTGGATTTGTGGAAAACGGTATGTATATAGTGGATTTCTCGAAAGAAACTACACATATCGCCACTTGTCTAATGGCTAAATCCGAAGTGGGTTGGCTTTGGCATCGCCGCTTGGGCCACGTCGGTATGAGAAACCTACAAACTCTTGTGAAGGGGGAGCACGTGGTGGGACTAACAAGTGTGAATTTTTGGAAAGATCGCGCTTGTAGCTCTTGTATTGCCGAAAGATGCATGAGAAGAATCATCCCAAGACATCAATCATCTCCACAACAAGGCCCTTTGAGCATATTCACTTGTACTTATTTGGGCCTCCCACATATGATAGTCTCGGTGGCAAAAAGTATTGTTTGGTGATTTTTGATGATTATACAAGATACACTTTGGTATTCTATATCAAGAAGAAGAGTGAGACTCAAGAAAAGTTCATATCTTGGGTCATGGAAGTGCAACGCCAATATGACACCAAGATCTTGTCAATTAGGAGTGACAATGGGTCCGAGTTCAAGAACTACACCATGGATGAATTCTTGAGTGAAGAGGGCATAAGGCATCAATATTCCGCTGCGTATACCCCTCAACAAAATGGTGTAGCGGAGAGGAAGAATCGCACACTTATTGATATGGCAAGAACTATGATGGCCGAGTTCAAATCCCCATATAACTTTTGAGCCGAAGCCATCAACACCGCTTGTCATCTATCTAACCGACTCTTCCTTCGTCCAATGATTGGTATGACTCCATATGAACTCCTAACGGGTAACAAACCCAACCTCAAGTATCTTAGAGTTTTTGGGTGTAAATGTCAAGTTTACATTAAAGGGACCAGATTGTCTAAATTTGATGCTATAACTTTTGAAGGTATATTTGTTGGTTATGCCACGAACTCCCACACTTATAGAGTCTACAACATATCCACCGGGTGTGTTGAAGAATCTATTAATGTGGAGTTTCATGAGGATAATGGATCCCAAGTGGAGCAAATTGATTGTGATGATGTAGGTGATGAACCTTCCTCCATAGCCATAGGAAGAATGGGTATAGGTCCACTTATACCCATTGAGGGACACCTTGTGGCAAATGTGGATGGGACTAGCTCTACGCAAGTGGAGACTTCTACATCAACCACCAATCAAATGGTAGACCAAGAACAAGAACAAGACCTTCAAGTGGATACCTCTCGTCAAGAAAGTGATCAAAGATCCACCCAATGATAATGGTGGAAAACTCCACTCCGGATGGATCATGGTCTTGATGAAGGAAATGATGAGTACATTCCTCCAAATGAGAATGCCTATGATACACTAGTTCGTATCATGACTAGTCAAGCCTCAAGATTGCAACAAAAGTCAAATTATCAAAAGAATATTATTGGTGGCTTGGGAAGAAGTGTCTCCACTCGTGGACAAGTGCTCAAGTTTTGCGGTATTCATTCATATGTCTCTCATGTTGAACCTATCAAAGTGTATGATGCTCTTGAAGATGAAGATTGGGTTCAAGCCATGCATGAAGAGCTCCATAACTTTGAAAGAAACAAACTATGGTCACTAGTGGAAAGACCCAAGGATCATAATGTCATTGGAACAAAATGGGTGTTCAAGAACAAGCAAGACTCTCATGGGCAAGTGATTCGCAACAAGGCTCGATTGGTTGCTCAAGGCTACTCTCAAGTCGAAGGACTTGACTACGGTGAATCTTTCGCACCCGTAGCTAGACTTGAATCCATTCGTATATTACTTGCATTTGCCACTAGCCATAACTTCATCTTGCATCAAATGGATGTTAAAAGTGATTTTCTAAATGGTCCTCTAAACTAATTGGTATATGTTAAACAACCCCCGGGGTTCAAGGATCCCAAGTATCCGAACCATGTCTACTACCTACATAAGGCTTTGTATGGCCTCAAACAAGCCCCACGTGCTTGGTATGATCATTTAAAGGAGTTCCTAGTAGATCGTGGTTTTGTACTTGGGGTAATTTACCCCACACTCTTTACCAAAAGTGTAGATGGACATTTCTTTGTTCTCAAATATATGTTGATGATATTATATTTGGATCTTCTAATGTGAGTTTTTTAGACCAATTTGCCAAACTAATGACAAGTGAGTTTGAGATGTCTATGATGGAAGAATTGAAGTTCTTTCTTGGCTTTGAGATCAAGCAATATTATGAAGGGAATTTTATTTGTCAACCAAAATATATTCAAGACATGCTCAAGAAATTTGATATGAACAATGCCAAGCTACTAGCTTATCCAATGTCAACAACCGTGAATCTTACTATGGATCACGAAAGTATACCGGTTGATCCAAAACTTTATTGTTCTATTATTGGATCTTTGTGCATCTAGACCGAATAATATGTTTAGTGTGGGTTTGTGTGCAATATTTCAATCTAACCCCAAGCAAAGCCATATGATTGCGGTAAAAAATATTCTTAGATATTTGGTTGACACTCCTACACATGGCCTTTGGTATCCATCAAACACAACTTTTGATATTTTGGGATATTCAGATGCGGATTGGGGAGGTGAAAAGGTGGATAGAAAATCAACCTCGGGTGCTTGCCAATTCCTTGGTAGATCACTCGTGTGTTGGTCTTCCAAGAAGCAAAATTTCATTGCAACCTCCTCCATGGAAGCGGAGTATATTTCCGCTGCTAGTTGTTGCTCTCAACTCTTATGGATGAGGCAATGTCTTAAGGATTTTGGAATTGAGATTAAGACAATGCCTCTTTTATGTGACAATGAGAGTGCTATAAAGATTGGTCACAATCCGGTACTTCATGGCAAGACCAAGCATATTGAGATTCGGTATCATTTCAGTCGAGATCATGTAGCCAATGGATCTATCTCACTTTCCTATGTCAACACCAAAGATCAACTTGCCGACATCCTCACAAAACCTCTAGATGAGAAGAGATTCAAACAATTAAGGAGTGAGCTCAATATCGTATGTGCAAGCAATTTTAGTTGATTGAAAATCTTGCATACACACCTCTACTAGAGTCTTATTTGGCTCTTAGATGTACGCATAGACATAGGGGGAGTGTAGCTCAATCAATGAGTCGACACTACTCCTATAATGCATAAATAAACAAATCATGCATAATGGCCATTTCAAATGATATAATGTGCTTCAATGATGAGTTTCGACAATGCACCCAAGATATATCTTCACGGTGTCATATCGAGCATACTCATACATGGTGGCTAAGGCCACCGCCCAAAATCAAAGATTCGAGTTTTGTTTGGTTTTTCATATTGATAAGACATTTGGTGTTCAACTCATATGCATATTCTCTCTTCTATTCCATAACACATCCAATGTTGCTCTTTGTAACTTTTGTGGTTTTATTCTTTTCTCCATTGGATGTGTGAGGAACTCATCATACTAATGCTTTGATCCATGTACCCAACATCATATTTCATACATCATCAAAACTTTGCATTAAGTACATGGTCAAACAACTTGTTAAAAAAAATTGGAACAGATTCTTGTATCCATGTTGTTAAAACCGGTAGTACGCCTAAATTTGTTTTACTAAAAAAAACCAAACCAACACATTCAAAATCCACAACAAAAAAGTGGGGGAAGGGAAGATTTTTTTTTCAAAAAATCCGGCCTAAGGTCCGGCCTAGGCCAGCCTAGGGGTCGGCTGCGTGAGTTGGATGCCCGGCCTAGGCCGGGGTCAAGGCCGGCTGGCTCGGGTGGGTGCCCAGCCTAGTGCCCGGCCAGGCCAGCTGCCCTGCACCACTTAAGCCATGAAGGGGGGGGTTTAGATCTCATCATCCTCTCGCCTCCCCCCACCCGAAAACCTCCATGGGTGCCATGCCCCAAGCTCTTCTCCACCCCCTCCCTCTAGACTCCATCCCAACCTCCCTACTCCTCAGATCTGCTACCCTAGCCTCTCTCTCCCCTACTCCTCCAAACGGAATTCTCATTGGTGGGGATTAAGAGGAGATACATCCCATTGTTTGAAGACCTTCCCCATGGCTTCCACTACGGGTACTAAATTACTTTGTGTGTTGCTCATTGCCTCATTCTAGTCTCATCTTGCTTAGGGATCCCATGTATTGTGGCTAAATATTTTTTGGGGGACTTCTTGTTTAGGGTTAGTGATTAGGGACTTATTGTTTAGGGATATTGCTTAGGGATTTTTGTTTAGTGATGCCACTAGTGTCTATTGCTTCCATCTTGCTTAGGGATTTCTTGTTTAAGTGATGCCATGCTTACGGTTCTTGCTTAAGTGATGCCATGCTTAGGGATTTCTTATTTCAGTGTTGCCACTAGTGTTACCTCACCACTATGCCATGCGAAATTACTCTAGTATCTTGCTTACACCATCTGGCCATGCCCTAGGAATTTTGCTTGCACTCTAATAGGTGGTTTGCACTAAATACTTCATTGCACTCCATGTTTCACTATGACATAAAAACCAACTCTAAGTGATTTGTTTGCCCCCAAATGCTTAGTTATGTATCTTCTTGCTCATACTCTCATTGTAATAATCACTTATGAATCCACTTCTAATTAATCTATAAACCCAAAACAATGTTTTCAATATGACCATGTACACTCATCTTGCATGTACACTTGCATTTTCATTCATTCTCAGGCGAGGAACCCGTGGCTACCACCTATGCTCGCAAGCGGACCAAGAGGAATGCTAAGGATGTTTGTGGCTCTACTCCCTCTGAATCATAGGGGCTACCTCTTCCTTTCAATAAAGATGAGCCAGTCCATGATAACTGGGGGAGTCTCAACACAGTTTACTGGCAAAATCACCGCATGAACTTCAACCCGTATGCTTTCCCTCATCGTACCTACCGCGACAATCGGTTTTATTGCAAGATGCATCAGCAAGTTCATGAGTTTGTGGTCTGCACTTTGAAGAATGATCATGTGCCTCAACATTTCTTTGACATTGATGCAGCTAGAGCAGTTTGGCCAGAGGTAATGGAACTCATGGACTTTCATCAGATTAGCAAGCTTATGGCATGCTCTGTTCAGTTTTCTCTTGCTCTGCTTCGGAAATTCTTTGCCATAGTTCACTTTTCCACCGAGGGTGGACATGCCATGACTTGGATGAGCGGAGTTACTCAGTGTCATTCCACCTTGGCCGAGTTTGGTGCTCTGTTTGGTATTGCGGAGGCAGTTCCTTGTACCTTCTCCTATGTCCGGATTCATGGTGATGAACGGAGGATCATGAAGGCCAAAGACGGAATTGAACACGGCTATCCCACTGGTGTTGGATCTCTACACATCCCCAAGGTTGCATTCTTCTCATAGTTTTGGCATGTGACTCACACTATTCTTCGGAACACCATTCATTGCAAGTTTGGGGAAAAGGGGATGGCTCACCGGCGGATGATCAATCTTCTCTACCATATTGTGACTGCCAAGATGAACAACGAGCAGCTCGATGTCCTGTATTAGATGTGGAACGAGTTGAAGCTTACGGTTCGTGACAAGAAGGTCCCCATCTATGGATCCTATCTTCGACTCTCATCAACACCAAGATTCCGGCTGAGCTCATCAACAACTTTGACCTGATTGTTCCCACTATGAAACCCCTTCTCAGCGCCTCCCAGGACAATGTTGCTCATCCTCCACGCTCCTCACGAGCTAGTGCTCCACCTCAGGTTGAAGTGTCTCATGATGATACCCCAGCTTCTTCTCTAGAGCATGCTCTCAGGGGTCCGCAGAAGTTTAGCATCAAACGGGCGTTCCAAAAGATGAATTTCATCTTTGTGGATAAACAACACAAGGACTTCCTGGCTTATAAAAATGGCAAGTCCTACTGATAAGGGGTTTGCCGATCTTCTCGATGAACTCACACGATAACAAGGATCTGATAACTTGTGTCTCTCCACGAACTCTAATTGCAGCAACAACCAATCCCTTGGATATTCGCAAATCCACACACTTGCACGAGCATCCACTGACTACTAGTGGTCCTATATCAACTAATTCCTAGTGGATAGCTAGATAACACGCAAAAAACTTGCAGCATGATCAATTCCTGATGAATTCTTCGAGCAATCAATAATGGAGTCTAGGGTTTATGTTTAAAGGTAGTCTAACCTTTCACACGCAGGTGAAGAGGTATATATGAGAGGAGGGGGGGTGCGGCCACAAGGGGGTTGCGCAAGCACCATCCCAACTCGACTAGGACTCAACCCTTAAGGGGTTTGGACTCGGACTAGGGGATACAAACCGACCCATGAGAGGGGGGTGCGGCCAATAGGCATGCAAGTCATTATTCTACACGCATTGGGACACCCTAGGACATGTCCTTGGTGCCCCCATAAGCCTAATGGTCATCACACAAATATATGGCCTGAAACACCCTAAGACATGTCCTTGGTGCTCCCATCTCCATCATGCATAGCTCCTGGTTTCTCCTTCTTGTGTGTGCTGCCATGATCATGTCTCTCCATGTGTTCTCCCATGCATTGCTCCATGGCTCCATGCCCCTCTCCTCCAATAATGCTTGTGTTATCAATAACCCGAATCATACATAAATGCAGGGATTTAGGTAGTATAAAATTCTCATAACTACAAACATCATAATGTAATAAGAGTGAGTTCACCTGCTGTTCTATTAGTTTGATTCTTGATCTAGTCATTGGTCCAATCCCCACTTCATCATGTTTCTCTTGAACAACAACATCATCATCAATGGGATAAATAGTAGATGCACTAGGGATGTCCTCATCATCCCCCCCTTGAAAAGGCGTCGACCTCGACGCATCAAGGTCCTCTCCATGGTATGGTGATAGATCAGCAACATTGAAAGAATTACTCACACCAAACTCAGCACTAGGAATATCAATTTGATAGGCATTATCATTAATCTTGTGAAGCACTTTATATGGACCAACACCTCGTGGCATCAACTTGGACTTGCGCAATGTGGGAAATCTGTCCTTACGAAAATGCACCCACACTAAATCACCAGGCTGGAATAGTACTTCCTTCCTCTTCTTGTTAACTCTCTCAGCAACATGTCTTCCTGTTTTCTTAATTGCTTCCTTGGTTTTCTCATGGATCTTCCTCACATAATCAGCACGTTTTGAAGCCTCCATATTAACTCTCTCTTGCACAGGAAGTGGCAGCAAATCAAATGGTGTTATTGGCTTGAAACCATACACCACCTCAAACGGGCATAGCTGAGTAGTAGAATGTACAAGCCTGTTGTATGCAAACTCAACATGTGGCAAATACTCCTCCCACTCCCGCAGGTTCTTTTTAATCATGGATCGCTACAATGTGGATAATGTGCGATTTACCACCTCCGTTTGTCCATCAGTTTGGGGGTGACAAGTAGTAGAAAACAACAGATTTGTCCCCAGCTTCGCCCACAGTGTATTCCAGAAATAGCTCATGAACTTGACATCACGATCAGAAACAATAGTCTTGGGTACTCCATGCAATCTCACTATGTCCCTGAAAAACAGATTAGCAATGTGCGACACATCTTTGCTCTTGTGGCATGCAATAAAATGTGACATTTTAGAGAATCTATCAACTACCACAAATATTGAATCATGTCCTCTTTTAGTTCTAGGCAAACCTAACACAAAATCCATACTAATGTCTTGACAAGGTGTAGTAGGTGCAGGAAGAGGAGTATATAATCCATGAGGTTTTAGTTTAGACTTAGCCTTGTTGAAAGTGGTGCAACGTCTCACAAACCTCTCCACATCTCTTCACATTCGTGGCCAATAAAAATGATCAGCCAACATCAGCAATGTTTTCTCCCTCCCAAAGTGTCCCATTAATCCACCACTGTGTGATTCCTGCAGCAATAACAAATGCAAGGACAACTCGGGCACACATAATTTGTTAGCTCTAAACAAATATCCATCATGCAAATGAAATTTATCCCATGCTTTCACATTAGTACAATTTTCATATGCATGTTTAAAATCATTATCTTGAGCATACAAATCTTTCACAACCTCCAAACCAGGAATTTTCACATCCAATTGAGTTAAAAGCATACTTTTCCTAGAGAGAGCATCAGCAACAACATTATCTTTGCCTTTCTTGTATTTAATTATGTATGGGAAAGATTTAATGAATTCAACCCACTTAGCATGTCTTTTATTAAGGCTAGATTGGCTCTTTAAAAATCTCAAAGCTTCATGATCAGAATGTATGATAAATTCTTTTGGCCACAAATAATGTTTCCAAACCTCAAGAACTCTAACAAGTGCATACAATTATTTATCATAAACAGAATACTTCAATTGGGCACATGCAATTTCTCATAAAAATAAGCAACATGTTTGTTTTCTTGCATAAGCACACCACCAATACCAATACTGTAACATCCCAAGTATGAAAAACTCCCTTTAGAATGGTTGTTTCTTGTTTTATTATTGTTTTGCATCATGACATCATCATTGCATTTG
Source organism: Alopecurus myosuroides (assembly GCA_028641055.1). Classification (NCBI taxonomy): domain Eukaryota; kingdom Viridiplantae; phylum Streptophyta; class Magnoliopsida; order Poales; family Poaceae; genus Alopecurus; species Alopecurus myosuroides. The sequence goes on along the minus strand of CM054057.1, from coordinate 368,793,985 downwards.
TTTTGCAATTGTTCTCATTTGTTCTCATCTGTTTCACTTGTTTTCCAATTGAAATTCCAAACCAACATTCAAATAATTGTTTCATACTTGTGCTGTCACAATTTACCAAATGAAAATTCCAATTCAAAACATTACTTTGTTTCCACTAAACTATAAAAATTCAAACTATTAAATGGCTTAAGTTCAATAGTTGAATTAATATCAAATTCACTCAAAATTCAAAATAAAATACAAACAACAACTAATTTCAATTTTTTTGAAAAAACAGAAGTTGCACATTGGTGCTGTTACAATAATTAAGCTATACAAAATTTGCCCTAAAATTTTAGCAACCCTAAAGCTATGTTTTCTCTCCTTTTTTTCAAATCTGCAAAAAAAAAAGAAACAGAAAGAAAAATAAAGAAAAGAGAGGGGGATAGGGCAGGCCAGCCCAATTGGGCCAGCCCACCTTCCACAAGGCCTGCTACCCCCACTCCTTCTCCTACCTTCGTACGACACGCATCTGAGCGTGCCCACGTCGACAGCAGCGGGAAAGCAACGGCCACGAGCTCTCCCCCTCCTCATTTTAGCTCGAGGCCGAGCCCCCCTCGGTGCCCTAACTCTCCTCCTCTCTTCCTCTCGTCGCCGCAGCTCCTTCCTCCATCTCTCTGCATGCTTCTCCTCTCTCTCTGTTCTGTACCGAATCACCACCGCCACCGTACTGTTTCCCGACGATCGCCGCGCCCAAGTTGCCCCACCGGCCAGGTTAGGGCCGGGAACGGAGCCGCCACGCCTCCCTCTCCCGTGCCGTTTCCTCGGTTTTCCCCGAGGGCCACCAGAGCGCCGCCGCCGTCCTCGTTTTCGCCGCCGGCCACCCCCACCGAGCGCCACCGTCCCCTTCTCCTTCGAACCCTCCCGGTGAGCTCTCCTCTTCCCCTTCCATCCTCTCTGTCACGTGCACGCCCCCGAGCACCCGCAACCACAGCGAGCCACCCCGCAGCGGCCACCGCGAGCAGAGCGCCGCCGGCGGGCTCTGTTCCTCCGTCGAGGTTCAGTAACCGCACCTGCAGGAAATTCAGTTAACGCCGATAACTGAAGGTTATCCTCCCCACGCACCGTACCTGTCAACAAACGCTCAGCCACCGCAGTGGCTATGCACTCGCTGCGCGCGCACAGGGGGTCGCGGGTTCGAATCCCTCCCCCGCGCGTTAGAAACAAACCTTTTTTTTTCAGATCCAGCACAGCACTCTATTTCGCACACAAGTCCTTGTAGATTTTTTCTAGGTCCCTGTAATGTTTTTTTAAGTCCCTGGCTACTAAATAAAATGGCAGATTAATACCTACACTTCAAAAATGCATAACTAAATTATTACAACTCCAAATTCAACATTTTAAATATGTATTTTGTACCAAATTAAATTCTCTACCCAAATATAAATTTTGTTAATGTTTTGAATATTTTAATTTGGTGAAATATTTGAATCCTTGTTTAATTCACTTAATTTTGCAAAATTCATAACTTGGGCATAAAAATTCCAAACTCAACAAATAAAATATGTTTTCCATGCTACATTAAACCCTCTTTCCAAATATAAACTTTGTTTCATGGTTTGAATAATTAAAATTGGTTAAATAAGTTAAACCTTGTTTAAATCATTTAAAATTGCTAAATTCATAACTTGGTCAAATTAAATTCTTTTTGAACACATAAAATATGTTTTCAGACCAGAAAAACATAATCTTTTCAAATATGAATTTTAATTAATGTTTTGAACAAATAAAATTCAACTAATATTAATACTTGATTTAAATCCATTTAAATCTTGTTTAACCTTGTTTAATTCATAAGTAATTCATTTTAATTCCTTTCTCAACAAGTGAAACATGTCGTGGGATTATCACGGCAGATGTTACTGGGGGTAACTGATCTTGGGGCAAGACGACACAGGTGTTTGGGAGAGGGTTTAGCTCAGAGGAAAACATGACGGAACTCGATCTGGTAGCCGGCAATCAAGTCGCCGAGTCTCCGATCTCAATATATTAACTCGATCTCTCGTATACACTGGATGCTTGATATCAACTGGTACTACTAGGGTTCTTAGATCTCTCTCGACTAGACCTGGGGGTCGGTTTATAAAGCACCCGTACCCCCCATGGCTTACTCTCCAAGGCGCACCCTGGATCCTACCCGGACACGACATACAAACCCAAACCTTCCTTTAAAGTAACCCACAATCCGGGTTACTAGGCCTACAAACTTGGGCCTTCCAGAAGTTTCTTTATCCTTAGCCGGATCCTATGCAGCGTCCTTTGGGCCGGGTTACACCTTGGAGTTGGCCTACCGGATTATTATCCCTCCATCAGTAGTCCCCAGAATAGCTTGGGCTTCACGGATCCTTTCTTGAAGCGCTCGCTATTCCCTGCAGAAATATCAAATACACAAGTGTATGGAGGCCTTGTTAAGGTGCTTCGATAGATAGCTAGGCCTAACTCCATGGTGGCCATATAGTAACCCGGCTTTTCCCAAAGTACTTGGCTTAACTTTCCAGGTCTGAGTACTGATAATAATGTCAAGATTCTATACTCGATAATCAACCCTGATATCACGGGGTGGATCTCCTTCTCTTTTTTGTCCAGGTACCTTGCCAAATACTCGAAGCATATCTCGCAGGATCCGCGTGGATAACCATTCCCCCCTAATTTCCGGCTTCCGGCCGTTGGGATAAGTTCACCCTCACCTTATAAATAGTGTTCAGAGGATGACCTAGAACCCAACGGCTCACTCCATCCTCTTCTTTCCTTCCTCACTCCTTGCGCTCTCGTAACACCACCGCAGGAATTTCGTGCTCGCCGCCGGAACAGAGCCACCGCCGGCCGCGTCCGCTTCCGAGCCATCCCGCGCCGCCGCCAAACTTCACCGCTGCGCGCTCAACCCGCTCGCCAAGAATCGCAAAGGGGCACTCGATCCACGCCGTCCACCGTCGTCGCGCTAAACTCCAACATCTCCCGGTAAGTTCCTTGTACTTGTTTAATTTAGCCTCGCAATTTTTCGATTCACCCCAGACTGGATCTAGGTCAACCTGTGGGCCGTTTTTTTTTTCACACCAAATTTAGATGGCTTAAATGCTTGCCAACTTCTTCAACAACCTGTTTGATGATCACACACCACCCTCCTATCATTATTAATCACCAATCTCTTGGTAGAATCGTTTGCAAGTTTTCCGATCTAGATCCATTTCACCTCAATTTTCCGCACATAACATTGACACCCGGAAAATCCTCCTTTTCCGGTTATTTTACTTGCAGTAGATACATGGGCAACCATCCGTCTTCCCCAAACACTTTTCCGTACGTAAGTGACCAATAATCTCCATAGTTATACTTAATACCCGGATACCTCGCAATCTCCACTTCATGGCGTGATACTCGGATAGTTCTTAGTTTTCACACTTTCTTGATATCCCAGACTCGGATAATCCAATACTTCCGAGTCTTATTTCCTGTACCTCTTTTTCTTGTGTTTTGCAGGTTGATCCCATGGCTCCCAAACGGCAAGGAAAACAGCCGACTCAGGCAAAGGCAACCCAGACCATATCCGCCAATTGGGGGCGTTCCACAGTTACAAAGGCCAAGCTGGACGGGCTAGCCGAGTTAGGAATTCTCCCTTCCCAGAAGGATATTCACTGGAGAGCACCGGGCGACGAGACCCGGCCCACACCCGCCGATAATGAGGTAATCCTCTTCATAGAGCACGTGACCCGAGGATTCCGTCCCCCGGGTCACCCTTTCTTTAGGGAGGTCCTAAACCATTATGGCCTCCGGGTATTCGACATAGGGCCTAACTCTATGTTGAACATTACCCACTTGATCGTTCTATCCGAGTCGTACTTATGCGTACCGCCAAGTTTGACTCTCTTCATTGAGCTATTCCAGTGTAAGCCGTGCCGCGAAAGCGGTGACGGGGCACTTCTTACCTGCGGCGGGGTATCCATCCAACGCCGCAAGAATTCACCGATGCCAACCCTCAATCTAAACTCCCATGTCAAGCACGGGCAGCTATCATTCTTTTACTGCCATGATACCTCCCCAGACAGCGAGAAGAAACTGCTGGGTTACTCGGAGAGTCTCCTCGAGCCTTCCGAGTCTTTTAATGCTTTTCCCCCTGACTCAGACAGGGAGGCGATCCTTCCCTTGTTAGCTAAAATAGCCATCCTCTCAGCCCAAGGCCTCCTTGGGCTCAATTTAGTGAAAACGTGGGTTGATTTTCGAATCCAACCCAACTCCATCCGCACCAAATTAATGTGCGAGTACTCGGGGCACACCACGGACGCACTCCGATACTCCACCAAGAGCTCTGCGACCGGCGATACCAACAAGACCATCAAGGGCTTCTTGACAGAGAAGCTAGAGGTGATAAAGAACATCGCCGGGTTACCCCCATTCACTCGGGAAAACCCGGCTTCAGCGGTAAGACCCGATATTCATAACTTATTTCCACACTTTGACTTGATACAGCTTCTAACCCTTAATTTCATCCTTTTATCTTAGGCTGATGATCCCTTCTGGAGAGTTGAACCCTCCCCTCCTTCCAGAGACCCGGAAGAAGAGGACGAGCCGGCCGATGATAGTGAAGGTACTTGCCCGGATCTGGTATTATCTTTACTTACATCCTTTTCCTCCCATTTAACCTTTTCCATCAATACATACTCGGCTCGCAGGACTGGAGGACGAAGAAGAGAAGGATGAGGACGACCCGGAGGCCACCGAATCTGATCAGGAAGTAACAATCGGAGCCAAGAGGAAATCCAGAGGGGCAGTGTCCAAGGTTCCTTTCTCTTCTATATCCTCTGAACCTTACTCCTTTGATGCCATGCGACGACTTAACCATCAATTATCAAACTCTTCATACTTGAAGGACTCTCTTCCAGCCAAGCGCAGAGTAACTCGGAGTTCCCCGGGTGAGGATCCCCTTAACCCGGGCATCTCTACCTCCCCCATCCACCGTGCCAGTGCTCCTTCGCCTCGTCCTTCCAATTCTCCTCAGCGCCACCCTTCTCCTAACCATCCACATGCCGGGCAATTCCGGGTTCCAGTGTCGGTCCCTTTGACATCTTCGTCTGCTTCCAGCGGCGAGCTCCCGCCGGATTACGCCATAAACACCGGGCAAGTTTTTGGCTATATGACACCCTTTGATACCTGACAATTTTCAATCACCATTGCTAACTGCCTTCTTTCATCTTTCTTTTAGCGCTCAAGTCACCGTTAGTGACCCGGAGAATGTGGAGATGGATAACCGGGAGGCGGACAACCGTCAGGCAGAGGAGCCGACTGAGAACATAGAATCCGCGACTGGCGGTGATACTGCGAACGACCAGGAACAAGGCCCCTTGGGCGACTCACTTCACCAAGCTGCCGAGTCTCCTGCCTCATCCGAACCAGTAGACGAGGAGATCGAGGTTCCGGATACGAGGATGGGTTCTCCTAACCCGGATACTCAGACTGTCCGGGTCTCGACCCCAAGGGCGGGGAGAGCTCCCCCATCAGGCGACCAGGCTGCCGGCTCTTCCGGTGTCCGACCCGAGGACCTGACATTTGCCCAGATGCTCGAAACCCTGCGCGCTTTGAGAGCTAATGAAGAAAATATCTTGGATGCTTTAGTAGCCAAACACGAGGTAAACCCGACTAATATTGCTTGTGTCCTTATCCAGTCCCCAAGTTCCGAGTGAATTATTTCACAATTTGCTTGGAACTTTTACGATATAAACGACTGATACCTTTCCCCCTTACCCGGCTAATCCTTCCTTGCATCCATGCAGTCCTTCGTGACTCAATCTGAGGAGAAACTGGCAAAGGCCACCAAGCTCATTGAAAAGGAGGTGGCTCTGCGTGAAGCGGCCGAGGCTGAGGCCAGGAGGAACAGGATGATAATGAAGAAGTATAGGAAGAGGGCTCACACAGCAGAAGATGATCTAACGAGCCTTTCTGTTCAAATCGCTGACACGTATCGTGCTTTGCTTGGTATGTTTCTTCATCCGGGTTACCCTTTTGATAAATAGCCGGAGTTTCCTGACTTATGTTTCGATTTCTACAGGTCCGGATGAAGTGATGCCAGACGAGGGTGACATTGCCAGGCTGAAAACTATCAAGAGCGTTATCCGGCAGCTATGCGCCGGAACCAAATGGATCCTTCAAGAAATACGGTGGCCGGGTACAGGGTACGGCGACCTGAAGAGAATGCTAGACGCTTGCTCCACTATCCCTGAATGGATTTGGCACTGGAAACGCTCGTCCTGCCGGGTGGGAGTAACCCGGGGGCTTGCACTTGCCAAGGCTTATTTCCCGAAGCTCGAGCTGGATAAGCTTATGGGCGGTTTCCCGGAATTCAAGCTTGATGGGTCCAAGTTCTCCGTGAAGGATTTCCAAGCCGTCCAAAAAGAGGTCCGTTACCCGGCCAGCGTGATTGCTGACGGTTTAGATGTGGATTCCCTCGTTCCTGCGTATGACGCTGCTGGTGAAGTTGTCAAATCGGATCTTCCCGAGCCGTATGACATGCTTGCCCGATGGAAGGAGGAAGCTGCTGAGCTGAGGGAGGAGGCTGCCAAAAAGAAGGCTGAAGCCGATTCTGCACCCGCTACCTCCACGCCAGTCGTTCCTCCTCCTGCGCGAGCCGGCGCTGCTTATCCGGGTGCTGCTGCTACCCCAAGCGATGGAAAGGGTAAGGCGAAGATGGACACCGAGGCTTAGAATGCCGAGTGATACCTGCTCCTTAATGCCACTTCTCATGCGTCAGTCGGCCGATGTGCCGTTTAAACAATTATTTTTGGATGGTGCGCCTGTGCACCTTTGATACTATTTACCGGAGTTTGTAATGCACTCTAAGTTCTTGATACACTTTGTGCTTGTTATGTCCGTTTAAATTTATCCACTTTTGAGTCAACTTGTTCTTGATATCCGACTTTCGTTATGATTCCTATTGTGAGACTCCGTTTCCAAGTTTCATGGGTGTTTTGACGAGCGGGCTTGCTTCTAAGCCCCCAAGTCCCCAAGACTCGAATGTTTGGGTGTTTTTGAGCCTTAGCAACTACTTTTTCCTTTCCAAAATCCCCAATCGCCAAGACCCGAATTTCCGAGTCTGGGATATGTGGTCTTTTCGAAGATAACGAGTTTTGTTGTTTGCTAAGCTCAAACCCGGAGCCGTTTCACCTAGGTAGTGAAGTTATGCTTGATAAACATTGAGTTTCCAGCTTTTAGCCTTATACTCTGCATAACTTGTGGTTTAGATGACCCTTTTGACAATCTTGTACTATAAGCCGGCTTTCGCGTGGATATCATGTTGTTACATCTATACGAAAACAGGGTCAGGCAAGTACCATTGGGCTTCATGGCTGATTGTAATCGTAAGCGAGCAAATCATGCCACTTTTATTGCGAGTCACATCGAGCTTAAGTAAGAAAAGTCAAGAAAGTTTGGCTCCTTTGTCCGGTTATAAGATTGCAGCCGTACTCGTTTGTGAGTAATCGGCCCTTATAACTCATAGGCATCAAGGCCGGGTCATTGAGTTTGTAACTGTGCTATTCAAGCAATCAGCCCCCAAGACCTATACATATGCAACGTACTGAGATGAGAATAACCACTTCTTTTCTTGATATGAGAATATTGGGTCAGCAAGCCGCCTCATTAAAAACCCATCCAGTCCCCAAGGGTACCCTGGATAGGAAAAGAGTACGTCTAAGACCTGCTGCCTGTTACATCGTGCAATTCCACTTTCGAATATGGTCTTTACTAAGTATAATACGGACGTAGCTGAGCCACGTTCCATGGTCTGTCTCTTTCTTGCATAGATGAAGTGGTATGTGCGGTGTCGTTAATTGTAGCCGACTCTTCCCTTGCATCTACCAAGTAATATGATCCATTATGCAGATTCCGGCTTATGATAAATGGTCCTTCCCATGGTGGTGATAATTTGTGTTTTCCTTCGTTTGACTATACCAGGCGCAGAACCAAATCTCCTTCCTGGAACACCCGGGTTTTCACGCGCCGGCTATGATACCTCCGTAGATCTTGCTGATATATGGCTGATCTTTCCAGGGCTTGTTCTCTTTGCTCTTCTAACATATCTACGGCGTCCTGCCGGGTCTTTTCGTTCTCCACTTCGACGTAAGCTGATACTCGCGGTGAATCGTGAATAATGTCACTCGGTAACACTGCCTCCGCGCCATAGACCATGAAGAAGGGTGTCATTTGAGTGGACCTGTTAGGTGTAGTGTTGATACCCCAAACCACAGAAGGAAGTTCTTCGACCCATGCGCCAGCGGCCCTGATACAGGGAACTCGCAATCGTGGTTTTAATCCGCGAAGCAATTCTTGGTTTGCCCTCTCCACTTGTCCATTGGCCTGCGGATGAGCCACTGATGCAACATCAAGCCGGATTCCATTTTTGCCACAGAACTTCTCCATCTCACCAAGGGACATGTTGGTTCCATTGTCGGTAATTATGCTGTGGGGATACCCGAACCGGTAGATAATCTTTTTTAAGAACTTGACTGCTGTAGCTGCTTCACAATTAGTAACTGGCATAACCTCAACCCACTTGGTAAACTTATCAATAGCCACCAAAAGATGTGTCTTCTTGCATGGTGACATATGAAAGGGGCCAACCATGTCCATACCCCAGACAGCGAACGGCCAAGTTAACGGGATGGTCCGTAACTCCATAGCCGGCACATGGGTTTGGCGAGCTTACCGTTGACATCCGTCACACCTTGCTACCAATCGTTCCGCATCTGCTAGAGCCGTGAGCCAGAAAAATCCGTGTCGATAAGCTTTAGCCACAAGAGATCTTGTGGATGCATGATGTCCGCAGTCGCCTTCATGGATTTCCTTGAGAATCTGCCGGCCTTCTTCTGGCGCTACGCAGCGCAGAAAGTCTCCTGCTGCGCTTCTCTTGTATAATTCCCCATTGATGATAGAATATCCCTTTGCTCGCCTCAAAATTTGCCTTGCTAATACCTCCTGCTGTGGTAACTCGCCGCGTGATAGGTAGGTCAAAAACGGTTCTGTCCACTCGGGAATAGTACGTACAGTGGCCACAAGTCCTGAATCCGGGTCTTGATTTGCCAGTTCCTCCTCTGACTCGGTTTTAACTGATGGTCGCCATAATTCGTCCAGGAAAACATTAGGTGGAACCGGCTCTCTGCGCGAGCCGAGTCTGGCGAGTGCGTCGGCTGCCTCATTCTTTCTTCTGTCTATATGCTCCACCTCATACCCGGAAAAACATCCTGCAACCCTATCAACTTCCCTGCGGTATGCTGCCATAGTTGCGTCCTTTCTATCCCAAGTTCCTGACACCTGCTGTACCACAAGGTCCGAATCTCCGAAGCATCGTATTCTCTTGATGTTCATCTCCTTGGCTACCTTTAAGCCATGCAACAGGGCCTCATACTCGGCCACGTTGTTGGAACAGTCGAAGTGAATTTGTAGTACGTAACTCAATTTGTCTCCTTTGGGTGATGTTAGCACCACCCCAGCTCCTGATCCCTCGTACTGCTTTGATCCATCGAAGTGCATGATCCATGACTCGGAACTTGGAACCACGGTAGTCATGCCTGTGTGTGTCCAATCATTAACGAAATCAACCAAAGCCTGAGATTTGATTGCTGACCTGGGCTCGTAGCTGATGTGATAATCCCCCATTTCTATCGCCCATTTGGCTATTCTTCCAGTCGCATCCGAGTTTCTGATGATATCCGACATTGGTATTGAGCTAACTACTGTTATGGGGTGTTCCTGGAAATACGGCTTTAGTTTCCGGCTGGCCATAAAGACCCCGAAGACCAGCTTTTGCCAATGCGGATAGCGCTGCTTTGCCTCTGATAATACTTCACTGACATAATAAACGGGCCTCTGGACTGGATAACCTTTTCCATCCTCTTTACGCTCCACAACCACCACCGCACTAACGGCTCTAGGGCCAGCTGCTATGTACAGCAACATAGGCTCTTTGGGACCCGGGGCCGCTAGTACTGGTGCTTCAGATAACTGCTTCTTTAGTGCCTCGAACGCCTCATCCGCCTCTTGATCCCATACAAATTTGTCGGACTTCCGCAAGAGCCGGTACAAGGGTATTGCCTTTTCTCCGAGTCTTGATATAAATCGGCTCAAGGCCGCCATGCAGCCCGTGAGCTTCTGAACATGCTTCAAATTTTCCGGCTTTTTCAGATTTTGAATAGCTTTAATTTTGTCCGGGTTTGCTTCAATTCCTCTCTCCGAAACGATAAAGCCAAGTAATTTCCCGGCTGGAACTCCAAATACGCACTTTGTCGGGTTAAGCTTCATCTGATACCTCCTTAAGTTTTTGAATGTTTCCCTCAGGTCATCGATAAATGTTTCCGCCTTCCTGGTCTTGATAACCACATCATCCACATAAGCATGGACGTTGCGTCCAATTTGGTCCTCGAAGCACTTCTGAATACACCGTTGATAAGTTGCGCCAGCGTTCTTCAACCCAAATGTCATGGTTTTGTAACAAAAGGCCCCAAAGGGGGTTATAAACGACGTTTTCTCCCAATCCTCCCTCTTGAGTTTAATCTGATGATATCCGGAATAAGCGTCCAGAAAGCATAATAGGTCGCTTCCAGCTACTGCATCTATGATCTGATCTATCCTAGGCAATGCGAATGGATCTTTTGGGCAATGCTTGTTGAGACCCGTAAAATCAATGCACATCCTCCACTCATTGGTCTTCTTCATCACCAACACCGGATTTGCTAACCAATCCGGGTGAAACACTTCCATGATGAAGCCGGCTGTTAATAGTCGAGCAATTTCTTCACCTATAGCTTTCCTTCTTTCCTCATTCATCTTCCTCAAGCCTTGCTTAACAGGCCTGGACTTGGGATCTACATGAAAACTGTGCTCTGCCAATTCTGTAGGGATACCCGGCATGTCGCTAGGTGTCCAGGCGAATACGTCCGCGTTCGAAGAATAAACTCCACAAGTGCCTTTTCCTGCTCGCCGTCCAAGTTAGACCCTATAGTAAATTGCTTAGTGGGATCACCTTCGACAAAATCCACCATCTTGGTGTCCTGTGCTGCCTTGAATTTTGCTCTTTCGTCCTCAGTATTCGGCCTTCTCAATGCGGTTCCATCATCTGGATCTACTTGAGACCGATAATACTTGAGTTCTTCTTTTCTGCAAGCTTGCTCGGCCATTACCGAATCTCCTTCGTCACACTCGGCCGCTATATCCCGGCTTCCATGTATGGTGATGGTCCGCTTAGGACCCGGAATCTTCAGCTGCAAATACACGTAACACGGCCTGGCCATGAATTTGGCGTAAGCCGGTCTTCCAAATAGTGCGTGATAAGGACTACGCAATTTGACCACTTCGAACGTGAGCCACTCTGACGAAGGCACGGATCCTGGGCCCTGCGAATAAGGACACCCCCTCTCAAGCCTTCTGATCAAGGCCCGACAGGAAGCGCCCTTGGAATACTCTAGAAGGCCCATGAAAAGCCCACCCGCGTCAACTTGCGGGTTAAGTTAGGGATTGTAACCGACTCAAGCTAGGGTTTGTATCCTCTCCGGGTTGGGCTCGAGACCTGGCTATCTATATAAAGCCAGGAGAGCCCCAAAGGAGAGGACCAAGTATTACCGCACGACCACAAAAGCCTTGAAACTCGAGATCTACTCTCGATTCGAGCACCCTGTAATCGATCTAATCGTCTAATACAGATCAGCAGAAGGCAGGAGTAAGGGTTTTACCTCTTCGAGGGCCCCGAACCTGGGTAAATCTCGCCTCCCTGTCAAGCCGACGATTTCACCAGCGCCTATGACATCTCCTAGTCGAAACCCGACGGGGTCACCTGAGGGATTTGCGGAGCCAGAGCTTCGACAATTGGCGCCGACCGTGGGGAACGCGGGCGCTGGATCACCGGCATCTTCGGCTTCATCGACATCCAACTCCCGTTGGAAACCATCGACTACGGCTCCGAACAATCCTGTACGGATCGGATCCGTCATAGTCACGCCTCACTCGCCGGAATCACGCCCGGTATTCGAGGATCTGGAGAAGAGCGTCACCCTGACGTTCGGAAGCTTCAACTTCATGGCAAACAGAGACGGAATCCTCCACTTCTCGGATGAATCTGAACCCGAATCTGGAGCCGTCAACTCGCGCTTCCCTATGGAGAAAAGCGGCGAGTCCATCCGCTTCAACACGATCGACTATCACGCACTCTCGACAGAGGAACCCTCTCGGGTGCGAAGAGCCTCCCGATCTGCGCCTAGGACGCACGGGCCACGACTGGCCCAAGTCTGCATGGCAGGATCGGAACAGCCCTCGGAAACTGAATATAGCGCAACCGAGCGCGATCTAATCGGTGTCTCGCGGGAAGCCTGGAAAAGAGCAAAGGAATCCATGCGAAAGAGTCAGCCACCCGCAGCAGGTGCCACGCAGGAAGACCTAACCGCCTACCACTATCACCTAGTGAGAGCGGCCTCAAACATCAAGGACGCCCGAGCAGATCTAGCCCGTCGCAGGAGAGCGGCGGATGAGTCAAGCCTACGCCGAGCCGAGCTGTCCCTTGCTCCTTCGGTCGGTACCCGACCCGTGGGAAAAGGACCCGCAGCATCGACAAGGGACCACGAATCTATGGCTGGGACCAACAGGTCTACCACATCTTCTTTCATGAGGGTTGACGACGACGGCAACGTCTACCCGCAAACTCCAGCCGCCGCAATTCTAGCCGCGGCCACCTACATGCAGATGAACCAGCCAACGGACAGCGATCCTCGGGTGGAACAATACAAGCATATCCGCAAAGGTCTAGGGCTGGCTGCCGCGAAGCTCGCCTCCCACGATCGCAAGGAACAACTGGAGAAGGCGCGACAAGAGAAGGACAAAGACAAAGACACGCCCCGCAGGCACAGGAGCTCCTCTCCGAGAAAGGATAAATCGCCGCGTCGCGGCCGAGGAAAAGAAGCTCGGCGCCGCGGCGACAGCCGAAGCAGCAGCGACGACAGCCCGAGAGACAAAGATTCGCGGCACCACAGCAGCCGCTCGAGAAAACGAAGTAAAGAACCAAGAAAAGATAGCGACCGCGACCGGTCCGGGTACGACGCGCGATCCGATCTCGCCCAGAAGAAGGTGGATAAAGCGAGGGCTTCACGATATCGCGAACGCTCCTCATCCGGGTCTTCGGACGACGAAACCTGCGGAGCACTTTGCTTTGCTCGCAGTATTCGCGAAGCACCTCTACCAAAGAGATTCAAGCTCAGCTCGGAGGTGACAAAATACGATGGCTCACTCGAGCCCTCCCAGTGGTTAAGCGACTACCTCACGGCAGTAAAATGCCAACGTGGTAACAAGAACACGGCCATGCAATACCTCAATTTGCACCTGGCCGGAGCGGCCCGCAGCTGGCTGGAGAGGAGACCACGATCTTGCTATGCATCATGGGACGACCTGCATCGCGATTTCTGCAAAAACTTCCAGTCGACCTACAAAAGGCCAGCTACAATCGAAGAACTACGGGCTTGCAAACAGAAAAGTGGCGAATCCACGCGAGAATACATCCAGCGGTGGAACACACTCAGGAACACCGCAGGGACAATCTCTGAAGAAGTGGCGATTGAGGCCTTCGCCAAAGGAGCAAGAAGAACCGCGTTTCGAGAAGAACTCGGCAGAGCTGCGCCCAAAACCATAGGGGAGCTCATGGTCATAGCCGAAAAATGGGCCAATGGAGAAGACGCGGTACGCAATGAAAGAACATCATCGCCCACACATGACGAAGACCGTCATGGGCGAAGAAAGAGAAGAAAATACTACGACCACGAGGATAGAGAAGAACTAGTGGCAGCAGAGTTCACGCGAAGTCGCGACTCCGGTCGTCGTGGAAGTCGCGAATGGAAGCCAAAGGTAGAAGAAAAATCACCCGAGGAAGACCTCGATGGGTACTGCTCGCTACATCTGTTCACAGACAAGCGCACGGGCAAGACTAAGGCAACACACCTTCTCAAGGATTGCCGAAAGTTCATCGAAATCTCGGACGCGCTTGCCAAGAAAAGATTCGCTTCCACCCAAAACTATCCACCGCTACCAGGAGGCGGACAACAATTCCAGCTACCACCGCCACCACCTCCACCAGCCAACCCAAACATGGCACTCGCCGCATTGCCAGCACCACAACAGCAAAACACGGGAGCAAATACATACCCGACTCCGCACGGACAACTCCTTGGGATGATACAGAAGGTATGCCCCTCTCGCAGAGCTCAAAAAACTAACTCGAGACAAATATGCATGGCAGTGCAGACGCCACCAACGAAGCCCGAGTACCTGAAGATGGCCGAGCAGCCAATCACGTTCTCGAAGGAAGACCACCCGCCACGAGTCTATCGACCAGGACACGCCGCCCTTGTCATTCAAGCTCAAATTGGCAACTATGACCTGGCCCGCGTATTCATGGACGGCGGCAGCGGCATCAACATCATCTACGCGGATACACTCCGTCGAATGAACAAAAACCTGGACGGCCTAACGGAATCAGAAACATCCTTCCACGGGATAGTTCCGGGCAAGGCAATACGTCCACTCGGAACAATCAACCTCGAAGTTGTACTGGGCTCCCCACGCAACTACAGAAGGGAATTCCTGGACTTTGAAGTCGTCGACTGGCCCTCGCAGTACCACGCCATTCTTGGTCGAACAGCGTTCGCCAGATTCATGGCCGTACCACATTACGCATACTTGAAGCTCAAGTTACCCGGCGAATACGGTGTGATCACCATTGACGGGGACTTCCAGAAATCGGATAAGTGCGACATAGAATTTAATGAGATCGCGAAATCTTTCGGGATGCAAGAAGAACTACAAGAGCTGGCAAAAACCACGGATCACTCCGTCATGCCACTCACGAAGAAAAACGCGCCTGAACTGGAATTCAGCGCCAACAGCGACACTCGCAAGCACCAAGTGCACCCGACGGATTCCGCCAAAACCGCGATGGTTTCCACAACCCTCTCGCCAGCATAGGAAAGCGCGCTCGTCAAACTCCTCCGTGAGTACTGGGAAATTTTCTCCTGGCAGCCCTCAGATATGCCAGGTATACCCAGGGAGTTTGCCGAGCACTCACTCGAAGTCTTTCCTAACGCAAAGCCCATCAAACAGACGACTCGACGATTTTCAGAACCCAAGCAAAAGGCGCTGGGAGAAGAAGTAAATAGGCTGCTAGCCGCAAATTTCATTAGGGAGATCAAGATATCCACCTGGTTAGCAAATCCGGTGCTGGTCCCCAAGAAGAACACGGATATCCTTCGGGTGTGCATCGACTACACGTCACTGAACAAGCACTGCCCCAAGGACAACTTTCCTCTACCACGAATCGACCAGATCGTGGATTCCACAGCAGGTTGCCAACGTCTCTCTTTCCTGGACGCCTACTCGGGATACAACCAGATCCGAATGAAAAAGGAAGACGAAGAGAAGACGGCATTCATCACACCACACGGTGTATACTGCTATACGACAATGCCCTTCGGGCTGAAGAACGCAGGCGCAACATATCAACGTTGCATGCAGAGATGCCTTGCCAATCTCATTGGCAAGAACGTACAAGTATATGTCGACGACATCGTCATCAAAACTCGAGTAGAGGACACACTCCTCGAAGATATTAAAGAAACATTCGACGCCCTTAATGCATATCGGATCAAGCTCAATCCAACAAAATGCGTTTTCGGCGTCCCTGCAGGAAAACTCCTAGGATACCTGGTATCCGCCAGAGGCATTGAGGCCAATCCGGAGAAAATACAAGCCATCCTCACCATGAAGGAGCCTACCAATCTACGCGGAGTCCAGCAGCTCGCAGGGCGATTGGCCGCCCTAAGCAGGTTCATCGCACGATTGGGAGAGCAGGCGTTACCCTTCTACAAGCTACTGAAGAAGACGGACAAATTCGAATGGACCCCCGAAGCCAAACAAGCATTCGCAGACTTGAAACGGTCGTTGCAAAGCAGGCGCATCCTCGCAACACCACAAGAAAGGGAGCCGCTTTTTCTCTATCTAGCCGCCACAAACCAGGTCATCAGCACTGCAATCGTAGTCGAACAACCTGAAGATGGCAAGGCATACGGAGTCCAGCGCCCAATATATTACATCAGCGAAGTGCTCTCGCCGTGCAAGCAGCGATATCCTCATTACCAGAAGCTTGCGTATGGAGTTGTCCTCACAGCCCGAAAACTCAAACATTACTTCCAGGAACACGCCATTACAGTGGTTAATGATGCGTCACTCGGGACAATCATGAACAACCCTATGGCATCCGGAAGAATAGCAAAGTGGAGCATCGAGTTGGGTGCTTGGGATATCACCTACGCAGGACGCAATGCAGTCAAATCTCAAGTTCTCGTGGAATTCATCAGCGAATGGACAGAGCTACAAACACCCGGGCCACCCGAGTACACAAGCAACTGGATCATGTACTTTGACGGGTCCAAAAGAAACGAAGGGGCAGGAGCTGGAATCGTTCTTATCTCACCTCGTGGAGACAAACTGCAATACGTCCTGCGACTAGACTTTCCACCAGATGATCCAGCATCGAACAACGACGCAGAATATGAAGCACTGTTGCATGGGATGAAGATGGCAATTGCTTGTGGAGCTACCAGGTTGATGATTTATGGCGATTCTAATCTCATAGTACAACAAACAATGAAAGAGTGCGATGCCGTTGCCGAAAACATGATCGCGTACCGCGACATGTATAATCTACTCGAAGGAAGCTTCAAAGGATGCGAGTTGAAGCATATTGCAAGATCCAGCAACGAAGAGGCGGATAGACTGGCAAACATGGGTTCCACGAATACACCCATACCGCCAGGAATATACTTCGAACGGATGGTCAAGCGATCGGTCAAATTCAAGAAAACTGCAGAAACACCGGCAGCGGCAGAAACAGGGGTCAGCCCGCAGGTCGCGCTTATCGAGCTTATTCATAATATATCACGACAGGTCTTTCTGGTCGAGCCAGTCTGGACGCAGAAATATCTCGACTACCTGCTCAATAAACAGCTCCCGGCCGATCCACGCGAGGCTCGACAGCTAATCAGGCGTAGCAAATCCTTTCGAGTAATCAACGGAGAGTTGTACAAGCAACGCATCTCGGGCATCCTTCAGCGGTGCATCGCACCCGAAGACGGCAAAGAGTTACTCCGGGATATACACCAGGGTGATTGCGGACATCATGCTAGTTGGAGAGCAATACTGGGAAAAGCTTTTCGAGCAGGATTCTACTGGCTAACAGCAGCCAACGATGCAAAAAACCTGGTCGACAGATGTGACGCTTGCCAGCGATTCTCACCCAAGCCGCACGCGCCCGCCACAGAGTTGCACATGATACCCATCGCCTGGCCCTTTGCCCAATGGGGGCTTGACATGGTTGGCCCACTGCGCAAATCCACTCCAGGAGGGTACACACATTTACTGGTCGCAGTCGACAAATTTACCAAATGGATCGAGGCTATGCCAGTGACCTCGGGTAGCGCCCAATGCGCAATCAAGTTCCTCGACTCCATAGTATGCAGATTCGGGGTGCCACACGACATCATTACAGACAATGGTACGAACTTCACTGCAAAGGAAACTCAACAGTTCTGCGAGGAGAAAGGAATTAATCTGAAGTTTGCTTCGGTCGCCCATCCGCAAACAAACGGTCAAGTCGAAAGATCCAACGGCTTAGTTTCGGCTGGCATCAAAAAGAGATTGCTCGATCGGCTACATCCCGCTGCAGGTCATTGGGCAGAGGAGTTACCCTCCGTACTTTGGAGCCTCCGCACAACCCCCAACCGATCAACGCAATACACACCATTTTTCATGGTATATGGGGCAGAAGCCGTCCTCCCCGAAGAGGTTCGATTCAGCGCCCCACGAGTTGTAGCCTACAGTGAAGAAACCTCCAACAAAGCACTTGCAGAAGATATGGACGCACTCGACGAAATTCGGGACATTGCACTCGCAAGATCTGCAGTCTACCAACAATCACTGCGCAATTATCACAGTCGCCGCATACGCCACAGATCATTCGTGGTTGGCGACTTGGTGTTGCGGCTGAAGCATAAGGAAGGGCACAAGCTCGAACCACCTTGGGAAGGACCCTTCATCGTACACGAAGTGATCCCAGGAGGAGCCTATCGACTGAAGAATCCAGAGACTGGAGGCATCTATTCCAATCCATGGAATATCGCGCAACTGCGCAAATTCTACCCCTAGGTTTATTTATTTTGCAACAAATAAGGCTATACTAGCCAATCTTGTAGCTCGAACACATGACTTCTCAGTCATAGCAATAAAGACATGATTCTCTCATCATATTTACTCGACAGCTTTCAAGATCACTACATGCTAAAAGGTTACAGGTACACACCACATAAAATACACGGGGGCTACACCTAAAACTAAGCATCACAGAAAAGAATTATCGAGTACAAGGTTGCACACCTTACTACAGTTTTTACAAACTACAGATAAACTTACAGGATATTCACATCCGATAAAGTCAGTCGAAACGCTGAGCATTCTTAGCCGCTAAGATCCTATCTACCTCTTCGGATGTCATTTGGATAATCTTCTCGGCTGCAGGACGAACAGCATCATAGTACGGCGCAATATCTTCGATTGCATAATCCGGACGCCGGGCTACGGAGTTCAAGTCTATCTCAGGATGCCATATTCGGACAAACAAAAGAGCAACAACCGCGCCGCATGTCATCTGATTGCGAACGCACGCGCGAACCTCTCCTTCTCGTCCGAATAACCTGAGAAGATAGCTCCAGTCTTCGGGGCCCCTCTCAAGTGGATAAAAAGCAGCATTCACCGCAACCAGGACCTCGTGGAAAGAACTCATGAGAACTTTCGCCTGGCGGACTCGAAACTTCAAGGTAGCCATCACAAAACCTCGACTGCGATCAGACCAGAAATTACTCGCATGAGGCTTTGTGCTGTTAGCTTCTTGATGAATGTGGTTTTCTACCCACTGCTTTTCTTCCCTGTCATCTGGTTTCACAACTAAGAAGCAAACGCACTTAGTAAGCTAAGAAACACAGAGGAGGAAAATAGCATGGGGGCTACACTACTCACATAGTAACTCCTTTGCAATTGAAGACAGTTCACCAATCAGAAATTGCTCACGCTCAGCCGCCAATTTCTGCTTGGATATCGCCACGTCAGCTACTCCGCGCAGCGCTTTCAGCCTACGCTCACCTTTCCCGAACCTTATCACGAAGGCCAGCAAGAGTGCCCACGGCAGCCACAAGTGGATTTACTGGACTACCACGTCCACTCGAAGGTTCAGCGGCAGACGCAATTGCCTGGAAGAAGTACAAGGAAAGAAGTGAGACGCCCTACTCGAGTGGTTTCCAGTCGCACATCTGACTAATCGCTCGGGGGCTACTCCCATCGGGAGGCAAAGTATAGACAACAAGGATAAATTCTAAATGCAAAACGCTTCGATTAAAAGACCAGCAAAGGTACGGGAATACATCCCAAAATTCATTACATCCAAGCAACAGAAACAAAAGAAAAAAAAAGCCTACGAAGCCGCGTTGGTGCTGCCACTAGCAGCGGTCGACCCTCCCTTCTTCCGAGCAAACATCTCAGATAATTTCCGAGCAAGAACAGTGGCTTGCTCAGAAAAACGAGATAGCCGTACCTTCTTGCCCGTGGAAGGGTCGACCGGCATGGACGAATAGGCCTCCTCCAGACCATCAACTCCGTTCGCCAGAGCGAACTGAATCGCAGTCTTTGCGCCAGCTTCCGATTGAGCAACCGCAAAGGCTTCCAGGAGGTCGCCTTCCGAGAAGACCTTCAACAACTCGCTCAGTGCAGGCGCAGGAGTATCGCTGGCAACAAGACGGCCATGCACTCGCGCCAACGCTTTGGAAGCATCATTAATCAGGGAAAATATTCCCTCAGAATGCTTCCTGAGCTGCGCGAGAGTGTCGGTCAGCACGTCCACCCGCTGAATCCCAGGAATCTCCAGAGGAACACTCAGAAGATCTACAGACAGAGAAAATAATGCTTAGCAAAAAGTCAGCAGAATGAAAAGTTCAAAAACCCAAGACACTTACCCGCAAAGCGTTTGGCGAGGGGACGAAGGAACGCGACAGTATCGTTGTCAGCCTTACTGCCGGCCTCCTCCAAGTCCTTCACGGTCTTCCGCGCCTCCGCAAGCTTCGTACTGAGTTCCTCCGATTGCTTGCGGGAAGCTTCCAGCTCTTGTCGGGTAGTCGCCAGTTCAGCTTCCCGAGCAGTTACCTGCTCTGAAAGTTTGGTCCTTTCAGACTCTGCGAATTCGGCTCGAGCTGCAAAGGGGATATTAATCAGAAATCAAGAATGGATGATACACTGAAGCCAAGAAGATAATGAAACTTACCTTTCAGAAGGTCGCTCTCAGATTTGAGTCGGTTAACTTCCGATCGAAGCGACTCGCAATCTGTCTCGGCCAGAACGACGCGGCGACCGATCGCCGCAAGGGAATCGACGAGCGACTGTGGAAGCACGAAGATAAAAGAGTTAGAAGAAAAAAGACTTGAGCCTGTACCCGATTATTTACAATCGACTACAGCCTCGGGGGCTACTCCCATCGGGAGCACTGTCGTGCACCCGATAAAATTTGTTTGTGAAAGCCAAAGAGATAGAAGTTTACCTGTCCAGAGGCGCGGGAGAGGGGATCCGCCGAGCTGTCCGTCGCCTCCTTCGAAACCGAAGTTTTAGCAGCGGAGCTAGGGACATCCCGCTCCGCAGTCGCAGCCTCAGGCGCTGCCCTGGGAGAGTTCTGGACGGTACCCGCAGTAGAGGTTTCACCCGCGTCCTTCGCTTTGTTCCTCTTTTCGGGAGGAACAGCCGCGGCGAACCTACGAGGGCTGATTGCCTGCAGACTGCAGTGAAGGACAAAGAAACGTCAGCATTGACAAATAGAGTTAATCGAATTAAAATATGGAAAAATCTTACTCGTCATCCTCGTCGTCTTCATCCAAATCATCCGCATTCCAGGCGGTTGCGAATGGAGCCAGAGGAGGAAGAGATCGAAGCGGAGTCGCAGAAATTAGAGTTGGGCCAGGTGACGCCTCCAAAGACTTGTCTTTGGAGGTGACTTCGTTTTCGTTCACCCGACGGCGCTTTGGTGGGACGCCACTCGAGTCTTCAACATCATCTGAGGAATCATGCTCAGAACTCGAGGAGGCGTTGGCCACGCTGGTGTCAACCGCGCCGTCCTGGTGGCTCGACTGGAGACACGAGGCATCTTCACCAACAACGGGCGGGTAGCAATTTGCTACAGCTAGGCTCTACAAAGATAAGAAGACGATAAAGATCTTATCGACTACGAAAATTCTGAAAATGAAAGCAAGTTAAAGACAGGAAACTAACCGCAGCTGGAGGAGGGTTTGAAGCAGAATAAGCCTCGACTGAGCAATCGGGGAATTGCTCCCCAACCTTCAGTCGAGTGATGGCCGCGATCTTCTTCTCGAATTCCACATTCGAAAGTTCTTCGCGGCTCACTCGGCTGGGATCTTCTGCACCTTGATACTCCCACATAGCGGAAGGCCTCTGCTGCAAAGGC
Organism: Alopecurus myosuroides; assembly: GCA_028641055.1. NCBI lineage: Eukaryota > Viridiplantae > Streptophyta > Magnoliopsida > Poales > Poaceae > Alopecurus > Alopecurus myosuroides. The sequence continues at coordinate 368,772,390 of CM054057.1, read as the reverse complement.
TGGATCCTGCGCTTCAAGAAGAGGCTTGCCAGATGAAGCCCATTGAGCACTACTCCCGAGGCCTGGTCTCGAAGAGCACCTACTCTTTCGAGTAGAGGTGTGACTGTCTGGATTTCTTCGGCTGACATCTTGTGGTTCCAAGACTTGCGCCTCGCCAGAACTGCGAATGGGTGGAACTCTACAAGCCCGCTCGAGTTGTTGTCGGCGACGTAGAACCACTTCTTCCGCCAGCCTTGGGCGGAGTCGACGAAGTGCATGTTGAAGTATGCATTCTCCTGGCGCGCTTGGATCCCGAAGCCACCCGTGCGAAGTGGCTCACCAGGCTCGGACTCCACCCGCGATCTTTCGCGGAAGATCCGGATCTTGAACAGCGCCTTCCAGAGCGTCCAGTGCGGGCGAATGCCAAGGTAGCATTCGCAAAGCGCGATGAAGCACGAGATGTGCTGCACCGCGTTAGGGGGGAGGTCGTGGAGCTGTATGCCGTATGCACACAGCAGCCCGATGAAGAAAGGATGAAGAGGGAAGGAGAGGCCTCGAGTCACGTGGTCCACAAAGACCACGCGCTCGTTCGAGTGAGGGTTTGGTACCTCTTCCCTCTTCCCAAGACGGACGCGCTTCTCCGCCTCCGCCGGCAGCAGACCCTCCCGCTGCATCTCCTTGATGCTCTTTGCAGTGGTGTTGGGGGTGCGCCAGTCGCCGGCGCGGGGGGCGAGTGGCGCAGAAGGCTCGCCAGATGCGGAGGTTCCAGCGCCACGTTTCTTTCCGTCGGCCATTGTTCACAGCGAGAGCTCGAGCGCAAGGAAGACGAAGACGAGCGCGAGGTGGAAGATGAAGATTGAGAGCGGGGAAAATTTCACTGCGGCGCTAACACCCCTATTTATATACGGGGTAAAGCAATCTCAGCCGTACGATACGCAACATGGCACCTATCGCGGCTGCCACGCGTAAGGATGAAACGAAGCGGCGGCATACGCTGTTTCGTGCCACGATCTTAACAAAAGATCATGCGCATTTACTGCGCGTTTCGCGTAAAAAACGGGAGCGACGTCTCGTTTCCCGGTCAAAAAGCTGACAAGGTGGGCCAATTTCTGCTGCCATTCCATCACGTCCCATCGGGAGAAGAGGAGCACGCCTTGACGTCATGGCGTTTGTCATTCAAAAGGGAAATCTTTTGCGAATGGAAGTTCAAACGCGAAATTATCTTCGCACGAATGTCAATTCCTTCGGATAAAACACAATTTTCTCATGAAAAAATTCATGAATCAAAGCCTCTTTGAACAAGAGAAACATACCTTTACACGAAAACTCTTTCGTACGGGCACAATTTTCCAAAACATGAAAACTCTTTCATATGGAACTAACATTCCCTACACGAAACTTTTTCGTACGGAACTCATACCAATCTAATCGGGTAGAAAGAACCTACCTTATGCGTGATAATTATACATCACAAGGACCTGGATTGTACAGCCGACTAGGCACATCCGGATGCCATATTCTTCGAATATGAAGGTAAGACCCAAAAAGATCTTTCTTTTGGGCCTGGAATCGCACTCGAAAGCTGCGTCCTCCGGCATAGTTCCGTGTCAACAACACGAAGAAAAATCCTAGCGGACGCGCCAGGTACCCTCTTAGGTTAAGTTCGACTCGATAAGTCCACAGCGGCCCAGTCGTGACGATCACCTCATCGGGTTCGAGTCGGAGGTCTCGAATCTGTGTAGGCCAGGAGTGTTTTTGCCCTAGTCGCAATTAATTGGCCCTGATCTCTCGGGAGAGCCAAGCCACTGCGCTACATCCTTCTGCTAATATAGCCGCAAAAAACTGGCACCTATGCTGCTCGATACTCGAGTATTTTAATTCGCGAAACAGGGAACACACCCTTCGTAGACAACAATTGTCGAGCTGAACTTCCAGGAGGAGATCAAAAGAAGGGTCTGACCGTCTACCCGACTGGAAATAAATCCCAGTCGAGCACACGCTCGGGGGCTACTGACGAAGGCACGGATCCTGGGCCCTGCGAATAAGGACACCCCCTCTCAAGCCTTCTGATCAAGGCCCGACAGGAAGCGCCCTTGGAATACTCTAGAAGGCCCATGAAAAGCCCACCCGCGTCAACTTGCGGGTTAAGTTAGGGATTGTAACCGACTCAAGCTAGGGTTTGTATCCTCTCCGGGTTGGGCTCGATACCTGGCTATCTATATAAAGCCAGGAGAGCCCCAAAGGAGAGGACCAAGTATTACCGCACGACCACAAAAGCCTTGAAACTCGAGATCTACTCTCGATTCGAGCACCCTGTAATCGATCTAATCGTCTAATACAGATCAGCAGAAGGCAGGAGTAAGGGTTTTACCTCTTCGAGGGCCCCGAACCTGGGTAAATCTCGCCTCCCTGTCAAGCCGACGATTTCACCAGCGCCTATGACATCTCCTAGTCGAAACCCGACGGGGTCACCTGAGGGATTTGCGGAGCCAGAGCTTCGACACACTCGACTCGATAATTATCCACTGATTCTCCGAAAGCCACCTCCAATGCGATTTTCCCCTCAGGACATGCCGAGTGACCCGGCACTATTCCATGAAAAATTGTTGAGCTTTTCTGTAGCTGGGACTCTCTAAGACCCATGCGTGAGAAAGTTTCCCAGTACAAGATATTGATGCTACTTCCACCGTCCATCAGGACCCTTTTTAACTCGTATCCATTAACCTGTGGTGCGACTACCAATGCTAAGACTCCTGGGTGCTCTATCCTTTCCGGGTGATCTCTTCTGCTCCACGTTATCTCTTGTTCCGCCCATCTCAGGTATCCCGAAACAGCCGAGGAAACCGAGTTCATAGCTTGCTTGAGTATCTTTTTGTCCCTACTAGAAGTTCCTGTAGTATGCACATGATATTGTCCTTTTGAATCAGACGTACGTACCATACCGATGAAGAGGCTGATCTGGCCGATCGTCACAATGGACCCGGATGCAAGGTGATCCGACTCTGGCTCCCAGCCGGAATCGTCCACCATCTTCTCCCCTTCGTGGTTGATGTAGATCTCGCCGACGACAAGATTCTCCATGTTCTTCCGAGCTTCTCCCGTGATGCAAACACCTTTGGACGCAGGCCCCACGGTGGGCGCCAACTGTCGTGGGATTATCACGGCAGACGTTACCGGGGGTAACTGATCTTGGGGCAAGACGACACAGGTGTTTGGGAGAGGGTTTAGCTCAGAGGAAAACATGACGGAACTCGATCTGGTAGCCGGCAATCAAGTCGCCGAGTCTCCGATCTCAATATATTAACTCGATCTCTCGTATACACTGGATGCTTGATATCAACTGGTACTACTAGGGTTCTTAGATCTCTCTCGACTAGACCTGGGGGTCGGTTTATAAAGCACCCGTACCCCCCATGGCTTACTCTCCAAGGCGCACCCTGGATCCTACCCGGACACGGCATACAAACCCAAACCTTCCTTTAAAGTAACCCACAATCCGGGTTACTAGGCCTACAAACTTGGGCCTTCCAGAAGTTTCTTTATCCTTAGCCGGATCCTGCGCAGCGTCCTTTGGGCCGGGTTACACCTTGGAGTTGGCCTACCGGATTATTATCCCTCCATCAAAACATGTTTTCCAACTAAAATTTTGTGTTCTTTTCAAATATGAACTTTGTTATCTGTTTTGAACAATTAAACTTGATGAAAACAACAAATGCTTGTGTAACACCTTTAAGAAACCAAAATTTCATAACTTAATAAATAAAATTCCAAACTTGGTATTCATTTCAAATTGATTCTATTGTTGTTTCCTTTTTGTTTTCATCATCCATGCATCATGCTAATCAACTTTCACATGGTAGTTATTTGTAGATCACTTAATCCAACCTTAAAACATGTGCTTCCATATGCAATCCAAATTGCATATGTGTCCATTTAGTTATGTTATCCTGTCCATTAGCTTATCTTTGATGCACCAATTAAATTGTCATGCATCATCCCATGTTTGTGCACTATGCCATGTTATTGATTGTTTGTCTCTTTGCGTTGTTTGTTTGCTTCTTCCCGAATAGACGACGACGTTGAGACAGACGAGGTTTACGATACTACTTCAGAGGAGTTAGCTCAGTACCAGGCTGCTGAGCTTGCAGGCAAGTATTCACTCACATGAACCATTGTGTTCCTTTCCACACTGGATACCGATACTTTCCATTGTCTATTCTGCTAGCCGTATGTATCGTTGCTTGTGTTCCGAACCTATCACATGTCATCCTGTAACCCTGATATGGCCTCACCTCCACACCTATAACCCCGTTGCTTGTGCCCGTGTCTTACTAGCATGCTTAGGGTTGTGTTTGCTCGAGTCTGTTGTCCGTTACTTTCTGTTATCATATTTTATTATGTTCTGGGGCTCGATGTTAAACAATCAACCTGTTAATGTTATGGGTAATAATAATTTGATGATAAGGCACCGGCAGGAGGCCCGGGTTAGGGTTTTGAGGCCTGCTAGTGTCGACCCTAATTAGGAAAAGGGTCTTGTCTACTGATCCATGATGAGCGTGCTCACCGCATCCGGGTGGTGGTATGGAACCCCCCTCGACTTTGACCTGATCCGCAGTTTTTCCGAAGAGCCACACTTAGTTCGGGTGTTCCATTTGGCTCATACGCATGAATGGGTCGCTCCCATGGTTACTGTTGATAATGATGACGCACACATATAGGGCGAGGCCTGTATTGCCGGGGTGTTGCGTCCTGCGGGAGTTTTGCACACTTGCGCTGAGTATTCGGCTGCGTGGCTGGGACCTTATAGCTCCGTGGCACCTAGGACAGGCTGTAGAGATGGTTCGAGTCGTGTCAAGCCAACCTGAGTTCTAGTTGGTGGCTTGAGTGTGTACGGGTACTGGAGCACACCCTGCAGGGATGAATCTTCTCGAGAAGCCGTGTTGTCCGCGGTTATGTGACGACTTGGTGAAAGTACTGGCTAACAAGTACTCAGAACAACTTACACCTAACTAATGATAACTTGACTAGTAATAGGCTTATTGACACAACAATCTGATCCATCATTAATCCAACGGTGTGAGTTATCCTCGGATTGCTTCTTTGGATAAGGGGCGAGATCCAGGATGGGTTTGTTTGGAGTTAGTTGTAGTTGGTTCCTGTACGCTATCTTATCTCCTTTCTGATTGCCGGAAGTTGTAGTATGTATCTGTAGTTGGTTAGTGCAGCCCGCTGCCACATCTTTTATATCACACTTTCTTCCGTTGAACCCAAAGCATCTGTGCTTGGTGTTGACGGGTTACATTTTGGTGAACTGTGAGTCTTGCTTGCCAGTACTTGTCTTTACTGACCCCTTTGGGGCTGTGGTTTCCGCAGACTACGTTTCCGAGGATCCCCATGGTGGCTACTACGTGGAGTTTGATGAGGCTGCTGACGAGTAGATAGCGGACCCGGGCAGGATCCGAGACTACGTGGATGGGCTCCGTCTTTTCGTTTCCGGCCTCTTAGGCCTATTTGGATCTTGTCTGTACTCAGACATTTTGGATGCTTCCGCTAAGTTGTAATGATGATATGTTGGGACATGTGTCCTCTGGATGATTGTATTTGCTATCTCTGCTCTAGTGAGAGCTATTTGCAACTTATTTCTATTTATTTGTGTCTTAGAGATCTGTTGTGCTATCATTTTTGTTAAACGCCGTTGACGTACCATGTGTGTATGGTATGAAGTACGTCAATGGTAGTATCCTGATTTCTATGGGATGGTTTACGTAGACAATGAACAGTAGGGGTTGGTTGTCACACATACGTGTGTTGGCCTACTCGTAAGAGATGCGGGTGCCGGTAAGCCCCGTAATCGAATCAACTACTGTTCAACGGAACTACGAGTATCCTCTAGAAGTCCGGGTGCGACAAATGGTATCAGAGCCTGTCTGCCTGTAGGATCCTTTTACTGGTCGCAGTTGAGTCTAGAAACTATTTTGTAGCTATATAGGAAAAATGAAACGTGAGAGTAGGAATTCTGTTCTTTTATTTCTTTCCCCACCCACCCTCCCTTTTTCTGGTAAGGAAGTGCAACGTTGTTTTTCCCTTCTCATCTAAACTTTCAAGTTAGGATTTCACGTATCCTGATTTCTCTAGGATGGTTATATCTACTAGACCATAGGAATGGAGGTGGTTGTGACATGATTTATCATGTTGCCTAGTCACGACTGAGACGGAGGCGTGTAAGCCCCGGAAGCAGATCCTCTATTCCTTAAGCAGTAGATATTGATCCTTTAGAAGCCCGGATGGGTTTCTCCGTAGTACCTCAGGTGTTTGTGGTCTCCTGTTTCCCAGTTGTTGCTTCGATATCGTCCTTCACAAATCGTCTCTTTCGTTGTTAACCTCCATCCGTTTTTGTTCCGGAGATTTCTTCTTCAACACCGCATACGTGTGGTACTCGAACCATTTGTGGTGAACGTTGAGGGTAGTATATGTTTGCTCCATGCTACCTTACTTACCATCTGAAGTAATCCTTTTAAGCACTTATATTGGATTTTGTTATCCGGTTAGTGTGTTAATCTTGGTATCCTCTTCAGGATGGAAAGTCGTGACGAAGAACCCACACTGCCACCTGAGATGGGAAAAGTGCTGTCTCAGATGACACAAGTTATAAGGAAGATGCAGCAGAACCAAGACCTTGGGAGTAATGGCAACGCCCGTGTGTCTATTCGGGAGTTCCTTGAGCTCAATCCGCGCACGTTTGATACCTCCTCCGAGCCATTGGATGCTGATGACTGGCTACGTGAAATGAACCGTACTCTTATGGTAGCTCATGTGGCTGACGAGGACCGTGTTCCTTACGTGACCTACCTTCTCCGTGGACAATCCATGTCTTGGTGGGAGAACTTCCAAGAAATGAGAGGTTCTAGTGTGGCAATCACATGGAAGGATTTCAAGCAAGCCTTCGTGCGCCATCACATTCCCGATGGGCTCATGGAGAGAATGCGTGAGGAATTCTATTCTTTCACACAACGCAATTTGGACGTTCTTGAATATCAAAGAGAGTTCAATCGTCTGGCTCGCTACGCCGGAGATGAAATCTCCACGGAAGCGAGAAAGATGGCAAAGTTCCGCAGGGGTCTCAACCCGGAACTCAAGTATGCTCTCACCAACGTCAAGGCCAAGAATTTTGAGGACCTCATCAACATCGCTCTAAATGAAGAGCATGGGCGCAAATTGGTTGAGGAATCTCGTAAGCACTCTCGTGAACAGGCTAATCTCTCAAAAGCTATCATGCCTCCACAAAAAGAAGAGTTTGGGTTCCATATACCACTCCAACACCGCCCATCTGCTTGCCAAGCCCGGCAGGATTTCTTGCCCGCCCTCCCACCCCAGTGGTATCTTTATGAGGTGCTCCATCTCAGCCAAGTCCAACAGCTCCTGGTTCTGCTAGTACATGCTTCAAGTGCGGTCTACCAGGACACTACTCCTACAAGTGCCCGCAGAACAAGCTACCATCACTACCTATCTCTAATGTCAATCATGTGATGGTACACGCTTCTTCGCCTAGGCCCCGCAACAGGAACAAGTCTGTCTTGAGAACTGTGAGGGTGAACCATGTTAAGGCCCAGGGAGCAGAAGAATCTCCAGAGGTTGTAATGGGCACACTTCTTGTGAACTCGTTTCGTGCTAAGTCTTGTTCGATTCTAGTGCTTCACACTCCTTCATCTCTCAAAACTTTGCAAACACCAGTAAAATCAATTTCGAACAGTTGTCTATCCCTCTCCTAGTGAAATCACCGGGATCTAGCTGGCAAAGCAATAAAGTTAGCCAGAACATCGAGATCACAATTGGAAACCTTCCATTCCAGGCATCTCTGATAGCTCTCCACTCTTCAGATATTGATGTCATTCTTGGGATGGATTGGCTGGTAGCCAACAAAGCAGTCATTGATTGTCCTGCTAAGTCTGTCAAAATCACACACCCTTCTGGCCATATAGTCTACTTCCATACTGAAAATCCAGTTGTTCAACTCTACACTCTCAATGCAAATCCTCTACCATCTATTGAAACTATTCCGGTGGTTTGTGACTTCCCCGATGTCTTTCCAGAAGAATTGCCAGGAATGCCTCCTGACAGAGCTGTTGAGTTCGTCATCGAACTTGAACCAGGTACTGCTCCAATATCTAAGCATCCATACAAGATAGCTCCTCCTGAACTGAAGTTGTTAAAGGAGCAAATCGATATGTACATGGAGAAAGGTTACATTCAACCTAGTTCCTCGGCTTGGGGTTGCCCAACTCTGTTCGTTGCGAAAAAGGATCAAACAAAGAGACTCGTTGTTGACTATCGTCCTCTTAACGAGAAAACCATCAAAAACAAATATCCAATTCCTCGTATCGATGATCTTTTTGATCAACTTGCTGGAGCCTCAGTATTCTCCAAGCTGGACTTGAGAATGGGTTACCATCAAATAAAGATAAGAAAGGAAGATATTCCAAAAACAGCTTTCACCACTCGCTACGGTCTATATGAATACACCGTCATGTCCTTTGGTCTCACCAATGCACCGGCGACATTCTCTCGACTCATGAATTCTGTTTTCCATGAATACCTCGACAAGTTCGTTGTGGTATATCTTGATGACATTCTTGTCTACTCAAAATCCGAGGAAGAGCATGAGGAACATCTTCGTCTCACTCTCATGAAACTTCGCGAGCATCGTCTATATGCCAAGTTCTCCAAATGTGAGTTCTGGATTTCAGAAGTTGCTTACCTTGGTCATGTCATCTCTGCCAAGGGCATAGCCATTGATCCAGAAAAGGTTACAGCAATTGTTGATTGGAAACCTCCTAACACGGTGAAGCAAGTAAGAAGTTTTCTTGGCTTGGCTAGCTATTGCCGTCGTTTCGTCCAAAACTTCTCCAAGATTGCCAAACCTCTCACTGATCTCACAAAGAAGGACAAGAAGTTCGTTTGGTCTCCACAATGTGATGAAAGTTTCAATCTCCTCAAGACTAAACTCACTTCTACACCAGTTCTGGTTGGCCCAGATACTACCAAACCTTTCCAGATATTCTGTGATGCTTCTCTCCAAGGTCTAGGAGTAGTTCTTATGCAAGAACGTCAAGTTGTGGCTTATGCTTCACGTCAGTTGAACGCACATGAGCTCAATTATCCCACTCATGATCTAGAACTTGCAGCAGTTGTGTTTGCCCTCAAGAAATGGAGACAATACTTGTTGGGTAATCACACTGAAATCTTTTCTGATCATAAGAGTCTGAAATACATCTTCACTCAACCAGATCTAAACCTCAGGCAAAGGAGATGGATTGAAAAGATCAAAGACTTCGATCTTACCATTTCTTACACTCCAGGCAAGGCTAATGTTATGGCCGATGCTCTCAGTCGCAAGTCGTATTGCAATAATCTCATGATCATGGAAAGCCAACCTCCTCTTCATGAAGAATTCCATAAGCTCAACCTTGGTCTTGTTCCTCAAGGTTATCTTGCAAGCTTGACAGCCAGTCCAACTCTCGAGCACAAGATTCGTTCTGAACAACTTCGTGATGCTGAAATCAAGAAGATGGTAGAACACATCAAAGAAGGCAAGGAGAAATTTAAGTCCTTCTCAATTGATGACAAGGGAACTGTGTTCTTCGAAGGACGCATTGCAGTTCCTCAAGTTCAAAGTCTCAAAGATGTCATTCTCAAGGAGGCTCATGAAACTCCTCTCTCCATACACCCTGGAAGTACAAAGATGTACCAGGATCTCAAAACTCTGTATTGGTGGCCTGGCATGAAACGTGAAATTGCTCAATACGTTTCTGAATGCGACGTTTGTCAACGTGTCAAGGCAGTTCATCAGAAAACAGCAGGTCTTCTCCAACCTCTGAAAATCCCTGAGTGGAAGTGGGACATGATTGAAATGGACTTTGTTACTGGTTTTCCAAAGTCCAAGAGGGGCAACGATGCAATCTTCGTTGTCATTGATCGACTCACTAAAGTAGCTCACTTCTTTGCTGTCAAAGAAACAATCTTAGCTAGCCAGTTAGCGGAGCTCTATACAGCAAAGATTGTTCCTCTTCATGGTGTTCCATTGGAAATAAGCTCAGACCGTGGAAGCATATTCACTTCTCATTTCTGGAAAAGCTTTCAAGAAGCATTGGGCACCAAACTTCTGTTCAGCACAGCTTACCACCCTCAGTCTCAAGGGCAAGTCGAAAGAGTCAATAAGATTCTCGAGGATATGCTCAGAGCTTGTGGTCTCTCCATTGGCATGAAATGGGAGGAATGCCTTCCATATGCTGAATTCTCCTACAACAACAGCTTCCAGGCAAGCCTAGGCATGGCACCATTTGAAGCTCTCTATGGCCGTAGATGCAGGAGTCCAATCAATTGGTCTGGAGCTGGTGAACGTTCACTCTTAGGCCCTGACATTGTTAAGGAAGCCGAAGAGAAAGTTCGCATCATTCGTGACAATCTCAAGATTGCTCAGTCTCGTCAGAAAAGCTACTATGACAGCAAGCACAGGGATATGATCTATGCACCTGGTGACAAAGCATATCTCCGTGTAACTCCCCTCAGAGGCACTCATCGTTTTGGTGTCAAAGGAAAGCTAGCACCGAGATACATTGGTCCTTTCAACATTCTCTCAAGGCGTGCGGAAAATGCCTATCGTCTTGAACTTCCAGAAAAACTATCCAAGGTGCACGATGTGTTTCACGTGTCACAGCTCAAGAGGTGTTTCAAAGATCCAGATCGTGCAGTTGATCATGATTCAATCGAACTGCAAGAAGATCTCTCTTATGAGGAGCACCCTGTTCGAATTATCGATGAGACCGAGCGTAAGACTCGCAAGAAGAGCACCAAGTTCTTAAAAGTGGAATGGTCTCATCACTCCGATAAAGAGGCAACGTGGGAGACCGAAGAGGATCTTCGCAAGAAGTATCCGGACCTTTTCTCTTCTCAGTAGGGGGGGGGGGGCGTTTTGTAACATCCCAAGTATGAAAAACTCCCTTTAGAATGGTTGTTTCTTGTTTTATTATTGTTTTGCATCGTGACATCATCATTGCATTTGTTTTGCAATTGTTCTCATTTGTTTTCATCTCTTTCACTTGTTTTCCAATTGAAATTCCAAACCAACATTCAAATAATTGTTTCATACTTGTGCTGTCACAGTTTACCAAATGAAAATTCCAATTCAAAACATTACTTTGTTTCCACTAAACTATAAAAATTCAAACTATTAAATGGCTTAAGTTCAATAGTTGAATTAATATCAAATTCACTCAAAATTCAAAATAAAATACAAACAACAACTAATTTCAAATTTTTTGAAAAAACAAAAGTTGCACATTGGTGCTGTTACAATAATTAAGCTATACAAAATTTGCCCTAAAATTTTAGCAACCCTAAAGCTATGTTTTCTCTCCTTTTTTTCAAATCTGCAAAAAAAAAAGAAACAGAAAGAAAAATAAAGAAAAGAGAGGGGGATAGGGCAGGCCAGCCCAATTGGGCCAGCCCACCTTCCACAAGGCCTGCTACCCCCCACTCCTTCTCCTACCTTCGTACGGCACGCATCTGATTGTCGCACCCGGACTTCTAGAGGATACTCGCAGTTCCGTTGAACAGTAATTGATTGGATTACGGGGCTTACCGGCACCCGCATCTCTTACGAGTAGGCCAACACACGTATGTGTGACAACCAACCCCTACTGTTCATCGTCTACGTAAACCATCCCATAGAAATCAGGATACTACCATTGACGTACTTCATACCATACACACATGGTACGTCAACGGTGTTTAACAAAATGATAGCACAACAGATCTCTAAGACACAAATAAATAGAAATAAGTTGCAAATAGCTCTCACTAGAGCAGAGATAGCAAATACAATCATCAAGAGGACACATGTCCCAACATATCATCGTTACATCTCAGCGGAAGCATTCAAAGGGTCTGAGTACAGACAAATCCAAATAGGCTTAAGAAGCCGGAAACGAAAAGACGGAGCCCATCCACGATGTCTCGGATCCTGCCCGGGTCCGCTATCTACTCGTCAGCAGCCTCGTCAAAATCCACGTAGTAGCCGTCACGGGGATCCTCGTAAGCGTAGTCTGCGGAAACCACAGCCCCAAAGGGGTCAGTACATAAACGTACTGGCAAGCAAGACTCACAGTTCACCAAAATGTAACTCCTCAACACCAAGCACAGATGCTTTGGGTTCAACGGAAGAAAGGGTGATACAAAAGATGTGGTAGCTGGCTGCACTAACTAACTACAGAACATGATACAACTTCCGGCTAACAGAAAGGGGATAAGATATCGTATCGTAACCAACTATAACTAACCACCAAATCAAACCCATCCTGGATCTCGCCCCTTATCCAAAGAAGCAATCAGAGGATAACTCACACAGTTGGATTAAAGATGGATCAAGTTATTGTGGCAATAAGGCTATTACTAGTCAAGTTATCATTAGTTAGGTGTAAGTTGTTCTGAGTACTTGTTAGCCAGTACTTTCACCAAGTTAACCATAACCGCGGAAAACACGGCTTCTCGAGAAGATTTATCCCTGCAGGGGTGCACCAATTTGGCCGTACACGTAAGAATATCCCGCCAGACGGGAATCAAACCCACCAAGCGAGGCACTCTACACAACTCAACTCTTCTTCGCATCAAGCCCAAAGAACCACGTGCTGTGCGTGCGCGGCTAATCGAGCCCCACGAAGAAAAGGGGACCCTCATAGCACTGGAAGACCACGCCGCCCTAAATGCCGACTACAAAAGTTCCACCCTGGCCTCGGGTTCGTACCTACATATGCGTGCATCAAATGGAAAGCCCGAACTAAGTGTGGCGATTTGGACGAGATGCGAATCGAGTCAAATTGAGGGGGGCGCCCATACACGCTCCCCACATGCGGATAGTGCGCTCATCATGGATCAGTAGACAAGACCCTTTTCCTAATTAGGGTCGACACTAGCAGGCCTCAAAACCACGCCGGGCCTCCTGCCGGTGCCTTATCAACAAGTTATTATTACCCAAAAATTAACAGGTTGTTGTTTAACATCGAGCCCCAGTACATAATAGAAATATAGTAACAGAAAGTAACGGGTAATAGACTCGAGTAAAACAACCTAAGCATGCTAGTAAGACACGGGCAACAAGCAATGGGGTTATAGGTGTGGAGGTGAGGCTATATCAGGGTTCAGGGTATCATGTGATAGGTTCGTAACAGAAGCAACGATACATAGGGCTAGCAAAATAGACAACGGAAAGTATCGGTAACCAATTTTGAAAGGAACACAGTGGTTCATGTGAGTGATAACTTGCCTGCAAACTCAGCAGCCTGGTACTGAGCTAGATCCTCAGAAGGGGTGTCGTAAGTATCGTCTGTCTCAACGTCGGCGTCTATCCGAGAAGAAAGCAAACAAACAACGCAGAGAGATAAACAATCAATAACATGGCATAATGCACAATCATGGGATGATGCATGACCATTTAATTGATTCATAGAAATAACCTAGTTGACATGGTAACAACATGATTAAATGGACCCACATGCAAGTTGAGTTGCATATGAAAAGCCCATGAATTATGGTTGAAACAATTGTTTTACAACTAACCAACAAGTGAAAGTGGTTTAGTATGATGCATGGATGAAGAAAAAAGCAAAATAACAACAATAGAAACAAGTGGAAATGAGGTTTACCAATTTTGGAATTTTAGTTATTAAGTTAAGGAATTTTGGTTCCTTAAAGGTGTCACACCAGCATTTGTTGTTTTCATCAATTTAAAGTGTTCAAAACAAATAACAAAATTCATATTTGAAAAGAACACACAATTTTAGGTGGATTACATGTTTCAAATATTGAACAAGGAATTAGGATGAATTTATTATGAATTAAACAAGATCAAACAAGTTTTAAATGAATTTAAAACTAGCATGAATATTATTTGAATTTTATTTGTTCAAAACATAAATTCAAATTCATATTTGAAAATTTTATACTTTTCTGGTTTGAAAACATATTTTATATGTTCAAAAATATTTTAATTTGAGCAAGTTATGAATTTAGCAATTTTAAATGATTTAAACAAGGTTTAAATTATTTAAGCAATTTTAATTATTCAAAACATGAAATAAAATTTATATTTGGAAAGATGGTTCAAAAAGGCATGGAAAACATATTTTATTTATGTTATTTGGATTAAGTATGAATTATTTATGGAATTAACCAAATTTCAAATGAATTGTTTGAATTTGAAATTTGGATGCATTTGAATTAGTCAAAACAGAAAACAAATGGTTTGTATAGATAGATAATTAAATTTGGTGCAGTGCACATATTTTATTTTTATTATTTGGGTTTATAAAATAAAAGTTATTAGCAATTTAAACCTAGGGACTAATCTGTGAAAAGAAAGGACTTAAACTGAAAAAGAAAAGGCTGAAAAACAGTTTTTACTCTGAAGTGGCCAGCCACTGCCACTGACAGAGGGGCCCAGGGCCAGCGTGGATGCACGCGTGGCAGCACTGCGCCCACAGCAGCTGACAGGGGGGCCACCCTGTCAGTGCGCTGCGCAAAAATGGGGTTTTTATCTCTACGGCGAGGGGGATTCGAACCCACGACCGGGCCGTGCGCGCGCAACGCTGCTACCAGTGCGCTGCTCGTTCAGTTTTGTTAGGTAAGGGGATGCAGTGAGGTTAACATTCAGTTTCGTTAACTGAATTTTTTGCGCGCGCGCGTGACTGAACCTGACAGAGAAACGACGGTGGACGGCGGCGAGCTGCTCGCGGCGATGCTGGATGTTGCTGCTGGCTCGTGGGTGTTGCGTGTGGGGTGCTGCGATGTGGTGCATGTGCTCGTGCCAGAGAGGAAGGAGGAGAGGGATACAGCGATCACCTCCGGTGTAGTCGAGCAGAGGCTCGGGGCAGAAACGGCCGGCGACGACATGGCAGATGGCGGCGGCGCTCCGGTTGGTGTCAGTCACAGCGGCGGCGTCGATGATGTCGAGGAAGGTGAGGTGGTCCGATTCCCGTGGTAAAGTGGGAAGATGGCGCATCGAGGTGGCGGTGGTCATGGTGGATTCAGAGATGGCGTTTCCGGTGAGGTTGCAGAGAGGGGATCGGGGCAGAGAGATGGTGATCGACGGCGGCGCGAGGGAGGGACTAGGGTAGCAGGTGGTCTAGGGCTAGATCGGGGCCTAGGACAACTTTTTATAGAGGGCTAGGGGCGCTGCTGGCCGTGCGCTGCTGCTGCCGGCGACGTGGCACCGACGGATCTCCTGCCGTACCGCGAGAAGAAAGAGAGGGGGGAGCGAACCGGTATGCGGGCCAGGGAAAAGAAGAAAATGGGCTGGGCCTGCGTGCTGCCCCCCCCTTCTGGGCGTTTTTTTTCCTTTTTTATTTTTCTTCTTCTGTTTTTTTTTACAGAAATGGAAATGGAAGAAAAAGATAAGTTTTAGGGCTAGGAAAATTTTAGAAAAAATTTGGTTAAGTTAGTTATTAAAATAGCAACTAATTGCCAACTTTGTTTTCCAAAAGTTTCAAATTTAAATTGCTATTTGTAATTTAATTCAAATTTGAAAGAATTTTGGATTAAAAGATTTATTGAAAACAAGAATTCAATTAGTTTGATCCTTATTGTTTAATTAGAAACAAATGATTAGAATTGTTGTGTAATTTTCATTATTTCAAATTGGGTGCTGTTTGTAGAATGTGATTTGAATTTTGAATAACATTGGAATTAATTGATTGATTAAAAGCCACCATTTTTAATAGTTGAACCTTATGGATTAATTGGAAACAAATGAGGTTTTGAGTTGAACTTTTTATTTGAAAAAGATTGTAACATGACAAGTATGAAACAAAGGTTTGAATATTGTTTGACTTTCAATTGTGAAAACAAATAAAAACAGATGCAAACAAATAGGAAACAAATGCAATGAGTATGATGACATGATGCAAAACTTTAATTAAACAAGAAATCAAACATTCTAGGGGTGTTTTCATACTTGGGATGTTACAAAACGCCCCCCCTTGAAGGAATCGCGCCCTGAGATTCCTACTGCGAAAGGAAAAGGTCCGAATAGTTCTTGCGAAGATCCTCTTCAGTCTCCCACGTTGCCTCTTTATCGGAATGATGCGACCACTGCACTTTCAAGAACTTGGTGCTCTTGTTGCGAGTCTTACGCTCGGTCTCATCGAGAATATGAACAGGGTGCTCCTCATAAGATAGATCATCTTGCAGTTCAATGGAATCATGATCAACTGCACGATCTGGATCTTTGAAACACCTCTTGAGCTGTGACACGAGAAACACATCGTGCACCTTGGATAGCTTTTCTGGAAGTTCAAGACGATAGGCATTTTCCGCACGCCTTGAGAGAATGTTGAAAGGACCAATGTATCTTGGTGCAAGTTTTCCTTTCACACCAAAACGATGAGTGCCTCTGAGGGGAGTTACACGGAGATATGCCTTGTCACCAGGTGCATAGACCATATCCCTGTGCTTGCTGTCATAGTAGCTTTTCTGACGAGACTGAGCAATCTTGAGATTGTCACGAATGATACGAACTTTCTCTTCGGCTTCCTTAACAATGTTAGGGCCCAAGAGTGAACGTTCACCAGCTCCAGACCAATTGATTGGACTCCTGCATCTGCGGCCATAGAGAGCCTCAAATGGTGCCATGCCTAGGCTTGCCTGGTAGCTGTTGTTGTAGGAGAATTCAGCATATGGAAGGCAATCCTCCCATTTCATTCCAAAGGAGAGACCACATGCTCTGAGCATATCCTCGAGAATCTGATTGACTCTTTCGACTTGCCCCTGAGACTGAGGGTGATAGGCTGTGCTGAACAGAAGTTTGGTGCCCAATGCTTCTTGAAAGCTTTTCCAGAAATGAGAAGTGAATATGCTTCCACGGTCTGAGCTTATCTCCAAAGGAACACCATGAAGAGGAACAATCTTTGCTGTGTAGAGCTCTGCTAACTGGCTAGCTGAGATTGTCTCTTTGACAGCAAAGAAGTGAGCTACTTTAGTGAGACGATCAATGACAACGAAGATTGCATCGTTGCCCTTCGTGGACTTTGGAAAACCAGTGACGAAGTCCATTTCAATCATGTCCCACTTCCATTCAGGAATTTTCAGAGGTTGGAGTAGACCGGCTGTTTTCTGATGGACTGCCTTAACACGTTGACAAACGTCGCATTCAGAAACGCATTGAGCAATTTCACGTTTCATGCCAGGCCACCAATACAGTGTCTTAAGATCCTGGTACATCTTTGTACTTCCAGGGTGGATGGAGAGGGGAGTTTCATGAGCCTCCTTGAGAATGACATCTTTGAGACTTTGAATCTGAGGAACTGCAATGCGTCCTTCGAAGAACACAGTTCCTTTGTCATCAATTGAGAAGGACTTAAATTTCTCCTTGCCTTCTTTGATGTGTTCTACCATCTTCTTGATTTCAGCATCACGAAGTTGTTCAGAACGAATCTTGTCCTCGAGAGTTGGACTGGCTGTCAAGCTAGCAAGATAGCCTTGAGGAACAAGACCAAGGTTGAGCTTCTGGAATTCTTCATGAAGTGGAGGTTGGCTTTCCATGATCATGAGATTATTGCAATACGACTTGCGACTGAGAGCATCGGCCATAACATTATCCTTGCCTGGAGTGTAAAAAAATGGTGAGCTCAAAGTCTTTAATCTTTTCAATCCATCTCCTTTGCCTGAGGTTTAGATCTGGTTGAGTGAAGATGTATTTCAGACTCTTATGATCGGAAAAGATTTCAGTGCGATTACCAAACAAGTATTGCCTCCATTTCTTAAGGGCAAACACAACTGCTGCAAGTTCAAGATCATGTGTGGGATAGTTTTGCTCATGGGCATTCAACTGACGTGAAGCATAAGCCACAACTTGACGTTCTTGCATAAGAACTGCACCTAGACCTTGGAGAGATGCATCGCAGAATATCTGGAAAGGTTTGGTAGTATATGGGCCAACCAGAACTGGTGTAGAAGTGAGTTTAGTCTTCAGGAGATTGAAACTTTCATCACATTGTGGAGACCAAACGGACTTCTTGTCCTTCTTGGTGAGATCAGTGAGAGGTTTGGCAATATTGGAAAAGTTTTGGACGAAACGACGGCAATAGCTAGCCAAGCCAAGAAAACTTCTTACTTGCTTCACCGTCTTAGGAGGTTTCCAATCAACAATTGCCTTAACCTTTCCTGGATCAATGGCTATGCCCTTGGCTGAGATGACATGACCAAGGTAAGCAACTTCTGGAATCCAGAACTCACATTTGGAGAACTTGGCATATAGACGATGCTCGCGAAGTTTCATGAGAGTGAGACGAAGATGTTCTCCATGCTCTTCCTCGGATTTTGAGTAGACAAGGATGTCATCAAGATATACCACACAACGAACTTGTCGAGGTATTCATGGAAGACAGAATTCATGAGTCTAGAGAATGTTGCCAGTGCATTGGTGAGACCAAAAGACATGACGGTGTATTCATATAGACCGTACCGAGTGGTGAAAGCTGTTTTTGGAATATCCTCTTTTCTGATCTTTATCTGATGGTAACCCATTCTCAAGTCCAACTTGGAGAATATTGAGGCTCCAGCAAGTTGATCAAAAAGATCATCGATACGAGGAATTGGATACTTGTTTTTGATGGTTTTCTCGTTAAGAGGACGATAGTCAACAACGAGTCTCTTTGTTTGATCCTTCTTTGTAACGAACAGAGTTGGGCATCCCCAAGCGGAGGAACTAGGTTGAATGTAACCTTTTTCCATGTACATATCGATTTGCTCCTTTAACAATTTCAGTTCAGGAGGAGCTATCTTGTATGGATGCTTAGAGATTGGAGCAGTACCTGGTTCAAGCTCGATCACGAACTCAACTGCTCTGTCCGGAGGCATCCCTGGCAACTCTTCTGGAAAGACGTCAGGGAATTCACAAACCACCGGAACATTTTCAAGTAGAGGTAGAGGTTTAGCATCGAGGGTGTAAAGCTGAACAGAACTTGATTCATTTGGAGAATAGACTATCTGGCCAGAAGGGTGGAACAGAGTTATTGACTTCTGAGCACAGTCAATCGTAGCTTTATTGGCCTTCAACCAATCCATGCCAAGAATGACATCAATGTCAGAATTGCCAAGCAGAATGAGGGAAGCAAGGAATATGTGACCTCCAATTAGAATCTGATTCTCGTGACTGATCTTGGAAGTTTGCATAGTTGCTCCAGGGGAGTTTACTACTAGCGGGGAACCCAAACCAACAAATGGGAGTTTAATTGCTGTCGCAAAGATCTTTGACACGAAAGAATGTGATGCCCCGGTATCAAACAACACTTTAGCTGGAAAAGAGTTTACGGGGAATGTACCGAGAACGACGTCAGGAGCTTCCTCAGCTTTGTCGATCTTGACATGATTCACCCTTGCGGTCCTCCCGACAGGCCTGTTGTTGGAGTTGAAGGCTTTAGCCGGGGGAGCACGCACCATTGCCTAGTTTGTGTTGGGACGAGGTGGTGGTGGAGGTAGCTGCCTCTGCGTGCACTTGTCAGCGTAGTGCCCCGTCTGCTTGCACTTGTAGCAAGTGACGACACGAGGAGTATCTGGCCTTGGCTGCCCCATTGAAAACCTCTGACCTCGCATGTGAGCTGGGTTCGGTGGGCGGGGAGCGAAGCCTGGAGAAGCTTGGGCATGTGGAGCCCGAGTGACAGCACCATTTGGCACCCAGATGCGGCGCTTCTGCGGAGGGGTGGTCATGTTGGAGGAGGAACCACCCTCACGCGAGTGCTTTCGAGACTCCTCGAACGCCTTGCGCCCATTTTCTTCATTGAGCGCGGTGTTAACGAGCTCCTCGAAGTCTTTGGCCTTGATGTTGGTGAGGGCGTACTTGAGTTCCGGGTTAAAACCTCTGCGGAACCTTGCCATCTTCTTAGCCTCAGTGGACACCTCATCACCAGCGTAACGAGCGAGGCGATTGAACTCACTCTGATAGCCAATGACGTCCAGCTTGCCCTGCTTGAGGGAGCAAAACTCTTCACGCATCCTTTCCATGAGACCATCTGGAATGTGGTGCTTCAGGAAAGCTTCCTTGAAACAGCCCCAGGTGATTGGGTATCCAGCTCTCATGGTCTGGTAGTTCTCCCACCAAGTAGCTGCCTGACCCTTCAGTAGGTAGGAGGCATACTTGACCTTGTCTTCCTCAGCAACGTGAGCAATGTCCAGAGCCTTGGCCATCTCACGGATCCAGTCATCAGCATCCAGAGGCTCGCGTGTTGCCACGAAAGCTCTTGGCCCCAGACTCAGAAACTCCTTGATACTGACTCGTGGAGCGTTCTGGTTGTTGTGCTGATTAGCCTGGAACTGGGCCATCTGCGTCACGACCTGAGTCATCTGAGTCAACAGCTCCGTGATTGGCGGTGGCTCAGGCGGGTTGTTCCTTGTTGGCGGCATCCTGAATGGAAATGCATTTTAGCACAACAACAGAAAAAGGATAGACTTGGTAACCGAAAGAGAGATTATTCCGACGCATGAATAGATAACCAACAGGTACATCATCACATGTTCAAATACATCAGAATATCCAACACACCATAAATGGTTCGAATGCCAAAGGGTAACTAAACATAGCTAAGAATAGATACATCGGTACTCCCATGCTCATCACGCAGGACGGCGGTGAGTAGTACGAGGAGAGGTACGGTGAGGAGCACGCGCACGAAAGTAGGTAGAACAACGATCCACATAGATCTGACGTGGCCTGAGAGCGACTCTAGGTGTGGTGAAGTACATAGCGTCGACTCCCTGTGCTCCAAAGCGTGGAATCCTAGTGTAACCAGCACCGAGGTTGAGGAGTGGACCTCTGATCGGCTCGTAACCTCCAGCATCTGGCAGACGACGACCAACTGGCTGATCGAAACATGCAAAGCGCTCATCTCCAACAAAGTCTGTGGTGTAAGTCGCCAGACGAGTCAAAGCAAGATAGAGCTGCTCTCTGACTGAAACCAACTCCTGAGATAGTGTGTTGGCCACTGCGTCACTGTGCCTCACAAACTGAGCGGTGGTGTGCAGCCTTGAGTTATCATGCTCGTAGACATCCAGGTTGTCGTAGAGAGTGAAGTGAGCTCCCTCTGAAGTGATGTAACCACGGGGGATGTGGTGATAGATAGAATCGTCAAATCCCCAGTAGTCAGCACGAAGGACGGTGAGACTCACATAAGCTGCCTGCTGCACGGCCATATCCACTGTGGAACCTACTGCCTCGTAGCGGTGGATAACGCTCATGCGATCATCTGACAGAATGTAGACGATAGCCTGGTAGTAGGTCTGCTCAAACTCTCGCTGCTGCTTGTAGACCTGGTACTCTGGTGCCCAACGGAACCCCAGAAAAGTGACCATGTCTCTCAGCATCTCCGGATAACCGGCAGTGCTCTCATAACGAGTCATCCGTACCACCTGCGGGTAGAACCTGAGATCCATCTGCAGATGATCGGGGAAGTTTTGATTAGACTCCGGTAGAAGAAACTGAAGTGGAAAGAAACAACAAGGTTTCAACAGACGATAAGGATGTTGAGAAGAACAGGATATCGAAGCAACATCGAGAAACACGAGACCAAAACACCTGAGGTACTACGGAAAACCCATCCGGGCTTCTAAATGATCAATATCTACTGCTTAAGGAATAGAGGATCTGCTTCCGGGGCTTACACGCCTCCGTTCTCAATCATGAGTAGGCAACATGATAAATCATGTCACAACCACCTCCATTCCTATGGACTAGTAGATATAACTATCCTAGAGAAACCAGGATACTTGAAATCCTAACTTGAAAGTTTAGGTGAGAAGAGAAAAACAACGTTGCACTTTACCAGAAAAGAGTGGGTGGGTGGGGAAAGAAGAAAAATGGCAGAATTCCTACTCTCACGTTTCATTTTTCCTATATAGCTACAAAATAGTTTCTAGACTCAACTGCGACCAGTAAAAGGGATCCTACAGGCAGACAGGCCCTGATACCATTTGTCGCACCCGGACTTCTAGAGGATACTCGCAGTTCCGTTGAACAGTAGTTGATTGGATTACGGGGCTTACCGGAACCCGGATCTCTTACGAGTAGGCCAACACACGTATGTGTGACAACCAACCCCTACTGTTCATCGTCTACGTAAACCATCCCATAGAAATCAGGATACTACCATTGACGTACTTCATACCATACACACATGGTACGTCAACGGTGTTTAACAAAATGATAGCACAACAGATCTCTAAGACACAAATAAATAGAAATAAGTTGCAAATAGCTCTCACTAGAGCAGAGATAGCAAATACAATCATCCAGAGGACACATGTCCCAACATATCATCGTTACATCTCAGCGGAAGCATTCAAAGGGTCTGAGTACAGACAAATCCAAATAGGCTTAAGAAGCTGGAAACGAAAAGACGGAGCCCATCCACGATGTCTCGGATCCTGCCCGGGTCCGCTATCTACTCGTCAGCAGCCTCGTCAAACTCCACGTAGTAGCCGTCACGGGGATCCTCGTAAGCGTAGTCTGCGAAAACCACAGCCCCAAAGGGGTCAGTACATAAACGTACTAGCAAGCAAGACTCACAGTTCACCAAAATGTAACTCGTCAACACCAAGCGCAGATGCTTTGGGTTCAACGGAAGAAAGGGTGATACAAAAGATGTGGCAGCTGGCTGCACTAACCAACTACAGAACATGATACAACTTCCGGCTAACAGAAAGGGGATAAGATAGCGTATCGTACCCAACTATAACTAACCACCAAATCAAACCCATCCTGGATCTCGCCCCTTATCCAAAGAAGCAATCCGAGGATAACTCACACAGTTGGATTAAAGATGGATCAAGTTATTGTGGCAATAAGGCTATTACTAGTCAAGTTATCATTAGTTAGGTGTAAGTTGTTCTGAGTACTTGTTAGCCAGTACTTTCACCAAGTTAACCATAACCGCGGAAAACACGGCTTCTCGAGAAGATTTATCCCTGCAGGGGTGCACCAATTTGGCCGTACACGTAAGAATATCCCGCCAGACGGGAATCAAACCCACCAAGCGAGGCACTCTACACAACTCAACTCTTCTTCGCATCAAGCCCAAAGAACCACGTGCTATGCGTGCGCGGCTAATCGAGCCCCACGAAGAAAAGGGGACCCTCATAGCACTGGAAGACCACGCCGCCCTAAATGCCGACTACAAAAGTTCCACCCTGGCCTCGGGTTCGTACCTGCATATGCGTGCATCAAATGGAAAGCCCGAACTAAGTGTGGCGATTTGGACGAGATGCGAATCGAGTCAAATTGAGGGGGGCGCCCATACACGCTTCCCACATGCGGATAGTGCGCTCATCATGGATCAGTAGACAAGACCCTTTTCCTAATTAGGGTCGACACTAGCAGGCCTCAAAACCACGCCGGGCCTCCTGCCGGTGCCTTATCAACAAGTTATTATTACCCAAAAATTAATAGGTTGTTGTTTAACATCGAGCCCCAGTACATAATAGAAATATAGTAACAGAAAGTAACGGGTAACAGACTCGAGTAAAACAACCTAAGCATGCTAGTAAGACACGGGCAACAAGCAATGGGGTTATAGGTGTGGAGGTGAGGCTATATCAGGGTTCAGGGTATCATGTGATAGGTTCGTAACAGAAGCAACGATACATAGGGCTAGCAAAATAGACAACGGAAAGTATCGGTAACCAATTTTGAAGGAACACAGTGGTTCATGTGAGTGATAACTTGCCTGCAAACTCAGCAGCCTGGTACTGAGCTAGATCCTCAGAAGGGGTGTCGTAAGTATCGTCTGTCTCAACGTCGGCGTCTATCCGAGAAGAAAGCAAACAAACAACGCAGAGAGATAAACAATCAATAACATGGCATAATGCACAATCATGGGATGATGCATGACCATTTAATTGATTCATAGAAATAACCTAGTTGACATGGTAACAACATGATTAAATGGACCCACATGCAAGTTGAGTTGCATATGAAAAGCCCATGAATTATGGTTGAAACAATTGTTTTACAACTAACCAACAGCTGAAAGTGGTTTAGTATGATGCATGGATGAAGAAAACAGCAAAATAACAACAATAGAAACAAGTGGAAATGAGGTTTACCAATTTTGGAATTTTAGTTATTAAGTTAAGGAATTTTGGTTCCTTAAAGGTTTCACACCAGCATTTGTTGTTTTCATCAATTTAAAGTGTTCAAAACAAATAACAAAATTCATATTTTAAAAGAACACACAATTTTAGGTGGATTACATGTTTCAAATATTGAAAAAGGAATTAGGATGAATTTATTATGAATTAAACGAGATCAAACAAGTTTTAAATGAATTTAAAACTAGCATGAATATTATTTGAATTTTATTTGTTCAAAACATAAATTCAAATTCATATTTGAAAAGTTTATACTTTTCTGGTTTGAAAACATATTTTATATGTTCAAAAATATTTTAATTTGAGCAAGTTATGAATTTAGCAATTTTAAATGATTTAAACAAGGTTTAAATTATTTAAGCAATTTTAATTATTCAAAACATGAAATAAAATTTATATTTGGAAAGATGGTTCAAAAAGGCATGGAAAACATATTTTATTTATGTTATTTGGATTAAGTATGAATTATTTATGGAATTAACCAAATTTCAAATGAATTGTTTGAATTTGAAATTTGGATGCATTTGAATTAGTCAAAACAGAAAACAAATGGTTTGAAGATAGATAATTAAATTTGGTGCAGTGCACATATTTTATTTTTATTATTTGGGTTTATAAAATAAAAGTTATTAGCAATTTAAACCTAGGGACTAATCTGTGAAAAGAAAGGACTTAAACTGAAAAAGAAAAGGCTGAAAAACAGTTTTTACTCTGCAGTGGCCAGCCACTGCCACTGACAGAGGGGCCTAGGGCCAGCGTGGATGCACGCGTGGCAGCACTGCGCCCACAGCAGCTGACAGGGGGGGCCACCCTGTCAGTGCGCTGCGCAAAAATGGGGTTTTTATCTCTGCGGCGAGGGGGATGCGAACCCACGACCGGGCCGTGCGCGCGCAACGCTGCTACCAGTGCGCTGCTCGTTCAGTTTTGTCAGGTAAGGGGATGCAGTGAGGTTAACATTCAGTTTCGTAAACTGAATTTTCTGCGCGCGCGCGTGACTGAACCTGACAGAGAAACGACGGTGGACGGCGGCGAGCTGCTCGCGGCGATGCTGGATGTTGCTGCTGGCTCGTGGGTGTTGCGTGTGGGGTGCTGTGATGTGGTGCATGTGCTCGTGCCAGAGAGGAAGGAGGAGAGGGATACGGCGATCACCTCCGGTGTAGTCGAGCAGAGGCTCGGGGCAGAAACGGCCGGCGACGACGTGGCAGATGGCGGCGGCGCTCCGGTTGGTCTCAGTCACAGTGGCGGTGTCGATGATGTCGAGGAAGGTGAGGTGGTCCGATTCCCGTGGTCAAGTGGGAAGATGGCGCATCGAGGTGGCGGTGGTCATGGTGGATTCAGAGATGGCGTTTCCGGTGAGGTTGCAGAGAGGGGATCGGGGCAGAGAGATGGTGATCGACGGCGACGCGAGGGAGGGACTAGGGTAGCAGGTGGTCTAGGGCTAGCTCGGGGCCTAGGGCTGCTTTTTATAGAGGGCTAGGGGCGCTGCTGGCCGTGCGCTGCTGCTGCCGGCGACGTGGCACCGGCAGATCTCCTGCCGTACCGCGAGAAGAAAGAGAGGGGGGAGTGAACCGGTATGCGGGCCAGGGAAAAGAAGAAAATGGGTTGGGCCTGCGTGCTGCCCCCCCCTTCTGGGCATTTTTTTTCCTTTTTTATTTTTCTTCTTCTGTTTTCTTTTTGCACAAATGGAATTGGAAGAAAAAGATAAGTTTTAGGGCTAGGAAAATTTTAGAAATTTTTTGGTTAAGTTAGTTATTAAAATAGCAACTAATTGTCAACTTTGTTTTCCAAAAGTTTCAAATTTAAATTGCTGTTTGTAATTTAATTCAAATTTGAAAGAATTTTGGATTAAAAGATTTATTGAAAACAAGAATTCAATTAGTTTGATCCTTATTGTTTAATTAGAAACAAATGATTAGAATTGTTGTGTAATTTTCATTATTTCAAATTGGGTGCTGTTTGTAGAATGTGATTTGAATTTTGAATAACATTGGAATTAATTGATTGATTAAAAGCCACCATTTTTAATAGTTGAACCTTATGGATTAATTGGAAACAAATGAGGTATTGAGTTGAACTTTTTATTTGAAAAAGATTGTAACATGACAAGTATGAAACAAAGGTTTGAATATTGTTTGACTTTCAACTGTGAAAACAAATAAAAACAGATGCAAACAAATAGGAAACAAATGCAATGAGTATGATGACATGATGCAAAACTTTAATTAAACAAGAAATCAAACATTCTAGGGGTGTTTTCATACTTGGGATGTTACACTGAGCGTGCCCACGTCGACAGCAGCAGGCAAGCAACGGCCACGAGCTCTCCCCCTCCTCCTTTTAGCTCGAGGCCGAGCCCCCCTCGGTGCCCTAACTCTCCTCCTCTCTTCCTCTCGCCGCCTGCAGCTCCTTCCTCCATCTCTCTGCACGCTGCTCCTCTCTCTCTGTTCTGTACCGAATCACCACCGCCACCGTACTGTTTCCCGGCGATCGCTGCGCCCAAGTTGCCCCACCGGCCAGGTTAGGGCCGGGAACGGAGCCGCCACGCCTCCCTCTCCCGCGCCGTTTCCTCGGTTTTCCCCGAGGGCCACCGGAGCGCCGCCGCCGTCCTCATTTTCGCCGCCGGCCACCCCCACCGAGCGCCACCGTCCCCTTCTCCTTTGAACCCTCCCGGTGAGCTCTCCTCTTACCCTTCCATCCTCTCTGTCACGTGCATGCCCCCGAGCACCCGCAACCACAGCGAGCCACCCCGCAGCGGCCACCGCGAGCAGAGCGCCGCCGGCGGGCTCTGTTCCTCCGTCGAGGTTCAGTAACCGCTCCTGCAGGAAATTCAGTTAACGCCGATAACTGAAGGTTATCCTCCCCATGCACCGTACCTGTCAACAAACGCTCAGCCACCGCAGTGGCTATGCACTCGCTGCGCGCGCACAGGGGGTCGCGGGTTCGAATCCCTCCCCCGCGCGTTAGCAACAAACCTTTTTTTTTCAGATCCAGCACAGCACTCTATTTCGCACACAAGTCCTTGTAGATTTTTTCTAGGTCCCTGTAATGTTTTTTTAAGTCCCTGGCTACTAAATAAAATGGCAGATTAATACCTACACTTCAAAAATGCATAACTAAATTATTACAACTCCAAATTCAACATTTTAAATATGTATTCTGTATCAAATTAAATTCTCTACCCAAATATAAATTTTGTTTACTGTTTTGAATATTTTAATTTGGTGAAATATTTGAATCCTTGTTTAATTCACTTAATTTTGCAAAATTCATAACTTGGGCATAAAAATTCCAAACTCAACAAATAAAATATGTTTTCCATGCTACATTAAACCCTCTTTCCAAATATAATCTTTGTTTCATGGTTTGAATAATTAAAATTGGTTAAATAAGTTAAACCTTGTTTAAATCATTTAAAATTGCTAAATTCATAACTTGGTCAAATTAAATTCTTTTTGAACACATAAAATATGTTTTCAGACCAGAAAAACATAATCTTTTCAAATATGAATTTTAATTAATGTTTTGAACAAATAAAATTCAACTAATATTAATACTTGATTTAAATCCATTTAAATCTTGTTTAAACTTGTTTAATTCATAAGTAATTCATTTTAATTCCTTTCTCAACAAGTGAAACATGTTTTCCAACTAAATTTTGTGTTCTTTTCAAATATGAACTTTGTTATCTGTTTTGAACAATTAAACTTGATGAAAACAACAAATGCTTGTGTAACACCTTTAAGAAACCAAAATTTCATAACTTAATAAATAAAATTCCAAACTTGGTAAACTTCATTTCAAATTGATTCTATTGTTGTTTCCTTTTTGTTTTCATCATGCATGCATCATGCTAATCAACTTTCACATGGTAGTTATTTGTAGATCACTTAATCCAACCTTAAAACATGTGCTTCCATATGCAATCCAAATTGCATATGGGTCCATTTAATTATGTTATCCTGTCCATTAGCTTATCTTTGATGCACCAATTAAATTGTCATGCATCATCCCATGTTTGTGCACTATGCCATGTTATTGATTGTTTGTCTCTTTGCGTTGTTTGTTTGCTTCTTCCCGAATAGACGACGACGTTGAGACAGACGAGGTTTACGATACTACTTCAGAGGAGTTAGCTCAGTACCAGGCTGCTGAGCTTGCAGGCAAGTATTCACTCACATGAACCATTGTGTTCCTTTCCACACTGGATACCGATACTTTCCATTGTCTATTCTACTAGCCGTATGTATCGTTGCTTGTGTTCCGAACCTATCACATGTCATCCTGTAACCCTGATATGGCCTCACCTCCACACCTATAACCCCGTTGCTTGTGCCCGTGTCTTACTAGCATGCTTAGGGTTGTGTTCGCTCGAGTCTGTTGTCCGTTACTTTCTGTTATCATATTTTATTATGTTCTGGGGCTCGATGTTAAACAATCAACCTGTTAATGTTATGGGTAATAATAATTTGATGATAAGGCACCGGCAGGAGGCCCGGGTTAGGGTTTTGAGGCCTGCTAGTGTCGACCCTAATTAGGAAAAGGGTCTTGTCTACTGATCCATGATGAGCGTGCTCACCGCATCCGGGTGGTGGTATGGAACCCCCCTCGACTTTGACCTGATCCGCAGTTTGTCCGAAGAGCCACACTTAGTTCGGGTGTTCCATTTGGCTCATACGCATGCATGGGTCGCTCCCATGGTTACTGTTGATAATGATGACGCACACATATAGGGCGAGGCCTGTATTGCCGGGGTGTTGCGTCCTGCGGGAGTTTTGCACACTTGCGCTGAGTATTCGGCTGCGTGGCTGGGACCTTATAGCTCCGTGGCTCCTAGGACAGGCTGTAGAGATGGTTCGAGTCGTGTCAAGCCAACCTAAGTTTTAGTTGGTGGCTTGAGTGTGTACGGGTACTGGAGCACACCCTGCAGGGATGAATCTTCTCGAGAAGCCGTGTTGTCCGCGGTTATGTGACGACTTGGTGAAAGTACTGGCTAACAAGTACTCAGAACAACTTACACCTAACTAATGATAACTTGACTAGTAATAGGCTTATTGACACAACAACCTGATCCATCATTAATCCAACGGTGTGAGTTATCCTCGGATTGCTTCTTTGGATAAGGGGCGAGATCCAGGATGGGTTTGTTTGGAGTTAGTTGTAGTTGGTTCCTATACGCTATCTTATCTCTTTCTGATTGCCGGAAGTTGTAGTATGTATCTGTAGTGGGTTAGTGCAGCCCGCTGCCGCATCTTTTATATCACCCTTTCTTCCGTTGAACCCAAAGCATCTGTGCTTGGTGTTGACGGGTTACATTTTGGTGAACTGTGAGTCTTGCTTGCCAGTACTTGTCTGTACTGACCCCTTTGGGGCTGTGGTTTCCGCAGACTACGTTTCCGAGGATCCCCATGGTGGCTACTACGTGGAGTTTGACGAGGCTGCTGACGAGTAGATAGCGGACCCGGGCAGGATCCGAGACTACGTGGATGGGCTCCGTCTTTTCGTTTCCGGCCTCTTAGGCCTATTTGGATCTTGTCTGTACTCAGACATTTTGGATGCTTCCGCTGAGTTGTAATGATGATATGTTGGGACATGTGTCCTCTGGATGATTGTATTTGCTATCTCTGCTCTAGTGAGAGCTATTTGCAACTTATTTATATTTATTTGTGTCTTAGAGATCTGTTGTTCTATCATTTTTGTTAAACGCCGTTGACTTACCATGTGTGTATGGTATGAAGTACGTCAATGGTAGTATCCTGATTTCTATGGGATGGTTTACGTAGACGATGAACAGTAGGGGTTGGTTGTCACACATACGTGTGTTGGCCTACTCGTAAGAGATGCGGGTGCCAGTAAGCCCCGTAATCCAATCAACTACTGTTCAACGGAACTGCGAGTATCCTCTAGAAGTCCGGGTGCGACAAATACCACTTGCATCACACTCAATTTCGAATTGTTTGTTGAAATTAGACAATATTAACAATGGGGCCAAAATCAATTTGTTTTTTATCTCATCAAAAGCAATATATTGTTCAACCCCCCATGTAAAATCAACACCCTTTTTAGTTAACTCATTTAATGGTGTAGCAAGAGTAGTGAAATCCTTGACAAATCTTCTATAGAAACCAGCCAACCCATTAAAACTTCTCACTTGACTAACATTTGTTGGAATAGGCCAAATTTTAGTAGCTTCAATTTTAGATTCATCCACTTCAATACCATGTTTAGACACAACATATCCCAGAAATATGACCTTATCTTTGCAAAAAGTGCACTTAGCAAGATTACCATATAATTTATTTGCTCTTAACACATGCAAGACTTGTCTAATATGAGCAACATGTTCATGTTCATTGTGGCTATATATGAGAATATCATCAAAATAAACTACCACAAATCTACCAATAAACTCTCTCAAAACATGGTTCATAAGTCTCATGAAAGTACTAGGTGCATTAGTTAAACCAAAAGGAATCACTAACCATTCATATAAACCAAATTTAGTTTTGAAAGCAGTTTTCCAATCATCCTCCTCTTTCATCCTAATCTGATGATAACCACTACGCAAATCAATTTTAGAGAAAACAAGAACACCACTGAATTCATCTAAAATGTCCTGCAAACGAGGTATATGATGACGATAACGAATAGTGATGTTGTTAATTGCTCTACAATCTACACACATGCGCCAAGTACCATCTTTCTTAGGGACTAAAATAACAGGAACAACACATGGAGATAAGCTAATTCGAATATAACCTTTGTTGAGAAGCTCCTGCACTTGTTTCTGAATTTCCTTGGTTTCTTGGGGATTTGTCCTGTAAGGGGCTCGGTTTGGCAATGTTGCTCCAGGGATCAAATCAATCTGGTGCTCAATGCCACACAATGGTGGCAGCCCTGCTGGTACCTCCTCTGGAAAAACATCATCAAAGTCCTGTAACACATGATAAACACCCAGAGGAATAGGGGTCATGTCAGAAGAAACCAAAATTTCTCCCTTGTGCATAAGCACTATAGGAAGCATACTAGGATCCTCACTAAATTCTCTCAAGTCCTCTTTGGTGGCGAACATACATAATAGGCTCACTCCCTCACTTTTATGTTTACCACTCAGCTTGTTTTTATCACTCATAGAAGGATTACTCTCTTGTTTTTCTCTCTCACTCGCCTTCTCTAAATTCACTTCAGTTTTTTGACGAGACTCATTTACAATTTGCTATGGTGTCATAGGTATGAAAATAATATCCTTCCCATTCTAATTCAACTGGTATGTGTTATCTCTCCCATTATGTGTAACATTCCTATCAAACTGCCATGGTCTCCCAAGCAACATGTGACAAACAGACATGGGCACAACATCACACTCAATAGTATCAGTATAGGGCCCAATTTGGAGCTCCACTCTCACCATGTAGCTCACCTTCATCTCTCCTTTATCACTCAGCCACTGTATATAATAAGGATGAGGGTGTGGAATATATTTCAATTTCATCTTTGCAAATAGCTCTTTACTAGCAAGATTTCTGCAACTCCCTCCATCAATAATCACTTTGCAAGCCATTTTAGGACCTACAATTTCTTTGGTTTGGAAAAGATTGCACCTCTGATTTTCTGGAGAAGGAACAACATTCAAAGCAGCAACATTTTGTGAGCAAACAATTGTGGGGTAATGGGTGGCATAAGCATCAAGTGGACCACCTTGATCATCACAATCATCCTCCTCATTAGGATCAGAATCATCTCCAGTCTCATACTCATTATCCTCATTAACAAGCATGGTCTTTTTATTTGGACATTCTCTCTTGAAGTGGCCTTTACCTCCACATGTATGACATGACATATCTCTATTTTGGGATGTAGAAGTAGTAGATCCACTAGCACTTGCTTCTGGTTGCACTTGCCTCTTAGAAGTAGAGGGGGTGCTCTCGGCCTTGGGTATAGAAACCCCATGGCTAGGTGTGGGCTATGGTGATGGTGATGAAAAACTGGAATTTCTAGGTGAAAACACCCTTCTAGCACTCATCCTTGACTCCTCGGCTAGCTGTGATTCAGCCTCCCTTGCATGATGTAATAATTCAGTCATATAATTATATTCAAGGTGCCTCACAATGCTTCTGATTTTGAATTGTAAACCTGAGAGAAAACGTTGCATAGTATGTTCTGGTTCTTCTCTCACTTTGGCCCTCTGAATAATCAACTCCATCTCTCTATAATAAGCATCAACAGACAATGTACCTTGCTTCAATTGTTGCAATTTATCATATAGTGTTCTCACATAATTCTTTGGCACAAATCTTCTCCTCATGAGTTTCTTCATAGTAGCCCAAGTAACAACTTCAGGATCACCATTTTCCACCCTCAATTGTGTAATATTATCCCACCACAAAAGAGCATAACCATCAAAACTAGAAGAAGCCAATTTGATCTTTCTATCTTCATTGCAATCATGCAATCTCCATAGCTTCTCAATTTTCAGCTCCCACATCAAATACTCTTCTACATCATCATTATCAAAGGTGAAAGGAGGAATAGAAAATTTAGGCTTGCCCAAACCATCATCCTCTATTATTTTCATGAACTTGTACCCTCCTTGCAGCAAATCCTCCATGGCCATTATGAGCATGGGCTCGGCCTGGCTCCCAATCATCATCATTACCTCGTTGTTCTAACTGAGTAGACAATTGAGCAATTTTTCTAGTCAAAGTTGTGAGAGATTCTTGCATAATATGAACAGATTCCTGAGAAGCAGCTTTCTCAATTTTAATATCCATCTGTTGTAAATCCCTCCTCGAGCTCTCATCATAAGCATCAAGTTTCTTATCAATTCTGGAACTGATCAGGTCTCTAAATTTGGAGAGATCTCCCCATGTGAGCACATCATCAACAGTCTTCTTAGAAGTGGCCTCGGTAGTTTTCCCATCAATTTTATCCACCTGCACATCACTAGCCACATACTCCATGGATTAATGTGTTAGTGAAAACAAAAATTTGGGATGCGGTGTTCTCTCACAACTCACTCAAAACAGCAAAGCAATGAGGTCAACTTACTGTTCCAAAGTGAGTAGCAATACTTACCACAAGTAAAACATCACTACTATGACTTGGTGTGAATAAGAGAATACCCAGGGATTTTAGCTAACACAAGGCAAAACAGGAGATATAGTGGGGCTTGGTATGGATACCTAACAACACCAATAACAAGTCCTATTTGTTGTTTGTGATGATAGAAAAACAACACCTAGGAAACACACACCAAAGTGGAGACAAATGTGGCAATGAAATTATATGGATGGGAATATTGCAATGCTCTCGAAAGACACTAGCTATGCTCAAATATATGACAGGCACAAGATTGCTCAATGGAAAGTGTCAATATAGTAGTGGTGAAAAAAGCTCCAAAAACAATATGTAGCAATGTATCTCAAGGCCTTTCTTTTTCTGTTTTTCTCAATTCTGTTTTTCTCTTTTTCTATTTTCTGTTTTTCTCTTTTTTTTATACTTTTATAATTGGCCAAAAATAACTAGGAGCAAAAATATGCACAATATTATCAATGTGACACAATGTATGTGAATATGAGCAGCCTGGAGTGAGCAATAAATAGCTATTCTATTGGGAAATATACCTATATGTTGCTGTAGAAAGGCTGTGTCTAAGTCTCACAATGATCGGAAAAGAAAACCTAAAGAAACTGTAAAAGAAAATCAAACCGAAAAATAATTGTAGCTACTAGAAAACTCACGGCAGAAACTTGTACCGCGGCAGAGAAACTGCACGATTTGGTACCCACGGCAGCGTACCGCGGCAGAAAAACGCGAGAAAAGCGTGCCGTACGGCAGCGACCCGCGCACGCACAAAGGCAGACGTTGTCTGTGGTTCGACGTGCGGCAGGGAACGTGGGCGCGGCAGCGAGGTGAGCGCGCAGCAGAGAAACGAGCGGTTCTGTGCCCGCGGCAGCGCGTTTGTGGCAGGAAACGAGAGCAATATCTGTCGCGACGGCAGGGACACATCAGCGAGCGCATGCGTAAGTTTTATGGGTGCGCGCACGATGGAAACCGAGTTCGGCTAGGGCGCGGCAGTGGTAGGAATCCGAGTACGACAGGGAGACGATCGGTGGCAGGGTTTTAGTGATTTTTGTGCCGCGGCAGAATATCAACTCCAGCACGAATTGGAAGAACAATTGCACCCGGATTGGGAATTTTGAGGGGATTTCGGTGGACTCTAAAGGAAGAACTCGACGAACACAAGAACCCTAAACCTACACCGAACTAAAACAAGACACAAAAGGATAAAAGAAACACAAAATCAAAACACAAAACAACAACTAGTGGATGAAATTGGTGATGATCTATGGCTATGGCAACAACTACTCCTATTTTTTGTGGCTTTTTCGGTGGATAGGTAATGAAAAACAAACTAATCTACTAGAACATGATAGCTCACCGAGTTAACCTGTAAATCTGATACCAAGATGATAAGGGGTTGCCCGATCTTCTCGATGAACTCACACGATAACGAGGATCTGATAACTTGTGTCTCTCCACGAACTCTCCGGCTAATTCATGATGCCAATTGCAACAACAACCAATCCCTTGGATATTTGCAAATCCTCACACTTGCACGAGCAGCCACTGACTACTAGTGGTCCTGTATCAACTAATTGCCAGTGGAATAGCAGATAACACGCAAAACTTGCAGTATGATCAATTCCTGATGAATGCTTCGAGCAATCACAATGGAGTCTAGGGTTTATGTTTAAAGGTAGCCTAACCTTTCACACGCAGGTGAAGAGGTATATATGAGGGGGGGGGGCGGCCACAAGGGGGTTGCGCAAGCACCAGCTCAACTCGACTAGGACTCAACCCTTAAGGGGTTTGGACTCGGACCAGGGGATACAAACTGACCCATGAGAGGGGGTGCGGCCAATAGGCATGCAAGCCCTTATTCTACACGCATTGGGACACCCTAGGACATGTCCTTGGTGCCCCCATAAGCCTAATGCGCATCACACAAATATATGGGCTTACACACCCTAAGACATGTCCTTGGTGCTCCCATCTCCATCATGCATAGCTCCTGGTTTCTCCTTCTTGTGTGTGATGCCATGATCATCTCTCTCCATGTGTTCTCCCATGCATTGCTCCATGGCTCCATGCTCCTCTCCTCCAATAATGCTTGTGTTATCAATAACCTGAATCATACATAAATGCAGGTATTTAGGTAGTATAAAATTCTCATAACCACAAATATCATAATGTAATAAGAGTGAGGTCACCTGCTGTTCTATTAGTTCTGTTCTTGATCTAGTCATTGGTCGAATCCTCACTTCATCATGTTTCTCTTGAACAACAACATCATCATCAATGGGAGAAATAGTAGATGCACTAGGGACGTTCTCATCACCTACCGTCATCATCAGCGTTAGATCATGGATAATTTTCATCTCCCACCGGGTCCTGTGAGTTCTGAGGAAGAACTTTATGAGAAAAAATGGCATTCCAAGCACACTTACTGGCTTGGCGATGATGCCACCTCTCTTGGACAGTTTTGGGCAACAAATACCTCTCAGGCCAGCTCGAGTCAGGCTCCACCACCACCCCATGATGATGATGATGAGGACGAGGACGATGATGATCAAGATGACGAGGGCATCGAGGCTTGAGTTCCCCCTTTTTGGTGCCTTGATACCAAGGGGGAGAATTATCTTAGTGATCTTTGCATTTGCATAGCATGCATCCATTTGCCATTTTCTTTCTTCTAGTTGAACTCCTCATTTGGTTTATGGTTGTTATTCCTATGTGCTATCATAAGACTATGTCATTTTCGGGATATCTATTCTATGTTGAACACTATGTCATTCTCGAAATATCCATATTTGTGGTTATCCTACTATATTCATTCCTTGATGAGAAGTATGGTGAGATGATATCATATCCCTTCATACATGATTAATTGCTATGGATACATATCTTACCTTATTATTATGATAAAATGTCAAT
The DNA here is from genome assembly GCA_028641055.1 of Alopecurus myosuroides. Lineage (NCBI taxonomy): Eukaryota > Viridiplantae > Streptophyta > Magnoliopsida > Poales > Poaceae > Alopecurus > Alopecurus myosuroides. The sequence goes on along the minus strand of CM054057.1, from coordinate 368,736,231 downwards.
GGATTGAGTAGATAAATCTTATAGCTAAAGATTCTTAATTCTCTATCATAAAGAAATTTTGGGAACTATATAGCCCTAGAGATTATCTTGAACTATAACATGTAGGGAGATCTAAATAGCCCCAATTATGTGTGCCCTCAATATGATAACACAATTTATAATTATGGGCACACACATAGGGGGAGCTTCTAGATATTATTTCTCCCTCACAAATGCTTCAATCAATTTATTTTCTAGATCCATATGTTGTCATAAAACATCAAGAAGGGGGAGATTGAAAGGACATGTTCCCTAATCCTAGTTTTTGATGTTTGATTACAACACTTGGAAGTATTTGACCACTGTGCTTAAGTGTTCTAGGAAACAAATGACAAATATACAAAGCTATAAGAGCACAAAAATGGAGAAAGAAAAACAAGGCAAAACACTTGTTTGTTGAAGAAAAGAGTCAAAGAAAGAAGAAGGAGAAAGAAGAAATTGAAGGGGAAGAAGAAGAAAGGAAAACTGCATGGCCGGCCTAGCCGGGCCTCAGGCCGGGCGGTTCTGTTAGGTGGCCGGCCTGGTGGCCAGCCCAGGTCCGGCTCTCCCCTGCGCAGGCCAGGCGCTGCCTAGCCGATCTGATAGCAGTCCCAGGCCAGGCTCGAGGCCGGGGGCGTTGGTGTGCTGGCCGGCCTAGCAGCCGGCCCAGGCCGGCCCCTCTGCACCCAGGCCGGGCTCCCTGCACGGCTGGCCGGCTTGCCTGCCGGCCAGGCCGGGCACTCTGCACAACATCAAGATACCCCCCCCCCAACGCCACTTTCTTCCCCCCACTATAAATAGGACTTGTCTCCTACCTTTTGGAGATGTCAAACAAGCTTTCTCTCACCTCCATTGTTGACCACCTCCAAGCTCAAGGTTCTCCGCAAATACCCAACCAAAGCCATTGATCTCTTGGGATTTGGAGGTGAAGATCTAGATCTACAACTTCACCAAGCCGATTCGTCATCAACCCACTCACCCCCTAGGGATCTTGTTGTTCTTGGTTCATTGGAGCCAAGAATCTTGTTTCTTCTAGCTCATTGGAGTTTGGAGCCTTGTTGTTGTCCCCGAGGCTCTTGTGCTAGTGGATCTTGCTTCCCGGTGTCTTGGTGGCTCTGGGGATTTGGTGAGGACCCTCCAAAGTTGTGGAGTGTGCCTCATCCTTGTAAAGGTTCTAGTTGTCAACCTCAACGTCAACATAGTGCTTCGAGCATCTCCACATCGGTGGAAGTACGCGAAGGATAAACGGTGTGCCATTTGAGGGCTACTTGGTGTTTCACATTGGTGGCACCACATCGCTCCAACGGAGATTAGCTTCCATTGGGAAGTGAACTCCGGGATACATCTCCGCGTCATTGTGTTCGGTTATCCCTCAACTTACCTTTACTTGTTGCTACTAGCTTAGTCATAAATATACCTTGTGCTAGGTGTACTTGCTCAACATATAGGATTTTTCACCTAGTTGCATAATCTAGACAATCCATATTTGAGCACTATCTTGTTAAATCGAAAAAGAAGCTAAAATTTGTAGTTAACCTATTCACCCCCCCTCTAGTTAACCTCTCGATCTTCCACCAGGGAGTTCACCGAGCACTCATTGGAAGTGTTCCAAGATGCAAAGTCAGTCAAGAAAAACCACTCGACGCTTCTCCGAGCCAAAGCAGCGAGCACTCGAGAAGAAGTAAACAGACTCCTAGCCACCAAGTTCATCAGGGAGATCAAGATTTCAAGCTGGTTAGCAAACCCGGTGCTGGTCCCGAAGAAAAACACAGACATCCTTCGCGTGTGCATTGACTACACGTTGTTGAACAAACATTGCCCCAAGGATAACTTCCCGCTCCCGCGGATTGACCATATTATCGACTCCACGGCAGGCTGCCAACGCCTCTCCTTCCTACATGCCTACTCGGGCTATAATCAGATCAGGATGAAACAAGAAGACGAGGAGAAGACATCAGTCATCACACCACACGGTGTCTACTGCTAAACGACCATGCCTTTCGGGCTAAAAAACGCAAGCGCAACGCATCAGCGCTGCATGCAAAAATGCCTTGCCAACCTCATTGGCAAGAACGTACAAGTGTACGTTGACGATATCATGATCAAGACTCGAGTGGAGGACACACTCCTCGAGGAAATAAGAGGAACTTTCAACGCACTCAACGCATACAGAATCAAAGTCAACCCGACGAAATGCGTCTTCGGTGTGCCCGCCGGCCAGCTGCTCGGCTATTTGGTCTCAGCTCAAGGAATAGAAGAAAATCCAGAGAAGATTCAGGCAATCCTGACAATGAAAGAGCAGACAAATCTCCGCGGCGTCCAACAACTGGCAGGGCTACTGGCGTCCCTCGGTAGATTCATCGCAAGGTTGGGCGAGCAAGCCCTACCCTTCTACAAATTGCTTAAGAAAACAGATAAATTCGAGTAGACCACAGAAGCAAAAAATGTGTTCCTCGACTTGAAAAGAGTGCTACAGAGTAGACGAATACTAGCCACGCCTCACGAAGGAGAACCCCTCTACATCTACCTAGCCGCAACTAATAAAGTGGTCAGTACAGTAATCGTGGTCGAGCGACCAGAGGATGGAAAAAAAATACGGTGCACAGAGACCAGTATACTACCTCAGCGAGGTACTCTCACCGTGCAAGAAGCGATACCCCCACTACCAGAAGCTCGCGTATGGGGTGGTCTTTACAGCTCGCAAGCTTAAGAATTACTTCCAGGAGCATACCGTCACGGTGCTAAAAGATGCATCACTCGGTACAATCATGAACAATCCTATGGCATCCAGAAGAATCGCAAAGTGGAGCATCGAGCTAGGCGCCTGGGATATAGCATACACAGGACGCAACGCCCTCAAGTCCCAGGTGGTCGAAGAGTTTCTTTGCGAGTGGACAGAGCTGCAAACTCCATGACCTCTAGAATACACGAGCTCCTGGATCATGTACTTCGATGTGTCGAAAAGAAACGAAGGAGCGGGAGCTGGTGTAATCCTCATATCACCAAGAGGTGACAAGCTCAAGTACGTCCCGTGACTCGACTTTCCCCTCGATGATCCAACATCCAACAACGACGCCGAGTACGAGTGTAACATCCCAGATTTTTGGAATGTTCCAAAATCACTAAAATCTGAAAACTTTTTGTTTCTTGTTAAATGCTAGGCACCAAATCAAGGAAAAATCAAATACAAAAGAAATATTGTGATATAATCATGTTTGGTTTTGATAATCCCAATAAGCCCATATTTTCTAAACCCTGAAGGTTCACTCAAATGAATAATTTTGCAAAGTATTTTGAATCACTTAAATCAGATTATGATCCTTGATAAAGTTTAGCTTATATAAATATTTTATAGCCCCAAACCTATTTCTATGCATTACTAATTGTACGATTTTCATGAATGAATATTTAATATGAAAGTGAGCTTAAAGTATTTCAAATTCAATATCCTTAGTTCTGGATTTTATGAGACCACATTTTTTTTATCTTATTAAAGAAGGGCATAAAGGGTAAATTATGCAATTATGCATAATATGAAATTTCCAAACCGTTAAATGTGTTGAGAAAGTTTTACTGGATAATTTGAAACTATGTATAAGATTATTTTAAATTATAGGATTTTTTTTGAATTGTTTTGGTTGCTAAACCAAAAATTAGTAAACAAAAAAACAAGGAGAAGAGAAGCAAGCATAATGAGCCGACCTAGCCAGGCCAACGACCCGATCGTTCGGTCATCTTCCTCCCAGGTTCATGTACATAAACCGGTGGCGTGATCTCCATGTACGTAACTAGTACATGTACATGCATCGTACACGCATGGCACATGAACCTACACACCATTTGGTTTGGGTCTTTATCGATTCATATCTTATCTTCTCTCCTTGGTTTAGCTAGCACCAATCTATTTTTTTTTGCTGGCTTCTTTCGATTCCTATGTACGTACAAGCATGAAAGTAGCCATGCACCGTAGTGCTTGTTGTGTCTCTTCCCCGTTCTTTCTCTTGTGCACTGCTCGCACAACCAGGAGACCAAAGCCCAGCCGCACCAAGCCCAGCTGAGCGCACAACATCGCAGCGGAGGGAATCGTCGCTCTGCCCATTAATTGTCCCCTTCCCTTCCCGCACGTATACCTAGTAAACAAAAGAAACGGCAACTTTATACAAGGAAACTGTCGCCGCTGTTACGTCGCTCTTTTACTCGGGCAATGAATTTCCGATTCATTCGCATTCACCTTCCATATATGGAGCGCCCAGGTCGCCATTTTTCTCTCCTTTTTCATCTCCCGTCTCCACAAGAGCTTTAGGCTCTCACCCGAATCCAATCTTCCCCGGAGCTCGGACGGACACCGTCCTTATTCCCGGCGACTCCAACCACCGGAGACCAAGCTGCTGCGCCAGGAGGACCACGAGGAGGAGTAGGGTCTGTTCCCGAAACCGGAAATTCGTTCCGTTCATCGCACACGTCGCAGTTCACGCGTCCATCTGTTCGGTTCACCGACTTCCCGCGACGACTACATCGAGCTCGGTGAGAATCATAGAATTTCCTTGCACCAGCATGTTAGACTCACTGATGCCTACCTCCTAGACATGGTTTCCACTCATAGATCTTTATTTTGCCGCGTGGCCGTATGAACCGAACGCCACCGATGGCATTCACGTGTTAGCCTACCCTCCACACCTCGGATCAATGTCAACTTTTTGTACAAAACTTGCAAAATGATCATAGGAACCCAGCGACGATGTTACTTTTTGTATATCTATGATAGTTTACAAAATACTTTATAAGCTATATTGATACACCCCATGTTCATAGCAGATTTGATTTTGTTACATCCATACGTTCATATAGTGTTGTCCTGTTATTTGCATATGCTTGGTGTACTGCTTGCATATATATCCTGACGTGAAGGTTTGTTTAATTTAGTCGCAGCATGATTATGTGCTTAGCAATCACATGTTCAACCATGGTTTGGATGAGTAGAATGTAATCATACTATTTGTATATACCTATATCATTAAGTACCGTTCTTGCTTGGTTACTGCTAGGTGAACCATTCATGCTGCTATTATCTTAGTTAATTATCCATGATTGTCTAGTTTGATTATAGTGATCTTGCTTGATTATACATACCTACTATCAATCTCACGTTTAGCCATAGAGTTATGGTAGAATTTATTCATGTGTTCTTTATACCTTTAGCTACTGTTTTAGAATTTATGTACTGTTGTAGGATCTTTCTTGTTGATCTTGTACTTCACTTAGTATTGCTATGTCTATCATGCTTGTATGCTAGAATAAGAGGATTTTCAATGTTTATTCTTGCAATTTATCTTATGTTGTTACATGTCTACTTTAGAGGTTAATTACTTCCATTATAGTATATTACTAGATTTTACATGATTATCATGTTATGGTTCATGTTGTTCATATTTTTTTTACTTGGTGTTCATCATGCTAGAAAAAGTGTAATTCTTTGTTTTAGTGCATGATTAAATTTGATTATGTGTTTAGTTAGAGTCTAATCTCTTGTGTTGTGCATCTTGCCAGATTTTAGCATAATATCTTTGTTATTTAGGTTGTCTTATTTAGTTCTTGTTGAGTTATTCTTGCTAGAGTGGTTGTTAGGACATGTTTACAATGTTACTAGTTGTAGCTTATTATTTGGATTGCTATATGTTTAGCTACTATGAGAATTGTTTGTGCATTGCATGTTATAAATATGTCACTATATATTGGCTGCATATTTTATAAAATATTTTGTTAATAAAAAAAATTGACCGATTGCCCAACCTTAGTTAATCCCATTCCCAATCAAGCCATTTCGTCTGTTATTTCCTCTCACTCTATTGCAAACGGCAACACACTTTTTATTTTATCTTGTCCGTTTATTATTTGAAGTTAGCATTTGTTGGAATTTCATCATTTTGCCGATTAGGGAATGACGAGTTTCAGGATAGAGAGATATACGAACACTCAAACACTCAAACAATGAATGATTTATTCCTTTATTTGAGTGTTTGTCAAAATGCTTGTTTATTGTATTATTATTTCAATGTATAGATTGTACGGAGAGAAGCGTTCTTTTGTGAAGAGAGTGCAATTCTACACCAAATTCAAAAAGGCAAGTAACACATCATCAACTACCCATTATTTTCTATATGCATTAGTTGATTTTAAGTAGTATGCATGATAGGAAATTTTACTAAGTTATACTATGCTATGCTATTATCCTAGTAGTGTGTAGCCATCCCTTTTACCTTGTTATTTTGATAGCCTTAGAATTTACTAGGTGCTATGCAATGTTACAAATTGTTTTACTAGATGTTGAGGAAAAATCCTAAGTATAACTAATGAATGAACCACCTGGGTGGAAGTGGTAAGACTGGGTTATGTTGAGTGTTTCCTCAGGGCCCTTATCTAAGGGTTATTCCACTTGAGGTTGTCACTTGCGGATGGCCACCCAGGAACAAAGAGATTACTATGTCCCTCTAAATCTAGTAGCTTCCCGTGCAGCCTTTTGACAATATGGGCTCTGTCTTGATCAATTAAGTTGTGAGGGTTCAGCCCAGGCTTGACAAGCAGATGTAGCAAAATTATAGGTGGAACGGGTCTTGCCGGTGGGTTTGGACTTCTTCTTCTGAAAGATCTCGTCTCAATTCTCTCCTTTCCATGATGCACTCCGGGTGTATAGGATGTTTGGGCTAATTGAAGACAAAGGGTGAAAGTGCACAACCTCTGCAGAGTCAACAAACTAAGATCTTAGTCGTGTCCCCGGTTATGGACAACTATGAGCAGCTGGACAAGGATTGACGGAAGAATCTCATCACCAATTTCAATAAGTAAAATTTTGACCAAGTGAAGAGTATTGTGGTGCTTGGATCTAAATCCAATGTTGCCACCCCTTTGAAAAGAAAAGTTTGTTTTACAAAAGAGATAGGACAAAACTGGCTTTATGCAAACTTAGCCTAAACTCCACTCAGCCAAATAAGCATGTAGTACTAGTCTTGCCATTTATATCCACCATAGTGTTACTTGCCAATACATTAAATTGTATTGACTCCCTTGTGGCTGCATATTCCATATTGCAGATATCTCTGAAGACGAGTGAGGATTTCGTTTAGGATCTCGAGACTATCGCCAACATGTTTTGCCTGTGGCACATGAAGAAGATGGGCTCAATGTTGTACTATGTTTTCCGCTGTATATCTTAGTTTCCTGCTAGTCTTCTAAGACTATGCAAGTTGTAATACTATTTTGTAAAGACTGGATCATGCGATGTAATAGAATTTGATGCATTTGCATGATATTTCATTTTGTACTGTGGTGCTAGCAATTGATCCAGGGACTAGCACAATAACACAGGTATTCCATCTTTATCAAAAGTTGGGATGCTACAAAATGGTATCAGAGCATTGTGTTGCCTGTAGGATTCGAGACCCTAAGTTTGGATTAGAATAGGAAAAGCCATAGGAATAAAATTTTACTATCTTACAACTACTCCTCAAAGAAATCTTTTATGACTTCATTTCTCCTCGTACTCCTTCCCATGATACATTTCTAACGTATACTCTTATCTATAGATGACCAACATCATTGAATCACTCAAGAAAGGACCAATGATGACCATGACCCTGGAGTGTGACACTGATTTTCCAAGAGCATTGAAGGATCTCATGTTAATCATGGGATTTGAAGGACCAGCAGTCTACTGGGGTTTTCCCTACATTGATGAGGAAGATGATCTTGAGTATTGGTGGGTGCAGATTCATCTGTACATGAACAAGGAGTACGACCACAAGAAGGGAGGAGATTGCATACTTACCAACAAGGTGGTGCATTTGACATTCTTTGATTCAACAAGAAGTGCTGCATGGAGGGCTATTGAAGAACTTACCGAGAGACTCAAGTGGAGACTTCACAACACTAAGAAGGGTCTCAAGGAAGCCGAAGAAGAGATCAACACTCTTGAAAAAGAGATTGCAATGTACAAGAACGCGGAGATCATCGTGAAGACGGAGTATTGAAGACCTCTCATGAGGAATAAAGCAAGAAAGTTGTTACCCTGCCTTGAATAGTAGACCACCATGAGATGTAATAAAGTTGTGAGACACGAAAAAAAAAACGATTAGTGTATTGATCATACCAATGAGTGTGGTATGACAATATTAGTTTGTTTTCAAAAACTATGTGGTTTGGTGTGATGAATGTGTTGCTTTGTGTTTGTTATGTGTTGTGTGTAAGATGAGTTTCCTTGATCTGCTGTGTTTGGATAGGAACCTTCTTAGATCCTTTCTAACCTCTACCCATCCTCCCTAAAACCTCAAAACAGATGTCTAGCCAGAATGCCAACAACCCGGAGAACTCAATAGCAATGCAGATGCTGCTAGAAGCTCAAACTCAGCTGATACAACTGATGACCCAGAACCAAGCAAGCAACCCCAATATGGAGTTAGCACCAGGAATGCAACAAGTGTTAGATACCCAATCCCAGATAGTGCACATGATGTCCCAAAACATGACCAATAGTGGAAACCATAAACCCTTGGTAGCTAGGGATAACCAGGAGACAGAAGAAGAAATGTTTTCAACACTCAAAGCCTGCAAAGCTTGTGGAGAGATAGGACACTATTCCAAAGATTGTCCAGATGAGTGGCCCCATGGTGATGCAAACAACTCAATTGAAGGATACTTCACTCAAGTTACTTGTTTTCTGTGTGAAGGGACAACACATGTTCCAACACAATGTCCACTTTACCCCATGGTACAACAAGTTGGACAACAAGCCAAAATGGAAATGCTTAGTTCAATCCAAGAGAACTTAGGAAACCCAGAAGTGAAGGGAAAACACAAGCTGGATACTTTACAGATGGACCATGTCAAGATGGAAACTGGAGCCAAGACTACACCACACCCATATTCATCCAAACACTCCACCAAGAATTGCTATTCATGTGAAGAAGATGGACATCTATCTAGAAATTGTCCCAACAAGAAACTCAGACCTTCAACCAACATAGTTGAGTATACTGGGAAGCAGTATGAAGATATGATGGCCAATTTAACTCCACCAAGGAAGAAGAAGAAACTTCAGAAGAACCCCAATCCTGTCTATAGAGACATCAGCCAAGTGACTTGCTTCAAATGCAGAGATAAAGGACACTATGCAAATGGATGCCCTCAAAGGGAGAAGGAAGGGAACATGACTTTCTGAAAGAAGGAATCTTAGGCAAAGTTTCATGTTGAAAATAAATTTATTTTCCCTAGGAGTTCTTCCAGTGTAATAAACCACAATGAATGTCTGAGAAATGTGTTCCCATTATAATGAGATGATGTTGTGAAATCCTCTCAACTTGATCTTTTGATTGACCCAAAGAGTGACCCCTTAGTGTCAAAGGTAGTCCAACATGCCTATGTTGGTCTACAGCTCTACCACGAAGGAAAGTTCTACTCAAGCCATCTTGAGCAATACTACACTCCAAGCCGTGAGATTAGACACACCCTACTGGAAGTATATATGGACTCATAGAACCCTAAAGGATGTATACATGGATTCAAGACCCCGAATACCAACAAAGAGCTATAAGAGAATCATATGGATGATGAAGTATGACTCTAGCGGAAGATATCGTAAAACCAATAGCTAGTTAGACAAGATGTTTCGACTACCCACAAGTTTATTTTAAGGGTGGTAGCCCACCCAGTTGATTTGGAACCCAGTTACCCAAGTCTATCTTGCTTTCTAGCCTCAAATCTCGGGACGAGATTTATTTTAAGGGTGGTAGTCTGTAACATCCCAGATTTTTGGAATGTTCCAAAATCACTAAAATCTGAAAACTTTTTGTTTCTTGTTAAATGCTAGGCACCAAATCAAGGAAAAATCAAATACAAAAGAAATATTGTGATATAATCATGTTTGGTTTTGATAATCCCAATAAGCCCATATTTTCTAAACCCTGAAGGTTCACTCAAATGAATAATTTTGCAAAGTATTTTGAATCACTTAAATCAGATTATGATCCTTGATAAAGTTTAGCTTATATAAATATTTTATAGCCCCAAACCTATTTCTATGCATTACTAATTGTACGATTTTCATGAATGAATATTTAATATGAAAGTGAGCTTAAAGTATTTCAAATTCAATATCCTTAGTTCTGGATTTTATGAGACCACATTTTTTTATCTTATTAAAGAAGGGCATAAAGGGTAAATTATGCAATTATGCATAATATGAAATTTCCAAACCGTTAAATGTGTTGAGAAAGTTTTACTGGATAATTTGAAACTATGTATAAGATTATTTTAAATTATAGGATTTTTTTTGAATTGTTTTGGTTGCTAAACCAAAAATTAGTAAACAAAAAAACAAGGAGAAGAGAAGCAAGCATAATGAGCCGACCTAGCCAGGCCAACGACCCGATCGTTCGGTCATCTTCCTCCCAGGTTCATGTACATAAACCGGTGGCGTGATCTCCATGTACGTAACTAGTACATGTACATGCATCGTACACGCATGGCACATGAACCTACACACCATTTGGTTTGGGTCTTTATCGATTCATATCTTATCTTCTCTCCTTGGTTTAGCTAGCACCAATCTATTTTTTTTTGCTGGCTTCTTTCGATTCCTATGTACGTACAAGCATGAAAGTAGCCATGCACCGTAGTGCTTGTTGTGTCTCTTCCCCGTTCTTTCTCTTGTGCACTGCTCGCACAACCAGGAGACCAAAGCCCAGCCGCACCAAGCCCAGCTGAGCGCACAACATCGCAGCGGAGGGAATCGTCGCTCTGCCCATTAATTGTCCCCTTCCCTTCCCGCACGTATACCTAGTAAACAAAAGAAACGGCAACTTTATACAAGGAAACTGTCGCCGCTGTTACGTCGCTCTTTTACTCGGGCAATGAATTTCCGATTCATTCGCATTCACCTTCCATATATGGAGCGCCCAGGTCGCCATTTTTCTCTCCTTTTTCATCTCCCGTCTCCACAAGAGCTTTAGGCTCTCACCCGAATCCAATCTTCCCCGGAGCTCGGACGGACACCGTCCTTATTCCCGGCGACTCCAACCACCGGAGACCAAGCTGCTGCGCCAGGAGGACCACGAGGAGGAGTAGGGTCTGTTCCCGAAACCGGAAATTCGTTCCGTTCATCGCACACGTCGCAGTTCACGCGTCCATCTGTTCGGTTCACCGACTTCCCGCGACGACTACATCGAGCTCGGTGAGAATCATAGAATTTCCTTGCACCAGCATGTTAGACTCACTGATGCCTACCTCCTAGACATGGTTTCCACTCATAGATCTTTATTTTGCCGCGTGGCCGTATGAACCGAACGCCACCGATGGCATTCACGTGTTAGCCTACCCTCCACACCTCGGATCAATGTCAACTTTTTGTACAAAACTTGCAAAATGATCATAGGAACCCAGCGACGATGTTACTTTTTGTATATCTATGATAGTTTACAAAATACTTTATAAGCTATATTGATACACCCCATGTTCATAGCAGATTTGATTTTGTTACATCCATACGTTCATATAGTGTTGTCCTGTTATTTGCATATGCTTGGTGTACTGCTTGCATATATATCCTGACGTGAAGGTTTGTTTAACTTAGTCGCAGCATGATTATGTGCTTAGCAATCACATGTTCAACCATGGTTTGGATGAGTAGAATGTAATCATACTATTTGTATATACCTATATCATTAAGTACCGTTCTTGCTTGGTTACTGCTAGGTGAACCATTCATGCTGCTATTATCTTAGTTAATTATCCATGATTGTCTAGTTTGATTATAGTGATCTTGCTTGATTATACATACCTACTATCAATCTCACGTTTAGCCATAGAGTTATGGTAGAATTTATTCATGTGTTCTTTATACCTTTAGCTACTGTTTTAGAATTTATGTACTGTTGTAGGATCTTTCTTGTTGATCTTGTACTTCACTTAGTATTGCTATGTCTATCATGCTTGTATGCTAGAATAAGAGGATTTTCAATGTTTATTCTTGCAATTTATCTTATGTTGTTACATGTCTACTTTAGAGGTTAATTACTTCCATTATAGTATATTACTAGATTTTACATGATTATCATGTTATGGTTCATGTTGTTCATATTTTTTTTACTTGGTGTTCATCATGCTAGAAAAAGTGTAATTCTTTGTTTTAGTGCATGATTAAATTTGATTATGTGTTTAGTTAGAGTCTAATCTCTTGTGTTGTGCATCTTGCCAGATTTTAGCATAATATCTTTGTTATTTAGGTTGTCTTATTTAGTTCTTGTTGAGTTATTCTTGCTAGAGTGGTTGTTAGGACATGTTTACAATGTTACTAGTTGTAGCTTATTATTTGGATTGCTATATGTTTAGCTACTATGAGAATTGTTTGTGCATTGCATGTTATAAATATGTCACTATATATTGGCTGCATATTTTATAAAATATTTTGTTAATAAAAAAAATTGACCGATTGCCCAACCTTAGTTAATCCCATTCCCAATCAAGCCATTTCGTCTGTTATTTCCTCTCACTCTATTGCAAACGGCAACACACTTTTTATTTTATCTTGTCCGTTTATTATTTGAAGTTAGCATTTGTTCGAATTTCATCATTTTGCCGATTAGGGAATGACGAGTTTCAGGATAGAGAGATATACGAACACTCAAACACTCAAACAATGAATGATTTATTCCTTTATTTGAGTGTTTGTCAAAATGCTTGTTTATTGTATTATTATTTTAATGTATAGATTGTACGGAGAGAAGCGTTCTTTTGTGAAGAGAGTGTAATTCTACACCAAATTCAAAAAGGCAAGTAACACACCATCAACTACCCATTATTTTCTATATGCATTAGTTGATTTTAAGTAGTATGCATGATAGGAAATTTTACTAAGTTATACTATGCTATGCTATTATCCTAGTAGTGTGTAGCCATCCCTTTTACCTTGTTATTTTGATAGCCTTAGAATTTACTAGGTGCTATGCAATGTTACAAATTGTTTTACTAGATGTTGAGGAAAAATCCTAAGTATAACTAATGAATGAACCACCTGGGTGGAAGTGGTAAGACTGGGTTATGTTGAGTGTTTCCTCAGGGCCCTTATCTAAGGGTTATTCCACTTGAGGTTGTCACTTGCGGATGGCCACCCAGGAACAAAGAGATTACTATGTCCCTCTAAATCTAGTAGCTTCCCGTGCAGCCTTTTGACAATATGGGCTCTGTCTTGATCAATTAAGTTGTGAGGGTTCAGCCCAGGCTTGACAAGCAGATGTAGCAAAATTATAGGTGGAACGGGTCTTGCCGGTGGGTTTGGACTTCTTCTTCTGAAAGATCTCGTCTCAATTCTCTCCTTTCCATGATGCACTCCGGGTGTATAGGATGTTTGGGCTAATTGAAGACAAAGGGTGAAAGTGCACAACCTCTGCAGAGTCAACAAACTAAGATCTTAGTCGTGTCCCCGGTTATGGACAACTATGAGCAGCTGGACAAGGATTGACGGAAGAATCTCATCACCAATTTCAATAAGTAAAATTTTGACCAAGTGAAGAGTATTGTGGTGCTTGGATCTAAATCCAATGTTGCCACCCCTTTGAAAAGAAAAGTTTGTTTTACAAAAGAGATAGGACAAAACTGGCTTTATGCAAACTTAGCCTAAACTCCACTCAGCCAAATAAGCATGTAGTACTAGTCTTGCCATTTATATCCACCATAGTGTTACTTGCCAATACATTAAATTGTATTGACTCCCTTGTGGCTGCATATTCCATATTGCAGATATCTCTGAAGACGAGTGAGGATTTCGTTTAGGATCTCGAGACTATCGCCAACATGTTTTGCCTGTGGCACATGAAGAAGATGGGCTCAATGTTGTACTATGTTTTCCGCTGTATATCTTAGTTTCCTGCTAGTCTTCTAAGACTATGCAAGTTGTAATACTATTTTGTAAAGACTGGATCATGCGATGTAATAGAATTTGATGCATTTGCATGATATTTCATTTTGTACTGTGGTGCTAGCAATTGATCCAGGGACTAGCACAATAACACAGGTATTCCATCTTTATCAAAAGTTGGGATGCTACAACGAGGCACTTCTACACGGCATGAAAATGGCGATCTCATGCGACGCCGCTCGATTAATGATCTATGGAGATTCAAACCTCATCGTAGAGTAGACAATGAAGGAATGCGATGCAGTCGCAGATAACATGATTGCCTATCACGACATATATAATCTGCTCGAAGGAAGCTTTAAAGGGTGCGAACTGAAGCACATTGCGCGATCGAGTAATGAAGAAGCTGACAGATTGGCGAACATCGGGTCAACAAACTCCCCAGTTCCGCCAGGAATTTACTTAGAGCAAATTAGTAAAAGCTCGGTCAAACTAAAGAAGCACACGGAGGTGCCAGCAGCAACGGAAACAGAGGCTAGTCGACAAAGCGCCATCATTGAACTCGCTCACAACATCTCGCGACAAGTCTTCCTAGTTGAACCAGTCTGGACGAACAAGAACCTCGATTATTTGATCAGATTGAAGCTCCAGGGAGATATCTCTGAAGCAAGGCAGATCGTTCGGCGCAGCAAATCCTTCCGGGTGATAAAAGGAGAACTTTACAAACAGAGCATATCGGGAGTGCTCCAGAGGTGCATCGCAACCGAAGTTGGAAAGGAACTACTGCGAGACATACACCAAGGCGACTGCGGACACCATGCAAGCTGGAGAACCATATTGGGCAAAGCTTTTCGAGCAGGATTTTACTGGCTAACGGCAGCTAAAGACGCAAAGGCCCTGGTCGACAGATGCGACGCTTGTCAGCGATTCTCGCCCAAGCCGCACACACCAGCCACAGAGCTCCACATGATCCCTCTATCTTTGCCCTTCACACAATGGGGGCTAGACATGGTGGGACCACTATGGAAGGTGACACCCGGATGATATACTTACCTACTGGTCGCACTCGACAAATTTACTAAATGGATAGAGGCAGTCCCAGTGACCTCGCAACACGCAAAGTGTGCAATCAAGTTCCTCGAATCCATCGTGTACCGATTCAGTATCCCTCACAATATTATCACGGATAATGGGACCAACTTCACAACCAAGGAGACGAAAGCCTTCTGTGAAGAAAAAGGGATAACTCTCAGCTCCGCCTCGGTGGCGCACCCCCAAACAAATGGCCAAGTCGAAAGGTCTAACAGATTAGTTTCAGTTGGCCTAAGGAAGCGCCTACTCGACATACTAGATACATCAGCAGAACATTGGGTTGAGGAGCTACCGTCCGTCCTGTGGAGTCTAAGAACAACTACAAACAGATCCACAAACTACACGCCATTTTTTATGGTTTACGGCGCCGAAGCAGTTCTGCCCGAGGATGTCCGACTCAGTGATCCACGAGTCGTTGCATACAGCAAAGAAGCCTCCAACAGAGCACTCGCGAAGACATGGACGCACTGGACGAGGCCAGGGACGTCGCACTCGCTAGATCAGCCGTCTATCAGCAAGCGCTACACAATCACCATAGTCACCATATCCACAGCAGATCCTTCATGGTAGGCGACCTGGTGCTACGACTCAAGAAAGACAGTGGACACAAGCTCGAGCCACCATGGGAAGGACCCTTCATCATACACGAGGGTATCCCTGGAGGCGCCTATCGCTTGACGAACCCCAAAACAGGCGGCGTCTACTCTAACCCAGGGAACGTGGCGCACCTGCAAAAATTCTATCCTAGGAGAGTTCTTTTACTCGCAAATAAGGTTGTTCCAGCCACACTGTAACCCGAGGAAATACATGGCTTCTCAGTCGTCGCAATAAAAACAAGGTTTCTCAACCATAGCTATAAAGAGCACTTAGTCACATCTTTTTCATTTTCTTTAGATGCTAACAACGGTCAGACCCCAACACACGGGTGCTACACCAAACTAGCATAAACATTCTTCGAGTGCCTATGCACAACAAATATTTTACAAGGTTACAAAGTACACACCTTAACACACCTTAAATAACTCAAATAGCACACAAGGTACATACACCTTAACCGACACAACTATCATCGACCAGCAGCCTCTCGCAGCAGCCGCTTCCGTCTCCGCAACAGTTAGCCGAATGATGCGCTCCTCTGTAGGCCGCACAACCTTGTAGTGCGGAACAAAGTCAATGGATGCTCCTCGGGTCTCAGGAAGTTGCGCCACAAATTTGAAGTTTATGTCAGGATGCTACAGCTGCACAAACACGAGTGCCATCTGAGCACCGCAAATAAGCTGCTGACGCACACACTCACGAACATCTTCCACCCAACGAAAGAGCCTTAGCAGACCACTCAGTCAATCAGGCACCATGTCGAATGGATACATCGCCCGATATACCAAAGAAAGGGCTTCCCGACAAGATTCGACAAAGATTTGCGCCTGACTTACTCGATACTGCAGAGTAGCCAGGATAAAGCCCCTGCTGCGGTCAGACCAGAAGTTGCACGCATGAATATTGGAGCTGCTATATTCACAAGCCACTATGTTATCCATCCAGTGACCTTCGGATGCTCCATCAGGTTCGACAACTACATGGACAGGAAGCGCGTCAGTCCACAAGCAAGAAAACACCAAAAATTCTCGGGGGCTTGCGGGACTTACAGAGCAAGCTTTTTGCGACACCGGCCAGCTCTTCCATCACAAACTGCTCGCGATCGGCAGCAATCTTCTGCTTGGACTTGGCAACATCTGCCACACCCATAGAGCCTTAAGCTTACGCTCAGCATCCGCGACGCGACCATAAAGCGAAGCAAGCATACTCGCATCCGTAATCGACGGCGTAGTCGAAGGAGCAGCACCGCTCGACGGGCCACCGCCAGAATCCAGAACGTGGAAAGAGTACAGGACACACGACAGTTTCATTCACAAAGCTGCATACCACACAACGATATACGACAAACATATCTTCGAATGCTAGGGGGCTACTCCCATCAGAGAACACAAAGTAAAGCAAACCAACAAATGATGACACTTTAAAACCCTCCATTCAGAAAATAAAACATAAAGTATTTCCAAAGGTTCATTACAAGACCAGACATACAAAAGCAGAAATTTTATCTAAGCCTAGGGAACAACGGACTTCCCAGAAGCGGCTCCGCTTGCAGATGGTTTCACACCATGACCACAAGAAAGAAGATCAGAAAGCGTCTTCGCTAACTTCCCATCACGATCTCCGAAAGGACTGAGCGTTACCTTTTTGCCCAGGGCGTCTCGAGGGAGCTCGGAGTACACCTTCTCCATGTCACACGAGACACCATGCGCCAGAGCGAACTGGATAGCTGTCCGGGCTCTGCACTCGGTCTGGGCAAGAGTGTACTCCTGAAAAGGATCACCTTCGCCAAGGAAAACTTGCAGGAGGCCCTCCAGGGTCGACGGAACCGGCTTCTCTGTGAGTAGTCGCTGATGTAGCTGCGATAACACTCGAGAAGTATCACGAAGGGAGAGGCACGCCTTCTTCACGTGCTCCTTCTGCTGGGTGCACACATCCGTCAGAGCATCGACCCGGACCCCTCCAGGAAGCGTTAAGGCAATGCCAAGCGCATCTGCAAAAGGATGAAAAAAGTCACAAAAATGAAGGAGAAAGGGACAAGATAAACGCGTGAATGGACAAGTAATGTACCTGCCAAGGCCTAAGCTATAGGACTAAGGGTGTCAGTCAAGTCGTTGTCGTGCGCCACACCCGCGTCCTCCAGCTTCTTCAGATATTCGCGAGATGCAGCAAGACGCTCAGCCACTTCCTTGCGAGTGGACTCCAGCTCCCTTCGAGTAGACTCCAACTCCTTCTTGAGATCTTTGACCCGAGAGTTAGCTTCAGTCTTCTCGATCTTCGCACGGGTGGCCTCATCTACGACATGGAAAAAGTACGCTAGACAATGATACGAGATGAAGAAACAAAGTGAAAAGCACAAATCGCATAGCAACTCACCTTTCAAAGAACGGGCGTCCTGAAGGCACTGGTCGGGCTCTTGACGAAGGGAAGTGCACTCCGCCTTAGCCATGGCAAGGCGACGCCCAAATATAACCAAAGATTCAAGAATGGCCTGCAAAAACTTTGCGAGTTAAACAAGTGCTGCTTGAGTCTATACACGACTGCACGCGTTCGAGTATAGACTCGGGGGCTACTCCCATCGGGAGCACTGTCGTGCACCCGATAAAATCAAAACGATAAAGAAAAAGCGATGAAATCAAGGATGCAACTTGAGCCTGCAACCGACTGCAAATAGTCCATCACAGACTTGGGAGGCTACTCCCATCGGGAGCACTACCATGCACCCGATGGAAAGAGCGACAACTACTCAAAGAAAAAAGAACTTTACCTTGCCATTCGGGGTCGACAAAGGCTCGAGCACACTAGCCGAAGCCTCTTTGTTCGCTGACGCCCCGACATCCAAATGCTGCTCGTGTGCCAAGCTGGGCATCGCATACGCAGAAGCGTCGACCATCCTCGCAGGGCTCGGAGATCGTCGAGGAGGACTTGAAGCTCGAGGCGGACTCACGGCAACCCTCTTCTGCTTCACGGATTGGGCGGAAGATGTGAATTGATCCCTGCCAATGACCACAAGATTGAGCAAAAGTCAAAAAGAGAGAAATGCAAAGATAAAACTTCGGATAGAAAAGGCACGCAACTCACTCGTCCTCGTCATACTCGTCAAGGTTATCCACGTCCCAGGCGGTAGGAATCTTCGACTGTTGGGTTGAGGGAGGAAGCACGTTCAGAGGAGTCGTCATAATCGGGCGAGTCTCGATCTCCTCGACAGTGTCCTCACTCAAGGACCTATCTTTTGAGGTCGCCTCATCATCCCCCACTCGAAGGTGCTTGTGATGCCCAAGCAACTCCTCCTCCTCCTCCAGCTCCTCCTGCTCCTCGCTAGACTCTGCTTCTGTGACACTGGCTTCGGAGGGAGCCTCAAAGTTACTCGCCAGAAGATCTGAGTCTCCGTCGTCTCCGGAGAGTGGCGGGTAGCACTTCACCACATCTTTGTTCTGCAACAAAGAATAAAGAAGGAAAGATGTGGTTCAATCGACAGAAATCAACAAAAGAGAGAAATAAGAAAAAGGAATAACAGAGAAGTTTAGCTCAGTCGGAGGATGCTGGGCGTCAAAAGGCGTGAAGGGACATGACGAGTGACTCTCCCCCTTCTTCTTGCTGGTGATCGCAACAATCTTCTTCTCGAACTCAGCATTCGAGAGGATACCACCGAACGTCCGGCTCGGATCGTTGATACTCGAGAACTCCCACATAGGAGTGGGCATGTCCTGGAGCGGTTGGATCCTCCGGCGCAGAAAGACGCCCGCCAGATGCACCCATTCAGCAGGGGCCCTTGATCCTTCCGACGGAGCCGCCCGAATTGCGCGAGCAGGGGATACACCGTCTTGGATTCCTTGGGTGATAGCTTGTGCACCCAGAACTTCCTCCGCTTCAGAATCGCGAATGGCTTGAATTCTGGCACGCCACCCGCATCGTCGTCCTGGACATAGAACCACTTTCGGCGCCATCCTTGTGCCGAGTCGACGAAGTTCATCTCCAGGTATCGGAACTCCTTGGTAGTCTAGATCCCAAAACTACCAGTCGCCAGCGGCTCCCCCACTCTCTCACCCGATAGGGGCTTCTCCCAGAAGATCCTCACCTGGAGGATGGCCTTCTAGAGCCCCCAATGCGGGTGAAAGCTGAGGAAGCACTCGCACAACATGATGAAGCATGGAATGTGCTGCATCGCGTTGGGAGGAAAGTCGTGCAGCTGTATTCCGTATACTTACAACAACCCGAGGAAATTGGGTGGAGGGGGAAAGACATACCGCGGGCTACGTGCTCCGAGAAAGCGACATTCATTGGCGTGCGGACTGGGCACATCCGCCCACTTTGTCGGCGTGCGCGTCCGGAGGACTCTGAGGGGAGCAGTCCCTCCCTATGCATCTCCGAGATGCTTTTCCTCGTCACATTGAGCGGGCACCACTCATCCATCCTCTTCGCCGGAGCCGCCGTGGAAGCGCTGACCGCGTCCTTGCCGGAAGCCGTGTCTGCGCCGGGTTTCTTGACCGGTGCCATTGGTGCTTGCTCTCTTGCAGAGGAAGGTGGGCGCGATAGAAGGAAGAAGAAGATGATTAGGGGCCCGGAAGAGTAACTTTTCCCTAAGGCCCACTATTTATACTGCCGCTGGGTCACCGAAAGCCGTCGATTTGCGTATGTGGCATGCATCCCGGCTGCCACGCGGTGAGCCGAAATGAAGCGACGCATGGCGGTTACTCCGCACGATCTTTAACGCAAGATCGTGCGTAATTATTGCATGTCCTACGGAAAAACCGGTGCACGACGTCAAGCTTCGGTCGAAAGCTGACATGATGGGCCCTATGGGCCCTGTCCCACTGCGTCAAGTCCCATCGGGAGCAGGAAAGTGCGCAGTGACGTCATTGCGCACATCATTACGCGAAAATCTTTCGCATAAAACCTCACGACATGAAATTTCTTTCGTATGAACTCAGAAGGAAAGCTCACCTCACTCGAGGATTGCAAGGTGAAAACATTGGCACTCGCCATTTCCGAAGAACAAAGAGCAGCACTCGCCACGCAGCAGGGAGAAAATCGTGAGTATGCGGCTCCCGCAAAACCACGACTCCACACTACGATGTACAGACACATCACTCAAAACAAACCCGGGTCGTTCAGCCGCCAAGGCACGACTAGATGCCGTATTACTCGAGTACGAAGGCAAGGCCCAAGGATCTTTCCTGTGGGCCTCACTGAAGCTGCGTCCTCCAGTAAATTTTCCCTGTCAGCAACATGAAGAAAAATCCTAGCGGACGCGCCGAGTGCCCCTTTTAAGATTAAATTCGACTCGATAAGTCGTCCACGGCCCAATCGCGATGATCACCTGGTCGAGTTCGAGTCGAAGGTCTCGAATTCGTGTAGGCCAGAACTATTTTTTCCCGAGAAGCAATTAATTGGCCCTGATCTTTCGAGAAAGCCAAGCGACTGAGCCATACCCTTATGCGAAAAAAGACAACACAAGGCGCATTTACCACTCGATACTCGAGTACATCTCACACAGGGCACACGCCCTTCAGATCAAGTATTTGAATACTCAGTCGCGAGATCCAGAAACAAGCTTTGAGTGCTTACTTGACTATTCTCAGTCGAACAAACAATCGGGGGCTACTGACGTGGGGATGACTTCCAGGCCTATCTGATGGGCCTACCTGGTCTAAGGCCCAGCACTGAAGCCCAACGCAAAAGACCACCCGGTAGCTCTAGAAGGCCCAGCAGCAGCCCACCCGCAAGACTTGCGGGACAAGATGGAAAGCTTCCACCGACTAGGGCTAGGGTTTGTAACCCCCCGAGTACGGCTTGAGACCCAACCACCTATTTAAAGGCTGGGAGAGCCACCCGAGGGGGGACATCCAATCTGGACTTTTGCCACCATAGCCATAGCTTGAGATCCAATCTCTCGACTTGTGCACCACCCTTGAAACCAATCTTCATAATTCAAGAATAGACAAACAGGAGTAAGGGTATTACCTCTACGAGGGCCCCGAACCTGGGTAAATTGTGCCCCCTGTTAGCCGTCGTAACCGTGAGTGCCTTTTACGTTCCACCATCCGAAACCCTACCGGATCATCCGAGGGATTTGTCGACATGAGTCATCGACAGTCATGTAACAATATGTACCATACGGTGTTACAAAAGACGTTTTGATTTGGTCCAACTCTCGCATCTGTATTTGGTGGTAACCAGAATAAGCGTCCAAAAAGCATAAAAGCTCGGACGCAGCTGTTGCATCTATTATTTGATAGATTCGCGGCAAAGCGGAAGGATCTTTGGGACACATTTTGTTTAACCTTGTATAATCTATACACATTTGTAATTGTACTGTGTATTTCTTCGGTACTAACACCGGGTTGGCAGACCAATCGTTGTGAATGACTTCTCGGATGAAGTTGGCTGCTAGAAGTCGGAGAATCTAGTTACCAATGGCTCTACATCTTGAAGATTGAAAAAGTGGAGTCCTTGCCTCACCGGCTTCGATCCTTCCTCCACCTTCAGGGAGTGCTCGGCAAGTTCCAGGGGTACGCCTGGCATATCTTGTGGATGCCAGGCGAATATACCCCCATTCTTACGGAGGAACTGCACGAGCTCACTTTCCTATTTGGGGTCCAGGTTGGCCCCAATAGTGAATTCCTTGGCTGGGTCATTGGGGTTCAGCCTGGCCTTCTTGGTGTTTTTGGTCCTGAAGGATTCCTTCATCTTCAGTGTTGCTTCTTTGCTGGTCGGTACTTTACCGTGCTTCATCTTTTTCTCCAGCTCACACAACTCTTCTTTGGCAATGGCGGTTTCTGCGCATTCCGAATTCGCCAATTCACATTCGTTTGCCAGCTTGAAATCTCCACACAGTGATGACGCTGCCTTTTGGTCCTGGCATCTTCAGCTTGATATAGAATTAGCATGGGCGCGCCATGAACTTGGAACTGCCAGACGACCAAGTATGGCCTGGTACACACTATGGAATGGTACAACCTCGAAGAAGATCCTCTCCGTTCGGAAGTGCTTTTCTTCCCCGAATTTGACGTCCAGGAAGATTTCTCCCAGGGATGTGGCTTGTCTTCCTGGAAGAATATTGTGGAACTTCACATTGCTGTGGTTTAGTTGTTAATAAGTCTCAAACGTATCTATAATTTCTGATGTTCCATGTTGTTTTCATGCCATATGCTACATGATTTCTATACACTTTATGTCATTTTTATGGATTTCATGGGACTAACCTATTAACAAGATGTCATAGAGCCAGTTCATGTTTTCTACTGTTTTTGGTTTCAGAAAATTTGTTCTGGAAATATTCTGAGAATTGGAAGAAACAAAATCCCATGGTCTTAGAAATCTATCACGTACACAGAGTCCGGAGGGGACCCGGAGGGGGGCCCTGGAGCCACCACACCATAGGGTGCGCGAATCCCCTTGGCCGGGCCACCAGGTGGTATGGCCCCCCCGGCCGCCCACTGACATCGCCCTTTCGCCTATTTAAGCTCCTCCTCGGGTTAACCATAAATACCCGAGCCTCCATCCACGAAATGTTCAGTAGCCACCGTCATTGTCAACCCTAGTTCGGAAGGGTTCTGAAGCTCTCCCCGGCACCCTGCCGGGAGGGGAATTCATCATCGGAGGGCTCTTCATCACCATGCCTTCCTCCAAAGTGATGCGTGAGTAGTTCATCCTTAGACCAGCAGTAGCTACTTCTCCTCTTTATGCCACCATGTTTAGATCTTGTGAGCTTCCTAACCTGATCAAGATCATCTATTTGTAATGCTACATGTTGTGTTTGCTAGGATCCGATGAATATTGAATGCTATGTCAAGTGATTATCAATCTACCATGTTTATATTATTTATTATCTTTCATGCTCCCTGTTACTAGTAGATGCTCTGACCAAATTGATGGTTGTAACTCCAAGAGGGAGTATTTATGCTCGATAGTGGTTCATGCTTCCCTTTCATCTATGATCGAGTGACAGAAATGTGACGAATGGGGGATATGTTGTTGCCATTAGGGAGAAAACAACAATGTTTTCGTTGTTTACATTACACACTTTACTTGAGGTAATAATCTGTTGCTTGCAACTTAATACCCGATTTTTGATTGGATGACGCTCTGAGGGTGGATTATTAGTCATAGATGCAGTTGGATAACGGTCTATCAATTATGTTGTAATGCCCGCATG
The DNA here is from genome assembly GCA_028641055.1 of Alopecurus myosuroides. Classification (NCBI taxonomy): domain Eukaryota; kingdom Viridiplantae; phylum Streptophyta; class Magnoliopsida; order Poales; family Poaceae; genus Alopecurus; species Alopecurus myosuroides. The sequence goes on along the minus strand of CM054057.1, from coordinate 368,712,466 downwards.
AATCACATAGTAATCACCATGTCATGCATATGCAGTATGGTGCAACCTTTATATATGTCAATTGCCCAGCTATAATTTGTTTACCCAACATGTTATCTATCTTTTATGGAGAGACACCACTAGTGAACTATGGACCCCAGTCCATTCCTTTACACTGATAATACAACCACTACAAACACTGTTCTTTTTACTTCAATCATTGTTTTGTTCTCATTCACTGCAATCATTGTTCTCTTTTCATTTACTTGAAACAGGTATTGTTTTCCACACTATACATCTAATCCTTTGTGTTAGCAAAACCAGTGAGATTGACAACCTCACTGTTTTGTTGGGGAAAAGTATCTTGATTGTGTTGTGCAGATTCCACGTTGCTGCCGAGCTTGGTAGTGCGCCCTGTCAACATCAACTGTCATCAACCTCTAGAAGTGATTTCTTTCTCCTATTGGTCCGATTAAACCTTGGTTTCTTACTGAGGGAAAACTTGCTGCTGTACTCTTCATACCTTTCTCTTGGGGTCTCCCAACGAACGTGTATTTAAACGCCATCAAGCTTGTTTTCTAGCACCGTTGCCGGGGAGGAAGAGGATTTCTGCAAGGGGAGTCTCTCACCTCCAATCTCTTTACTTTTTTTTGCTTAGTTTATTTTATTTTATCTTGATTGCTTCTTTATATCAAAAACACAAAAAATATTTTGTTCTTATTTTAGTTGTTATTTTTATCCAGTTTTTAATCTTGCTAAAATGAGTACTCCTGAGAATACTAAGTTGTGTGACTTTACTAGCATGAACAACAATGATTTTATTAGTACACCTATTGCTCACCTGCTCCTACTGCTGATTTTTATGAAATTAAGCCGACTCTATTAAATCTTGTTATGAGAGAGAAATTTTCTGGTGTTAGTTCTGATGATGCTGCTGCTCACCTTAATAATTTTGTTGAACTTTGTGAGATGAAAAAAATATAAGGATGTAGATCGAGATATTATTAAACAGAAATTGTTTCCTTTCTCTTTGAGAGAAAGAGCTAAATAATGGTTGTTATCTTTGCATAAAAATAGTATTGATTCTTGGACTAAATGTAAAGATGCTTTCATTAGAAAAAATTATCCTCCTGCTAAGATTATATCTCTAAGAAGTAGCATTATGAATTTTAAGCAACTTGATAATGAGCATGTTGCTAAAGCTTGGGAAAGATGAAATCTTTGGTAAAGAATTGTCCCACTCATGGACTGACTACTTGGATGATCATCCAAACCTTTTATGCAGGTCTGAATTTTTCTTCAAGAAACCTTCTAGATTCGGTTGTTGGAGGAAACTTTATGTCCATCACTTTGGCTGCAACAAATCGTCTTGATGATATGATGATAAATTATTCTGAATCACACACTTAGAGAGATCCACCAGGTAACAAGGTAAATTTTGTTGAAGAAACCTCTTCCTTGAGTGATAGACTTGATGCTATTATGTTTATGCTTGTGAATGGTAAACTTATGGTGATCCAAACAATGTTCCTTTAGCCTCTTTAGTTGCTCAAGAAGAGCATGTTGATGTGAACTTCATTAAAAACAACAATTTCAACAACAATGCTTATATGAATAATTTTGGTAGCAACAACTATAGGCCATATTCTACTAATAGTGGTAATAATTATTATGATGATAGATCTGGAATGCCTAGTGAAAGAAGTTCAGAAATTGAAAGAGCCACTACAGACTTTATGCAAAAGCAATATGAGCAGAATAAATTATTTACTAAGATCATGGAGGGACAATCTGTTATGTTGAAAAATATTAGTCATCAACTTGAGAATTTAAATAGGGAAATTTCTGGTTTGGAAGTTAAAATTTCTCGTGCTGAAACCTGTATTTCATCCATGTCTGAAGCACAATGTTCTTTAATCAATAAAATGGTAGCTAGAACTAAAACTATGGATGAAAATCCCTTTGCTGCTACTAATGCCATTCAAGTTAGAATTGATGATAGCCACATGCGTGTTGCCTCTGACTCTCTCGCCTGCGCGCTCCGTCCTCCTCCTAACGCCGGTGGCCACTCCGGCCCAGGCGTCCACCTCAAGCCTATCTCCATGTCAAACGCCACACGTCCTAGTCCGCAGCTGGCCGTGGGTGGCCAGCGCGACGACGAAACGATGGTCAGCCCTAGAGCGGGCTCTTCTTCCTTTCACGCGTCCTTGGGGAGACCCATCGTTTTGGGACTCGGCCTGTCGTCCAAGATGTCGTCGCCGGCGTGCTCGGGCGGGCAGGTGTAACATCCCAAGTATGAAAAACTACCCCTAGCATGTTTGTTTCATGTTTATTAAAGTATTGCATCATGTCATCATATTGTTTCCATTTGTTTTCATTTAGTTTGCATCTGTTTTTCTCTGTTTTCACAATTCAAATTCAAACTTTATTCAAATGTTTATTTCATACTTGCTCTGTTACAACCTTTTAAATAAAAAGTTCAAATAAAAACAACCAATTTGTTTCCTTTTTATTCCATAGTGCTCAACTATTAAAATGATGGTTCTAATCAATCTTTTAAATTCCAAATTTTATTCAAAAATTCAAATACATTTTACAAACAGCACCCAAGTTGAAAATATAAAAATTACCAAACACTTATAAGCCTTTGTTCTAAATTAACATAGGGTTCACCCTATTTAAAAAGTTTGTTTTTATTAATGATCACTTAATATAAAAATCATCCAAATTTGAATTACTTCACAAACAGCAAGTTAATTTCAAACATTTTGAAAACAAAACTTAGCCTTTGTTTGCTGTTGACCCAAATAGCTCACCCTAATTTTTTTGAAATTTTTGCTAACTCCAAAAACATCTTTTTCTTCCAAATCTTTTTTCTGCAAAAAAAAAAAAAACAGAGGAGAGAAATTTTTAAAAATAAAAACAGGCGCCAAGGGTCGTGGGCTGCGCCCAGCCCACCTTTTTTCTTTTCTCCCGCGCGCAACCGACCCTTTTCCTTCTCTCCCAGCCCGGTACCGCTTTGCTCCATCCCCCTCCTTTCTTTTTCTGTACGGCGGCTCATCGGCCGGTGCCACGGCGGCAGCCGCGCATCCCAACGGCCAGGAGCCGATCCCGAGGGCTATAAGAGCAGCCCTAGCCCTGCGCGCAACCCTAGCCTAGCCTACCCCTCTCCCCTCGAGCTCCCGCCGCCGTCTACCCCTCTCACGGCCACCTCCCACCTCTCTGTCACCTCGCCGGAGAACCACCCCTCTGAAACCCCGATGAGCACCGCCGCCTCGACGCGCCTCTCACCCACCTAACCTCAGAAACCAGACCACCTCGACATCCTCTTCCATTTAGACACCGGAGCCACCCCGGAGATCAACAGAACGCCGCCGCCGTCCACGGACTCGCCGCTGTCGCCGTCGAGCCGTCGCCCCCGAGCCTCTGCAACAACTACAACGGAGGTGAGCCACCACCGTGCTTCTCCTCCTCTCTGCCTTGCACGTTGCACGCTTCCGTGCACGTCCACAGCATCCACCAGCAAGCATCGCATCCATCCACCGCGGCAGCTCGCCGCCGGCGTCATCTCTGTCGTGGTTCAGAAGCGAACGCTGTCAGCAAAGTTCAGTTAACTCCAACACTGAATGTTAACCTGTCTCCGTTGCGTATGCTAGCAAGATTCAGTCGAGCAGCGCAGTGGTTGCGTTCAGTTTCGCGCACGGGCAGGTCCCGAGTTCGATTCCTGGCTCCGTGGATTAAAAGCCAATCTTTTTCCCCTGCGGCTGACAGGCAGGTCCCACCTGTCGGTGACCCTGGTGGCCACGCCAGCACGCAGGCATGCCACGCTGGCCCCAGGCCCACGGGCAGTGACTGGGGATAGCTGGCAGTGCGGTGCAGTTAGTTTTCCAGCACGTTTTCGTTTTAAAACTAGTCCTTTTATTTACACAGATTAGTCCTCAAAATGAAAACCTTAATAACTTTTAAACTATAACTCCAAATAATAAAATCTAAATATGTGCACTGCTCCAAATTGAATTGTTTATCCAATTAAACCATTTGTGTACTATTTTGAATTTTCCAAATGCATCCAAAATTCAAATTTAAATAATTCAATTGCAATTTGCTAAAATCCATAACTAATTCATACTTAATCCAAATAATGCAAATAAAATATGTTTTCCATGCTATTTCAAATAACCTTTTCAAATATAAATTTTGTTTCATGGTTTGAATAATTAAAATTGCTTAAATAATTTAAACCTTGTTTAAATCATTTAAATTTGATAAAATCATAACTTGCTCAAATTAAATTATTTTTGAACATGTAAAATATGTTTTCAAACTAGAAAAGTATTAACTTTTCAAATATGAATTTGGAATTATGTTTGGAACCAATAAAATTCAAATAATATTCAAACTTGTTTTAAATTCATTTAAAACTTGTTCAATTTTGTTTAAGTCATAATAAATTCATCCTACTTCCTATTTCAATATTTGAAACATGTAATCCACCCAAAATTTTATGATCTTTTCAAATATGAATTTTGTTATTTATTTTGCACAATTTAAAATGATGAAAACAACAACTATTTGTGTAATCCCTTTAAGGAACCAAAAATTCCCTAACTTAATAAATAAAATTTCTAAATTGGTAAACCCTATTTTAAATTGGTTCTATTGTTGTTATTTTGTTGTTTTCCTCATCCATGCATCATACTAATCCACTTTCACCTATTGGTTAATTGGAAAACAATTATTCAACCTAAAATTCATGGGCTTTTCATATGCAACTCAAAATTGCATATGTGTCCATTTAAATTGTGTTACCATGCCAACTAGTTTATTTTGATGCATCCATTAAATTGTCATGCATCATCCCATGATTGTGCACTATGCCATGATATTGATTGTTTATCTTCCTGTATTGTTTGTTTGCTTCTTCTCGGATAGACGACGACGTTGAGACCGACGATCTTTGCGACACCCCTTCCGAGGATCTAGCCCAGTACCAGGCTACTGAGTTTGCAGGCAAGTTATCACTCACATGAACCATTGTGTTCCTTTCAACATTGGTTACCGATAATTTCCGTTGTCTATTCCTGCTAGCCATATGTATCGTTGCTTCTGTTACGAACCTATCACATGATACCCTGAACCATGATATTGCCTCACATCCAGTCCTATAACCCCGTTGGGCCCGTGTCTTACTAGCATGCTTAGGGTTGTTTTGCTCGAGTCTGTTATCAGTTATTTTCTGTTATTATATTCTGTTATATTCTGGGGCTCGATGTTAAACAACAACCTGTTAATTTGAGGTAATAATAAATTGCTGATAAGGCACCGGCAGGAGGCCCGGCGTGGTTTTGAGGCCTGCTAGTGTCGACCCTAATAGGAAAAGGGTCTTGTCTACTGATCCATGATGAGCGCACTATCCGCATGTGGGAAGCGTGTATGGGCGCCCCCCTCAATTTGATTCGATTCGCATCTCGTCCAAATCACCACACTTAGTTCGGGCTTTCCATTTGATGCACGCATATGCAGGTACAAACCCGAGGCCAGGGTGGAACTTTTGTAGTCGGCATTTAGGGCGGCGTGGTCTTCAAGTGCTATGAGGGTCCCCTTTTCTTCGTGGGGCTCGATTAGCCGCGCACGCACAGCACGTGGTGCTTTGGGCTTGATGCGAAGAAGAGTTGAGTTGTGTAGAGTGCCTCGCTTGGTGGAAGTGCATTTCCATCCTGGCGGGATATTCTTACGTGTACGGCCAAATTGGTGCACCCCTGCAGGGATAAATCTTCTCGAGAAGCCGTGTTTTCCGCGGTTATGGTTGACTTGGTGAAAGTACTGGCTAACAAGTACTCAGAACAACTTACACCTAACTAATGATAACCTGACTAGTAATAGGCTTATTGACACAACAATTTGATCCATCATTAACCCAACTGTGTGAGTTATCCTCGCATTGCTTCTTTGGATAAGGGGCGAGGTCCAGGATGGGTTTGTGTGGTGGTTAGTTGTAGTTGGTTACGATACGCTATCTTATCCCCTTTCCGATAGCCGGAAGTTGTGGTATGTTCTATAGTTGGTTAGTGCAGCCAGTTGCAGCATATTTTATATCCCTTTCTTCCGTTGAACCCAAGGCATCTGTGCTTGGTGTTGACGGGCTACATTTTGGTGAACTGTGAGTCTTGCTTGCCAGTACGTTTATGTACTGACCCCTTTGGGGCTGTGGTTTCCGCAGACTACGCTTACGAGGATCCCCGTGACGGCTACTACGTGGAGTTTGACGAGGCTGCTGACGAGTAGGTAGCGGACCCGGGCAGGATCCGAGACATCGTGGATGGGCTCCGTTTTCTTTTCATTCCCGGCTTCTTAAGCCTATTTGGATTTGTCTGTACTCAGACCCTTTGAATGCTTCCGCTGAGATGTAATGATGTTATGTTGGGACATGTGTCCTCTGGATGATTGTATTTGCTATTCTCTGCCCTAGTGAGGGCCAGTTGCAACTTATTTCCATCTTTTGTGTCTTAGAGATATGTTTTGTTATCATTCTGTTAAACGCCGTTGACGTACCATGTGTGTATGGTATGAAGTACGTCAATGGTAGTATCCTAATTTCTATGGGATAGTTTACATCGACGGTGAATGGTAGAGATTGGTTGTCACACATAAGTGTTGGCCTACTCGTAAGAGATGCGGGTGCCGGTAAGCCCCGTAATCCAATCAAAATCCTGTTCAGTTCGTACGGTGAGTATCCTCTAGAAGTCCGGGTGCGACAAATGGTATCAGAGCCTGTCTGCCTGTAGGATCCCTTTTACTGGTCGTAGTTGAGTCTAGAAACTATTTTGTAGCTATATAGGAAAAATGAAACGTGAGAGTAGGAATTCTGCCATTTTTCTTCTTTCCCCACCCACCCTCCCTTTTCTGGTAAGGAAGTGCAACGTTGTTTTCTTTTCTCACCTAAACTTTCAAGTTAGGATTTCACGAATCCTAGTTTCTCTAGGATAGTTATATCTACTAGACCATAGGAATGGAGGTGGTTGTGACATGATTTATCATGTTGCCTACTCACGATTGAGAACGGAGGCGTGTAAGCCCCGGAAGCAAATCCTCTATCCCTTAAGCAGTAGATATTGATCCTTTAGAAGACCGGATGGGTTTTCCGTAGTACCTCAGGAGTTTTGGTCTCGTGTTTCCCGTTGTTGCTTCGATATCCTGTTCTTCTCAACATTCTTTTCGTCCGTTGAAACCTTGTTGTTGTTTTCCACTTCAGTTCTCTACCGGCGTCTAATCAAAACTTCCCCGATCATCTGCAGATGGATCTCAGGTTCTTCCCGCAGGTGGTTCGGATGACTCGTTGCGAGAGCACTGCCGGTTATCCGGAGATGCTGAGAGACATGGTCACTTATCTGGGGTTCCGTTGGGCACCAGAGTACCAGGTCTACGAGCAGCAGCGAGAGTTTGACCAGACCTACTACCAGGCTATCGTCTACATTCTGTCTGATGATGGCATGAGCGTTGTCCACCGCTACGAGGCAGTAGGTTCCACAGTGGATATGGCTGTGCAGCAGGCAGCTTATGTGAGTCTCACCGTCCTTCGTGCTGACTACTAGGGATTTGACGATTCTATCTATCGCCACATCCCCCGTGGTTACATCACTTCGGAGGGAGCTCATTTCACTCTCTACGACAACATGGATGTCTACGAGCATGATAACACCAGGCTGCACACCACCGCTCAGTTTGTGAGGCACAGTGACGCAGTTGCCACCACACTCTCTCACGGGTTGGCTTCAGTCAGAGAGCAGCTCTACCTTGCTTTGACTCGTCTGGCGACGTACACCACAGACTTTGTTGGAGATGAGCGCTTTGCACGTTTCGATCAACCAGTTGGTCGTCGTCTGCCAGATGCTGGAGGTTATGAGCCGATCAGAGGTCCACTCCTCAACCTCGGTACTGGTTACACTGGGATTCCACGCTTTGGAGCACAGGGAGTCGACGCTACATACTTCACCACACCTAGAGTCGCTCTCAGACCACGTCAGATCTATGTGGATCGTCGTTCTACCTACTTTCGAGGGCGTGCTCCTCTCCGTACCCCTCGTCGTACTACTCACCGTCGTCCTGCGTGATGAGCATTAGAGTACCGAGGTATCCATTCGCTATGTTTAGTTATCCTTTGGTTTTCGAACCATGTATTGGTGTGTTGGATATTCTGATGTATTTGAACATGTGATGATGTACCTGTTGGTTATCTATTCATGCGTCGGAATAATCTCTATTTCGGTTACCAAGTCTATCCTTTTCTGTTGTTGTGCTAAAATGCATGTCTATTCAGGATGCCGCCAACAAGGAACAACCCGCCTGAGCCACCCCCAATCACGGAGCTGTTGACTCAGATGACTCAGGTCGTGACGCAGATGGCCCAGATCCAGGCTAACCAGCACAACAACCAGAATGCTCCACGAGTCAGCATCAAGGAGTTTCTGAGTCTGGGTCCCAGAGCTTTCGTGGCAACACGCGAGCCTCTGGATGCTGATGACTGGATCCGGGAGATGGCCAGGGCTCTGGACATTGCTCACGTTGCTGAGGAAGACAAAGTCAAGTATGCCACCTACCTACTAAAGGGTCAGGCAGCTACCTGGTGGGAGAACTACCAGACCATGAGAGCTGGATACCCAATCACCTGGGGTTGTTTCAAGGATGCCTTCCTGAAGCACCACATCCCAGATGGTCTCATGGAAAGGATGCGTGAGGAGTTTTGCTCTCTCAAGCAGGGCAAGCTGGACGTCATTGGCTATCAGAATGAGTTCAATCGCCTCGCTCGTTACGCTGGTGATGAGGTGTCCACTGAGGCTCAGAAGATGGCAAGGTTCCGCCGAGGTTTTAACCCGGAACTCAAGTACGCCCTCACCAACATCAAGGCCAAAGACTTCTAGGAGGTCGTGAACACCGCGCTCAATGAGGAAAATGGGCGCAAGGCGTTCGAGGAGTCCCGCAAGCACTCGCATGAGGGTGGTTCCTCCTCCAACATGACCACCCCTCCGCAGAAGCGCCGCATCTGGGTGCCAAATGGTGCTGTCACTCGGGCTCCATATGCCCAAGCTTCTCCAGGCTTCGCTTCCCGCCCACCCAACCCAGCTCAGATGCAGGCTCAGAGGTTCCCAATGGGGCAGCCAAGGCCAGATGCACCTCGTGTCGTCACTTGCTACAAATGCAAGCAGACAGGGCACTATGCTAACAAGTGCACTCAGAGGCAGCTACCTCCACCACCTCCTCGCCCCAACACCAACCAGGCAATGGTGCGTGCTCCCCCGGCTAAAGCCTTCAACTCCAACAACAGGCCTGTCGGGAGGACCGCGAGGGTGACTCATGTCAAGGTCGACAAAGCTGAGGAAGCTGCTGACGTCGTTCTCGGTACATTCCCCGTAAACTCTATCCCAGCTAAAGTGTTGTTTGATACCGGAGCATCGCATTCTTCCGTGTCAAAGATCTTTGCGACAACAGTTAAACTACCTTTTGTAAGTTTGGGTTCCCCGCTAGTAGTAAACTCCCCGGGAGCAACTATGCAAACTTCCAAGATCAGTCACGAGAATCAGATTCTAATTGGAGGTCACATATTCCTTGCTTCCCTCATTCTGCTTGGCAATTCTGACATTGATGTCATTCTTGGCATGGAAAGGTTGAAGGCCAACAAAGCTACGATTGATTGTGCTCAGAAGTCAATAACTCTGTTCCACCCTTCTGGCCAGATAGTCTATTCTCCAAATGAATCAAGTTCTGTTCAGCTATACACCCTGGATGCTAAATCTCTACCTCTACTCGAAAATGTTCCGGTGGTTTGTGAATTCCCTGACGTCTTTCCAGAAGAGTTGCCAGGGATGCCTCCGGACAGAGCAGTTGAGTTCGTGATCGAGCTTGAACCAGGTACTGCTCCAATCTCTAAGCATCCATACAAGATAGCTCCTCCTGAACTGAAATTGTTAAAGGAGCAAATCGATATGTACATGGAGAAAGGTTACATTCAACCTAGTTCTTCTGCTTGGGGTTGCCCAACTCTGTTCGTTGCCAAGAAGGATCAAACAAAGAGACTCGTGGTTGACTATCGTCCTCTTAACGAGAAAACCATCAAAAACAAGTATCCAATTCCTCGTATCGATGATATTTTTAATCAACTTGCTGGAGCCTCAATATTCTCAAAGTTGGACTTGAGGATGGGTTACCATCAAATAAAGATCAGAAAGGAAGATATTCCAAAAATAGCTTTCACCACTCGTTACGGTCTATCTGAATACACCGCCATGTCCTTTGGTCTCACCAATGCACCGGCGACATTCTCAAGACTCATGAATTCTGTCTTCCATGAATACCTCGACAAGTTCGTTGTGGTATATCTTGATGACATTCTGGTCTACTCAAACTCTGAGGAAGAGCATGGAGAACATCTTCGTCTCACTCTCATGAAGCTTCGCGAGCATCGTCTATATGCCAAGTTTTCCAAATGTGAGTTCTGGATTCCAGAAGTTGCTTACCTTGGTCATGTCATCTCCGCCAAGGGCATAGCCATTGATCCAGAAAAGGTTAAAGCAATTGTTGATTGGAAACCTCCTAAGACGGTAAAACAAGTTAGAAGCTTTCTAGGCTTGGCTAGCTATTGCCGTCGTTTCGTTCAAAACTTTTCCAAGATTGCCAAACCTCTCACTGATCTCACAAAGAAGGACAAGAAGTTCGTTTGGTCTCCACAATGTGATGAAAGTTTCAATCTCCTGAAGACTAAACTCACTTCTACCCCAGTTCTGGTTGGCCCAGATCCTACCAAACCTTTCCAGATATTCTGTGATGCTTCTCTCCAAGGTCTAGGTGCAGTTCTTATGCAAGAACGTCAAGTTGTGGCTTATGCTTCACGTCAGTTGAATGCCCATGAGCGAAACTATCCCACACATGATCTTGAACTTGCAGCAGTTGTGTTTGCCCTCAAGAAATGGAGGCAATACTTGTTGGGTAATCGCACTGAAATCTTTTCCGGTCATAAGAGTCTGAAATACATCTTCACTCAACCAGATCTAAACCTCAGGCAAAGGAGATGGATTGAAAAGATTAAAGACTTTGATCTCACCATTTCTTACACTCCAGGCAAGGCTAATGTTATGGCCGATGCTCTCAGTCGCAATTCCTATTGCAATAATCTCATGATCATGGAAAGCCAACCTCCACTTCATGAATAATTCCAGAAGCTGAACCTTGGTCTTGTTCCTCAAGGCTATCTTGCTAGCTTGACAGCAAGTCCAACTCTCGAGGACAAGATTCGTTCTGAACAACTTCGTGATACTGAAATCAAGAAGATGGTTGAGCACATCAAAGAAGGCAAGGAGAAATTTAAGTCCTTCTCAATTGATGACAAGGGAATTGTGTTCTTCGAAGGACGCATTGCAGTTCCTCAAGTTCAAAGTCTCAAAGATATCATTCTCAAGGAGGCTCATGAAACTCCTCTTTCCATTCACCCTGGAAGTACAAAGATGTACCAGGATCTTAAGACACTGTATTGGTGGCCTGGCATGAAACGTGAAATTGCTCAATACGTTTCTGAATGCGATGTTTGTCAACGTGTTAAGGCAGTCCATCAGAAAACAGCCGGTCTACTCCAACCTCTGAAAATTCCTGAGTGGAAGTGGGACATGATTGAAATGGACTTCGTCACTGGTTTTCCAAAGTCCAGGAAGGGCAACGATGCAATCTTCGTTGTTATTGATCGTCTCACTAAAGTAGCTCACTTCTTTGCTGTCAAAGAAACAATCTCAGCTAGCCAGTTAGCAGAGCTATACATAGCAAAGATTGTTCCTCTTCATGGTGTTCCATTGGAAATAAGCTCAGACCGTGGAAGCATATTCACTTCTCATTTCTGGAAAAGCTTTCAAGAAGCATTGGGCACCAAACTTCTGTTCAGCACAGCTTATCACCCTCAGTCTCAAGGGCAAGTCGAAAGAGTCAATCAGATTCTCGAGGATATGCTCAGAGCATGTGGTATCTCCTTTGGCATGAAATGGGAGGATTGCCTTCCATATGCTGAATTCTCCTACAACAACAGCTACCAGGCAAGCCTAGGCATGGCACCATTTGAAGCACTCTATGGCCGCAGATGCAGGAGTCCAATCAATTGGTCTGGAGCTGGTGAACGTTCACTCTTAGGCCCTGACATTGTTAAGGAAGCCGAGGAGAAAGTTCGTATCATTCGTGACAATCTCAAGATTGCTCAGTCTCGTCAGAAAAGCTACTATGACAGCAAACACAGGGATATGATTTATGCACCTGGTGACAAGGCATATCTCCGTGTAACTCCCCTCAGAGGCACTCATCGTTTCGGTGTGAAAGGAAAGCTTGCACCAAGATACATTGGCCCTTTCAACATTCTCTCAAGGCGTGCTGAAAATGCTTATCGTCTTGAACTTCCAGAAAAACTATCCAAGGTGCACGATGTGTTTCACGTGTCACAGCTCAAGAAGTGTTTCAAAGATCCAGATCGTGTAGTTGATCATGATTCCATTGAACTGCAAGATGATCTGTCTTATGAAGAGCACCCGGTTCGTATTCTCGATGAGACCGAGCGTAAGACTCGCAACAAGAGCACCAAGTTCTTGAAAGTGCAATGGTCGCATCATTCCGATAAAGAGGCAACGTGGGAGACCGAAGAGGATCTTCGCAAGAAGTATCCGGACCTTTTCCTTTCTCAGTAGGAATCTCGGGGCGCGATTCCTTCAAGGGGGGGCGTTTTGTAACATCCCAAGTATGAAAAACTACCCCTAGCATGTAACACCCCTGTTTTTAAGCACTTGTTTAGTATTAAATTAGCAAGCCTCTTAAGACTTTTGTAAGACAATTAAGTGGACAACATGTTTTCTAGTCATGTTTATCTATGCAATATAAGTGGTGTGTTTCTTTTCACTCATTTGAGGATTTTCCCTGATGATTGATTAATTCATGCCTGATGTTTTTCAACTGGAAACCCTAAGAATTTTCTTCTCAAAGTTTGGGGAATGCTTGATTCACTCATGATAGCATTATTTAGTCATGTATTGACCAAGGAAACACTTTGGTTTGGATTTAAATAACTTTGGGAATTTATTTCCTATTTAAACATTTAGCAGAAAAACAACAGAACTAGCTGTTTTCCACACTTGTTTTCAGGAGGTAAACATATTTGATTTGTTGTTTTCTTGTTGTATTATGGTTGACCATGTTATGTAATACAACTAAATGCCACTGGTTTAAATTTAGCACTTGGAAAACAATCTAATCCATGATTGTTTTCATAGTATAAAAATATTGCAAAACCAATTCTTTTTGGAAAAACAGAAACATAGCTTTTTGGACAGTTGTTTTCAGAGGGTTAACCAACTCCAATTTTTGTGTACTGGTTGTTTTCACAAACGAGAAAGTGCATAGAACAATTACCAACTTGAATTTTCAAAATCCAAGTTCATTTGCCCTTTCAAACAGAAGCAAACTTTTGCTTCAAATCTCTGTTTTTCCAACAATTAGTGAAATTAGCACTATTGCATTTTTCTGAATTTTCTGAATCTGTTTTTGAACAGAACTTGGGGGATGAATTTCTTGATCTATACTTGATATTTTTGTGTGTAGTTTGATCCTAGTCACTCACCTAGGATTCCTCTGTAACTCCATATGCTTGGATGCCCGAGAGGTGCCTTAGCAAGGAAGGGAGAGAGGAAGTAGGGCTCGGGATAGGTGTGAGCTGAGAGAGAGAGGAGCAGTGGAAACCGTTTTTTTCACATGCCTAAGCTATCCTAGCGCCACTGTGGTCACTAGTGCCCTAATGCACCGCCCCTGGAACGAGAGAGCACGAGGGAAACGACCCCCACCCCTCTGCTTGCCAACACGGCCTCACCATGTGCACCCGAGGAGCACGCACACGGGCCCGTGCCTACAAAGCCTCCGAGGGCATGCCATTTCGCCACAGCACCCCCCCACCCCTCCACTACACCACCCCCGAGGCGCCAAGCCGTGCCTCGCCGTGTGCGAGCGACACGAGCATTTTCTTCTCGCCGGCCACCGCACGATCCACCGAAGAAAAACGAACAACCCCGTGAGTGAGGGCTCGTCATTCTTGCACGCACGAGTTCCCCGTAGCCTTGGCCACCTCCCTGACATCCTCCGCGGTCCATTTGCTTGCAGGAGGGCCCGCGCCATCGCCGCCGTGTCCGCCGCGCCGCTGCAGAGAGGAGCCCGCCGGAGAGGAAACGGACGTCGTCGTCGTCACGCCACCAGCCCCCCACTGCACCACCGCCGCCACTCGCCACTCCACAGACCCCCTAGGTGAGCACCCCGCTCGTCCCGTGCGCGCCCGTAGGGTGTTCGACGCCGGCAGGGTCGCGTTAGGCCAGAGGTGGAAGAAATAACGCGGACCGTTGATCGCAAGATCAACGGCCACGCTTGAACGGGCGTTTCCCACGTCCTCCGCCCCCGCGCGCGCGCAGCTGGGCTAGCCTAGGCGCTAGCTGGGCCACGCGCAGCGAATCCGGCCCATCTGGGCTTGTCCCTGTTAAACTTTAAAAATTAAATTTTTCTGGCAGAAAGATACCTGTTATCTTTTGGCCTAGGAATGTTAGCAAACGATTTTATTTGGCTTTGCCAATTTTTGTACCTGTAGCCATACAAAATCAAAACCACCTCCTTTTGGCAGAATAATGTTTTAACTTTTAGTTATTTATCTATAGCCATTTTGCCAGACAGTACCCTTAAAATTGAAATGAATAGAACTTCAAAAATACAAAATCTTTTTGAGCAAACTCAACTGTTTTGGAAAGCCCTTGTAAATACCTACCAGTATAATTTTAGTTTGAACCAAGGTGAGTTACCATTTGGAAATGCCATCCATTTTGGTGAAACATCTGTGAGCTATTCCAGAATTTTTAGGGGGAGTTTGGGACATTATTTTTGAGTGGGACCAATTGGAGAGGCTTTTTATTGTTAAGGACTATCACATCCTAGAAGGATTTAATTTTTGGATCCATAGAAAAAATTAGGGAGACAGAACAAGTTTTGGTACTTTTCTGCCTAATTTTTAATTCCTAGATCTTGTTTTATATGTTCATTTTGTGATGTGCACATGATGTGTTCTTGCTTGTAATGTTGTTTCTAGTATAGTAATGATGTTTACAAGTTATATGAACATGTTAGAATGAATGGTTTGAGTGGTAGAATTTTTAGAATTATTTTTCCATGCATAGATCTTGCTCATAGCTTAATTTTCTATCTAGGTTTTTGAGTAGATTTTTAAATGTGTATTAGGCTTATTAGTAGATTAATTTTCATGGAACCAGTACCATTTAGGTACTGTTATTTTGGTTACAGCACCTCTGGTTACTTGGTGCTTGTGTTTGAAGTAGATTTAAATAGCAAGGCTTAAGGTCTAGATTTCATACTAGATTATTCATGCATGCTTTTTGTCTTGTTTTCCACTAGGGAAAAATATGATTCTTTGTGGTTGAAAACAGAGGATGAAATGTCCTTGTGGCATTGTTATCCTTGTGTTTTCACCTCTGATAATTTTTCCCCTTAAGTATTAGAAATTGTTTGAGTAACATTTGGGTGCCTAGATTTAATTCCCTCACATGTGTAGCATTTTTAGTCTAGTTTTTCCTTGGTTAATAGCTAGACTTATTATTTTGTTTTGGAGGATCCAGTAGCATTTTGGTACTGATTATAGGAGTATTTTACCTCTGTTAGTTTGCACACTTGTGCCTAAAATTAACAAGTGAAGTATAAACTAGTCTAGTATTTTTCCCAAGTTTCTACTAGTATGAGTAGGAGTTTGTGGGACTAGTTTGTTTGTTTTGAGCATTTTTAGAAATTTGACCAGAGGCTTATTAACCTCTTTATGAGCATTATGCTAGTGGAACACCCACTGGTATTTTTTGTATCATAGTGGAAAATGAGCTTGACTTGTTGTCATGAGCCTTTTTCACCACTTGCATAATTTAGCTTATTATTTGTACTTGCCATAGAGAATATTGGGGAAGTTTTTAGACATCAAATTGTGTTTTATGTGACACCCTACTGTCTAGTAACATGGGTTTTACCCCACTGGTCCATAGGGCTCTTAACTAAAAATCATTGAGTTTGGCCACACCTAAACACTAGGAAAAAAAAGATTTTCCCACTATAGTTTTTATGCCAATTTTCTTAAGGGAAAATTGAATACCTTGAGTGTTACATTTTAATTGCTTGCTGTATGTATCACTTGTAGCATTGTTTGTCTTGGTTGGCTCTGAAAGTGTGCCTTTATTTCTTTTTACGATGTTAGAAAACGAGGAGGAAGGAATTGCTGAAGAGGGGTATTGCAACTCCTGTTACTTTCAGGACCAGGACCATCACTTGTACCAAGGCAAGCCATCCTAATGCTTGCTGTATAAATACTTATCATTATCTATCATGCATGCTTTTCACTTCTGAAGTTTTCACAAAACTATACTCTCAAAACTATTTTTGTTGTGAATACTACTACTATTAATATTATTAGAAGGAGGAATCATATTAATAGTCAACTTGGTATTACCAAGCCTTAGCCACTAAATGGTATATAAATACCATCCACCAAATGAAAACTTGAGTTCTTAAATGAACTAAATAAAATGTGCTTTTGTAAACAAATGCCTTATGGAAGAAAAACCCCGAAGGAAGGGTGAGACCCTGTCTACCGGAAGGATGTCATGATGAGAAATTTTTGAGAAATGTTTACAAAAGACACATAACCTAGTCTTCGCTGGACAACCATTATCGTACTGCCACTTTACCCCAATATGGGTAGGGGCTTGATTAAAAACTTGTTATGGTTAGTATGTGAGCTATCTCAAGTGCTATAGAAGATTGGATCCTCCGAACCGAAGTGTCGCTAGGAGTGAACATACGGGACATCTAAAGTGTGGGATTAATTTTCCCTCCGGATGCAGCAGTTGGGTCTCCTGTCTGGGCGGTGTGTGACATGGCTTGCCGGGGAGGGGGAACCCCAATTGAAGAGATAGTCATGTACTAGCTTGTACATAGTGGATAGTCAAGATCAGTTATCTGATGTTCTCATAGGTTGAGGACAGTCCATGGTTGTTTCATGGCGGATTCTGGATCTAGTGGAAATGTGTACATCTCTGTTGAGTAAAACTATTTCGAGATAGCCGCGTCCTCGGATATGGACGGTTGAATGGACATGTAGCTAGTATTGTGTCAACTTTTCAAAAGAGGTTTTTGAAGGACGGCCTTGTACCTGAGAGGTACTATGGAGGAAGGACTTGGTATCTGCGAGATACTGATGAGAAGGAAACTATTACTAAAAGTTTCTGAAAAGAAAACTTTATTTTCTAAAAGTCTTATAAAACCTCCAAGATATGTGATATCTACGAGAGAAAAGCTACATTATTTTAAAGGATTTTTCACAAAGAACGAAACTTGAAGAATCAACCATGATAAATCTTTCATCTGTCATGGGTAGCTGAACCATATGTATGGCCTACCCACTCCACCAAATAAGCATGTATGCATTTATTGTAATCTCATAAAGGATGTCTTGTTGAGTACATTCAAATGTACTCATTTGGTTTCGCCCCTGGTATCTACTTATCAGACTATGAGGAGCCACCCCAGGAGGAGTTCTACGAGGAGGAGTTCTACACTGATGGCCCTGCGAGTTAGGATCGTCTCCCAGTCAGCAGCCTGTAGGATGAGGCGTGACTCGGGTTCTTCTACGCTATGCTTGTCGTCTTCCGCTGTGTTTATTTTGAATGTCTGTCCTGTGTGACAGTTATCAAGAACTTGGTCATGTGACCATTTATGTAAGACTCTAATATTCGTGTAATGGATGATGTATTCTGTATGCCAACTACGTATGTTGTTCACAACTGGTTATTCTGGGATTGTGAATGAATACATATGAGGGGTTCTGAACCTTCCGGTTTGGGGCCTCTACATAGCATGTTTGTTTCATGTTTATTAAAGTATTGCATCATGTCATCATATTGTTTCCATTTGTTTTCATTTAGTTTGCATCCGTTTTTCTCTGTTTTCACAATTCAAATTCAAACTTTATTCAAATGTTTATTTCATACTTGCTCTGTTACAACCTTTTAAATAAAAAGTTCAAATAAAAACAACCAATTTGTTTCCTTTTTATTCCATAGTGCTCAACTATTAAAATGATGGTTCTAATCAATCTTTTAAATTCCAAATTTTATTCAAAAATTCAAAAACATTTTACAAACAGCACCCAAGTTGAAAATATAAAAATTACCAAACACTTATAAGCCTTTGTTCTAAATTAACATAGGGTTCACCCTATTTAAAAAGTTTGTTTTTATTAATGATCACTTAATATAAAAATCATCCAAATTTGAATTACTTCACAAACAGCAAGTTAATTTCAAACATTTTGAAAACAAAACTTAGCCTTTGTTTGCTGTTGACCCAAATAGCTCACCCTAATTTTTTTGAAATTTTTGCTAACTCCAAAAACATCTTTTTCTTCCAAATCCTTTTTCTGCAAAAAAAAAACAGAGGAGAGAAATTTTTATAAATAAAAACAGGCGCCAAGGGTCGTGGGCTGCGCCCAGCCCACCTTTTTTCTTTTCTCCCAGCCCGGTACCGCTTTTCTCCATCCCCCTCCTTTCTTTTTCTGTACGGCGGCTCATCGGCCGGTGCCACGGCGGCAGCCGCGCATCCCGACGGCCAGGAGCCGATCCCGAGGGCTATAAGAGCAGCCCTAGCCCTGCGCGCAACCCTAGCCTAGCCTACCCCTCTCCCCTCGAGCTCCCGCCGCCGTCTACCTCTCTCACGGCCACCTCCCACCTCTCTGTCACCTCGCCGGAGAACCACCCCTCTGAAACCCCGATGAGCACCGCCGCCTCGACGCGCCTCTCACCCACCTAACCTCAGAAACCAGACCACCTCGACATCCTCTTCCGTTTAGACACCGGAGCCACCCCGGAGATCAACCAGAACGCCGCCGCCGTCCACGGACTCGCCGCTGTCGCTGTCGAGCCGTCGCCCCCGAGCCTCTGCAACAACTACAACGGAGGTGAGCCACCACCGTGCTTCTCCTCCTCTCTGCCTTGCACGTTGCACGCTTCCGTGCACGTCCACAGCATCCACCAGCAAGCATCGCATCCATCCACCGCGGCAGCTCGCCGCCGGCGTCATCTCTGTCGTGGTTCAGAAGCGAACGCTGTCAGCAAAGTTCAGTTAACTCCAACACTGAATGTTAACCTGTCTCCGTTGCGTATGCTAGCAAGATTCAGTCGAGCAGCGCAGTGGTTGCGTTCAGTTTCGCGCACGGGCAGGTCCCGAGTTCGATTCCTGGCTCCGTGGATTAAAAGCCAATATTTTTCCCCTGCGGCTGACAGGCAGGTCCCACCTGTCGGTGACCCTGGTGGCCACGCCAGCACGCAGGCATGCCACGCTGGCCCGAGGCCCACGGGCAGTGACTGGGGTTAGCTGGCAGTGCGGTGCAGTTAGTTTTCCAGCACGTTTTCGTTTTAAAACTAGTCCTTTTATTTACACAGATTAGTCCTCAAAATGAAAACCTTAATAACTTTTAAACTATAACTCCAAATAATAAAATCTAAATATGTGCACTGCTCCAAATTGAATTTTCTATCCAATTAAACCATTTGTGTACTGTTTTGAATTTTCCAAATGCATCCAAAATTCAAATTTCAATAATTCAATTGCAATTTGCTAAAATCCATAACTAATTCATACTTAATCCAAATAATGCAAATAAAATATGTTTTCCATGCTATTTCAAATAACCTTTTCAAATATAAATTTTGTTTCATGGTTTGAATAATTAAAATTGCTTAAATAATTTAAACCTTGTTTAAATCATTTAAATTTGATAAAATCATAACTTGCTCAAATTAAATTATTTTTGAACATGTAAAATATGTTTTCAAACAAGAAAAGTATAAAATTTTCAAATATGAATTTGGAATTATGTTTGGAACCAATAAAATTCAAATAATATTCAAACTTGTTTTAACTTCATTTAAAACTTGTTCAATTTTGTTTAAGTCATAATAAATTCATCCTACTTCCTATTTCAATATTTGAAACATGTAATCCACCCAAAATTTTATGATCTTTTCAAATATGAATTTTGTTATTTATTTTGCACAATTTAAAATGATGAAAACAACAACTATTTGTGTAATCCCTTTAAGGAACCAAAAATTCCCTAACTTAATAAATACAATTTCTAAATTGGTAAACCCTATTTTAAATTGGTTCTATTGTTGTTATTTTGTTGTTTTCCTCATCCATGCATCATACTAATCCACTTTCACCTATTTGTTAATTGGAAAACAATTGTTCAACCTAAAATTCATGGGCTTTTCATATGCAACTCAAAATTGCATATGTGTCCATTTAAATTGTGTTACCATGCCAACTAGTTTATTTTGATGCATCCATTAAATTGTCATGCATCATCCCATGATTGTGCACTATGCCATGATATCGATTGTTTATCTTCCTGTATTGTTTGTTTGCTTCTTCTCGGATAGACGACGACGTTGAGACCGACGATCTTTGCGACACCCCTTCTGAGGATCTAGCCCAGTACCAGGCTACTGAGTTTGCAGGCAAGTTATCACTCACATGAACCATTGTGTTCCTTTCAACATTGGTTACCGATACTTTCCGTTGTCTATTCCTGCTAGCCATATGTATCGTTGCTTCTGTTACGAACCTATCACATGATACCCTGAACCATGATATTGCCTCACATCCAGTCCTATAACCCCGTTGCTTGGGCCCGTGTCTTACTAGCATGCTTAGGGTTGTTTTGCTCGAGTCTGTTATCAGTTATTTTCTGTTATTATATTCTGTTATATTCTGGGGCTCGATGTTAAACAACAACCTGTTAATTTGAGGTAATAATAAATTGCTGATAAGGCACCGGCAGGAGGCCCGGCGTGGTTTTGAGGCCTGCTAGTGTTGACCCTAATAGGAAAAGGGTCTTGTCTACTGATCCATGATGAGCGCACTATCCGCATGTGGGAAGCGTGTATGGGCGCCCCCCTCAATTTGATTCGATTCGCATCTCGTCCAAATCACCACACTTAGTTCGGGCTTTCCATTTGATGCACACATATGCAGGTACGAACCCGAGGCCAGGGTGGAACTTTTGTAGTCGGCATTTAGGGCGGCGTGGTCTTCCAGTGCTATGAGGGTCCCCTTTTCTTCGTGGGGCTCGATTAGCCGCGCACGCACAGCTCGTGGTGCTTTGGGCTTGATGCGAAGAAGAGTTGAGTTGTGTAGAGTGCCTCGCTTGGTGGAAGTGCATTTCCATCCTGGCGGGATATTCTTACGTGTACGGCCAAATTGGTGCACCCCTGCAGGGATAAATCTTCTCGAGAAGTCGTGTTTTCCGCGGTTATGGTTGACTTGGTGAAAGTACTGGCTAACAAGTACTCAGAACAACTTACACCTAACTAATGATAACCTGACTAGTAATAGGCTTATTGACACAACAATTTGATCCATCATTAACCCAACTGTGTGAGTTATCCTCGGATTGCTTCTTTGGATAAGGGGCAAGGTCCAGGATGGGTTTGTGTGGTGGTTAGTTGTAGTTGGTTATGGTACGCTATCTTATCCCCTTTCTGATAGCCAGAAGTTGTGGTATGTTCTGTAGTTGGTTAGTGCAGCCAGTTGCAGCATCTTTTATATCCCTTTCTTCTGTTGAACCCAAGGCATCTGTGCTTGGTGTTGACGGGCTACATTTTGGTGAACTGTGAGTCTTGCTTGCCAGTACGTTTATGTACTGACCCCTTTGGGGCTGTGGTTTCCGCAGACTACGCTTACGAGGATCCCCGTGACGGCTACTACGTGGAGTTTGATGAGGCTGCTGACGAGTAGGTAGCGGACCCGGGCAGGATCCGAGACATCGTGGATGGGCTCCGTTTTCTTTTCATTCCCGGCTTCTTAAGCCTATTTGGATTTGTCTGTACTCAGACCCTTTGAATGCTTCCGCTGAGATGTAATGATGTTATGTTGGGACATGTGTCCTCTGGATGATTGTATTTGCTATTCTCTGCCCTAGTGAGGGCCAGTTGCAACTTATTTCCATCTTTTGTGTCTTAGAGATATGTTATGTTATCATTCTGTTAAACGTCGTTGACGTACCATGTGTGTATGGTATGAAGTACGTCAATGGTAGTATCCTGATTTCTATGGGATAGTTTACATCGATGGTGAATGGTAGAGATTGGTTGTCACACATAAGTGTTGGCCAACTCGTAAGAGATGCGGGTGCCGGTAAGCCCCGTAATCCAAACAAAATCCTGTTCAGTTCGTACAGTGAGTATCCTCTAGAAGTCCGGGTGCGACAGCAGGCTGCGGTTATTTCGCGGACCGTGGAGGTGGCCCCTGCCAGTGGGAGAGGGGTGAAGGAGCGCCTCACTTCGGCTCCGGCGGCGCCTTCCCGTAAAGTGCTCTGAAGGAAATGCAAGGCGGTGCAGCGGGCCGCGGAAGTCGCTCCTTCTGCCATCGTCGCGCCGCGGCCGAGATCCCCTGTCCCGCCGGAGCTAAACGGGCTTTTCTTCAACTGCTACAGACCTGGGCACGTCAAGGCCGGTTGTACAAACCCCACGGTATGCAACCGCTGCCGGGAGGAAGGCAATGGAGCCAAAGGGTGCGGAAAGCCTCGAAGCCTAGCGTTAGAAGAAGAGAAGCTCTGGCGTGTGCTTTTGGCGAACCGGTCCCGTGCTCTGCTGCCATCCACGCCATCACGACCAGTGGAGGGAGGTTTGCACAGAGGCGTCGATGCCGCCTCGGCTGTGCGGCGGCCACTGCCACCACCCCGAGCTTGGGCCTTGCCGGCGGTGGATCCGCATCAGATGTTCGAGGCGCCAGCCCTGATGGTTGATGACTAGGAAGCCCCGCTATGTATTGTGCAATGCTCGCTGGGGATAAGAGATTTGGAGCACCGGCTACGCTATGCCATGGTCGCCTACATTAGCGGCAACCAGCCGGAGGTCACCGTTGAGCAAGTCTACCATGCGCTTGAGTCTCTGCTCGGTATCTCATTCAAGCGTGCCTCCGTTCAGAGCTATCGGCCGACGGATTTCCTACTCTCTTTCGCCGATGAAGATGGCCGGAACCGCGTGGCGAGCAAGCCAGCCTTGATGTGCGATGGCTTCTCCCTATTCTTCAGGCCATGGATCCGGCAAGACCAAGCCGTCAAAGGCTCCCTAGACAAGAAAGTAAGCTTGGTCCTCGAGGGAGTTCTTCCGCACGCCTGGGCGATCGAGGTCATCGAGTACCTCCTCGGTACATCATGGGTCGTGGGTGAATTCGCACCGGAGACAAGCTCATGGGAGGACATGGAATCGTTCAAGCTAACGGCGTGGATCTTGCAGTTCGGTTTGATCCCGACGGCGCGCACACTCGTTATCGCGGAGCCAGTCAGCCTCGAGGACAGGACGCCGTCTTCGTCACCGGACTCCCCTAGTTCGCCCTGTTCCACGCCGATGGAGAGAGGTGACGAGCTCGAGACGCTGAATTACAAGGTAATCATCCACCTAGATGGCATCGAAGAGCTTGAGAGTCCAGAGTGTGGCCATGCCCGTGTGGCGCCGGTGAGAGGCGGTGCAAGTCCGGGGTGGCGACCGACCCTCGACGAGCGTGTTGGTGCTGCTGGCGGATGGCAGTGGCGCCAGCTACCATGGAAGTTGGGCTCGCTGGATTGCCGGAACGCTGCGTCGGGGTCCACTAAGAATGCGTGGGGTGGGCGTGCTGTCGCCCAGCCTGCAGCCTCGAGCGTGGACTGGCGCCTTCCACCTTTGGTTGGGCGGCACGTGGAAAGTGTTCTGGGCCCGGTCCTTGCTCACGGGCCACTTCGAAGGTGCCAGCCTATCCCTTCTCTCCATGTGGCAGCCCCCGCTTCAGCAGTTCAAACTGCGGCGGATCCGAGGACACGGTCAAGGGAGATGGTTGAAAGTGCGGGCCCCACGACTGAAAAAGCTGGTTCGATTCTCCCTGCCATTAATCCTGCCACGACAATGGGATGCCTCGGCTCTGAAAAAGCCATGGGAAAAGAAGCGTGGGGGTAGGGGGTGGATCCCGAGGGGAGACCGATTCAAACGACAGCGTCGCCCTTTTTTGCGTGCAGTGGTGGCCACGACTGGTGGTACGCCACGTGGCCCGACGGGTACGGCGCATCTGCCCATAGGCGCAACCGCCCTTGGGGTGAGCCCTGGTGAGGACAAGGAGGTTTGTCGCACGCGGGAGGAAGTGGACATCGCAGATCCCCATGCAGCCACGCGTCTCATCCCAACCTTCCGTGCGGATCGCCTTGCAGGTGTGATACGTCTCCAACGTATCTATCATTTTTGATGCTCCATGATCATATTTTGCCAATAGCTACTTGTTTTATCCCTTATTTATAGCATTTTTATACGTTTTTCAGGACTAACCTATTAACAAGATGCCAAGTGCCAGTTCCCTTTTTTCTGTTGTTTTTTGGTTTCAAAAACGTTGTTCTGCAAACATTCTCGGAATTGGACCCCACAAAGCCCGAAGTTCCTATTTCCCCGGAAACATCCAGAACACCGAAGAGGAGTCGAAGAGGGGCAACAGGGGGCCACAGCATAGGGTGGCGCGGGTCCCCCTGGCCGCGCCACCTATAAGTGTGGGGCCCCTGGAGCTCCACCGCCTTTGCCCTTTCGCCTATTTAAGCCCCCTGGATGGAAAAACCTAAACACCTGATAAAAATCCCCGAAAAGTTCCGCAGCTGCCGTCACCATCAACCCTAGTCAGGGGGGTTTTGAAGTTGTTTCCGGCACCCTGCCGGAGAGGAGATCATCACCGGAGGCTTCTACATCACCATGCCTGCCTCCGGATGAAGGGAATATGCCCGTGAGGAAATAATAAAGTGGTTATTATCTTATTCCTTGTTTATGATAAATGTTTATTTCTCATGCTAGAATTGTATTAACCGGAAACGTTGATACATGTGTGATTAATAAACAAACCAACGTTCCTAGTGAATCCTCTCTTTTAACTAGCTCGTTGATTAATAGATGATCAAGGTTTCATGATCATAGACATTGGATGTTGTTAATAACGGGGTCATGTCATTAGGAGAATGACGTGATGAACTTAAACCCTAACTAAGTATAACAATACGATCAAGTCATTTAGTTTTGTTGTTATGTCTTACATTCGGAGTAACATTGTTCCTTAGACCATGAGATCATTTAATCACTAATTCCGAAAGAATACTTTGATGACATCAAACGTCACACCGTAACAGGGTGACTATAAAGGCGGCGTTAGGTATTCGAAAAGTGTTAGTTGAAACTCATGGATCAAG
This sequence comes from Alopecurus myosuroides, assembly GCA_028641055.1. Classification (NCBI taxonomy): domain Eukaryota; kingdom Viridiplantae; phylum Streptophyta; class Magnoliopsida; order Poales; family Poaceae; genus Alopecurus; species Alopecurus myosuroides. Next base: position 368,687,130 of record CM054057.1, on the reverse strand, counting down.
AGTGGGATTTGTCCATCCAATATGACCGAGAGATATACTCAGGGCCCTCTCGGTGATATCACGTCGACACCTCTTGCAAGCACGTGATATGATCACAAGGATGTTATATCATGGGAACGAGAAAAGAGTACTTGTCGGGTAACAAGATCGAACAAGGTATGGTTGATACCGATGTTCGGATCCCGGACAAGTAAAATATCGCGAGACAAAGGGAAATTGTTACGACGTTGAAAGGTTCACACGATCATGAGAGTCATCGTTGAATATATAGGAGTCATCACGGATCTCCAGATCCTGCTGTTGATTATTGATCGGAGAGGAGTCTCGATCATGTCTATATTATTCACGAACTGTAGGGTGACACACTTAAGGTTCGATGAAGCGTTTGAGAGGATACGGAATACCGAAGAATGTTTTGGGCAACTCCGAAATTGTTTCGAGGAATATTGAAATATTTCAAGGGATTTTTCGCGAATGGTTTTTAATGAAATTAACAAATGATTCGAGGTGCTGCATGCAAATGTTTGTAAAAGAATTAACAAATATAAATAAAGAAATAAAAATGTTTTATTTATTTATTAAAGAAAAACTCTTGGATTTTCTAAGTGGAGTTTAGACGAAAATGAGTGGGTGTGAGTGCAGTGTCCACTCACATGATGAGGGAAGAGGTGGGGGCACACCCATGGGCTGGCCGCACCCCCTTGGGCTGCCTCCCCCCTCTACTATAAATAGAGGGCATGAGCTCCCTCTCACACACACACTTGCCCACCTCCCTTTTCCTCCACCCGCTTCTCTATTCCATGGTCTCCGGCTTGGCAAAGCCCTGACCGTGGGATTCTTCACCACCACTACGACGTCGTTCTGCTGGATTTCCGGGGATCCTATACTTCCGCTACCCCGCTGGATCGAGGGAACGGAGTTCTTCATCGAGCTGAACGTGTGACCGATCACGGAGGCATCGACGGATTGCGGTGCACATATTCTCGCTCGGGATCGGCGTGAGTACGACTACGCCAACAACGAGATTTGATCTCGTAACACTTTGAGTCTTCTAGGGTATGCTATCTCAAGACTCTCTTTCTCCCTGTTACCTTTCATCTCCTAGATTAGATCTTGGCCATTCGGGTTTATCGCGCGTAGGAAATTTTTTGTTTTCTGTGCAACGTACCCTTCAGTGGTATCAGAGCTGGATCTATGCGTAGATGATTTGTACGGGTAGAACACATAGGAGGATGTGGGTGTTGATGATCATGTTTTGGCCTCTTTGAGTATTTTATGATCTTAGCGGCATAGTAGGATGAAGCTGTCCTAGACTAAGTTTACGTGTATTATGTACGCGAGAATTGTCTCACTTGTGACTGAGGGGGTTTCCGTTTCTCCTACTATAGTTATGATCTAATCTACAAAGGGTTGTTAAAAATATATTCTTATCAACGTTGTGGCTCTTGTACGTAGGTATGAACGATTCTATCCTCGTAAGCCCAAGCCATGTAAAATATGAAAAAATAAATTAGAAGCCTCTAACTTGTTTTTGCAGGGCATGTGATGTGATATGGTCAATGTTACAAACGTTATGTATGAGATGATATTTTTTTAAATTATTGACATACCGGCTGGAGCCATATGGTTGTCTTATTTCATGGCCTGCGTGATGTATATCATATCCATGTGATATGTTGTAATGGACAATCAAGATGGAGGTGCAACAAACCTTGGTGCCACACCGATGGAATGATGGAGATCATACCATGATGCACAAGATGGAGATCAAGTGCAAGAAGGACCATATCATATCACATTATCCATGCATGTGATGTTAATCCTTTTATGCATCTTATTTTGCTTAGATCACGACGGTAGCATTATAAGATGATCCCTCTCACTTAACATCAAGATAATAATGTGTTCTTCCTATGCACCGTTAAGAAAGTTCGTCGTTTTGAGACACCACGTGATGATCGGGTGTGATAGAATCAACGTTCGCATACAACGGGTGTATTCAAGCCTAGCATGTACATACATGGCCTTGAAACACACGCAATACTACGGTTCTACTTGGCGAGCCTAGCATGTACAGACATGGCCTCGGAACACGTAACCGAAAGGTAAAGCATGAGTCATATGGATGATATGATGAACATGTTGATGTTCGCCTTTGAAGCTACATCATCTCACGTTATGATCGGTTTTGGTGTAGTGAATTTGGTTCGTGTAATCACTAAAGACGACTAAGAGGGATGTTGTTTTTGAGTGAGAGTTCATGGCATAATTTGGAATTAACTTGAACTTATTTATCATGAACAACCAATCAAAGTGAATTTGCACAAATTGTAGTATTCATTGGCATCCACATAACTACCTTACAATTAGATTGTTAATTGAGATATAACTGTTATGATCTAGTAAAAATCATTTAAGATTGGTACCGTATTAGTGAAATTTAAAATTGAATCCTATTGTCGATTTTTGGTATTTCCTACCTAGCTCCATATGATTAAAGATTGATTGATCTAGAGAGCAACCAATTCCTACTTAGAATCCAGAGTCATGGTTGCTTCCATATTACTTTATCTTCAAAAGAATGTTTTGTTGATCAAGGTGATTTAGGAACTGAAAAGAGTTATTTTCAGAAACAATCAAGTGAAAGATATATTGATATCTAGAAACTTATTTGTGGCAACATGACTGAGTATAATTTAGCGTGACAATGTTTTCTCATATTATCTGAATATATGCAATGATTGAAGACGCTAGGCGTTTGAATATTCCAAGAAGTTGGGCGCTAAAAATTATCCTCTAAATTCCTTCCATAGAGCTATAGTAGCTTAATCATAAAATTGTTATGATGGGATGGATTAAAAGTATGGGTAAAGTCGTTTACCTTACCTGGAGATTGCTAAGAGTGGAATCTAGAAGAATACTATTAATGTGGTGATATTAGTAGAACAATCAAACTCGAAGTATGACTCAATGGGTGATAGTATATGACTAACACGCCAAAGAAAATGAGCTAGTACGACTAGCATTGTTTGATGTTGAATGATTCTTCTTAATAAGTTGTTATTTTGTTCTGGTCTTTTGTGAGAATGTAGCGCCCTACCTTTTAATAAAGATAGAACACCTGTGTAACCTGCTATTCCCGGGATCTCTGATAGCATACACATGACAAAATGAAATATTCATTGCAATAGCATCATTCTACATCGTTGATCTAGTGGATAAGAAATAAAATAGACTTACAATTGGCATAGCCATCATGGACTAGCCCTAATAACAAAGTTTCAAAGTAAATACAGCGGAAACAAATCTTCAATGAGCCTTCTTCACTTCATGCGCCACAGGCAGAACATGTTGGCGATAGACTCGAGACCCTAAACTAAATCCTCACTCGTCTTCAGATTTATATGCATGTTGGAATTTGCAACCCCACGGGGGAGGAAGTCAGTACAAACAATGTACTGGCAAGTGACAGTTGTATGGTGGCAGTTTTGACGAATACACTAGCTACATGATATTTGGCTGGTGGAGTCTGGGCTATTTGCATAAAGCCAGTTTTGTCCTACATTTGTAAACATGATTTATTTCATGGCTTTGGTTTAGTAGGGTTGAAGCAATTTACAATATGGCTTGTAAACTTATAAAAGGTATTGGGCTATGGGTTTCTGGTCCAAAAGTTAATTTACATAAGGTCAACAAGTAATGGGTGTTGGTTTTGATCAAAATGATCACACCACAATTTTCCTAAGGAGGGGTTTCATCAAACAATATTTGAAGTATGATGATTGGCTACTATGGGTGGTTTATCTGGCAAAGATTACATGTAAAGGGTTCTCTGGTCACAAATAGTTTGGTTACTAGTTTCTCTGGTCTAAGGTTACAAAATGGAACAATTTTCCAGAAGAAAACTAATACAAATGATTTATAGAAATTAAACTAGGTGCAAAATACTCAACTGACTATTTAAATTCTAAAATGCATTTTAATTGGTTCAATTATTATTTTGGGACAGAGGGTATGAAAGTACACATCCCAAGGATTCCAAAAATATTTTATTTGCAATTTTTGGATTTGTAGAATTTTAAATATGCCAATATTCATCAAACAAGCATATTGAAATTTGAACCAACTAAAGTTTGTCAAATTTGAATTTGGACAGTTCATAAAGTTTTTACATGATCAGAGGATTTCAAAAAGTCTAAGGTTGCTAAATTTGGCTAAGTGGATCAAAAGTTATGATGGTTGCAAGTTGCAGGGACTTTTCTGTAAAACTGCCAACTAAGTTCTATTCGGAATAAAACGGAAAATGGACTATTACACGTGGCGCTTCCTGATTGGCTCGGGTTAGCTGACTGGGCGCTGGTGTGGCCGCTGACTAAGCATGACATGCGGTTGTTTTCTATTGCTCCATACCATTTTGCTTAAATCGTCTAATTGGGATGGTTGGATCAAGATCTAACGGTTAAGGAAGGAGGAAGGAGGCTCACTGGTGGTTTTCCGCCGGAGATGGCTTCACGGCGGCGGTGTGCTCTCGGGAGCGAACGGAGGCGACGTTGTAGTGCTTCCTAGAGCACGGGGAGTCGACGACGAGAAGCGGGACGACGCGGCGATGCAGACGGTGGCCATGACATCTCTTCTCCCTTCCTGAAGAGGCGGCGCGACACGGATGGAGACAACATGGCCCCGGAGTGTTTCGTTCCGGCTTGGCGCGGTCGTTCTGCAGCATTCAAAATCCCACTGTTGGAGTCAGAGGGTGTGCGCGGGAAAGAGGAGGCGAATGCGGGCAGTCTCGGGCCCACGGAGTGGCTCACCTCATCGGAATTCGAAATCGACGGTGGCGGCAGAGGACATTCCGGCGAGCGAATTGGAGGGCCTCGAGGCGAGATAGAGAGGGAAAATAGAGGGGAAAGGAGGAGGGGCTCCAGGGTCACGTGAAGAGGAGGTTTTGGGGGCGAGGAGGACCGTGGGGCGAGGGGATAATGCGCGGCGTTTTCGGCCAGATCGTGGTGCGGGAGGTTGCAGATGGTTACGTCGGTGGTGACATCATCGTACGGACCCACCTGTCGATGGAAGAAACGGTAGGAGGGGTGGGCTGCTGCTGGGTTTCTACACGCTGCGCTTCCGTCGATTTTCTTTGCACTGCGCGCGGGGCAGGTAAGGGGTAGGGTGAGATGGGCTGGTCAGGGCTGCTTGCCCTTTTCTCCCTTTTTTTCTTTTCTGTTTTCTTTAATATGACATAGATTTTATTTTCTAAGTCCAATTGAACTCAAATTTATTTCTATGGTTTTATAAAAATAAAACCTTTTAAATAAAAACTATCTTGTGTTATTTCTAAAATATTTAAATTTTGAGTTTTCAAAAGGGGTTTGAAATTTATGGGGTACTTTATGTCTATTAAAATTAGAGTTTAATAAATCTCTTTTGGGCTTAAATAAAATTGTGTAAAATAATACATGTTATAATATTAAGTGTTGGAACATATCAGCATTGTTTTCCTTACTAAATATTTTTGAAAAATATTTATAATCTTTAAAGTCATTTTTAGAAAACATACTTTACTTTTGGTCTCTTAAAATATTTCTGAGGTCTAGAATATTATCAAGAGTGATAGTTCCAAGAAAACATTTGAAAACAAAATGAGACCATTTTATAATTTAAAATACTTGGCAAAATATTTATTTTAGAAACAATTTTGGGGTTTAGTGAAATGCAGGCCTAAATTGGATTAAAAAACTCCAATACTTTGGTAAAAAATATTACTTTTGTGTTGTGTTTTATTTGTTTTTGTGACTTGCATTAGTGGAAAACAAAAGTTTTAGTTTTTTGTGATTTTTGAGCTTTCCCAAAAATCAGGGATGTTACAAACTACCACCATTAACAGAAATCTCGTCCCGAGATTTGGGAAAAGCTAGCAAGAAAGATAGGTTTGGGTAACTGGGATTAGGACTATTAGTTTGGCTACCACCCATAAAAGAAATTTTTGTGGGCAGTCTAAAAACTCTTGTCTAACTGGTTACTGGGTTTAGAATATCCTCAGCTAGAGTCATACTTCATCATCCATAATATTCTTGTATATTATACCTCGACTCCTTGTTGGTATTTAGGATCTTAATCCAAGTATAAACCTTTAGGGTTCTATGTGTCCAAATTCACTTCCAATAGGATGTGTCCATTCACCTGGCTTAGAGTGCGTCTTTACTCAAGATGGCTTGAGGATAACTTTCCTTTGCAATAGAGCTCGAGATCAACATAAGTCTGTTGAGTTACCTTTGACACTGAGGGGTCACTCTTTGGGTCAATTAGGAGTCCTTGGTTAATATAAACCTTCTGTTCGGCTTCTTGGATGATTTCAAGACCAAAGAATTTCTTTCTCCTACACCACTCCACAACAAAGGTGTGGTGCATTTCTTCCCATACAGAGCTTCAAATGGTGCCATCTCAATACTAGCTTGATAACTGTTGTTGTAGGAAACATTCTGCAGATGGTAAGTTGTCATCCCAACTAGATCCATGGTATAAAGTGCATTCTTTCAACAAACCTCTAGAATCTGATACACTCTCTCAGTTTGACCATCTGTTTGAGAAAGAAACAATCTCCTGCACTCCAGTATCGTCTCTAAGGACTCATGTATTTTCTTCCAAAAGTGTGAAGTAAACTTTGTACCCCTATCAGACACAATACTCCTTGGAACGCCATGAAGACAAACAATCTTCTTCTTGTATATATCAGCCAACTTAGCACTGGTCTAAGTGGTCTTTACTGGCACAAAGTGTGCTATCTTTGTCAGACGGTCAACCACTTCCCAGATAGAATCATACCCTGATTTGGTTCGAGATAATCCTGTGATACGTCCATACCAAATTTTTTTCTCATTTTCTTGGCGATCTTTCATCATATTGTTGTATCTCTTGAATGCAAACACCATGTTATTTCTAACAAAACTCTCATGGTAGGCAATGTCTTCAATTGCGATTCCTCCAATATTTGCTTTGTCCTCACCAAAGTTTAGTACGTTTCGGCAGCACTTGCCTAACAAAGGGTTATAATAATATTCTACCATTCTACGGTTCAAGCTTATTAACGTCGTCTCTCTAATAGGTATGTCACTCAGATTTACCATTCCTCATAGAAAGAGTGAATAATGTGAGTAGTCATCATGGGGGCCAATCCATGTTGCACTCAATCATTACCTTGTACTTAGATTGGTGAATCTCGTATGATAACACTAGGTCACCTTACTTCTCTAACAGATAGTTTCGCACCTGTAAGACAAACCTGAGCTAAGCTATCGTTTCTCCAACTAGTGGGGTTGCGTAAAATCTTTGCACCTCCAGTTGAACAGTTGCAACTCCTTCATATATCCTTCTGGTGTAGGAAGCTATCTGATAAGGGGTGGCCCAATCTTCTCAGTGAACTCACAGATAACTTCAATATGATAACTAGTGCGCCACTAAGAACTCTCCCGGCTGATCCCTGATGCCAATGCAAAAGATAGCAACCCCAAGGATATTCTCAACTCCACACTCTTGCACAAGTAATCCACCGACTACAAGTGATCATGTACCTTCTTATTCCCAGTGGAACAGCAGGTAACACGTAAAGTTTGCAGATGAACTTCCAGATGAAGGCTTACAAGCTGTTTCAATCTAGAGGTCTAGGGTTTATGATTTAACGTAGTCTAACCTACCTATTTCGCACCAAGGGGTATATAAGAGGGTTGGGGGTGCGGCCACAATGTAATTGCGCAAGCAAACCCTCCCAAACCGACTAGGACCCAACTTGGACTCACACAATAGATACAAACCGACCCCATATAGGGGGGTGCGGCCAAATTGGTATACAAACCAATCCTAACACTACTAGGACTCTATATGGCGCATAGATCCTCCTTGTGGGCGCCCTCCTCTTGCTTTGTCCATCAATGAGTGTGGAAATAACATATTGGCATTGTTTTCCCCACTAAGTGCATTTGACCTTGTGGAGGCACTATCCCCTTGTCATCATAACATTTGTTATTTTTGTTTTCACCATGCTAGCACTTGATCTCCATCTCCTCTTCTAGTCCATCTCCATCCATGTGTATCTCCTCTTCATGATCTCCATTCATGCTTGTGTTATTAATAAACCTGAGAATACATAAATGCATGGATTTAGGTAGTATAAAGATCTCACAATTATAAACATTATACTCAAGTAGGAGTGAATTCACCTGTTGTTGTAATAGCTCGGTTCTTGATCTTGTCATTGGACCAATCCTTACTTCATTAGCTTTTATTGGAACATCCTCATGTGTAACAATAGGTGAAGAGCTAGGGATGTCCTCATCATCCTCCCCCTCTTGAAAAGGCATCGACCTCGATGCTAAATCATCTCCATGGTAAGGTGTCAAATCAGCCACATTAAAAGAACTGCTAACACCAAACTCATCAATTGGGAGTTCAATCTTGTATGCATTATCATTGATCCTTGAATAACTCTATAAGGACCAGCACCTCTAGGCATCAATTTTGATTTTCTCAATGTGGGAAATCTATCCTTTCTAAAGTGCACCCACACCATATCTCCTGGCCGAAATATTACTTCTTTCCTCTTCTTGTTTACTCTTTCAGCCACATGTCTTCCTTTCTTCTCAATTGCCTCTTTTGTTTTCTCATGAATCCTCTTCACAAAATCAGCCCTCTTTGATGTCTCCATATTAATTCTCTCCTGTGTAGGAAGTGGTAATAAATCAAGAGGAGTAATAGGCTTGAAACCATAAACCACCTCAAAAGGACATAATTGAGTAGTTGAATGCACAACTCTATTATATGCAAATTCCACATGGGGCAAACACTCCTCCCACTCCTTCAAATTTTTCTTGATAATGCTTCTCAATAATGTGGACAATTTTCTATTAACCACCTCGGTTTGGCCATCAGTTTGGGGGTGGCAAGTAGTAGAAAATAATAGCTTAGTGCCAAGCTTACCCCAAAGTGTCTTCCAAAAGTAACTCATGAACTTGACATCTCTATCTGAAACAATAGTTCTTGGCACTCCATGTAATCTCACAGTTTCTCTAAAGAATAAATTTTCAATGTGAGAAGCATCATCCCTCTTGTGGCAAGCAATGAAGTGAGCCATCTTTGAAAATCTTTCCACAACCACAAAGATAGAATCATGTCCTCTTTATGTCCTTGGCAAGCCCAAAATGAAATCCATACTTATATCCTCCCATGGTGTACTAGGTGATGGCAATGGGGTGTACAACCCGTGGGGTTTTAGTTTTGACTTGGACTTGTTGCAAGTAATGCATCTTTGCACCAATCTATACACATCTCTTCTCATATGTGCCCAATAGAAATTTTCAGCCAACATAAGCAATGTCTTCTCTCTTCCAAAGTGTCCCATTAATCCTCCACTATGAGATTCCTGTATTAAGAACAAACGCAAAGAACACTCGTGAATACATAATTTGTTAGCTCTAAACAAGTATCCATCATGTATATGAAATTTATCCCATGCCTTAACATTAGTACATTTATTAAATGGCATAGAAAATTCATTATCTTCATCATATAAATCTCTAATACCCTCCAAACCCGAAACCTTAATCTCCAAATTTGAGAGTAACATATTCTTTCTTGACAAAGCATCAGCAACTACATTTTCCAATCCTTTTTTATGTTTAATTATGTATGGAAAAGATTCAATAAACTCAACCCATTTGGCATGTCTTTTATTCAAATTTGTTTGACACTTTAAGAATTTTAATGCCTCGTGATCACTATGAATAATAAATTCCTTAGGACACAAATAATGTTTCCACACCTCTAAAACTCTCACAAGTGCATATAATTCTTTATCATAAATAGAGTAATTCAATTGTGCACCATTTAATTTTTCAGAAAAATAGGCAATAGGTTTCTTTTCTTGCATTAACACACCTCCAATACCTATGCCACTAGCATCACACTCAATCTCAAATTTTTTATCAAAATTTGGTAGCATTAATAGTGGGCCGAAATCAACTTCTCTTTCAAAGTATCAAAAGCAATGTCTTGAGCAACACCCCACTCGAAATGAACACCCTTTTTAGTTAGATCATTTAAAGGGGCAGCAATAGTACTAAAATTAGGCACAAATCTTCTATAGAAACTAGCAAGCCCATTAAAACTTCTAACTTGACTCACATTAGTTGGAATTGGCCAATTTCGAATTGCTTCAATTTTTGATGTATCAACTTCAATCCCATGTTTAGAAACTACATATCCCAAAAAGATGACCTTATCTTTGCAAAAAGTGCACTTCTCAAGATTACCATACAATTTATTTTCTCTTAGCACTTGCAAAACTTGTCTAATATGATTAATATGATCATGTTCATTGTGGCTATATATGAGAATATCATCAAAATAAAATACCACAAATCTACCAATAAAGTCTCTCAAAATATGGTTCATTAGTCTCATGAAAGTACTAGGTGCATTAGTTAAACCAAAAGGCATCACTAACCATTCATATAAACCAAATTTTGCTTTAAATGCAATTTTCCATTCATCTCCCTCTTTCATTCTTATTTGATGGTATCCACTACGCAAATCAATTTTAGAGAAAAGAGTAGCACCACTTAATTCATCTAACATGTCATCTAAACGTGGTATAGGATGACGATAACGAATAGTGATGTTATTAATTGCTCTACAATCTACACACATGCGCCAAGTACCATCTTTCTTAGGAACCAAAATAACGGGAACGGCACAAGGAGAAAAAACTAACTCGAATATAACCTTTATCTAGTAGCTCTTGTACTTGCCTTTGTATCTCCTTTGTTTCTTGTGGATTGGTTCTATAAGGGGCTCGGTTTGGCAAAGATGCTCCAGGAATTAAATCAATTTTATGCTCAATCCCTCTCAATGGTGGCAATCCCGAGGGAATATCTCCTGGAAAAACATCATCAAAATCCTGCAACACATGAGAAACACCAAGAGGAATAGGGGTCATGTCATTAGAAACCAAAATCTCTCCCTTGTGAATAAGCACAATAGGGACTAATGTAGGATCATCCCTAAATTCCCTCAAATCCTCTTTAGTGGCTAACATGCATAATAGGTTCTCTCTCTTTTTACCACTCGAATTGGCTAGACTATCACTCCCCAAGGCTTGTGATTTTTGTATTCCCTCATCCCTCTCTCTCTCTTTTTCCACTATCATATCAATTTTGGATTGGGACTCATTTACAATTTGTTGTGGAGTCATAGGCCTCAAAATAATAGTCTTCCCATGATGATGCAACTCATAAGTATTTGCTCTTCCTTCGAGCTTCCCACTTCTATCAAATTGCCAAGGTCTTCCCAATAATAAGTGGCAAACTGTCATGGGCACCACATCAAACTCAATTGTATCCTTATTAGGTCCAATCTGAACTTCCACACGCACTATATGAGTCACCTTCATTTGTCCCGAGCTACTCAACCATTGGATATGATAAGGACAAGGGTGTGGTAAATATTTCAGATTTAGCTTTGCACATAGATCTTTTCTAGCCAAATTCCTGCAACTCCCTCCATCAGTAATGACTTTGCAAGCCATATTAGGACCAATAACAGCCTTTGTTTGAAACAAATTGCACCTTTGATTTTCAGGACTAGGAATAACAAGTTGGACAAATCATCATGGCTAAACCACCATGAAGTTTGATAAATCATCATGGCTAAACCACCATGAAGTTTGAAAGTCATCATGGCTAAACCACCGTGAAGTTTGAGAAATCATCATGGCTAAACCACCATGAAGTTTGATTGTGGCATCATGGCTAAACCACCATGTGCCCTATAAAGGGTTTCTACCATTTTTTATTTCATTCAAAAAAGATGAGGAGATCCTTCGGCACCAACTCTGTCTAGCTGCTCAACTGGCCCATAACCGGGGACACGGCTAAGATCTTAGTTTTTAACTCTGCAGAGGTTTGTGCACTTTCACCTTGAGACTCATTTTCCCCGAGAGAAGAATGAGACAAGATCTTTGGGAAGAGGGATTCAACCATACCATCATGACTTGATGCTCTTGAAATTCTACCACCCAATGTCATACAACAGGATGAACCCCCACAACTTACTTAATCTTGGCAGAGCCCATATTACCTCAAGGCTGCACTAGAAGCTAACTATAGAGTGAATACCTACAAATCTCTTTAATCGTGGGTGGCGGTCCACAAGTGTACTCCTAGGTGATAACCCCCACATTCATGGCTAAACCACCATGAATATGGTCCTGAGTAGCCACTCAACGTAATCCAAGCAAGGTTCAATCCACCAAGGTGTTTCTTTGGGTTTGTTAATTTTCAAAACATCACAACCCAACAAGTAACAACAATAGTTGTGATAGCATTCTAGCATAGCTAAACTAGTACCTAGCAGGGGTTTCAGGTTAGCTACACACTACTAGGTGATCTCAGCATAGCATATACTTGGAAAGTAATAAAATCACCTATGATGCATACTACTGAAAACAGTAATGCAATTGAAAACAAAAGTGGGACATGGGTATCACTTGCCTTGTGGGAGTTGGTATAGAAACACTATCTTCACCAATTGAACGTTTCTCTCCGTACAATCTAAACAATACAAATAAATAACAATAAACAAGCAATTCACCAACATACAAACAAATACGACAAAAAATATAATACATAAGCATAACAAGTTATTCAACTTGATTGGTGTTAAGATGGACTAGGTTTGACACATAATTCAATTTAAAAAATTTATGGTAAAAGGGTTTAGGGATAGCTACTAGGGTATGGGTTGGTCAAGGAATATCACTACACTCAGTATACAAAAGAAGTGGATGTGATAAGGTTTAGAGCTTAAGGGTTCCAATGGAGTGTCACTCAAATAACCATCATCATCATTATCATTAGGATCAACATCATCACCTGTCTCATACTCATTGTTCTCATTGATAATCATCCCCTTTGTATTTGGACAATCCCTCTTAAAGTGCCCCTTTCCTCCACATGTATGACATGTAATATCTCTATTCCTTGTAGTAGAAGCACTTAAACCCGTGGTACTTGCAGCTGGTTGTGATGATTTCTTTGCAATAGAGGTGCTAGACTCGGCCTTGGATGATGAAACACCACGGCTAAGAGAGGGAGGAGGTGCGGTACTAGGCATAGTAGATGATCTCAAGGGAAATCTACTCCATGTCCTTGCTGTAATTTTAGCCTCCTCATTGATGTGTGATTCGGCCTCCCTAGCATGATGTAATAATTCATGCATTGTGACACCCCGAGATCGGGCACTATGCAGATTTCAGCATTCCCGCCAAAATCCACATAATAACCGATTCCAGGTTGCCACGTCTGATAACATTACAACAGTGCACGAATAATCCACAACAACAACAGAAAAGATATATACAAGATGACTCAAACGAGTCAGGGATACAACTGATACAATACAAAGATCCAAATAACAGCGGAAGAAACAACATAGCGCCCGACTACGGACAAGATACAAATTGGACTAAGAGTCCTGAAGATAACCGAGAGCGTCCAATCCCTGCCCAGGCCAAGCCGGAGGGATTCCCAATCTAACGTCGTCAGACTTCAAACCTGTTGACTGCAATGTTGAATATGCAGCCACGAAAAAGATTCGTGGGTCAGTACGGTTAAGTACTGGCAAGTGGATAACCCATACTCACAAGATACTGGCGTAGCCAGTCATCACAAGATACAAATACTTTGGGTTCAACGGAAAGGAAGGGATTATTGCAAATAAGCGGCAGCGGGCTGCACTAACCAACTACAGAGACTTACTACAACATCCGGCTAACAGGAAGAAGATAAGATAGCGCATCGTAACCAACTACAACTAACCACCAAACAAACCCATCCAATGTTACCCCCTTCTAAGGAAGAAACCCAAGGAAACTCACACTGTTGATTCACAGCCGTTGCATTATGGACTCCTCTGTTTCCATTTGTGCCCTCCCAAGCCCAGGTGATATACCGAATTTCCTATCTGCGCTGAACTGGGCCATGGAGGATGCGACTTTGCATATGATGGACCCTATGAATGCTGCTCATATTGCTATTGATTTCCCCATATGGCTTGATGCTGCCTTGGGCTTGAATCTAGAAGCTGCTATGGATCCACATGCTGGCGTGATGGCTGAGTTGGCTGGGTTATCGGTCCTGGCTCCAGCTCTGCCTACTGATGACAATTTACAATCAGCGCTGGGTACTGACATGCTTGCTACATCCACTCCTTCGAGATCTGGACGTGGTCGTCCTCGCAGGGCCTCTACACCTATCCACGTGGCCACTGTGCGCAGATCAACAAGGAGAAACAATGAAGGGTATAAATTTGAATCCCTCCCTCTTGGTCCCACTCGCCGCAAGGGTGCTCATACTCCTAAGTCTATCGCCCCTCCTGTCACTCTGATGTCAGAGATGCAGCGTATCGGAGTCGAGGACTGCAATATTGCTCCTGAGGAGCTTACTGCAGCAAAACTCCATCAGGCCAAGCCTATCTGAATCTGCCATCTATTTGGCGGTGTGGTTATCTGTTCTATCTATCGTTTTTATTTCTAGCTTGTGTCATGTCGAATCAAACTTTTAAATCTAAGTTATCGAACCTTATGTGGCATATCTTATGTTGGAATATTCGTGGCCTTACAAAGCTGAAAAATGGCCACTTATTCGAGATAAGGTGACAGAAAGCAACGCTTCTATTCTATGTTTTCAAGAAACAAAGCGTGGTAGTTTCGATCTTGCATTCATCAAGTTATTTGCGCCTAAGTGTTTCGATCGATTCACTTTTATCCCCTCGGATGATTTATTTCATGGCTTTGGTTTAGTAGGGTTGAAGCAATTTACAATATGGCTTGTAAACTTACAAAAGGTATTGGGCTATGGGTTTCTGGTCCAAAAGTTAATTTCCATAAGGTCGACAAGTAATGGGTGTTGGTTTTGATCAAAATGATCACACCACAATTTTCCTAAGGAGGGGTTTCATCAAACAACATTTGAAGTATGGTGATTGACTACTATGCCTGGTTTATATGGAAAAGATTACATGGAATGGGTTCTCTGGTCACAAATAGTTTGGGTACTAGTTTCTCTGGTCTAAGGTTACAAAAGGGAACAGTTTTCTAGAAGAAAACTAATTCAAATTATTTATAGAAATTAAAATAGGTGCAAAATACTCAAATGACTATTTAAATTCAAAAATGCATTTTAGTTGGTTCAATTATTATTTTGGGACACAGGGTATGAAATTAGACATCCCAAGGATTTCAAAAATATTTATTTGCAATTTTTGGATTTGTAGAATTTTAAATATGCCAATATTCATCAAACAAGCATATTTAAATTTGAACCAACTTAAATTTGTCAAATTTGAATTATGACAGTGCTAAAAGTTTTTACATATTCAGGGAATTCCACAAAGTGTAAGTTTGCTAGATTTGGCTAAGTGGATCAAAAGTTATGATGGTTGCAAGTTACAGGGACTTTTCTGTAAAATTGCCAACTAAATTCTATTCGGAATAAAACATAAAATGGACTATTACACGTGGCGCTTCCTGATTGGCTCGGGTTGGCTGACTGGGCGCTGGCGTGGCTGCTAACTAAGCATGCCACGCGGCTGTTTTCTATTGCTCCATACAGTTTCGCTTAAATCGTCTAATTGGGATGGTTGGATTAAAATCCAACGGTTAAGGAAGGAGGAAGGAGGCTCACCGGTGGTTTTCGCTAGAGATGGCTTCACGGCGGCGATGTGCTCTCGGGAGCGAACAGAGGCGGCGTTGTAGTGCTTCCCAGAGCACGGGGAGTCGACGACGAGAAGCGGGGCGACACGGCGATGCAGACGGTGGCCACGACATCTCTTCTCGCTTCCTGAAGAGGCGGCGCGACACGGATGGAGACAACATGGCCCCGGCGAGTTTTGTTCCGGCTTGGCGTGGTTGTTCTGCGGCATTCAAAATCCCACTGTTGGAGCCAGAGGGAAAGAGGAGGCGAATGCGGGCAGTCTCGGGCGCACGGAGTGGCTCACCTCATCGGAATTCGAAATCGACGGTGGCGGCAGAGGAGATTCCGGCGAGCAAATTGGAGGGCCTCGAGGCGAGACTAAAGTGCACAAAACAAAATCAACGAGATTACCGAACACTTACCAAGGAAGATGTAGAACCAATATGGTTGTACACAACACTAGCTAAATGCTAATAACCTCATCAAGAACGAGTGCACAGTTTAATCTTTGGCACATGTATCAAGCACAGACAGATAAAACAATAATAGTGAGCCTCATTGGCAAGCATAGCAGGTTGAAATCATCTAATTAAAGAGCAAAGTTATTTACCTCAGTTGAGGCAAAGAACAAAAGAAATAAACCCATCTCTTCCGTTGTAGAAGGTGAATACACACATAGCACCCTCCTTGATTCCAGCTAAATTGACGACCTTTGACCAGTTGGTTGTCATCTCGGCACCGTCTGTCTTGCCCTTGATGAACATAACATATTGAGAATCGGAATTGTTGGTGCATATGACAGGAAGTTGATCCATTGGTGTAAACCTATTGAGGTAGGCCTGGCTGAACTTAATTGAGAAGTACTGGACAAGAAGTATATAGTTAGATGTTGACTAAGACACGTGTGAGACTGTTTTGGTTTTTAGCGCACGCGCGGCTGTTAGAGGTCGTAATTTACGCACGCAGAAGTTATGTTTAGATGTGTTAAAATTGAGGGTCTATGTGTTAATTAGGGTACAAAGGGCTATAGGTGCCAATTGTGGCATGTTGTCCCATAAATTGAAGGTTTTTCAAATGTAATTCTTTGCTAATACGAAAAAGGTGGCATTCTTACCATTAGTTCATTATTTTCTACTAATTAAATGAAGAATTAAAAACCATTGATCCATCAGATCAACGAGTTTTCGACAAGGATTGGCTTATTGGGCATGATTGAGTACTAAATGGACGTGACACATCCACTTATTACTAAGTTATACCAAATAAGTATTTAGGCATCCTAAAAACATGATCGGCTGAGGCAACATAGTATAGAAGTACTACATATATAGTATTTAAATTCTTACACACGCGAGGAATTCTTCCATAATACTAATAAAGTTCTTACATATACTACTTGTCCAAACCAGAACATTAGCTAGTAGCACAACTATTCAAATTAAGTTCATCAGGACACCATTGCAGCATTCGAATTACTGGTTCCTCCAAGGATTCCTGTCCTGGTGATTGGGGTTCAGATGAGGATGCGCGAGACCTAAGCAAATATTGCGCGGGAGCAAATTCTTTAGGAACACACCATAGGCAGCGTGCTTGACCCTAACAGCGGGCCCGCGGTTTTTCGAGCCATGTCCAACTCTGCTGGCATGCTGGATCATGCGACGATGCTCGTGTCAATGTTCCTACAGCAGAAGGGGCAGAACAGCATGCCGGCGCAACGCCGGTACCTAATATGTTCATTCTGCAGCTTCCTAAGAACATGTCTGCTCTTAGCATCGCGGGACTCCTTGTCAGATGAGACGCCGTCATCGTGTTGCTTCAAATTAGCAATGAAACAAAAGTTAGCACCACACTGTAATTATAGGTCATTTTAAAATGCACGTACTAACGCTAGTTTAAATCAAATAACCATGCCATTGATAAACTAATGACATCAATCTTTGCTTAAATAGCATACAAAAATTTAAGCAGAACATAAATGGTACCACATATATGTAGTTAGTTAATGGACTTAATATGTAATAACAAGCCTAGAATTTAAGCCCACATTCGAATGGGACAATAGAACTTGCACATAGACAAAATGTCATCAAAATCATGTATAGCTAATTCCTAACTTGCATATACCAGTCGCTCTATTCTACAAGCTCTAGAATCCAGGACCTAAAATCATTAGCGGACCCGGGAATAGATTAAAGCCCGGACAAACAATCAGTTACAAGGCTTAATGTGTATTTTTTCTATTAAATAAATTCAACTAAACTGTTCCAACCGTTGGGTAATAGGGGGCGCTGGGTTCGCAGTTGCATATGTAGAATCCCCTTCTACAGATCCAACTACAAATCCGAGAATCCCTAACTTGTTTGCATGTGTCTACAAACCATTGGATCTTCAATACTAAACTAGGGCTAGATATATCTGTTTAGGGAAGCACCTCAGAGTCCTTGTCGGAGACAACCTCGTCGAACGTCGGTACCTCCCCCATGGGGTCCCCCAGATCGAATGGAGAGGGAGTCCCGGCGCTTCCACCGCCGGAGGAGGCGATGACAACGAACCGCCATGGCTGGCCGCACCTGTGGCGACGATAGCAGATGTCGCGCCGGCGTTATTCCCCTGCATCGGATCCGGCCATGAGGTCCAACCAACATGGTGGGCCGCACCTTCGGCGCCCGCAGCAGATGATGCAACGGCGTCCTCCATTCCTCACGGAACCGCCTCAAGGTTGTGTGCTTGGCAGTTGGGAGAGAAGGAGGGAGGCGTTGGGGCCGTAGAAAAGTGGGGTGTTTTGCTAGATTTGAGGCCGGAATGGTGGGGGAGGGAGGTGATGCAAGCAGGAGGGGCATTTATACTGACTGCCATTTCGAGGGCCGTTGGCCCTACTGACGTGTGCGCATGCATGTCTCCGCATGGCTCTCCCGAGGGCTGATTTTGTCAAACACAGAGTGATGTGACATTTAGTCACTGTCAAACAGGGCCACAACGAGTCAGGGCCACTTATCAGTGGAACAAATTCAGCCAAACCAAGCCAACGAATTGCTTTCTTCACGTGTACGTGAGCGGTGTATGCATCCATGGTGTGAGTGCAGTGTAATTGCCGGTTTAATTACGGTCATTTGTGAGGGAGGTCAATAACTCTGCCTCGTTTTCAGTTGTCATTTAGTTTCCCGCTTGTTCATCTACTCGCCTGGATTCACACGCCTTCGTTCCAGACACGCCTTTTCGATTCGTGTAAATTTAGGCAGTTGCCATTTGCGCTCCTTCTGTTCATCATCTTCCGCCACTCTTCTTCCAAACCCATCGAACCCATTAGCCCACGGCGGAGACTTACCATGGACGATCGCGTACCAAGAACGGAGGTTCTCGACGTCCCTTTCCACGGCGGCACCGTGCTGCAGGTGATTTACACCAATGAGGAACGTGTCTTGGAGACTGCCATGGCCAATTTCGAGCAATGGCTTTAGCCTGAAAGGCACAAATTCTTGGGCCTCGACCTTGAGTACACACGTATCCATGCTTAAAAACCCCATGCCATCGCCGTGCAAATCGCCATGCGCAAACACGTCCTCGTGTAGCACTGGTGCAGGTCGCCGCAGACAGATCATGGACGCAAGTTGCTGCAAGATTTCTTTTCAACAAAGAAGAGCACGTTCGCAAGCGTGGACACGACGGGCGACAAGAATACTCTTGCCCAATCAGGCTTCTTTCTGCCACCATAGTACCACCATGACATCCAGATGGAATTCGGCGTACCCAGAATTGGAAGGGATACTCTAGCAGGAAATATCATAGACAGTTCGTACCTCAAGATGAAGTCTGGATTCCCACCAGACCTGCAAAAATATTGGGAATGGAAGATGACTCGAACAAGCCTCAACTATACAGTGGTGGACGGATATGTTAGCTATGAGCTATACAGAAGGATCCGACGCATGAAAAACAGTTTAGCTCCAACATGGCTGGAGAAGATCCGCCCCTGGTGCAAGAGCGAAGATAGAGCTTCACGCTGCCGTCGCGGCAACGAGCGCACGAGCAAAAGGATGCGCAGGAAGTAGTTGTTTAAGTGTTTTTTGCGCTTGATAATAAGTGTTCTTATTTGTGTTCTGGTTTGTGTGCGCGAAAAATATGTTTGTTTTACGTATTAATGTAATTTTGTGCAATATGTAGCACCTGGAATTTGTTTCTATGATTTATAGATGAAATACATTGCTGCTGTTTTTTTTTGCATGAATTAACATTAGTTGGTCAAACATTAGAAGCCTTAGATTCAACTCAAATTCAACAACAGACTCGAACATTTTCAAACTGATTAGAGATCAAACTGGCATATTACAACAGATAATAGTCGCAACATAAGTCAAACATTTTCAAACTGACTAGAGATCAAGCTGACATATTACAACAGATAATAGTCGCAACATAAGTCAAACGTTTTCAAACTGACTAGAGATGCACGATACAACACACAATTCAGACTCCCAACAGATAGGAGCTGCAACATAAGCCAAATGATATCTTCACATAGCAGTTCAAACAGCAGCTCAATCTTCTTCAGTCAGCAGATCATTCTCCTCCGGCAGATCCGTTGCCGTTGTGCCCACCGAAACAGTGGCCACCGTCCCTCACTTAGGAGGACCACTGCCATCCACACACTCACCAAAGAATGGGAACTGGTGCGTGCGAGTGGTGTCGACCTCGTCGTCATCCCACAATGGAGTGTCTGAGACGACTAGGCCATGGTCCACAACCTCCGAGACATGGATGAGGACAGTGTGCTCCAATGTCCTCATCGAGGTCGGGGTGCACACTGTGGCCGGCATGTATGGCTCTGGCACCTCCACAATGTAGGTCTTCGGGACTGCGCTCGGCTGCTTCATCCAGGCCTCCACCGACAGGAACCACCTGTCCACCGGGACATGCATCTACACCAGATCACCGCCAAGATTGTTGACAAACTGCCCCACCGCAACGGGCTCCCATGCCTCCCGCGGGAACCGCTCGACGGTGAGCTCCGTCAGATACGGTAGCTCAGATCGCTTGGCGACGCTACCATGGCACCAGCGACTAAATGTGAGCGGCGCTCCACTGACGACGACGTGCCGAGACAGATGTAACACGGCGGTGTAGTCCTCCTCGGAACGGAATCGAATGAGAAAGTCCACCGGCGGCGCGCTAACATCCACCTTCACCTGCCTACGGGTGACAGCGCATTGCGCGATCAGCGCATCCAGTACTTCCTCAGGCGACAAAGAAGGGTTATGCCCTCCCACGGTGACCTTGAGCGCGCGACCGTGCCACTTCTCCTCAAGCTTCTCCATTGCACGCGAGCGGGCGAGCATGCAATGGCCTTGAGTCGGCCGTAGTGCAGGCTCCCTAGTCCAGAACATCTCCTCCGGGAACATGCGACGGGCAGCCATCAACGAAGAAGACGGCGAATAGCCGCGCGTGATCTATGGATTTAGTGGGGAAGAATGGGAAATTTGGGGTTCGATCCTGTTTCAGTCTGCAAGCTAGGCATATGAGCAAATGGGGAATTTGGGGTTCAATCCTATTTTAGTCTCAGTTTGACCCTTTTTTTCAACACAAAATCTGCACTAGGGGCTCCAATTCTTGTTATAACATGTGCTAGATTTTGGTTTCTATGTATGTACGGCATGCCCCAACAAAGTGAGGAAATAAATCCATTGGTCTACCCCCTTCCGATGCCGGTGGAAGGGGTAAACGGAAAAGTTTCGGTGAACACATGCCAAAGTTTTGTTGAAGAGGGTGCTCCGGAGTAGGAATCCTTCTTAAGCCTATATGGTGTAAAATCATGTCCATACAAGTGTGTTGGGAGGTGAAGAGAGACAAGATCCAAACCCGAGGTGTGACCGGTTTCACCCGCATCGCTTGCTATATATGCAGGGAGGATCTATACGTACACCTCAACCCCCTCCCCCTTCACACAATCCCGGGGGAATACTATAGCAACTCCGGACCATCTGAATCCCACCCAAAATAAGGGTTTGCCATACCATGTGTGTTAGAGTGGAATGAGCCTTGGATGCCCAAGATTCCCTCACTCTTTGTGTTAGGGCTCACCGGCGTCGGATTCTCTCTAATGGGTTCCAGGACTACTCAGAGCCCCAAACTCCCGGTTCTGAAGGAACAGGGAGGATGTTGCCAATAGGTGGGCCCTACCATTGTCTTCGGTGTTCCTTGGGCCTAACCGAACACAACCGAGCAATTAGTTCCACTTTTCTACCACCTTTCCGGCTCATGTAGAGGGGCCAGAACGATAGTTCCGTCCTTTTCCCCAGCGGGCCTAGGGTTTCTCCGGAGAGAGGCTCCGGAGCGTGTGAATCCCACCCAAACCTGGGGTATGCCATATAATTTGTGTTAGAGTGTGGCATGGGTCTTGGATGCCCAATATTACCTCACTCTCTGTGTTATGGCTTCACCTCGTCGGATTCTCTCTCGCGGGTTATAGGGCTACTCAGAGCCCGAAACTCTCGGATTTGACGGAACGGGGGAATCTTGCCAAGAGGTGGGCCCCAACGTTGTCTTTGGTGTTCCTTGGGCCTAACCTAACACAACCAACCAATTAGTTCCACTTTTCTACCCCCTTCCGGCTCACGTAGAGGGGCCAGATCGGCAGTTCCGTCCTTTTCTCCAATGGGCCTAGGGTTTATCCGTAGAGGAGCTCCAGAGCGTCTTCATCCCACCCAAGCCTAGGGTATCACGTAAAATGTTTGTTAGAGTGTGTGGCATGGGTCTTGGAATCCCAAGATTCCCTCACTCTTTGTGTTAGGGATTCATTGGCGTCAGATTCTCCCTAGTTGTTGAAGGACTACTCACGGACCAAAAGTCCCGGATCTGACGGAGAACGGGAGGGAGATCTTTCCAAGAGGTGGGCCCTACCATTGTCTTGGGTGTTCCTTGGGCCTAACCTAACACAAATAAGCAATTAATTACACTTTGCTATCCCCTTCCGGCTCACGTCGAGGGTCCAGAATGGCAGTTATGTCCTTTTTTTCAACGGGCCTAGGGTTTCTCCGGAGAGGAGCTCGAGAGCGTCTTAATCCCACCCAAGCCTAGGGTATAACATACCATGTGTGTTAAAGTGTGGCATGGGTCCTGGATGCCCAATATTCCCTCACTCTCTGTGTTATGGCTTCACCGGCGTCGGATTCTCTCTCGTGGGTTCGAGGACTACTCACAGCCCGAAACTCCCGGATCTGACAGAACGAAGGGAATCTTGCCAAGTGGTGGTCTCTAACATTGTCTTGGTTGGCCCTTGGGCCTAACATAACACAACCGAGCAATTAGTTCAACTTTGCTACCCCCTTCCGGCTCACGTAGAGGGTCCAGAACAGCAGTTCCGTACTTTTTTCTCAAACGGGCCTAGGGTTTCTCCGGAGAGGAGCTCTAGAGCCTCTGAATCCCACCCAAGCCTAGGGTATGCCATACCATGTGTGTTATACTGTGGTATGGTTCTTGGATGCCCAATATTCACTCACTCTCTATGTTATGGCTTCACCGGCATCGGATTCTCGCTCGTGGGTTCCAGGACTACTCATAGCCCGAAACTCCCGGATCTGACGGAGAACAGGGGAATCTTGCCAAAAGGTGGGCCCTACCATTGTCTTGGGTGTTCCTTGGGCCTAACCTAACACAACCAAGCAATTAGGTCCACTTTGCTACCCCCTTCCGGCTCACGTAGAGGGTCCAGAACAACAGTTTCGTCCTTCTTTCTCCAACGGGCCTAGGGTTTCTCCGGAGATGAGCTCTAGAGCGTCTTAATCCCACCCAAGCTTAGGGTATGTAATACCATGTGTTTTAGAGTGTGACATGGGTCTTGGATCCCCAAGATTGCCTCAATCTCTGTGTTATGGCTTCACCGGCATCGGATTCTCTCTCGCCGGTTCCAGGGCTACTCAGAGCCCGAAACTCCCGGATCTGACAGAACGGGGGGAATCTTGCCAAGAGGTGGGCCCTAACATAGTCTTGGGTGTTCCTTGGGCCTAAACTAACAGAACCAAGCAATTAGTTCCGCTTTGCTACCCCTTTCGGCTCACGTAGAGGGGTCAGATCAGCAGTTCCGTCCTTTTCTCCAGGGGGCATAGGGTTTCTCCGGAGAGGAGATCCAGAGCGTCTTAATCCCACCCAAGCCTAGGGTATCACATAACGAAGATGCGAGAGAACGCCTTAGCCCCCACCCTGGCGCGCAAAATGTCGGAGAGGTGGTTTTGTCAAAGACAGGGTCACATCAGGAGGTTTGGACACTAGGGGCTAACCACGTTCTTACGCACCTCGAGAGGCCTCAAGAGAGAAGCTTAGACAACGACCAATGGTGACACGGTGAGTTTACCCAGTTTTAGGCCACCATTGCCGTGTAAAACCCTACTCCTGCTTGTCTGTGGATTGAACTGCGATGAGTTATAGTTCAAGGTGTGAGCTTGTGCTTAGGCCTAGCTATGGTGTACTCTCGATGAGTTGAGTTCTGGATCCCCTTCTGCGGAGGCCAAGAGACCAGTTGTGCTCTGTGCTGTTCCCTTGGTCGTGATCGTCAAGGACAGCACCGCCGTCCATGGCAGAGCTGTGGGGGCTCCGATAACGCTCCCTTCGTCTTTTAGCGCCTGACCGGTCTTCTTGCACCAGACAGGAAAGATTTGGGAAGGGCTTTGGCACGCGCTTTATACACGAGAGTGGCAACTGTGCCTAAAGTATCTATGTCGCCCTGCGGCGCCTTCGTCATTGTGCAGGGAGGAGGACGTCACCTCCACATGGGTTGTTCCCGAGCAAACGCTAGTCCCTCTTGAGGAGAGCGGGGGCGAGGTAGAACTCCTCTCCAGGAGTTTGGCAATGATCTCCATAAGGGGATTCCCTCGTCGGGAAGCCCTCTTAGCCTAAGGGCACTCGGGCTCCCGCCTCTGGAAGATATCCATGGTGGACCACTGCCACGCGGAGAAAGGCCGAGCCCACAGTAGATGGCCCAGGATACCCTAGTATCCACAGGTCCGACACCTGGGCACAATCATATTTGGGTGTCTTGGCTGTTAACTTGAATCGCCTCGACTTCCTGGCTTGGCGAATTTCTTGAGTGAAAGGGGTCCATAGAGCTCCTCCTCATATGAGTCAGGCGAATCATGCCTCGAGTGCTCTGTTCGAGTCCTATTGGTTCTTGGCAGTGGCTCTTCTGCTGCTCTATCTCTCTCTCTCTTCTCTCTCTCTCTCTCTCTCTCTCTCTCTCTCTCTCTCTCTCTCTCTCTCTCTCAGCGTAACCTATGACCCCTTCCCGTGGTTTATATAGGTAGCCAGATCCTGGGGGTTGTACATGACTTGGACTCGTCTCTGAGTCAATTGTTATTATTTCCTACTCTTGTTATCCAAGTCTTTCCTTATCCTGCTTCCGCGCGGGCTTCTTTTGTGGGCCTCCATGCAACCACTCGAGGGTCTTGTCAAGGTACCCCCTAACAGGCCGGACTGGCTATGCCCATCGTGGAGGGTCCCTCGGGTACCCCCATGTAAGATCTGATCGTTTCTTTTTTTTACGCTTTCGGAACGGATCTGGCAAACTCCACAACTATGAAGCCAACATATCTGAACATGAATCCATCACGGAGAAATAACTTGAAGCTCCGAGACAACAAAACAATCTCCACCAAAAACTCCAAAACTTTCTAGAAAAAAATCAATATGCCAATCTTTGCAATACTCTAGATGATCTTGAACTAGACAAACCTCCAGGTAATCAACCTAGCGCTCTAATACCAGATGATGTAGATGTTTGCCCGACCTTTCAACGCAAGAACCACCAAGATAACTATTCTCCCAAACACATGAGTGATACACGTAATCTGAAGAACATTGATAGATTTAGGGGAGAAACAAGGTGACGAACACCACGCCTCACGTCAAGCTCGACAACTCCTGGAAGATCCAAGAGCCTTCTCGCAACGCACGATAACTCTTGACAATTCAAGAACACTCATGACTTTGGTTCAAAGATAACTGATGAACGTCCGGGACACTGTCTACGCGTTGTTCCCCTGGGGACGGTGGAACCTTGAAATTTTAGTTCTACATAATTTCCAACCTATCTAAAACCCTAGGTTTTTACTCCTTTATATAGGAGGTCAACCCCTAGTAGGTCAGACATACACGAACTGACTCCTAACCTAACTGGACTCAAACTGGATACAAACCGCCCCGTTTAGAAGGCTCGGCCAAAAGATGCAGCTCGCATGCCTTGCACATAATACATCGTATTTATTGTCCTAGCATGATAACCAGTAGATGCACGCATCACAACACGTAAATTTTCACTGTTTAAATTGAATTTCGGTGTTATCGCACTTTTACCCAAAAAAATAAAATGCGGTTCAAATTCAAAAGTTTAGACCTATTTTCCTACTTAATGTGTGTTTTACCTCTTTGCAAAAGGAGATACTAATAGTGTTACGTCACTAGCATAACAAGTGGTCCAACCAACGGAAATAGCGTTTCGCAGACACATTTTGGAGGGACTAATTGGCCTCCATGAAACCATTCATGATCTCAGATAGAAAACACACGGATGGTATTTTGTTTAAAGTTGACTTTGAAAATGCTTATGATAGAGTCAATTGGGATTTCCTCCAACTAGTTATGTGAATGAAAGGATTTGCACAATTCCGGCGTCGTGGTATGTTGCACGGTAGCACCATTGGACTAGCGATGGAGTTTAGTTTCCGGAGAAACTACGGAACGATGGTGCTCGCGCGAGATCGGGACAAAAGTGCGGAGATACAATTTACCCAGGTTCGAGGCCCTCGTGGCGAGGTAAAATCTCTACTTCTGCAAGGATGGATTATGCTGAGTTACAAAGTGCTCCTAGAGCTGTATCTCTACATGGAGGGCGAATTAGCATTTCAAGGGTCGATCCCCTCTCTAGGTTCCCAGCCTACCTTATATAGGAGTTGGCAGGCTGGCTTGCAGGTTGGACCGGCTAGGTCCCACGAACGGTGGCTACAGGACTAAGCTTCCAGTGACCTCGAGCATTATGGCTAGGCTCCATATTGCGGAGCCACTGTTGAGGATGTAGGATACCAAAGTGTAGCTGCGCTACTTCCTTTATGTCTTGTTGGGGTACTTGGCGATATGGGGGAATTGTGGGCAGCGTCACCCTACATGGTATGTACGCGGCTCATACCCCCATGTCGCATTGACTTCTGCTAACCGCCCGGTTCCGTCTTCTCCAACCGGGTGCTAGGATCCTCTGGTTGGGCTTCAGTACAGCTCGCTCTTCCTAGCCGGTCAGGTTTTTCGGCACTCAGAAGGCGTTATGCTCTAATCTGGCTTGGATAGCCAGCGAATCCACTAGGAGATAAATCTTGTAAGTAATTTAGACCACTTGGGGATCACCCCCCCGACACTAGGCCCCGAGCAGGATGGAGCTTCGCGGGTCGTCCCATTGGCTAGGAAGCTTATATCTGCTTCTCAAAGAGATACTGGCATGATCTGGTCGGCTGGCTGTGCAGTACCTCAAGTGCTCCCCGCAGCCGGGTAGAGGTGACTTCGTTGATGACTTAGGTGGCGTTGATGACGGCGGGCCTGTCACGTGGCTCTGCGATCGTAGTCAAGTCATGTCATTGCTTCGGTTCTTGTGCTCCGAATCTTTTGTGGCTTGTCGTATCGTGGGAGGATCCTCTGTCTCGTGGTAACCACAATGGTTCGTGGCCTCTCGCCACGTGGGCGGCAAATCTGCCGCGTGTCGTGCATCAGTTATGCCCCATGCAACCATAAGTGGAGGTCGCATGGCATCGTTCCCCTTCTCCACTCCTCCTTCTCTCGCATGCGTCGCCTTTTCCTGTCCTGCAGAAACCATCGTCGCTGCTCCTTGCAACCCAGTGATGGGGAAATACTTTTCATCTCCGTCTCCCGGCGGTCTCCCTCCAATGATGAATGCGCCTCCGTCCGCAATGACGCACGCAGTCACCAAGCACGGTTGTGAAGATCTTGTCATGGCTTCCAAGAAGCACGCCTAGGCGGGCACCTCGGTGAAGAAGGGGGGCCCCCGCCACTTTTGTCGTGGTGGTTACTTTGGGCCACCTGATATGGTGGCGATCTACGACGTGCCACTCCCCAAGGGCATGCTACCGTTGGAGGGCACGAGCATCATCATTCGGATGCCTCCGACCGACGAGGTGGCCCCCAACCCACGGCCAAACGAGCGGGTTCTCTTTGTCTCGCATCTGGAGAAAGATGCCCTTCGGGTGAGTGGCTTCCTCCTCATGTTCTTCGGCCTGCTACTCCACCACCTAGGAGCGAACACCATGACCTGCCTGGGATACTTCGTCGGGCTCTCCGGCCGAGGGTTACCTCGGAGTCGGGCCCAACCTCGCTCTCTTCTGCCAGATGTTCTTTCCCAAGGCAGGGACGAAGCAGACACAGGGTCCGCTGGTGAAGTGTGGGTGCGTCATCATCGTCGCCAGGCCGTCAACTTGCCTTCTGAAACTAACATATGTGGAATCCGCCAACATGTGGCAGTGCTCGTACTTCTACATAGAGAACTTGATGCAGGATGACCTAATCAGCTTGTCAGTGTTCTTGAACACCGGTCCAGTTTCCTAGAATAACTAGACCATGTAGAATCACGGCGACGCGGAGATGGAGGATGCGTTGTGTGCCGGGTAGGGGATTTGGCCCATGCCGGCATGATTTCGCGTGCCCTGCTGATGTGCTAGATGGCCCGCCTAGCTGTTGTTCCTGTAGCGACGTTCACACAATATGTGGTTTACGTCTAGGCCTCTCGACCTGCACCGGCAATTTCCCACCGACCAACCGAGGCGCCCCCACCTTAAGACATGGAAATGCGAAATGACATGTAAGTTGGGCCCAAAGGACTATCATATCCGTCGAAAACCTGGAGATTCGTGCAACAATTCTTACAAAATACCCTTTCCACCTCTGTTGAACCACTTAACAGAAAACACCTCGGCTTTTCAATATTTTACATGTTTCTATCTAAGCTTCTCTATTCTCATTAACAACAAAAGTGCCCTGCCAATCAATAATTTTGTTTCTCCTCGGTGTCAAATTTCACCAATTCAGACTTTTTGTTTCTCCTCGGTGTCAAATTTCACCAATTCAGACTGAACTAATTAAGGATTTTTTTCTCCATTTAAGTGGAATAAATCAAAGTTCAAAGAGTTTCACCCAAGTTCACATTTTGTTCTCAGTTTTTGAGTACAAAAATTAGATAATTTATAGGAGATTCATCCATTTTTTTCCTCAGTTCATAATTCACGAAAGTTTCATTCTGAATACGTGAATATTTCATACAGATTCATACAATAGTTAAATTACATAAGATATTAATTCCTAATATATTTATGTTCATATGGGAGATTCATGGTTAATTTACAAAAGTTTCAAAGTTTCATATAAGATTTCATAAGATTCATTGTAAATTCATACAGACCCATATTCACACAATCCACTCAAAAGTCAACAGAAATGAGAAGAAATCGCATCAAAATACTTACATGTTTGCATCTGTCATAGAAATATTCATGAATTTTGAAAGAAAAATCATATGGGATCCATCTCACAAGTCACAACGGATCCAAAAGTAAAATCACAAGGATAAGAGAACGTAAAGAAGGTGCCCAGATCGAAACAAACGAAGCCATGATGTGAGCTCTCCATTTCCTGATTTGGAGGGTAGCCACATTGGATCCCATGGCCGCGGGGGTTGGAGGCGACAGTGTGACTTCCTCGGTGTGCAGCAGCGCCCCTTGCCACACCACCTCCTTCAAACACCGGTTGTGTGTCAAAGGACAAGGCGAGGAGGGGGCCGTGGAAGACGGTCTGCTGGAGAGGAGGGGCCATTGAGGATGCCAAGAGGAGCAGCTGCCATGGAAAAAGGCAGAGGGAGCCAGAGATTAGTGAGCAAGGGCCGGATCGGAATCGCTCGACGTAGTGGTGGTTTTCGGCCATGGCGGCAAGGCGTGAGGGGTAGGAGCAGCAACGGATCCCGTCGGCGGGGACCGGGGTTTCAGGAGGAGCTCGAGGGCGCCGAAGAGGCCCTGGTCGCCGACAACAGGAGGTCAGGTCGGGCTACGACGCCTTGGCCATGGAGAACGGAGGGGCGAGCTCCATACGGCGGGGACGAGGTAGAGCGGAGGATGAGGGGAAGACGGGGGCGCGAGACCTCCTGCGGCTCTTGGTGGCACCTTGGCTCGCCGTGTAGAGGCCGGGACCGAGGGAGCTCGGCTTCTGGCGAGGAGCAAGCAAGGTGGGAGGGTCACCGGCGAGGTGGAGAAAATCTAGGGCGCCGCCAGGACAGGAGGGGCTCGGGGGAGGGGATGAGTCGGGTAGGGTTTGGCACTTTGGCTTGGGAGATTGGATCGGGGTTGGGGTTATTCCACCGAGGATGGAGTGCTAGTTGATTAGGATGTTGTGGAGGGGCCAATTTGCAAACTTGCGAAATTGTTTGACTAGTTGACTTGTGTGAATCTCCGAGAACCCAAGGGTACTGATAGCGCCGGGAGTACAATGGGCACGTGGGAAATCTGCTCTCAGCCGTGGAGGCATGTGACACCAACGAAGGGGAATCCGCTCTCTTGTTTCTTCTTTTCTTTGATATCTCAATCTCTCTTTAGGGTTAATTTGGTTGCAAGGGTCGCAAAACCCAGGGTAGCATATCCACCAGGAGATTATGACGCGCACATGGGATTCCTAGGTTAGCGTAGGGGAGATCTGCCCCGACCGTGTGTTCATTTGGCTGCAAGGAGGATGATGTAGACGTTTGCCCGATCTTTCACCGCAAGAACCACCAATGATAACTATCCTCCCAATCACGTGAGTAATACACGTAACCTGAAGAACATGGATAGATTTAGACGAGAAACGCACGAACCCTCTTGGCAGATCCAAAAACACTCGCACCTTTATTTCACACCAAGTTCGATAACTCTAGGCAGATCCAAGAGCCCCCTAGCCACGGACGAACCCTCTTGGCAGATCACAAAACACCCATACCTGTATTTGCAAAGATAACTGACGGGCGTCCGAGAAGCCGCTCTACACGTCGATCCGCTACGGATGGTGGTAACCTGGAACTTTTAGTTCTACATAATTTTCAACTTGTTTAAAACGCTAGGCCTTGGCTCTCTTTATATAAGAGGCCAACCCCTAGTCGGTTGGACAGACCCAAACCGACTCCTAACCTAATTGGACTCAAACTGGATACAAACCGGCACATTTAGAAGGCTCGGCCAAAACATACGGCTCGCGGGCCTTAGACATTGTACATCATAGTTTATTGTCCTAGCGTGCTAACCAGTAGATGCCCGTATCATCCTCCCCTTCTTCGAACGGCGTTGTCCTCAACGCCAGAAGGTCTTCTCCGGCGCTTGTGGCGTCAAATTGTTATATCGCCACGCTTCTACATGTCTTGTTGCCTTGCCACACCACATCCTCCCTCTCGGCTAGCTAGACTTGTTCTTGGTACCCTTCATGTTTGGCACCACCAAACAGATTTAGACACACAACTTTCGGACTGCAAATGAAAACGTATCATACAAACCACCCCAAACGCAGCAGGACATGCTCATATATCCCAAGGGTCCAAATAAGTTGAATACGCCCACAGATGTAATCTAAAATAATGGAGGTCAACTGAGTGCATCACCCAAGACGAACATGACAAATTCCTATGCCCCATGAATCCAAATGAACCAAGTTCACCGCCCGTGAAAATATAAACTAGTGTCTTTTTTTTATTTTATCTCCGTGTCCGTCGCAAACTGTATCAAAAATTTGGGCCGCTTCACTTACATGCAAGGTTCACGTACACATCCAATTTCCATCCAACCTTTTTTTTAGTTGGCATACGCAAAAAAAAATATTGAACCGATCCGCATATGCATGGACAACAAGATATGTGTACGCACCAATATCATTGGTTGCCTGCTCTCCTTTTTTTTCCGTTGAAATCGCTTCGCGCCCGATGGTTAGAAGAAAATCTACGTGAGATACGACTCGTCCCTGCTAGCAACCGAGAATCGCGAGGAAGGCGATCCGCAATATCCAACTCCCGCTTTTTATTTCTGGCTGCCCTTTCGATTCCGATCCGTACATACAAGTACGATCGCTCCCTTTTTTTCCATCGCTAGCTTAGTACACGTTCCCCTTTTTTTCCCGTATGCAACTAGGACTCGACTCACAGTTACGATCCAAAGCGCCCAGCTTCTCGCGTATGCCATCCAGATAGGAACAGATATGCATGTCCTTTCTTCACCTTTTTTTCGATCCATGCAGTCCAGCAGGTGCACGACTCGCCACATCCTGAATAATTCAACTGTCTATCACGCGTACGAAAACGAACCAGCCAGAGATCGATTCTTTTTTTTTTTGTCTGTTACTTTCAGATAATGATACTCGCCGATATTGCAACGCTACCAACCGTCAACTGGCTCTCCCAATACGGCCACGGACAATTTCTCTGAACAATTCAAGCAAAATAAATCCACCTATCTTTGCAGATCTGCGGATCAATTTTCAACTATACAAACCTTACGGTGATCAACCTGACGCTCTGATACCACATGATGTAGATGTTTGCCCGATCTTTCAACTCAAGCACCACCAATGATAACTATCCTCCCAATCACGTGAGCGACACACGTAACCTGAAGAACATGGATAGATTTAGGCGAGAAACGCACGAACCCTCTTGGCAGATCCAAGAATAATCGCATCTTTATTTGCAAAGATAACTGACGAACGTCCGAGACGCCGCCTACACGCCGATCCCCTAGAGACACGCCGATCCCCTAGAGACGGTGGTAATCTGGAACTTTTAGTTCTACATAATTTTCAACCTGTCTAAAACCCTAGGCCTTGGCTCTCTTTATATAAGAGACCAACCCCTAGTCGGTTGGACAGACCCAAACCGACTCCTAACCTAATTGGACTCAAACTGGATACAAACCGGTCCATTTAGAAGGCTCGGCCAAAACATGCGGCTCGCAGGCCTTAGACATTATACATCGTAGTTTATTGTCCTAGCGTGCTAACCAGTAGTTACCCGTATCAGAGGAGAAATCCAAAGCAAACTCTGACGTTACAGGAAGTTTTACAATTTGGCAGCGAAAAGAGTCTGATCAGTTTGAAAAATAGCACAGATAATTTCGTGATAAAATATAAAATTGCTATTAAGCTACAAAATTTAAAAAAACCAAAGTAATACCACAAGAGCACACCCTTGCACAAAAATAACGAGAAAATCAGAAACAACACACACACATAATTAATGCAAAGTAATCAAGAGCATCCTAGCGCATATCTTAGACACTTGACAATTAAGATTCAGTCCAGCACATTGCAATTCATATGTTCAGACAAAGAGGGAGGCTTTGCAACATTCTAACACCAGGAATTCTAGGAATACAATTAGGAGATCTCGGCACTTTGGACAAGAACAAACTTTCTAACAAATACATATATACACACAACTAGTGATAAATTGTTCTTTGCTGAGAAAATCAACATAAATAACTGTTGATGCATACAAATAATTATGACATAAATACATATATACAGGCAACTGATGATCAATCGTTCTCTGCTGAGAAAATCAACATAAATAACCGCTGATTCATACGAATACTTTCTTCGGATAAGATAAAAGTCTAAAATGCTGATACGAGCATTTAAAACATAAATAGTTATGACATAAATTCAAATAAAATGTTGCATTTGCGGAGATGATATTTGTCGTTTCACTCTTGTCGCGTTGTTACTGAGTATTCTGAATTTCACTCACAGAGAATAGCTAGGCACTTTTAAAAAAATGCCCTAATTCATTTCACTCTAGTGTCCTAAGAGAATTAACATTCCTTATTCAGAGTATGACATGATAGGATGGACGAACGGATTTAATGCTATAACTAACTTGAGCCATTCTGAATTTCACTCAGAGAGAATATCTAGGCACGCTTCTACTGTTGCTTGAGTTACAAGGCAGTATTTTTTTTATAGGTCGTCTATCCATCATAAATAAATTGCAAGGAGAAAATGACATACTGGATACCGTAGATCATATGCATAACATTAATTTGTTTCTTACAAAGTCAATAATAATTGAGAATCTTCTCGGATGCATAACATTAGCTGAGAATATCCTCATATGCATAACATTAATTGTAATCCGGCTACCTGTTCCACTGATTTTGTAAGCTTAATCAAGAAAACAAGCTTTCTTGGAGCTACTTAAGTAGTTATAATATTTTTGGACGTGTAAGTCGGTAGGGGCAGTAAAGACTGCTAAGTAGGTAGCATATATGGTATCTAGGTACTTCTACAAATTATGTCTACTACTCCATAACAGGGACAAGAGATCAGTATTGCATACAAGGAATATACATTTAAAACTATTTCTTCATACCACAACATTTATGGATTTAGAAGTATTTCTCGCTACCGCAAGACACAACAGGTACATGCAAACTTCTACAAGCATAAGTATGACAATTTACTCCATTAATTTTGGAGTACTCAGCATCTTGTTTTCATTGATTTTTCCTACACTAATCAAGCAAACAAACAGTAATCGAGCTTGTGCTACTGCTAGGCTAATCTTGTTTTATTAGTACTTACTGCAAATCCTACCAAGTTTATTAAACAAGCACTCTACTGGCAGTGCATGACATAACATGGAAGTGAATTGCAGAAATGTGCTTAAGAATTAAGCCATCTATTTGACCAAGCTATTTCGGTTTTAAACCATGTAAGATGCCTCGCATGGAGTTGACAGTTGATGGACACGCAAAAAACCAAACAATAAACTCCGTTAAAACTGCATACGAAATCCATGGTTCATGTTCTGACCTCCTTTTTGTTGCTCCGCTTTCTTCTCACCTCAAGAAAAGGATCTAAACAAACATAAGCCTGACCTGGAGAATGAGAGAGGTACGATCAATATCGGAGCATCAGTTACTAGTCTGAAAGTAGCTTGATCAGTACTTGGTAGACAGGAATATAATGTTCACAGCTTGTGTATATATAATAGTAGTACAAAGCACACAATACGTGAAGCAAAATTGTCAGAAGCAAATACAGATGCATGCCAGCTACAATGTTCAGTCTTATCATTTAGATATGCCATCTGTTCTGCATTATCTTGATCTATCTTCAATACAAGCAATCATCTCAAGATGTTGGTGTCCGCGCTTGCGTGCATCTTGTTGCCCATTGTTCTAACTATTCAGTATCAATGGCCAAACAAGTGTGTCGATGCAGTGCTAATCTACTAGCACCTCTGTGGCCAGCGACAAAGCATATCTCGGAAGAGACATTCAAGTTTGAGTGGTTTTTCATCAGGCCTATGCATCATCTAATGTTTCCATTCCAGTGGTTAGGCTGAACAAAAACTATTAGGCTCTGACTTTGACCTAGAGATTCCCGGATCCAGATATATATCTCGTAAACACCTTGGAGCCAACGGGCAACCTTTACTGGAGACATTGAGGTTCTTAAGCTGTTCTCATCAGTGCTATCGACCTAACAACACACACACAGATGGACATGTACCGGGACATGGCCTTCGATTGAGGAGCACACCACAACATGGCGCATAGCAGGGAGTAGAAACTTCGTACAAAATAAATCGGGGTGGCATTAGAGGGAGGGGAGCAGAGGGGAGTGCAGCAACGAACCTGCAAGCACCGGTTGTCGGAGCTCGAGATCCCGGTGGCGGGAGGGCCGCTGGACGGGACGGATCTCGCCGGCGGCGGCGCGATTCCAGGCTAGCTGTGAGCGGCCAGAGATCTTCTTGTTCCTCCATAGGACGAGATCGGCAGCTACGAGATCGAAGAAAGGCAAGATCGGATCCATGAGGACACAAGAACCGTGCCCTGACACGGCGAGATCTAAGAAAGGCAAGAATCGCCGCCTCCGCTAGATCAGTTGCCGCTGCACCTTTGCTGGAGCACAGACAAAGGGAGACTCACCTGCACCTACGCTGGAGCAGTCGCTGTCTCGCTCCTGGTCGCGGAGGAAGGCGTCTCGCCGCTGCCGCCTAACTTTTTCACCGAGCGCCGCCGCCGCGCAAGCGAGAGCGAGCGAGCACGGGAATTCATCCCCGATGTCTCGACTAGGGAAGCCCAAACCCGGGGTAATGTCGTGAAAAGGCCGAAACTCCCTGAATGCCAAATGAACCAAGTGAGGCTACCCAGGCCAGATTTGACCCCAGGGTTTTTCACCCGGGAAAAAGGTCGGGATTCTAGACTTCTACCCTACTACCAAATGAGCCCTTAGGGGCACTCTGATGATTAGCGCCGCTACCCCGATGCGGACACCAGCTGCCTCTTCTGGTCAGGACCTAACCCCCCTCCAGAGGTGAACTCGCAAGGCGTCGAGAGGGAAGGGAAAGAGGTGAGCGCCACCTAGTCGCGATCCTAGGAGGCCTCTAATGCCATCCGGAAGGACGCGAGGGCCGCGGCTGGGGCGGCCGGCTCGGCGGAGGAGATGGCGACCGTCCAAGTGGCCGGGAGCAGCGCCCGGCTGGAGGATGTGCTTGTGGAGAGAGCGCCTCGCCAGGAGGAGCTTGCTGGCACAGCTGTGGCACCGACGCGAGGGCAAGACCCCAGGTTTGTGCTGGGGATGCCGGTTGAGGAATCGGCCACTGTGATTTCCCACTCCACCTTGCAGGCGTTGGTGGTAGTGGCTCCCCGGTGGGAGTTTTCGTCTCCCTACGGTTATGGGTTCGGGAGGACAAGTGATGGCTACTGTCTAGCCGGCGACCCAGAGGAGGCAGGGCGCCATCCCCTTGTCCCCAAGTCGGTCGAAGCTGCGACAGATCTGCTGAAGGACTTGGAGCTCGCGGTTGGCGCTTACAGGATGCTGAACGACCTGATACGGGTGAGTTCCTGGACTGGGTCTTGCAATGGACTTGTTGGACTGGTCTTGATGGTTGGCGGATATTTCTTCTTTCTGCAGCATGCGTCGTTGGAGGAGGGTCGGAAGAAACAGGCGGTTGCGGCGACGCTAGCTGTCTTGAAGAGTAAGTGCCGCTTCCTTTTGCCTCGGCTTAAGCTTGCTTTTTTTCCTTCTATTAACCCTCGTTCCTCCAAAATGGCAAAGGAGAACGATGACCTTAAGGAGAAGATTAAGGGGATGATACCGGCTGACATGTTGGTGGAGAAACTACAGGAGCAGGATTTTGCCCATGAGAAGAGTGGCGTGTAGCTCCTCCTTAAGGCCGAGAAGTCGAATGCCGACAAGGCAGAGGTTGATCGGTTGGCGGAGCAGGTGTAGACCATGAGGACGGACCATGAGGTGGCCCTCCTAAACTGGCAGTAGGCGTTCAAGATATTTGAGGCCTCACTTGAGGGCTTGAAAATGACCAAGGATGAGGAGATCGACCGCCTAAAGAAACAACTGCACATGGTCAGCCATGCAGTCCTTGGTATGTTTTCCCTTATTTTTTTATTCTCATCGGCTTCTTGATTGTCGGGTGCTTACTCGATCTTCCGGCTCCAAGCTACTATCTGGAGGTAGATGAACTTCTTCGTGAAATGCCACTGAGACCCTGGGCGTGCCTCCCCATTCTGAGGAGATGGCCGGTTGGGATGCCTCAGCCGAAGAGCGAGTTGTTCTTCTTGGCGAGGAGGCAAAAGCGCTGGGGATACCCCCAACTCCATCTCCGCGGCTACGTGGACGCGGAGTCCCTGCCTAATGCTGCGGACCATGTTCAAGAGCTGCCGGATGTCGTTGATCGGGTGCACGCTCTAGCTCTAACGATGGTGATCTCATGGTTTCCCCAGGGTCTTGATGCAGCTTTCATGCCGGTACCAGCTTTGTGGAGCTTCAATAGCAGCCTAGCGCTTGGCTGGCCACCAGCCGGATTGGCAGGTAAGCGGACATTGAAGTCTTCTTCTCGGAGGAACTGGAGCGTGTAACTGGGCAATCTGATGCTGGTGGCGGTTCAGTGGATACAGGCGGCGCTAGCGGGTAGCCGGTGGTCATTGCTGAGCCGACCGAGCAACCCGTGGATGGTGACATGCCTAACTGGAATGATGGGCAGGCAGAGTAGGTCCCGGTACGCCGGGTGTATTTGTCATATGAACTTCTTTGTCCTAAGGATGCCAGGTGTATCTGTTTAAACTTATATGTCTTGTTCATGATGTTGTTTTCTTACTTGTGTGGAGCTTCGTCTAACTTAGCAGTTATTCTTGTTTGGTTGCATTTTCTTGGTCTTCTGTACTTCGTTTGCGTTTTCCTTTTGTTTTATCTGGTGGAAGCATACGACGGTACCCACTAGGTGTAACCCCAAGATTGGGCCCGGCCTACGCAGGAAGGTGGGTCAAATATCTACCTTAGGCCTCGCTCGAGCGAGGAAATGGCCGGCTGGCCTTGTAGACGACTGGCTGTTGAGTTCGTTACTTACGAAATTTGGTTATATCGTTAGTCAATGAAAACAAAATTGTTTGGCATTTTTATTTAGCTGTTTTTATTCGTTTTAAATGATGATTAGACTTTGTTTCGCCGCTTGGGTCTGGTCATGTATACCTAGCCGTTTAACTCTTACTCTTGCCAACATGTCAGTCGGGTTGCGTTTTGTAGTCAAAACCAAAGAGGGAGTCGGCTAGCGGGGGACACAGTAGTTGGCCTTTAGGCGGTGGGACTTAGGAGAACGTGATATTTATTAATTTTTTGCGAGTAGCCGGGAAATGTTCCTTCCTTAGCAGTTTTTCGCGTGTGAGCCTCTTTCTTTTGCACTGTCCGACTGAACAACCGGTTTGTGGTATGTAGCCGGATCCGAAGAGTGGACCTTTGGCGTTGAGAATGTTACATAGCCACCTAGAGTTTGAATAGTAGCCGACAAGTTGCTCTCGGGCGAACAAATGGAACTTGCATTGTGATGTGAAGGCAGCCCTCGAGGGATTTGCTTGGGGTCATTGGCTGTTCATTGATAAGGTAGGGTATAGGGTGTTAATCTTATGTCTAGAACCCACACAGAAGCTCCTCGTTCCATGGTCGCTCCATTTCCTCATAAGAGGTATCATTCTTGTTCTTGTGTACCTTGCGTGCATCGACGAAGTAGTACACGTTGTTGTACAACGCCCGGCTGATGACTAATGGTCCCTCAAAAGGGGAGGATAGCTTGTGCCTGCCCTTGTTGTGATGGATTAACCGGAGCAGGAGAACACCCTCGTGGAACGCGACGGGGCGGATCCGCCGGCTATGATACCATAGAAGATCTTGTTGGTAGTGATAAGGATATGCCTAAGGATTATGTTATCACAAGCATAAATGGAGAGTTGATAGAAGACCACATGATCATGGTGAAAACAAACATTCAAGATGTTGAAAACAATGAAGCAAGATGGTGAAAACAATTCATAACAATTGTTATTTCAATAAAACAATTGTTATTCATCAAGACAAGGGGATAGGTGCCTCCACCAAGTCAAATGCACCATAGAAATCCTATTTTTCGAATAGGTATGGTTTGTATACCATGTATGGCCGAATCCCTTAATGGTGGATTGATTTGTATCCATAATTCTGTCATAGTTGGACTCCTAGTCCTAATAGGAGTCCTAGTCCTAGTAGGAGGTGGGTTTGCTTGCGCAAGGAACCCTTGTGGCCGCACCCCCACCTATATAATCATGCCACCTGCGTGTGGATTAGGGGAGAACAATTTAGACAAAGAAAACCCTAGCCTTGAGATTGTATTGCTGCTAAGCATTCATCTTGAAGTATTACCAAGTCAAAGTTTGCGTGATATCTTGCTATTCCATTGGGAATTA
This sequence comes from Alopecurus myosuroides, assembly GCA_028641055.1. Taxonomy (NCBI): domain Eukaryota; kingdom Viridiplantae; phylum Streptophyta; class Magnoliopsida; order Poales; family Poaceae; genus Alopecurus; species Alopecurus myosuroides. The sequence continues at coordinate 368,647,619 of CM054057.1, read as the reverse complement.
GGGGGATACAGGACCACTTGTGATCATTGATTGCTTGTGCAAGAGTGTGTAGTTGAGAATATCCAAAGGGTTTGATTGTTGTTGCATTGGCAACAAGGGTCATCCAAGTGAGAGGTCTCAGTGTAGCACTAGTTATCCACATATATCAGAAAATACAAAAAGAGAGAGAGAAGGTCATTGAGAAGATTGGGCCACCCCATATCATCTTGGTATCAGATTCTCCAGGTTTACTCGGTGAGCAAAGTTATCCCTAGTTTTAGTTGTTTTTATTCCTATCCAGAAAAAGCCATACAAAAATAGTTGTTTAGATCATTGCCAGAGCCTAGATCAACACCAATTTGCATCTACTAAGTTGCTGCTTTTTGTTGATTTGTGTTCCTGTTTTTCGATTATTAGTTTTCATCTATTAGGGTTCATCTAGTTCCTTTTTGTTTCTATCCGAAAATCCCCACCAAAAATAAGTGTGCTTGGATCTTGTTGTTCTCGGGAATTTTTAGACCTACAGCTTGTTTACAAGTTGATCTAGTTCCTGGATTATCGTGTTGCTTTGGTTCTGTTTTCAACTCGTTTTGATCCGAAGATTATCATATCCGAGCCCTAGTTGCTTTCGGAATCCTACCGTGGCACGAGTTTGAACCAAATCCCTGCCGTGAGCCGTACCGCTGCCTGGGTTTTACTTGCATCGCTCGGATCCATCGCGCGCTTACCAAACCACCCGCCCGCGCCAAATTTTCCTTACCGCGCCCGCTCCACTCCTACCCGCACTCGGTTTCCGAGTTCTGCTGTGGCACGCGTTTTCTCTGCCGCCGCTACCGCACACGCGCGCATCCTAGTCACAATCGGACTCGTTGCGCAGGGCATAAAACCCACCGCGCGCTCGTTACAACACACACCTGCAGCACATCAGCGCTCTGCCGCGACAGCAAAAACACGCAGTTTCTCTGCCGTACCAAAAATCTCTGCCGTGAGCTCATTTTAACTCCAATTTTCTTAGTTTTTCTTTTGTTTTTCCTTATTTGATCTCTAGGTTTCTGATCTGATCCTTGATAAGCCTTAGCCACTGCCTTTCTACAGCCACTTTAGGTTCCAAAACCCATAAGACTAGTTGTTTAATTGCTCTGCAGGCTGCTCATTTGATCTAATCTGTCCACTAATTTTTGTTTCCATCTACTTTGTTGCTCCTAGTTGATACAAAGGCCATTGAAAATCAAAAAAAAAAATAGAGAAAAACGAAAACGTATAAAAAAAATAGAAAGAAAGAAAAAGCAAAAGAGGCCGTGGTACATTATCACTAGTGGAAGCTATTTCTTATTGGATATTTTGTGGACAAATTGAGCAATCGTGTGCATGTTTCATTGAGTATTTGCTAGTGTCTTTCTAGTGCTTGCAAAATCTCTACCATACATTTGCTAAGCCACAATTGTCTCCAAGAGTGAGTGTGTTTCCTTTAGTAATTTTTATCGCATTAAGCAGTGCATTGGAGTTGTTATTTTGGTGTTGTTAGGAATCCCAACCAAGCCCCACCAAATACCTTGTTTTGCATTGTAACACTTGAGAGCCTTGGTATTCTCTTCTCACACTTGACACGGTTTTCATTGGTACTTGTTGGTAAGTTGATCCTATTCACTTTGGAACAGTAAGTGAACCTTTCTTTGCTGGTTTGAGTGAGTTTGAGAGGCACCACAACCCATTGATTATTTGTTCACTAACCCATTAATCATGAGTTTTGCTAGTGAATCTTCTGTGCAGGGTGACAAGGAGGAAGCTGATTTGATGCCCAAAACAAAGACTGCTAATGATACATGTACATGGGCAGATTTTAATACCTTTAGAGGAGGAGTTGCTAATCGGATTGAGCAAAGAGTTGAGAAGAAAATTGAAGAATATGATGATGTCCTCAGGAAAGATTTGACATTAATTATTGAGGCACAAAAGGAGGCTGCTAATTCAGTGCGTGTTCTTCAAGAAGCTATGACTAATCTCACAAGGGAAGTTGCAAACATCTCAACACAATTACAAAGAGTTAATCTAGCTGCTGATCATGAGGAGGGCCGAGCCATTGCATATGGAGGTCGTGGCAATTATGCACCTAGAAGGGTTGCAATGGGTGATAATAATAGAGAGGAGGATGGCCTTGAGAAACCAAAAAAAATTTGTGCCTACTCTCACATGTGATAATGATGATGTTGAGGAGTTCTTGATGTGGGAATTGAAGATAGAAAAGGTATGGAGATTGCATGATTACACTGATGAGAGGAAAATCAAGCTAGCATCTTCTGGATTTGATGGTTATGCTCTCTTGTGGTGGGATGGCATCATAAGGTTGAGGGAAACACAAAATCAACCAGAAATTACTACTTGGGCTGAGATGAAACAACTCATGACAGCAAGGTTTGTTCCAACAAATTATTTGAGGACTCTCTATGATAAATTGCAAAATTTGAAGCAAGGAACAAATTCAGTAGATCAATATTACAAGGAGATGGAATTAGTGCTACAAAGAGCTCGGGTTGCTGAAGCACATGAGCAAACAATGCAAAGATTTCTTTCAGGATTGCACTTTCAAATTAGATGCATTGTGAGGCATGTTCAATATAGCAATATGACAGAATTGTTGCATCAATCAAGGCAGGCAGAAAAGAGGTTGGCCGAGGAGGTTACTATGGCTCCAAGGAGGATTTTTCCATCAAGATCTTCTTCTTTTTCACCTCCAACACCTCCAATTGAACAACCAGTAGATAGTACACCATCCAAACCCGAGACAAGCATCAATAATACAAAGAAAACACCACAACCAGCAGCTAGTGGAAGTGGTTCTACTCAATCAACAGCTAGACATAGAGACATGACATGCCATACTTGTGGAGGAAGAGGGCACTTCAAGAGAGAATGTCCTAACAAGAAAATTATGGTGATCAATGCTAATGATGAGTATGAGAGTGGAGATGATGCTAATCCTAATGGAGAGGATACATATGATGATGATGATGGTCCAATTAATGCTTATGCTACAAATTATCCAACCATTGTTTGCACCAAGGCTTTGAGTGTTATTCCTAGCAATAATGAGAGCCAAAGATGCAATTTATTTCAAACCAAGGCAATTGTTGGTCCTAACATGGCTTGCAAGGTGATCATTGATGGAGGGAGTTGCAGAAATCAAGCAAGCAAGGAGTTATGTGCCAAGCTAAGGTTGAATTACAATCCAAATCCATATTATATTCAATGGTTAAGTAACAAGGAAGAAATCAAGGTGTGTCATATGGTGAGAGTGGACTTTCAAATTGGACCATACAAAGATACAATTGAGTGTGATGTGGTGCCCATGACAGTTTCTCACCTATTATTTGGAAGACCTTGGCAATTTGACAAGAAGGTCACACACATTGGAAGAGCAAACACATATCACTTGAATTGGAATAATAAGGATATTATTTTGAGGCCTATGACACCACAACAGATTGTGAATGAATCAAGACAGAAAATAGAGGTGAATCTAGAGAAGGAGAGTGAAAAAACCAAATCAATGGAGGAAGACAAGTCTAGGCCGAGTGGAAAGAATAAAGGAGTGAGTCTTTTAACTAATGAAATAATTTTTCTTCCTAGTGTTGTTTCTTGTGTACAGGTTGCTATTGAAGAAAGGGAGCACAAAGAAACATCACAACAACCACATATATTGGAGGAAAATGCCACGGGTACTAGTGCTCTTGTTTGTGATATGAAGGTTATTTTTGAAGAAAGGGAGCTACCTCAAGTACAACCTTCAAAATCACAAGATATTGATGAATTCATACCTACTACAAATGAGGAGGATAGTATTGATAAAGGTATTGATTTCGGTTTAGAAAAATCAAGTATTGAATTATGTGATAGTTTACAACCATATCATAATATGATGAATTCGAAATTTAACAATGTGGTTTTTATTACACATAAAGAAGTACTTGCTAAGATACCATCTAGTGATATTGTATATTATATCATCTTAAAAGAACCAACTGATGTGCAATGTGCTATGAATAAAATTGATTATGTTAATTCTAGCACATATGATACAAATTTCAAATTTAATTTGATTGGTGATTATAACTTGAGCAAAATTTTCATGGTACATCACATATGTATAACTTATGATAAAGTGGCCGAATTAAACAATATGTTACATTGGGTAGATGAATTACAAATTCCTACATTTGAGCATGATCATACACATATGTTTAGTTTACCACAATATTGGTTGGATACATGTGCTATTAAAACAAGCTTCACTTATATTTGCAATTATGATTGCTATGTTATGAAAGGCTATGACTATTATGTGTTGTTTTCATACAAACTTTGTGATCATATGTCATATGCACAATATTTTGATTTACTGACCACTAATGAATGCCATTATAGATACATATATTGTGCATACACTTTGTTCTTTTTGTTTCTTCCACTTTCAGATTATCACAAGCCGTGGACGTCTTGTCTTGAAGAAAGGGAGGATGATAAGGATATGCCTAAGGATTATGTTATCACAAGCATGAATGGAGAGTTGATAGAAGACCACATGATCATGGTGAAAACAAACATTCAAGATGTTGAAAACAATGAAGCAAGATGGTGAAAACAATTCATAACAATTGTTATTTCAATAAAACAATTGTTATTCATCAAGACAAGGGGATAGGTGCCTCCACCAAGTCAAATGCACCATAGAAATCCTATTTTTCGAATAGGTATGGTATGTATACCATGTATGGCCGAATCCCTTAATGGTGGATTGGTTTGTATCCATAATTGTGTCATAGTTGGACTCCTAGTCCTAATAGGAGTCCTAGTCCTAGTAGGAGGTGGGTTTGCTTGCGCAAGGAACCCTTGTGGCCGCACCCCCACCTATATAATCATGCCACCTGCGTGTGGATTAGGGGAGAACAATTTAGACAAATAAAACCCTAGCCTTGAGATTGTATTGCTTCTAAGCATTCATCTTGAAGTATTACCAAGTCAAAGTTTGCGTGATATCTTGCTATTCCATTGGGAATTAGGGGGATACAGGACCACTTGTGATCATTGATTGCTTGTGCAAGAGTGTGTAGTTGAGAATATCCAAAGGGCTTGATTGTTGTTGCATTGGCAACAAGGGTCATCCAAGTGAGAGGTCTCAGTGTAGCACTAGTTATCCACATATATCAGAAAATACAAAAAGAGAGAGAGAAGCTCATTGAGAAGATTGGGCCACCCCATATCAGGTAGATAGCCGACATGGAAAAGGTCAGGTAGTGTCCTTCTTCAAGCAGGCCTATGCCATCTTGATTGGCCTTCTTGGCTTCTTCTTCTTCCGTGTAGATGACAAATATGGGGGAGTCAAACACTATTACAAAACCAAGCATCCAAGACGGTCCCTAGAGCCGGTTTGCACAAAATAAATTAGAACCGCATGTAATACTACACCTCAGGCGATCAATAATCTAGTTCCGTCGCTGCAACTATTAGAGGCAGTCGTAACTATTGTCCGTCTCCAATAATCTTACATTAGAGTCGGTTGGTATATCTGACCGTCTCCAAACGCGACGATGAACATGTGGCTAAACTGAAATTAAATAGTCCACCTTTTGACGGTAGATATAATCCTGATGCTTATATTACGTGGGAATTAGAAGTGGAGCAACGTTTTGCATGTTTAAATTATCCCGAGGATAGACGTGTTTGTGCCGCCACATATGAATTTATTGGTTTTGCTTCAGTTTGGTGGTCTGAATATTGTAGAATTAATCATGATAATATTCCTAACACTTGGAATAGCTTGAAACATGCTATGCGTACTCGTTTTGTACCTCCTTATTATCAGCGAGAAATGCTGCAGAAACTCACTTGTTTACAACAAGGCAAAAAATCTTTAGAAGAATATTATCAAGAATTGCAAACTGGTATGATTCGTTGTGGTATTGTTGAGGATAATGAAGCTATGTTTGCACGATTTTTGGGTGGGTTGAATAGGGAGATTCAAACTATTTTAGAATATAAGGAGTACAATATTATCACTCGTTTATTTCATCTTGCTTGCAAAGCTGAACATGAAGTGCAGGATCGTCAACCACGGGCAAGGCCTAATATTTCTACATGTCATGTTTCACCATGGATACCACGGTCATCAGATTCGGCCACTCGTGGTGCTGCACCTACCACGAGAAAGTTAAGCGTGCCACCTACTAGAGGGCTGATGCACTTTGTTGGGAACCCCAAGAGGAGGGTATGATGAACACAGCGGTAGGAGTTTTCCCCTTAGTTAAGAACTAGGGTTATCAATCCAACAGGAGAAAGAGAATCTTCGGAAGGTTGATGCCACTGACGGTGGTGCTGGCGCTTCGCAGGTGTCAGCAACAACGTGGAACCTGCACATAACACAATCCAAATACTTTTCCCCAACAGTACAGTGAGGTTGTCAATCTCACCGGTCTCGCTGAAAACAAAGATTAGATGTATAGTGTGGAAAAACAGTGTATGCTTTCAGAAAGTAAAGAGAGCAGGAAATTATTGTGGGTTGTTTAAAAGTGTGGAAAATGGACCGGGGTTCGTAGTTTCACTAGTGGTGTCTCTCCATAAAAGATAGCATGATGGGTGAACAAATTATAGCTGAGCAATTGACAAATAAAGGTTGCACCGTAGTGCACAATATGACATGAAGATTACTATGTTATTTAGTGCGGGCATTACAACAAGATACATAGACCGACATCCATCTGCATCTATGACTAATAATCCACCCTCAGGTTATCATCCGAACCCCCTCAGGTATTAAGTTGCAAGAAACAGATAATTGCATTAAACAAAGTGTGCAATGTAAGCAATGATTATGCATGCGGGCACTCTCACCGCTGTTTTCTCCCTAATGGCAACAACACATCCTCCCCCTTCACGTTTTTGTCACTCGAGCAAGGCAACAAGGAGGCATGAACCCACTATCGAGCATAAATACTTCCTCTTGGAGCCACTAACAATTACTTGGCCAGAATAACCACTAGCAATGGAGACCATGCAAGATCACAAATAACACATGCAAATAAAGACTATAATCAACTTGGCATAAGGTCAATATTCATCGGATCCTAGCAAACACAGCACAGATAATTACATAAGATCAATCTCGATCATGTTAGGCAGCTCACGAGATCTAAACATGGAGGCATATGAGGAGAAGACAACCATCTAGCTACAGCTACGAACCCGTAGTCCAAGGATGAACTACCCACGCATCACTCCAGAGGTAGGCATGGTGATGAAGAGGCCTCCGGTGATGATCTCCTCTCCGGCAGGGTGCTAGAAATAGCTTCGGAACCTCCCTGATCTGGGGTTGAGGTTGTAACATCCCTGATTTTTGGAAAGTTCAAAAATCACAAAAATTTAAAACTTTTTGTTTCCTATTAAAGCAAGCCTCCAAAAACAAATAAAACCCCAAACACAAAGTAAATAATATTGGGTTCCAATGTTATAGAAATTAAAAATCCATTAGGCCTCTGTTTTCCATAATCCCCAAACTTCTTTCATCTAAGTCTTCATATTTCAAAGTGATAGTTTCTCCTGAGAAAACCCTATTCTCTAAAATGTTTCCATCTCAAATACCACTTTGAAAATGTTCTCATGACATTCAAAACTTGAGGCTTACAAACCCCAATGATATTTTTCACCATCATTAATGTATGGATTTGAAAATAGTCTTGTGAATACAAAATGATTTATCCAACTTTAAAGAGTGTTAAATGGTTTTCTTAACAATATGTTTTCCAAATGGTTGTTTTCAACTTCTACCTAATAAAAATATTCCATCTTCCAACTAATTGGTTACTGAAAATATATTCAAAGACAAAAAGCAACTATATCACTTTTCAACTAATGATCCAGTACCAAAATGGTTTTCACAGTTATCCTTTTGAGAAAAGGACTTGCAAGAAACATGGTTTCAAATAGTTAAATATCAAATTTCTATCTCCCTAATTATTCACTTTAATTATTTTCTATTTTAAAAACGGCATAACTTGCTATTAGGGTTACCCCTATTTATAAAATATAAAAATTATGAAAATAAGTTGTAATGACTTTCAGAAATAAGTTTCAACTTATAGAATGTCACTAAAAATTCTTTTGACTATTTTTTTTGCTTTTTGTTTATTTTCTATTTTGGAAATAACATTAAATCACTATTAAGGAATTATATAAATTTCCGAAATTCAAAAATAAAATATGTTAAATTGTTTTTAAAAATGGTACTGTTAGAAAGTATTTGAAATTTCAAGAATTTAGAATTTTGTTTCATGTCATTTGGATAATTAAAACAGAAGTTATGATTTAATTAAATAAATAGAAATAAAAAAGAAAAAAATTGGATGACGTCACCCTGACGTCATCTTCTTCTTCCTCCGTTTTGGAAACCCCTCTATCACGGCCGAAAATCCCGCCATCGATTCAAGGCCATTAAGGCCGTGTTCCCCTCCCCTCTTCGGCTCTACTTATAGCCCCCGATGCCCACCTCGTTTTCCCCCTCCTCCTCAATTTCGTGCCCTCACGACTCCGTTATTCCTCACCGGAGATCTCTCTGCCGCCGCCGCATTTCTCCGATTCCGGCAACATCACAGGTCATCCCCGCCCCGTTTTGGTCCCCTCTGGTTTCCCTGCCCGTGCGCGCCTCCCCGTTTCCTCATTGTGATGTTTTGCACCCAGGAACCGCGGCGTCGAGTCCATCTGCAGCTCACCAGAGTTGCTCCGCCTCGGGTCGCGCCGAGCCGTCGACAGAAGCCATCGCAGAGAACACCAGCGCCACCATTCGAACCGCCGTGCTCCTCTGAGCCTCGCAGTGGTCTCCGTTGAGCTCCCGGACCCTTGGAACTCTATCTCCGTTGACGTACGAGCGCAACGCAGCCGCATCGGCCATTTCCGGCGACAACTCCGTCCAGGTACTAACCCTAGCTCCCTCAACCGTAGATAAAAATCTGAACGGCTAGGATTAGATCCCCTAACAAGGCGGTATGTTACCGTTAGATCGAGATCTGACGGCTCAGATCTAGCCACTTAACCACGTCAGCGCCGAGTCAGCGCGGCACGCCAGCATCTAGTCAGCAACCAGGCCCAATCAGATCCAGCCACGTGGCCCATCCTTATTTGAATTTTTCTCCCGCTGAAATGAATTAGCAGTTTTGCAGAAAAGTCCCCGAATCTTAGATCTATCATATCTTTTGATCCATAAGGCCAAATTTAGTAATCTTGGACTTTTTGAAAACCCCTTGACATTTAGAAACTTTTGGCACTAGCAAAATTAAAATTTGACAAACTTAAATTGGTTCAAATTTAAATATGTTTGTTTGATGAATTTTGGCATAATTCAAATTCTACAAATACAAAAATTGCAAATAAAATATATTTGGAAACCTTAGGATGTTTACTTTCATATCCTCTGCCTCAAAATAAAAATTGAACAAATTAAAATTGAATTTAGAATTAGGTGGTATATTGAGTATTTTTTACATAAATTTAATTCTATAAATATTTTCAATATAGTTCCTTTTGCAAATTGCTCCATTGGATGACCTTGAACCAGAAACAGCCTTACCCAACCATTTTGGACGTCCTTGGACCATGGCGATGAGTATTTGACCAAAAAACCAACATGGTGATACATCCATTTTCGCGATGTCTTAGGAATTGTTTTCAACTGGTATTCCTTGATGTTATGTCTATTTGGAGCCAAGCCAAGTCCTTAGAATGTGACAATCACATATAATACCAAGTAGTGAAATTTAGTTTTCTATCTAGTTCTCCACTCCCCCATTCTTGCTTCAAGAATCTATCAAGATTACAAAATGGAAGTCAAGGCTGAACCACAAGAAGGAACTTCATCTTCAACTTGGTGAAAACATGAAGAGGTACCAAGAAGATCATTAAAGTATTTGAAGTGAGGGAATTGGACTTCAAAAAAACTAGAAGAAACTCAAATAAGTACAAGTTTGAAGAAATTCAGAAGAAAACACCTCCCTCTCTCTTTCTATCTTTCTTCTTATTGCTTTCCAATTTGACTTAGTGGTATTTGTGCCCATCCCATACCTAAAACAAGTAGTGAAGTGAAGACCATGAAGCTTTATCAAGTTCAAGAGAAGCTTCACAACAAGGAGGAAACTAAAATAGAAGAATGAAGATGAACTTCAAGAAGACAAGCATATGAAGACTTTGAGCCATCCACACGGGTTGAAGAATAACAAGTTGTTTCTGTCCAACCATTGACCCAAATGGAAAATCCCAAGACTTTAACAGTTAGTTGAACCTAGACTTACCCTAAACCAAAATGGAGAGACTAAACTTAGATACCTCAAATGTTTTGATGAAAACCACTAAGTGTTACACTTTTATTATGTGTTACCTTAGTTGAGATGGTGAGATCACCTTGGTGAACTCTTGAAACTTCCTCGACAAGTATGTTTATAATAAAGTTAGATCACATCAAACTCAACCTAGTCCATCTCAAGTAAACCCTTGGAACTTCCTTAACAAGTATGGAACCAAGAAAGAATAAATCTTCCCAACTCAAATCTTGACCTTGTCCTAGAAACTTGGTTAAACCCCTTTTTCCATGTTTGTTGCTTTGTATGTTTTTTCACTTGTATGTTTGCTTGCTAGAATGTTTGTTTATCTTGTTATTGTGTCTTCAATGAATAGATTGTACGGAGAGCAACGATCTTTTGTGAAGAGAGTGTGATTTATTCACCAACTTCAACAAGGCAAGTAACACACCATCCATTCACCCATTATTTTCTATATGCATTAGTTGATTTTTTTAGTAGTATGCATGGTAGGAAATTTTACTAAGTTATATTATACTATGCTATTATCCTAGTAGTGTGTAGCCATCCATTTACCTTATCTTTATAGCCTTAGAACTTGATATATGCTATGCAATGTTACAGATTGTTTTTACTTGATGTTGTGGAAAATTCTAAGTAACAACTTCAATGAACCAGCTGGGTGGATTTGGTTGCATGGCTGATGAGAGTTGAGTGTCACCCCGAGGGGTGTTCACTTGAGGAGTGCCACCCAGGAACAAAGTGATTTTGATCTTTCCCAAGTTTAGATTGCTTCTAGTGCAGCCTTTGGTCATATGGGCTCTGGCTTAGTCGATTAAGTTGTGTGGACTCTACCTGTGGCTTGACAAGCAGATGAAGCAGAATTATAGGTGGAACGGGTCTTGCCGGTTGGTAGTTTTCATGCTTCTGAAAGACGTTGACTCAATTCTCTCCTTTCCTTAATACATTCAGCATGTATAGGATGTTTGGGTGAAAAGAGTACAAGGGGGAAAGTGCACAACCTCTGCAGAGTTAGAAACTAAGATCTTAGCCGTGTCCCCGGTTATGGACAATTGTAAGCAGCTGGACAAGGAAGGACGGAAGAATCACATCGCCATTTTCAATAAGTAAAATTTTGACCAAGTGAACAGTATTTGCGGTGCTTCGATTTCAGTCCAATGATGCCACCCTTTGAAAAGAAAAGTTTTCTTTTACAAAAGAGATAGGAGAAAACTTGCTTTATGCAAACTTAGCCAAAAACTCCACCAAGCCAAATATGCATGTAGTATTAGTCTTGCCAATTATATCCACCATAGTGTTACTTGCCAATACATTAAATTGTATTAACCCCCTTTGTGGCTGCATATTCCATATTGCAGATGTTTCTGAAGACGAGTGAGGATTTCGTTTAGGATCTCGAGACTATCGCCAACATGTTTTGCCTGTGACACATGAAGAAGATGGGCTCAATGTTGTACTAGGTTTTCCGCTGTATTTCTTTGTTATCTGGTAGTCTTCTAAGAATATGCAAGTTGTAATACTATTTTGTAAAGACTGGATCATGCGATGTAATAGAAATTGATGCATTTTCATGATATTTCATTTTGTACTATGGTGCTAGCAATTGATCCAGGGACTAGCACAATAACACAGGTGTCCTTACATTATTTAAATGTGGAAACGCTACAACGGTGACGGCGGCTGCGGAACTTTTTCGGGGATTTTGATCAGGTGTCTAGGGTTTTCCATCCGGGGGGCTTAAATAGGCGAAAGGGCGAAGGCGGTGGAGGCTGGGGGCCCACACCCATAGCTGGCACGGCTAGAGGGGCTGCGCCACCCTATGATGTGGCCCCCCTTCTGCCCCTCTTCGGTCTTTTGGATGCTTCCGGGAAAATAGGACTTCCGGGCTTCAAATTTTCCAATTCCGAGAATATTTCCAGAATAACTTTTCTGAAACTAAAAAATAGCAGAAAACGGGGAACTGGCTCTGTGGCATCTTGTTAATAGGTTAGTCCAAAAAAACGTATAAAAATGCTATAAATAAGGGAGAAAACATGTAGCAATTGGCATAATATGATCATGGAGCATCAGAAATTAGGGATACGTTTATGACGTATCAAGCATCCCCAAGATTAGTTCCTACTCATCCTCGAGTAGGTAAACGATAAAACAATAATTTATGAGGTGACATGCTACTAACACAACTCGATCAATCTAATGTAAAAGCATATGCACGCTGAGATCATAAGACTTTAAACACATGCATGATAAATAAAACTTTAATAATAAAGCATAGCAATTACTTTGCATCATGAAAAGTAACTGAAATAAAGGATCATGAATAATAATGCAAAGAAAGGTAAACATTTGTTTCAGGTATAGAGAAAGCATGGCAAAGTGATATTTCGATAGTCCTTAAGAGTGAGGCAAAAATAAATGCCAGGACACCTTCAAAGTTCAAGAGGAATACTAGAACAAATAATTTAAGAACAAATGATATCACATCATGAAGTAATTATTGATGCTTATGGGACAAATGCACATAGAACTCAGAATGGCAAAAATGCTCTCTCAACTGTGCATAAAGTTAAAAGATGGAGAATCAACATAAAAGTAAAAGAAAGACCCTTCGCAGAGGGAAGCAGGGATCACTCATGTGCTAGAACATTTATTTTATTAAACAGAGGTATTAAAAGTTTGACATCTGTGGAGGAATGTCTTTATTTTGGGAGATGTATGCTAATGTCAACGAATGGTAAACATAAAATACAGTACTTCACAAGTCAACTGGATTCACAAGAGCGGCTCCCATGGTGAAGGACGCAACTGGTGTAGAAGGTCATCCCTCTTTCTCTTTTGTTTACACAAATGCTTTGAATGACAAATCAGGGGAAAAAATAGTGAAGAGAATTTGTATGCATTAATTTAGGGCCGGGCACCCCGCTGCCAGCTCTTCTACCATTTGGATAAGCGGATGAAGCCACTAGTCCAGGGTGTGAAATCCAATCAATAAGTGAGATAAAGATTCTCTATTTACGTCCTCATGAGCAAACACAGGAACATAAAGCAGGAGTAATTTTGAAGGTTTTAAAGGTAACACATGAACAATTTACTTTGGAATGGCAGTTAAATACCACATGTAGGTAGGTATGGTGGACACAATGGGAAAAACTTTGGTTTAAGGGAGTTTGGATGCACGAGTAGAGCTCGTACTCAGTACAGGTGGAGGCTAGCAAAAGACTGAGAGCGACAAATCAAGAGAGCATAAGAGCCATAATCATGCATAGAGACATAAGCATCATTAATTAAAACATAAGCAGTATCACAAGTTCAAAAACTACGTAGTCATGGAGGCTATTCGTGACTGCTTTTTAGTCATAAACATGGTGTGAGCATGCGCCAAGTCAACCAAATAAAATATTCGAAAGAGAATACCATATATTGATGCTTTACTATGACAAGAACAACTCATGAATCTTTTAATACATATTAAACACTCTCAGATATTTGAGGCTAATCATGCTATTCAATAACCACAAGGCTTTAAAACTAAAATAACATTTAGCATGGCATGAAAAAGTCCTAGCCAGAGTCTATACAAGCTTCTACTACTACTGTTATAAATTCTACTTCAAGCAGCAGTTTTCGATTCTCCCAACAAGAACCATACAAAAAAATGCTTTAACAAAAATACTCTTTATGATACAAAAAACAAACATGAGAGTACTCAGATAATACTACAAAAACTAACAACTCTAACAAGAGATGCATGCAAACAGAAGCTGAATAAATGCAACAGTCAAACTGAGACTAAGAATACAACGTATTCTCATGAAAAAGCGGAGCGTGTCACTCTCCAATAAAAGAATGCTGGGGTCCAACCAAGCTTATTAAGAAAAAAACTTAAAGCAAAAGAAAAAGCAAACTGAAAACAAAAATAAAAGACGCTCCAAGTAAAGCACATAAGATGCGACCGAATAAAAATATAGTTTCACTAGAAGTGACATGATAATTTGTTGATGAAGAAGGCGATGCCTTGGGCATCCCCAAGCTTAGACGCTTCAGTCTTCTTGGAATTTAAATGGATGTACCACCGGGGCATCCCCAATATTAGTATTTTCACTCTTCTTGATCTCATCATATCATCCTCTTCTCTTGACCCTTGAAAACTTCCTTCGCATCAAAATTCTCACAATCTTCATTAGCAACGTTAGTGCAATTGAAATAAGAAATTCACATGGTTCAGTTTCAACACAAGTATAACACTCAAAACCATATTAGCTACTGTAAAAACTTCTTTCAAAACTCGTTTTCTCAAAAGAACACCAAAATAAAGAGATTAAGATGCAAATGCGATAAATGGCAGAAATCTGTCAAAAACAGAAGAGTAGGTAAAGATCGATTTTTTCAAAAATCTTCTGTTGATCAAATAAAAAATCGGTATTCTATAAAAATTCGTGTATATAGATCAGTATTAAGCACAAAAAATATCAGGTCATTTTGAATGTTCTGTGATTTTTAACGGAATTTACAATGGACAGCAGAAATCTGTTTCCTGCGCAGAAATCCGAAATATAGGCTCAACTTTCCACTAGTGGCTTTACTTGGCTCAACAAAAACTCAAAAGAAAAGATACAGAGGGGTTTCTAAGGAAATAGAAAATACCCAGGTGCAAGCACACGAAAGAAAACAAAAAAAAAACTGAAAGAAAATAGAGAAATAAAACGGGTTGTCTCCCGGTAGCGTTTTTCTTTAAAGCCTTTCAGCTAGGCATAGAAAAATCAACTCAAGTATTTTCAAGAGAAGAAGCAACAACATCATATTTTGCTCTAATAATAGAGTCAAAGGGTAGATTCATCTTCTTTCTAGTAAAGTTTTCCAAACCTTTCTTGAGGGTAAGTTGATATTTAATACTCCCCTCTTTCATATCAATAACATCACCAACAGTTCTAAAAAACGGTCTTCCCAAAACAATAGGACAAGAAACATTGCATTAAATGTTCATAATAACAAATTCAACAGGGGAAAGGTTATTATTAACCATAATAAGAACATAATCCATTCTACCAAGAGGTTTCTTCTTAGCATTATCAGCAAGATGATATCCAAATAACAGTGTTCCAACGGTGGCAAATCAATCATATTATAAAGCTTTTGATGCATAACAGAGATACTAGCACCAAGATCACACAAAGCATTTCAATCAAAATCATTAAATTTTATCTTAATGATAGGCTCCCAACCATCATCTAATTTTCTAGGGATAGATGTCTCAAGTTTCCACTTTTCTTCCCTAACTTTCATGAGAGCATTGGCAATATGTTTAGTAAAGGACATATTCATGGCACTAGCATTGGGAATTCTAGAAAGATTTTGTAGAAACATAATAACTTCAGAGATCTTGCAATCATCAAAATCAATATTATTATCATCAAAAGTAACGGAACCATTATCTCCCACACTTCTAAAAAAATTAGCACTTTTATCAGGAGCAATTTCAGCAGTTTGAGGCAATTTAGCACGTTTCACCAAAGGAGTAGGAACTTTATTAACACCAACTACTTTAACATTGATAGTAGGAGTTTTACTAGCACTTGGAACTTCAGTTTTACTAGTTGTTGTGATAGTACAAATTCTAGCAATATTATTCTTTTCAGCTAGTTCTTCTCTTTCCCACCTAGCACGTAATTCAGCCATCAATTTAACATTATTTTCTATTTGAACTTGGATTGCATTCAAAGTTTTATTTTGTTTAATATCTTGTGGCAAAACCTTCAGTTTTAGAAAATAAACATCAATAGCAAGGCTATCTACTTTAGAGTCAAGAACATCTATTTTACCAAGCTTTTCCTCAACAAATTTATTAAAAGCAGTTTGTGTACTAATAAATTCTTTAAGCATGTTTTCAAGATCAGAGGTAGAGCTTTTATTATTATTGTAGGAGTTTCCATAAGAATTACCATAACCATTATTAGGAGGATAGGGCTTATAATTGTTTCCACCAAAATTATTTCTATAAGCATTGTTGTTAAAATTATTATTTCTAATAAAGTTCACATCAACATGCTCTTCTTGAGCAACCAAAGAGGCTAAAGGAACATTATTTGGATCAACTTGAGCTTTACCATTAACAAGCATAGACATGATAGCATCAAGACTTTCACTTAAAGAGGAGGTTTCCTCAACAGAATTTACCTTCTTACCTTGTGGAGCTCTCTCAGTGTGCCACTCTGAATAAGTTATCATCATATCATCAAGAAGCTTTGTTGCATTGCCCAAAGTGATGGACATAAAGGTACCTCTAGCAGCTGAATCCAATAGGTTCCTTGAGGAGAAATTCAGTCCTGCATAAAAGGTTTGTATAATCATCCAAGTAGTCAGTCCAGGAGTGGGACAATTCTTCACCATAGTTTTCATTCTTTCCCAAGCTTTAGCAACATGTTCATTATCAAATTGCTTAAAATTCATTATGTCACTTCTCAGGGATATAATCTTAGCAGGAGGATAATATTTTCCAATCAAAGCATCCTTACACTTAGTCCATGAATTAATACTATTTCTAGGCAAAGATAGCAACCATTCTTTAGCTCTTCCTCTCAAAGAGAAAGGAAATAATTTCAATTTAATAATATCTCAATCCACATCTTTATATTTTTGCATCTCACATAGTTCAACAAAATTATTAAGGTGAGCAGCAGCATCATCAGTACTAATACCAAAAAATTGTTCTTTCATCACAAGATTTAATAAAGCAGGTTTAATCTCATAGAAAGCAACAGTAGGAGCAGGTGGAGCAATAGGTGTGCAAATAAAATCATTGTTGTTTGTGCTAGTGAAGTCACACAACTTGGTGTTCTCAGAGGAACTCGTTTTAGCAGAATAAAAGCAAGCAAATAAATAACAGCTATGAAGTAAACTAATTTTTTGTGTGTTTTTGATATAGAGAAATAAACTATTTTTGTGTGTGTTTTTGATATAGAGAAATAAAAACAAGACAAAATAAAAAAAAGACAATGAAAACAAAATGAAGAGATTGAGAGTCAGAGACTCCCCTTGCCAGAAGACTTCCTTCTCCCCGGCAACGGCGCCAGAAAAATCCTTGATGCACTTTGTTGGGAACCCCAAGAGGAGGGTATGATGAGCACAGCGGTAGGAGTTTCCCCCTTAGTTAAGAACCAGGGTTATCAATCAAGTAGGAGAAAGAGAATCTTCGGAAGGTTGATGCCACTGACGGTGGTGCTGGCGCTTCACCGGTGTCAGCAACAACGTGGAACCTGCACACAACACAATCAAAATACTTTGCCCCAACGGTACAATGAGGTTTTCAATCTCATCGGTCTTGCTGAAGACAAAGATTAGACGTATAGTGTGGAAAAACAGTGTATGCTTGCAGAAAGTAAAGAGAGCAGGAAATTATTGTGGGTTGTTTAACAGTGTGGAAAATGGACCGGGGTTCGTAGTTTCACTAGTGGTGTCTCTCCATAAAAGATAGCATGCTGGGTGAACAAATTACAGCTGGGCAATTGACAAATAAAGGTTGCACCGTAGTGCATAATATGACATGAAGATTACTATGTTATTTAGTGCGGGCATTACAGCAAGATACATTGACCGACATCCATCTGCATCTATGACTAATAATCCACCCTCAGGTTATCATCCGAACCCCCTCAGGTATTAAGTTGCAAGCAACAGATAATTGAATTAAACAAAGTGTGTAATGTAAGCAATGATTATGCACGCGGGCACTCTCACCGCTGTTTTCTCCCTAATGGCAACAACACATCCTCCCCCTTCACGTTTCTGTCACTCGAGCAAGGCAACAAGGAGGCATGAACCCATTACCGAGTATAAATACTCCCTCTTGGAGTCACTAACAATTACTTGGCCAGAATAACCACTAGCAACGGAGAGCATGCAAGATCACAAATAACACATGAAAATAAAGACTATAATCAACTTGGCATAATGTCAATATTCATCTGATCCCAGCAAACACATCATAGAGAATTACATAAGATCAATCTCAATCATGATAGTAAGCTCACGAGATCTAAACATGGAGGCATATGAGGAGAAGACAACCATCTAGCTACAGCTATGAACCCGTAGTCCAAGGATGAACTACTCACGCATCACTCTGGAGGTAGGCATGGTGATGAAGAGGCCTCCGGTGATGATCTCCTCTCCGGCAGGGTGCCGGAAACAGCTTCAGAACCCCCCTGATCTAGGGTTGACGGTGATAGCGGCTGCGGAACTTTTTTGGGGATTTTGATCAGGTGTCTAGGGTTTTCCATCCGGGGGGGGCTAAAATAGGCGAAAGGGCAAAGGCGGTGGAGGCCGGGGGGCCCCACACCCGCCGCGCCACCCTATGGTGTGCCCCCCTGCTGCCCCTCTTCGGTTCCTCTTTGGTCTTCTGGATGCTTCCGAGGAAAATAGGACTTCCGGGCTTCGAATTTTCCAATTCCGAGAATATTTCCAGAACAACTTTTCTGAAACTAAAAAACAGCAGAAAACAGGGAACTGGCTCTGTGGCATCTTGTTAATAGGTTAGTCCAAAAAACGTATAAAAATGCTATAAATAAGGGAGAAAAAATGTAGCAATTGGCATAATATGATCATGGAGCATCAGAAATTAGGGATACGTTTATGACGCATCAAGCTGCTAATGCATATCCGAGCCTCGTTGCACAACGTGCCTTGAGTGTGCAACTGAGTAAAGTCTAACAAGATCAGCGCCATAATTTATTTCGGACCAACGGTGTTCTCAAGGAGCGTTCTATTCGGATAATAATTGATGGTGGGAGCTGTAACAACTTGTCTAGCATGGAGATGGTGGAGAAGCTTTATCTACCTACACGACGGCATCCTCACCCGTGCCACATTCAATGGTTTGAGAGCATAGGTAGATTTAAGGTAACACGGACCACACATGTGCATTTTACTATTGGGACATATTCTGATTTTGTTGATTGTGATGTTGTTCCTATGCAAGGTTATTCGTTGTTACTTGGTAGACCATGGCAATTTTATAAAGAATCTTTCATAATGGTAAAACTAATCAATATACTCTTGTGCATAATGGAAATAAAATTGGTCTTACACCCATGACTCCTGAAACTATTTTAAGAGATGATCTTGCTAGAGCTAGTAGAGGAAAAAACAAGGAGAAACAAAAGAGTGAGAATCAGATTGTTGCTAATGAATTAATGCCACATAAGAGTTTGAATAAATCTGGTTCTAAAGTACCAAATGAAATTCGTTTGAAACATCCTAGTTTACTTGCTACAAAATCTGATATTTCTGTATTGGATATGAATACTTCTGTTTGTTATGCAATTGTTTGCAGAGAGGTAATATTTCTTTTGAAGATATGCCTCCCTCTTTGCCGCCTGTTGTTGCTAATGTTATGCAGGAGTATGTGGAGGTTTTTTTCCCAAGACATGCCACCGGGGCTGCCACCCATTAGAGGAATAGAACATCAAATTGATTTGATTCCAGGAACTTCACTTCCAAATCGTGCAGCCTACCGTACCAATCCCGAGGAGACTAAAGAGATAGAACGACAAATTCAGGAACTACTCGACAAAGGTTCTATTCGTGAGTCTCTTAGTCCATGTATTGTTCCTTTTTGGTACCTAAGAAAGATGGTTCATCACGCATGTGTACTGATTGTAGAGCTATTATTAACATCACTATTCGTTATAGACACCCTATACTACGGTTGGATGATATGCTTGATGAATTGAGTGGTTTTACCATGTTCTCTAAAGTTCATTTACGTAGTGGTTACCACCAAATTCGTGTGAAACTCGGAGATGAATGAAAAACAACATTTAAAAGTAAATTTTGTCTATATGAGTGGTTAGTGATGCATTTCGGATTAACTAATGCTCCTAGTACTTTCATGAGATTAATGAATGAAGTTTTACGTGCTTTCATTGGATGTTTTGTGGTGGTCTACTTTGATGATATATTGATATACATCAAATCTTTTGAGGACCATGTGATTCATTTGCGTGCTATTTTTTATGCTTTGCGTGATGCACGTTTATTTGGTAACCTTCAGAAGTTCACCTTTTGCACCGATCGAGTTGTGTTTCTTGGCTATGTTGTGACTGTGCAGGGCATTGAAGAGGATCAGCCAAGATTGAGACGATTTTGAGTTGGCCGCCTCCTAAAACGGTGACCCAGGTGAGGAGTTTCCTTGGCCTTGTTGGGTTCTATAGGAGCTTTATTAAGGACTTTAGGACAATTGCGGCGCTGCTGAATGAGCTAACGAAGAAGGATGTGCCCTTTGTTTGGGCTAATGCACAACAGGAAGCATTCACGACCCTTAAACATAAGCTAACACATGCTCCTTTGCTCCAACTCCCTGATTTTAGTAAAACTTTTGAGCTTGAATGTCATACTAGTGGGATTGGATTAGGAGGTGTGTTATTACAAGAAGGAAAACCTGTTGCATATTTTAGTGAAAAATTGAGTGGGCCTAGTCTGAACTATTCTACTTATGATAAGGAATTATATGCTCTTGTTCGGACTTTAAAAACTTGGTAACATTATTTGTGGCCTAAATAATTTGTTATACATTTTGATCATGAATATTTGAACCATATTCGTAGTCAAGAAAAATTGAATCGTCGTCATGCTAAGTGGGTTCAATTTATTGAGTCTTTTCCTTATGTCATTAAACACAAAACGGTAAAGACAACACTATTTCTCATGCTTTTTCTCGACGGTACACCATGTTATCTCAGCTTGACTTTAAAACATTTGGATTGGAAACTATTGAAGAACAATATGTGCAAGATGTTGAGTTTAAAGATGTATTGCAAAATTGTAAGGAAGGTAGAACATGGAACAAATTCGTCCTAAATGATGGATTTGTGTTTTGTGCAAACAAGCTATGCATTCCAGATAGTTCCGTGCAGATTTTGTTGTTGCAGGAAGCGCATGAAGGAGGATTGATGGGTCATTTTGGAGTGAAGAAGACGGAGGACGTACTTTCTGCACACTTTTTCTGGCCACGCATGAGACGTGACATTGAGAGATATGTTGGCCGCTGCACTACTTGTCAAAAAGCTAAGTCACGCTTAAATCCACATGGTTTATATATGCCTCTTCCCGTTCTTAGTGTTCCTTGGGAGGATATATCTACGGAATTTGTTTTGGGATTGCCTCACACACAGAAGGGGGGATAGTTTTTTTGTTGTTGTGAATAGATTTTCAAAGACGGCACACTTTATTTCTTGTCACAAGAGTGAGGATGCTACACATGTTGCTGATTTTTTCTTTCGTGAAATTGTTCGTTGCATGGTGTGCCAAATACTATAGTTTCTGATCATGACACTAATTTGCTTGGACACTTTTGGAGATGTTTATGGGCTAAGTTAGGAAGTAAATTGTTGTCTAGTATTACATGTCACCCCCAAAGTGATGGACAAACTGAAGTAGTTAACAGAACCTTGTCTACTATGTTAATGGCGGTTTTAAAACAGAATTTTAAAAAGTGGGAAGAATGCTTGCCTCATATAGAATTTGCTTATAATCGCTCGCTGCATTCTATTATAAATTATACCCTTTTGAGATTGTGTATGGTTTTATTCCTCGTGCACCGATTGATTTATTACCTCTTCCATCTTCTGTGCACAATAATTCAGATGCTACATAACATGCTGATTTGCTTTTAAAGTTGCATGCCACCGTTAAAGAAAATATTGAACACATGAATGTTAAATATAAAATGTATGGGGATAAGGAAAGGAAGCAACTAGTGTTCGAACCTGGAGATCTTGTTTGGTTGAATTTGGGCAAAGACCATTTTCCTGAATTGCGCAAGTCTAAATTAATGCCACGTGTTGATGTTCCTTTTAAGGTGTTAGAGAGGATCAATGATAATGCATATAAACTTGAGTTACCTGCAGATTATGGGGTTAGTCTCGCATTTAACATTGCAGATTTGAAGCCATATTTGGGAGAAAATGATGATATAGCGTCAGGGACAACTTCAATTCAAGAAGGGGAGGATGATGAGGACATCCCTACTATGGATGCAACCGCATCCACTACACCACCACACATACAAGGACCTATGACTAGAGCTCATGCCCGTCAACTAAATCGTCAGGTACTTTCGTTTCTACGAGATGTTCCTAATATACATGAGAATATGACGCTGCCTAAATAAAATGTGTTTATGACTCTCAGGAATGATGGACCAAGCATGGATGATAAGGACAAGCTTTGGACCATGCTCGTGGAGGGAGATGGCAGCAGGAGTGCTAGTGATGGAGAGGATGGTTCCACGGATGGAGATGACCGCGACATGAGGCCACCATAATGATGAATGAAGAATTGGACGAAATATCCATATTTATATTTTAGAATTTTGTCCATAATATGGTGTTGTGACACCTCTATTTTTGGGCCAGAGCCATGTAATTTCATCATACCCCTTTATGGGTAGTTTTTAGATTCGGTATTGATAGGGAAAATGGAGATAGACTATAATTCGTGGCCCCACTCATGGGAGCACGAATTTCTCTTCTTTTCCCCCATAACGCCCTTAGGGCTTCGTTTAGACTCGGATTTTGTTTAGTTAAAAAGAACTTAGCCATTGCTATTTTTCGTCATAGGCACGAGTGTCGGCTAGACCTCTTGTACTACGCACTTGCAACTTCTGCCATTCAATAAAGCTCTTCTTTCATCCCCAATTCAGATTGCATTATTGGTTCTTACTTGTTTCTCGATTGCAGATAGAACTAGACCAATAGGTCACGCTGATCGTGCTCCCGCGGGATCGGTAACTCACGGATATTGGTTTAGCGATTGCATTGGTGCTGCGTACGTGTGCGTAGTAGTTGGATCGCCAAGGTCAAACTCCCCCATAATCTACATATCTTCATCTCATCGAAAGATTGGACTACCTTTGCCCTATCAGGATATGAATCTTCTAATTACTTTGGACCAGCCACGGGTCATCCCTGCGATATATGGTGTAAGTTGATCATGAAATACGTTAATGGATATAGTGTTGTGGCGAGGGTTAATAATGATATAGGTCATTATTTTCAAATCAGAAAAGGCCTTAGGCAGGGGATTCGTTGTCTTCGATTCACCTTTAACATAGTTTTCGATATGTTAGCCATTCTTCTCGCATGCGAGAAGGAAGAAATCCTAGTTGGAGAACTCGTCCCTTCTATCTCAAAATATCATGATGATACCATCTTTTTATGGAGAATGATTTACAAAAGCGGTCAATACGAAATTAATTTTATGTATCTTTGAGCAGTTGTCAGACCTTAAAATAAATATACATAAAAGCGAGATGTTTAGTTTGGGGAAGTAAATGGAGGCCTAGGACAAGTATATGCTACTTTTTGGTTGCGAATATGGCTCTTTACCTTTTAAATACCTTGGGGTTCCAATCCATCGTAGAAAACAAATGCCGAATGGTATCTAGTGGAGTGTCGCTTTGATTATGCACTCTTCATATTTTTGTTGGTAGATTTTTTTCCTCCCCAGGTCTGACTAAAGGATCCTCGTGCCGGTATTTGTACGCTAATTCTGAAGGCGAGAAGGTTTCTAAGGTCTCGATATACTGCGGAACGGACATACCCGCAGCAGCGGCCGCTGGTCCGTACATTACAGTAAACTCCAGGTCAATTTGCTCACCCGCACATGTGCTCGGCCCCACCTAGGTATTGTAATACACTATGAGGGGAGGATGGATTGATTTTTCTGTTGTCCGAGCTGGTCAACTGATTTCCCGCACTTCCCGCTTGAGCTACTACTCTTCTTCGACCGTACCGTTTCGTTGTGTGACTTCTGAATATAGCGGTTATAGGCCGATGAAAGCCTCGGCTCGGGTTGATAAAGGGTCTTCACCATTTTCAACGCTCGGGCTTTTTCTTCTTCGGTGTTGGGAAAATCTGGCTCTTTCGGCGCCTTCTCCTTAGATTTCCACGCCTCGTATTCGTCCTTTACGATCTCCTTGGTTTGCTCGTCGGTATAGTGGTAAGGTAACTTGTGTAGATTCTGATTTGGTACTTTTGGTAGCGGTGACAGTCGACGCTTCGGTGATGCGGTGGTTCTCATCCTCTTTTGGCTTCCCTGAGACGTCGTGGGCGGAGACGACTGATGCGGTGGCGAAGACGCACGCGCTGCAGACGGGGAGCGAGGCGGAGAGCACGAAGACGACTGTTGCGCTGGAGACTGGTCTTGAGGCGACGGCGGAGAAAGATGCCTTGGCGTCCAATTTGGAAGCATGATGTGTTCCTTTATCCATACAATGGCCAAGTTCTTGGTGTCTGTCACATCCCAATTTTGGAATACCTGTTAACACAATTGTTTTGCTAATTGCTTGACAATTAAACTTTGTTTGTGACAATTAAACTTGGATTGTATTTGTTTGAGTTCAACTAAACAAACAAATTATATAAACTTACATGGCTAAGAAATTGAAAACAAAATATTCAACATATTGTTCCAATGACTTTGGCAATATTTTCTAAAGCAAATATTGATCAAAGAGTTTTCCAAAAACATCTTATGAATCTCATACTTGTTGAATATTATTCCAAGACCTAATTTAAGAAAGAGGAAACACTTAATAAATTTCCCTAAAAAGATTATCAGAAAAAGAGGCATTCTTAAATGCTTCACCAAAATATTATCAAATGTTTTTCCAACCTTGCAAGATTAAAAACAAAGGTATTGGAGAGCTTTGACTTGTTATCTCTAGTCACATAAATATTTTGGCAAAGCATTGTTAAAGAAAAGCCAAGTGCCTTATTAAATAGAAATTCCAATATTTCCATAAACAGAAAACTCAAACAAGTTACTTCTGGAAACTTCCATCAAATGATCTGAAATTCATACCATTGCTTCCTTATATCAGATAAGGAACACACACAAGAGTAGACCAAAAATTGAATCCATTAAAGTCCTGAAAACATGGTTTTTCTCCACAGCAACAATTGGGATTTTGAACAAGTTTGTTCTACAAAATTTTTCCAAATACCATGAAATAAATACCACATGCTCTATATCATAAATAAGGATGAAAACCAAAAGGGCACAAGTTTTTGAATAACTTAAGTTGCCAAAAACCCCTGTTTTCTTGACAGCACCTTTTTGAAATTTGAACAAGTTTGTTCTATGAAGTAACTCTAAATGACTTGAATTTTCTACCACATAAGGAACACATCAAATAAGGATTGTGTGCCAAAAATTATCATTTTTGGAAGCTCCTAAGTAGGTTAATAAATTCAATGTCCATTTATGTAAGAATTCAAATTTGAACAACTTTGAATTATCAAGTTTATCTAATTGAGCCAATTTTCACATATGTTGTGTATCTTAACTAATAAGAATTTTGGGCAAAAGGATTTCAAATTTTGACTTTGTTTGCTTAGGGAAAACAACCTTTTTCAGAGAGTACAGGGACCTACTTGTAATTTTCCAGGGACCTAGATGAAATCCGAGTCACCACCTTCTTCTACCTCTAGCTCCCTGTAGAGAACAGCACCCCTACCCATGGCTTCGAAGGGAAGGAACCCTTGGGGATAAAGAGGGCCCCCATGTGCCCTTGTCTGCTCATGCCCCCTCTCTCTCCCCTAAGAGCTCACCCCCTCTCTCTCTCTCCAAAATCCCAAGATAATCGGAACCCTAGCTTCCAACTCGCCGTCTATTCGGACGTTCCCGAGCTCGCCGCCGCTCTCCGTTGATGCCCTTAGCTCCGCCTTGTCGCGCTGACCCTCCCTGAGGAAGGAATCGAGGCGGAAGGTCGCCTGGTGCCCGCGCCGTCCGATTCCCTTTTCGGGCACGGCGCACTCCGGCGAGCCATTGCCGCCGTCTCGAGTCTCCTCCGCCGTCTCCGTTTGGTCCAGTGCGTTCACGGTGAGGATGTGGTACTCCCCGTCGCTTTTTCCCCCTCCCTCGCCCACGGATTCGACGCCGTGCCGTGTCGCCGTCCGGCCGCCGCGTGCGCGCCGTCGCCGCTGCTTTCCGGTCCGTCCCGGGAAGCGAGGCTGCGCTCTTTAGCTTCCCCTCGACGAGAGCTTCGAGTGCATGTTCTTATTTTGCGATTTGGTGGCCGAACTCGCCGGAAATTGCTCGCCGGAGCCGTTTCCGCCGGCGATGACGCCGCGGTGACGTCGTGGCGACGTCACCCTCCCTTGACCCCGCGCGCGTGGGTCAAACCTGCCAGTGGGGCCGGATCAGCGTGCGTGGCAGCCACCGTGGCGCCCGGCCCGCAAGTCAGTGACTTGTGGCTAGATCCGCCGCGGTGACAGTTGGATCTGGCCGGCCCAGATCCAGATCTGGCCCAACAACAACTTTTTTTCAATTTCATTTTTGCAGAAAAAGTACCTGATTACTTTTGAGCTTAAAACCTAACCAAACAAATGATTTTGACCAAAGAAAAATTCACAGTGGTACCTCAACTAATTCTAAACCACCTCCAACTTCTAGATCTACATTTGGATGAATAATTTTGAAATGAAAAATGATTTGGCAACAGGTACCAGAAACACCAAAATGAGCACCATTTTTATTTCACAACTCAGAATTAAGTGAGGCCAATTGCATTGGAAAGCACTTGAAATTTCCTAACTGGAGCAATTAACCTCGTTTCCAAATTAATTGTATTTTTGAAATGGCATGCAATTTGGTAAAACACCAGAGAGCACTTTGGTGATTTTTATAAATTAATTAAAGATGAATTTTGATGCAAACTCAACTGTATGGTCTTGTATATGTTTAGGGCTATCCAAACCTAGAAGGGTTTAATTTTTAGAGCAACCTATAAAATTTGGTGGACAGATCTTTGTTTTGCTTGTTTCTGCCATTTTGGCATTTTAGATAATTAAATTGTGTGAATATATTTGTGAGTTGCAATATTGTTTTCTAGCATGTATAAGTTGGGTGAACTTGTTTTATAAGTGTTACTTAACTATTTTAGCATGTTAGATTGTGTGGACTTGAGTGGAGAAGAAATATGATTTTGTTATTATCATATGTTTATTCTCTAGTAAATATTTGCATAGGAATTTTGAGTGATGAAATTGTGTGCAAATACTTGGATTGTTGATTGTATCCAGTACCATGTGGATACTTATATTGTGTGGTTATCACCTCTGCTATCTTGCATTTGAGTTGGTAGAAAAGCATGAGTAGCTTTGTGATGGCTATGAGATTGTTATGGAAAAATTCCCTCATGTGTGGAATTTTTGACATGAACATTTGTGATTGTTTAGCCACATAATTTTGTGTTGTAACCATAGGTCCAGTAGCATTTTGATTATATTATTATGAGTACTTGACCCCTAAAGTTTTCACATGTGTGAAAACAATAGCATGAGTATCATTACCTTGCTTATTTTTGCACCCTATTATTTTCTACTAGTATGGTTATTGCACTAGATGCTAGTTTAGTCTTTTGTTAAATTTTTAACAAGTGGACCAGAGGCTTTGTGACCCCTTAATGCTTTTATATGCTAGTGGAACACCCACTGGTTTCATTGCATTTTTGGTGGAAACATTATTTCCCCCGCACTAGATGCATTTCTTTTATATAGTTCTATAACTAATGAGTGCCTAGTATTTTTGCTTTGGGAATTTTTGTGCTAAACAAAAATGGGTATGCTTCTGTTTGTAAGTGGTTTTAATCATGTGTGTCTTGCTAGGAAAAATACATTATTGAAGGGTTGTTTGATTCCTCTAGTAATGCCCTTTTTATTACTACTAGTATGTAGGAGTTGCCCTGCAAATTGATGCATTGTTTTATTAAATGGGATATTTTTGTTATAGAAAGTATAGATAATTTTTCACTACTGTTTTTGTGACATGGACCCTCTGGTTGTATTTCAATTACTTGATTGAAATACATCCATTGATTCTTCATGTGTGAGTAGTACTAGTTTCCTTAGCAGTTTGTGTATTGAATTATTTTTCCTGCCAACTTGTGTTTGGTAGATATTTGTGTATCCTTGCATGAGGACATGTTTTCATTCCCATTATGATAACATGGTTCCTTGTTTGCATTTTAGTACTTTATTTATTATGCTTGCTTGCATATCAAATTTTTAGTAGAAGCATGTCTATAAGGATTCCTCCTTTTTAGTCATTGTTTCTATTGTTCTCACTATGAGAAATTATGTGTTTTGTGATGAGTCTATTACCTTGTTACATTTGTGTAGGCTCACTGATTTGTAAAAGTAACTTTTACAAATCATGTGTTTCATTTATTCTTGATGTCAATTTAGACTCAGTAGAATGGCTACCTTTTTCTTTTTGTGGTTTGGTTGATAGACCCATTGCCATGATTATTTTTGTGCATGTTTTATATACTTTTAGTAGTCTCACCTTTGTGAAACTAAGTGTATTTGGGTTTAATAATATCTTGGTATGAGAGTGGCACACCCACTGAATCCATGATATTGAGGTTGTGAGATATGTTCCTCCAACCTTAAGTTGTCTTATTAAATGGCATTTCTGCCAAGTAGGATTGTTTGATTGTTTGCCTCAATTAATAATTGAGTGATTTGGTTATTATTAGATTTCCTTGCTGTATGTATTGTTACGTATGGTTGCTTGCCTTGATTGGTTCTGAATGTGTGTCCTTTATTCCTTTTACGGCGTTAGAAAACGAAGAGGAAGGAAGTGTCGTGAAGCTCTGTTTCAAGTTCCAGTCACTCCAAAACCAGGGACACAAGAGATACCAGGCAAGCCATCCTGATGCTTGCTGATACAATACTTATCA
This sequence comes from Alopecurus myosuroides, assembly GCA_028641055.1. Lineage (NCBI taxonomy): Eukaryota > Viridiplantae > Streptophyta > Magnoliopsida > Poales > Poaceae > Alopecurus > Alopecurus myosuroides. Next base: position 368,618,540 of record CM054057.1, on the reverse strand, counting down.
TTATCTATCATGCATGTTTTACCTCTGAAGTTTTACAAAAACTTGATTATCAAAACTATTTTTGATGTGGAATTTACTACTATACTATATTATAGGTCACTATCATGCCAGTAGTTAAACTTGGTAATACCAAGCCCATAAGCCACCACATGGTATTTATTACCATCAAATATACTAGTCCCTAAGTGGACACCCTAAAATTGTGATTCTACAAAACAAAGGCTTTACGGAAAAACCCGGAGAAAAGGCGGATCCTTGTTCTCCGGAGGAATGTGGAAGTGGTCATTTTTGAGAAAGTGGTGTTTTCAAAAATGACACATAACCTAGTCTTCGCCGGACAACCTTTACCGTACTGCCACCCTACCCCAACATGGGCAAGGGGCTTAACTTGAAGTTTGTTCTTATTAGTGTGTGCTATCTCAATGTGCTATAGGGGATGTGATCCTCTGAACCGAATGTCGTGGAGACATATAAAGTGTGGGATTAATTTTCCCTCCGGATGCATCAGTTGAGGCATCCTGGCTTGGCGGGGATTAGCTCGGTGCCGGGGATGTGGCAAAACTCAACTGAGAGATAGGCATATTCTAGCTTGAACATAGTGGATGGTTATGATCAGATACCTGATGTTTACATACTGTTGTTACAGTCCGTGATTGTTTCACGGGAGGTGTACTGGATCTGGTGGATGTGTACACCTCTGCAGAGTATAACTTTTTCGATGAAGCCGCGTCCTCGGATATGGACAGTTGAATGGCCATGTAGCTAGCATTGTGTCAATGTTTTCAAAAAGGAAGTTTTTGAAAAGGGAATTTTGGAAAGGGAAGTGTTGAACTTGTGAAGTTCAGAAAGGAATGGAAACTGATACCGTGGAGGTATCGTCGATGATGAAAAGCCAGATGCTGATATATACAAAACAAAATGTTTTGCAAAAGAAAACCTTTTCTACTCTAAGCAAGAATTCTGGAAACTGATTCCATGAAGTTTTGCAAAGAGAAAATATTCTTTAACAAAGTTTTACAAAAACTCTTGTACATGTGATATCTACAAGAGAAATAAAACTATATTATTTTCTTCTGAAGTATCTTCTTCAACGAAGATACAGATTAACCTGACTGCAACTATGGTGTCATCATATATGAACACCATTGGTAGTGAACCCTATTTATAGCCTACCTATTCCACCATATAAGCATATTTGCATGTTTGGTAAGTGACATGATGGATGTCTTGCTGAGTACATTTAAATGTACTCATTATGGTTTCGCCCCTGGTATCTACTTATCAGATTTGGAGAAGGAGCCTCCAAAGGATATCTATGAAGAGAAGTACGGAGTTGACGGCTTTGCGAACTAGGATCGTCTCCGGGTCAGCAGCCTGTAGGTTAAGGCGTGACTTGGGCTCAACTACGTTGTGTTTTATTTGTCTTCCGCTGTGTTTGATAAGTTGCCTGCCCCATGTGGCAGTTGCGTTAAACTTGATCAGGTGATATTTGTGTAATACCTTTATGTATTCGTGTAATGGATGATGTATTTCTGTGTGCCAACTGTGTATGTTGTTCACGACTGATCTTTCTGGGATCGTGAATGTATGCATACGTAGGGTTTCAGACTGCCGGTCTGGGGTCCTTACAGAGTTGGTATCAGAGCCATTTTGACCTTAGGAGACCTTAGTTAGCATGGGCGTCAGATAGGAAAGAAAAGTATTTTTGAGTAAAAACCTATTTACTATCTACATTATTTTTATCTAAGGGAATTTTAGTATATTTTCCCCTCCTTATTATCTTTTCAAAAGATTCTAAATGCATATCAAGGGCGTCCTTGAACAGTGGTTCGAAGGGCGGGCCTTACAGAGCTGGTATCTCTCTCGGTTAAGAGTTTATTTCTTCCTTGTTTACAACTGCTCCGCTCTGTTTTTGAAACATCTCTCGTCTTTGAAGTTTTCAGTCCAGAAAATAGTTGGAGTTTCAAAAACAGATTGTTGCATAAAGTTTTCTCGAAACTTTACTTCTATTATCTTGTTTACATACAAAAAAACTTGTATACTTGCCGATGTCCCGAGAAGACCAAAATAATTGCCTAGCTCTACAGTGATGATGGTCAGAAGTAGATATAGTTCTTCAGCCACTTCTAGGATTTTGGATCAGTCTAGTTTGGAGTAATTTAGCGATAACTCCATGAGTCGTCTCCCCTGACGTAGCTCCAATGGAGCCTTGCTTGTGTGTTATGGCTTGCTTATGTGTGTCCGTAGGACTTTGTGCTGTTGTTTGGTGAAGAATTTGGTTCATCTAGGCTTCTATATGTTTGTGGGGTGCTCAAAATTTGCAGATTTGTGATTGCCCCGCTCTTGTTTTTGAATCGCCTCGTGTTAAATTTTTGCAAGCAAAAATGTTAGTATAGTATTCAAAAACAAGAATTTGTTGCTTAGACTTATACTTGTTTTCGCTTCATAATGCGACCCGTCGTGAACCACCACCATTCCCCCACAATTAATGAAAGCACCATTGGACCTATATAGAGGACCATCAAGCCACACGAGCTGATAGCGTTGCTACCAGTGATGCACTACAACAAATAAAGCTCCAAAAATGACAACCCTCAAAGAAGAAAATGCATGAAGAAAACCAACCAATACTGACCAAAACCTCTATGTTTGTCTGTTTGCAAAATACTCGTTTTGCCCTGTTGGCTAAACGTTGCACCTTTTTATGTTCCCTTTTAAAAGACCAAACTAGAGAGATCCCCTTTTAAAAGTTATATACCTCCCTCCTCTGGAGAAAGGTGCAAAAGAAGTCTTCACATGCCATGATGCGCAACCCCCTCAAAAGCCAATCAAAGAGCACAATTCAATATTCGACGTACGATGACGCTAGTCGTATCTTGTCGGACAAACACTATTAAATAAAAAGCTAACAAGACTAACATGCTTTGTCTAATCTTAGGTTGACACCTAACCAAAGCATGCAAACTACTGACAATTCTTTCTAAACCAAGGAATTAAGTGACTTAAGACACCTTTTAATATAGTTGGTAAAAAGGAGAAGTCACGAGAAAATAAAATGATGACCTATTCGTTTACTAGCCAATACGATATCGGGTGTATCTATTTTGGAAATCAAATCTTAGTAGACATTGTAGGTACTATGAAATTCAGGGTTTAGAAATTAAGTAAACCATGAAATGATTTTGATAGATCAAGAAAACAGCAGTTTTCCTGTTTTTGTTCCTTTGTGTGCTCTGGATTGAAATAAATTTGTGTTTTATTCAATCTTGCTTCCTAACTTATATGGACTTGTTAGGACGTGTTATTATGTTGTTTCCTTACAACAAATCTACCCTAGAAAGTGTGTGCATGATTGAAAACTCGAATAAAAATGAATTAGCATTTGTTACCTTCTAGTTTATTATTTGAAAGTATTGTGAGAGCTAAATCTGTGTATACTTTCTTAGTGGATTTTGTGCTATGTTTCTTTGAGTCCAGTACCATTTAGGTACTGATATTTTGATGCTTTTACCTATGATAGCTTGCATGTCTCTTAATAGTAAAGCATGTGTAAGCGTTGCTATCAATATGCACTAGTATTGCTTCACCAGGTTAAATAGCCTTATATTTTTATCTTATATGCAAAGTTTTTCATGAGTAACCAGAGGCTTAGTACCTATTTTTACTTGGTATTAGTAGGCCAAAGCCCACTGGTCCCATTGCATTTTGGCTTGAGGATGAAAATCCCCAACCATACACATGTGTGAAAATAGCATGTTTCACTATGTGATTGATTTCTATTTTCCACTATGGAAAATATAATTGTTTGTTTTCACCTATGCAAGTGAGAAGTTTATTTCTAATTAGTCAATACTAATATGTTTAGGTGTGATCCTTTTGTTAGCATAATATTCCTTAGGGGTATCATGTTAAGAAACGTTTCACTATCGTGTGCTGAAATTAAATTGTTCGCAAATAAAATAAATTCCTCTTGATTGGTAGATTGTTTGTGAATAATTTTAAATTGAGTGTATGGATTTTTAAAAAGGTTTATATAACTTATCATTAATTGCATAGCTACTGGTTGTGTGAGTTATACCTTGCCTTTTTGCTAGTAATTGGTTAAAGGAAAACATAAATTGCTAGAATTAATTTATGCATGTTTAATAGTTGTATCATGGGATTGTTTTGATGTTTGTGCTTACTAACATGAGTAAGTTTTGTGTACTGTTATTAGGTACATTTATATTCATGACTTGTTTGTTTAAGTTTAAACATCATGAAAGCATTGTTTGCTTCTCTAGAGTGAAACTAGTTTCACCACTAGAAAATGGTGATTTTTGCTCTAGTATTACCTCTTTTTATTTTATGAGTATATGTGTTGATATAGCATGTTTAGGAAGTTATTACTTCTGTTATCATGCCATGAATTATTTAGTTGCATGTTCTATGGTTATAGGATATGATTATCTCTTATAGCGCGCTGGTGTAGATTTGTCATACTAGTGTGTTGTTTGTGCAGTCCTGTTTCTTTTATGCCTGTGTAATAGGAGTTTTATCTTGTGTGAAGATGGTATTTTTGAGTACCTTTATGATTGTATTCATTGGTTTTTAGCTACTGGTTGTTTGCTAATTGTTCATGATTGATGGATTCCAAAACCTCTAATAAACAATAACCTAGTGAATAAATAGTCTATTCATCTGTGGTGTTGTTTGCTTGCTTATTGGATTTGGTTTAAATGTTTTACCTTAGCATGAGTTTATACTTGTGTTATGATTGTGCTTAATAGTATCTTATTGAAACTAAAACATCCAACTAAAATCATGAACATATTAAATGATAGTTGCTTGTGGTGGGTAATAACCACTGCCAAGGGTATTTTTCTGTCTGTTTATTTTACCTTAGCAACCTAACCTTGGCACCCACAAGCTATATTTTTAGCTTCTTATATACCTTCTTATGAGAGTGGTAGACCACTCCATATGTGTTATGTAAGATGTGGGATATAGCTAAGAACTCATGTAATAATTGACGGTATTTTTCCAGGTAGTTCTGCACTAACCTTAAATTTGTAGTGACGTTATCACAAATTCTAAAAATTGGCGGTTGAGTAAATTGATAGCTAAAGAATTTTCTTTGAAGAATTTGCTAAATTTAGGGATGTACCCCACCTCCCAAGAAAAGTCAAAGGGGGGAAGCACCTGCACTCCAACACTAACATTGTGTTTGTTGGCCCTCCCTTAGTCCTCGCTTGCGAATCTCGGGGACGAGATTCTTTTTAAGGGGGGAAGACCTGTCACATCCCAATTTTGGAATACCTGTTAACACAATTGTTTTGCTAATTGCTTGACAATTAAACTTTGTTTGTGACAATTAAACTTGGATTGTATTTGTTTGAGTTCAACTAAACAAACAAATTATATAAACTTACATGGCTAAGAAATTGAAAACAAAATATTCAACATATTGTTCCAATGACTTTGGCAATATTTTCTAAAGCAAATATTGATCAAAGAGTTTTCCAAAAACATCTTATGAATCTCATACTTGTTGAATATTATTCCAAGACCTAATTTAAGAAAGAGGAAACACTTAATAAATTTCCCTAAAAAGATTATCAGAAAAAGAGGCATTCTTAAATGCTTCACCAAAATATTATCAAATGTTTTTCCAACCTTGCAAGATTAAAAACAAAGGTATTGGAGAGCTTTGACTTGTTATCTCTAGTCACATAAATATTTTGGCAAAGCATTGTTAAAGAAAAGCCAAGTGCCTTATTAAATAGAAATTCCAATATTTCCATAAACAGAAAACTCAAACAAGTTACTTCTGGAAACTTCCATCAAATGATCTGAAATTCATACCATTGCTTCCTTATATCAGATAAGGAACACACACAAGAGGAGACCAAAAATTGAATCCATTAAAGTCCTGAAAACATGGTTTTTCTCCACAGCAACAATTGGGATTTTGAACAAGTTTGTTCTACAAACTTTTTCCAAATACCGTGAAATAAATACCACATGCTCTATATCATAAATAAGGATGAAAACCAAAAGGGCACAAGTTTTTGAATAACTTAAGTTGCCAAAAACCCCTGTTTTCTTGACAGCACCTTTATGAAATTTGAACAAGTTTGTTCTATGAAGTAACTCTAAATGACTTGAATTTTCTACCACATAAGGAACACATCAAATAAGGATTGTGTGCCAAAAATTATCATTTTTGGAAGCTCCTAAGTAGGTTAATAAATTCAATGTCCATTTATGTAAGAATTCAAATTTGAACAACTTTGAATTATCAAGTTTATCTAATTGAGCCAATTTTCACATATGTTGTGTATCTTAACTAATAAGAATTTTGGGCAAAAGGATTTCAAATTTTGACTTTGTTTGCTTAGGGAAAACAACCTTTTTCAGAGAGTACAGGGACCTACTTGTAATTTTCCAGGGACCTAGATGAAATCCGAGTCACCACCTTCTTCTACCTCTAGCTCCCTGTAGAGAACAGCACCCCTACCCATGGCTTCGAAGGGAAGGAACCCTTGGGGATAAAGAGGGCCCCCATGTGCCCTTGTCTGCTCATGCCCCCTCTCTCTCCCCTAAGAGCTCACCCCCTCTCTCTCTCTCCAAAATCCCAAGATAATCGGAACCCTAGCTTCCAACTCGCCGTCGATTCGGACGTTCCCGAGCTCGCCGCCGCTCTCCGTTGATGCCCTTAGCTCCGCCTTGTCGCGCTGACCCTCCCTGAGGAAGGAATCGAGGCGGAAGGTCGCCTGGTGCCCGCGCCGTCCGATTCCCTTTTCGGGCACGGCGCACTCCGGCGAGCCATTGCCGCCGTCTCGAGTCTCCTCCGCCGTCTCCGTTTGGTCCAGTGCGTTCACGGTGAGGATGTGGTACTCCCCGTCGCTTTTTCCCCCTCCCTCGCCCACGGATTCGACGCCGTGCCGTGTCGCCGTCCGGCCGCCGCGTGCGCGCCGTCGCCGCTGCTTTCCGGTCCGTCCCGGGAAGCGAGGCTGCGCTCTTTAGCTTCCCCTCGACGAGAGCTTCGAGTGCATGTTCTTATTTTGCGATTTGGTGGCCGAACTCGCCGGAAATTGCTCGCCGGAGCCGTTTCCGCCGGCGATGACGCCGCGGTGACGTCGTGGCGACGTCACCCTCCCTTGACCCCGCGCGCGTGGGTCAAACCTGCCAGTGGGGCCGGATCAGCGTGCGTGGCAGCCACCGTGGCGCCCGGCCCGCAAGTCAGTGACTTGTGGCTAGATCCGCCGCGGTGACAGTTGGATCTGGCCGGCCCAGATCCAGATCTGGCCCAACAACAACTTTTTTTCAATTTCATTTTTGCAGAAAAAGTACCTGATTACTTTTGAGCTTAAAACCTAACCAAACAAATGATTTTGACCAAAGAAAAATTCACAGTGGTACCTCAACTAATTCTAAACCACCTCCAACTTCTAGATCTACATTTGGATGAATAATTTTGAAATGAAAAATGATTTGGCAACAGGTACCAGAAACACCAAAATGAGCACCATTTTTATTTCACAACTCAGAATGAAGTGAGGCCAATTGCATTGGAAAGCACTTAAAATTTCCTAACTGGAGCAATTAACCTCGTTTCCAAATTAATTGTAGTTTTGAAATGGCATGCAATTTGGTAAAACACCAGAGAGCACTTTGGTGATTTTTATAAATTAATTAAAGATGAATTTTGATGCAAACTCAACTGTATGGTCTTGTATATGTTTAGGGCTATCCAAACCTAGAAGGGTTTAATTTTTAGAGCAACCTATAAAATTTGGTGGACAGATCTTTGTTTTGCTTGTTTCTGCCATTTTGGCATTTTAGATAATTAAATTGTGTGAATATATTTGTGAGTTGCAATATTGTTTTCTAGCATGTATAAGTTGGGTGAAATTGTTTTATAAGTGTTACTTAACTATTTTAGCATGTTAGATTGTGTGGACTTGAGTGGAGAAGAAATATGATTTTGTTATTATCATATGTTTATTCTCTAGTAAATATTTGCATAGGAATTTTGAGTGATGAAATTGTGTGCAAATACTTGGATTGTTGATTGTATCCAGTACCATGTGGATACTTATATTGTGTGGTTATCACCTCTGCTATCTTGCATTTGAGTTGGTAGAAAAGCATGAGTAGCTTTGTGATGGCTATGAGATTGTTATGGAAAAATTCCCTCATGTGTGGAATTTTTGACATGAACATTTGTGATTGTTTAGCCACATAATTTTGTGTTGTAACCATAGGTCCAGTAGCATTTTGATTATATTATTATGAGTACTTGACCCCTAAAGTTTTCACATGTGTGAAAACAATAGCATGAGTATCATTACCTTTCTTATTTTTGCACCCTATTATTTTCTACTAGTATGGTTATTGCACTAGATGCTAGTTTAGTCTTTTGTTAAATTTTTAACAAGTGGACCAGAGGCTTTGTGACCCCTTAATGCTTTTATATGCTAGTGGAACACCCACTGGTTTCATTGCATTTTTGGTGGAAACATTATTTCCCCCGCACTAGATGCATTTCTTTTATATAGTTCTATAACTAATGAGTGCCTAGTATTTTTGCTTTGGGAATTTTTGTGCTAAACAAAAATGGGTATGCTTCTGTTTGTAAGTGGTTGTAATCATGTGTGGCTTGCTAGGAAAAATACATTCTTGAAGGGTTGTTTGATTCCTCTAGTAATGCCCTTTTTATTACTACTAGTATGTAGGAGTTGCCCTGCAAATTGATGCATTGTTTTATTAAATGGGATATTTTTGTTATAGAAAGTATAGATAATTTTTCACTACTGTTTTTGTGACATGGACCCTCTGGTTGTATTTCAATTACTTGATTGAAATACATCCATTGATTCTTCATGTGTGAGTAGTACTAGTTTCCTTAGCAGTTTCTGTATTGAATTATTTTTCCTGCCAACTTGTGTTTGGTAGATATTTGTGTATCCTTGCATGAGGACATGTTTTCATTCCCATTATGATAACATGGTTCCTTGTTTGCATTTTAGTACTTTATTTATTATGCTTGCTTGCATATCAAATTTTTAGTAGAAGCATGTCTATAAGGATTCCTCCTTTTTAGTCATTGTTTCTATTGTTCTCACTATGAGAAATTATGTGTTTTGTGATGAGTCTATTACCTTGTTACATTTGTGTAGGCTCACTGATTTGTAAAAGTAACTTTTACAAATCATGTGTTTCATTTATTCTTGATGTCAATTTAGACTCAGTAGAATGGCTACCTTTTTCTTTTTGTGGTTTGGTTGATAGACCCATTGCCATGATTATTTTTGTGCATGTTTTATATACTTTTAGTAGTCTCACCTTTGTGAAACTAAGTGTATTTGGGTTTAATAATATCTTGGTATGAGAGTGGCACACCCACTGAATCCATGATATTGAGGTTGTGAGATATGTTCCTCCAACCTTAAGTTGTCTTATTAAATGGCATTTCTGCCAAGTAGGATTGTTTGATTGTTTGCCTCAATTAATAATTGAGTGATTTGGTTATTATTAGATTTCCTTGCTGTATGTATTGTTACGTATGGTTGCTTGCCTTGATTGGTTCTGAATGTGTGTCCTTTATTCCTTTTACGGCGTTAGAAAACGAAGAGGAAGGAAGTGTCGTGAAGCTCTGTTTCAAGTTCCAGTCACTCCAAAACCAGGGACACAAGAGATACCAGGCAAGCCATCCTGATGCTTGCTGATACAATACTTATCATTATCTATCATGCATGTTTTACCTCTGAAGTTTTACAAAAACTTGATTATCAAAACTATTTTTGATGTGGAATTTACTACTATACTATATTATAGGTCACTGTCATGCCAGTAGTTAAACTTGGTAATACCAAGCCCATAAGCCACCACATGGTATTTATTACCATCAAATATACTAGTCCCTAAGTGGACACCCTAAAATTGTGATTCTACAAAACAAAGGCTTTACGGAAAAACCCGGAGAAAAGGCGGATCCTTGTTCTCCGGAGGAATGTGGAAGTGGTCATTTTTGAGAAAGTGGTGTTTTCAAAAATGACACATAACCTAGTCTTCGCCGGACAACCTTTACCGTACTGCCACCCTACCCCAACATGGGCAAGGGGCTTAACTTGAAGTTTGTTCTTATTAGTGTGTGCTATCTCAATGTGCTATAGGGGATGCGATCCTCTGAACCGAATGTCGTGGAGACATATAAAGTGTGGGATTAATTTTCCCTCCGGATGCATCAGTTGAGGCATCCTGGCTTGGCGGGGATTAGCTCGGTGCCGGGGATGTGGCAAAACTCAACTGAGAGATAGGCATATTCTAGCTTGAACATAGTGGATGGTTATGATCAGATACCTGATGTTTACATACTGTTGTTACAGTCCGTGATTGTTTCACGGGAGGTGTACTGGATCTGGTGGATGTGTACACCTCTGCAGAGTATAAGTTTTTCGAAGAAGCCGCGTCCTCGGATATGGACAGTTGAATGGCCATGTAGCTAGCATTGTGTCAATGTTTTCAAAAAGGAAGTTTTTGAAAAGGGAATTTTGGAAAGGGAAGTGTTGAACTTGTGAAGTTCAGAAAGGAATGGAAACTGATACCGTGGAGGTATCGTCGATGATGAAAAGCCAGATGCTGATATATACAAAACAAAATGTTTTGCAAAGAAAACCTTTTCTACTCTAAGCAAGAATTCTGGAAACTGATTCCATGAAGTTTTGCAAAGAGAAAATATTCTTTAACAAAGTTTTACAAAAACTCTTGTACATGTGATATCTACAAGAGAAATAAAACTATATTATTTTCTTCTGAAGTATCTTCTTCAACGAAGATACAGATTAACCTGACTGCAACTATGGTGTCATCATATATGAACACCATTGGTAGTGAACCCTATTTATAGCCTACCTATTCCACCATATAAGCATATTTGCATGTTTGGTAAGTGACATGATGGATGTCTTGCTGAGTACATTCAAATGTACTCATTATGGTTTCGCCCCTGGTATCTACTTATCAGATTTGGAGAAGGAGCCTCCAAAGGATATCTATGAAGAGAAGTACGGAGTTGACGGCTTTGCGAACTAGGATCGTCTCCGGGTCAGCAGCCTGTAGGTTAAGGCGTGACTTGGGCTCAACTACGTTGTGTTTTATTTGTCTTCCGCTGTGTTTGATAAGTTGCCTGCCCCATGTGGCAGTTGCGTTAAACTTGATCAGGTGATATTTGTGTAATACCTTTATGTATTCGTGTAATGGATGATGTATTTCTGTGTGCCAACTGTGTATGTTGTTCACGACTGATATTTCTGGGATCGTGAATGTATGCATACGTAGGGTTTCAGACTGCCGGTCTGGGGTCCTTACAGTGTCTCCAAGTTCATTCACCTCCCTGTCTTCACCTTCAGGATAGTCAAGCTTCACCCGCTCGAATTCGTTCATAACTTCATCCACCCCGGCAACAGCGTAGCCCCGTGGAACCGACCGACCATGGTGAGTAGGTTCAGGGCCCATTGGTTTCACATAGTCGACCGCTGCATTAATGGTTATGTTTACAACTTTCACATGCATCTCACAATGTGTCTTATCCGTTATATCATCCACCGGGTGCATCATCATCACCTTGGATCTGCGTGGAAGCAATGCTACTTTTCCGATTAGATGGTGCGGCGCCGGTACTATCGAATGCACCGTCTACCATACGCGGGGCAGTTTGCTGTTGGGTTAGTCTGTCAATTTGTTCCTGTTGTCGCTCTGCTCGCTCCCGCTGTCGTTTTAATTCTCATCAATTTGCTGCCACCGGTCTGCATGACTCTGTGCTTTAGCTGCCAGCAAATCCTTTTTCCTCTGACGGCTTCTATCCGGATATTTCTTCTTCTCTTCGGCAAACCCATGTTTCCACGGAACAGAGCCTGGTGTGGTTCGTGTCCGTCCATAGTGTTCCTTATTCCCAAGGGCGCGTCTGAGCTTGCCGTTTGCTCTATCTGGCTAGAACTTCCCCTCTTTAACAACCTTTATTGCTTCTCTAAGACTTTCGATGGGTAGAGGACTTTCTGCATGTCTTATATTATATACGCACTTCCCTTCTGAGTCCAACGTGCCCCTGATGAGGACATCCCTAGCTCTTCACCAACACACACACATGATAATGTTTTTGCTCAAGATAACACTAATGGAGTGAGACTTGGACCTATGACAAGATCAAGAACCAAGTTATTAGAACAACAGGTGAACTTACTCTTAATAGAATTTGATGTTTCTCATCATGAGAATTTTTTACTTCCTAAGTCTATGCATTTATGTATGATCAGGATTATTGATAACACAAACATGAATGGAGAGGAGCATCAAGAGGAGCTGGAAAACAACAAGAACAAGCTGGAAAACAAGAAGTACATGCTGGAAAACACGAAGGAGCAGCTGGAAAACATAAGCCACAAGCTAGAAAACAAGGTGGAGCTGCTAGAAAACAAGGGAGAAATAGATGGAAAACATCAAGGGGGCGCACCACACCTTGTGGATGCGCCATAGAAAGAGTCCTAGTAGTTTAGGAGAAGTGGACCTGCGAGTCCTTATTTCTTAGGACTCTTATTTAAATTTCGGATTGTAATAAAAGGGGGGATAGAGTCCCACCAAACACAACTAGGGGGGTGCGCCCCACCTCTTTGGTTGCACCCCTACACCTCATAAATATCTGGCCATTGCGCCCCAAATAGGTTAGACTACGTGAAAAATACCCCCTTAGCTACTAGATTGAATTGCTTTGTAAGCTTTCATCTTGAAGTAAAGATCCGTTGCAAATTATGCGTGTTATCATCTATTCCATTAGGAATTAGAAGGTACAGGACCACTTGTAGTCAGTGGATTACATTGTGCAAGAGTGTGTAGTTGAGAATATCCAGAGGGATTGAAAGCTGTTGTATTGGAAATCAGGTATCATCCAGGAGAGATCTCAGTGAACCACATGTTGTCATATCAATTTGTTTTGCTCTTTGAGAAGATCGGGCCACCCCATATCATCTTGGTATCAGATTTCCAGGTTGCCTCTTTGAGCAATTTAGTTTTCACTAGTTTTTAGATTGTTTTCTTCCTATCCAGAAAAAGTCACACAAAAAGAGTGATTGGAGAGTTTGTCATAGCCTAGATCAACACCAATTTGCATCTTCTTTTGCTGTTTTTTGTTGATTTTGTGTCACTATTTTTCTTTTTGAGTCTTTGAGTTTCTAGTTTTAGGGTTCTAGTTTGTAACATCCCGGTGTTTGGGAGGTTATAAGGATCGAAATATAATATGTGCATTTGCAAAGCATGCATCTAAAAATACGGGAAATTTTGGCGCGAAAGTTAAGCAATCCAAAGTGATCGAGGTTTCTCTCTGATTGATGAATTAGAGCTAGGTCATCTACGAGAGTGTATCCAACTTCGATATGATCTTTAACACCAACTAGTCAGTCAATGGAATCATTTGTCGAGTCAATCAAAACTTGGCCAAGACCTTAGTGAATCATCAACACTTTGATCAGAGTTCTAGAGTAAGATATTATCATCCCTCAAAAGGAACATCAAATCATCATCTTACCTTGATCACCTATATCTTCCCAATCTTCAGTCATACACAAGAGAGCAAGCAAGAGAATGCAACAAGAGTTCAAGACGGATTTTCCCAATTTAGCATAGAAGTAGTGTGATGATCTTACTAACTTCTCTAGTAAAATAATTGTGTGAAGTTCAAATGTTGTATGTTATGCAAAAGTAGTTTAGTAATAAGGCTAGCCACCTTGTTAACAAAGTCCTTTTGTATGCATGCAACAATTGAGTGGCATATAAAGAAAAATCAGCACATTTGAAAGTTTGACATGATCTATTCTCGTTCTTTACATTTTTAGCACAATTCAATAAAAATTGACAAGTGTATATAATTTAAAGGATGCACAATTCATCATGTCTTCAAAACATACATTATCATGTAGGAATGCATAGGCATCATTTCACCATTCCACATATCAAATGTCGTCTCATACAACCTTGTGCAACTAGGAGCAATCTTAGGCCATAGGATTATCCCCTCGTACATTCATATCTCATCACTTGGGGTTACACAAGTCTCCACCACAAATCCCTACAATTGTATGTCCCAAGTCTGTTTAGCTACAACAAATACAAATGTGTCCAAATACAAATTTGGAATTTGAAATTGAAATAATAAGTAATATTACAAGTTTATTGAATATGTACATTCTCAAGATAAGAAAAGAGGATTATAATGGAATAAACAGAAACTCCTAAACTAGGATGATCTTGATCTTCATTTTAGTTGATCATCATCTTCTCAATCTATCCTCCAAATCTTCTTCCTTAACTTCAGTTCCTACAAGTAAAAAAGCAACAAAGACAAAGGAGATGGTTGTGGATCAAATGTATGCATCTCCGAAGGAGATGCATTTGCTACTTGGAGCTAGTATTTTGGAAATTTGGGAACTAGTCCAGATTTCCTAAAGGAAACATATTTTATCTTGTAAAGACAACAGACAAGCATTAAATGGGCAACCGAAGGCATCAACGGGGCATTTTTCAAAGGCAACCAGGGGACATCTCCTTAAGCATCATGGATAGTTGGGAAATCAAGCAAACACATCCAAATTCATATTACTTGAACTCAGATCAATAAAACACTAGCTCCTTATAAAGGCTAACTCATCAATCCCGTGATTTTACATCGACATGGATTGTCAATATGAATCCAAGTCGCAAGTTCAAGTTAAACTTAAGCATGTATTCAACAATCCTTAATCAAGCCAAGCTCTAGTATCCATTCTATAAGCTCACAGAATTATTAGGGGCTATGGTACAAAACCCCAATCAGAAATTGCCACTTGGCAATACCAAAAATAATGACCAACCGACTCTGCCTTAAGGGGAAATGAACAAGGGCCCGACATCACCAATAATGGAGTCAAACAGGACAAGGACCAAGAGCAGCCGTAGCTTGCTTATGAGGGAACCAAAGTCCAAGTCGTCCACTTGCACTAGAGGAGGGGGTCGATTGAAGACCTGTGGGAAAGAAATTGGTGGGGCAATTGGAGGAGACGGTCGAGGCAAAATGGAACCGCAGGACGGCAGCGTCGGAGCCGGCCGTCAGCGGCCGGAATCGCTCAGGCGGCGCGCCTGTGCGTGCGCGGGCGAGAGAGACATGCATGGAGGGGAACGAGTGGGGAGGTGTTCGTGCGTGCATGTTGACTGCTGATATCCTGTACGTATCCACGTACGTGGTTTGTCCAACTCGTTGTGCCAAGATGTAGTACGTACACATGTACTCCCTCCGTTCAACAATAGATGACTTCCACATATCTATATATGGATGTATCTAGACATGTCTAATTAGTTAGTCCATTCCAATGAGCTAATTAGCCCAAGAAAATAACTAGCCATTTTCTTTCCTTTTAAATCTCACAAATAATTCTTTATAGATTTTTAAATTCAAATTTATGACACTAATAAAATTCAAAAAAAGTTTGAAAATACTCGAAATTAAAATTTACCACTGCATAAAATTGAGGAAATATTATACAAGTTTAAAAAAAATGATATTCTTGATTCCCTTACAAGAAATTTACCTTAATAATTAAGGTTCAAAAAGTAATATTATTTAAATGACATCTTCTCAAATAGACTAAAATCTATTTTCATAGTTATGGAAAAATCCAAAGATATTTTAAAAACAAATACTCTAATATTTTTCTTGAATTTAATAAGTATCCCAAGTAATTCTAAGTACAAAAATAAATGTTTTACTTTATAAAATATGGTCACTATTTTCTTATAACCTTATGATATTATTAATTTAGGTATTTAAAAAAAAATCAATTTCACTTACGGTATATTCTCTAAAGTAACAATTTTGACAAGTCATTATAAACTCTATTTGTTTTCCTTTCAGAATGATTCATAAATAAGTTATTATCTTATTTCTTTCATAACAACACTTAAATTCTAATTGCATAAATCTAAGAAATGTCTAATAACCCAGTAATTTAAAAGGACGCAAATCATCATAAAACTCTATGAAGTAAATCAACCAACTTATTACCAATTCGTTAAGTAATGCAACCCATCACAACAAGAAGTAATATAACAACTCTAAGTCAAGTAAACCTAATGAAATCTATGTTTCATAAGGCGTACCTTAATCACTGAAGCTTGGGTATTATCGGGATAAATCACGATGCATCTTATTACTATGCATAATAACATCTTGCCAATTTTCCAGTAGCCCTTATCGGGACTGCTTTGTTATCTTTCAGATTTCGGGATTTTCTACGCGACCCTCGAACCCGAAGACATGGATTATTATTGTCATGATTTCTACCTCAGACAAGTTCATCACTTGCTCATATCCTTTGCAGTATTTCATAACGAACTATTTGCAAAAACCCTATCCTATTACCACCTAATCTGAAAAGAATGCATGATCCTATTTTTATAATAATATGACCAATTGAATGACTACCCGAGTGGTAGTGTTCTGTTTGGTGGGCGGATGGGACCATGGTAAGATGAATAGGTCAAAGGAAGGTTCCATCTGCATGGGAAAGTATTACCTAGGAATTAACAACAACTGCCGTTAGGATTCTGGCGCCGTAAATACCGCGTTAACCATGGGTCTTCTATGGGGAGAGTAAGTCAGCTGTGATCTGCTCTCGTTCGCATGTCAACGGGCTGCCAGAGACGTACGCTGTAGGTCTTGCAAGACTACATGCACATGGGTGGGATCCCTTAATTCCCGCGGACTCTGGGATCTATGAGTGTCTACCAGGGGCGCCTAGATATCCATCGTGACGGGTGGAATCAGAGATTCAACCTGCTGGTGGAAATGGGTGGGCATGCGTTGTGCGGAGAAGCACGGTTTGGCTTGGACCAACAACCGGGCCCCACACCTAAGTGGGAGTGGACAGGAACGTACGCCTGGTTGTGCAACGTGGTCTTGGTCGCCCATGGGTAAAGTAACGCGCCTCTGCAGAGTGTAAAAGGATGTGGCATGTTACCCCCTGTTCCGGGAAGGAGCTGCGAACACCGTAGGAAAGGCAACTCCATGAAGTTCTAGTACTGTGAAGATCTGTCGGGCATAGTTTTCAGAATTAAAAGCAACATCTTGAAGAAAGTTCTACAAAACCTTGCATTAGCTTATGACTCTTTCGAGTCTAAAGTTGTAGTTAGTGCATCAAACTACCCACTATATATCATGAATTTGCTGAGTAACGCTCGTTACTCATTCGTTCCCGTTTGACCCCTGCTTAGAGTTGAAGCCCTATGGAAGTCGTCATCGTGAAGCCATCGCTACCTCATGAATCTAGGCGGAGCGATCTATTACTTAGTCGGTAAAGCATCGTCATCAACAACACTGGTGGAGGAGAAGCTATCATTGTGTAGGTAGAGTCCATTTATCGAATTAGATTCTCTTAAGCCATAGATTAGGGCTGACATCAGCCGTAGTGGATTAGTTCTGAGCTAGAGTTCTTCTCCAGCTTGGAGCTTCGAAATGCTTCTTCTAATGTTTCATTTGCAGGAGATCTTCTTGATTGATCAAAGAGATTCTCAAGATTTTGTAATGAAGTTTGTATCCTAAAGTTTTGCTTTGACCCACTGTGTTTCTGTTGTACCACTCTAAGAGATGTAATATTCACGGATAAGTCCTTCTGTGAGTATTATGTCACCGACTTGCGCACTACACATGAAGTGGTGTGCTGGGTCATCACATAGTTCTACTTTTTTTCGAGTTCTATCTTGTTTCTATTCAGATCTATACCAGAAAAAGTCACACCAACAATATCTTTCAGTTGCGTGAATAGTTGAGATTGGATCAAGGACGTGTGGGAAAACAACCATATACCACTTGCATTGCGAGTTGGCATTGTTTTCCTATTCGAGATCTAGCTTCCCATCCAAGTACTACATCAATTGATGCGTAAAACAAGCATACTAGACCCAATCCGTGAGTCTAGATTGTTTTCTAGCCGATTTATACTCCAATCTGAATCCTACAAGAAGTACTACAAGTTACAATTTTTATTGCCGTGGAGAAAGCCATATTTGCAATTTTCTTGGTGTGGAGATTGTTCCTAGTTGGTTCGGTTTTCATCTAACCTGGCACGAACAAAAAACTACATCAAATTCCATACGGAATACTACTCCTAACCGGATCCGACTTGGACTCCTGCCCGGCAGTGTTTTGGCCAAAGTTGTGCCGCGCCCCAAGGTTCCATACAAACAGCAACACACCCTCCCTGCCCGGCACAAAAACAGAAGAATTCCTGCCATGAGAACAAGTGTTGTCGTGGGCAAATATTTGGGCTATTTTCTTAGTTTTTATTTTGTTTTCTCCCCGTGTTCTTTAGGATTTCCTTGCTAATCTTTGTGAACTGTAGCCAAGGCCATTCTACATAAAAAATACTAGGAACTTTCCTAAAAGACTGGCATATTTTGTGCTCATCAGGCTACTCAATCGACTTTTACATCGTGCTATTTTTTTGAAAAAAAATTGATCCGCGGTGCGACATATTATGGCCAAAAAAAGGAGCAAGATTTTTTTTTTGGTGTCCATACATTCCGTACAGATTGGAAAATTTGGCCCATAAGATTGAAAAAATCAAAGAGAAAAAACATAAAAATCAAAGAGAAAAAGAGGCCTGAAAAGTATTGATCAGTGCCACAAGTTTGGAGCTGTTTTACGGCTGTTTGCATTACTATTTTGAGCAATCTTGTGCCTGATTTACATTGAGCTTTTTCTAGTGTCTTTCCAGTGCTTGCAACAATTTCTACCATATAGTTGCTAAGCCACATTTGTCTTCAAAGTGTGTGTGTGTTTCCTGGAAAAAATTTATATCATATTGGACATTTATTTGGAGTTGCTTTTTGGTGTTGTTAGGTATCCAAACTAAGCCCCACCACATATCCTGATTATTGTCTTGTGATAACTGAGATCCCTAATATTCTCTTCTCACAGTTGGTACATATAGTTGCCACTACTTGTTGGTGAAGTTCTTCTATTCACTCTAGAGAAGTGAGATACACCATTATCTTGTGGGATTATGTGGCTTGAGAGAAAAAAAACACCCACCTATACTTGTTTTGTTTTCACTAACATAATAGATTCTGCTAGTTCTGCTGATGTGCAGGCAAAGAAGAAACCTGAGGATGTGGTGCAATGGAATGAGTATGAGGATCTAAGAGATACCATGTACAAGAGAATAGCTACAGAAATAGAGAAAAATGATGATGCATTGAGGCAAGACCTAAACACTCTAGATCTGAAGATAGAAGCTGATGCTACTCAAGAATCTGTTGATGTGCTCCAGGAAGCTATGACAAATTTAACAGCACAGATTGCTACTCTAGCTACTCTAGTGCAACAAAGAGCTCCTAATGTTGGTGCACATTTTTTAGGGTATGTAATACCATGTGTTTTAGAGTGTGACATGGGTCTTGGATCCCCAAGATTGCCTCAATCTCTGTGTTATTTCACCGGCATCAGATTCTCTCTCGCCGGTTCCAGGTCTACTCAGAGCCCGAAACTCCCGGATCTGACAGAACGGGGGGAATCTTGCCAAGAGGTGGGCCCTAACATAGTCTTGGGTGTTCCTTGGGCCTAAACTAACAGAACCAAGCAATTAGTTCCGCTTTGCTACCCCTTCCGGCTCACATAGAGGGGTCAGATCAGCAGTTCCGTCCTTTTCTCCAGGGGGCATAGGGTTTCTCCGGAGAGGAGATCCAGAGCGTCTTAATCCCACCCAAGCCTAGGGTATCACATAACAAAGATGCGAGAGAACGCCTTAGCCCCCACCCTGGCGCGCAAAATGTCGGAGAGGTGGTTTTGTCAAAGACAGGGTCACATCAGGAGGTTTGGACACTAGGGGCTAACCACGTTCTTACGCACCTCGAGAGGCCTCAAGAGAGAAGCTTAGACAACGACCAATGGTGACACGGTGAGTTTACCCAGTTTTAGGCCACCATTGCCGTGTAAAACCCTACTCCTGCTTGTCTGTGGATTGAACTACGATGAGTTATAGTTCAAGGTGTGAGCTTGTGCTTAGGCCTAGCTATGGTGTACTCTCGATGAGTTGAGTTCTGGATCCCCTTCTGCGGAGGCCAAGAGACCAGTTGTGCTCTGTGTTGTTCCCTTTGTCGTGATCGTCAAGGACAGCACCGCCGTCCATGGCAGAGCTGTGGGGGCTCCGATAACGCTCCCTTCGTCTTTTAGCGCCTGACCGGTCTTCTTGCACCAGACAGGAAAGATTTGGGAAGGGCTTTGGCACGCGCTTTATACACGAGAGTGGCAACTGTGCCTAAAGCATCTATGTCGCCCTGCGGCGCCTTCGTCATTGTGCAGGGAGGAGGACGTCACCTCCACATGGGTTGTTCCCGAGCAAACGCTAGTCCCTCTCGAGGAGAGCAGGGTCGAGGTAGAACACCTCTCCAGGAGTTTGGCGATGATCTCCATAAGGGGATTCCCTCGTCGGGAAGCCCTCTTAGCCTAAGGGCACTCGGGCTCCCGCCTCTGGAAGATATCCATGGTGGACCACTGCCACGCGGCGATAGGCCGAGCCCACAGTAGATGGCCCAGGATACCCTAGTATCCACAGGTCCGACGCCTGGGCACAATCATATTTGGGTGTCTCGGCTGTTAACTTGAATCGCCT
Organism: Alopecurus myosuroides; assembly: GCA_028641055.1. Classification (NCBI taxonomy): domain Eukaryota; kingdom Viridiplantae; phylum Streptophyta; class Magnoliopsida; order Poales; family Poaceae; genus Alopecurus; species Alopecurus myosuroides. Next base: position 368,597,862 of record CM054057.1, on the reverse strand, counting down.
CGACTTCCAGGCTTGGCGAATTTCTTGAGTGAAAGGGGTCCATAGAGCTCCTCCTCATATGAGTCAGGCGAATCATGCCTCGAGTGCTCTGTTCGAGTCCTATTGGTTCTTGGCAGTGGCTCTTCTGCTGCTCTATCTCTCTCTCTCTCTCTCTCTTTCTCTCTCTCTCTCTCTCTCTCTCTCTCTCAGCGTAACCTATGACCCCTTCCCGTGGTTTATATAGGTAGCCAGATCCTGGGGGTTGTACATGACTTGGACTCGTCTCCGAGTCAATTGTTATTATTTCCTACTCTTGTTATCCAAGTCTTTCCTTATCCTGCTTCCGCGCGGGCTTCTTTTGTGGGCCTCCATGCAACCACTCGAGGGTCTTGTCAAGGTACCCCCTAACAGGCCGGACTGGCTATGCCCATCGTGGAGGGTCCCTCGGGTACCCCCATGTAAGATCTGATCGTTTCTTTTTTTTTACGCTTTCGGAACGGATCTGGCAAACTCCACAACTATGAAGCCAACATATCTAAACATGAATCCATCACGGAGAAATAACTTGAAGCTCCGAGACAACAAAACAATCTCCACCAAAAACTCCAAAACTTTCTAGAAAAAAATCAATATGCCAATCTTTGCCATACTCTAGATGATCTTGAACTAGACAAACCTCCAGGTAATCAACCTAGCACTCTAATACCAGATGATGTAGATGTTTGCCCGACCTTTCAACGCAAGAACCACCAAGATAACTATTCTCCCAAACACATGAGTGATACACGTAATCTGAAGAACATTGATAGATTTAGGGGAGAAACAAGGTGACGAACACCACGCCTCACGTCAAGCTCGACAACTCCTGGCAGATCCAAGAGGCTTCTCGCAACGCACGATAACTCTTGACAATTCAAGAACACTCATGACTTTGGTTCAAAGATAACTGACGAACGTCCGGGACACTGTCTACGCGTTGTTCCCCTGGGGACGGTGGAACCTTGAAATTTTAGTTCTACATAATTTCCAACCTATCTAAAACCCTAGGTTTTTACTCCTTTATATAGGAGGTCGACCCCTAGTAGGTCATACATCCACGAACTGACTCCTAACCTAACTGGACTCAAACTGGATACAAACCGCCCCGTTTAGAAGGCTCGGCCAAAAGATGCGGCTCGCATGCCTTGCACATAATACATCGTATTTATTGTCCTAGCATGATAACCAGTAGATGCACGCATCACAACACGTAAATTTTCACTGTTTAAATTGAATTTTGGTGTTATCACACTTTTACCCAAAAAAATAAAATGTGGTTCAAATTCAAAAGTTTAGACCTATTTTCCTACTTAATGTGTGTTTTACCATCTTTGCAAAAGGAGATACTAATAGTGTTACGTCACTAGCATAACAAGTGGTCCAACCAACGGAAATAGCGTTTCGCAGACACATTTTGGAGGGACTAATTGGCCTCCATGAAACCATTCATGATCTCAGATAGAAAACACACGGATGGTATTTTGTTTAAAGTTGATTTTGAAAATGCTTATGATAGAGTCAATTGGGATTTCCTCCAACTAGTTATGTGAATGAAAGGATTTGCACAATTCCGGCGTCGTGGTATGTTGCACGGTAGCACCATTGGACTAGCGATGGAGTTTAGTTTCCGGAGAAACTACGGAACGATGGTGCTCGCGCGAGATCGGGACAAAAGTGCGGAGATACAATTTACCCAGGTTCGAGGCCCTCGTGGCGAGGTAAAATCTCTACTTCTGCAAGGATGGATTATGCTGAGTTACAAAGTGCTCCTAGAGCTGTATCTCTACATGGAGGGCGAATTAGCATTTCAAGGGTCGATCCCCTCTCTAGGTTCCCAGCCTACCTTATATAGGAGTTGGCAGGCTGGCATGCAGGTTGGTCCGGCTAGGTCCCACGAACGGTGGCTACAGGACTAAGCTTCCAGTGACCTCGAGCATTATGGCTAGGCTAGATATTGCGGAGCCACTGTTGAGGATGTAGGATACCAAAGTGTAGCTGCGCTACTTCCTTTATGTCTTGTTGGGGTACTTGGCGATATGGGGGAATTGTGGGCAGCGTCACCCTACATGGTATGTACGCGGCTCATACCCCCATGTCGCATTGACTTCTGCTAACCGCCCGGTTCCGTCTTCTCCAACCGGGTGCTAGGATCCTCTGGTTGGGCTTCAGTACAGCTCGCTCTTCCTAGCCGGTCAGGTTTTTCGGCACTCGGAAGGCGTTATGCTCTAATCTGGCTTGGATAGCCAGCGAATCCACTAGGAGATAAATCTTGTAAGTAATTTAGACCACTTGGGGATCACCCCCCCGACACTAGGCCCCGAGCAGGATGGAGCTTCGCGGGTCGTCCCATTGGCTAGGAAGCTTATATCTGCTTCTCAAAGAGATACTGGCATGATCTGGTCGGCTGGCTGTGCAGTACCTCAAGTGCTCCCCGCAGCCGGGTAGAGGTGACTTCGTTGATGACTTAGGTGGCGTTGATGACGGCGGGCCTGTCACGTGGCTCTGCGATCGTAGTCAAGTCATGTCATTGCTTCGGTTCTTGTGCTCCGAATCTTTTGTGGCTTGTCGTATCGTGGGTGGATCCTCTGTCTCGTGGTAACCACAATGGTTCGTGGCCTCTCGCCACGTGGGCGGCAAATCTGCCGCGTGTCGTGCATCAGTTATGCCCCATGCAACCATAAGTGGAGGTCGCAGGGCATCGTTCCCCTTCTCCACTCCTCCTTCTCTCGCATGCGTCGCCTTTTCCTGTCCTGCAGAAACCATCGTCGCTGCTCCTTGCAACCCAGTGATGGGGAAATACTTTTCATCTCCGTCTCCCGGCGGTCTCCCTCCAATGACGAATGCGCCTCCGTCCGCAATGACGCACGCAGTCACCAAGCACGGTTGTGAAGATCTTGTCATGGCTTCCAAGAAGCACGCCTAGGCGGGCACCTCGGTGAAGAAGGGGGCCCCGCCACTTTTGTCGTGGTGGTTACTTTGGGCCACCTGATATGGTGGCGATCTACGACGTGCCACTCCCCAAGGGCATGCTACCGTTGGAGGGCACGAGCATCATCATTCGGATGCCGCTGACCGACGAGGTGGCCCCCAACCCACAGCCAGACGAGCGGGTTCTCTTTGTCTCGCATCTGGAGCAAGATGCCCTTCGGGTGAGTGGCTTCCTCCTCGTGTTCTTCGGCCTGCTACTCCACCACCTAGGAGCGAACACCATGACCTGCCTGGGATACTTCGTCGGGCTCTCCGGCCGAGGGTTACCTCGGAGTTGGGCCCAACCTCGCTCTCTTCTGCCAGATGTTCTTTCCCAAGGCAGGGACGAAGCAGACACAGGGTCCGCTCGTGAAGTGTGGGTGCGTCATCATCGTCGCCAGGCCGTCAACTTGCCTTCTGAAACTAACATATGTGGAATCTACCAACATGTGGCAGTGCTCGTACTTCTACATAGAGAACTTGATGCAGGATGACCTAATCAGCTTGTCAGTGTTCTTGAACACCGGTCCGGTTTCCTAGAATAACTAGACCATGTAGAATCACGGCGCCGCGGAGATGGAGGATGCGTTGTGTGCCAGGTAGGGGATTTGGCCCATGCCGGCATGATTTCGCGTGCCCTGCTGATGTGCTAGATGGCCCGCCTAGCTGTTGTTCCTGTAGCGACGTTCACACAATATGTGGTTTACGTCTAGGCCTCTCGACCTGCACCGGCAATTTCCCACCGACCAACCGAGGCGCCCCCACCTTAAGACATGGAAATGCGAAATGACATGTAAGTTGGGCCCAAAGGACTATCATATCCGTCGAAAACCTGGAGATTCGTGCAACAATTCTTACAAAATACCCCTTCCACCTCTGTTGAACCACTTAACAGAAAACACCTCGGCTTTTCAATATTTTACATGTTTCTATCTAAGCTTCTCTATTCTCATTAACAACAAAAGTGCCCTGCCAATCAATAATTTTGTTTCTCCTCGGTGTCAAATTTCACCAATTCAGACTTTTTGTTTCTCCTCGGTGTCAAATTTCACCAATTCAGACTGAACTAATTAAGGATTTTTTTCTCCACTTAAGTGGAATAAATCAAAGTTCAAAGAGTTTCACCCAAGTTCACATTTTGTTCTCAGTTTTTGAGTACAAAAATTAGATAATTTATGGGAGATTCATCCATTTTTTTTTCTCAGTTCATAATTCACGAAAGTTTCATTCTGAATACGTGAATATTTCATACAGATTCATACAATAGTTAAATTACATAAGATATTAATTCCTAATATATTTATGTTCATATGGGAGATTCATGGTTAATTTACAAAAGTTTCAAAGTTTCATATAAGATTTCATAAGATTCATTGTAAATTCATACAGACCCATATTCACACAATCCACTCAAAAGTCAACAGAAATGAGAAGAAATCGCATCAAAATACTTACATGTTTGCATCTGTCATAGAAATATTCATGAATTTTGAAAGAAAAATCATATGGGATCCATCTCACAAGTCACAACGGATCCAAAAGTAAAATCACAAGGATAAGAGAACGTAAAGAAGGTGCCCAGATCGAAACAAACGAAGCCATGATGTGAGCTCTCCATTGCCTGATTTGGAGGGTAGCCACATTGGATCCCATGGCCGCGGGGGTTGGAGGCGACAGTGCGACTTCCTCGGTGTGCAGCAGCGCCCCTTGCCACACCACCTCCTTCAAACACCGGTTGTGTGTCAAAGGACAAGGCGAGGAGGGGGCCGTGGAAGACGGTCTGCTGGAGAGGAGGGGCCATTGAGGATGCCAAGCGGAGCAGCTGCCATGGAAAAAGGCAGAGGGAGCCAGAGATTAGTGAGCAAGGGCCGGATCGGAATCGCTCGACGTAGTGGTGGTTGTCGGCCATGGCGGCAAGGCGTGAGGGGTAGGAGCAGCAACGGATCCCGTCGGCGGGGACCGGGGTTTCAGGAGGAGCTCGAGGGCGCCGACGAGGCCCTGGTCGCCGACAACAGGAGGTCAGGTCGGGCTACGACGCCTTGGCCATGGAGAACGGAGGGGCGAGCTCCATACGGCGGGGACGAGGTAGAGCGGAGGATGAACGGAAGACGGGGGCGCGAGACCTCCTGCCGCTCTTGGTGGCGCCTTGGCTCGCCGTGTAGAGGCCGGGACCGAGGGAGCTCGGCTTCTGGCGAGGAGCAAGCAAGGTGGGAGGGTCACCGGCGAGGTGGAGAAAATCTAGGGCGCCGCCAGGACATGAGGGGCTCGGGGGAGGGGATGAGTCGGGTAGGGTTTGGCACTTTGGCTTGGGAGATTGGATCGGGGGTGGGGTTATTCCACCGAGGATGGAGTGCTAGTTGATTAGGATGTTGTGGAGGGGCCAATTTGCAAACTTGCAAAATTGTTTGACTAGTTGACTTGTGTGAATCTCCAACAACCCAATGGTACTGATAGCGCCGGGAGTCCAATGGGCACGTGGGAAATCTGCTCTCAGCCGTGGAGGCATGTGACACCAACGAAGGGGAATCCGCTCTCTTGTTTCTTCTTTTCTTTGATATCTCAATCTCTCTTTAGGGTTAATTTGGTTGCAAGGGTCGCAAAACCCAGGGTAGCATATCCACCAGGAGATTATGACGCGCACATGGGATTCCTAGGTTAGCGTAGGGGAGATCTGCCCCGACCGTGTGTTCATTTGGCTGCAAGGAGGATGATGTAGACGTTTGCCCGATCTTTCACCGCAAGAACCACCAATGATAACTATCCTCCCAATCACGTGAGTGATACACGTAACCTGAAGAACATGGATAGATTTAGACGAGAAACGCACGAACCCTCTTGGCAGATCCAAGAACACTCACACCTTTATTTCACACCAAGTTCGATAACTCTAGGCAGATCCAAGAGCCCCCTAGCCACGGACGAACCCTCTTGGCAGATCACAAAACACCCATACCTGTATTTGCAAAGATAACTGACGGGCGTCCGAGAAGCCGCTCTACACGTCGATCCCCTACGGATGGTGGTAACCTGGAACTTTTAGTTCTACATAATTTTCAACCTGTTTAAAACGCTAGGCCTTGGCTCTCTTTATATAAGAGGCCAACCCCTAGTCGGTTGGACAGACCCAAACCGACTCCTAACCTAATTGGACTCAAACTGGATACAAACCGGCACATTTAGAAGCCTCGGCCAAAACATACGGCTCGCGGGTCTTAGACATTGTACATCGTAGTTTATTGTCCTAGCGTGCTAACCAGTAGATGCCCGTATCATCCTCCCCTTCTTCGAACGGCGTTGTCCTCAACGCCAGAAGGTCTTCTCCGGCGCTTGTGGCGTCAAATTGTTATATCGCCACGCTTCTACATGTCTTGTTGGCTTGCCACACCACATCCTCCCTCTCGGCTAGCTAGACGTGTTCTTGGTACCCTTCATGTTTGGCACCACCAAACAGATTTAGACACACAACTTTCGGACTGCAAATGAAAACGTATCATACAAACCACCCCAAACGCAGCAGGACATGCTCCTATATCCCAAGGGTCCAAATAAGTTGAATACGCCGACAGATGTAATCTAAAATAGTGGAGGTCAACTGAGTGCATCACCCAAGACGAACAGGACAAATTCCTATGCCCATGAATCCAAATGAACCAAGTTCACCGCCCGTGAAAATATAAACTAGTGGCTTTTTTTTTATTTTGTCTCCGTGTCCGTCGCAAACTGTATCAAAAATTTGGGCCGCTTCACTTACATGCAAGGTTCACGTACACATCCAATTTCCATCCAACCTTTTTTTTAGTTGGCATACGCAAAAAAAAATATTGAACCGATCCGCATATGCATGGACAACAAGATATGTGTACGCACCAATATCATTGGTTGCCTGCTCTCCTTTTTTTTCCGTTGAAATCGCTTCGCGCCCGATGGTTAGAAGAAAATCTACGTTAGATACGACTCGTCCCTGCTAGCAACCAAGAATCGCGAGGAAGGCGATCCGCAATATCCAACTCCCGCTTTTTATTTCTGGCTGCCCTTTCGATTCCGATCCGTACATACAAGTACGATCGCTCCCTTTTTTTTCCATCGCTAGCTTAGTACTCGTTCCCCTTTTTTTCCCGTATGCAACTAGGACTCGACTCACAGTTACGATCCAAAGCGCCCAGCTTCTCGCGTATGCAATCCAGATAGGAACAGATATGCATGTCCTTTCTTCACCTTTTTTTCGATCCATGCAGTCCAGCAGGTGCACGACTCGCCACATCGTGAATAATTCAACTGTCTATCACGCGTACGAAAATGAACCAGCCAGAGATCGATTCTTTTTTTTGTCTGTTACTTTCAGATAATGATACTCGCCGATATTGCAACGCTACCAACCGTCAACTGGCTCTCCCAATACGGCCACGGACAATTTCTCTGAACAATTCAAGCAAAATAAATCCACCTATCTTTGCAGATCTGCGGATCAATTTTCAACTATACAAACCTTACGGTGATCAACCTGACGCTCTGATACCACATGATGTAGATGTTTGCCCGATCTTTCAACTCAAGCACCACCAATGATAACTATCCTCCCAATCACGTGAGCGACACACGTAACCTGAAGAACATGGATAGATTTAGGCGAGAAACGCACGAACCCTCTTGGCAGATCCAAGAATAATCGCATCTTTATTTGCAAAGATAACTGACGAACGTCCGAGACGCCGCCTACACGCCGATCCCCTAGAGACACGCCGATCCCCTAGAGACGGTGGTAATCTGGAACTTTTAGTTCTACATAATTTTCAACATGTCTAAAACCCTAGGCATTGGCTCTCTTTATATAAGAGACCAACCCCTAGTCGGTTGGACAGACCCAAACCGACTCCTAACCTAATTGGACTCAAACTGGATACAAACCGGTCCATTTAGAAGGCTCGGCCAAAACATGCGGCTCGCAGGCCTTAGACATTGTACATCGTAGTTTATTGTCCTAGCGTGCTAACCAGTAGTTACCCGTATCAGAGGAGAAATCCAAACCAAACTCTGACGTTACAGGAAGTTTTACAATTTGGCAGCAAAAAGAGTCTGATCAGTTTGAAAAATAGCACAGATAATTTCGTGATAAAAATATAAAATTGCTATTAAGCTACAAAATTTAAAAAAACCAAAGTAATACCACAAGAGCACACCCTTGCACAAAAATAACGAGAAAATCAGAAACAACACACACACATAATTAATGCAAAGTAATCAAGAGCATCCTAGCGCATATCTTAGACACTTGACAATTAAGATTCAGTCCAGCACATTGCAATTCATATGTTCAGACAAAGAGGGAGGCTTTGCAACATTCTAACACCAGGAATTCTAGGAATAAAATTAGGAGATCTCGGCACTTTGGACAAGAACAAACTTTCTAACAAATACATATATACACACAACTAGTGATAAATTGTTCTTTGCTGAGAAAATCAACATAAATAACTGTTGATGCATACAAATAATTATGACATAAATACATATATACAGGCAACTGATGATCAATCGTTCTCTGCTGAGAAAATCAACATAAATAACCGCTGATTCATACGAATACTTTCTTCGGATAAGATAAAAGTCTAAAATGCTGATACGAGCATTTAAAACATAAATAGTTATGACATAAATTCAAATAAAATGTTGCATTTGCGGACATGATATTTGTCATTTCACTCTTGTCGCGTTGTTACTGAGTATTCTGAATTTCACTCACAGAGAATAGCTAGGCACTTTAAAAAAATGCCCTAATTCATTTCACTCTAGTGTCTTAAGAGAATTAACATTCCTTATTCAGAGTATGACATGATAGGATGGACGATCGGATTTAATGCTATAACTAACTTGAGCCCATTCTGAATTTCACTTAGAGAGAATATCTAGGCACGCTTCTACTGTTGCTTGAGTTACAAGGCGGTATTTTTTTTATAGGTCATCTATCCATCATAAATAAATTGCAAGGAGAAAATGACATACTGGATACTCTAGATCATATGCATAACATTAATTTGTTTCTTACAAAGTCAATAATAATTGAGAATCTTCTCGGATCCATAACATTAGCTGAGAATATCCTCATATGCATAACATTAATTGTAATCCGGCTACCTGTTCCACTGATTTTGTAAGCTTAATCAAGAAAACAAGCTTTCTTGGAGCTACTTAAGTAGTTATAATATTTTTGGACGTGTAAGTCGGTAGGGGCAGTAAAGACTGCTAAGTAGGTAGCATATATGGTATCTAGGTACTTCTACAAATTATGTCTACTACTCCATAACAGGGACAAGAGATCAGTATTGCATACAAGGAATATACATTTAAAACTATTTCTTCATACCACAACATTTATGGATTTAGAAGTATTTCTCGCTACCGCAAGACACAATAGGTACATGCAAACTTCTGCAAGCATAAGTATGACAATTTACTCCATTAATTTTGGAGTACTCAGCATACTGTTTTCATTGATTTTTCCTACACTAATCAAGCAAACAAACAGTAATCGAGCTTGTGCTACTGCTAGGCTAATCTTGTTTTATTAGTACTTACTGCAAATCCTACCAAGTTTATTAAACAAGCACTCTACTGGCAGTGCATGACATAACATGGAAGTGAATTGCAGAAATGTGCTTAAGAATTAAGCCATCTATTTGACCAAGCTATTTCAGTTTTAAACCATGTAAGATGCCTCGCATGAAGTTGACAGTTGATGGACACGCAAAAAACCAAACAATAAACTCCGTTAAAACTGCATACGAAATCCATGGTTCATGTTCTGACCTCCTTTTTGTTGCTCCGCTTTCTTCTCACCTCAAGAAAAGGATCTAAACAAACATAAGCCTGACTTGGAGAATGAGAGAGGTACGATCAATATCGGAGGATCAGTTACTAGTCTGAAAGTAGCTTGATCAGTACTTGGTAGACAGGAATATAATGTTCACAGCTTGTGTATATATAATAGTAGTACAAAGCACACAATACGTGAAGGAAAATTGTCAGACGCAAATACAGATGCATGCCAGCTACAATGTTCAGTCTTATCATTTAGATATGCCATCTGTTCTGCATTATCTTCATCTATCTTCAATACAAGCAATCATCTCAAGATGTTGGTGTCCGCGCTTGCGTGCATCTTGTTGCCCATTGTTCTAACTATTCAGTATCAATGGCCAAACAAGTGTGTCGATGCAGTGCTAATCTACTAGCACCTCTGTGGCCAGCGACAAAACATATCTCGGAAGAGACATTCAAGTTTGAGTGGTTTTTCATCAGGCCTATGCATCGTCTAATGTTTCCATTCCAGTGGTTAGGCTGAACAAAAACTATTAGGCTCTGACTTTGACCTAGAGATTCCCGGATCCAGATATATATCTCGTAAACACCTTGGAGCCAACGGGCAACCTTTACTGGAGACATTGAGGTTCTTAAGCTGTTCTCATCAGCGCTATCGACCTAACAACACACACACAGATGGACATGTACCGGGACATGGCCTTCGATTGAGGAGCACACCACAACATGGCGCATAGCAGGGAGTAGAAACTTCGTACAAAATAAATCGGGGTGGCATTAGAGGGAGGGGAGCAGAGGGGAGTGCAGCAACGAACCTGCAAGCACCGGTTGCCGGAGCTCGAGATCCCGGTGGCGGGAGGGCCGCTGGACGGGACGGATCTCGCCGGCGGCGGCGCGATTCCAGGCTAGCTGTGAGCGGCCAGAGATCTTCTTGTTCCTCCACAGGACGAGATCGGCAGCTGCGAGATCGAAGAAAGGCAAGATCGGATCCATGAGAACACAAGAACCGTGCCCTGACACGGCGAGATCGAAGAAAGGCAAGAATCGCCGCCTCCGCTAGATCAGTTGCCGCTGCACCTTTGCTGGAGCACAGACAAAGGGAGACGCACCTACACCTACGCTGGAGCAGTCGATGTCTCGCTCCTGGTCGCGGAGGAAGGCGTCTCGCCGCTGCCGCCTAACTTTTTCACCGAGCGCCGCCGCCGCGCAAGCGAGAGCGAGCGAGCACGGGAATTCGTCCCCGATGTCTCGACTAGGGAAGCCCTAACCCGTGGTAATGTCGTGAAAAGGCCAAAACTCCCTGAATGCCAAATGAACCAAGTGAGGCTACCCGGGCCAGATTTGACCCCAGGGTTTTTCACCCGGGAAAAAGGTCGGGATTCTAGACTTCTACCCTACTACCAAATGAGCCCTTAGGGGCACTCTGATGATTAGCGCCGCTACCCCGATGCGGACACCAGCTGCCTCTTCTGGTCAGGACCTAACCCCCCTCCAGAGGTGAACTCGCAAGGCGTCGAGAGGGAAGGGAAAGAGGTGAGCGCCACCTAGTCGCGATCCTAGGAGGCCTCTAATGCCATCCGGAAGGACGCGAGGGCCGCGGCTGGGGCGGCCGGCTCGGCGGAGGATATGGCGACCGTCCAAGTGGCCGGGAGCAGCGCCCGGCTGGAGGATGTGCTCGTGGAGAGAGCGCCTCGCCAGGAGGAGCTTGCTGGCACAGCTATGGCACCGACGCGAGGGCAAGACCCCAGGTTTGGCTGGGGATGCCGGTTGAGGAATCGGCCACTGTGATTTCCCACTCCACCTTGCAGGCGTTGGTGGTAGTGGCTCCCCGGTGGGAGTTTTCGTCTCCCTACGGTTATGGGTTCGGGAGGACAAGTGATGGCTACTGTCTAGCCGGCGACCCAGAGGAGGCAGGGCGCCATCCCCTTGTCCCCAAGTCGGTCGAAGCTGCGACAGATCTGCTGAAGGACTTGGAGCTCGCGGTTGGCGCTTACAGGATGCTGAACGACCTGATACGGGTGAGTTCCTGGATTGGGTCTTGCAATGGACTTGTTGGACTGGTCTTGATGGTTGGCGGATATTTCTTCTTTCTGCAGCATGCGTCGTTGGAGGAGGGTCGGAAGAAACAGGCGGTTGCGGCGACGCTAGCTGTCTTGAAGAGTAAGTGCCGCTTCCTTTTGCCTCGGCTTAAGCTTGCTTTTTTTCCTTCTATTAACCCTCGTTCCTCCAAAATGGCAAAGGAGAACGATGACCTTAAGGAGAAGATGAAGGGGATGATACCGGCTGACATGTTGGTGGAGAAACTACAGGAGCAGGATTTTGCCCATGAGAAAAATGGCGTGTAGCTCCTCCTTAAGGCCGAGAAGTCGAATGCCGACAAGGCAGAGGTTGATCGGTTGGCGGAGCAGGTGTAGACCATGACGACGGACCATGAGGTGGCCCTCCTAAACTGGCAGTAGGCAGATATTTGAGGCCTCACTTGAGGGCTTGAAAATGACCAAGGATGAGGAGATCGACCGCCTAAAGAAACAACTGCACATGGTCAGCCAGGCAGTCCTTGGTATGTTTTCCCTTATTTTTTTCTTCTCATCGGCTTCTTGATTGTCGGGTGCTTACTCGATCTTCCGGCTCCAAGCTACTATCTGGAGGTAGATGAACTTCTTCGTGAAATGCCACTGAGACCCTGGGCGTGCCTCCCAATTCTGAGGAGATGGCCGGTTGGGATGCCTCAGCCGAAGAGCGGGTTGTTCTTCTTGGCGAGGAGGCAAAAGCGCCGGGGATACCCCCAACTCCATCTCCGCGGCTACGTGGACGCCGGAGTCCCTGCCTAATGCTGCGGACCATGTTCAAGAGCTGCCGGATGTCGTTGATCGGGTGCACGCTCTAGCTCTAACGATGGTGATCTCATGGTTTCCCCAGGGTCTTGATGAAGCCGCATTTAAGCGCATCTCCAACAGCTTTCATGCCGGTACCAGCTTTGTGGAGCTTCAATAGCAGCCTAGCGCCTGGCTGGCCACCAGCCGGATTGGCAGGTAAGCGGACATTGAAGTCTTCTTCTCGGAGGAACTAGAGCGTGTAACTGGGCAATCTGATGCTGGTGGCGGTTCAGTGGATACAGGCGGCGCTAGCGTGTAGCCGGTGGTCATTGCTGAGCCGACCGAGCAACCCGTGGATGATGACATGCCTAACTGGAATGATGGGCAGGCAGAGTAGGTCCCGGTACGCCGGGTGTATTTGTCATATGAACTTCTTTGTCCTAAGGATGCCAGGAGTATCTGTTTAAACTTATATGTCTTGTTCATGATGTTTTTTTTCTTACTTGTGTGGAGCTTCGTCTCACTTAGCAGTTATTCTTGTTTGGTTGCATTTTCTTGGTCTTCTGTACTTCGTTTGCGTTTTCCTTTTGTTTTATCTGGTGGAAGCATACGACGGTACCCACTAGGTGTAACCCCAAGATTGGGCCCGGCCTACGCAGGAAGGTGGGTCAAATATTTGCCTTAGGCCTCGCTCGAGCGAGGAAATGGCCGGCTGGCCTTGTAGACGACTGGCTGTTGAGTTCGTTACTTACGAAATATGGTTATATCATTAGTCAATGAAAACAAAATTGTTTGGCATTTTTATTTAGCCGTTTTTATTCGTTTTAAATGATGATTAGACTTTGTTTCGCCGCTTGGGTCTGGTCATGTATACCTAGCCGTTTAACTCTTACTCTTGCCAACATGTCAGTCGGGTTGCGTTTTGTAGTCAAAACCAAAGAGGGAGTCGGCTAGCGGGGGACACAGTAGTTGGACTTTAGGCGGTGGGACTTAGGAGAACGTGATATTTATTAATTTTTTGCGAGTAGCCGGGAAATGTTCCTTCCTTAGCAGTTTTTTGCGTGTGAGCCTCTTTCTTTTGCACTGTCCGACTGAACAACCGGTTTGTGGTATGTAGCCGGATCCGAAGAGTGGACCTTTGGCGTTGAGAATGTTACATAGCCACCTAGAGTTTGAATAGTAGCCGACAAGTTGCTCTCGGGCGAACAAATGGAACTTGCATTGTGATGTGAAGGCAGCCCTCGAGGGATTTTCTTGGGGTCATTGGCTGTTCATTGATAATGTAGGGTATAGGGTGTTAATCTTATGTCTAGAACCCACACAGAAGCTCCTCGTTCCATGGTCGCTCCATTTCCTCATAAGAGGTATCATTCTTGTTCTTGTGTACCTTGCGTGCATCGACGAAGTAGTACACGTTGTTGTACAACGCCCGGCTAATGACTAATGGTCCCTCAAAAGGGGAGGATAGCTTGTGCCTACCCTTGTTGTGATGGATTAACCGGAGCAGGAGAACACCCTCGTGGAACGCGATGGGGCGGATCCGCCGGCTATGATACCATAGAAGATCTTGTTGGTAGTGATAAGGATATGCCTAAGGATTATTTTATCACAAGCATAAATGGAGAGTTGATAGAAGACCACATGATCATGGTGAAAACAAACATTCAAGATGTTGAAAACAATGAAGCAAGATGGTGAAAACAATTCATAACAATTGTTATTTCAATAAAACAATTGTTATTCATCAAGACAAGGCGATAGGTGCCTCCACCAAGTCAAATGCACCATAGAAATCCTATTTTCCGAATAGGTATGGTTTGTATACCATGTATGGCCGAATCCCTTAATGGTGGATTGATTTGTATCCATAATTGTGTCATAGTTGGACTCCTAGTCCTAATAGGAGTCCTAGTCCTAGTAGGAGGTGCGTTTGCTTGCGCAAGGAACCCTTGTGGCCGCACCCCCACCTATATAATCATGCCACCTGCGTGTGGATTAGGGGAGAACAATTTAGACAAAGAAAACCCTAGCCTTGAGATTGTATTGCTGCTAAGCATTCATCTTGAAGTATTACCAAGTCAAAGTTTGCGTGATATCTTGCTATTCCATTGGGAATTAGGGGGATACAGGACCACTTGTGATCATTGATTGCTTGTGCAAGAGTGTGTAGTTGAGAATATCCAAAGGGTTTGATTGTTGTTGCATTGGCAACAAGGGTCATCCAAGTGAGAGGTCTCAGTGTAGCACTAGTTATCCACATATATCAGAAAATACAAAAAGAGAGAGAGAACCTCATTGAGAAGATTGGGCCACCCCATATCATCTTGGTATCAGATTCTCCAGGTTTACTCGGTGAGCAAAGCTATCCCTAGTTTTAGTTGTTTTTATTCCTATCCAGAAAAAGCCATACAAAAATAGTTGTTTAGATCATTGCCAGAGCCTAGATAACCACCAATTTGCATCTACTAAGTTGCTGCTTTTTGTTGATTTGTGTTCCTGTTTTTCGATTTTTAGTTTTCATCTATTAGGGTTCATCTAGTTCCTTTTTGTTTCTATCCGAAAATCCCCACCAAAAATAAGTGTGCTTGGATCTTGTTGTTCTCGGGAATTTTTAGACCTACAGCTTGTTTACAAGTTGATCTAGTTCCTTGATTATCGTGTTGCTTTGGTTCTGTTTTCAACTCGTTTTGATCCGAAGATTATCATATCCGAGCCCTAGTTGCTTTCGGAATCCTACCGTGGCACGAGTTTGAACCAAATCCCTGCCGTGAGCCGTACCGTTGCCTGGGTTTTCCTTGCATCGCTCGGATCCATCGCGCGCTTACCAAACCACCCGCCCGCGCCAAATTTTCCTTACCGCGCCCGCTCCACTCCTACCCGCACTCGGTTTCCGAATTCTGCCGTGGCACGCGTTTTCCGCGTTTTCTCTGCCGCCGCTGCCGCACACGCGCGCATCCTAGTCACAATCGGACTCGTTGCGCAGGGCATAAAACCCACCGCGCGCTCGTTACAACACACACCCGCAGCACATCAGCGCTCTGCCGCGACAGCAAAAACACGCAGTTTCTCTGCCGTACCAAAAATCTCTGCCGTGAGCTCATTTTAACTCCAAATTTCTTAGTTTTTCTTTTGTTTTGCCTTATTTTATCTCTAGGTTTCTGATCTGATCCTTGATAAGCCTTAGCCACTGCCTTTCTACAGCCACTTTAGGTTCTAAAACCCATAAGACTAGTTGTTTAATTGCTCTGCAGGCTGCTCATTTGATCTAATCTGTCCACTAATTTTTGTTTCCATCTACTTTGTTGCTCCTAGTTGATACAAAGGCCATTGAAAAATCAAAAAAATAGAGAAAAACGAAAACGTATAAAAAAATAGAAAGAAAGAAAAAGCAAAAGAGGCTGTGGTACATTATCACTAGTGGAAGCTATTTCTTATTGGATATTTTGTGGACAAATTGAGCAATCTTGTGCCTGTTTCATTGAGTATTTGCTAGTGTCTTTCTAGTGCTTGCAAAATCTCTACCATACATTTGCTAAGCCACAATTGTCTCCAAGAGTGAGTGTGTTTCCTTTAGTAATTTTTATCGCATTAAGCAGTGCATTGGAGTTGTTATTTTGGTGTTGTTAGGAATCCCAACCAAGCCCCACCAAATACCTTGTTTTGCATTGTAACACTTGAGAGCCTGGGTATTCTCTTCTCACACTTGACACGGTTTTCATTGGTACTTGTTGGTAAGTTGATCCTATTCACTTTGGAACAGTAAGTGAACCTTTCTTTGCTGGTTTGAGTGAGTTTTAGAGGCACCACAACCCATTGATTATTTGTTCACTAACCCATTAATCATGAGTTTTGCTAGTGAATCTTCTGTGCAGGGTGACAAGGAGGAAGCTGATTTGATGCCCAAAACAAAGACTGCTAATGATACATGTACATGGGCAGATTTTAATACCTTTAGAGGAGGAGTTGCTAATCGGATTGAGCAAAGAGTTGAGAAGAAAATTGAAGAATATGATGATGTCCTCAGGAAAGATTTGACAGTAATTATTGAGGCACAAAAGGAGGCTGCTAATTCAGTGCGTGTTCTTCAAGAAGCTATGACTAATCTCACAAGGGAAGTTGCAAACATCTCAACACAATTACAAAGAGCTAATCTAGCTGCTGATCATGAGGAGGGCCGAGCCATTGCATATGGAGGCCGTGGCAATTATGCACCTAGAAGGGTTGCAATGGGTGATAATAATAGAGAGGAGGATGGCCTTGGGAAACCAAAAAAATGTGTGCCTACTCTCACATGTGATAATGATGATGTTGAGGAGTTCTTGATGTGGGAATTGAAGATAGAAAAGGTATGGAGATTGCATGATTACACTGATGAGAGGAAAATCAAGCTAGCATCTTCTGGATTTGATGGTTATGCTCTCTTGTGGTGGGATGGCATCATAAGGTTGAGGGAAACACAAAATCAACCAGAAATTACTACTTGGGCTGAGATGCAACAACTCATGACAGCAAGGTTTGTTCCAACAAATTATTTGAGGACTCTCTATGATAAATTGCAAAATTTGAAGCAAGGAACAAATTCAGTAGATCAATATTACAAGGAGATGGAATTAGTGCTACAAAGAGCTCGGGTTGCTGAAGCACATGAGAAAACAATGCAAAGATTTCTTTCAGGATTGCACTTTCAAATTAGAGGCATTGTGAGGCATGTTCAATATAGCAATATGACAGAATTGTTGCATCAATCAAGGGAGGCAGAAAAGAGGTTGGCCGAGGAGGTTACTATGGCTCCAAGGAGGATTTTTCCATCAAGATCTTCTTCTTTTTCACCTCCAACACCTCCAATTGCACAACCAGAAGCTAGTACACCATCCAAACCCGAGACAAGCATCAATAATATAAAGAAAACACCACAACCAGCAGCTAGTGGAAGTGGTTCTACTCAATCAACAGCTAGACATAGAGACATGACATGCCATACTTGTGGAGGAAGAGGGCACTTCAAGAGAGAATGTCCTAACAAGAAAATTATGGTGATCAATGCTAATGATGAGTATGAGAGTGGAGATGATGCTAATCCTAATGGAGAGGATACATATGATGATGATGATGATGGTCCAATTAATGCTTATGCTACAAATTATCCAACCATTGTTTGCACCAAGGCTTTGAGTGTTATTCCTAGCAATAATGAGAGCCAAAGATGCAATTTATTTCAAACCAAGGCAATTGTTGGTCCTAACATGGCTTGCAAGGTGATCATTGATGGAGGGAGTTGCAGAAATCTAGCAAGCAAGGAGTTATGTGCCAAGCTAAGGTTGAATTACAATCCACATCCAAATCCATATTATATTCAATGGTTAAGTAACAAGGAAGAAATCAAGGTGTGTCATATGGTGAGAGTGGACTTTCAAATTGGACCATACAAAGATACAATTGAGTGTGATGTGGTGCCCATGATAGTTTCTCACCTATTATTTGGAAGACCTTGGCAATTTGACAAGAAGGTCACACACATTGGAAGAGCAAACACATATCACTTGAATTGTAATAATAAGGATATTATTTTGAGGCCTATGACACCACAACAGATTGTGAATGAATCAAGACAGAAAATAGAGGTGAATCTAGAGAAGGAGAGTGAAAAAACCAAATCAATGGAGGAAGACAAGTCTAGGCCGAGTGGAAAGAATAAAGGAGTGAGTCTTTTAACTAATGAAATAATTTTTCTTCCTAGTGTTGTTTCTTGTGTACAGGTTGCTATTGAAGAAAGGGAGCACAAAGAAACATCACAACAACCACATATATTGGAGGAAAATGCCACGGGTACTAGTGCTCTTGTTTGTGATATGAAGGTTATTTTTGAAGAAAGGGAGCTACCTCAAGTACAACCTTCAAAATCACAAGATATTGATGAATTCATACCTACTACAAATGAGGAGGATAATATTGATAAAGGTATTGATTTCGGTTTAGAAAAATCAAGTATTGAATTATGTGATAGTTTACAACCATATCATAATATGATGAATTCGAAATTTAACAATGTGGTTTTTATTACACATAAAGAAGTACTTGCTAAGATACCATCTAGTGATATTGTATATTATATCATCTTAAAAGAACCAACTGATGTGCAATGTGCTATGAATAAAATTGATTATGTTAATTCTAGCACATATGATACAAATTTCAAATTTAATTTGATTGGTGATTATAACTTGAGCAAAATTTTCATGGTACATCACATATGTATAACTTATGATAAAGTGGTCGAATTAAACAATATGTTACATTGGGTAGATGAATTACAAATTCCTACATTTGAGCATGATCATACACATATGTTTAGTTTACCACAATATTGGTTGGATACATGTGCTATTAAAACAAGCTTCACTTATATTTGCAATTATGATTGCTATGTTATGAAAGGCTATGACTATTATGTGTTGTTTTCATACAAACTTTGTGATCATATGTCATATGCACAATATTTTGATTTACTGACCACTAATGAATGCCATTATAGATACATATATTGTGCATACACTTTGTTCTTTTTGAATGAAGAATGAAGATGAACTTCAAGAAGACAAGCATATGAAGACTTGGAGCCATCCACACGGGTTGAAGAATAACAAGTTGTTTATGTCCAACCATTGACCCAAATGGAAAATCCCAAGACTTTAACAGTTAGTTGAACCTAGACTTACCCTAAACCAAAATGGAGAGACTAAACTTAGATACCTCAAATGTTTTGATGAAAACCACTAAGTGTTACACTTTTATTATGTGTTACCTTAGTTGAGATGGTGAGATCACCTTGGTGAACTCTTGAAACTTCCTCGACAAGTATGTTTATAATAAAGTTAGATCACATCAAACTCAACCTAGTCCATCTCAAGTAAACCCTTGGAACTTCCTTAACAAGTATGGAACCAAGAAATAATAAATCTTCCCAACTCAAATCTTGACCTTGTCCTAGAAACTTGGTTAAACCCCTTTTTCCATGTTTGTTGCTTTGTATGCTTTTTCACTTGTATGTTTGCTTGCTAGAATGTTTGTTTATTTTGTTATTGTGTCTTCAATGAATAGATTGTACGGAGAGAAACGATCTTTTGTGAAGAGAGTGTGATTTATTCACCAACTTCAACAAGGCAAGTAACACACCATCCATTCACCCATTATTTTCTATATGCATTAGTTGATTTTTTTAGTAGTATGCATGATAGGAAATTTTACTAAGTTATATTATACTATGATATTATCCTAGTAGTGTGTAGCCATCCATTTACCTTATCTTTATAGCCTTAGAACTTGATATATGCTATGCAATGTTACAGATTGTTTTTACTTGATGTTGTGGAAAATTCTAAGTAACAACTTCAATGAACCAGCTGGGTGGATTTGGTTGCATGGCTGATGAGAGTTGAGTGTCACCCCGAGGGGTGTTCACTTGAGGAGTGCCACCCAGGAACAAAGTGATTTTGATCTTCCCCAAGTTTAGATTGCTTCCAGTGCAGCCTTTGGTCATATGGGCTCTGGCTTAGTCGATTAAGTTGTGTGGACTCTACCTGTGGCTTGACAAGCAGATGAAGCAGAATTATAGGTGGAACGGGTCTTGCCGGTTGGTAGTTTTCATGCTTCTGAAAGACGTTGACTCAATTCTCTCATTTCCTTAATACATTCAGCATGTATAGGATGTTTGGGTGAAAAGAGTACAAGGGGGAAAGTGCACAACCTCTGTAGAGTTAGAAACTAAGATCTTAGCCGTGTCCCCGGTTATGGACAATTATAAGCAGCTGGACAAGGAAGGACGGAAGAATCACATCGCCATTTTCAATAAGTAAAATTTTGACCAAATGAACAGTAGTTGCGGTGCTTCGATTTCAGTCCAATGATGCCACCCTTTGAAAAGAAAAGTTTTCTTTTACAAAAGAGATAGGAGAAAACTTGCTTTATGCAAACTTAGCCAAAAACTCCACCAAGCCAAATATGCATGTAGTATTAGTCTTGCCAATTATATCCACCATAGTGTTACTTGCCAATACATTAAATTGTATTAACCCCCTTTGTGGCTGCATATTCCATATTGCAGATGTTTCTGAAGACGAGTGAGGATTTCGTTTAGGATCTCGAGACTATCGCCAACATGTTTTGCCTGTGGCACATGAAGAAGATGGGCTCAATGTTGTACTAGGTTTTCCGCTGTATTTCTTTGTTATCTGGTAGTCTTCTAAGAATATGCAAGTTGTAATACTATTTTGTAAAGACTGGATCATGCGATGTAATAGAAATTGATGCATTTTCATGATATTTCATTTTGTACTGTGGTGCTAGCAATTGATCCAGGGACTAGCACAATAACACAGGTGTCCTTACATTATTTAAATGTGGAAACGCTACAACGGTGACGGCGGCTGCGGAACTTTTTCGGGGATTTTGATCAGGTGTCTAGGGTTTTCCATCCGGGGGCTTAAATAGGCGAAAGGGCGAAGGTGGTGGAGGCTGGGGGGGCTCACACCCATAGCTGGCACGGCTAGAGGGGCTGCGCCACCCTATGATGTGGCCCCCCTTCTGCCCCTCTTCGGTCTTCTGGATGCTTCCGGGAAAATAGGACTTCCGGGCTTCAAATTTTCCAATTCCGAGAATATTTCCAGAATAACTTTTCTGAAACTAAAAAATAGCAGAAAACGGGGAACTGGCTCTGTGGCATCTTGTTAATAGGTTAGTCCAAAAAAACGTATAAAAATGCTATAAATAAGGGAGAAAACATGTAGCAATTGGCATAATATGATCATGGAGCATCAGAAATTAGGGATACGTTTATGACGTATCAAGCATCCCCAAGATTAGTTCCTACTCGTCCTCGAGTAGGTAAACGATAAAACAATAATTTATGAGGTGACATGCTACTAACACAACTCGATCAATCTAATGTAAAAGCATATGCACGCTGAGATCATAAGACTTTAAACACATGCATGATAAATAAAACTTTAATAATAAAGCATAGCAATTACTTTGCATCATGAAAAGTAACTCAAATAAAGGATCATGAATAATAATGCAAAGAAAGGTAAACATTTGTTTCAGGTATAGAGAAAGCATGGCAAAGTGATATTTCGATAGTCCTTAAGAGTGAGGCAAAATTAAATGCCAGGACACCTTCAAAGTTCAATAGGAATACTAGAACAAATAATTTAAGAACAAATGATATCACATCATGAAGTAATTATTGATGGTTATGGGACAAATGCACATAGAACTTAGAATGGCAAAAATGCTCTCTCAACTGTGCATAAAGTTAAAAGATGGAGAATCAACATAAAAGTAAAAGAAAGACCCTTCGCAGAGGGAAGCAGGGATCACTCATGTGCTAGAACATTTATTTTATTAAACAGAGGTATTAAAAGTTTGACATTTGTGGAGGAATGTCTTTATTTTGGGAGATGTATGCTAATGTCAACGAATGGTAAACATAAAATACAGTACGTCACTTGTCAACTGGATTCACAAGAGCGGCTCCCATGGTGAAGGACGCAACTGGTGTAGAAGGTCATCCCTCTTTCTCTTTTGTTTACACAATTATGCTTTGAATGACAAATCAGGGGAAAAAATAGTGAAGAGAATTTGTATGCATTAATTTAGGGCCGGGCACCCCGCTGCCAGCTCTTCTACCATTTGGATAAGCGGATGAAGCCACTAGTCCAGGGTGTGAAATCCAATCAATAAGTGAGATAAAGATTCTCTATTTACGTCCTCATGAGCAAAAACAGGAACATAAAGCAGGAGTAATTTTGAAGGTTTTAAAGGTAACACATGAACAATTTACTTTGGAATGGCAGTTAAATACCACATGTAGGTAGGTATGGTGGACACAATGGGAAAAACTTTGGTTTAAGGGAGTTTGGATGCACGAGTAGAGCTCGTACTCAGTACAGGTGGAGGCTAGCAAAAGACTGAGAGCGACAAATCAAGAGAGCATAAGAGCCATAATCATGCATAGAGACATAAGCATCATTAATTAAAACATAAGCAGTATCACAAGTTCAAAAACTACGTAGTCATGGAGGCTATTCGTGACTGGTTTGTAGTCATAAACATGGTGTGAGCATGCGCCAAGTCAACCAAATAAAACATTCGAAAGAGAATACCATATATTGATGCTTTACTATGACAAGAACAACTCATGAATCTTTTAATACATATTAAACACTCTCAGCTATTTGAGGCTAATCATGCTATTCAATAACCACAAGGCTTTAAAACTAAAATAACATTTAGCATGGCATGAAAAGTCCTAGCCAGAGTCTATACAAGCTTCTACTACTACTGTTATAAATTCTACTTCAAGCAGCAGTTTTCGATTCTCCCAACAAGCACCATACAAAACATGCTTTAACAAAAATACTCTTTATGATACAAAAAACAAACATGAGAGTACTCATATAATACTACTAAAACTAACAACTCTAACAAGAGATGCATGCAAACAGAAGCTGAATAAATGCAACAGTCAAACTGAGACTAAGAATACAACGTATTCTCATGAAAAAACGGAGCGTGTCACTCTCCAATAAAAGAATGTTGGGGTCCAACCAAGCTTATTAAGAAAAAAACTTAAAGCAAAAGAAAAAGCAAACTGAAAACAAAAATAAAAGACGCTCCAAGTAAAGCACATAAGATGCGACCGAATAAAAATATAGTTTCACTAGAAGTGACATGATAATTTGTTGATGAAGAAGGCGATGCCTTGGGCATCCCCAAGCTTAGACGCTTGAGTCTTCTTGGAATTTAAATGGATGTACCACCGGGGCATCCCCAAGATTAGTATTTTCACTCTTCTTGATCTCATCATATCATCCTCTTCTCTTGACCCTTGAAAACTTCCTTCACATCAAAATTCTCACAATCTTCATTAGCAACGTTAGTGCAATTGAAATAAGAAATTCACATGGTTCAGTTTCAACACAAGTATAACACTCAAAACCATATTAGCTACTGTAAAAACTTCTTTCAAAACTCTTTTTCTCAAAAGAACACCAAAATAAAGAGATTAAGATGCAAATGCGATAAATGGCAGAAATCTGTCAAAAACAGAAGAGTAGGTAAAGATCGATTTTTTCAAAAATCTTCTGTTGATCAAATTAAAAAGCGGTATTCTATAAAAATTTGTGTATATAGATAAGTATTAAGCACAAAAAATATCAGGTCATTTTGAATGTTCTGTGATTTTTAACGGAATTTACAATGGACAGCAGAAATCTGTTTCCTGCGCAGAAATCCGAAATATAGGCTCAACTTTCCACTGGTGGCTTTACTTGGCTCAACAAAAACTCAAAAGAAAAGATGCAGAGGGGTTTCTAAGGAAATAGAAAATACCCAGGTGCAAGCAAACGAAAGAAAACAAAAAAAAAATGAAAGAAAATAGAGAAATAAAACGGGTTGTCTCCCGGTAGCGTTTTTCTTTAAAGCCTTTCAGCTAGGCATAGAAAAATCAACTCAAGTATTTTCAAGAGAAGAAGCAACAACATCATATTTTGCTCTAATAATAGAGTCAAAGGGTAGCTTCATCTTCTTTCTAGTAAAGTTTTCCAAACCTTTCTTGAGGGTAAGTTGATATTTAATACTCCCCTCTTTCATATCAATAACATCACCAACAGTTCTAAAAAACGGTCTTCCCAAAACAATAGGACAAGAAACATTGCGTTAAATGTTCATAAAAACAAAATCAACAGGGGAAAGGTTATTATTAACCATAATAAGAACATAATCAATTCTACCAAGAGGTTTCTTCTTAGCATTATCAGCAAGATGAACATCCAAATAACAGTGTTCCAACGGTGGAAAATCAATCATAATATAAAGCTTTTGATGCATAACAGAGATACTAGCACCAAGATCACACAAAGCATTTCAATCAAAATCATTAAATTTTATCTTAATGATAGGCTCCCAACCATCATCTAATTTTCTAGGGATAGATGTCTCAAGTTTCCACTTTTCTTCCCTAACTTTCATGAGAGCATTGGCAATATGTTTAGTAAAGGACATATTCATGGCACTAGCATTGGGAATTCTAGAAAGATTTTGTAGAAACATAATAACTTCAGAGATCTTGCAATCATCAAAATCAATATTATTATCATCAAAAGTAACGGAACCATTATCTCCCACACTTCTAAAAAAATTAGCACTTTTATCAGGAGCAATTTCAGCAGTTTGAGGCAATTTAGCACGTTTCACCAAAGGAGTAGGAACTTTATTAACGCCAACTACTTTAACATTGATGGTAGGAGTTTTACTAGCACTTGGAACTTCAGTTTTACTAATTGTTGTGATAGTACAAATTCTAGCAATATTATTCTTTTCAGCTAGTTCTTCTCTTTCCCACCTAGCACGTAATTCAGCCATCAATTTAACATTATTTTCTATTTGAACTTGGATTGCATTCAAAGTTTTATTTTGTTTAATATCTTGTGGCAAAACCTTCAGTTTTAGAAAATAAACATCAATAGCAAGGCTATCTACTTTAGAGTCAAGAACATCTATTTTACCAAGCTTTTCCTCAACAAATTTATTAAAAGCAGTTTGTGTACTAATAAATTCTTTAAGCATGTTTTCAAGATCAGAGGTAGAGCTTTTATTATTATTGTAGGAGTTTCCATAAGAATTACCATAACCATTATTAGGAGGATAGGGCTTATAATTGTTTCCACCAAAATTATTTCTATAAGCATTGTTGTTAAAATTATTATTTCTAATAAAGTTCACATCAACATGCTCTTCTTGAGCAACCAAAGAGGCTAAAGGAACATTATTTGGATCAACTTGAGCTTTACCATTAACAAGCATAGACATAATAGCATCAAGACTTTCACTTAAAGAGGAGGTTTCCTCAACAAAATTTACCTTCTTACCTTGTGGAGCTCTCTCAGTGTGCCACTCTGAATAATTTATCATCATATCATCAAGAAGCTTTGTTGCATTGCCCAAAGTGATGGACATAAAGGTACCTCTAGCAGCTGAATCCAATAGGTTCCTTGAGGAGAAATTCAGTCCTGCATAAAAGGTTTGTATAATCATCCAAGTAGTCAGTCCAGGAGTGGGACAATTCTTCACCATAGTTTTCATTCTTTCCCAAGCTTTAGCAACATGTTCATTATCAAATTGCTTAAAATTCATTATGTCACTTCTCAGGGATATAATCTTAGCAGGAGGATAATATTTTCCAATCAAAGCATCTTTACACTTAGTCCATGAATCAATACTATTTCTAGGCAAAGATAGCAACCATTCTTTAGCTCTTCCTCTCAAAGAGAAAGGAAATAATTTCAATTTAATAATATCTCAATACACATCTTTATATTTTTGCATCTCACATAGTTCAACAAAATTATTAAGGTGAGCAGCAGCATCATCAGTACTAATACCAAAAAATTGTTCTTTCATCACAAGATTTAATAAAGCAGGTTTAATCTCATAGAAAGCAACAGTAGGAGCAGGTGGAGCAATAGGTGTGCAAATAAAATCATTGTTGTTTGTGCTAGTGAAGTCACACAACTTGGTGTTCTCAGAGGAACTCATTTTAGCAGAATAAAAGCAAGCAAATAAATAACAGCTATGAAGTAAACTAATTTTTTGTGTGTTTTTGATATAGAGAAATAAACTATTTTTGTGTGTGTTTTTGATATAGAGAAATAAAAACAAGACAAAATAAAAAAAAGACAATGAAAACAAAATGAAGAGATTGATAGTCAGAGACTCCCCTTGCCAGAAGACTTTCTTCTCCCCGGCAACGGCGCCAGAAAAATCCTTGATGCACTTTGTTGGGAACCCCAAGAGGAGGGTATGATGAGCACAGCGGTAGGAGTTTTCCCCTTAGTTAAGAACCAGGATTATCAATCAAGTAGGAGAAAGAGAATCTTCGGAAGGTTGATGCCACTGACGGTGGTGCTGGCGCTTCATCGGTGTCAGCAACAACGTGGAACCTGCACACAACACAATCAAAATACTTTGCCCCAACGGTACAATGAGGTTTTCAATCTCACCGGTCTTGCTGAAGACAAAGATTAGACGTATAGTGTGGAAAAACAGTCTATGCTTGCAGAAAGTAAAGAGAGCAGGAAATTATTGTGGGTTGTTTAACAGTGTGGAAAATGGACCGGGGTTCGTAGTTTCACTAGTGGTGTCTCTCCATAAAAGATAGCATGCTGGGTGAACAAATTACAGCTGGGCAATTGACAAATAAAGGTTGCACCGTAGTGCATAATATGACATGAAGATTACTATGTTATTTAGTGTGGGCATTACAGCAAGATACATTGACCGACATCCATCTGCATCTATGACTAATAATCCACCCTCAGGTTATCATCCGAACCCCCTCAGGTATTAAGTTGCAAGCAACAGATAATTGCATTAAACAAAGTGTGTAATGTAAGCAATGATTATGCACGCGGGCACTCTCACCGCAGTTTTCTCCCTAATGGCAACAACACATCCTCCCCCTTCACGTTTCTATCACTCGAGCAAGGCAACAAGGAGGCATGAACCCATTACCGAGTATAAATACTCCCTCTTGGAGTCACTAACAATTACTTGGCCAGAATAACCACTAGCAACGGAGAGCATGCAAGATCACAAATAACACATGAAAATAAAGACTATAATCAACTTGGCATAATGTCAATATTCATCTGATCCCAGCAAACACAGCATAGAGAATTACATAAGATCAATCTCAATCATGATAGTAAGCTCACGAGATCTAAACATGGAGGCATATGAAGAGAAGACAACCATCTAGCTACAGCTATGAACCCGTAGTCCAAGGATGAACTACTCACGCATCACTCTGGAGGCAGGCATGGTGATGAAGAGGCCTCCGGTGATGATCTCCTCTCCGGCAGGGTGCCGGAAACAGCTTCAGAACCCCCCTGATCTGGGGTTGACGGTGATAGAGGCTGCGGAACTTTTTTGGGGATTTTGATCAGGTGTCTAGGGTTTTCCATCCGGGGGGGGCTAAAATAGGCGAAAGGGCAAAGGCGGTGGAGGCCGGGGGCCCCACACCCATAGCTGGCGCGGCCAGGGGGCCGCGCCACCCTATGGTGTGACCGCCTGCTGCCCCTCCTCGGTTCCTCTTTGGTCTTCTGGATGCTTCCGAGGAAAATAGGACTTCCGGGCTTCGAATTTTCCAATTCCGAGAATATTTCCAGAACAACTTTTCTGAAACTAAAAAACAGCAGAAAACAGGGAACTGGCTCTGTGGCATCTTGTTAATAGGTTAGTCCAAAAAACGTATAAAAATGCTATAAATAAGGGAGAAAACATGTAGCAATTGGCATAATATGATCATGGAGCATCAGAAATTAGGGATACGTTTATGACGTATCAAGCTGCTAATGCATATCTGAGCCTCGTTGCACAGCGTGCCTTGAGTGTGCAACTGAGTAAAGTCTAACAAGATCAGCGCCATAATTTATTTCGGACCAACGGTGTTCTCAAGGAGCGTTCTATTCGGATAATAATTGATGGTGGGAGCTGTAACAACTTGTCTAGCATGGAGATGGTGGAGAAGCTTTATCTACCTACACGACGACATCCTCACCTGTGCCACATTCAATGGTTTGAGAGCATAGGTAGATTTAAGGTAACACAGACCACACATGTGCATTTTACTATTGGGACATATTCTGATTTTGTTGATTGTGATGTTGTTCCTATGCAAGGTTATTCATTGTTACTTGGTAGACCATGGCAATTTTATAAAGAATCTTTTCATAATGGTAAAACTAATCAATATACTCTTGTGCATAATGGAAATAAAATTGGTCTTACACCCATGACTCCTGAAACTATTTTAAGAGATGATCTTGCTAGAGCTAGTAGAGGAAAAAACAAGGAGAAACAAAAGAGTGAGAACCAGATTGTTGCTAATGAATTAATGCCACATAAGAGCTTGAATAAATCTGGTTCTAAAGTACCAAATGAAATTCGTTTGAAACATCCTAGTTTACTTGCTACAAAATCTGATATTTCTGTATTGGATATGAATACTTCTGTTTGTTATGCAATTGTTTGCAGAGAGGTAATATTTTCTTTTGAATATATGCCTCCCTCTTTGCCACCTGTTGTTGCTAATGTTATGCAGGAGTATGTGGAGGTTTTTTTCCCAAGACATGCCACCGGGGCTGCCACCCATTAGAGGAATAGAACATCAAATTGATTTGATTCCAGGAACTTCACTTCCAAATCGTGCAGCCTACCGTACCAATCCCGAGGAGACTAAAGAGATAGAACGACAAATTCAGGAACTACTCGACAAAGGTTCTATTCGTGAGTCTCTTAGTCCATGTATTGTTCCTTTTTGGTACCTAAGAAAGATGGTTCATCACGCATGTGTACTGATTGTAGAGCTATTATTAACATCACTATTCGTTATAGACACCCTATACTACGGTTGGATGATATGCTTGATGAATTGAGTGGTTTTACCATGTTCTCTAAAGTTCATTTACGTAGTGGTTACCACCAAATTCGTGTGAAATTCGGAGATGAATGAAAAACAACATTTAAAAGTAAATTTGGTCTATATGAGTGGTTAGTGATGCATTTCGGATTAACTAATGCTCCTAGTACTTTCATGAGATTAATGAATGAAGTTTTACGTGCTTTCATTGGATGTTTTGTGGTGGTCTACTTTGATGATATATTGATATACATCAAATCTTTTGAGGACCATGTGATTCATTTGCGTGCTATTTTTTATGCTTTGCGTGATGCACGTTTATTTGGTAACCTTCAGAAGTTCACCTTTTGCACCGATCGAGTTGTGTTTCTTGGCTATGTTGTGACTGTGCAGGGCATTGAAGAGGATCCAGCCAAGATTGAGACGATTTTGAGTTGGCCGCCTCCTAAAACGGTGACCCAGGTGAGGAGTTTCCTTGGCCTTGTTGGGTTCTATAGGAGCTTTGTTAAGGACTTTAGGACAATTGCAGCGCTGCTCAATGAGCTAACGAAGAAGGATGTGCCCTTTGTTTGGGCTAATGCACAACAGGAAGCATTCACGATCCTTAAACATAAGCTAACACATGCTCCTTTGCTCCAACTCCCTGATTTTAGTAAAACTTTTGAGCTTGAATGTCATGCTAGTGGGATTGGATTAGGAGGTGTGTTATTACAAGAAGGAAAACCTGTTGCATATTTTAGTGAAAAATTGAGTGGGCCTAGTCTGAACTATTCTACTTATGATAAGGAATTATATGCTCTTGTTCGGACTTTAAAAACTTGGTAACATTATTTGTGGCCTAAATAATTTGTTATACATTTTGATCATGAATATTTGAACCATATTCGTAGTCAAGAAAAATTGAATCGTCGTCATGCTAAGTGAGTTCAATTTATTGAGTCTTTTCCTTATGTCATTAAACACAAAACGGTAAAGACAACACTATTTCTCATGCTTTTTCTCGACGGTACACCATGTTATCTCAGCTTGACTTTAAAATATTTGGATTGGAAACTATTGAAGAACAATATGTGCAAGATGTTGAGTTTAAAGATGTATTGCAAAATTGTAAGGAAGGTAGAACATGGAACAAATTCGTCCTAAATGATGGATTTGTGTTTCGTGCTAACAAGCTATGCATTCCAGATAGTTCCGTGCGGATTTTGTTGTTACAGGAAGCGCATGAAGGAGGATTGATGGGTCATTTTGGAGTGAAGAAGACGGAGGACGTACTTTCTGCACACTTTTTCTGGCCACGCATGAGACGTGACATTGAGAGATATGTTGGCCGCTGCATTACTTGTCAAAAAGCTAAGTCACGCTTAAATCCACATGGTTTATATATGCCTCTTCCCGTTCTTAGTGTTCCTTGGGAGGATATATCTACGGAATTTGTTTTGGGATTGCCTCACACACAGAAGGGGGGATAGTTTTTTTGTTGTTGTGAATAGATTTTCAAAGATGGCACACTTTATTTCTTGTCACAAGAGTGAGGATGCTACACATGTTGCTAATTTTTTCTTTCGTTAAATTGTTCGTTGCATGGTGTGCCAAATACTATAGTTTCTGATCATGACACTAATTTGCTTGGACACTTTTGGAGATGTTTATGGGCTAATTTAGGAAGTAAATTGTTGTCTAGTATTACATGTCACCCCCAAAGTGATGGACAAACTGAAGTAGTTAACAGAACCTTGTCTACTATGTTAATGGCGGTTTTAAAACAGAATTTTAAAAAGTGGGAAGAATGCTTGCCTCATATAGAATTTGCTTATAATCGCTCGCTGCATTCTATTATAAATTATACCCTTTTGAGATTGTGTATGGTTTTATTCCTCGTGCACCTATGGATTTATTACCTCTTCCATCTTCTGTGCACAATAATTCAGATGCTACATAACATGCTGATTTGCTTTTAAAGTTGCATGCCACCGTTAAAGAAAATATTGAACACATGAATGTTAAATATAAAATGTATGGGGATAAGGAAAGGAAGCAACTAGTGTTCGAACCTGGAGATCTTGTTTGGTTGAATTTGGGCAAAGACCATTTTCCTGAATTGCGCAAGTCTAAATTAATGCCACGTGTTGATGTTCCTTTTAAGGTGTTAGAGAGGATCAATGATAATGCATATAAACTTGAGTTACCTGCAGATTATGGGGTTAGTCTCGCATTTAACATTGCAGATTTGAAGCCATATTTGGGAGAAAATGATGATATAGCGTCAGGGACAACTTCAATTCAAGAAGGGGAGGATGATGAGGACATCCCTACTATGGATGCAACCGCATCCACTACACCACCACACATACAAGGACCTATGACTAGAGCTCATGCCCATCAACTAAATCGTCAGGTACTTTCGTTTCTACGAGATGTTCCTAATATACATGAGAATATGACGCTGCCTAAATAAAATGTGTTTATGACTCTCAGGAATGATGGACCAAGCATGGATGATAAGGACAAGCTTTGGACCATGCTCGTGGAGGGAGATGGCAGCAGGAGTGCTAGTGATGGAGAGGATGGTTCCACGGATGGAGATGACCGCGACATGAGGCCACCATAATGATGAATGAAGAACTGGACGAAATATCCATATTTATATTTTAGAATTTTGTCCATAATATGGTGTTGTGACACCTCTATTTTTGGGCCAGAGCCATGTAATTTCATCATACCCCTTTATGGGTAGTTTTTAGATTCGATATTGATAGGGAAAATGGAGATAGACTATAATTCGTGGCCCCACTCATGGGAGCACGAATTTCTCTTCTTTTCCCCATAACGCCCTTAGGGCTTCGTTTAGACTCGGATTTTGTTTAGTTAAAAAGAACTTAGCCATTGCTATTTTTCGTCATAGGCACGAGTGTCGGCTAGACCTCTTGTACTACGCACTTGCAGACTTCTGCCATTCAATAAAGCTCTTCTTTCATCCGCAATTCCGATTGCATTATTGGTTCTTACTTGTTTCTCGATTGCAGATAGAACTAGACCAATAGGTCACGCTGATCGTGCTCCCGCGGGATCGGTAACTCACGGATATTGGTTTAGCGATTGCATTGGTGCTGCGTACGTGTGCGTAGTAGTTGGATCGCCAAGGTCAAACTCCCCCATAATCTACATATCTTGATCTCATTGAAAGATTGGACTACCTTTGCCCTATCAGGATATGAATCTTCTAATTACTTTGGACCAGCCACGGGTCATCCCTGCGATATATGGTGTAAGTTGATCATGAAATACGTTAATGGATATAGTGTTGTGGCGAGGGTTAATAATGATATAGGTCATTATTTTCAAATCAGAAAAGGCCTTAGGCAGGGGATTCGTTGTCTTCGATTCACTTTTAACATAGTTTTCGATATTTTAGCCATTCTTCTCGCATGCGAGAAGGAAGAAATACTAGTTGGAGAACTCGTCCCTTCTATCTCAAAATATCATGATGATACCATCTTTTTATGGAGAATGATTTACAAAAAGCGGTCAATACGAAATTAATTTTATGTATCTTTGAGCAGTTGTCAGACCTTAAAATAAATATACATAAAAGCGAGATGTTTAGTTTGGGGAAGTAAAAGGAGGCCTAGGACAAGTATATGCTACTTTTTGGTTGCGAATATGGCTCTTTACCTTTTAAATACCTTGGGGTTCCAATCCATCGTAGAAAACAAATGCCGAATGGTATCTAGTGGAGTGTCGCTTTGATTATGCACTCTTCATATTTTTGTTGGTAGATTTTTTTCCTCCCCAGGTATGACTAAAGGATCCTCGTGCCGGTATTTGTACGCTAATTCAGAAGGCGAGAAGGTTTCTAAGGTCTCGATATACTGCGGAACGGACATACCCGCAGCAGCGGCCGCTGGTCCGTACATTACAGTAAACTCCGGGTCAATTTGCTCACCCGCACATGTGCTCGGCCCCACCTAGGTATTGGAATACACTATGAGGGGAGGATGGATTGATTTTTCTGTTGTCCGAGCTGGTCAACTGATTTCCCGCACTTCCCGCTTGAGCTATTACTCTTCTTCGACCGTACCGTTTCGTTGTGTGACTTCTGAATATAGCGGTTATAGTCCGATGAAAGCCTCGGCTCGGGTTGATAAAGGGTCTTCACCATTTTCAACGCTCGGGCTTTTTCTTCTTCGGTGTTGGGAAAATCTGGCTCTTTCGGCGCATTAGTGTGACTCCATTTCAAATTTCCAAGAAGATAATTCATTAGTGTTAAGCATGGGAGGAAGTCCAACATTAAGAATGTGTGGCATTGATACTATAGGATGGATGGAGTCATAATTTTGAGGTGGTGGGACTTTTGAGTTGGCCCCGAACCATTAGCCGTTTGAGACTTGGAGCCTCCAGTATTCTCCTTTTCCTTAGCCTTTTGTGTGGCTTTCGCCTTAGCTTTGGCAATGTTGTCTTTAATCTCGGTATCGTCTGGAGGAGTTTCCTCTTCCGAAATTTCCGCATCGGATACATGGGGAGAATCTGTGCGCCCCTTAGGTTTACCCATCATGATATCCAACATCTTCTTGATGGAGGAAACCTCCGAGCCAACACTAGAGCTAACCTTGGACAATTGGGTTTGGATGGTCCCAACCGTTGTCTCTAGGTTAGCTATAGTCTCGGCCATTTTGGAGAGGTCCTCCTTAGAAGATTCGGGATCATCTCTGTTGGCCATGATACTCTTAGGAGGTTAAGCCCGATATAAGAGACGAGGCTCTGATACCAATTGAAAATACACAAAGGTAAACTAGAGGGGGTGAATAGGTGACCTACAAATTTTAATCCTTTTTCAATTTTAGAGAGTCCTTAGGAAGTAAATAACTTGGTTATCTAGATGTGCAACTAGGTAGACACCCTAAGTGACAAATAATGAGTAAGCAACGGAAGTAAATGTAAGTCACAAGATAACCACAAGTGAAAACACGGAGACATGGATATGTTTCCCGTAGTTCCTTCTTAAAAGAAGTACGTATACGTTGGAGAGGTGGGGAGCCACCTGGGCGCTCCTCAATAGCACGGATGTGCACACCTTGTTCTCCTTGAGCTTCTCTAGTGAGGGAGATTCTCGTTTCCACTATGAGGTCGACTTGAAGGCGTTGACCAAACCTTTATAAGGGGGTTGAGGCTACTCCACAAGTGAGATGGAGGCTCTCAACAATCTGAAGCTTCTTACTACAAGGTGGAAGCTACAAGCACTAGGGTTTCTCTAGGGTGACAAGGCAACCAAGAGATTACAAGATCCCAAGAGGTATGGTATGGGAAAACACTTTTTGGCTTGGTAGAAAGGTAGATCAAGGCCTCCACCATGAGATCCTTGAAGGGCATCGAGTTTGGTTGGAGGAGGAGGGAGATCGGGGCGTTTTGAGCTCTTGAACAATGGAGGAGAGAGAGGAATGGACGAACTAGCTGTCTAGAGGAAGAAGATAGCTATTTATAGGCTCCTCCAATTTCTGACCGTTGTAGAACACCAGGGCCGGAATATTCCGGGGTAAGGGCCGGAAATTTCCGGGACTGACAGGCCGAATATTTGAAATATTCGGGGGCGGAATTTTGAATAATCGGGGACCGGAATTTTCCGCCCAATAGTCCGCCCCCATCTCTGCGCGCGGGCAGCAGCACTACGCTGGAATTCTGCTATGGACCGAGGCCGGATATTTGAAATATTCGGGGGGCGGATTTTTGAATAATCTGGGGCCGGAATTTTCCTACCAATAGTCCGCCCCCATCTCTACGCGCGGGCACCTATGAAATCTCCAGAAACTGCTAAGGACTTGAGGGCCGGAAATTTTCCCCAGAATATTCCGGGCAAATATCCGCCCCACCTTCTGTGCGCGGGCAAATGGAGATTGACCCTTAGTCGTTTGAAGAGGCTAGAGGAGCCGAAATGTTCTGGTGCAAGGGCCGGATATTCCGCCCTATCTCAACAGAAATTTTCGGGGTCAGCACTTGAATAATCCGGCTGCAATATAAACCATTTTCAGAAATCCTTTGTGAAGTTTTCCTAGAGTATTATCGTTAATCATCTGAGAGGCCAGCTATGACACTTTAAACAACATTGTTAGTAGAGAGAATAACCGCGTTGTTATCATCACCAAAATCATTAGAGGGATCATGAGCTTTCAGCCAATTGTTCAACTATAATTCTCATTAGGTAATTCAGCTTCATAAGGTGCTTTAGCAAATTTGGAGAGATTAAATTCATAAGACTCTCCATCAAACTTTGTAAGGATTTTCTCCTTTTTACAATCTATAACAGCACCACAAGTGTTTAAGAAAGGTATACAAAATAAAATAGGACAAGTATCACTAGCAGAAGTGCCTAGCACTAGAAAATCAACAGGATATTTAGTTTTACCACATAAGACCTCCACATCTCTAACAATACCAATCAGAGAAATAGTTTCCCTATTAGCAAGTTTAATAATCACATCAATGTCTTCAAGTTCACAAGAACCAATTTCATGCATGATTTCTCTATAAAGTTCATAAGAAATAGCAGTAGAACTAGCACCAATATCACACAAACCATAATAGCAATGATCACCTATCCTAACAGATAGCACGGGAGCAGTATGTAAGGTCCGCCCCAGAACCACTATTCAAGGACACCTTCGATATGCATACATTCACGATCCCAGGAAATTCAGTCGTGAACAACATATCAAGTTGGTACACAGATACAATATCCATTACACGGTTGCGCAAAACACTTACAAAGAGACATGGTCACCTGACCAAGTCCACACAACTGCCACGCAGGGCAAACACACAACACACACAGCGGAAGACTAAACACACAAACGTGGTAGAGCCCAAGTCACGCCTTAACCTACAGGCTGCTGACTGGGAGACGATCCTAGTTCGCAAGTCCATCAGCGCAGTACTTCTCCTTGTTGATCTCCTCCTGAGATTCCTTCTCGATGTCTGGCAAGTAAATACCAGGGGCGAAACCATAATGAGTACATTTGAATGTACTCAGCAAGACATCCATCATGTAACTTACCAAATGCAAGTATGCTTGTATGGTGTAATAGGTAGGCTATACATAGGGTTCACTATCAATGGTGTTCATATAGGATGACACCAAAGTTGCAGTCAGGTTAATCTGTATCTTCGTTGAAGAAGGTACTTCAGAAGAAAATAGTATAGTTTTTCTTTCTCTTGTAGATATCACATGTACAAGAGGTTTTTGTAAAACCTTGTTAAAAGAAAGTTTTCTCTTTGCAAAACTTCTTGGAATCAATTTCCAGAATTCTTGCTTAGAGGAGAAAAGTTTTATTTGCAAACCTTTTGTTTTGTAAAACAACTTCTGGCTTTCCATCATTGGTACCTCCATGGTACAAAATTACCTTCCTTTCCGAACTTTCCAAGTTCAACACCTTTTTGAAAACATCTTTTTGAAAACATTGACACAATGCTAGCTACATGGCCTTTGAACTGTCCATATCCAATGACTCGGCTATGCTGAATAGTTTTACTCTGCAGAGGTGGTACACATTCCACTAGATCCAAAACTCTGCGATGGACCACCCATGGACCGACACAGCGATATGCAAGCACCAGAGAATTGATCCTAACTGTCCAATTTGACACAAGCTAGTATATGCTCATTCCTTCAGGTGGGTTGTCTCCCTGGCATCAGGTCTCGCCCTGCCTCGTCAGGAGGCCCAGCTGTCGCATTCGGAGGGAAAATTAATCCCACACTGTGTATGTCCCGTTTCTCCCTCCTGGCGACACTTCGGTTCAGATAATCAGCTTCTCTATAGCACTTTGGAATAAAGCATACACTAACAAGTTCAAGCATCTAGATAGGCCCCATACCCATATAGGGGTAGAGTGGCAGTACATCTTGGTTGTCCAGCGAAGACTAGGTTATGTGTCATTTTTTGAAAAACACCATTTTCCCAAAAATGACCACTTCCACATTCCTCCGGAGAATAAGGATCCGCCTTTTCTCCGGGTTTTCCATAAAGCCTTTGTTTTGTAAAAACACAATTTTAAGGTGTCCACTTAGGGACTAATATATGTGATGGTAATAAATACCATATGGTGGCTATGGGCTTGGTAACACCAAGTATTAACTAATGGCATAGTATATATATAAAAGTAGTAGTAGTATTCACTCAAAAATAGTTTTTCTTGGAAATCAAAGTTTCGTAAAACTTTTCAGAAGTAAAACATGCATGATAGATAATGATAAGTGTATGATAACAGCAAGCATCAGGATGGCTTGCCTTAAATCTCCTTGTGTCCCTTGCCTTGAAGTAGCTTGATTTGACACCCAGCTCTACGACTCCATCTTCTTCTCCCTCGTTTTTCTAACGCCGTAAAATAATAAAAGACACACACTCAGAACCACAAGGACAATCAAGTAATCAAAACAACACCTACAGAAAGGTAACTCATACTAATGCAATCACTCAAGAAGTTATCGAGAGAACCATCTCACAAACTCTCAGAGTACAAGACTATCATCAGGAAACATATAGTTTAAAAGAAACATATTCCACACCCCATTATCATAGGTTGAGTGGGTGTACCACTATCATACCAAGATATTAAGGAAGCTAAAAATATAGCTTGTGGTAACAAGGGTGAGGCTACTAAGGTGTTCATAAACCAACAATGTAATATCAACCATCAAAGCAACACCCATGGCAGTGGGTATTAACAACAACACAAGAAATCAATCCAAACAAGTTTACCACTAGCCTTAAGAATATACAACAAGGTACTACTAAATATAATGATAGCACTAGCACCAAACTTATGCTAAGGTAAACACCCATACAATTTCAAACAGCAAAACAAACAGAACACATATGAATTAGCTAGTTATTTAATAAGCTAAAGTCTACACCAAAGATAAGGAATCACTCAACAATGAAAGTAATCAAAAAACCAGTGGCTCAATAAATTGTAACAAGTCAATAAAACACACTCTAAAACAGAATAACAACAAGGTATATTATTCTTAGCAAAACATCATAATGACAGGAGTCAACTATTAGCATACTAGTATGGGAAATTTACACAAGTATGCCCTAAGGGATAATTGCATTCCACAACACATCAATGCACACAACTACAATATATATGCCATAATAAAAGAAAGGAAAACATTCTAAACATGCTAGGAAACATCATACACTCCTAAAAATAAAAGGACAATAATAAAGGAGCAAACTCAACATCTAGTGGGACACTAATGCAACACTAGAGGAGAAATCAATACTATGAGCATGAATTTTTCCTAGACCATAATACATGAATAAAAACACCTACTAACAGTACATATACCTTACACATACTAGTAATCAAATATACTCAAAATAATGCTATGAAAACAACTACTCATAATAGTGAAAACAATATAGCTAAATAAAACAATCAATGCCACACATGCTCTCCTATGAAATAATGTGCAAGCTAACAGAGGTGATACCATCACCACATCAGTACCAAAATCGTACTGTACTCACATAACCATCACAAAAACTTAGGTACTAATCATAGCAATACTAGTCCACCAAATCTATTCCACAAAAATACTAGATAACAATAAGAAACTAATTCCATTTCTATTTGTTTTCCAAAATCATGCACAAACTTTCTAACATACTAGTAATGAAAGAAACACACTTAATAACAGTAACCAACACATTTACTCATGCTAGGAAACAAGTCTATAACAAACAATCGTTTATTTTAAATCAAACACACAAGATTCAAAATAAACAGAAAAGTGCTGTTTCTAGAAATGCACACCAAAAATAATCCAGAGCTCTAAAAATTATGAAAAGCTGGTATTACATAGATCTAATCAACCAAAAGCTCATCCCATTGGATTCACACCAAAAATCATTTTTAAACTCTCTCTAAAAATCTTAGAAAAGGCTACTGGTCTTTCACCAAATTGGATGGCATTTCCTAATGGTAGTCCACCTTGATGCAAGGTCAAGTCTCATTGATAGATCTATCCAAGGGCTACTCGAAACAGTTTGGTTTGCAAGATTTGCCCACTTAAAACTCAAGTTATGATTAAAATGGTGAAACAGAGTGCTTCTGCCATTTTTAATAGTTCTCTCAAAATATAGAACCAAATGCATTTCTGTAAGTTGGGTGTGGTTAAGAATTAGTAGATCTGGATCTGTGATTTTTGGTTTGGCAAATTTTACTAGTTTGCATTTTCATATCGAATTAAAGTAACAAGCTGAAATAGATGTGCAGAGAAAAAAAAGAATCAACCTGCGCGGGGTCAACGGGCTGGATCCCGGAGGGAGATGGGCCGCGCGGGGCGAAGCCGGCCCGCTGGGTGAGCGCGCGCGCCGAAGCGGTACCTACCCTCCGATGCGAGATCTGCGGCCAAGATTAGACGGTTTCGAGGTTCAAAGGGAGCCACCGGATGCGGATCCGAGGACCGAGGAGCGACCACGTTGACGCGCGCCGGCGACGACCTGATGACGCGGCGGAGTCCGCCCCGGCCGCCGCAGGGGACACGCAAGGTCGCCGCCGGGAGCTCCGTTTGCCTCCTGGAAACGACGCGAGCGTCAGAAGGCTCCTGGGAGCTCCGCCGAGCGCAAGGCGCCCACGTAGAGGGACGGGAGAGCCGCCTGGCTAGGACGCATCCGAGATCCACGGCCGGTCGCCATGGTCCCAGAGGGACAGGGATCTGCACGGTCAAAAACAGAGAGGGATGGCATCGTGAGGTTCAGGGGACTCAAGGGATGCCGAGGGAATCAACGGGAGGGGAGGGAATGAACCGATGCGGCGGATCGACGATGGGCTCGGGCGCGGCGACTCCGGCTCGATTCCGGCGATTGGATGCACAACGGAGGTTTTTTTTGATGTAGTACTTCGATTAAGATGAAAAGGAGGGGGATTGGCAAGGTGGAGCGCAAAAGGAGAGGCACGGTGAGGTCTAGCCGCAGAGCGTGTCCACGCGGCATCCACGGCGATCACCGCGGCGTGGGCGAGCAGGCCAGAGGGGCTCTCTTCGGGGGAGACCATGCCAGGGAGGTGTGCGGTGGTGAGGAGAGGGAAATGCCACAAGGGCTCGGGCAGAGGAGATCTAGGGAGGTGGGGGAGTGGGTGCTCTCTCACAGCCCGTAGGTGTTTGATATGAACCAGAGAGGGAGGAGAGGGACCAGGGAGATGGGTAAACGGCTCTTCAAGCTAGGGGAGGTCAACCCTTCTAGAAGGTGGGGTCCATGGAGGCAGCAAGGTATGGGGGAGGGCTGTGGCATGTCAGCCCATGCCATTGCTTAGGGTTTAAGCCATGTGGGGATGAGGTGGATGGGTATGGGAATTGCAATTTCGTCCAGGAAGTCAATGGGGTGGGGTCTAGGTGACTAGGCATCTATGGAATCCAATGTGAGTGAACAAGGAGGAAAAATACTATCTAATGATCATTTTCCAAAGTTGAGCAAAAAGTGTTTGTGCTGGTTTTTTTCAAAAACTTGAACACAACATATGCAAGAAAATATGTCTAGGAGGTAGGGAATGGAAAATGGGGTAGGGTAGTGGTGGTCTCCCACTTTTCTCAAATTGTTTTCTTTGAAAACTTCAATTTTCCAAAAACTTCTGTTTCTGTTTTTAAATGTTTTCTCCAAAATTTTGAATAGAAGATATGTTTGAAAACATGTTTAATGGATAGAGAATCAAAAATTGAGTCTAGGGGTTCGTGGTCCCCAAATTTTCTGAAAATATTTCTTTCACAAAATTTTGGAAATTCAAAAAGTGCTGAAACTGTTTTTGGATGTTTTCTTCAAAAATTTGAAAATGACCAGCAAATGTTTTTGGATAACTAGGTCACATATGACCCTAGAAATGTTGGGGAATTTTCCCAAGAATTTTAGAAATACTTTTATAACAAAAACATTAAAAGTCCATTTCTGGCCTTTTTGAAAATAGCATTTAATAAATAGGAAAATGTTTATAAACCAAGTATTTTTGAGTTGGGGTGGAAGGGTATATAATATAGGTATCAAAAGTGATTTTTAATAAACAACTCCTTTGAAAAAAATTGAGATACCAAGTGCAAAAGGATGATAATAGGGATTTATTTAATAAGCCAAAATCCCTGAGAGAGGATAAATCACATGATCATGGGAAGCAAAAATAGATCACATGAATATGATGTAAAAGTTACGAAGATGACAAGGGAAGGTTAACTTAGCTCAAAAAGGATAGGAGTGATTTTTAGGAATACTTAACAAAAGCATCATGATAACAGGGACATGATCCTATTTGTTGGGAAGACCTCAAGAGGGCTTTGGAAGAAAGTGAATGGGTTTGATAATCAAATACAAACATAAGGATAGGGCTCATAGATAGGTACCATTATATCCATCATGATATACTGGTCAAAGATCAGGATTCCTCCTCATGGCAGGAGGCCAAACTAGAGAAATTAAAGAGAACATAAGATGAGATATAAATAGGATATAACATGCTACTGAGGTAAGGGATTGTTATTTGTAGATCTCAAACAATTAAGACACTCACAATCATTCACAACAGTTATAAATACTTTGAGGCAAATAAAAAGATAAGGTCACCTCATAAGTAGATAATAACAAGACTTAACAAGTTCACTCAAGCC
Organism: Alopecurus myosuroides; assembly: GCA_028641055.1. NCBI lineage: Eukaryota > Viridiplantae > Streptophyta > Magnoliopsida > Poales > Poaceae > Alopecurus > Alopecurus myosuroides. The sequence continues at coordinate 368,556,122 of CM054057.1, read as the reverse complement.
AAGGAGTTCGGCCATTTAAATTCTTGGAGTTTTCCCTCAAGTGTTTTAAAGAAAGATAGTGGTCAAGCCAAACCACTTGAGGAGGATTTTTATAAAAGAGGTTCACCTCAATTCTTGTTATTTATGTAACCATTTTGTTTTGGTTGGTTCCAACACCAACACTCAAGATCAAACAAGGCAGACAGAGGTGAAACAAGATTAATTGTTAAGCATTTTAAAAAGTTTTTGTTGGCCCTAATTTTTGGCTCTCCAACAACTGCATTTTGTTGGTTTCCACAAAGTGGGGTGTGACACACTAGGTTTCCTAGATTTAGTAGGATGAGAGACAATATTAGAAGCATCTTCACAAAATATAATGTGTCCCTCTTCTATATTTTCAGAAACAAGGTCCTTTACTATTGCTATTGTAGGTTCTACAGTTATTTGTTCCTCGGGTTCTACAGGTTTTGATGAGGACATCCCTAGCTCTTCACCTATTGTTACACATGATGATATTGCTATCAAAGATGATGAAGTAAGGATTGGTCCCATGACAAGATCAAGGACTAAATTATTACAACAACAGGTGAATTCACTCCTACTTGAGTATAACATTTATATTTATGAGAACTTTATACTACCTAAATCCATGCATTTATGTATTCTCAGATTTGTTGATAACACAAGCATGAGGAGAGGAGATCATGAAAAGGAGATACACATGGATGAAGATGGACTTGAAGAGGAGTTGGAAAACAAGTGCTAGAAGGGAGAAAACAAGGAATAACAGAAAATAACAATTGTTATTTCATGGAAAACAATTGTTATTGCATGGAAAACACGGGGATGGCGCCTCCACAAGGTTAAATGCTCCTAGTAGAAGTCCTAATTATATTAGGAATGGTTTGTACACCATCATTGGCCGCACCCCTTAATGGTGGGTCGGTTTCTATCTATTTGGTTGAGTCAAAATACAAAAACAAGTCCAAGTTGGGTCCTATTCGGGCTGGGTTGGTTTGCTTGCGCAATACCTATTGTGGCCGCAGCCCCACCCCTCATATATACCCCTTGGTGCGAATAGGTTCGGTTAGACTACGTTAAAACAAAAACCCTAGACTTCTAGATTGTATTGCTTGAAGCATTCATCTTGAATCATACTACTTTGCAAATCTGAGTGTATTCTGCTGTTTCACTGGGAATAAGAAGAAACAGGACCACTTGTAGTCGGTGGCTACTTGTGCAAGAGCGTGGAGTCTCGAATATCCGAAGGGGTTAAGTGTTGTTGCAACTGGTGACAGGGTTTAGCCAAAGGAGAGAGCGAGGTATCACATTGGTTATCAATTTATCAAGAGAGAGTTCACTGAGAAGATCGGGCTACCCCTTATCATCTTGGTATCAGATTATTGGGTTTACTCGGTGAGCTGTATCTATCCCTTTAGATTCAAGTTGTTTTTATACCTATACAGAAAAAGCCACAAAAATAGTGTTAGATCTTTGCCTTAGACGTAGATAATCTCTAGTTTTCAAGTTTTAGTTGTGGTTTGCTGTTTTGATTTTGTGTTTCTTTTCTCTTTTTGTGTCTTGTAGTTGTCGAGTTAGGGTTAGGGTTCTAGTTGTTCTTCGAGTTTTGCCGATAGTCCACCAAAAATATCCTGCAAAAAGATCAATCCGAGCCTTTGGGTGTGTTCCAATTCGAGTTGCACTCGATTTCCTGCCGCAGCACCAAAACCGTTCGATTCCCTGCCGTGGATCGCTCCTAGCTGCACTCAGAATCACCTTACCGCACCTCCACTTTGTATCAGAATCGGCTTACATGTGCTAGAAATTTCCGCGCGCAGCACACCACCCCGCACCCACGCGCAGCACAAAAATCCGCACTTGCACGCTGCCGTGAGTTGGTTTTGCGTCCAAAATGCTGCCGCCGCTGCCGTCTGTTCGGTTTCGCTACCGCACGCGCTGCGCCCGACCACAGACATAGTCTGTTCTTTTGCGCGCGCCCGCTGCTGCCATATGGCACCAATTTGGTGCGTTTTACTCACACGGTAGCCTGCCGTGAATCCAAAACGGCCAATTTTCCTGCCGTGAGTCCTTTCTTTCCCTAGTGATTTTTCTGTTTAGATTTTGTTTTCATTTTCTTTAGGTTTTCTTTTCCAATCATTGTGAACCATAGACACAGCCATTCTACAACAATAATCTAGGTACCTTTCCCACAAGACTAGCTATTTTCTTGCTCGTTTACAGGCTGCTCATTATCGTTGCGTCACTTTGATTTAGCTTTTGTTTTCAATTTTTATTTGTGCTCCTTTAGTTGTTATTCAGCCATAAAAGTATATAAAAAAAGAGAAAACAGAAAATAGAAAAAGAGAAAGACAGAATTGAGAAAGAGCAAAAAAAGGCCTTTGAGCCATATTGTTATTGCTATCATTTGGAGCTGTTTTCATTGCTATCATTGACACTACAAATTGAGCAATCTTGTGCCTGTTTATCATTGATCTTAGCTAGTGTCTTTCTAGAGAATTGCAAAAATCCATCCATATATTTGCATTGCCACATTTGTCTCCAATTTTGGTGCGTGTTTCCTAGGTGATTATTTTTGTATCATTCACAAACAGCACTAGGACTTGTTAATTGGTGATTGTTAGGTATCCATACCAAGCCCCACCATATAACATGTTTTACCTTTGTGAGAGCAAAACCCCCTGGGTATTCTATTCTTCACACCAAGTCACATTAGTTACTATTACTTGTGGTAAGATTTTCTATTCACTTTGGAACAGTAAGGATCACCTCTTTTGCTGGTTTTGAGTGAGTTGGGAGAGAGCACCACAACCTATAACAATTTTTTTATTTCACTAACACATTAATCATGGCTGCTCCTAGTGATGTTTCTGCACAGAGAAAAAGAGCTAATGGTGATGAGCATGTGAAGTGGATAGATTTGGAGGAGGTGCAAGAAAAATTGCACACAACTATTGCTGCAAAAAATTCATAATTGCATTCTCTCATTGATAAGCATGGAGTGGACATGGATACACATGTTCAGAATTTGGGCCTTCAAATTGATACTGTGACTGAAACAGCTGCTGCTACACAAGAGCAAGTTACAACATTACAAACTTCTCTTGATACATTGACTACTCGAATTTCTACCTTGGCTACTTTGTTGGATCAAAGACTACCTACCCAAGAGGATGATGGTAGTGCTTTTGGTGATGCTGATAATGATGAGGAAAATTTTATTCCTCATGGCCGTGGTGGTGGTAGAGGTAATCATGGTGCTGGCCATGGCTTTCAAGCAAGAAGGATCCCTGTACATGAACCAAACCGAGAGGATGATGGGCTTGGTAAACCAAAATTCATGTTACCATCCTTCAACTTTGATATTGATGATGTTGAAGAGTACCTCATGTGGGAGATGAAAATAGAAAAATTGTGGAGGATGCATGAGTATAATGAGGAGAGAAAAATTAAACTTGCTTCTTCAGGTTTTGATGTCTATTCTTTGTTATGGTGGGATAATATTACAAGAACAAGAGCAAGAAATAGAGAACCTGAAATTGTTACATGGAGGGAGATGAAGCAAGTTATGGGGGACAGGTTTGTGCCAAAAAATTGTTTGAGATCTTTGTTTGACAAATTACAACACTTGAAGCAAGGCACAAAAACAGTGGATGCTTATTTTAGGGAGATGGAGTTGATATTGCAAAGAGCTAGAGTGAGAGAAGATGCTGAACATACTATGCAAAGATTTCTTTCAGGTTTTCAATTCAAAATCAAGAGAATTGTGAGGAATGTGCAATATAGTGACATGAATGAATTATTGCATCAAGCACGGGAGGCAGAAAAACAATTGGCCGAGGAAGCACTTATGGCTCCAAGGGGGCATTTCACAAATAGGTCTTCTTTTTCATCACCACCAACACCTCAACCTACCCCTAGCCGTGGGGTTTCCACTACTAAAACCGAGAGTTCTACCTCTATATCTAGGAGGCAAGTACAACCAGCAGCTAGTGCAAGTGGATCCACTAATTCTACAGCTCGAAATAGAGACATGAGCTGCCATACATGTGGAGGAAAAGGGCACTTCAAGAGAGATTGTCCAAATAAAAAGGTTATGCTTATTAATGAGGACAATGAATATGAGACAGGTGATGATGCTGATCCTACTCAAGAGGATGCTTATGATGGTGATGATGGGCCTATTGATGCATATCCTTCCACCTATCCTACTTTTGTTTGCACACCAAGAGCATTGAGTATTCTGACTATTCTCCCTAGTCCTGAAAGTCAAAGATGCAACTTATTTCAAACAAGAGCAATTGTAGGTCCCCAATTGGCTTGTAAGGTGATTATTGATTGAGGTAGTTGCAGAAATTTAGCTAGCAACAAATTGTGTGCAAAGCAAAAATTGAGATATATTTCACATCCTCACCCTTATCATATAAAGTGGCTTAGTGACAAAGGAGAGATGAAGGTTACACACATGGTGAGAGTTGAATTTCAAATTGGGCCTTACAAAGATACCATTGAGTGTGATGTGGTGCCCATGTCAGTTTGTCATATGTTGTTTGGGAGACCTTGGCAGTTTGATAGGAGTGTTATACATGATGGAAGAGCAAATACCTATCAACTCAAGTGGAATGAGAAGGACATATTATTGAGACCTATGACACCACAACAAATTGTAGATGAGTCTAGACAAAATTCCTGACAGTGATGAAAAAATTGAGAGTGAAAACAAGAGTGTTGTGAGTGAAAATAGAAAAGCCAATTCGAGTGGTAAAAATCAAAGTGAGGGAGTGAGCTTATTATGCATGTTAGCCACTAAAGAGGACTTGAGAGAATTTAGAGAGGACCCTAGTATGCTTCCTAGAGTGATTATGCACAAGGGAGAAATTTTTGTTTCTAATGACATGACCCCTATTCCTCTTGGTGTTTCTTATATTCTGCAGGAATTTGATGATGTATTTCCAGAAGAGGTGCCTTCGGGTTTGCCACCATTGAGAGGTATTGAGCACAAAATTGATTTGATTCCTGGATCTTCATTGCCAAACCAAGCTCCCTATAAGACAAATCCCCAAGAAACAAAAGAGATTCTGAAACAAGTACAAGAGCTTCTTGACAGAGGTTACATTAGAATAAGCCTTTCTCCTTGCGCTGTTCCTGTAATTTTAGTGCCTAAAAAATATGGTACATGGAGCATGTGTGTAGATTGTAGAGAAATTAACAATATCACTATTCGTTATCGTCATCCTATACCACGTTTGGAAGACATGTTAGATGAATTCAGTGGTAGTGCTATTTTCTCTAGAATTGATTTGTGTAGTGGCTATCATCAAATTAGGATGAAAGAGGGGGATGAGTGGAAAACAGCCTTTAAAACAAAATTTGGTTTATATGGGTGGTTAGTAATGCCTTTTGGATTAACTAATGCACCTAGTACTTTCATGATATTAATGAACCATGTTTTGAGAGATTTTGGCAAATTTGTGTTGTTTACTTTGATGATATTCTTATATATAGCCACAATAAACATGAACACGTTGATTATATTAGACAAGTCTTGCATGTGCTAAGAGCAAATAAATTATATGGAAATTTAGAGAAGTGCACTTTTGGCAAAGATAAGGTCATATTTCTTGGATATGTTGTTTCTAAACATGGAATTGAGGTAGATGAATCTAAAATTGAAGCTATTAAAAATTGGCCTATTCCTATTAATGTGAGTCAAGTAAGAAGTTTTAATGGATTAGCTGGTTTTTATAGAAGATTTGTCAAAGATTTTAGTACACTTGCTGCACCTTTGAATGGACTCACTAAAAAGGGTGTAGAATTTGTGTGGGGAGCTGAACAAGATATTGCCTTTGATGCTATTAAAGAAAAGTTGATTTCGGCCCCTTTATTAGTGCTTCCAAATTTTGACAAACAATTTGAGATTGAGTGTGATGCATGTGGCATAGGTATTGGAGGTGTGTTAATGCAAGAAAAGAAACCTATTGCCTATTTTTCTAAAAAATTACATGGTGCAAAATTGAATTATTCTGTTTATGATAAAGAACTATATGCACTTGTGAGAGTTTTAGAAGTATGGGAAAATTATTTGCGGCCTAAAGAGTTCATTATACATTCTGATCATGAGGCATTAAAATTCTTAAAGAGCCAATCTAATTTGAATAAAAGACATGCTAAATGGGTAGAATTTATAGAATCTTTTCCATACATCATAAAACATAAAAAGGGATTGGAAAATGTACTTGATGATGCTTTGTCAAGGAAGAATATGTTACTCTCAAATTTAGAGACCAAGGTTTCGGGTTTGGAGGGTATTAGAGATTTATATGATGAAGGTAATGAATTTTCTATGCCATTTAATAAATGTACTAATGTTAAGGCATGGGATAAATTTAATATACATGATGGGTACTTGTTTAGAGCTAAAAAATTGTGTATTCCCGAGTGTTCTGTGCGTTTATTCTTAGTGCAGGAATCTCATTGTGGAGGATTAATGGGACACTTTGGAAGAGAGAAGACATTGCTTATGTTGGCCGAAATTTTTTATTGGGCACATATGAGGAGAGATGTGTATAGATTGGTGCAAAGATGTATTACATGCAACAAGGCCAAGTCCAAGCTCAAACCCCATGGGTTGTATACTCCATTACCATCACCAAATACACCATGGGAAGATATAAGTATGGATTTTGTGTTGGGCTTGCCAAGGACAAAAAGAGGACATGACTCTATTTTTGTGGTTGTGGACAGATTTTCTAAGATGGCTCACTTCATTGCTTGCCACAAGAGTGATGATGCTTCTCACATTGCTAACCTCTTCTTTAGAGAGATAGTGAGATTGCATGGAGTGCCAAGAACAATTGTGTCAGATAGAGATGTGAAATTCATGAGCTACTTTTGGAAGACACTATGTGGGAAGCTTGGAAAAAAATTGTTATTTTCCACAACTTGTCACCCCCAAACTGATGGGCAAACCGAAGTGGTGAATAGGACCTTGTCCATATTATTGAGAAGCATGATCAAGAAAAATTTGAAGGAGTGGGAGGAGTGCTTGCCACATGTGGAATTTGCATATAATAGGGCTGTGCATTCAACTACTCAACTATGTCCGTTTGCGGTGGTGTATGGTTTCAAGCCTATTACTACATTAGATTTGTTACCACTTCCTACACAAGAGAGAATAAATATGGAGGCATCAAAGAGAGATGATTTTGTGACGAAAATTCATGAGAAAACAAAAGAAGCAATTGAGAAGAAAGGACAACATGTGGCTGAAAGAGTTAACAAGAAGAGAAAAGAGGTGATATTTCGGCCAGGTGATATGGTGTGGGTTCATTTTCGTAAGGACAGATTTCCCACATTGCGCAAATCAAAATTGATGCCTAGAGGTGCTGGTCCTTATAGAGTTATTTCGAGGATCAATGACAATGCATATAAGATAGACCACCCAATTGATGAGTTTGGTGTAAGTAATTCTTTTAATGTGGCTGATTTGACACCATACCATGGAGATGATCTTGCATCGAGGACGATGCCTTTTCAAGAGGCGGAGGATGATGAGGACATCCCTAGCTCTTCACCTATTGTTACACATGATGATATTGCTATAAAAGATGATGAAGTAAGGATCGGTCCCATGACAAGATTAAGGACTAAATTATTACAGCAACAGGTGAATTCACTCCTACTTGAGTATAACATTTATAATTATGAGAACTTTATACTACCTAAATCCATGCATTTATGTATTCTCAGATTTGTTGATAACACAAGAATGAGAAGAGGAGATCATGAAGAGGAGATACACATGGATGAAGATGGACTTGAAGAGGAGTTGGAAAACAAGTGCTAGAAGGGAGAAAACAAGGAATAGCAGAAAATAACAATTGTTATTTCATGGAAAACAACTGTTATTGCATGGAAAACAAGGGGATGGCGCCTCCGCAAGGTTAAATGCGCCTAGTAGAAGTCCTAATTATATTAGGCATGGTTTTTACACCATCATTGGCCGCACCCCTTAATGGTGGGTCGGTTTGTATCTATTTGGTTGAGTCCAAGTCCAAAAACAACCAAGTTGGGTCCTATTCGGGTAGGGTTGGTTTGCTTGCGCAATACCCATTGTGGCCGCACCCCCACCCCTCATATATACCCCTTGGGGTGAATAGGTTAGGTTAGACTACGTTAAAACAAAAACCCTAGACTTCTAGATTGTATTGCTTGAAGCACTCATCTTGAATCATACTACTTTGCAAATCTGAGTGTATTCTGCTGTTCCATTGGGAATAAGGAGAAACATGACCACTTGTAGTCGGTGGCTACTTGTGCAAGAGTGTGGAGTCTCGAATATCCGAAGGGGTTAAGTTCTGTTGCAACTGGTGACAGGGTTTAGCCAAAGGAGAGAGCGAGGTATCACATTGGTTATCAATTTACCAAGAGAGAGTTCACTGAGAAGATCGGGCTACCCCTTATCAGGTTTCCTTGCACTTTTATTAACCACACTAGCTAACATAGAATGTTCTTTTACCATAGCAGGGAAATGCATTTTCTCAATATATGGTTCAAGCACAATAGAATCAACGGTATGAACTTCTATATCTCTAGGAGGAACACAATTAACATTATCTTTATAAAGTGCATGGTACTTATCCCATTCCTTTTTAGGAATATCAATATAAGAAGCAAAAGCCTTATATAATTTTGCAGCAACTTGAGAATCAAGACCATAAACAATACTAACATCATGAAAATCACCGGATGACATAAAAGTTTTAATGCATTCATAATCATAATTTATACCTGACTTTCTACCTTTGTAATTCTCCCATCCTTTAGTGTTTTCTTGAATACGGTCAAGAAGATCCCATTTAGCTTCATCCTTTGTACGTGTAAATGATCCAGAACAAGAAGCATCCAATAAATCCTTATGATGAAGAGAAAGCCTTGCATAGAAATTATTAATAACAATATTACTGCGAAGCTCATGAATGGGGAATTTGAGCATTAGTAACTTCAATCTCCCCCATGCTTGGGCAATACTCTCTTTATCATGAGGCCAAAAATTATATATATAATTCCGATCTCTATGAATTTCACTAGGAGGATAGAATTTAGAATAAAAGAGAGGCACAATTTCCTCCCATCCAATAGTCTGGCTATTTTTCAGCTGTTTGAACCATTCAGCGGCTCGGCCTGTCAAGTATATAAAGAATAATTTCCTCTTCACTTGGCCCATTGTAATACCTGCACACTTGAACAACTCGCATAATTCATGTAAAAAAAGCAAATGATCACCAGGATGGACAGTTCCATCACCTGAATAGCAGTTATTCATAACATGTTTAACAATCTTTATAGGTATTTTATAAGGATCCAAATTATCAGGCGGTGGGTCACTTACTACCCTAGCAGTGGCAGAAGTGCCCGCAAATAAGGAATCAAAAGGAGATCCAAACATAGTGTAATAAAGAAGTAGACAGTAATAAAAAATCACTTACAGCAGAAGCGTCCTTTATCAATACCACTTCCCAATAACGCTTCACTCCTCGGCAATGGCGCCAGAAAATAGTCTTGATGACCCACAAGTATAGGGGTGTATCGTAGTACTTTCGATAAATAAGAGTGTCGAACCCAACGAGGAGCAGAAGGTGTTGACAAGCAGTTTCGATGAAGGAATAACTGTAAATACTGAAAGATAGATTTGTAGGGGTTTTTGATATTGCAGATAAATAAAGTGTGAGTAAATAAAATGCAGTAATAATAATTGCGGCAAGTGGCCCAATCCTTTCTTCAGCAAAGGACAAGCCGGTGCGTTTATTTATGATTAACAAACGTTCTCGAGGACACACGGGAGGTTTCTGTCAAGTGCTTTTGTTTCATGCTGATGAATAATCCCTAGTGTTTTGATAGGTGTTGTGTGGGTGAACCTATGCTAATATATCGTCCCATCCAAGACTAATACATACTTGTGATTATACCCCTTGAAAGCATCCATAACTACAAGAAAGTAATTAAGAAATAAATCTAACCACAACTTTAAACTCTAGGATCCTACACTCCCTCGTGTAATGGTTTCCTAACGGGGGTTTAGGTTTTTGTCACTCCAGCAACCCCACAATTAGTAGCCAAATACACGATGCATTTCCCTAGGCCCATAAATGGTGAAGTATCATGTAGTCGACGTTCACATGACACCACTAGAAGAATAACACCACAACTTAAATATCAAACCATTAAATATTACTCAACATTACTTCACTACTAACAACTTGACTTCTCCCATGCCCTCAACAACAACACGAACTACTCACAAGACATCATATGTATCATAATCAGAGGTGATATAATGGATGGTAACAACCTGGTCATAAAGTGCAAACACCGATAAATCTCACAAGCATCAACTACTAACAAGTAATCCACACCGGGCGAGAGATCTAATGTAAAACAATGATAGAGGCGCCTAATTGTTACAGCGGGATGACGGTGGATGATGAGGTTGATGGTGCTGGTGGTGGTGATGATGATGCTGCCGATCTTGATGATGCCCAGAGTGATGACGATGATGATGGCGATGATTTCCCCTCTCCGGAGACGAATTTCCCTGGCAGATTTCTCCCTGCCAGAGAGCTTTTATCTCTCGGGTGTTTCCGCCCCGAGGCTGCGGCGGAATAATTCTTCGATGATAGTCTGGGGCTTAGGGTTCCCTTGGGGCCAAGTACATGAAAGATATCCTCCAGAGGTGGGCCAGGGTGGCCACACCACCTGTTGGCGCGGCCAGGGGCACGCCACCTCATGGTATGGGCCCCTGGTGGCCCCCTCCGGCTCCCCTTCTGGCTGGACTGCTCCTCTAAACTTCTAAGACACCCCTGGTGTCCCCTTCTTCTTCTGATCTTCTAAATCATGGTATCTCGACGGTGCTTTTTTCCATCAGATTTCTGGTCCCGATGTTTATTCTCCAAAAATTATGAAACATGCAAAATAAGATGAAATAACATAAGGGATGCATCATAACATAAAAAATATATCGATGACTAACAGAAAATTATGATATAAAATAGTGATGCAAAATGGACGTATCACATGCTGGAAAACAAGAAGGAGCAGCTGGAAAACAGAAGCCACAAGCTGGAAAACAAGATGGAGCTGCTGGAAAAGAAGGGAGAAATGGATGGAAAACATCAAGGGGGAGCACCACACCTTGTGGATGCGCCATAGAAAGAGTCCTAGTAGTTTAGGAGAAGTGGACCTGCGAGTCCTTATTTCATAGGATTCTTATTTAAATTTCGGATTGTAATAAAAGGGGGGATAGAGTCCCACCCAAACACAACTAGGGGGGTGCGCCCCACCTCTTTGGTCGCACCCCTTCCCCTCATAAATAGCTAGCCATTGCGCCCCAAATAGTTTAGACTATGTTATAGAAAAATACCCCCTTAGCTACTAGATCGAATTGCTTTGTAAGCTTTCATCTTGAAGTAAAGTGATATGGGGTGGCCCAATCTTCTCAATGAGCTTCTCTCTCTTTTTGTGGATTTTCTGGATTTTGTGATAACTAGTGCTACACTGAGACCTCTCACTTGGATGACCCTATTGCCAGATGCAACAACAATCAAGCCCTTTGGATATTCTCAACTACACACTCTTGCACAAGTAATCAAAGATCACAAGTGGTCGTGTATCCTCCTATTCCCAATGGAATAACAAGATATCAACAAGTTTGCAATGGTAAACTTCAAGATGAATGCTTAGCAGCAATGCAATCTAGAGGCTAGGGTTTTCTTTGGTTTAAACTGGATCTACCTCCACAGCTCGCAGGAAGGGAGTATATAAAGGGGAGGGGTGCGACCACTGTCGCACCCGGACTTCTAAAGGATACTCGCCGTTCCGTTGAACAGTAGTAGACTGGATTACGGGGCTTACCGGCACCCGCGTCCTCTTACGAGTAGGCCAACACACGTATGTGTGACAACCAAGCCCTATCTGTTCATCGTCGACGTAAACTATCCCATAGAAATCAGGATACTACCATTGACGTACTTCATACCATACACACATGGTACGTCAACGGATTGTAACAGAATGATAGCACAACATATCTCTAAGACACAAAAGATTGAAATAAGTTGCAAATAGCTCTCACTAGAGCAGAGATAGCAAAATACAATCATCCAGAGGACACATGTCCCAACATAACATCATTACATCTCAGCGGAAGCATTCAAGGGGTCTGAGTACAGACAAATCCAAATAGGCTTAAGAAGCCGGAAACTGAAAGACAAACGGAGCCCATCCAAGTAATCTCGGATCCTGCCCGGGTCCGCTACCTACTCGTCAGCAGCCTCGTCAAACTCCACGTAGTACCCGTCACCTGGATCCTCGTAAGCGTAGTCTGCGGAAACCACAGCCCCAAAGGGGTCAGTACATAGACGTACTGGCAAGAAAGACTCATAGTTCACCAAAGGGTAGCCCGTCAACACCAAGCACCGATGCCTTGGGTTCAACGGAGGAAAGGGGATATACAAGATGCTGCAACTGGCTGCGCTAACCAACTACAGAGATCCTACCACTTCCGGCAAACAGAAAGGAGATAAGATCGAGTATTGTAACCAACTAAAGGATAACTACAAACAAACCCATCCTGGATCTCGCCCCTTATCCAAAGAAGCAATCCGAGGATAACTCACACAGTTGGAATAAGGATGAATCAAGTTATTGTGTCAATAAGCCTATTACTAGTCAAGTTGTTAATCATTGGGTGAGAAATTGTGAATCATTAGGTTTAAGTTGTCCTGAGTACTTGTTAGCCAGTACTTTCACAAAGTTAACCATAACCGCGGAAAACACGGCTTCTCGAGAAGATTTATCCTGCAGGGTTGCACCAATTTGGCCGTACACGTAAGAATACCCCGCCAGATGGGATGCCTCCCACCAAGCGTGGCACTCAACACAACTCAACTCTTCTTCGCATCAAGCCCAAAGCACCTTGGGCGCACGGCTAATCAAGCCCCGAAGAAAAGGGACCCTCATAGCACTCTAAGACCGTGTCCCCCTATATGCCGACTACAAAGGTTCCACCCTGCGCTGGGCTCGCAAAAACATGCATGCGGCAAATGGAAAACACGAACTAAATGAGGCGATTTGGACGAGATGCGAATCGAATCAAATTGAGGGGGGCGCCCATACTCGCTTCCCACATGCGGGTAGTGCGCTCATCATGGATCAGTAGACAAGACCCTTTTCCTATTAGGGTCGACACTAGCAGGCCTCAAAACCACAAAGGGCCTCCTGCCGGTGCCTTATCATCAAATTATTATTTAACAATAACATTAGCATGATTGATTGATTAAACATCGAGCCCCCCAGAACATAATGAATTAGTAACAGAAAGTAACGGGTAACAGACTCGAGCAAAACAACCTAAGCATGCTAGTAAGACACTGGCTCAATCAATGGGGTTGTAGGAGGGGTGGTGAGGCAATATCAGGGTTAAGGGATTCATGTGATAGGTTCGTAACAGAAACAACTACACATAGGGCTAGCAAAATAGACAACGGAAAGTATCGGTAACCAATGTTGAAAGGAACACAGTGGTTCATGTGAGTGATAACTTGCCTGCAAACTCAGCAGCCGGGTACTGATCCTCAGAAGGGGTGCTGTAAAGATCGTCTGTCTCAACGTTGTCGTCTATTCGAGAAGAAGCAAACAAACAAGACAGAAATAAAAACAATCAATATCATTGCATAGTGCACAATCATGGGATGATGCATGTCAATTTAATAGATGCATCAAAATAAACTAAGTGACATGGTAACACAATTTAAATGGACCCATATGCAATGAGATTGCATATGGAAAAGGTCCATGAATTAAGTGGGAACAAATGATCTATAATTGACTACCATGTGAAAGTTTGCTTAGAATGATGCATGCATGATGATAACAACAAAATAACAACAATAGATGCAAGTGGAAAAGGAATTTAACAAGTTTGGAAATTATTTATTAAATTTGGAAATTTTGGGTTACTTAAACATGTCACACAAGCATTTGTTGTTTTCATCAATTTAAAGTGTTCAAAACAAATAACAAAATTCATATTTGAAAAGAATACCAAATTTTAGTTGGATTACATGTTTCAAAAATTGAAATAGGAGTTAGGATGAATTTATTATGACTTAAACATTATTAAACAAATTTTAAATGAATTTAAAACAAGTTTGATTTTTATTTGAATTTTATTTGTTCAAAACATAAATTCAAACTCAATTTGAAAAGTTCATACTTTTCAAGTTTGAAAACATATTTTGCATGTTCAAAAATAATTTATTTTGAGCAAGTTATGATTTTAGCAAAATTTAAATGAATTAAACAAGGATTAAATTATTTAGGCAATTTAAATTATTCAAACCCTGAAACAAAATTTATATTTGAGAAGGTTATTTGAAATAGCATGGAAAACATATTTTATTTGCATTATTTGGAATTAGTATGAATTACTTATGATTTTTTGCAAATTGCAATTGAATTATTTGAATTCAAATTTGAATGGCATTTTGAAAATTCAAAACAGGAAACAAATGGTACCAATGGGTAGAGAATTAAATTTAGACCAGTGCACATATTTTATTTTTATTATTTGAGTTTATAAAATGAAAGTTATTGTCAAATTACTTTCAGGGACCAAACTGCAATTTTTGAGGGACTGGTTTTAAAACAGAAACGTGCAGGAATTAATTTGTTACCGCGTAGGTATCTAACCACAGCCACTGCCAGTGGGCCACGGGCCTACGTGGTGCTGTGTGGCAGCACAGCTGGCCACCACGCCCACAGACGGGTGGGCCACAGCTTAGGGGAAAAATCCCCAAAAAAAGGTGGGCGCTGCGGGGACCGAACCCACGACCAAGCGCTGCGCTCAGTTGGGCGTTACCACTGCGGTGGTTTTTCGTTCTCTGTCAGATAGGGGTGCACTGGGAGGATATTGTTCCATGCTCTCGCTAACTGAACTTTGCAGTTTAGAACTGCACCACCTGACGGCGACATGGGCAGCCAGGGTACACCGGCGGCGAGCGCTGGCTACTGACGTGCTGCTGCTGCATGTGGGTGCGCGATGCGTGCAGGGAGGGGCCGTGAGCAGCAGGGAACAGAGGAGAAGGAGGGTGCTTACAGCGGGTGACCGTCGTCGACAGAAACAGGGAGGAGGTCGACGGGGAGCAGTGGCTGTCGACGGCGAGGAGGTGGCGACCACGGCTCCAAAGACTCCCTCCTGGAAACGACGATGGCGAGGACAGTGCGGTGATCTCGTCCCAGGAAAAAGGGAGGCTCGACGGCGAGTAGAACGGCGGCGGGGAAACTTCTTCAGGTACCGGCCATGGCGGACAGCGATGGTTCAGATGTTGGGGTGACGCAACGGGGAAGAAAAGAAGCGGCTTTCGCCGGGAAACAGAGGGGGAGCTCACCAGGAGGGTGTTGCTGTAGCGGATCGGGGTCGAGGAGGACGACGGCGAGCTGGAGGTGGAGATGTTCAGTCACGGCCGAGGTAGACGAAGGAGGCAGGCGGCGATCCTGGGGCTCCTCGGGCCCAGCTGACGCTCGGAGAAGGAGGACGGAGTCGAGGAGGCTCGGTTGCAGGGGCTAGCTTGCCCGGAGACGCCCCATGCCGAGCTGTCGACGGCGAGCACCTTGCTCTGCTCCCACTCCGGTTCAGGGAAGACAGGGATCAGGGGGGAGAAGAAAAAGGACGGCGGCGGCTGTGAGGAGGGCTAGGGCTAGCAGGTGGGTTGGAGGTGGGTTTTTAAGGAGGAGCTCGAGCTGTACGGCCGGCGATCGGGTGGAGGAGGAGGCGATCGGGTGGAGGAGATTCAGTCGTACGCAGGGTGACGTCGGGGGGGAGGTAGACGACAAGCAGCAAGGTGGGCTGTGGGCTGCGTTTCTCCCCCCCCCCTTGAACCGTTTTTCTTTTTATTATTTTTGGCTTTTCTGTTTTTTTTGCAGCAAAACTAATTGGAAGAAAAAGGTAGGTTTTAGGTTAGTAAAAATTTGGAAAAAAATATGGTTAGCTTAGTTTTTATCATAGCAACTAGTTGCTAACTTTTATTTTCCAAAAGTTTTCAAATTGAAATGAATTTTCTTATTAAATGAATATTATTGAAAACAACATCTTAATAGGGTGAACCCTATTATTTAGTTAGAACAAAAGAGTTGATTGGTTTTTGGAGATTTTCATATATTCAAGTTGGTGCTGTTTGAAAGTTGTTGGTTTGAATTTTGAATAATTTGATAATTAATTGATTAATATTGGAAACAATGTTTTTATTAGGGTGACCCCTAGTGATTAAATAGAACAAATGTGATTAGAATTTGTTTGTATTTTATAATTTTCAAATGAGGTGCTGTTTGAAGATGCTTTGAATTTGAAAGCAATTTGGGATTAATTAATTGAAATAAAAGCACTATTTTATTAGTTGATCAACTATGGAGTAATTGAAACAAAAGTTTGTTTGAGTTGAACTTTTATTTGAAAAATGTTGTAACATGACAAGTATGAAACACATCATTTGAATTTGTTTGAAATTCAATTATGAAAACAGAATAAAACAGATGCAAAACAAATAGTAACAAATGCAAACAAGGGAAATAAACATGATGACATGATGCAATACTTTAATTAAACAGGAATCAAACATTCTAGGGGTATTTTCATACTTGGGATGTTACAAAACGCCCCCCCTTGAAGGAATCGCGCCCCGAGATTCCTTACTGAGAAACGAAAAGGTCCGGATACTTCTTTCGAAGATCCTCTTCGGTCTCCCACGTTGCCTCTTTATCGGAATGATGCGACCACCGCACTTTCAAGAACTTGGTGCTCTTGTTGCGAGTCTTACGCTCGGTCTCATCGAGAATACGAATAGGGTGCTCCTCATAAGATAGATCATCTTGCAGTTCATTGGAATCATGATCAACTGCACGATCGGATCTTGAAACACTTCTTGAGCTGTGACACGTGGAACACATCGTGCACCTTGGATAGTTTTTCTGGAAGTTCAAGACGATAGGCATTTTCCGCACGTCTTGAGAGAATGTTGAAAGGACCAATGTATCTTGGTGCAAGCTTTCCTTTCACACCAAAACGATGAGTGCCTCTGAGGGGAGTTACACGGAGATATGCCTTGTCACCAGGTGCATAGATCATATCCCTGTGCTTGCTGTCATAGTAGCTCTTCTGACGAGACTGAGCAATCTTGTGGTTGTCACGAATGATACAAACTTTCTCCTCGGCTTCCTTAACAATGTCAGGGCCTAAGAGTGAACGTTCACCAGCTCCAGACCAATTGATTGGACTCCTGCATCTGCGGCCATAGAGTGCTTCAAATGGTGCCATGCCTAGGCTTGCCTGGTAGCTGTTGTTGTAGGAGAATTCAGCATATGGAAGGCAATCCTCCCATTTCATGCCAAAAGAGAGACCACATGCTCTGAGCATATCCTCGAGAATCTGATTGACTCTTTCGACTTGCCCCTGAGACTGAGGGTGATAAGCTGTGCTGAACAGCAGTTTGGTGCCCAATGCATCTTGAAAGCTTTTCCAGAAATGAGAAGTGAATATGCTTCCACGGTCTGAGCTTATTTCCAATGGAACACCATGAAGAGGAACGATCCTTGCTGTGTAGAGCTCTGCTAACTGGCTAGCTGAGATAGTTTCCTTGACAGCAAAGAAGTGAGCTACTTTAGTGAGACGATCAATAACAACGAAGAATGCATCGTTGCCCTTCTTGGACTTTGGAAACCCAGTGACGAAGTCCATTTCAATCATGTCCCACTTCCACTCAGGAATTTTTAGAGGTTGGAGTAGACCTGCTGTTTTCTGATGGACTGCCTTAACACGTTGACAAACATCGCATTCAGAAACGTATTGAGCAATTTCACGTTTCATGCCAGGCCACCAATACAGAGTCTTAAGATCCTGGTACATCTTTGTACTTCCAGGGTGGATGGAGAGAGGAGTTTCATGAGCCTCCTTGAGAATGATATCTTTGAGACTTTGAATCTGAGGAATTGCAATGCGTCCTTCGAAGAACACAGTTCCCTTGTCATCAATTGAGAAGGACTTGAATTTATCATTGCCTTCTTTGATGTGCTCTAGAATCTTCTTGATTTCAGCATCACGAAGTTGTTCAGAACAAATCTTGTCCTCGAGAGCTAGCAAGGTAACATTGAGGGACCAGACCCAGGTTCAGCTTCTGGAATTCTTCATGAAGTGGAGGTTGGCTTTCCATGATCATGAGATTATTGCAATAGGACTTGCGACTGAGAGCATCGGCCATAACATTAGCCTTGCCTGGAGTGTAAGAAATGGTGAGATCAAAGTCTTTAATCTTTTCAATCCATCTCCTTTGCCTGAGGTTTAGATCTGGCTGAGTGAAGATGTATTTCAGACTCTTATGATCGGAAAAGATTTCAGTTTTGTTACCCAACAAGTATTGTCTCCATTTCTTGAGGGCAAACACAACTGCTGCAAGTTCCAGATCATGTGTGGGATAGTTTTTCTCATGTGCATTCAACTGACGTGAAGCATAAGCCACAACTTGACGTTCTTGCATAAGAACTGCACCTAGACCTTGGAGAGATGCATCGCAGAATATCTGGAAAGGTTTCTTAGTATCTGGGCCAACCAGAACTGGAGTAGAAGTGAGTTTAGTCTTGAGGAGATTGAAACTTTCATCACACTGTGGAGTCCAAACGAACTTCTTGTCCTTCTTTGTGAGATCAGTGAGAGGTTTGGCAATCTTGGAAAAGTTTTGGACAAAACGACGGCAATAGCTAGCCAAGCCAAGAAAACTTCTGACTTGCTTCACCGTCTTAGGAGGTTTCCAATCAACAATTGCCTTAACCTTTTCTGGGTCAATGGCTATGCCTTTGGCAGAGATGATATGACCAAGGTAAGCAACTTCTGGAATCCATAACTCACATTTTGAGAACTTGGCATATAGACGATGCTCGCTAAGTTTCATGAGAGTGAGACGAAGGTGTTCTCCATGCTCTTCCTCGGATTTGGAGTAGACTAGAATGTCATCAAGATATACCACAACGAACTTGTCGAGGTATTCATGGAAGACAGAATTCATGAGTCTTGAGAACGTCGCCGGTGCATTGGTGAGACCAAAGGACATGACGGTGTATTCATATAGACCGTACCGAGTGGTGAAAGCTGTTTTAGGAATATCTTCCTTTCTGATCTTTATTTGATGGTAACCCATCCTCAAGTCCAACTTTGAGAATATTGAGGCTCCAGCAAGTTGATCAAAAAGATCATCGATACGAGGAATTGGATACTTGTTTTTGATGGTTTTCTCGTTGAGAGGACGATAGTTAACCACGAGTCTTTTTGTTTGATCCTTCTTGGCAACAAACAGAGTTGGGCAACCCCAAGCGGAGGAACTAGGCTGAATGTAACCTTTCTCCATGTACATATCAATTTGCTCCTTCAACAATTTCAGTTCAGGAGGAGCTATCTTGTATGGATGCTTAGAGATTGGAGCAGTACCTGGTTCAAGCTCGATCACGAACTCAACTGCTCTGTCCGGAGGCATCCCTGGCAACTCTTCTGGAAAGACGTCAGGGAATTCACAAACCACCGGAACATTTTCAATTGCAGGAAGGGGTTTTGCATCGAGGTTGAACAGCTGAACAGAACTTGATCCATATGGAGAATAGACTATCTGGCCAGAAGGGTGGGATAGAGTTATTGACTTTTGAGCACAGTCAATTTTAGCTTCGTGGGTCTTCAACCAATCCATACCCAGAATGACATCAATGTCAGAATTTCCCAGCAACATGAGTGAAGCAAGGAATATGCGGCCTCCAATTAGGATCTGATTGTCCTTACTTATCTTGGAAGTCAACATTTTAGATCCCGGAGAGTGAACAGAGATTTGACTGCTTAGTGGAACCAGAACTAGGTTGTAAGCTGTTGCAAAGATCTTTGACACAAAAGAATGCGATGCTCCGGTATCAAACAACACTTTAGCTGGAAAAGAGTTTACGGGTAATATACCGAGAACGACGTCAGCAGCTTCCTCAGCTTTGTCGGCCTTGATATGATTCACCCTCGCGGTCCTCCCGATAGGCCTGTTGTTGGAGTTGAAGGCTTTAGCCGGGGGAGCACGAACCATTGCCTGGTTGGTGTTGGGGCGAGGTGGTGGAGGTAGCTGCCTCTGAGTGCACTTATCAGCGTAGTGTCCAGTCTCCTTGCACTTGTAGCAAGTGACGACACGAGGAGGACCTGGCCTTGGCTGCCCCATTGGAACCCTCTGACTCTGCGTCTGAGCTGGGTTGGGTCGGCAGGGAGCAAAGCCTGGAGAAGCTTGGGCATATGGAGCCCGAGTGACAGCAGCATTTGGCACCCAGATGCGGCGTTTCTGCGGAGGGGTGGTCATGTTGGAGGAGGAACCACCCTCACGCGAGTGCTTGCGGGACTCCTCGAACGCCTTGCGCCCATTTTCCTCATTGAGCGCGGTGTTCACGAGCTCCTCGAAGTCCTTGCACTTGATGTTGGTGAGAGCGTACTTCAGTTCCGGGTTAAAACCTCGGCGGAACCTTGCCATCTTCTTAGCTTCAGTGGACACCTCATCACCAGCGTATCGAGCGAGACGATTGAACTCGTTCTGATAGCCAATGACGTCCAGCTTGCCCTGCTTGAGAGAGCAAAACTCCTCACGCATCCTTTCCATGAGACCATCTGGGATGTGGTGCTTCAGGAAGGCATCCTTGAAACATCCCCAGGTGATAGGATAGCCAGCTCTCATGGTCTGGTAGTTCTCCCACCAAGTAGCTGCCTGACCCTTCAGTAGGTAGGTGGCATACTTGACTTTGTCTTCCTCACCAACGTGAGCAATGTCCAGAGCCCTGGCCATCTCCCTAATCCAGTCATCAGCATCCAGAGGCTCCCGTGTTGCCACGAAAGATCTCGGACACATACTGAGGAACTCCTTGATACTGACCAGTGGAGCATTCTGGTTGTTGTGCTGGTTAGCCTGGAACTGGGCCATCTGAGCCACGACCTGAGTCATCTGAGTCAACAGCTCCGTGATCGGAGGTGGTTCAGGCGGGTTGCTCCTTGTTGGCGGCATCCTGAATAGACATGCATTTTAGCACAACAACAGAAAAAGGATAGACATGGTAACCGAAGGAGAGATTATTCTGACGCATGAATAGATAACCAACAGGTACATCATCACATGTTCAAATACATAAGAATATCCAACACACCAATACATGGTTCGAAAGACAAAGGATAACTAAACATAGCTAGGAATGGATACATCGGTACTCCCATGCTCATCACGCAGGACGGCGGTGAGTAGTACGACGAGAGATACGGTGAGGAGGAATCCCACGAAAGTAGGTAGAACGACGATCCACGTAGATCGGGACTGCTCTGAGAGCGACTCTCGGTGTGGTGAAGTAGAAAGCGTCGTCTCCATGTGCTCCAAAGCGGGGAATCCCAGTGTAACCAGCTCCGAGGTTGAGGAGTGGACCTCTGATCGGCTCGTAACCTCCAGCATCTGGCAGACGACGACCAACTGGCTGATCGAAACGTGCAAAGCGCTCATCTCCAACAAAGTCTGTGGTGTACGTCGCCAGACGATTCAAATCAAGGTAGAGCTGCTCCCTAACTGAGACCAACTCCTGAGAAAGTGTGGTGGCAACAGCGTCACTGTGCCTCACAAACTGAGCGGTGGTGTGCAGCCTGGTGTTATCATGCTCGTAGACATCCAGGTTGTCGTAGAGAGTGAAGTGAGCTCCCTCCGAAGTGATGTAACCACGGGGGATGTGGCGATAGATAGAATCGTCAAATCCCCAGTAGTCAGCACGAAGGACGGTGAGACTCACATAAGCTGCCTGCTGCACGGCCATATCCACTGTGGAACCTACTGCCTCGTAGCGGTGGACAACGCTCATGCCATCATCTGACAGAATGTAGACGATAGCCTGGTAGTAGGTCTGGTCAAACTCTCGCTGCTGCTCGTAGACCTGGTACTCTGGTGCCCAACGGAACCCCAGATAAGTGACCATGTCTCTCAGCATCTCCGGATAACCGGCGGTGCTCTCACAACGAGTCATCCGAACCACCTGCGGGAAGAACATGAGATCCATCTGCAGATGATCGGGGAAGTTTTGATTAGACGTCGGTAGAGAACTGAAGTGGAAAACAACAACAAGGTTTCAACGGACGATAAGGATGTTTTTAAAGAACAGGATATTGAAGCAACATCGGGAAACACGAGACCAAAAACTGCTGAGGTACTACGGAGAACCCAAAACACGTGAAATCCTAACTTGAAAGTTTAGGTGAGAAGAGAAAACAACGTTGCACTTCCTTACCAGAAAAGGGTGGGTGGGTGGGGAAAGAAGAAAAATGGCAGAATTCCTACTCTCACGTTTCATTTTTCCTATATAGCTACAAAAATAGTGTCTATACTTAACTGCGACCAGTAAAAGGGATCCTACAGGCACACAGGCTCTGATACCATTTGTCGCACCCGGACTTCTAAAGGATACTCGCCGTTCCGTTGAACAGTAGTAGACTGGATTACGGGGCTTACCGGCACCCGCGTCCTCTTACGAGTAGGCCAACACACGTATGTGTGACAACCAAACCCTATCTGTTCATCGTCGACGTAAACTATCCCAAAGAAATCAGGATACTACCATTGACGTACTTCATACCATACACACATGGTACGTCAACGGATTGTAACAGAATGATAGCACAACATATCTCTAAGACACAAAAGATTGAAATAAGTTGCAAATAGCTCTCACTAGAGCAGAGATAGCAAAATACAATCATCCAGAGGACACGTGTCCCAACATAACATCATTACATCTCAGCGGAAGCATTCAAGGGGTCTGAGTACAGACAAATCCAAATAGGCTTAAGAACCCGGAAACTGAAAGACAAACGGAGCCCATCCACGTAGTCTCGGATCCTGCCCGGGTCCGCTACCTACTCGTTAGCAGCCTCGTCAAACTCCACGTAGTAGCCGTCACCTGGATCCTCATAAGCGTAGTCTGCGGAAACCATAGCCCCAAAGGGTTCAGTACATAGACGTACTGGCAAGAAAGACTCACAGTTCACCAAAGGGTAGCCCGTCAACACCAAGCACCGATGCCTTGGGTTCAACGGAGGAAAGGGGATATACAAGATGCTGCAACTGGCTGCGCTAACCAACTACAGAGATCCTACCACTTCCGGCTAACAGAAAGGAGATAAGATCGAGTATTGTAACCAACTAAAGGATAACTACAAACAAACCCATCCTGGATCTCGCCCCTTATCCAAAGAAGCAATCCGAGGATAACTCACACAGTTGGAATAAGGATGAATCAAGTTATTGTGTCAATAAGCCTATTACTAGTCAAGTTGTTAATCATTGGGTGAGAAATTGTGAATCATTAGGTTTAAGTTGTCCTGAGTATTTGTTAGCCAGTACTTTCACCAAGTTAACCATAACCGCGGAAAACACGGCTTCTCGAGAAGATTTATCCTGCAGGGTTGCACCAATTTGGCCGTACACGTAAGAATACCCCGCCAGATGGGATGCCTCCCACCAAGCGTGGCACTCAACACAACTCAACTCTTCTTCGCATCAAGCCCAAAGCACCTTGGGCGCACGGCTAATCAAGCCCCGAAGGAAAGGGACCCTCATAGCACTCTAAGACCGTGTCCCCCTATATGCCGACTACAAAGGTTCCACCCTGCGCTGGGCTCGCAAAAACATGCATGCGGCAAATGGAAAACACGAACTAAATGAGGCGATTTGGACGAGATGCGAATCGAATCAAATTGAGGGGGGCGCCCATACTCGCTTCCCACATGCGGGTAGTGCGCTCATCATGGATCAGTAGACAAGACCCTTTTCCTATTAGGGTCGACACTAGCAGGCCTCAAAACCACAAAGGGCCTCCTGCCGGTGCCTTATCATCAAATTATTATTTAACAATAACATTAGCATGATTGATTGATTAAACATCGAGCCCCCCAGAACATAATGAATTAGTAACAGAAAGTAACGGGTAACAGACTCGAGCAAAACAACCTAAGCATGCTAGTAAGACACTGGCTCAATCAATGGGGTTGTAGGAGGGGTGGTGAGGCAATATCAGGGTTAAGGGATTCATGTGATAGGTTCGTAACAGAAACAACTACACATAGGGCTAGCAAAATAGACAACGGAAAGTATCGGTAACCAATGTTGAAAGGAACACAGTGGTTCATGTGAGTGATAACTTGCCTGCAAACTCAGCAGCCGGGTACTGAGCTAGATCCTCAGAAGGGGTGCTGTAAAGATCGTCTGTCTCAACGTCGTTGTCTATTCGAGAAGAAGCAAACAAACAAGACAGAAATAAAAACAATCAATATCATGGCATAGTGCACAATCATGGGATGATGCATGTCAATTTAATATATGCATCAAAATAAACTAAGTGACATGGTAACACAATTTAAATGGACCCATATGCAATGAGATTGCATATGGAAAAGGTCCATGAATTAAGTGGGAACAAATGATCTATAATTTACTACCATGTGAAAGTTTGCTTAGCATGATGCATGCATGATGATAACAACAAAATAACAACAATAGATGCAAGTGGAAAAGGAATTTAACAAGTTTGGAAATTATTTATTAAATTTGGAAATTTTGGGTTACTTAAACATGTCACACAAGCATTTGTTGTTTTCATCAATTTAAAGTGTTCAAAACAAATAACAAAATTCATATTTGAAAAGAATACCAAATTTTAGTTGGATTACATGTTTCAAATATTGAAATAGGAGTTAGGATGAATTTATTATGACTTAAACATTATTAAACAAATTTTAAATGAATTTAAAACAAGTGTGAATTTTATTTGAATTTTATTTGTTCAAAACATAAATTCAAACTCACATTTGAAAAGTTCATACTTTTCTAGTTTGAAAACATATTTTGCATGTTAAAAAATAATTTATTTTGAGCAAGTTATGATTTTAGCAAAATTTAAATGAATTAAACAAGGATTAAATTATTTAGGCAATTTAAATTATTCAAACCCTGAAACAAAATTTATATTTGAGAAGGTTATTTGAAATAGCATGGAAAACATATTTTATTTGTATTATTTGGAATTAGTATGAATTACTTATGAATTTTTGCAAATTGCAATTGAATTATTTGAATTCAAATTTGAATGGCATTTTGAAAATTCAAAACAGGAAACAAATGGTACCAATGGGTAGAGAATTAAATTTAGACCAGTGCACATATTTTATTTTTATTATTTGAGTTTATAAAATGAAAGTTATTGTCAAATTACATTCAGGGACCAAACTGCAATTTTTTAGGGACTGGTTTTAAAACAGAAACGTGCAGGAATTAATTTGTTACCGCGTAGGTATCTAACCACAGCCACTGCCAGTGGGCCACGGGCCTACGTGGTGCTGTGTGGCAGCACAGCTGGCCACCACGCCCACAGACGGGTGGGCCACAGCTTAGGGGAAAAATCCCCAAAAATAGGTGGGCGCTGCGGGGACCGAACCCACGACCAAGCGCTGCGCTCAGTTGGGCGTTACCACTGCGGTGGTTTTTCGTTCTCTGTCAGATAGGGGTGCACTGGGAGGATATTGTTCCATGCTCTCGCTAACTGAACTTTGCAGTTTAGAACTGCACCACCTGACGGCGACATGGACAACCAGGGTATACCGGCGGCGAGCGCTGGCTACCGACGTGCCGCTGCTGCATGTGGTTGCGCGATGCATGCAGGGAGGTGCCGTGAGCAGCAGGGAACAGAGGAGAAGGAGGGTGCTTACCGCGGGGTGACCGTCGTCGACAGAAAACAGGGAGGAGGTCGACGGGGAGCAGTGGCTGTCGACGGCGAGGAGGAGGCGACCACGGCTCCAAAGACTCCCTCCTGGAAACGACGATGACGAGGACAGTGCGGTGATCTCGTCCCCGGGAAGAGGGAGGATCGACGGCGAGTAGATCGTCGGTGGGGAACTCCTTCAGGTAGCGGCCATGGCGGACAGCGGGGGTTCAGACGTTGGGGTGACGCAACGGGGAAGAAAAGAGGTGGCTTTCGCCGGGAAACAGAAGGGGAGCTCACCGGGAGGGTGTTGCTGTAGCGGATCGGGGTCGAGGAGGACGACGGCGAGCAGGAGGTGGAGATGTTCAGTAACGGCCGAGGTAGACGAAGGAGGCAGGCGGCGATCCTGGGGCTCCTCGGGCCCAGCTGATGCTCGGAGAAGGAGGAAGGAGTCGGGGAGGCTCGGTTGCAGGGACTAGCGTGCCCGGAGACGCCCCATGCCGAGCTGTCGACGGCGAGCACCTTGCTCTGCTCCCGCTCCGGTTCAGAGAAGACAGGGACCAGGGGGAGGAAAAGAAAAAGACGGCGGCGGCTGTGAGGAGGGCTAGGGCTAGCAGATGCTCGGGGGGTGGTTATAAGGGTGGCCTCGAGCTCGTACGGCCAGCCATCGGGTGGAGGAGGAGGCGATCGGGTGGTGGCGATGGATTCGTACGCAGGGTGACGTCGGGGGGGAGGTAGACGACAAGCAGCAAGGTGGGCTGCGTTTCTCCCCCCCCCCATTGAACCATTTTTCTTTTTATTATTTTTGGCTTTTCTGTTTTTTTTTGCAGCAAAACTAATTGGAAGAAAAAGGTAGGTTTTAGGTTAGTAATAATTTGGAAAAAAATATGGTTAGCTTAGTTTTTATCATAGCAACTAGTTGCTAACTTTTATTTTCCAAAAGTTTTCAAATTACCTGCTGTTTATGATTTAAACCAAATTTGAAATGAATTTTCTTATTAAATGAATATTATTGAAAACAACATCTTAATAGGGTGAACCCTATTATTTAGTTAGAACAAAAGAGTTGATTGGTTTTTGGAGATTTTCATATATTCAAGTTGGTGCTGTTTGAAAGTTGTTGGTTTGAATTTTGAATAATTTGATAATTAATTGATTAATATTGGAAACAATGTTTTTATTAGGGTGACCCCTAAGATTAAATAGAACAAAAGTGATTAGAATTTGTTTGGTATTTTTATAATTTTCAAATGAGATGCTGTTTGAAGATGCTTTGAATTTGAAAGCAATTTGGGATTACTTAATTGAAATAAAATCACCATTTTATTAGTTGATCAAATATGGAATAATTGGAAACAAAAGGTTGTTTGAATTGAACTTTTATTTGAAAATGTTGTAACATGACAAGTATGAAACACATCATTTGAATTTGTTTGAAATTCAATTATGAAAACAGAACAAAAACAGATGCAAAACAAATAGTAAACAAATGCAAACAATGAAATAAATATGATGACATGATGCAATACTTTAATTAAACAGGAAATCAAACATTCTAGGGGTATTTTCATACTTGGGATGTTACAACCACAAGGGCTCCCTTGCGCAAGCACCAATCCCTCTTGGACTAGGACTCCTATTAGGACTCTAAGATGGATACAAACCGACCCACTTTAGGGGGTGCGACCAATTATGGTATACAGACCATACCTACTATGAGTAGGATTTTTATATGGCGCGTTGATATTCAATGGGGCGCCCTCCTCTTGTTTTCCTTCTCCCTAAGTGTGGAATAATAAGCTACTCCCTCCGTTCAACAATAGATGACTTCCACATATCTATATATGGATGTACCTAGACACTAAAATATGTCTAGATACATCCATATCTAGATATATGGAAGTCATGTATTGTTGAACGGAGGGAGTAGTAATTGTTTTCCACACTTGCATGATTGTTTTCACCATCTTGCACATTTGTTTTCACCATGGTACATTTGTTTTCACCACTTGTAATCTTGTTTTCCAGCATCTACAAGTTGTTTTCCAGCTCCTCTTGGTTGTTTTCCACCATCATGTTTGTATTATCAATAAAACTGATCATACATAAATGCATAGACTTAGGCAGTATAAAATTCTCACTATCACAAAGATAATAATCTATAAGGAGTGAATTCACCTATTGTTCTAGTCGCTTGGTCCTTGACCTTGTCATAGGTCCAAGTCTCACTTCATCTTGTTTAAGTGGCAATGTACTAGGGATGTCCTCATCATAAAGATCCGTTGCAAATTCTATGTGTTATCATCTATTCCATTGGGAAATACAAGGTACATGACCACTTGTAGTCGGTGGATTACATTGTGCAAGAGTGTGTAGTTGAGAATATCCACAAGGATTGAAAGCTGTTGCATTGGCAATCAGATATCATCCAGGAGAGATCTCAGTGAAACACTAGTTATCATATCAATTTGTGTTGCTCTTTGAGAAGATCGGGCCACCCCATATCAGCCCCCATGCCCGAAAAACCAAGACCTTGTCCGTCCATCCCAGTAGAGTATCTATGGAATGATGTCCTGAGCAATCAGGTCGTCCTCAAGTTTATCCCACTTAGGCATGCTACCCTTGTAGCCAGCTTGCCCCATACGATGGTGATAAATCTTTTTAGCAGCGTTTGCTGCATTTCTTTTAGACCTTGCCAGAGCTTCTTCTGACTTCTTGTACTCAACAAATTCTTACCAGAAAGGTTTTATCTTCTCATACGTTCCAGTGAAATCCGGAGTCTTGTCTTTCTTGATAAAGGCAAGGTGCAATTTTTTCTTCTAGTTGCTAAATTTCTGGGCCATCTTCCTTAAAGTGAACGCTTTGACCAGTTTCTCTAAGGCTTTTTCCTTTCGTTGTAAGATCAATTCAGGATCCTCCTCAATATCATCCACCTCATTCTAACACACCTCTGGCCTCGGTAGGGTGAAATTAGCCATCATCTTTTTTTAAAAGATTTTCTTTGGCTTTGTCGCTGACATATGAGATTCCGGCGGCCTCATGTGGCTTATTCCACTCCCGAATGGTGATCGGGATGTGGTCCCTAACAAGCACTCCGGATTGCTTCACATATTTTTGGGAAACATCTTTGGGAAGCTCTAGTGCGCCGTCTCAAGCGATCTTTTCGATCCTGTACCTTTCATGCTCCTTCAACTTCTTCGTTGCTCTTCGTTTAGTCTTCTTTCCGGTGGATTTGCTAGATCCGGATGGCTAAAATAACAAAGAGTGTTAATACATGTATATCGAAAACATATGCTTCATTTAATTAACGAATATATATATGCACCTCGCTAGAGTTTGTAATTTGTAAGGTTGGACCGGTGCCTTCGACTTCTCTCTCGTGGGAGCCATCGGCTTCTCCATCATCGTCTCCCTCGACGAAGTTGTAAGATTCTCCCTCAATGGAGCCGTCTGTTCGGGCGAGCTCCGGATGTACCTAACCAGAGCTGTTTGTTTGGGCGAGCTCCGGATCTCCCTCACCAAAGTTATTCATCCACTGGGCGACATCAGGGTCTCCCCCAGCCCCGCAGGTAAAATACGTGAGCATGTCTTCCGCATCTTTGTCTCTGATGTTTGGGCCCATACTTCCTGCAAATTCAGATTCAAATAATGCCTCATTTTGAACTTTGTCAAACATGTTTGAAAATAGCATAAAGAGGTAGGGTTTATTTTTCTGAACATTTTGGTTATTTTTTCATAATTT
Organism: Alopecurus myosuroides; assembly: GCA_028641055.1. NCBI lineage: Eukaryota > Viridiplantae > Streptophyta > Magnoliopsida > Poales > Poaceae > Alopecurus > Alopecurus myosuroides. Next base: position 368,526,550 of record CM054057.1, on the reverse strand, counting down.
TTGAAATAACAGATTAAAAGTTATTTAATTTATAAGATTAAATCAATTCTGGAATTTATAATTACAATGGGGCCACATGTCAGTGTCTTTTCTTTTCATTAAACATTTTCTAAAAAGGAAAAAAGGACTATGATGTCATCGTGAGGCATGCATGAAGTCAGCGAGGAGCAACCCCACGGGATTGAACCAAATCGACGAATTCGTCGGTTTAGACTTGAAATTGACGGGCTGGGGGGATGCAGCGTGTTGCGGTGAGCATTTTGGTAGCGGGGCCGGGACAAAATGGTCGCCAGAATTGCTCCGGCGAGCAAGCTCCACGGCGGCCGAGGGAGGCGCTTGACGGCGGCGGGGTTTCCGGCCACGGGGGAGAGAGGGGAGGGTACCAGGAGGAAGGCCGGCTCACTAGGAACGTGATGGAGAGGACCAAGGGGCCGGGGAAGGCGAGCAACAACGGCGCCGTGCGGTGGGAGCCGGCAGCCAGAGGCGGAGAAGACGGCTGGGCGCATCGCGGGCGAAGGCGGAGCAGCCTGCCAGCATCGTGCGGGAGCGGGGGAGGCGCAACCTGCTGGCGTCGTGCGAGGACGGCGTGCGGGGACCCCTCCTCGATCTCCTCTGTGATTTTGGGTAGTAGGGGGAGAGGAAGGAAGCCGAAAACTGCTAAGTGTTGGGCATCCGTCCCGGTTATTGCCAACAACCGGAATGAATGACCCATTCGTACCGGTTGTTGGCAATAACCGAGACGGATGCCCCCATTCAACCGGGGCGGATGCCCTGGCCACTAGAATGGCGCGAAGAGGGTCATTAGTCCCGGTTGTTTGCATCAACCAGGATGAATGCCCTGTTTAAAAAAATCATATTTGGGTACAAAGCGGCGCGGTTCGAGCGTCCTCTCCTCTCCTCTCCACGTGTCCTCTCCTCTCCCACGCTCTCTCCTCTAAAACCGCCGCGCCACCGGCTACCGCCGCGTCCGAGCGTGGCCAAACGAGACGTTGTCCATGGAGATCCATTACGGGGACGACCGCATCCCCCTTGGCTCGTTTGCGACGGCGGCAGAGGCCGCCCGCGCCTGGGACGCGACGGCCTGGCGGCTCAACCGCCCGCGGACAGTGATGAACTTCACCGACTGCCGCAACCTCCGGGAAGCGGAGGCCAGGGCGCCGATGCTGCAAATCGTCATCGTTGCTGATAAGGGGATGCCCGATCTTCTCATTGAGCACTCTCGATAACTTGATAGATAACTTGTGTCTCGCTGAAACCTCTCCGGCTGATCCTAGATGCCAATGCAACAACTCTCAATCCCTTTGGATGTTCTCAACTCCCCACACTTGCACAATATAATCAATGACTACGAGTGGTCCTGTATCTACTAGTTCCAAATAGAACAGCGGATAGCACGCAGAATTTGCAAGGGGTAACTCCACCAAACCGGTGGGGATAATTTAATATGAACATGGTTCAAGTCTAGAATCTAGGGTTTATGTTTTAGCTTGGTCTACCTCTAATTTTGTTGCTAAGAGGTATATATGAGGGAGGGGTGCGGCCAAGAGAGGGGATGCGCCCCCTAGCCTACTCCTACTCAGTTTGGTGCAACCAAACTGTTACAAACCAAACCCAACATGGGTTCAGCCCATTGGACTCGCAGGTCCTCTACTAAAAACATTTGGGACAGCCTAGGACATGTCCTTGCTGATCCCATATCAACCTCCAATCTGCCTATTGTGTGGACGGCTCTTTTAGCTCTTGTGGGAAGCAATCTCCATGACTTCCTCCATGTGTGCACACTTGTTTTCCACCATTCTAGCTTGTTTTCCAGCTCATCTTGATGCTCTCCTCCATCCATGTTTGTGTTATCAATAAACCTATCATACATAAATACATATGCTTAGGTAGTATAACACTCTTATAAACACAAACAACACAATAAATTAAGAAGGAATTCACCTTATAGTAATCATCAATTAACTTCAATATTTCCTTCCAACTCAAACATGAACGACCATCATGTACCCCTATAATATCCATATCAGCCGCCGACCGCCGCCACCTCCGCCACCGCATGTTATAGGGCCTCGTCGCCGCCCAGGACGAGCGCGCCGTCCTCGAGTACTACCGCAACAATCCGGAGGAGCAGCGCGCCGATTAAGAGCTCTGGGGGACCCGCGCGGCTGAGCGGGCGGAGCACCGCCTCGTGTTAGAGGCCGCCTAGGAGGCGAGGTTGAAGGCGCTGCTAGAGCTCCGGCAAGCCGACCACGCGGGCGCAGTCTGGGCCTCCGAAGATCCAAGGTGGGAGCCTATCTCAGACATGATAACGTGCACCCACGACGATGACGAGGAGGTCACCGACAAGTTCACCTCCTCCGACGACGAGTAGTACTAAAGCTTGTGTTTGTGTGCTCGTCTGTTTTTAATTTTTTTTAAATCTCCATTGAACTTCTGTATCCGGCGAACTGCGGCGCGCTAGTTATAGTGCGTCTGTTAAATCAAATATTTCTAGCGCCCTAATTTCTACTTTTAGCAGGTCTGAATTCACTGTTGCCCCCCGCGCGTGCTGTAAAACAAGTAACCGCGCGACAAACTCAATTTTGGAGCACGCACCGATAGCGCCTCCGCTGGAGATGCTCTTAGGGTTGTACATGCCAAATATTCACTCACTCTTTGTGTTGGGTATTCACCGGCATCGATTCCTCTCTCCGAGTCTAAGTACTTATAGGCTGAAAGTCCCAAAACCGACGGACGGAGGGAATCTTGTGTACAGGTGGTTCATGCCATTGTTTTGGGACTTCCTAGGGTCCACCCTAACACAACCAAGCAAAGAGTTGCACATTGCTACCCATTCCGGGCTCCGGTTAAAGCTGTAGACCGATAAGGTGGACTTTTCTCCAGCAGGTCTAGGGTTTCGCCGCGGAGGGGCTCCGGAGCGTCGGGATGTCACCAAAAGCTAGGAGTTGGCATACCATGTGTTTTCACTCACTCTTGTGTTGGGTCTTCACCAGCATCGGTTTGACGATACAACTTCTTTTTTGTGAACATATTTTCAACACAATTGTTGTATTCCAAGTTTATTATTACACATCACCAACAACATCCCTATCTATTCTTCTGAATTTTCTTCGTTTAGAGATGGTCCATGAACCATATGTCCCTTGCTTACGATTGCTTCGGCCGTAACCATGGAGCATCTTCATTATTTAACGGGATGGTTGGGTCAGCTTTCATTGTGAAGGGCAGAATTTTATCAAACTTATTATAATCTTCTGACATGTATGTCTTGTCCTCGACTCCCACGATGTTTTTTTCCCTGAAAGAACTATGTGACGCTTCGGCTCATCGTATGATGTATTTGGTTGCTTTTTTTTATTTTTTCGGTCTGGAGGACATGTCCTTCACATAGAAGACCTGAGCCACATCATTGGCTAGGACGAATGGTTTGTCATTGTAACCAATATTGTTGAGATCCACAGTTTTCATTCTGTACAACGGGTCTACCTTTACCTCTTCTCCATTCAGGTTGACCCATTTGCACTTAAACAAAGGGACCTTAAAAGAAGGTCCATAGTCAAGTTCCATATCTCCTCTATGTAACCATAGTATGTGTCCTTTTTCCCATTCTCGTTTGTTGTATCGAAGCGGACACCACTGTTTGGTTTGTGCTCTTATTATCTTAGGCGTTCGTGTAAAATGTATTCCCATTTATCTAGTACCCTTGAAAACTCCCAATAGTCGAAGATGGTGACCCGGCCACATGTACAGCTGATCTTCAACAGTGGTGTAATTTATAAGATGTGTTTACAACCAACTTCCGAAAGTCTCCATGTGTTTGCGTTTAATCCATGAGTCATCCTTCCCCGGGTTTATGGAGCGTACAATATTCTTGTGTTCCTCGAGATACAGAGCCACAAAGGTGGAATTTTGTAGAAATTTGTAGTGTGCTTTAGTGAAATAATGCCAGTCCCTGGGTATCATTGTTTTCTTTCCCAGCGTTCCTTTTCCCACTACTAGAGATTTTCTTATAGCAGCATATTCTACCACAGGCGAACACGCAAGTTGATGCGCCTGGGCTACTTAGCGCAGGCGAACAGGCGCACTGTGCGCCTGGGGTAAGTCTATTATCCCAGGCGAACCAATTCAAGAAGCGCCTGGGTTAAAGTGTGGAAGGGCCACCCACCACCACCCCTGGCACTCTTCCTTTACCCCAGGCGAAGAACATACCTGTTCGCTTGTGGTATAACACATAGCCTAGGCGAATTTTGGCAGAAGCGCCTGGGGTAAGCCCTCGCTGTGCTAATCACCCGCACCCTTTTCTTTCTCTCTCTTGTGCGTAGAACATATCGAACACCCGCACCCGCACCCACACGCCGCCGTCGACTCCCATCCCCACGCCCACGCCCACGCCCGTGTCGAGGAGCAGCCCACGCCCACGCCCGTGTCGAGGAGGAGCAGAGCAGGCCATCGAGGAGGAGCAGTTCGATCCAAGGCGCGCCGTCGTCACCCACTCCTGTGTCGAGGAGGAGCAGTTCGATCCAAGGCGCGCCGTCGTCGCCCACTCCGTCGTTGTGTCCAGGTCAGTCCCCTCCCTCCCATCCCCCCTCCATCCCAGCCCCCTCCCTCCCATCCCCCCTCCCTCCCATCCACGCCGTCGTCTCCCACTCCCGCTGTCTCGGCCGGGAGCTCGTACGCTGCGTTGCCGGCGTGGTCCAGCAGGCTGAACTTGCGCCGCACCTGCAGGGGACGCTTGTGATGCCCCGAGATCGGGCACTATGCAGATTTCAGCATTTCCGCCAAAATCCACATAATAACCGATTCCAGGTTGCCACTTGTGATAACATTGCAACAGTTCACGAATAATCCACAACAACAACAGAAAAGATATATACAAGATGACTCAAACGAGTCTGAGATACAACTGATACAAATACAAAGATCCAAATAACAGCGGAAGAAATAACATAGCGTCTGACTACGGACAAGATACAAATTGGACTAAGAGTCCTGAAGATAACCGAGAGCATCCAATCCCTGCCCAGGCCAAGCCGGAGGGATTCCCAAGCTAACGTCGTCAGACTTCAAACCTGTTGACTGCAATGTTGAATATGCAGCCACGAAAAGGATTCGTGGGTCAGTACGGTTAAGTACTGGCAAGTGGATAAACCATACTCACAAGATACCGGCGTAACCAGTCATCACAAGATACAAATACTTTGGGTTCAACGGAAAGGAAGGGGTTGTTGCAAATAAGCGGCAGTGGGCTGCACTAACCAACTACAGAAACACAACTACAACTTCCGGCTAACAGAAAAAGATAAGATAGCGTATCGTAACCAACTACAACTACTCACCAAACAATACCCATCCAATGTCACCCCCTACTAAGGAAGCAACCCAAGGATAACTCACACTGTTGGATTAATGATGTTCAACTTATTGTGTCAATAAGACTATTACTAGTCAAGTTATTATCATTAGGTGTAAGTTGTCTGAGTACTTGTTAGCCAGTACTTTCACCAAGTAATCCATAACCGCGGAAAACACGGCTTCTCGAGAAGATTTATCCCTGCAGGGTGTGCTCCAGTACCCGTACACACTCAAGCCACCAACTAAAACTCAGGTTGGCTCGACACGACCCAAACCGTCTCTACAACCCATCGTAGGAGCCACGGAGCTATAAGGTCCCACCCACGCAGCCGAATACTCAGCGCAGGTGTGCAAAACTCCCGCAGGACACAACACCCCGGCACTACAGTCCTCGCCCTATATGCATCATCATCATCATCATCATCAGTAACCATGGGTGATCAACCCATTATGCAAAGGAGCAAATGGAACACCCGAACTAAGTGTGGCTCTTCGGACAAGCTGCAGATCAGGTCTAAGTCGAGGGGGGTCCCATACTACCACCCGGATGCGGTGAGCACGCTCATCATGGATCAGTAGACAAGACCCTTTTCCTAATTAAGTTCGACACTAGCAGGCTTCAAAACCCTAACCCGGGCCTCCTGCCGGTGCCTTAACATCAAATTATTATTACCCAGAACAATAACAAGTTGTTGATTGAATTGGAACCCAACTATCAAACTAAACAGGTGATAAAACGGACAACAAGACTCGAGCGCAAACAACACTAAGCATGCAACTACGACACGAGGGCCAACAAGGTAAACAATCAACAGTTAATAGGAAGTGGAAGGAAAGGCTATATCATGGCTGCAAGGTAAACATATAATAGGATCGAGACACAAGCATCGAATCACAAGGCTAGAATAAGAACAACGGAAAGAATCGGTAACAAGTGATGAAAGGTAGCCATTTGGCAGCAAGTGAGTATACTTGCCTGGAATCCAGCAAGTAGAGGTACATCCACAGAACTTGTCGTTGCTCACATCATCTCAACGTCCTATCCGGGAAGAAGCAACGAACCTCGAACAAACACCGGATGCAACAATTACTACTACGGCAAAAGATCCAGCATGATCAAGATATGGATGCATGACAAGTTTAAAGATGCATCAAGATAACCTAGTTGACATGGTAATATAACATGATTAAATGGACCCACATGCAATTTGGATTGCATATGGAAAGCCCATGAATTAAGGTTGAAATAATTGTTTTACAACTAACCAACAGGTGAAGGTGGATTAGCATGATGCATGGATGAGGAAAACAACAAAATAACAACAAGAGAACCAATTGGAAATAAGGTTTACCCATTTTGAAATTCACTTATTAAATTTTGGAATTTTGGTTACTTAAAGGTGTCACACAAGCATTTGGTTGTTTTCACCCATTTTAATTGTTCAAAACAGATAAAAAAAATTTGTATTTGGGTAGAGCATTTAATTTTTAATTTGAAAACATATTTTATTTATTGAAATTGGAATTAAAATGAATTAGTTATTAATTTGACAATTTTAAATGCATTAAATAAGAAACAGTTGTTTTCAGCAATTTAAATTATTCAAAACAGCAAACAAAGTTCATATTTGGAAAGCTTATTTAATTTTGCATGGAAAACATATTTTACATGTTGGAATTGGATTTGAATTGCCCAAGTTATGAATTTTTGCAATTTAAAAGGTTTAATTAAAGCATTGGATTATTGCACCACTTTTAATTAGGGAAAACAATAAACAAATTGCCTTGAAAAGGTTGAAAACATGTAGCAAATGTTTCATTGAACATTTAGAGGTATCAAACATAATTTTTGGGTTATTAATGAATTTATTATGCAAGTTTTTATAAATAGCCTTATTCTGCCCTTTTTAGTAAACAGAGGAAAACATGTTCAAATTTAATTCAATTGTGTCCAAATAAAATACCAATGTGTAGAGTTTGTTAAGACAAATTTTTAGAGCCCAAGTGTGCGTAAATTGGATGAGTAGAACTAAAGTTATGAAATTCCAAAGTTTCCACTTTTTATTGCATTTTCAGTAATTAAATATTTAGTGCAGAAATTGTTACAGAAACATATTGCAAACTTTGCATTAATAGAAAGGTCTCAAGATTATGAATCCACAGGATTTTGAATCATTCAAATTGGAGCAGTATTTAATTTTATATGGATTTTAGAAGTAATGGCTCAGATCTCTGTTTCTGAAATTTCGGGCAGAAAAGAAAAAAAAAGACAGGAAATAAAAGGGTGGGGGCTTGGGGGATCGAACCCAGGACTTGGGGAGTGCGCGCTAGGGTGCCTATCAGTGCGCTATCGCTGTGTTTGTTGAAGGGTGCAGAGCGTGGGGGGGTATGAGGTGACTTGGAGGCGCGGATCTGAACTAAGTGCAGCTTCCCTGAACCCTGTCGAGCAGATCGATGGCGGACAGACAGCGGCTGTTACGAACTGCAAGCAGCGCTTGCCGGCGGGGTTCCTCCACGCGATGGTGGGTCACAGAGCAAGGGGGGAGGGGGAAGAAGCCCTAGGGCGAGAGGGGCCCTCACCTCGGTGGTGGGCGATGAAGGGGAAGGGAGGAGGTCGTGGGCGAGCGACAGTTGGCGAGCTGCAAGGTCGCCGGCGATGGAGGCGCGGGGGGCGGTCCCCAGGGCGTCTCCGGCCCGGGCGAGGCGACGAGGAGGGAGCCAGCGCCCTAGGGGTTCCATTCCCGGCCCTTGGAGGAGGGAAACACGACCCCAGCGGCCACCTTGGAAGCTCCAACAATCAGCCATGGTGGCAAAATTCAGAAATTTCAGAAATTTGCAGCGAGAGGGAAGAGGAGGTGGAGCGAGGGGAAGTGGGTGGCGGCGGCGCTAGGGAGGAAGAGGGAGAAGGGGGGGCGGCCTAGGGTTTGGAAGGAGGGGTAGATAAGGGGCAGGGCACATGGGGGGATCGGTGGGGAAAAGTTTGACAGTGACATGATCGATCCCTCTGTACGGACAGAGGTAGAAGATGGGGGTAGTGGGCTGAGGGAGGTGGGCTGAGGTGGTGGGCTTTGGCCTGTCTCCTTTAGCTCACCCTTTCCTTTATTTTTATTTATTTCTTCCCTTTTTTTTGTAAGAGAAGAGGTGATGGAAGAAGAGAAATTTGAGGGAGTCAAAAGGACCAGAAAAATACGGCAACAAAATATTTGTGGATAGAAATGCCAAAGCACAAGGGCACCAAGTTGGATTTTTTTGAAATTTAAAACTTAGTTTGAAATTGGAATTTGAGGTGAATTTGAACCAAATTTGAACTTGAGGGATTTTTAGGATTCCAAAAATCATGGTTTTGGTTTCTTTGCACTTGGCATTCAAAATGCCCAAGTGTGGAAGTTTTTGTTTTTGAAAATTTGAAGGTTTGTTTGCGTTTTGAATTTAAATGACATTTGGGTGAGTTGGTTTGAGTTTTCAAGTTGGTATGCAAACAATGCAATGCATATGATGCATGTGATGCAAAGCAAAAAAGAAAACAAACACTTTCTACTAAGGGGGAACACCCCAGGTGTTACAGACGACACCACTCACAAGGGATTGCGCCCTCGCAATCGACCTGCTAACCCGGGAGGGGAAAGAAGTTCGACTATCGATTCTTCATGCTTCCAGTTGATCTCCTCGACACCACTAACAAGGGTTTCTCGACACCACTAACAAGGGTTTCTTGCTCGGGCTGATGACGATGTTCTTCCACCATGAATCTTCCGATGATCGAACCTATTAGGTTAAAGGCTCAGAAAACGTCCACCCACGTAGGACCCTAAAACTTTGCAAGATAGACAAGGGGGAAAGACTCCAAAACAAATAAGGTGGGATGGGAAATAGAATAGGGGTAAGGAGAAAACAAGAATCCTATTGAGATGTTTTTCCAAAATAGTTTAGCAGAAATAGTTTTTGACACTCTAGAAACAACGACCGTTAGCGAGGTTATCCTACAGGCTTTGCGGACCCGTTGCTTCGATAACCATTCGTATCAAAACAATCTCGGGAATCAGAACCAAGGCTCTGATACCATTTGTGACGCCCCGAGATCGGGCACTATGCAGATTTCAGCATTTTCGCCAAAATCCACATAATAACCGATTCCAGGTTGCCACTTGTGATAACATTGCAACAGTTCACGAATAATCCACAACAACAACAGAAAAGATATATACAAGATGACTCAAACGAGTCTGAGATACAACTGATACAAATACAAAGATCCAAATAACAGCGGAAGAAATAACATAGCGTCCGACTACGGACAAGATACAAATTGGACTAAGAGTCCTGAAGATAACCGAGAGCATCCAATCCCTGCCCAGGCCAAGCCGGAGGGATTCCCAAGCTAACGTCGTCAGACTTCAAACCTGTTGACTGCAATGTTGAATATGCAGCCACGAAAAGGATTCGTGGGTCAGTACGGTTAAGTACTGGCAAGTGGATAAACCATACTCACAAGATACCGGCGTAACCAGTCATCACAAGATACAAATACTTTGGGTTCAACGGAAAGGAAGGGGTTGTTGCAAATAAGCGGCAGCGGGCTGCACTAACCAACTACAGAAACACAACTACAACTTCCGGCTAACAGAAAAAGATAAGATAGCGTATCGTAACCAACTACAACTACTCACCAAACAATACCCATCCAATGTCACCCCCTACTAAGGAAGCAACCCAAGGATAACTCACACTGTTGGATTAATGATGTTCAACTTATTGTGTCAATAAGACTATTACTAGTCAAGTTATTATCATTAGGTGTAAGTTGTATGAGTACTTGTTAGCCAGTACTTTCACCAAGTAATCCATAACCGCGAAAAAGACGGCTTCTCGAGAAGATTTATCCCTGCAGGGTGTGCTCCAGTACCCGTACACACTCAAGCCACCAACTAAAACTCAGGTTGGCTCGACACGACCCAAACCGTCTCTACAACCCATCCTAGGAGCCACGGAGCTATAAGGTCCCAGCCACGCAGCCGAATACTCAGCGCAGGTGTGCAAAACTCCCGCAGGACACAACATCCCGGCACTACAGGCCTCGCCCTATATGCATGATCATCATCATCATCAGTAACCATGGGTGATCAACCCATTATGCAAAGGAGCAAATGGAACACCCGAACTAAGTGTGGCTCTTCGGACAAGCTGCAGATCAGGTCTAAGTCGAGGGGGGTCCCATACTACCACCCGGATGCGGTGAGCACGCTCATCATGGATTAGTAGACAAGACCCTTTTCCTAATTAAGTTCGACACTAGCAGGCTTCAAAACCCTAACCCGGGCCTCCTGCCGGTGCCTTAACATCAAATTATTATTACCCAGAACAATAACAAGTTGTTGATTGAATTGGAACCCAACTATCAAACTAAATAGGTGATAAAACGGACAACAAGACTCGAGCGCAAACAACACTAAGCATGCAACTACGACACGAGGGCCAACAAGGTAAACAATCAACAGTTAATAGGAAGTGGAAGGAAAGGCTATATCATGGCTGCAAGGTAAACATATAATAGGATCGAGACACAAGCATCGAATCACAAGGCTAGAATAAGAACAACGGAAAGAATCGGTAACAAGTGATGAAAGGTAGCCATTTGGCAGCAAGTGAGTATACTTGCCTGGAATCCAGCAAGTAGAGGTACATCCACAGAACTTGTCGTTGCTCACATCATCTCAACGTCCTTTCCGGGAAGAAGCAACGAACCTCGAACAAACACCGGATGCAACAATTACTACTACGGCAAAAGATCCAGCATGATCAAGATATGGATGCATGACAAGTTTAAAGATGCATCAAGATAACCTAGTTGACATGGTAATATAACATGATTAAATGGACCCACATGCAATTTGGATTGCATATGGAAAGCCCATGAATTAAGGTTGAAATAATTGTTTTACAACTAACCAACAGGTGAAGGTGGATTAGCATGATGCATGGATGAGGAAAACAACAAAATAACAACAATAGAACCAATTGGAAATAAGGTTTACCCATTTTGAAATTCACTTATTAAGTTTTGGAATTTTGGTTACTTAAAGGTGTCACACAAGCATTTGGTTGTTTTCACCCATTTTAATTGTTCAAAATAGATAACAAAATTTGTATTTGGGTAGAGCATTTAATTTTTAATTGGAAAACATATTTTATTTGTTGAAATTGGAATTAAAATGAATTAGTTATTAATTTGACAATTTTAAATGCATTAAATAAGAAACAGTTGTTTTCAGCAATTTAAATTATTCAAAACAGCAAACAAAGTTCATATTTGGAAAGCTTATTCAATTTTGCATGGAAAACATATTTTACATGTTGGAATTGGATTTGAATTGCCCAAGTTATGAATTTTTGCAATTTAAAAGTTTAATTAAAGCATTGGATTATTGCACCACTTTTAATTAGGGAAAACAATAAACAAATTGCCTTGAAAAGGTTGAAAACATGTAGCAAATGTTTCATTGAACATTTAGAGGTATCAAACATAATTTTTGGGTTATTAATGAATTTATTATGCAAGTTTTTATAAATAGCCTTATTCTATCCTTTTTAGTAAACAGAGGAAAACATGTTCAAATTTAATTCCATTGTGTCCAAATAAAATACCAATGTGTAGAGTTTGTTAAGACAAATTTTTAAAGCCCAAGTTTGCGTAAATTGGATGAGTAGAACTAAAGTTATGAAAGTCCAAAGTTTCCACTTTTTATTGCATTTTCAGTAATTAAATATATATTGCAGAAATTGTTACAGAAACATATTGCAAACTTGGCATTAATAGAAAGGTCTCAAGATTATGAATCCACAGGATTTTGAATCATTCAAATTGGAGCAGTATTTAATTTTATATGGATTTTAGAAGTAATGGCTCAGATCTCTGTTTCTGAAATTTCGGGCAGAAAAGAAAAAAAAGACAGGAAATAAAAGGGTGGGGGCTTGGGGGATCGAACCCAGGACCTGGGGAGTGCGCGCTAGGGTGCCTACCAGTGCGCTATCGCTGTGTTGTTGAAGGGTGCAGAGCGTGGGGGGTATGAGGTGACTTGGAGGCGCGGATCTGAACTAAGTGCAGCTTCCCTGAACCCTGTCGAGGAGATCGATGGCGGACAGACAGCGGCTGTTACGAAATGCAAGCAGCGCTTGACGGCGGGGTTCCTCCACGCGATGGTGGGTCACAGAGCAAGGGGGGAGGGGGAAGAATCCCTAGGGCGAGAGGGGCCCTCACCTCGGTGGTGGGCGATGAAGGGGAAGGGAGGAGGTCGTGGGCGAGTGGCAGTTGGCGAGCTGCAAGGTCGCCGGCGATGGAGGCGCGGGGGGGGGGGGGGGGGGGGGGTCCCCAGGGCGTCTCCGGCCCGGGCGAGGCGACGAGGAGGGAGCCAGCGCCCTAGGGGTTCCATTCCCGGCCCATGGAGGAGGGAAACACGACCCCAGCGGCCACCTTGGAAGCTCCAACAATCAGCCATGGTGGCAAAATTCAGAAATTTCAGAAATTTGCAGCGAGAGGGAAGAGGAGATGGAGCGAGGGGAAGTGGGTGGCGGCGGCGCTAGGGAGGAAGAGGGAGAAGGGGGGCGGCCTAGGGTTTGGAAGGAGGGGTAGATAAGGGGCAGGGCACATGGGGGGATCGGTGGGGAAAAGTTTGACAGTGACATGATCGATCCCTCTGTACGGACAGAGGTAGAAGATGGGGGTAGTGGGCCGAGGGAGGTGGGCTGAGGTGGTGGGCTTTGGCCTGTCTCCTTTAGCTCACCCTTTCCTTTATTTTTATTTATTTCTTCCCTTTTTTTTGTAAGAGAAGAGGTGATGGAGGAAGAGGAATTTGAGGGAGTCAAAAGGACCAGAAAAATATGGCAACAAAATATTTGTGGATAGAAATGCCAAAGCACAAGGGCACCAAGTTGGATTTTTTTGAAATTTCAAACTTAGTTTGAAATTGGAATTTGAGGTGAATTTGAACCAAATTTGAACTTGAGGGATTTTTAGGATTCCAAAAATCATGGTTTTGGTTTCTTTGCACTTGGCATTCAAAATGCCCAAGTGTGGAAGTTTTTGTTTTTGAAAATTTAAAGGTTTGTTTGCGTTTTGAATTTAAATGACATTTGGGTGAGTTGGTTTGAGTTTTCAAGTTGGTATGCAAACAATGCAACGCATATGATGCATGTGATGCAAAGCAAAAAGAAAACAAACACTTTCTACTGAGGGGGAACACCCCAGGTGTTACAACGCTGGCTGTGGTCGGTGAGCTGGAGGTAGACCGAGATGGCGGCAGCGGAGGTAGCGTGGCCGTTGGGGTAGTAGTCGACTCGCCAGGAGCGGCCGACGATGCTGAACTGCTGGGAGGAGAGCTTCTGGGCGGGGAGGATGGTCTTGGTGTGCGAGTAGCCGTCGATGCGCATCAGATGGAACCCGTTCGCCGCCTTGACCACGACCTTGGAGGCCGAGCGCGTCAGACGACCGAGCCCGGCGGCAGACATGGCCATCGAAAGGTCGAGAAAAACTAGCGAATAACAAAGCAAGCGATGATGAAAATTACATGTACATAGAGAGAGATGAGATGGGCGGTAGCTAGGCATCTTAGATTCCGCAACTTTGGCTCCAAGACTCCAGCAGCTATCCCCATTTTTTCGGGATTGCTGTTAACCAAATCTGTGATTCGTATATATACCTGTTAAGAAAATAGTGTCTCCATCTTAGGACATGTTTGAATTGCAAATAATCAGATGTCACACAATTCTAGTCTACTTTATGTACCTTGTTTGGCGCCACTGATAATACTAATGTATACACTGGCAATTTTATCGCCTTTGCAGGTTACTGCGGAGATATTTAATAAAAGAAAATACAAATATGAACCAAACCGAAATGACATGTCTCAGAAATTCCTAATAGATATGATTGATCATGGGATAGAGCCGAACATAGTTACATACAATGTTCTCTTAAATGGTATCTGTAGGCATGCAAGTTTGTGTTTCTATAAGCATCTTGTAGAAAATAGTGATCAGCATTTACATTCATTCAAGATAGGGTTTGTTAGCATTTTATAGGTTTTGTTGTAAGTTTTTTTGCATAATGAGTTGTTTGCATGCTCTGTTATTGTTGGATCCTTGATATGGATCCTTGATATGGATGGCTACAAGAATGAGTAGTTTAATGACCTTACATTTGTACCATGAACGAGAAGACGCGACCCGTCCTAGCTTATATAATCCATCGGCTGTGGGGCATGATTCAGTTCTTCACTTAACATTTTCCCTCAAACCTCGGTACTGATAAAAATAGTGGCCGATCTACGTTTTTAATGCTTTCTTCATTGGTCATACTTATAGTACATTTTTAGTATCGGGTATTTATCAAGTTTGTGTTCAAATAAATATTTTATGTTCATTTGGTTGCCTCTCCGTTCAAACAAACAAATATTCAGTACCCCCTCTGAGTTACATACTGTTTGCTGGATAATAGCTATGCTCCTCTAACCTCTATGTCTACTTTCTTAATTTAATAGAACATGTCTTGCAAAGTATGTCGGTCCCTATGTGCCCAAGGACAATTCACCGGGTCTTCTTTTATGCTTCCGTTGAACGACGGTCAGCTTGATTCTTTGGTAATTAACAAACGATTCTTTTTATGTTAACTTGCAACTTGTGTTCTTTCGTTTTACTATCCAGCTTAGATTGGTATGTTTCTTAACAAAAGATTCTTTTATATTTCTTTTTTAGATTGTACCATGCAATATTCGGGAAGAGTTCAACGAGTTAGTAGGCAATATCGTGGATTTCGATGTTCACGGGACCACTTACAAAATTCGAGTGAAGAAAGAAAGAAAGAAGACCTACTTCTACGGGGAACAATTGGTGTCTATCATCGCCACCTATAATTTAAGCGGAGGTGATCTCATTCACTTCTCTATGGCAGGACCGCAACCTCGTATCGTACTTCTGTATATGGGCGAGATTGCGAGCGAGGATAGCGAGAGTATACATGTGGATGGCGGGAGTGAGGAGGAAATTGGGAACAATGAGGATTATATGGACGAGGAGGACGCATGGAAACATGTGGTGGTTGCTCAAAGAGCCAATCTTAGCGAGCTTGAGAAGGACCGTGTCCTTCAGAAACTACCCTAGATAGATAGCTACATCGGGGTCTCTTTCGTGCATCGCATCACCAACACTAATATCTCCAATGGACTTGTCATGGTATGTTTCTTAACACTTTCTTATTCCTATAGTTGCTTATGTTATAATGTGGCCGGTATGTGACATTGTGCTTTTATTCTTTCTTGGAATTGTGTGTTCTAGAAAATACCTATGGCAGTAGCGGACAGTGCTGGCATGGAGCATAAAGGTACCATTGGAGTACGCCGTGGAGAATCAGGAAATGTCACCGCAGTTCCGTTCACCAGGGATAATGCTGATGGTCGCGTCATCCTCAACTCTCAAGTATGGAGGCAGTTCCATTCCCCAAGAGTTGGTATGGAGGCTGGCCGAGCTATTCTGATCACCATGAGGAATACTGACATCCCCAACTTGGACATGATGATGGTCATCAACTACCTCAGCCCGCTAGATAGATGACGAGTTTGTTGAAATTAGAACATAAAATCATTTCCATCTGACTAACTCCTCCATTTATTAGTAGTATGGTTGTTTTCGAGACTATGTAACATGTGTTGAACTATGTGGTGATGATCGAGACTATTGTTCGAGACTATGCGGTGATGATCCAGAATATTTCTGTTATGGAACTTTATTCTGTCATTTTGCTGTCAATTGCATACTTATTTCTGTCAATTTGCTGTGATTCTTTTATTTTCGTTTCTTTTATTTTTTGACACAGCAAAACCATACCCCAGGCGAATAAGGAATGATACCCCAGGCGAATCACTACCCCAGGCGCACAGTGCCTGTTCGCCTCAGGTAAAAGGCTTACCCCAGGTGCACAGGGCCAGTTCGCCTGGGGTATGTCAAGTTACCCCAGGCGCATTTTGAAGTTCGCCTGTGGTAAGTCATTACCGCTGGCGATATGGTCCCAGGCGAACCGAAATTCGCCTGCAGTAGCCTAATTTGGTGCGCCTGCGGTATCCTTTTCCCTAGTAGTGTCCCCTTAGTCTCCCCTCATGCCATGATTCAGGAACATCAATCGTCTTAAGGTCAGGAATAAAGTCAACGCAGAACCCAATGACCTCCTCTCTTCCATAGCCCTTGGAGATGCTCCCTTCTAGCCTATCACGGTTATGAACATATTTATTCAAGACTCCCATGAACCTCTCAAAGGGGAACATATTGTGTAGAAATACCGGACCGAGAATATGAATCTCTTCACATAGGTGAACCAGGAAATGTGTCATAATATTGAAGAAGGATGGTGGGAACACAAACTCAAAACTAACAAGACACTGGACCACATCCCTCTGTAATCTTGCCAGACTTTCTGGATCGATTACCTTCTAAGATATTGCATTGAGGAATGCACATAGCTTCACAATGGGTACTCGAACATTTTCCCGTAGAAGCCCCCTCAATGCAATCGGAAGCAACTGTGTCATAATCACGTGGCAGTCATTAGACTTCAGGTTTTGGAATTTTTTCTCTGCCATATTTATTATCCCCTTTATATTCGACGAGAATGTTTGACGGCACCTTGATACTGTAAAGGACTTCAAAAAATATTTCATTCTCTGCTTTGGTAGGAGCGTAGCTGCTTAAGTAATGGCACCCTGTATCTGTGTGCTTGTTGCTTGGGTCTTTCGTATGTTGCTAGTCCTCCCGTGCTTCTGGCGTATCTTTTGACTTCGCATACACGCCCAGGAAGCATAGCAGGTTGACATAGAGATTATTCGTCACGTGCATCACGTCGATTGAAGAGCGGACCTCTAGGACTTTCCAATAGGGTAGCTCCCAAAATATAGATTTTTTCTTCCACATGGGTGAGCGCTTATCAGGGCCGTTCGGAACAGGTTGGCTGCCATCACCCTTCCCAAAGATTACTTTTAGGTCGTTGACCATATCGAGTACATCATTACCACTACGGAGGTCATACTTTTTCCGGGTATCTGACTCACCTCTGAAATGCTTGCCTCTTTCTTTCTTACCAGATGCTTGATCGGAAGAAATCTACAATGCCCCAGGTATACAACCTTCTTACATTTATCTAAATATACACTATCAGTCTTATCTAAACAGTGTGTGCATGCATTGTATCTCTTGTTTGTATGTCCGGAAATGTTACTAAGAGCAGACCAATCATTGATGGTTACGAAAAGCAACGCTCGTAGGTCAAATGGCTTTTGTTCGTTCTCATGCCACACACGTACACCTAGTTTGCCCCACAACTGTAAGAATTCTTCCAGTAATGGCCTTAGGTACACATTAATGTCGTTGCCGGGTTGCCTCGGACCTTGGATGAGCACTGTCATCATAATGAACTTGCGCTTCATGCACAACCAAGGAGGAAGGTTGTGGATACATAGTCACGTGACAAGTGCTATGACTGGAGCTCTGCTCCCCGAAAGGATTAAAGCCATTTATACTTAGACCAAACCATAAGTTTCTTGCCTCTCCTGTAATTCCCGGGAAGTCTCTCTCGATTTTTCTCGAGTGCGACCCATCAGCGGGGTGTCTCAACTTTCCGTCTTTGTTACGGTCTTCTTTGTGCCATCGCAACAACCAGGCATGCTCTTTGTTTCTAAACAGTCGTTTCAACCGTGGTATTATAGGAGCATACCACATCACCTTTGTAGGAACCCTCTTACGGGGGGGGGGGGGGCTCGCCGTCAAAATCGACAGGGCCATCTGGTCTGATATTATACCGTAGTGCAGTGCATACTGGACATTTATCCAAATTATCTTACTTCTCACCGCGGTAGAGGATGCAGTCATTAATGCATGCATGTATCTTCTGCACATCTAATCCTAGAGGGAAGAGAGTCTTCTTTGCTTCGTACGTACTATCAGGCAATTCGTTATCCTTTGGAACCTTCGGCTTCATTATTTTAAGTAAACTCTCAAATGCCTTGTCAGTCACACCGTTATGTGCCTTTCATTTCAGCAACTCCAGTGTGGTATCGAGCTTTGTGCTGCCATCTTCGCAATTTGGGTACAACAACTTTTTGTGATCCTGTAACATGACGTCCAACTTCAACCTCTCCAATTCACTTTCACACTCTTCCCTTGCATCAGCAATAACTCGACCAAGATCATCATCGGGCTCATCTGATGCCCGTTCTTGATCACCTCCTTCCTCTGCATTGTCTTCCATTGCAGTATCACCGTATTCAGGGGACATATGATCCTCTTCTTCTTCTTCATTGTCTTCCATCACAACCCCTCTTTCTCAATGTTTGGTCCAACAATTATAGCTGCGCATGAAACCTCTCCGAAGCAGGTGGTCATGAAGGACTCTGAAGGAAGAGTGCTCCCTGACGTTCCGACAGTCAACACATGGGCAACACATAAAACCATTCTCTTTGTGAGACTGAGCTACACCGAGAAATTCATCCATGCCTGCCCTATACTCGGAAGTGCGTCGGTCACCGTACATCCATCGCTGTCGTGCATCCATCTGCATCGTATAATTAAGCTTATCAAAAAACATTAC
This sequence comes from Alopecurus myosuroides, assembly GCA_028641055.1. Taxonomy (NCBI): domain Eukaryota; kingdom Viridiplantae; phylum Streptophyta; class Magnoliopsida; order Poales; family Poaceae; genus Alopecurus; species Alopecurus myosuroides. The sequence goes on along the minus strand of CM054057.1, from coordinate 368,507,574 downwards.
AATAACATGTTCAATAGCGAAATGACCACAATACATCGACAAATATAAGTTTGCTAACCTTGGTCGAAAATACCATTTTTTGCGAACTTAAGTGTGGCTCGGGTATTTCGTCGAACACCTCGTGTGCATAGTAAAAGAACACACACTAGCACCTACCTCTCTCACTCCTAGCAAAAAAAACAGATAGGAAGAGAGGCTGAGAGGCAGTATATATATAGGCAAGGGGGAATTCGTCACGGTTTGTGGCATGAACCGGGACCAATGCTTTTGCCGTGCCACGTGGCGTGTGGCAAGGCATTATTCCCGGTTCTTGTCAGGAACCGGGACGAATGCCCCCCTAAACAACCGGCACCAATGCCCCTGGGGGATATACGCTGCCGCACGAACCGGGACGAATGCATAGCATTGGTCCCGGTTTATGGTCCAACCGGAGCTAATGCCCTTTCTGGCTCTGGATGAAAGGTGTGGTTTCTACTAGTGACTAGCGTGACGGCGACGGATGTTTCCACCATACGCGGATGGCAGCATAGTCTACGGATTGCCTTCCACTTTTTAAGTAACACATCAGGTTAGCCATGATTTTCTTTTGTGTATTTTTGCCTCTCACTTCCACATCTCTTTCTTTGCGACTCTCTTTCTTTTATGCAGCGTGTATCATGTTGTAGTCCGGGTATGAGCTCCCTATTTGTATCGGCTTGATGCGTTTTTTTGAGTATTATAAAACGTCCTTTATCAGGGGGAAAATGCGATAGGTTTGGTGTCTTGGCCTAGGCCCCCGGCTCCGAACAACCATGTAGAAGCTTCTGTTACCGACAAGCACTGAGAAAAAAGAATCTGCCCGGAACATAACTTATGGCACGAAGCACGCAGCAAAGAATGGACAACACGTATTTAGCATGGAGAGGTACTCGCTCATGCAATCCAACTGCTCCTTGTTCCTCGATCAACGCTGCATCATGGGAGGCCGAAGGCAGCAAGCCACCATGCATGATGTGCAATAATTTCACGACAAATTTGTGACAACCAAACCCTGCTTGAATTTCGCATTTGTAGCCGTAAGAGCCACACCGGAAAAGAGTTGCCGACTAAGCACATTTCAACTCAATTTGTACTATAGTTTGGGAATCCCCACCTGAATATATATTGCCTCAAAAAAGAGCTTACAAGACCAGGCTCTTGTCCACCTTTGCGGGTTGACATCGGTCAGGATACATAAGACCGATACAATAGAAAAGGAGAAGACACCCGTGAAAGGCACAACCTAGCTTAGCATACACAAGGACCATCTTCATGAGATGCACAAATAGATGAAGGGTGTAGTCGAGGATCACAATATCAAGATTCTTCAAATCGCCTAACGCACCGCACCGGCGTGCGTACCGAACCCCACGACACAACAGAGGAGCATCCATCAACGACTGTTAAATCTTGACACGAATCTTGACAGGGAGCTCCACCACAAGAAGTCGGCACGATTAACCAGTTGGGGAGGCTTCATTGTGTCTTCGTTGAGCAAAGATGAGCCGAGACGACACCAAGAGCCTGAAGCTCTCCACAAACACATGGGAGGGTCCTGGGCGAACGCAGCAACATGATGGAGACCTCTCGAGCTCGAGCTTTCACAGCAGACCAAGGACGGGAAACCAAAAAAACCACATGGCGGCACGACCTCACCGTCAGATTAAGCCCCAGGAAAACAACCACTACAACACGTGCCAGGGGAGCAACGCAGGTTCCTCTGTGATGCCTTCAAGAAGGAATAACGACGCCGGTAGTACCGTTCGTCACCGAGCTTTCGCTCGGAACTGCTCGAGGCATCCTGTAACGCTGCAGCAAGAGAGCCCTCACCATCTGGGACAGAAGAGCAGCCATCCAGCCATCCCTGGGGCAGGAAGACTGCCGCCGAGTCGACGGAGCCTCTTGCAACATAGGAGAGCGGCAGGGTCGTGGTGTGTAACCTACCTCTCACAGGAATTCAATATCTCGATAATTGGTATGGAATACAGGTGTTGTTCAAGCCGATCTCGCCGAGATCCAACCCAACTCCACCTCCACGGCACTGCCGTCCCTTTCTCGTGTTCTTCCTTGATACCCCCTTCCCCTGTCGCTCTCCCTTACATATAGGTTCAGAAACGAATGTTACAAGGCCTCATTTGGCCCAGTCCTGGCTTGCAAGCCACAACGGGGTTTTCTTCACTCTGGTGAGCCGGCCTGCTGGAGCGAGGCCCGTGTCGCTACCAGGTGGGTCGCTGACACCCCCCTCCTTGGAAACGTGCTTGACCCAAGCAGGAGCTTCTGGGTACTGCTGCTGCATCGCCTCCATGTCCTCCCAGGTTGCAGCCTTGACGGGCGATCCACTCCACTGCACTCGTACCTGCACCACCGTGGTGTGTCCCTTCTGATGTACCCTCTTCTCCAGGATCTGCACAGGAACCTGAAAGGTCACGTCAGCGGGTGGCAGTTCCTGCATTACCTGTTGCCCCGGCCCCAGACACGGCCTCAATTTGGAGACGTGGAACACCGGATGAATCCTGCTCGACGACGGAAGATCTAGCTTGTATGCAACAGCCCCAATCTTCTCCAGAACACGGAAGGAACCGAAGAATTTGAACGATAGCTTGTGGTTGACCCTCTGGTGGACAGACTGTTATATATACGGCTGAAGCTTGAGGAAGACGCGATCACCTGGTTCGAATGATCGCTCTGGCCGTTTCTTGTAAGCTTGGAACTTCATACGTTGCTGCATACGAAGCAAGTGTTGTCGGACTGAAGCCTGGAACGATGCCCTTTCTGTGAGCCATGTCTGAACATCACGTGTTGCTATAATGTCAGAAGCAGTAACTCCAAAGTAGCGGGGATGGCACCCATAGATAACCTCGAACGGGGACTTGCCAAGCGAAGAATGCCACTTAGTATTGTACCAGAACTCACACAATCCAATCCACTTGACCCACTATATGGGATGAGCATTGATAAAGCACCGGAGGTAGCACTCTATCGACTGGTTCACACGTTCAGTCTGCCCATCTGTCTCTGGGTGGTAGGCTGTACTGAGGCATAATTCAGTCCCTGTCGCTCTGAAAACAGCTTGCCAAAAGTTGCTCGTGAACACTGGATCACGGTATGACACGAGTGTAAGAGGCATACCGTGCAATTTGTGGATGTTTGCAATGAACAAGTCTGCAACTGTCGTCGCCGTGTATGGGTGTCTGAGTGACATGAAGTCGGCGTACTTGGAGAATTTATCAACCACAACCAGAAAACAATTGTAGCCTGACGACAGAGGAAGTCCATCAATGAAATCCATAGTCGCCATCTCCCATGGACCTGACGACATGGACATCGGTTGGAGTAACCCCCCAGGCAGTGTCCTCTCCGGTTTCGCCTGTTGGTAAGTATGGCAGTGCTTCACAAAGTCCTTCACTACTGCTTTCATCCCTTGCCATTTGAATAGCGCCACCAGCCGGCGGTACGTCACCGGAAATCCAGAGTGTCCCCCCAACGGACTCGAATGGAATGCTCGGATGACTTGTGTCTGCAGTTATCTGACACTCCCAATCAGGATCCTCCCTCGATGACACAGCAACCCATTCTTATGTGTCAGGCTCGGGTGTGATGTAGGGGCGAGAGCCAGTTGTTGCAGCAACTCATGTATGCGAGCATCAACAGTATAGCTTTGGAGCACACGATCAAGCCAAACCGGCTGCACCGAGGATATTGCAAGGATCTCAGAGCTGGCAGTAGGTTTACAGGACAAGGCATCCGCGACACCATTGTGTACCCCCTTCTTGTACACAACCTTATATTGTAAGCCCATAAGTTTTGTCAAGGCCTTCTACTGCCAATCAATGCAGAGCCTCTGATCAGTCAAGTGTGTCAGACTCTTATGGTCAGTACGAATAACAAACTCCGCTAACTGCAAGTAAGGCCTCCACTGCTGGACTGCGAGCAGAAACGCGAGGTACTCCTTCTCGTATACAGACAACCCCCTGTTCCGGGGCCCCAACGCTCGCTAACGAAAGCAAGGGGATGACCACGCCGCGAGAGGACTGCACCAATGCCCACATCACACGGTCAGTCTCAACCACAAACTGGTAGGAGAAGTCTGGGAGTGCCAGCACCGGAGCAGTGATCAGCGCTTGCTTCAAGGTCTGGAATGTTGTTTCTGCTACCTCTGACCACCTGAAAAGTGCCCCTTCTTTAACAACAAAGTCAATGGTTGGCTGATGACGGCGTAGCTGCGGATAAACTTACGGTAATACCTAGCCAGCCCCAAGAATCCCCTCAGCTCCTTCACATTCGTCAGCTGAGGCCAAGTTCTGATGGTATCGATCTTTGATTCATCAGTTGCCACTCCAGAAGCCGATATCACATGCCCCAGGTACGCTATACGCTCTTGTGCAAACTCACACTTGGACAATTTGACTTGCCACTTGTTGCGATGCAAAATGTCCAGTATTTCGCGGAGGTGTGCCAAGTGCTCTTCAAATGTTTCACTGTACACCAAGTTATCATCAAAGAAGACAAGTGCAAACCTTCTCAGAACCAGTGCCAAGGAGGCGTTCATAGCTCTCTGGAATGTTCCCGGTGCCCCCGTCAGACCAAAAGCCATAACCCTGAACTCATAGTGCCTGTTATGTGTCTAGAAAGCTGTTTTGTACTCCTCGCCAGGTGCTAAGAGAATTTTGTGATACCCCGCACGGAGGTCCAATTTCGAGAACCAACTTGCCATAGAAAGCTCATCAAGCAACTCGTCAATCACTGGGAGTGGGTACTTACCCTTCACTGTCAGTTCATTTAGGTGCCTATAGTCAATTACTGGTCGCCATTCCTTCTCGTTTTTCTTCACCATGATCACCGGAGCAGAGAAAGCGATGTTGTTGTGCACAATCACACCCTGGGATAGCTGCTCTTCGATCTGTCGCTCCAACTCCATTTTCAACTCAGGAGCAATACGGTAGGGACGGAGAGACACCGGCCTTGCACCTGGAACCAGGGGTATTTGGTGATCATACTGTCTACGAGGTTTTTCCACTATCGCCAAGTGCAGTGCCAGCATGTCAGGCGACTCATGTTCATCAAAGACACCATGCAACACTACCAATTGCCCCTGGTCATGGAAGGATATCCATTTCCGCCCCCAGTATATCTTCATTGGGCTATGTTTGACCAACCAATCAAGCCCGATAATGCCATCGTAGCTTCCCAAGGCCAAGACTCTGAAACTATCAGTAAACGTGTATCCTGGCGATGTCCACACTAGAGCAGGGAACTGAGAAGTGCTACTCAATATGCGTCCTCCAGCCACCTTCACATTCATCTTCATGCTCAACTGTTGTAGCCCTGCCAGATGCTCAGAATGCTTGCTGTCGACAAAACATGTGGAACTGCCAGAGTCTATCAAGAACATCGTAAGTTTGCCTTGCACTGATACTTGCAATTGCATTGTCTTTGGGGCCAGCTCTGTAGCTGTAAAAGCAGATGCTGACAGCATCATGGCTTGCTCCTCCTCTCCCCCATGGATTCATGAGCATCTTCTACTTCCATGCTCTGCAAGTAGTCAATCATTTCTTGGACTACATGGAGTTGAATTGTAGTTCTGCAACGGTGGTCCTTTCCCCATTTTTCACCACATGTGAAACACAAGCCCTTAGCTCTGCGGTACGCCTTCAAATCTGCCCAGCGATCTCCATTTTGTGGCTTACTCTCTTCTTTTCATCTGCAGACTTCTGAAGCCAGCATGAGGGATGTGGTGGCGGTAATGGCAGAGGCAAGGCTCTGCGCGTAGGTAGGGCAGTTTGTGCCTGCACATTTAGAGGTGTACTCCCATCACCCAGTTCCTCGTACAACAAGGACAGTGAATACACACTGTCCAGGTCCGTCAGGCTGTTGTATCGCCACCATCACCCTGATAGCAGGTTTGAGACCATCGAGAAAACGCGTCAGGTAGTTTAACGGGTAAGGTTGCGTCTCATACATCAAAATCTGGTCCATCAGTTCCACAAATCGATCAACATATTCCTCCACTGATCCCGTTTGGCACAATTTGAAGAGCCTGCGCAGAAGTGGCAAACCGCGTCTGTACCGCTGCTGCAAATTCTTCCCAACTTGCGTGCGGTGTCCTGGGCAGAAAAGCTTCCAACCAGGTGGCGGCCGCGCCCGTGAACAAGGATCCTGCATATCCCACCCGGTGTTTCGGCGGCGTGTTCCATCTGCCATAATACTCCTCACAGCGTCGTTGCCACAATTTCGAGTTTGCTCCATCGAATTGTGGGAGTTCAATGCGTAGTGGAGATGGGGCGTGGTCAGTATGGTGTTCCTCAGTAGAGAATTGGCAGGAAAAATTTGTCCGGGCAGGATTCGTACCTTTGCCCGGAGGAGGCATGTGCGAGGCACTTGCCTTCCCCCGGTTTGTCGAGTCCTCACGGTGCCCATCAGGGCCGGACGTGCCACCCTCCAGCGACCAGTTGGGCGATGCCTGTGATCCTCCTACCGTAGCGGTTGGATTCAAACGGATGGAGCGGTCCACGCTCGTTGCCAAAGTGGAAATCTCAGCGCTGAGCGAGCTCCGGGCCGCCATAAGCTCCCCTCCCAGGGTTTCATTGACGCCTTGAAGATCTGCTTCCAGGCAAGCCTGCACGCCCTCGATGTTGTTGCCGACTTCGTTGATCTGCTTGCCAGTGTCCGCGACGAACTTCCTGACAGCATCCATGATTTCCTTCTTGTGGACGAGGGATTTCGCCTCATAGGCTTCATCCGTCTCCGTTCGCAGGATCTCGTAGATCTTCCTTGACTCGGGAGTCAATTCTTCCATGATCTGTTTCTGGCGGCGCGACGCGAATCGGGTATGGTGGTGGTGGGGAGGGATTTCCAGATTTGGGGATCAGAGTGGCTCTGATACCACTTGTAACCTACCGCTCACAGAAATTCACTATCTCGATAATTGGTATGGAATACAGGTATTGTTCAAGCCGATCTCGCTGAGATCCAACCCAACTCCAACTCCACGGCACTGCCGTCCCTTTCTCGTGTTCTTCCTCGATACCCCCTTCCCCTGTCGCTCTCCCTTACATGAACAGCAACGAATGTTACAAGGCCTCATTTGGCCCAGTCCTGGCTTGCAAGCCACAACAGGGTTTTCTTCACTTTGGTGGACGGGCCTGCTGGAGCGAGGCCCGTGTCGCTACCAGGTGGGTCGCTGACATGGTGGAGCACGGCCGCGCGTCGGCGGCACGGAGGCCATGGAGGCTGAGCCGCGCCAAGCTGGACTCAGTAGAAGGGAAGGGATCTCGAAGAGGAGCTCGATTTGGGAAATTTTTGGCAGTGGAGAGTTGGATTTTTGGGAAGGAAACGACCGAAGGAGAGGCCCCACAGCCGCCGTCCGCCGTGGGACGGCCTCCTTCGGCGGCGGCGAGGCTGGGGCGACGTTGGGTGGGGTTCTGTGGTGGCGGCGCGGGGTCACGTGGGAACGACCTGGAGGCGGCTAGGGTTTCAGCTCAATTTGTACTATAGTACTAAGAGCCTTAATATATCGAATATTATGTTTCCATTAACTCGTGTGCCCAAAATGTAGGTCCCAATCATTCCTCTATGTGCTGCAATTTTGATGCTAACTGTGCGGGTTATATTAATTTATCCACTTGGAATCAGTTTTGACGATTGACACGCATGATATTGCACGCTAAACTAAACGGAACGGTGTTTTGACCTCCAACATTTTTCGTAGGGTACCACTATGGGAAATTGGGAAGCGCTGGTCCATGTGAAGAGGCCGGGGGTATGTCCCGCTTTTCGAAAAAATACTACTACAGTTTCAAATTTCCGATATATCCTTTTCCACAAAGCTACAGTGCTAAATTTGTGCGCAGAACAGCGAACTCCCTATTCCATGATTGACATACCTTAACAACATGAACTTGAACACATGGAAAAAAGGTTGGCATCCAAACATCCCACATAATCGGTTTCCTAGAATCATCAAAGAACGCCTCTCGAGTCCTTATTCTGATCAGAGGTAGCTGCACCATCGGCACTGCTGTGAACGATTCTTCTCAGCAGATGCTGGACATGTTGTTCCACTGACAGACGCCGTCGAGGGCCCAGTCCTGCTCCGATGAGCCGGCGCCGCCGATGACCGGAAGGTCGACGTTGGAGTGTTCCTGGTCGTTACTGCTGTGCTCCGAGACGGAGCCAGAGTGGTTGTGCGCCGGTGTGGGGAAGGTCGTCGGTATCATTAGGTCCAACAGTGTGTCGATGTCGTCTTTGAGCTCGCCCTCCGATTTGTTGTCACCTAGACGAGGTTGACCCGGTTAGAACAAGCAGCCCTGACTATCTTGCTAGCTAATACAATGTCATGATTTTTTTAAAAATTGTTACATAAAATTCTCTAGGCACTATTTTTTTCATGGAAGTTGATGTTTGCACAAAGTTTCATCCACTTAACGGATTATATATTCCGTGTTAGTTGGAGCATGAGGTGTAAATGAATTCCCATTTGATTCTGTTCTCCACTAACAAGATAGGCAGATCATTTCCCTGTTCAGTAAATCTCCTAAAAGTAGTGCTGGATATGATCACGTTTGGATTGATTGGCTATGTTAATTTGGAAATTATATAGAAGGAACATGAGGTGTTGCTACGGGAGCTAAGGAGCAATCATGATAGAGCAAAACAGAAGCATGAATTGGCAGCAAAGATTAGACTAGGTATATAGTAAACCAGTACATTTGGAGAGGGAGTGACAGAGAACAGGGTAAAGGGAGATAAAGGTATTAAAGTACTTAACGAGATGAGGAAAAGTAACCATCAAAGAAGATCAGAATCAGTCGCTGTCTTGCAAGGACCAAATAAATCTTCTTTTGCGTGTACCTTAAAACTATCAAAAGTAAAACCAAAGAAGATTCCAAACAGTAGTGGCCCTGCTTCAGAGCTCCTGGTGAGTAGAAATTCTGTATTTACCGACATATATATATATATATATTATTTTTCCCATATATAGCCGAATAAATTGAAATTCTAGAATTAATCCGTGCGTCGACAAATATGATCTTCTTTTGCTTTTCAAGAAGTATGGGCTCACATCAAAATCATGACCGTTTGTTCTCTTCTCCAACAAAGAGACAAATAAAAAACAGTTGGGATGCATCGACGGAATGGAAAATGAAAGAAATGCTTCACGCACGACATGCACTACTCACCACTGACACCGTTCTGCACAGCGTGGCTGTCGACGGTTCGGTTCGCATGCGCCGGCGGTTCGATCTTGATGGCGTCATGCAGCTCCTGCAGCATGGCCTCGAGGCTCGCCGCGTTCTGCTGATCTTGCGACGCTCCTTCCCCCAAACCGCCGCTTGCGGCCGCCGGGAGCAATTGGCTTGAAGGGAGCTCCACTCTGGTGCCCCGAGACGGCGAGAGAGGAGTAAATCGAGCCCCGTGCAAGCCATAACCCAAGGATAGCTCCGGTGTGACCGGGTGCACAGGCCCGGTCGGCGTCGTCGGCGACACGGGCGACGAATGCGCAAACTGGAAGTAGTGCGCGTTCCGTGCGAATGGCTTTGCCCATGGGGAAGACGGTGCCGAGAAGGGCGTGTGGGCCAGGAATTGCACCGTCCTGTTGGCCATGGCTAGCTGTCCAGCAAGGTCGAGCGGCGGCGGGCGAGCGCTCGTGTACCCTGCAGAGGCTGCGTCGAGTGACAGGACATTGCTGGCGGATCGCTGCGGGGACGACAGGGGCGAGAAATCGTCGTAGCGGCAGCGCTTGGTGATGGCGAGCTGGAGCTGCACCTCGGGCGGGTACATCGGCAGGCCGGCCCGCTGCCTCCGCTTAGTCCTCGTGTTCCAGTAGTTCTTGATCTCGTTGTCCGTCCTTCCTGGTAGCTGTGGGCCATGGTCGTGCCAAGATTTAATCACTTGCCATATGCTAGTATAGTGAGATTGGAAAGAACAATTCAATCGCACCAAAACTGCGTGTTGCTTACATGGGAGGCCATACGAGCCCACTTGTTGCCGAGCTGCGCGTGGAGCTGCGCGATGAGGAGCTCCTCGTCGGGAGAGAAGGAGCCCTTCTTGAGGTTGGGGCGGAGGTGGTTAGTCCACCGCAACCTACAGCTCTTGCCGCAGCGCAGAAGCCCAGTCAGGCGCTGCACAGCGTTCCAGTTGCCCTCACCGTGCCGCCGCACGTGGTTTACCAGCACAGCGTCCTCTGCCGTCGTCCAAGGCCCTTTCTTCAGCACCACCTCCTCCTGAAGACTGTCTGTGGCCGGCACCTTCTCCTCCTCCGGCGATGTAGGCGCCGCCGCAGAGTCGGGCTCACCCTCCATAGGCGACGCCAGAGAAGGATGGAAGAGCTACGTACGCGGTTGTTTGGGGAAGGTGGCAGGGAGGGGAAGGAAGAGGTGCAGGGGGGGTAGGTTTAAGCGAAAGTTTGCTAAAAATGGAGGCGGAGGGGAGCTGGCATTTTCGGTTTGTGTGGTTTGCGAGTGGTTTTTGCAGGCGAAAGAAGGTGACTCACTAAGGCCACCGTACCTGGCTGTCTCCTTTTCATTTTGGGTTCCCTTTTTGGTTCTCTAAAGAGCTAGTATATGGGTTAGAGAGACTGGAGCATCTTATGCTTGGAGTTTTGGTGCTATGCTTGCATTTGGTGTATGTGACGGAAACTGGCACCCAAGCAGGGATGGGAGAAGGACGTGGAAGCAAGAAAGGGATTAGTGTCACACGAGCAGGAAAAGGGAAAGAATGTGGTGCGGGTGATACGCGAAGACCATATATATTGAGGACGATTTTTACTTTTATTTTTATAAAGGAGATATATTAATATCGCGGAGATACAAATTACACCCAGGCTCTGCAACAACGTAATAACCATAGTCATTACGGATGCACACGCCCGAAAGACAATAAAAACAAGAACTTAAAAGAAAAGTCCCGCTACAGAGTTACAGTCCTTGCAGCAGCCGCACAACCACCACCTAAACAACAACTGATGTCCAGCTTTCGAAAACAACGTCTCCAAGAAGAACGGTGTGAGGCACAACCAATTAAGCGCAGACCTTGGGTTTTCACCCTGAAGATAATCCTCGCTCTCAAAACAATGTCTCCAACAAGACCAGTGTCAAGCACAACCAATTAAGGCCAAACCTTGGGTTTTCTCCCTGAAAGGTAGGACTTTGGACTTTACGCATGCTGTCGCCCTCTCTTACATACCGCTGCCACAGATCTTGTAACTCCAAGCCAGTTCCCCATCGATGCAAAGACTCCGAACACCATTGCTAGTCCTCCAGTCTCACCTTCGATGACCGTGCATTGCGACCGAATTCCACCGATTCAGCAATCTCCACGCATTGCCCATGGGAGTTCGCTGGCGGAGCCTTCTGGGTCGACACCCCGGCTTGATCACAGAGGATCTACATCAGGCAGATCTTCGTCCTCGCGCGATGGGAAACCCTAGGACCACCGAATTTATTCTGATGTCTCGGCCCGATGTTGCGAAACAACTCCCATTAGAAACAGATACGAGAGAAGGCCAGATCTCCTGGAACTTCCGCATCCACCGACGCCGGGAGCCCTGCCGCCGCTGGCCCCTACCACCACCGCCTCCCGCTGCTAGGACAGAGAAGGCAGCGCCGCCCAGGAGCCAAGCAGACGGAGCCGCTGCCGCCAAAACGCCGCCGCCTTGCGTTCCGATCCGTTGCTGCCGCCCCACTCACGGCGCTGCGACCGCCATCCCCACCCACAACATGCAGGTGAGGTGCCGCCACCGCCGCCAGCCGGCGACGGCAGCAGCCGTAGAATCTCGAGGGAGGGAGGGGGTTCGGGCTAGGGTTTTGGCCGCCCCTGGAGCCGCCTGAGGGGAGGCGGCCCGAGGTTTTTTTTCCTCCTGCCCGACTACCACATTAGATTGAGAAACATTTCCGTATAACCACCACTCACGAAATTATTTTCATGTCTATCTCTCCGTGAGAACAGAAAAAATTGGGAAAGGAATTGAAAATCATTGTGAAATAAATATGTAGTCAAATCCGCATCACGGTGACTTTGTGGGGCTACTTAGCACTATGTGACTCTACGAACCCAACCCATTTCACCAAGAATGGCATATTCTCGAGTTGATTCTATGTACAAACCGTTAATCCATCCTGATGTATCAGTTGATGATAATAAGAAAATTTGGAAGATGAAAATCCCGCTGAAAACAATGTAAAGTTGTTTGCATGGTATCTTCATCTCGGAGTAACTCTTACAAAGGATAACCTTGCGAAATGTAATTTGCACGGAAGCAAAAAAAAAAGTGTGTCTTCTATCACCACGACGAGACCATTAAGCATTTATTCTTCCAGTGTAATTTTGCTATGTCTATATGGTCAGCCATCCAGATAGGTTCTACCTTATTCCCCCCCCCCCCCCCCATGTAGCATTGTCAATATTTTTGGCAATTGGCGAAACGGGGTGGATCATAGGTTTAAACTTCTTATTAGGGTGGGAAGAATTGCTGTTATTTAGTCGCTATGGATATGTAGAAATGACAATAGTTTTAACAATATGATTTTTTTTGTTATGAAGGTTATCTACCGGTGCACAGCTACGCTCCAATCATGGTCACCCCGTAGCATGTGGAGCACCACGACCTTTTTTTGGAGGTTTCTTCGCGGTTGGAGGAGGCCGCGAGGGGATTGTTTTTCCGGCAAATGTGCGGATGCGTCCTCCATCTCCAGAGGCATGTTTACTATTTCTCATTATGATATGTATTTCGCCTGTTTTACTTTCTTTTGTTTTGGAGACTTGTGAAATATGTAAGTAATAAAGATCCTTTTATCAAAAAAATGAACCCAACCTATTTGTCATGTTCCTTATTCAACTTTTCTTGATACTCAATGTATTCCAATGATTGTGTTTCCGTTAAGTGACTAAGCGAACGGGGAGTAACCTGGTTGGAATAAAACAAATTCTCAACATGGTCATCAAGAGATTTTGTTGTAAACGGTAACAACATAAAAAATAGAGACCAACAAATGTTCCAACTAAATATCGCAAAACATGGTCATGAGTCTCATAAAAGATGATGTTGTGTTAGAAAAGGTCAAATGGCATAACCAACTATTCATAGAGACCAAGTTTGATTTTGAAGGCACTTTTCCTTATTGGGTGGTATACAATATGCAAATTTATCTTTTTTTTAAATGTGGATCCACTCAGATCCAACATTTTATCTAAACATGGAATAGGGTGGCTATATCATACCGTGATGTTATTAATAGGACGACAACCCATACACATTCTCAATGTATCTTCTTACTTAGGTACAATAATGTTCGGTAATGCCGAAGGACTAAGGCTTTCCCAAACGAAACCTTTGGACAGAAGAACTTGAATTTGGCACTCATGTTGCTTAGTTTCCTCGGGGCTTGGTGCGGTAAGGAGTATTGTTGGATAGAGGTGCTCTCTATATGAAGTCGTTGGGGTGCTCAATTCCGTGTAGAAGAGCGAGAAAAGAAGGCAACTCATTCGGATAGACATAATCAAATTCGTGCAAAATATACATTAAAGATGGAGGATTTGTGGATAAGTCATTGCCATGACGTGCATCACCACTGCACGAAAGTACAAAGTGAAGTATGGATGTGGTTTTCCTCACTTTTGGTGGCTAACAAAAATACTCCATAAGAAGCTCTCTTTGGCTTTCCAACCATATTTTTCTGGTGACTCTGACTCATGTGTGGGTGGATCGGTATCTCACTGTTTGACTCACATTTTTATCCCTTGTCGTGTCCATCTGAAGGTATTCATATTGTCAGCGATAATTTGACTTGGATTCAGCGATCGTTAGACGAAGAAAGTGTTATTCCATTTGAAGCTACAGAAATTTGTTCATCCATAATGTATTCCATCTCTGTCAAATTTCCATGGACGACCAAGTAGGAGATGATAGACCGACATGGATTTGCATAGGTGTTATGGTATCGTACTAACTAGGGTATTATTGACTCTACGGGAAGTGGGAGACTATTGGAGATAATCCTATAGACAATACTATTCAATTATTATTCTGTCTCCAATTTCAAAAATAAGTTTATGTCATCATTGATAAGGGGTGGCCCAATCTTCTCGATGAACTCTCACTGATAACTTGGATAACTCGGGTCTCACTGAAAACTTTCCGGATGATACCTGATGTCACTGCAACAGTTTGCAACCCAATGGATATTCTCAACTCCACATGCTTGCACAACGTTTCCACCGACTACAAGATGGTCTTGTACCATCTTATTCCGAGTGGAACAACAGGTAACACATAATTTTGCAATCTTAACAATACTTCAAGATGAATGCTTACAAGAACCAAATTCAATCTAAATATGTTTAACGTAGTCTAATTGTTCTAATCCGCATCTCCTAGCTTATATGAAGGGGTATGGGTGCGGCCACAAGCCTCCTTGCGCAAGCACCCCTACTCCAACTCGGTTTGGACTCAATTGTTTTGGGTTGGACTCAACCAACCCGACCCTACTAGATACGAACCGACCCAAAAGGGGTTCGGCCAACTTTGGACACGTAGGCCCACCTCTCTATGGGGCAATAACATAGTGTTATGAACCCTCTCTCCCTCCATGTGCTGCATCCCTCTCCTCCCTCAAGCACATGCTGTTTTCCAAGTCTTGGGTCTTGTTTTCCAACATGTACATGTTGTTTTCCACACGTGTGGACTTGTTTTCCAGCAGCTCCTCTCTTGTTTTCAACTTGTACATGTTGTTTTCTCCAAGTATGATCTTGTTTTCCACGTTCTCTTCCTTGTTTTCCAGCTTCGATTGATGTTCTCCTCCAAGCATATATGTGTTATCAATAAACCTGATCATACATAAATGCATAGATTTAGGTAGTATAAAATTCTCACAATTATAAACATCATATTCTAGTAGGAGTGAATTCATCGCTGTGCTAGTAGTTTGGTCCTTGATCTTGTCATTGGTCCAAGTCTCACACCATTATCTTGAGCAGCAACATTATCATGTGTAACAATAGGTGAAGAGCTAGAGATGTCCTCATCAAAAGGTGTCGACCTCGAAGCCGCAAGGTGTAACACTTGGGGTGTTACCCCTTGGTAGATTGGTTGTTTCTTTTTGCATTGCAATCACTTGCATCACATATGCATTTGCCTCCTGTTTTCAGAACCACTGAAAAATTCAAACCCAATTTTAAGCTTTCACACCTGTCAAGTAAACCACTCTTTGGTTTTTCAAAAACAAGTTTGAAGTTGATTTATTTGAATGGCCTGCTAAATAAAAATTTTCCCTCTTGTTGAAAACCCTAATGTTAACTTTCCAATTCAACTTAAATTTCAAATCCTTTCAATCATAAAGGGCATGATCGAATGGTGGTTTAAAAATCAAATTCTTGCCAACTATTAAATTCAATGATGATTGCAAAATTGCTTGAGATTAATAAATAAAATTTGTTTATTTTCCAAAATCCCAAACCAAACCCTATTTGAAATTCAAATACCAATTTAAACAACAAACTAATAGCTCAAATTTTTTGAAATCTATGCTAGCATTGCTTCTATTTTTCTGTTTTGAAAATTAATAAAAATATTGCCTAAAATAAACCCCCCCCCAAATCCTATTTCTACCCCTCTCTCTCTCTCTTTCATTCATTTACAAAAAAAAAGAGAAAAGGAAAAAAAAAAGAAAGGGAAAGAAGTGGGGAGGCAGGCCAGCCCACAAGGGGCAGCCAACCTACAACCCCGAAGGAAGCCCACCTTCCCCAAGCCCAGCCCCCAAGCGCTGTCTTCCTCGTACGGACAGAACGAGGGGATGGGGACGTCGCTGTCACCCCGAGGACCCCCCCATTGCTCCACCTGCCTCCGTTAAAGACAACCCCCTTCCAAACCCTAATGCTCTCCCCTCTCCTCCCCATGTCGCCGCCGCCAACCTCCTCTCTTTCTCCTCTGCCCACTACCCTCTCTGAATCCTTTTTGTATAGAAAGAGCCGGAGCCGTCGTCGATGCCCCACCGCCATGAACCTCCTCCAACCTAGCTGAACCAGGGAATCGAACCCAGGCCACGTCTGCTACCTCTACGCGCTAGAGCTCGTCGAGAGGACGACTACCATGTCCTCGCCGTCCTCTTTCTGAACCGCACCCGGGAGACCACCAAGTCGCTGTCAATGGTTCAGGTAACCTCTGTTGTGCGATCTCCTCTCTATAGCCCCGATCCAGTCAAGCCCCAACGATCTAGTACACCGTCAGTAGCACGTCGGACCTCCTGGTCACGCCAGGGTGCAGCAGGGCCTGCTGCAGATCGCCCTGGGATCGCTCTGCTCGCGAGTTCTGAACCTGAATTTCCGTGTGCAGGTTCAGTTAAGCGTCCCGCGGTTGCTTCATGTTTCGTCAGTTGCAGTTACCATCACAACCCGCAGCTCACCCCGGTGGCTTGGTTCCTTGCGTGGCGCAGAGAGAGACCCAGGTTCGATCCCCCACCGCTGCCGATTAAAAGGCCCCGTTTTGGTGTTTTGCCACGCGCGCAGCCCCAGGCCCACAGGTCATTGACCGTGTGTGCCACCTCACCCGCACCCACCTCGCTGGCAGCACGGTGGCACTGGCCCCACACGTATTACAGCGCGAGTAGATCCACCCGCGGTGCAAAAAGTCCCTGGACATTAAATAAAAATTGCAGAAATAGTTTAAAACTTCCAAATTGAATATCTCTTAAACAGTAATTCCAAATCCAATAATTTAAACATGTTTTCCACTCCAAATTTTATGCTCTAAATGTTTATCACAATTGTTTCACATTTTGAACAAATAAAATTCAAAATAATTTTGGGCACTTTAATTAATTCATTCCATTTTGTGAAAATCATAACTACTTCATTTTAATTCCAATTTCAACAAATAAAACATGTTTTCCACTCAAAATGAAACCACCTTTCTGTTTATCACCTTTGTTCTGCAATTTGGGCAATTAAAATTACTGTTATTTAATAATCCTTAAAATGGCTAATTAAATTGCATAATTAATAACTTGCAAATGGTTGCTCCAAATTAAATACTCCAAACATGTTTTTCATCCAAAATCACATGCCACACTTGAATATCCACTTTGTTTTCTGGTTTGTAACCTTTAAATTGAATAATTGTTTCACCTCTTATTTACTGCAATTTAAATTGCCAAAATTCATAACTAATTCATTTTAATACCAAATCAAACAAATAAAATATGTTTTCCAATCAGAAAATTGCAAGGAATCTGTTCATGCCATCCATATCTCTGTTTGCATCATATCTTGTGCATTTTAGGTTTTGTTATGCATGTTCAACTATATGACAACATATGGAATGTGTGGGCTAATAATTTCCAACTGTTGCCCCATTCCATTTAAATTGCCTAACTCATCTACTTTATTGTTTTCCATGCTAAACAACATTTAACTTGATGGTTAGATAAACAACTTGAACCAATTCCTATTTCTCCGGACTCCGGTTCCGATTAAATTGCTTAAGTTGTTTCCCCTGTTGCATCTTGCCATGTCATGCATATAAAATAGGATCATGCTGGATCTTTTGTCGTAGTAGTAATTATTGCATCCGGTGTTTGTTCGAGGTTCGTTGCTTCTTCGCGGATAGGACGTTGAGATGATGTGAGCAACGACAAGTTCTGCTACCTTGCGGGATCTCAGGCAAGTATACTCACTTGCTGCCAAATGGCTGCCTTTCATCACTTGTTACCGATACTTTCCGTTGTTCTTTTCTGCTAGCCTTAGTAGTAGTTGTTCTGCTACGAACCTATCACATGAATCCTTTAAACCTGATAATGCCTCATCTTCCTTCCTACAACCCATTGTTTGAGCCAGTGTCTTATTAGCATGCCTAGGTTGTTTTGCTCGAGTCTGTTACCCGTTACTTTCTGTTACTACTCTATTATGTTCTGGGGGCTCAATGTTTAATCAATCAATCAATCATGCTACTGTTATTGTTAAATAATAATTTGATGATAAGGCACCGGCAGGAGGCCCTTTGTGGTTTTGAGGCCTGCTAGTGTCGACCCTAATAGGAAAAGGGTCTTGTCTACTGATCCATGATGAGCGCACTAACCGCATGTGGGAAGCGAGTATGGGCGCCCCCCTCAACTTGACTCGATTCGCATCTCGTCCAAATCGCCACATTTAGTTCGGGCTTTCCATTTGCTGCACGCATATGCAGGTACGAACCCTTGGCGCCAGGGTGGAACTTTTGTAGTCGGCATTTAGGGCGGCGTGGTCTTCCAGTTCTATGAGGGTCCCCCTTTCTTCGGGGGCTCGATTAGCCGCGCACGCACAGCACGTGGTGCTTTGGGCTTGATGCGAAGAAGAGTTGAGTTGTGTAGAGTACCTCGCTTGGTGGGTTAGCTCCCCATCTGGCGGGTTATTCTTACGTGTACGGCCAAATTGGTGCAACCCTGCAGGGATAATCTTCTCGAGAAGCCGTGTTTTCCGCGGTTATGGATTACTTGGTGAAAGTACTGGCTAACAAGTACTCAGGACAACTTAAACCTAATGATAACAATCTTACACCCAATGATTAACAACTTGACTAGTAATAGGCTTATTGACACAATAATCTGAACCATCATTAATCCAACTGTGTGAGTTATCCTCGGATTGCTTCTTTGGATAAGGGGCGAGATCCAGGATGGGTTTGTTTGAAGTTATCTTTCAGTTGGTTACAATACTCGATCTTATCTTCTTTCTGTTAGCCGGAAGTTGTAGTATCTCTCTGTAGTTGGTTAGTGCAGCCTGCTGTCGCTTATTTGCAATAACCCCCTTCCTTTCAGTTGATCCCAAAGTATTTGTATCTTGTGATGACTGGCTACGCCGGTATTCTTGTGAGTATGGGTTTTATCCCCCTTGCCAGTACTTAACCGTACTGACCCACGAATCTCTTTCGTGGCTGCAAATTCCAACTTGCAGTCAACAGGTTTGAAGTCTGACGACGTTAGATTGGTAATCCCTCCGGCTTGGCCTGGGCAGGGATTGGACGCTCTCGGTTATCTTCAGGACTCTTAGTCCAATTTGGATCTTGTCCGTAGCCGGACGCTATGTTGTTTCTTCCGCTGTTATTTGGATCTTTGTAATGTATCAGTTGTAACCCTGGCTCGTTTGAGTCATCTTGTATCTATCTGTTTCTGTTGTAATTGTGGATCATTCGTGAACTATTGTAATGTTATCACAAGTGGCAACCTGGAATCGGTTATTATGTGGATTTTGGCGGGAATGCTGAAATCTGCATAGTGCCCGATCTCGGGGCGTCACAAATGGTATCAGAGCCTTGGTTCCGATTCCCGAGATTGTTTCGATACGAATGGTTATCGAAGCAACGGGTCCACAAAGCCTGTAGGTTAACCTCGCTAACGGTCGTTGTTTCTAGAGTGTCAAAAACTATTTCTGCTAAACTATTTTGGAAAAACATCTCAATAGGGTTCTTGTTTTCTCCTTATCTCTATTCTATTCCCCTCCCATCTTATTTGTTCTGGAGTCTACTCTCGTACTCAATCTTTCAAAGTGTTAGGATCCTACGTGGGTGGACGTTTTCTGAGCCTTTAACCTAATAGGTTCGATCATCGGAAGATTCCTGGTGGAAGAACCTCGTCATCACTTCGAGCAAGAATCCCTTGTTAGTGGTGTCGAGGAGATCAACTGGAAGCACGAAGAATCGATAGTCGAACTTCTTTCCCCTCCCGGGTTAGCAGGTGGATTGCGAGGGCGCAATCCCTTGTTAGTGGTGTCGTCTGTAACACCTGGGGTGTTACCCCTTGGTAGATTGGTTGTTTCTTTTTGCATTGCAATCACTTGCATCACATATGCATTTGCATCCTGTTTTCAGAACCACTGAAAAATTCAAACCCAATTTTAAGCTTTCACACCTGTCAAGTAAACCACTCTTTGGTTTTTCAAAAACAAGTTTGAAGTTGATTTATTTGAATGGCCTGCTAGATAAAAAATTTCCCTCTTGTTGAAAACCCTAATGTTAACTTTCCAATTCAACTTAAATTTCAAATCCTTTCAATCATAAAGGGCATGATCAAATGGTGGTTTAAAAATCAAATTCTTGCCAACTATTAAATTCAATGATGATTGCAAAATTGCTTGAGATTAATAAATAAAATTTGTTTATTTTCCAAAATCCCAAACCAAACCCTATTTGAAATTCAAATACCAATTTAAACAACAAACTAATAGCTCAAAATTTTTGAAATCTATGCTAGCATTGCTTCTATTTTTCTGTTTTGAAAATTAATAAAAATATTGCCTAAAATAAACCCCCCCCAAATCCTATTTCTACCTCTCTCTCTCTCTTTCATTCATTTACAAAAAAAAAGAGAAAAGGAAAAAAAAAAAAGGGAAAGAAGTGGGGAGGCAGGCCATCCCACAAGGGGCAGCCCACCTACAACCCCGAAGGAAGCCCACCTTCCCCAAGCCCAGCCCCCAAGCGTTGTCTTCCTCGTACGGATAGAACGAGGGGATGGGGACGTCGCTGTCACCCCGAGGACCCCCCCCCCATTGCTCCACCTGCCTCCGTTAAAGCCAACCCCCTTCCAAACCCTAATGCTCTCCCCTCTCCTCCCCATGTCGCCGCCGCCAACCTCCTCTCTTTCTCCTCTGCCCACTACCCTCTCTGAATCCTTTTTGTATAGAAAGAGCCGGAGCCGTCGTCGATGCCCCACCGCCATGAACCTCCTCCAACCTAGCTGAACCAGGGAATCGAACCCAGGCCACGTCTGCTACCTCTACGCGCTAGAGCTCGTCGAGAGGACGACTACCACGTCCTCGCCGTCCTCTTTCTGAACCGCACCCGGGAGACCACCAAGTCGCTGTCAATGGTTCAGGTAACCTCTGTTGTGCGATCTCCTCTCTATAACCCCGATCCAGTCAAGCCCCAACGATCTAGTACACCGTCAGTAGCACGTCGGACCTCCTGGTCACGCCAGGGTGCAGCAGGGCCTGCTGCAGATCGCCCTGGGATCGCTCTGCTCGCGAGTTCTGAACCTGAATTTCCGTGTGCAGGTTCAGTTAAACGTCCCGCGGTTGCTTCATGTTTCGTCAGTTGCAGTTACCAT
Source organism: Alopecurus myosuroides (assembly GCA_028641055.1). Lineage (NCBI taxonomy): Eukaryota > Viridiplantae > Streptophyta > Magnoliopsida > Poales > Poaceae > Alopecurus > Alopecurus myosuroides. The sequence continues at coordinate 368,486,488 of CM054057.1, read as the reverse complement.
CACAACCCGCAGCTCACCCCGGTGGCTTGGTTCCTTGCGTGGCGCAGAGAGAGACCCAGGTTCGATCCCCCACCGCTGCCGATTAAAAGGCCCCTTTTTGGTGTTTTGCCACGCGCGCAGCCCCAGGCCCACAGGTCATTGACCGTGTGTGCCACCTCACCCGCACCCACCTTGCTGGCAGCACGGTGGCACTGGCCCCACACGTATTACAGCGCGAGTAGATCCACCCGCGGTGCAAAAAGTCCCTGGACATTAAATAAAAATTGCAGAAATAGTTTAAAACTTCCAAATTGAATATCTCTTAAACAGTAATTCCAAATCCAATAATTTAAACATGTTTTCCACTCCAAATTTTATGCTCTAAATGTTTATCACAATTGTTTCACATTTTGAACAAATAAAATTCAAAATAATTTTGGGCACTTTAATTAATTCATTCCATTTTGTGAAAATCATAACTACTTCATTTTAATTCCAATTTCAACAAATAAAACATGTTTTCCACTCAAAATGAAACCACCTTTCTGTTTATCACCTTTGTTCTGCAATTTGGGCAATTAAAATTACTGTTATTTAATAATCCTTAAAATGGCTAATTAAATTGCATAATTAATAACTTGCAAATGGTTGCTCCAAATTAAATACTCCAAACATGTTTTTCATCCAAAATCACATGCCACACTTTAATATCCACTTTGTTTTCTGGTTTGTAACCTTTAAATTGAATAATTGTTTCACCTCTTATTTACTGCAATTTAAATTGCCAAAATTCATAACTAATTCATTTTAATACCAAATCAAACAAATAAAATATGTTTTCCAATCAGAAAATTGCAAGGAATCTGTTCATGCCATCCATATCTCTGTTTGCATCATATCTTGTGAATTTTAGGTTTTGTTATGCATGTTCAACTATATGACAACATATGGAATGTGTGGGCTAATAATTTCCAACTGTTGCCCCATTTCATTTAAATTGCCTAACTCATCTACTTTATTGTTTTCCATGCTAAACAACATTTAACTTGATGGTTAGATAAACAACTTGAACCAATTCCTATTTCTCCGGACTCCGGTTCCGATTAAATTGCTTAAGTTGTTTCCCCTGTTGCATCTTGCCATGTCATGCATATAAAATAGGATCATGCTGGATCTTTTGCCGTAGTAGTAATTATTGCATCCGGTGTTTGTTCGAGGTTCGTTGCTTCTTCGTGGATAGGACGTTGAGATGATGTGAGCAACGACAAGTTCTGCTACCTTGCGGGATCTCAGGCAAGTATACTCACTTGCTGCCAAATGGCTGCCTTTCATCACTTGTTACCGATACTTTCCGTTGTTCTTTTCTGCTAGCCTTAGTAGTAGTTGTTCTGCTACGAACCTATCAAATGAATCCTTTAAACCTGATAATGCCTCATCTTCCTTCCTACAACCCATTGTTTGAGCCAGTGTCTTATTAGCATGCCTAGGTTGTTTTGCTCGAGTCTGTTACCCGTTACTTTTTGTTACTACTCTATTATGTTCTGGGGGCTCAATGTTTAATCAATCAATCAATCATGCTACTGTTATTGTTAAATAATAATTTGATGATAAGGCACCGGCAGGAGGCCCTTTGTGGTTTTGAGGCCTGCTAGTGTCGACCCTAATAGGAAAAGGGTCTTGTCTACTGATCCATGATGAGCGCACTAACCGCATGTGGGAAGCGAGTATGGGCGCCCCCCTCAACTTGACTCGATTCGCATCTCGTCCAAATCGCCACATTTAGTTCGGGCTTTCCATTTGCTGCACGCATATGCAGGTACGAACCCTTGGCGCCAGGGTGGAACTTTTGTAGTCGGCATTTAGGGCGGTGTGGTCTTCCAGTGCTATGAGGGTCCCCCTTTCTTCGGGGGCTCGATTAGCCGCGCACGCACAGCACGTGGTGCTTTGGGCTTGATGCGAAGAAGAGTTGAGTTGTGTAGAGTACCTCGCTTGGTGGGTTAGCTCCCCATCTGGCGGGTTATTCTTACGTGTACGGCCAAATTGGTGCAACCCTGCAGGGATAATCTTCTCGAGAAGCCGTGTTTTCCGCGGTTATGGATTACTTGGTGAAAGTACTGGCTAACAAGTACTCAGGACAACTTAAACCTAATGATAACAATCTTACACCCAATGATTAACAACTTGACTAGTAATAGGCTTATTGACACAATAATCTGAACCATCATTAATCCAACTGTGTGAGTTATCCTCGGATTGCTTCTTTGGATAAGGGGCGAGATCCAGGATGGGTTTGTTTGAAGTTATCTTTCAGTTGGTTACAATACTCGATCTTATCTTCTTTCTGTTAGCCGGAAGTTGTAGTATCTCTCTGTAGTTGGTTAGTGCAGCCTGCTGTCGCTTATTTGCAATAACCCCCTTCCTTTCAGTTGATCCCAAAGTATTTGTATCTTGTGATGACTGGCTACGCCGGTATTCTTGTGAGTATGGGTTTTATCCCCCTTGCCAGTACTTAACCGTACTGACCCACGAATCTCTTTCGTGGCTGCAAATTCCAACTTGCAGTCAACAGGTTTGAAGTCTGACGACGTTAGATTGGTAATCCCTCCGGCTTGGCCTGGGCAGGGATTGGACGCTCTCGGTTATCTTCAGGACTCTTAGTCCAATTTGGATCTTGTCCGTAGCCGGACGCTATGTTGTTTCTTCCGCTGTTATTTGGATCTTTGTAATGTATCAGTTGTAACCCTGGCTCGTTTGAGTCATCTTGTATCTATCTGTTTCTGTTGTAATTGTGGATCATTCGTGAACTATTGTAATGTTATCACAAGTGGCAACCTGGAATCGGTTATTATGTGGATTTTGGCGGGAATGTTGAAATCTGCATAGTGCCCGATCTCGGGGCGTCACAAATGGTATCAGAGCCTTGGCAGGAAGTATGGTGTCAAATCAGCCATATTAAAAGAACTACTAACACCAAACTCATCAGCTGGAAGGTCTATATTGTATGCATTATCATTGATCCTCGAAATCACTCTATATGGACCAGCACCCCTAGGCATCAACTTGGACTTGCGCAATGTGGGGAACCTATCCTTGCGAAAATGAACCCACACCATGTCTCCTGGCCGAAATATCACCTCTTTGTTCTTCTTGTTCACTCTTTCAGACACATGTCTTCCCTTCTTCTCTATAGCTTCTTTTGTTTTCTCATGGATTTTTCTCACAAATTCAGATCTATTTATGCTTCCATGTTTACTCTCTCTTGTATGGGAAGTGGCAGGAAATCAAGTGGTGTTATTGGTTTGAAATCATACACCACCTCAAACGGGCATAACTGAGTAGTGGAGTGCACAACCCTATTATAAGCAAACTCGACATGAGGCAAGCACCCTTCCCACTCCCGCAGATTTTTCTTGATCATGGCTCGCAACAATGTAGATAATGTGCGATTCACCACCTCCGTTTGTCCATCAGTTCGTGGGTGACAAGTACTAGAAAACAACAACTTTGTCCCCAGCTTCCCCCATAGTGTCTTCCAGAATTAGCTCATAAACTTCACATCACGATCAGAAACAATAGTCTTGGGTACCCCATGTAATCTCACTATGTCGATGAAAAACAGATTAGCAATATGCGACGCATCGTCGCTCTTGTGGCCTGCAATAAAGTGTGACATTTTAGAAAACCTATCCACTACCACAAATATAGAATCATGTCCTCTTTTAGTCCTTGGCAATCCTAACACAAAATCCATACTAATATCTTCCAAAGCTGTAGTAGGTGCAGGAAGAGGAGTATATAAACCATGAGGCTTGAATTTTTATTTAGCTTTGTTGCAAGTGATGCAACGTTGCACAAATCTATACAGATCATGCCTCATGTGTGTCCAATAAAAAAATGTCCACTAACATAAGAAATGTTTTCTCTCGTCCAAAGTGTCCCATCAATCCTCAACTATGAGATTCCTGCAATAAGAACAAACGCAAAGAACACTCGGGAATACACAATTTGTTAGCTCTCAACAAAAAACCATCATGTATGTGATATTTTTCCCATGCCTTGACATTAATACATTTAGCAAATGGCATAGAAAATTCACTATCCTTAGCATATAATTCTTTAATATCCTCCAAACCCGAAACTTGCACTTCTAATTTGGTGAGTAACATATTTTTTCTTGACAAAGCATCAACAACTATGTTATCTAATCCCTTTTTATGCTTAATGATGTATGTTAAAGATTCTATGAACTCTACCCATTTAGCATGTTTTTTATTCAAGTTAGATTGGCTCTTTAAGAATTTTAAAGCTTCATGACCATAATGTATAATGAATTCTTTAGGCCACAAATAATGTTTCCACACTTCTAAAACTCTCACAAGGGCATATAATTCCTTATCATAGACTGAATAATTCAATTGAGCACCATGCAAATTTTCAGAAAAGTAAGCATTAGGTTTCTTCTCTTGCATCAAAACACCTCCAATACCTATGCCACTAGCATCACATTCAATCTCAAATTGCTTACTAAAATTTGGAAGCATTAACAAAGGTGCTGAAATCAATTTATTTTTCAGTGTATCAAAAGCAGTATCTTGGGCTACCCCTCACTTGAAATCTACTCCCTTTTTAGTTAGATCATTCAATGGTGCATAAATTGTACTAAAGTCCTTAACAAATCTTCTATAAAACCCAGCAAGACCATTGAAACTTCTCACTTGACTCACATTAGTAGGGGTAGGCCAGTTTAGGATTGCATCAATTTTAGAAGTATCTACCTCAGTTCCATTTTTAGAAACTACATATCCCAGAAATATGACCTTGTCTTTGCAAAAAGTGCACTTCTCAAGATTACCATACAATTTATTTTCTCTTAACACATACAAGACTTGTCTAATATGATGAACATGCTCATGTTCATTGTGGCTCTATATGAGAATATCATCAAAATAAACTACCAAAAATCTGCCAATAAACTCTCTGAAAACATGGTTCGTTAATCTCATGAAAGTACTAGGTGCATTTGTTAAACCAAAAGCATCACTAACCATTCGTATAAACCAAATTTTGTTTTAAAGTCTGTTTTCTACTCATCCCCCCTTTCATCCTAATTTGATGGTAACCACTACGCAAATCAATTTTAGAGAAAATAGCAGCACCTCTTAATTCATCTAACATGTCTTCCAAACGTGGTATAGGATGATGATAACAAATAGTGATGTTGCTAATTGCTCTACAATCTACACACATGCGCCAAGTACCATCTTTCGTAGGGACTAAAATAACAGGAACAACACAAGGAGAAAGACTGATTTGAATATACCCTTTCTCTAGTAGCTCTTGCACTTGCTTCTGTATGTACTTTGTTTCTTGGGGATTGTTTCTATAAGGAGCTCGGTTTGGCAAAGATGATACAGGAATTAAATTAATTTGGTGCTCTATCCCTCTTAATGGTGGCAGCCCCGAGGGAATTTCTTCTGGAAAAACATCATCAAACTCCTACAAAACATGAGAAACACTAAGAGAAATAGGGGTCATGTCATTAGAAACCAAAATCTCTCCCTTGTGAATAAGCACAATAGGGACTAATGTAGGATCCTCTCTAAACTTGAGTGGCTAACATGCATAATAGGCTCTCTCTCTTATTTTTACCACTCGAATTGGTTTTGCTACTATTACCCACAACTTTTGTATTTTCTTTTCTCTCATCTCTCTCTCTCCTTCTCAAGATTCACTTCAATTTTTTGACGAGACTCATTTACAATTTGCTGTGATGTCATAGGCCTCAAGATAATAGTCCTCCCATGGTAATTCAAATCATATGTATTTGCTCTCCCATCATGCTTCACACTTATGTCAAATTGCCATGGTCTTCCCAATAAAAATGGCAAACTGTCATAGGAACCACATCAAACTCAATAGTATCCTTGTCTGGACCAATCTAAAATTCCACACGCACCATATAGCTCACTTTCATCTCCCCAGGGCTACTCAACCACTAAATATAATAAGGATTGGGGTGTGGTAAATATTTCAGATTCAGCTTTGCACATAGATCCTTGCTAGCTAAATTCCTGAACTCCCTCCATCAATAATAACCTTGCAAGCCATATTAGGACCAATAATAGCTTTAGTTTGAAATAAGTTGCAGCGTTGAGTTTCTGGACTTGGAATCACACTCAAAGATTTCTGTGTGCACATAATAGATGGCATAGAAGTAGCATAAGCATCCAATGGAGTATCACTAATATAGCCATCATCATCATCATCATCATTAGGATCAACATCATCTCCTGTCTCATATTCATTGTTTTCATTCACAATCATAATTTTTGCACTAGGGAAATCTATCTTAAAATGGCCTTTACCTCCACATGTGTGACATGACATATCCCTGTTTCTTGATTTAGAGGCACTAGAACCCGTGGTACTTGCTGCTGGTTGTGGTGTTCTCCTTGCATTGGATGCACTAGGCTCGGCCTTGGAAGAATTACTACCACAAATTGATGATTGTGGGGGTGGGGGTACTAGAAACAGAAGGTGTTCTCGATGGAAAACGACTCCTTGCACGTGCTGTAATTTTGGCCTCATCATTCAAGTGTGGTTCGGCCTCTCAAGAATGGTGTAATAGGTCGTGCATATCATGGTATTGATGGTGCCTAACAATGCCCTTAATGTTGTAATTAAAGCCTGAAAGAAAATGTTGCATTGTATTATCTAATTGCTCTCTCACACATGCCCTTTGCACGATCAACGTCATCTCCTGATAATAAGCATCAAGAATCATTGTACCTTGTCTCCATTCCTGTAATTGATCTTGTGAACGAATATAACTGGGAGGAACAAATCTGTCCCTCATAACTCTCTTCATGGTAGCCCAAGTGATAATGGGTAATTCACCAATTTCAGCCCTTGTTCTCAACAGTGTTATCCCACCAACGAAGAGCATATCCATCAAACTAGAAGAAGCAAGATTAATTTTTCTGTCCTCAGTATACTCATGCAAATGCCATAATTCTCAATCTTGAGCTCCCATAGCAAATACTCCTCAACATCCATGGTGTCAAAACTAAATGGTGGTAAGCAAAATTTGGGTTTGCCCACATCTCTATTATTTTAAGGAGGTACATTATGGGCTACATGCCTTGCACCCATATGCATTTTGGCTCGGCCAAGAAATCCACCTCGGACCCTCTCCCCTCTAACTCCACGGCCAACATTGTTTTCCACTCCTTCATTAGCTGGACCTCCATTATTAGCACCACTATGCACACTAGCATTATCATCATCAATAGCAGGAAGTCTTTGATCAAGAAAAGTTTGAAATCAGCAAGCTGAGTAGTCAATGTAGCAATAGTGCCTTGAATAGTGGTCACTTGTGTTTGATTGGCTATAGCCAATTTAGTGATATCCCCCACTTTAGTATCTAGGGCTTGCATCTCCACGTAAAGAGGATCATAAGCATCAGCAACATAAGCTCTCAATTCTTTGTGGTTTGTCTCCATTTGATTTGTCAACACATCACGCAATGCCTCATACTCCCTCCAATTCACTCCTTCTCACTGGTCCTTCTTTTGCTGCACAAGATCACCACTAGAAGGATCAATTAGTAGGTTAGTGAAAACAAAGAAAGCAAGTATCTATATGTGGTGTTCTCTCACAACTCACTCAAAACCAGCAAGAGAAGTAGTACCTTACCATTCCAAAGTGAATAGAAATACTTACCAACAAGAAGAGGCAACTAGTGTACTTTGATGTGAAGAAGAGAATACCCGGGGTTTGAACTATCACAAAGCAAAACAAGGTATATGGTGGAGCTTGGTTGGGAGTCCTAACAACACCAAATGAACACCTCCTATATGCTATCAAATGCGATGTAAAAACACAGGAAAAACTCACACCAACGGAGACAAATGTGGCTTAACAACTATATGGATGAATTGTTGCAAACACTAGAAAGTCACTAGCTATGGCTCAATATAGACAGGCACAAGATTGCTCAATAGTAGAAACCAAGTGTCACAATTTTTATATAGCAAGCTCCACTAGTAAGGAAAGATAACAATTCGGCCTCTTTTCAATTTTTCTGTTTTCTCTTTTTTTTATACTTTTCTCTTTTTCTATTTTTTTTTTGTATTTTCATGATGGCCTTAAGAACAACTAGGCGCAATATGAACCAAACAACAAGTGAATCATAATGGTATATGATGTAATGAGCAGACTGTCAGAGCACAAAAATAGCTATACTTGTGGGCAAGGTACCTAAAATTATGCTGTAGAACGGTTGTGTCTAGGTTCACACGGCTCAGATATAGAAATCCTAAGAAAATAGAAAGTAAAAAAAAAATAGAAAACTACCTAAAAACAACTACTATCTCACGGCAGGAAAAACAACAAAAATGTACCGTGGCGGCAGTAAAAACAACCAGAAACGCTGCCCGGCAGAAGCTCACGCGCGTCTACGGCTGTTGGTTGATGTGCGGCAGCGAAACGCTGCGTTTTGTGCCGCGGCAGGAATGGTCGTGTGAGGGACTTTATAACACCCCTCCCGGTAAGAAGAGATGTTACCTCCAACCAACAACCCACATTCAACCAGTTAAATGTAAAATTCGGCAGCACCTCTCTTGTACCGCCGGACATCGATGACAGGCAAGTGTTAAATCAGAGTAAACATATATGAAACACAACTGGAAGCATGCATAAAGCTCATAAAGAGCACGGCGAGCTAAGTGGTGGATCCACAAACCATAAGATACATAAGAACATAGAAACTCCAACTCCAAGCACACACCCATAGGTTGAGATCTAACAAACTCCAAGCCACCTTGGAGAGCAACCTAGTGGTCATGGAAACAACCAAAACCCGGTTATACACACCAAACTGAACCTAACTATCTCAAATCACGAACTAGAGTAGCAAGTTAACATGATTGCGCTAGGTGAATGGAAGGGTGGTGAAAGTTTGTGGGTGATATCCATGGGAGCTACGCCCTTCCATTTACTTGTGAAGTACCTGAAACAAAGCCCACAAGGAGTGAGTTGAATGACTCAGCGAGTACACAACATAAACGTAATATACAATGAAGGGAAACATCATGAACATGTACCATACATGTACAAGTTAATGGAGTAACCCAAACACACATGCTTTGAATGGCATCAGAATGCAGAAGAAACCAATGCAACCGGATAAAACCGTGACTTGGCTCTGAGCTTTTGCCGGCAAGCTGAGAGGGGCGACGTCTCACCGCACTCCTTTCCATCCCTCACCATGTGAGAGGACCATATGAGGTTGGACCCGAAGGACCAAATAATCGCAAAGCGAGGAACATTCCTTGGAATGGGGAGGTTCGCTCATAATGGAATTTTATCTCGAAAAACCAAGAAGATCAAATCCCTATAACATACTAGTGGTATGGTGTATTGGAATGTACACACTAGGGAATGACATGTCCACCTTTTCAGGAATGTAAATAAATAACGGGGACGTGGACATAATATAAAGAGAGCAATTTAGCCGGTTGATGCCCGGTGTACTCGCCTCAACCGTTGTGACGGGGGTGGTGCGAGGCTACCTCCGGTGTATTTGTGTTGCAACCTGCTGTAGGAGCACATACACAAATTTCAAGCATTGCACCAAAATAAGACATATACAGGAAGTACATAAACGGTCCTAATCGTAACCCGGGAGAGCAACCCATTTGCTGCCCCTTCACGAAAGAATTCATAAATCGGGCTAGGAAACTCGGAAACATGCAAATAATATTGCTATGGATTCATAAAGAACTTAACTACAAATAACTCCAAACATTGGAACTGAAAATATGAAGTTATAAAAGTCATATCTAGCAAAAACCACTCTGCTGTTTCCAGAATTCAGAATAACAAGTAGGCACTTTTGGGAATCCATAGGAACAAGAATACTCATGGAAATTGAGTAAATCCTTTTGTGTTAGAAGATATGCATCACATAACAGCTAGAAGTGAACAGCACATTCATATAGATGAATTATGAAGGCTCCTAAATCCCACGTGAAAACATTACTTTTCACTGTTTCTGAAATTTCGGACTGCTGCAAAGAAACTGATGTATCTGGAGTTCTACAACTCCGATGGAAGTGTTTAACCACTCAAAATCATCGTAGGGACGATAGCTACAAAACATACTACAGGATGCGCATCTAATTTTCTCATCTGGGCACTCAAAACTGATCATCACTGAATCAGGCTGCCCAGAAACGGAAATAAAACAGATTCTTGCCCTACTCCCAAATGGGACTGCTGCACCCCTGCCTTGGGAACCTAGGAATCATCATCTACAGCAGATGAGAGGGTCATGGAGGGTTGGGGAACTCACTCTTGATACCAGAAAAAAGGAAATCGGACAGGGAATTGGGGATCTTCACTTCCTCCTCTGGTTCTCGTCCTTCTCCCTTCTATTCTTCTTGATCTTCTCTCCTCTTCTTCCTTTTCAAGAATAGGTCCAAAGCCTACACCTGAGAGAGGGTAGGACGTGGGCTGCTGCAAGGGATCAAGGGGAAAGGGAAGAGGAAGAGAGCATGGAGGGAGGATGCGCCATGGAAAAGGATGTGAGAGGCTCGTGGGAGGAAGAAAAAAGGAAGGGGGCTGCTTTGGTGTTGGACATGGATAAGTCACCGTGGAGGAAGGGTTAAGGCAGGTATTTTTTTTATTTAGACCACACAATTTTCGAAATACCATTTTAATCTTCTCCATTGGACAAGGAAATACCATAACAGATGCATGCGAACTCCGTTTTTCGCAAATGAATAGTCCATTTCGATTGTCTCGACGAGCCGGTCGCAACCACAAAGTCGGATTATCGATTTCATAAACCCATTAAAGGATGGATAAAGGGGTTCTAAAGCATGATTTCTCGAGAAAGTTGGTTAATAGAAAACCGGGGTGTTACAGTCTCACCACCTTATCTGGAACTCGCCCCGAGTTCTCCTATCCTTTGACTACTAAGGTGGATTAACACAGAACATAGAACAAAATGAGAAGAAGATTTTAAGGTTTAGAACGTACCACCAGAGAACAATTCTGGGTACTTTTCGCGCATTTGGGACTCAAGTTCCCAAGTCGCTTCTCGCTCCGTTTGATTTGTCCACAAAACCTTCACATATTTGAGTTTTCGGTGCCTCAAGACACGTTCGGACTCGTCAAGAATCTTCAAAGGACGAGATTCAAGTGCAAGATCTTGCTCGATGGTGACTGGTTCGGAAAGAATGAGATGTTCCGAGTCTTCAAGATACTTCCGAAGCATGGAAACATGGAAGACATTGTGCACTCCGCGCATTGATTGTGGTAAATCGAGGCGGTAAGAAAGCTTCCCAACTCGAGCAACCACGGGAAATGGTCCAATATACCGAGGACTAAGCTTGCCCTTGGTACCAAATCTGACAATTCCTTTAGTAGGTGACACTTTAAGAAGAACTTGGTCACCCACTTGAAATTACAGAGCCCGCCGTCTGACATCGGCATAGCTCTTCTGTCTGCTTTGTGCGGTAAGCATGTTCTGACGTATCTCTGCGACACGATCAACGGTTTGTTGAACCCAATCCGGTCCAAGAACTGCCCGCTCGCCTACCGAGTCCCAACAGATAGGTGACCTACACCTTCGGCCATAGAGGACCTCGAAGGGTGCCGCCTGGATACTTGTATGATAACTGTTGTTATAGGCAAACTCCACAAGAGGCAAGTGATCCTCCCAGTTACCCTGCCATGACAGAGCACATGTGCGAAGCAGGTCTTCCAAGGTTTGAATTGTTCGCTCGGACTGACCATCATGCTGAGGGTGAAAAGCTGTGCTAAACCGGATCTCGGTACCCAAGGCATTCTGCAAACTCTCCCAGAACTTGGAAGTGAACTTGGCATCACGGTCAGAGATGATTGTTTTAGGCACACCATGGAGACGAATAATCTCACGGGTGTAGACTGGAGCTAAATCACTAGCTGAATTTGTCGTACGAATTGGAATGAAGTGTGCAGACTTGCTCAGACGATCCACAACCACCCAAATGGCGTCCTTCCCTCGTGAAGTGCGAGGTAGGCCAATGACAAAGTCCATGGTGATATCTTCCCATGGCCATTTCGGAACCTCTAGTGATTGCAGCTTCCCAGCAGGGCTTTTATGTTCGGCCTTGACTCGTTGGCAAACACCACATGAAGCCACATACTTAGCCACATCGACTTTCATCCGCTTCCACCAGAAAATTTGTTTTAGATCATGATACATCTTGGTCTCACCGGGATGTACTGTGTAAGGAGTGCGAATGGCTTCTTTGAGGATATCCTCTTTCACCTGAGCCTTTTGCGGAATACAGAGGCGACCTTGAAATCGCACAACTCCATTACCATGAATGGTGAATGGACCTACTCTTCCTTCACGTACCCGCCTAGCAGCTTGCATTAGTAATCGATCGTGTTCCTGTGCTTGCCTAATGCGCTCCACAAGATCAGACTCAAGGGTCATTTGGATTTCTGCTTGAGCAGTGCCCGCATAACAAAAGGAAATATCCATCCTCTCTAGCTCGGATGGGAGTGTAGCCACAGTAGGAGAAACTACCTTGCGGCTCAAAGCGTCGGCCACCACATTGGCTCGGCCGGGTTTGTAGTGGATAGTCAGATCATAATCCTTGATCAGCTCCAACCATCTTCTCTGCCTGAGATTCAACTCCTTTTGAGTGAAGATGTACTTGAGGCTTTTGTGATCAGTATACATATCACACGCCTCGCCATAGAGATGATGTCTCCATATTTTGAGAGCGTGAATGATTGCGGCCAACTCTAGATCGTGGGTTGGATAATTTTGCTCATGAGGCTTCAACTGCCGGGAGGCATAGGCAATGACTTTGTCATCCTGCATGAGCACACAACCAAGTCCAAGTTGGGATGCGTCTGAATATACTGCAAAACGTTTACCTGGTTCAGGTAATGACAAGATTGGAGCAGTCACCAATCGCTCTTTGAGATAAGAGACTCTTCTCACAGGCCTCATCCCAATGAAATTTGGTATTGACTTGTGTTAGCTTGGTCAATGGCTTGACAATGGTGGAGAAATTCTTCACAAACCGACGGTAGTAACCGGCAAAGCCTAGGAAGCTCCTTACTTCCTTAACATTAGTTGGCCTTTCCCAGTTAACCACGGTGGAAATTTTGCTTGGGTGAACAGATATGCCATGTTGGTTGATCACGTGACCTAGGAAGCCAACTTCTGAAATCCAGAATTCACACTTCTTCAACTTGGCATAGAACTTGTGTTTTCGCAAGGTTTCAAGGACGTTTCTAAGATGTCGGCCATGATCTTCCTCTGTCTTGGAATAGATAAGAATGTCATCAATGAAGACAACCACGAAATTATCGAGATAAGGGTGAAACATGCTATTCATTGTCTCCATGAAGCAGGCTGCGGCATTCGTCAGACCAAAAGACATGACCTTGAATTCATATTGCCCATACCTAGTGGAGAAAGCAGTCTTCTTAATGTCTTGCTCTCGAACTCGAATTTGATTATAGCCAGATTGCAAGTCGATCTTGGAGAAGACCTTAGCTCCCTTCAATTGATCGAATAGGTCCTCGATGCGGGGAAGTGGATACTTGTTCTTGATGGTCACTCTGTTGAGGCCACGATAATCAATACACATGCGCCAAGTGAGATCTTTCTTAGCCGTGAAGAGCACAGGTGCGCCCCATTCAGACACGCTCTTCCGAATTAATCCCTTGGAGAGAAGGTCGTCTAATTGATTCTTAAGCTCTTCCTGGAAGGGTCGAGCCAAACGATATGGTGCTATTGAAATAGGCTGAGTGCCAGGAATTAGATCAATGCAGAACTCAGTGTCCCGCTCTGGTGGCATTCCTGGAAGCTCATCTGGGAAGACCTCGGGATAGTCACACACTACTGGTATCTTTTGGAGGCACAACGGGGTACTTGGCTTCCCAAGAAGAGTCCATAATATCCCACTCTTTGGAGATGGCTGGCCTGGAAAGAGACTGGCCAACACTGACAAGGATCGTGGAGGTGCACTAGCTTGGTAGACACATTCTTTCCTCGAGGGGGAGTCGAGGGTGATAATCCTCCAAAAGCAAGAAATCACTGCCTTGTAACTTTGTAACCAATCCATGCCAAGAATGACATCAAAAGGCTGAAATTGAAGAACAAATAAATTTGCAATGAAGTCTTCATCCTCAATGGAAATATCACAGCCAGGACACACGGTGCGACAAGAAAGGAGTCCACCCGGAGAACTAACACTCACTGGCTGAGAGATTTCTTGTCTAGACATGTTTGCCCGATTCGCAAAGTCTAGCGATACAAATGAGAAACTAGAACCGGAATCAAACAGTACTAGAGCTTCAACTGAGTTTACAGGTAGAGTACCTGTCACCACATCTAGACGCCCAGCCGAGGACGATGAGGGGAGCGTATAATAGCTCTGGCAAGATGGTGCAGGTGGAGCGCCAATTTGAGGCACAGTTGGAGGAACGTGAGGTGCTGGATAATTTTGTGGCATTGTGAAAGTTGGTGGCCAGTAATATCCTTGAGAGGGAGGTCCCAATGGTACATATGGATAAGAGGGAGCATGAGCATTCTTCATTGCTTGAACAGATCCATGTGAAGATCCAGGTGCGGATGAAGAGTCAGCTTGAGCAGACACAGTTTGCCACTTGATGATGCTATCAGGGTTCGACTTACAAACCCGCTCCATGTGACCACTTCTGTGACAGCCGTTGCAAACGCCAGACCAGTTGCACTCATTGGCTCTATGGCCTTCACCACACTTGAAGCACATCATCCCTTGCGCTGGCATTGGACGGTAAAGCACACGTGGTCCAGTGGAGGGTGAGGCCTTCTGCACCTTCTGCTTGAAGGATTGGGAAGGAGCTTGTACAGTCTTGGATTTCTTCCCGAAACGATAACGAGGCTTCCCACCATCACCGTGGTCTCGCTTCTGGTTGCCAGCAGTAATGAAGTTACTAGGGCCACCCTGTAGGGAAGGTGTCACCAGAGAAGGCGAGCCATTCTGAAGCTCAAACTCAATCTTTTTGGCTTTCTCGACCAAGGACACAAAGGTGGAGGACCCAGCAGCACTAAGCACAACACGGTACTGCTGCTCTAGCCCATTCTTGAACCTCCTAGCCTTCTCCTTGTCATCATTAACCACCGTCGGCACAAAGCGGACGATGTCGTTGAACTTTGTTTCATAGACCTGGATGGTTCTATTTCCTTGCTTTAACTTGCTGAGTGCATTCTCCATTCTCTCGACATAGGAGGCTGGATAATACTTCTCAATGAACTGTGTTCGAAAGAACTCCCAAGTGGGTGTAGCATGCGCAGGTGGTAGAGAGGAACGAACATTCTCCCACCAGATGTCTGCATTACCCTTCAGCTGAATGGCAGCAAACATCACCTTCTGTTCTGGATGCACTTGCATGACCTCCAGGCGTCGTTCCATGATGCGCAACCAGTCAGCCGCCACAACAGGAGGACCAGTCCCATTGAAGGTGTCTGAGTGCACCATAGACCAAGTGAGAAGAGGATTGATTTGTCTAGGTCCAACTGGCTCATTCATCATGCCCTGGACAATGGCAGGTGCAGGAGCCGTGGCACGGGCTTGAGCTTGCTCACGGATTCTATGGAGTTCTTGCATTAGCTCATGCCACTCAGCTGGTGGCGGTGGAGCCTCAGCACCAACAACTTCAGGAGGTGGTGGCGGTGGAGCCGCAGCACCAACAACTTCAGGAGCTGCCACCGATTCCTCACCACTCTCCTCATCTACCAGTTGGGCACGCTTGCGTCCTCGACGTGGGGGGTTAGCATTAGCAACAGTTGCCCGGGCAGAAGGATCTCGGTTTCTACCGCCTTTACCCCTTGGCATCTATTGAACACAAGCAGATGTCCAGTCAAGGAAAGGAAATAGAAAGGTAGAACATAGATAAGTAAATGAAGTAAGAACTCATACTTGACACTGAATTAAGATCAAAAAAAAAAACCCAAGAAACACAGAAACGAGTACTACTCAAACACAAGACTGCTTAATATGCATTGGTAAAGCACAACAAGCAATCTATGCACACAAGACAAAGCTTGTAACTGTAATAATTCGTTCCTATTGTGCACCAGTGTGTCAAGTTTTATGTTATTTAACCATCTACTCAAGTTTTATTTGACATCCTAATAACATACTAGTAGGAGAACTGGGATATTTCACCCAACCCCAATAGAATTGACGTCCTCGTCAATTTGATTTTCCTTGTACACTAACAAGCAATCAATGAAATCAAACCAACAAGCATGACAAAAGGTCCTCGGATCTTTCTTTGGTACACATGCTTACACATGTATAGCAAAGTTAGAGCTTAACTGATACCAACTATAACACCCCTCCCGGTAAGAAGAGATGTTACCTCCAACCAACAACCCACATTCAACCAGTTAAATGTAAAATTCGGCAGCACCTCTCTTGTACCGCCGGACATCGATGACAGGCAAGTGTTAAATAAGAGTAAACATATATGAAACACAACTGGAAGCATGCATAAAGCTCATAAAGAGCACGACGAGCTAAGTGGTGGATCCACAAACCATAAGATACATAAGAACATAGAAACTCCAACTCCAAGCACACACCCATAGGTTGAGATCTAACAAACTCCAAGCCACCTTGGAGAGCAACCTAGTGGTCATGGAAACAACCAAAACCCGGTTATACACACCAAACTGAACCTAACTATCTCAAATCACGAACTAGAGTAGCAAGTTAACATGATTGCGCTAGGTGAATGGAAGGGTGGTGAAAGTTTGTGGGTGATATCCATGGGAGCTACGCCCTTCCATTTACTTGTGAAGTACCTGAAACAAAGCCCACAAGGAGTGAGTTGAATGACTCAGCGAGTACACAACATAAATGTAATATACAATGAAGGGAAACATCATGAACATGTACCACACATGTACAAGTTAATGGAGTAACCCAAACACACATGCTTTGAATGGCATAAGAATGCAGAAGAAACCAATGCAACCGAATAAAACCGTGACTTGGCTCTGAGCTTTTGCCGGCAAGCTGAGGAGGGGCGACGTCTCACCGCACTCCTTTCCATCCCTCACCATGTGAGAGGACCATATGAGGTTGGACCCGAAGGACCAAATACTCGCAAAGCGAGGAACATTGCTTGGAATGGGGAGGTTCGCTCATAATGGAATATTATCTCGAAAAACCAAGAAGATCAAATCCCTATAACATACTAGTGGTATGGTGTATTGGAATGTACACACTAGGGAATGACATGTCCACCTTTTCAGGAATGTAAATAAATAACGGGGACGTGGACATAATGTAAAGAGAGCAATTTAGCCGGTTGATGCCCGGTGTACTCGCCTCAACCGTTGTGACGGGGGTGGTGCGAGGCTACCTCTGGTGTATTTGTGTTGCAACCTGCTGTAGGAGCACATACACAAATTTCAAGCATTGCACCAAAATAAGACATATACAGGAAGTACATAAACGGTCCTAGTCGCAACCCGGGAGAGCAACCCATTTGCTGCCCCTTCACGAAAGAATTCATAAATCGGGCTAGGAAACTCGGAAACATGCAAATAATATTGCTATGGATTCATAAAGAACTTAAATACAAATAACTCCAAACATTGGAACTGAAAATATGAAGTTATAAAAGTCATATCTAGCAAAAACCACTCTGCTGTTTCCAGAATTCAGAATAACAAGTAGGCACTTTTGGGAATCCATAGGAACAAGAATACTCATGGAAATTGAGTAAATCCTTTTGTGTTAGAAGATATGCATCACATAACAGCTAGAAGTGAACAGCACATTCATATAGATGAATTATGAAGGCTCCTAAATCCCACGTGAAAACATTACTTTTCACTGTTTCTGAAATTTCGGACTGCTGCAAAGAAACTGATGTATCTGGAGTTCTACAACTCCGATGGAAGTGTTTAACCACTCAAAATCATCGTAGGAACGATAGCTACAAAACATATTACATGATGCGCATCTAATTTTTTCATCTGGGCACTCGAAACTGATCATCTCTGAATCAGGTTGCCCAGAGACGGAAATAAAACAGATTCTTGCCCTACTCCCAAATGGGACTGCTGCACCCCTGCCTTGGGAACCTAGGAATCATCATCAACAGCATCTGAGAGGGACATGGAGGGTTGGGGAACTCACTCTTGATACCAGAAAAAAGGAAATCGGACAGGGAATTGGGGATCTTCACTTCCTCCTCTGGTTCTCGTCCTTCTCCCTTCTATTCTTCTTGATCTTCTCTCCTCTTCTTCCTTTTCAAGAATAGGTCCAAAGCCTGCACCTGAGAGAGGGTAGGACGTGGGCTGCTGCAAGGGATCAAGGGGAAAGGGAAGAGGAAGGGAGCATGGAGGGAGGATGCGCCATGGAAAAGGATGGGAGAGGCTCGTGGGAGGAAGAAAAAAGGAAGGGGGCTGCTTTGGTGTTGGACATGGATAAGTCACCGTGGAGGAAGGGTTAAGGATGGTATTTTTTTTATTTAGACCACACAATTTTCGAAATACCATTTTAATCTTCTCCATTGGACAAGGAAATACCATAACAGATGCATGCGAACTCCGTTTTTCGCAAATGAATAGTCCATTTCGATTGTCTCGACGAGCCGGTCGCAACCACAAAGTCGGATTATCGATTTCATAAACCCATTAAAGGATGGATAAAGGGGTTCTAAAGCATGATTTCTCGAGAAAGTTGGTTAATAGAAAACCGGGGTGTTACAGACTTGCGCGTGCAAGACATCACTTATGGGCGTGGCATAGAAAAACGCAAATCCGTGCTGTGGTAGGATTCCGAGTGTAGCTAGGGTTCGGCGCACGGCAGCAAAGCGCGTGGTAATTTCGGCGCGGCAGGGATCGGATCGGTTTCCGAGTGGAAATAGCACATGCGCGTGGCAGCAGAACTTGGTAAAAACGGTGCCCTACAGAACACGAATCCAAACCCGAGTAGAAGGAGGAGCACAACGGCACAAGTACACGTGTCAACCAAAATAGCTCCCGGATATGAATCCGAGTAGAGATAGAAACTTATTTGTAGAAACATGACCGAGTATAATTTAGCGTGACAATGTATGCTTATATTATTTGAATATATGCAATGATTGAAGACGCTAGGTGTTTGAATCTTCCAAAAGTTGGGCGCTAAAAATTATCCTCTAAATTCCTTCCTTCGAGCTATAGTAGCTTAATCACAAAATTATTATGATGGGATGGATTAAAAGTATGGGTAAAATCGTTTACCTTGCTTGAGGATTGCTAAGAGTGGAATCGAGAAGAATGCTATTAATATGGTGATATTAGTAGAACAATCAAACTCAAAGTATGACTCAATGGGTTATAGTATATGACTAACATGCCAAGGAAAATGTGCTAGTACGACTAGCGTTGTTTGATGTTGAAAGATTCTTCCGGTAAGGAAAAGTGAATATTGAAAATAGAATTACAAGATAATTGGAAAAGTCCAGCTCAGGTGTATATGCTTGATATACAAGTTATAGATGTATTATTAGTTAACAAAGTATTTTTTGGGTATTTTGATACCAGATTGGTTGGTATGAGTTGTCATACAAATCAACATAATGCAATAAATACAAGGGCCTAAAAGGAACTAGTAGTAGACGTGAAATCGACCATGACAAGAACAGAAATAAAGTGTTATTGTGTTCATCGTCGTATCGAACCAAACATTCAAGATTTATTTTAAGAACTTAATAAGTTGTTATTTTGTTCCGGCCTTTTGTGAGAACAAATGAGATTGTTCAAAATATGACCATATTCCATAATTGATGGATGCGTTAATATAAATCGTGTTGGTAAAGTAAACATCTATAAGACTAAATGATAAACGTTGCAAGACGTAAACGAATTTCACTTAAATTGCGACACCACCATTTTAGTTCATATCGAAAAGGAAAACATGAAGGAACTCCATGTTAATGTACTTCCGGTTTCATTTTATTTTTGAATAAATTGACGCTTGTGAGACCTCTTCAAGACGATCACTAGAATTCCGTTCATAGGCCAAAGTAGAATGGACGACTAATTTAGTGGAGATTATACATATTGATGTATATAGTCCATTATGTGTAGTCATGTGTGGTGGATTTATTTTCCTTCATAAAATTCCATCGATGAATTGAGTAGATATATGAGTATATCTATTTAAAGAGAAACGAGTTTGACATTTTTTAACTGGTTCAAATTATTGTTAGTATGAAGTAAAATCATTGTAACAACATAATCAAGTATTTATGATTGGATCATAAAGGATAAAGTTTGACTTAAAAGTTTACCAAAGCATCTGAGGAGTTGCAGATTTGTTCTACAACTTATAATTCTCAAATACCCCACATTAGTTTGGAGTATTCGAGAGACAAAATCAAACCTTGTTTGACATGGTAAGATAAATAAAAATGCCATTGTAATTTTGTAGTTTATACATTAGAGACAACCGCTTTTACACTGAAAAGAGCGCCATCATGATCCGTTGAAATTGACACCATATAAGTTATGGCTTGGGTAGTGACCCGAATTATCTTTTTCTTAAGTTTTGGTATGCATAACATGTGTAAAATGTTTACAACCAAAATAGGATAAATATATGTTATAAGGTTATCCCAAAGAAAACATTGGGTATTTTCCTATCACCAAACCAAAGACAAACGTTATTTGTGAGAAAGGGTTGATTTCTCGAGAAAGTAGTTCTTGCAAAACAAGTGAGTGGGAGGACAGTACAAACTCAACGAGATTAGATAATCTTCGTTAACACGTCAAGAGTAGGGCAACACTGGAAGTTTTTCTAGGGTTTCCTATTTTTGACAAAGAAGAAGACACTACATGTGTTGTAGATACTTCGAATGAGTTTGCAAATAGAACCACAAAAGTCCTAAAACTTTTTACTTAGACCAACTTGTGGTTTAAGAGTAAAGTGTTGTTTTGACAACAAAGGACCTGGAACTTATAAAGAAAGCAAATGATGGGCCCTGACTTCGTAAAATTGGCTATGAGTCATTATATCCGTGATAGTATTCCTATATGAATATCAAGTATGTGACTTGGTAGTCTTTTCAAAAGGCATGATGCCTAACGATAGAAAACGGGTCTATACATCGACAAAGACATGGATTTTTGCATCCTTTGAAAGTTGTTCTTGTCTATAAGATGTTCTCGACGAAGTTCAAAGAGTTGACTACTACAAGATTTTGATCTTCCGTAGTGATGCTTTAGTCTTTGCGGATAGTTCTAGCAAAATTTACATATTATGATATGGCAGTTGAATAACAAAAACCAACTTTCCTCTCAAGGAATTTTGATCAAGGATGTGTACTTGACACAGTCTGAGAGTTTTGTAAAATTCAAAAGGTTGCTAAAGAGGTATGCACACTTCAATGGTTGACGTGAGCATAACGAAGTTGGAATCTTTACCTTAATGAAGTTATCAAAACAGTTTTGATTCCATCATGAATGGTAAAGATACTTGTAGAGTTACAAGAAATTAAGTGGGAGTGCTAATACATATTTCTAATGCTTTATGCAGATGACATATGGTTGATTGGAAAATATGTATTTTAAATTAACACAGTTAAGATTTTCATATTGATGAAAGGCTTAGGAGATATTAGGCATCGATGTCTATAAGAGTTCGATTGAAGCGGCTGATATGGTTGAGCCAAATTACATAGATGAAACATTGAAGTAAGTCAATATTGAAATGACAAGAAGGAGTTCTTGCCACATGGAAAACAATTGAGCAACATTCAAGTGTTTTGACACATGATGAGCATCATTGAAATTGAGATTTCTAAGTCACGTGTTCCATGCTATGTACACAACTAGATGAATCATGTGCTATAAAATCTTATAGCAGGATAATTCATATGATGATTAGACAACGGTGGGAGAGATCCTTATGCCATTTTCTAGAAATGCTAAAGGATATGTTTTCCTATATAGTAATGACAAAATATTCGTTGTAATATGTTACACTAATAGTCTTGTCATCTATTCAAATAATTTTACCTCAATTAAAATATGTGATGAAGTGTAGCACAATAGGATGGAAGAAAGTTCCATGCTAGATTTGAATGAGTTTCAAAATTAAAGTATTGTGATGGGTACTACAAAAAATGCTAAGTATATTGTTTTGTTGACAACAAATAATATGAGTATTTTGTGTCAAGGAGTTCTTTATACAACTTGGTGTATTTCCAAGAATGCTGACACTATGAAGCTACATTTTCACAATGTTAGTAACATTAGTTTAAGCTGAGGAATTAAGGTCTCACCGACTGACCAAATATATACAAAGACATCTCATTAGAGAATGAGTGATGCGTATAGACGCAAAGACATGCAAATACAATAGGAGCTGAACAGTTCAGATCTTTTGATGATGTTTACCACATGCGAAGCATGGTAATAACACTGGAACACCATATGTGTTAAGTGCTTACAGACTAGATTATTGACTCTAGTGCAAGTGGGAGACTAAAGGGAATATGCCCGAGAGGCAATAATAAAGTTTTTATTATGTTATTCCTTGTTTATGATAGATGTTTATTTCTCATGCTAGAATTGTATTAACCGGAAACGTTGATACATGTGTGTTTAATAAACAAACAATCGTTCCTAGTAAAGCCTCTATTTTAACTAGCTCGTTGATTAACCGATGATCAAGGTTTCCTGATCATGAACATTGGATGTTGTTAATAACAAGGTCATGTCATTAGGAGAATGATATGATGAACATAAACCCAAACTAAGTATAACAATACGATCAAGTCATTTAGTTTATGTTGTTACGTCTTACATACGAAGTAACCTCATTCCTTAGACCATGAGATAATGTCAATCACTGATACCGGAAGGGTGCTTTGATGTCATCAAACGTCATGTCGTAACAGGGTGACTATAAAGGTGCCATTGGGTATTCGGAAAGTGTTAGTTGAGGCTCATGGATCAAGAGTGGGATTTGTCCATCCAAATGACGGAGAGATATACTCTGGGCCCTCTCGGTGATATCACATCGACACCTCTTGCAAGCACGAGACTAGGTCACAACGATGTCATATCACGAACGAGTAAAAGAGTACTTGTCGGTAACGAGATCGAACTAGGTATGGTTGATACCAATGATCGGATCTCGGACAAGTAAAATATCGCGAGACAAGGGGAATAGTTACGATGTTGATGGTTCACACGATCACGAGAGTCATCGTTGAATATATATGAGTCATCACGGATCTCCAAATCCCGCTGTTGATTATTGATCAGAGAGGTGTCTCGATCATGTCTATGTTATTCGAGAACCGTAGGGTGACACACTTATGGTTAGATGAAGCATTTGAGAGGATACGGAATATCGAAGAATCTTTTGGACAACACCAAAATTGTTTCGGGGAAAATTGATATATTTCAAGGGGTTTTTGTCGAATGGTTGTTAATAGAATTCAAAAATGATTCGAGGTGCTATATGCAAATGTTTGTTAATGGAATTAACAAATATTAAAATAAAGAAATAAAAATGTTATATTTATTTGTTAAAGAAAAACCTTTGGATTTTCTAAGTGGAGTTTTAAGGAAGCATGCGTGGGGTGTGAGTGGGGCTTCCACTCACATGAAGAGGGAAGAGGTGGGGGCACCACCATGGCTGGCCGCACCCCACCCTTGGGCTGCCTCCCTCTCCCTATAAAAGGAGGGTGAGGGCTCCTCCTCCTCACACACTTGTGCCACCTTCTTTCCTCTCCACCCGCTGCTCCATTCCATGGTCTTCCGCTTCGTGAAGCACTGACCATGGGATTCTTCACCGCACCACGTTGTCATACTGCTGGAGTTCCGGGGGATTCTCTACTTCTGTTGCCCCGCTGGATCGAGGGAACGGAGGTCTTCATCGAGCTGAACGTGTGACCGATCACGGAGGCACCCCCGGATTGCGGTGCACATCTTCTCGCTCTCGGGATCGGTGTGAGTACGACTACGCCAACAAAGAGATTCAATCTCGTAACGCTTAGAGTCTTCGAGGGTATGTTTCCTAAGACTCTTTCTACCCGTTACTCTTCATCTCCTAGATTGGATCTTGGCCCTTCGGGTTTATCTCGCGTAGGAATTTTTTTTGTTTTTTATGCAACGTACCCTTCAATATGAGGGGGTATGGGTGTGGCCACAAGCCTCCTTGCGCAAGCACCCCTACTCCAACTAGGTTTGGACTCAATTGTTTGGGTTGGACTCAACCAACCTGACCCTAATGGATACAACCCGACCCCAAAGGGGTTCGGCCAACTTTGGACACGCATGCCCACCTCTCTATGACGCCCTATCTCCCTCCATGTGTTGCTTCCCTCTCCTCCCTCAAGCACATGCTGTTTTCCAAGTCTTGGGTCTTGTTTTCCACCATGTACATGTTGTTTTCCACAAGTGTGGTCTTGTTTTCTATCAGCTCCTTGTTTTCTCCAAGTATGATCTTCTCTTCCTTGGTTTCCAGCTCCTCTTGATGTTCTCCTCCAAGCATGTTTGTGTTCTCAATAAACCTGATCACACATAAATGCATAGATGTAGGTAGTATAAAATTCTCACAATTAAATGCATAGATGTAGGTAGTATAAAATTCTCACAATTATAAACATCATATTCTAGTAGGAGTGAATTCACCTGTTGTTCTAGTAGTTTGGTCCTTGATCTTGTCATTGGTCCAAGTCTCACACCATTATCTTGAGCAGCAACATTATCATGTTTAACAATAGGTGAAGAGCTAGGAATATCCTCATCAATCATGCTAGAGCCGTTATAGCACTTGAAAAGTGAGTTTTCAAAGGAAAATATTTGTGCGGGTCTAAAGACATGAAAAAATAAGGGTTCCTAATCTTGTCTCTAAGATTAGCTTATGGTTTGTGACATGATTCTGTTTTCCTGATCATGGACTTGGTTCAAATTATAGCAAAACATAAGAGTTTTTTTGTTAGGGTAACAATAGTACTAAATCGACCCAAGTATATGATCTTGTCAATAGAGACCAAACAATTGTAATGTACTCCTTCCGTCCCAAATTAATTGTCTCCAAGTTGGATAAAAATAGATGTATCTAACACTAAAACATGTCTAGATACATCCACTTTTGTCCAACTTTGAGACAATTAATTTGGAACGGAGGGAGTATTTAGAAAAGTACATATGAAGTTGTTAGTGATTGTAATTCCTATGTGTTGAAAATCAATTTTGGCTTACAAGAAGATGCCACCAAGATGACCTCAAAAGGAAAAATAGCGTGAACCAAAAGTTGTGCCCCTCGTTGAAACGAACAACTTTTATTTTGGTCATCTCAATCCGACAAAGTATGCAAAATCTATGGCCAAAATACCGTTGGCAATATTGGCGTGTGAGTTCAAAACCGGAATTTCCGGTCCTGTGACGAAATTTCTGGTCAAAATATTCGGTTGGTTCAAGCTCATGACTTTTTTTCTTAGCAAAAATCCATCAAAACCTGAATTTTCAGGTCTCCCGAAATTTTCGGTTCGAAATTTCCGGCTGGTACCAGGAGCTCACGCCCGAATCGACCAGATTCTGATTCGACTCAAACTATTTTCGATGCAGGCAAGATTAATACCTTTAGATGGATTCATATGAGAAAACTCATAAAATGAAAGGTCTTCGTCTTTTCGAGACGAACAACTCTGTTATCTAATTGATTTTTATCTGAGGTCATTTACTACCTCGAATCTGGAAAATAAGACGGGTTAGAACTGATAGATTCATATTTGATTCGAACACGTTTTAGTGTGGGCACGATTAAGGATTTAAGATCATATTGCGTGAAAAATCATAAAATAAAAATTTCTTTTTTTTATAAGAACAACCTTTTCTTCTACGTCATTTTTATTTAAGGTGTTTTACTTACTCAAAAATGACCCGCAACGTGCAGCTAGTTTTCAGACCGAACATTTTTGGAAAGTTCGGGCCAAACCACCTGAATTGGACCCAAACTAGGATTTTGGACGTGAATCCAAGCCTAATCCTTGCACAGGAAGTCCAACCGCCTCTTATATATATGAGGGGTGAAAGACGATTGAACAACAACACACAATCACAAAAACCTATCTACAAACTCCATCCCTAAGCCTAGTTATCTTCTTCTTCGTTCGTCGGCGTTCTTCGTGTAGGAGAGCTTCGATCTACGAAAGGCTTGAGAAGGGCGAACCGACCTAGGGAAGCCCACCACCACCGTGCATCTAGAAGGGTCCCTCCCAGTCGCGTGGGGTTTCGGGTCCTCAAAAGTGTCCGCCGGATTGTCTTGTGTATCGCGCTTCTGGCGAGTCTCCTTCGGTGACGTGTCTTGCGTATCGCGCTCGACGCTTAGGGTACATGTGATGTGTTCGTGTGTCAACATAACTTTTAGCGACTCCGCTGGGGACGATCATCACGTCGGACGACAAGATTCTCCGGCCCTCTGAGATTAGTGCCGAAAATATCATTAAGCCTAGCTTCGATGATCTTTCGGCAGACCAGCGTCAAGCTTTTGAGACACTAAAAAAGCAGCGTCAAGATCAACTTGATGCGCTAGATAAGCAGCATAAGGATGAGTTAGAGGCTTTTAAAAAGAAGCAAGAGGAGAAAGATGCTGAAGATTTCCTTACAAGCTTCAAGAAGGATTGCCAAGGTGCTATTGCCTCACTGGGGAAGGCCAAGCTTCCACCAATGATCGGCGACCTAGCCGAACCCTCTGTAAGTAATCGAGTGTTTTCTAAAGATCAATTAGAAGCCATTAATCATTACGCTACCGAGTCTAGTCGCCAAGCTTATGATGATTTGTTAGAATATATAAAGGCTGGTCATAATACGCCTCATAATTTTCCTATTAGTATTGGTGCAAATGCAACTACAGAAAATCCTAGTTCATCGGCAGTCCCACATAATTCGCCGATGAATCTTTACTATACCCAAGATAGTTAACTTAAAAATGCGCTAGAATGTCCCACTCCTATTAGGAGTATGCCTTATTCGGCTACACCGCCGAATCAAGTCACACAACCTTTGGTTATAGTCACGGCGCCGAATTAAAATTCAGCATCAATGGCACGCATGAATCCAATTACTACTTGTACTAATATGCATGCATCATTACTGCAAACAATTTCGCCCATGCTAGATGAAAACATGGCCACTTTAAGAGCGGAATTGGAAAAGATGTTTTATGATAACTTCAGAATTGAGCCGAAGCTAGTAAGCTAGATGTATCAAAAGGCTTATCCGGAATATTTTGATGCTTTACGATACCCCAAGGTTATAAGGTACCCGATTTAGCTAAATTTAATGGTGTAGATAGTAAGACAACTTGGGAACATGTTAGTCAACATCTAGCACAATTAGGGGAAGCTGGCAATAATGATCCTTTGAAAGTGCGTTTATTTCCTTTGTGTTTAACTGGTACCGCTTTTTCATGGTTTTCTTCTTTACCTCATGGTTCTATTAATACTTGGTATAATTTAGAAAAGAAATGCAATGAGCATTTTTATAGTGGTGATAGTGAGTTATAGTTGTCACATCTTACATCGGTTGGGCAAAAGCATGATGAATCAATCACCAATTATGTCAAAAGATTTAGAGATACTAAAAACCGATGTTATAACTTAGTGATTTCTGAAAGGGACATGGAATATTTGGTGCTTAATGGTTTGAGAACTCATATTAAAGAGAGAATTGAAGGATATGAGTTTTCAAATTTCAACCAAGTTTTGCAAATAGCTTTGGCTCAAGAAAGCCGAAGAAAAGAAACAAACATTGAGCATAATTCTAAATCTGACCGTCCTCGCTTTAATATGGTTGAGTATAGTAGTGAGAATTCGGACGATCAGGCCGATGTTCATGCTGCTGAATTCTTTTGGCATTCAAAGGCCCAACCTTATACTTGTGATGCTCTTAAGCCGATTCGCAAGAATCGTGAAGATGAGATAAAATTTAGTTTTGATGTAGCAAGATGTGATAGAATATTTCATGTTATGTTGAAGGATAAATTGATTAGAATGTGTCATACTTTACCGCCGTTTGAGGAGTTAAAACGGAGCTTATTGCAAGTATCGTAATTCTTTTTTCTCATGCTACTAACGATTGCAATGTTTTTCGACGATAGATACAATCGGCTATTAATGATGGACGATTAAGTTTTGCCGACACGCAAATTGACAAGCAGCCATTCCCGATGAATACTTTGGAGCTGCATGGGAAGAAGGTGCTAATTCGACCTGAAGTGGCTGGATCCTCTAACAAAAATAATGTTGTTGTCGGTGACCCCTGGAATAGCAAGGAGAAAGAGAAGGCCTCCGGAAGGGAGATTGTTCTTGACAAGGAACCTGATGGAAAAGAGACATTGAAAATCACTATGAAAATTCTACACCCGGGGGGCAACAATAAGCTCAAGGAGAAGCTCGTTCCAAGTTCATCAAACTGAAGAATCCGAAGTTGGCAAGTGGAAGAAGAACGAGGAGAATGCTCAATATAAGAAGATCAAGCCAACCTTTGACATGCTGTTGAACAAATATACACACCAAGCGGCTAGTTCAGCTTACAACCGGCCATCATGTATGAAGCGTCCAAGGTCACCTTCAAGGGAGGAGTATTCACATTATGAAGGGTCGTACGGACAGGGGGCACTGGGACCATGGATGGCGCCACCACCTTATGCGCCCTATTACTTCAACAGAGGGTGGGTGCAGCCCCCAATGGCACCATATGTTTTTCATCCGGGATGGGCTACGCCGAGGAAATCTGTCCATGCTAGAATTACCCGTCTTGTTCGAGGCCATTTGAGCTATGGTGTAAATCGGTGGTTTCAAAGTAAGAATGCACATAAAGTATGGCGCCCTAAGTCACCATCAACTAAAATTCCGGAGTCTGGCAAGCAGCAAGGTCATGATAATAATGCAGGTTCCATTGTGATAGGTTCGCACGAGTTGACTCTCAAGAAGCCGGTTGATGGAGAAAAATCGGCTTATTATAGTGGACTTATTTTGGCTATTCAATCAAGGTCATCGGCTAATGATCATGAAGCTTGTACAAGCAAAGTTAATCCAAAGGATCCTAAATATACCCAGCCCAAGTGGTGTCCTCCTGGATTGACTAAAACTAAGAAGAGGAGGTTGCAACGTATGAGTAATCAACAAAAGGCCGAAGATGAAGCAAAAAAGTGGAGGGATTATTATTTTGATGAAATTCACTCCACACCGGCTAAGATGTGGATGCACAAAGATGGTGATGCAGCAATCCCCATGGAAACCACACCATCTTCTACGCCATCTGAGAAGGAAGACATGCGCATTGATGCATCATCTACAACACCTCCCACACTTCCCTGAAATGATGAAATTCCAGATTCGGCGTCCGCATGAGAAGATGGTGAAGAGCAAGTGGGTTTTGAAAATATGCCGATCTGGGTAGGTATGGATCTTAGCATGGTTTATTACTCGCATGTAGATTTTTGTGCCATGGACGAGGAAGGGGACATAGAGCAACTGGACTATGGTCCCAAGAACGCCATCTTAGAGAAGCCAAAAGAACAGGTGAAACACTTGAAGCCAGTATATGTCAAAGGGACACATTAATGGATCGCCGATTTCTAGGATGCTTGTTGATGGTGGCGCTGAGGTTAATCTTATGCCATATTCGTTCTTCAATAAATTGGGTTTAATGGTTTTGAAGGCAAAGAGAAAACAGACGCCAAAGGTGTTTTGAATGTGGAGCTTACCGTGGGAAGTAATACTTTGGCCACCGCCTTCCCTGTTGCTGAGGTGCAAGGTAATTATAATTTTATATTAGGACGCGATTGGCTCCATGCAAATCAATGTGTGCCATCTACTTTGCACGAGTTTTTGATACAATGGATTGATGATGAAGTGGAAGTTGTCCATGCGGATAATTCGGCTTGCGTTGCTTTGGCTGATTCATTGGTAGATTGGCAACATCCCAATGCTACTTGCTTCATAGGGCAAGTCCTTTTAGTTTTTGATTTTATTAGTGCTACAAGGAATGTCTTCGTGCCCATTTCTCTAAAGCCGATTGGTGGTAACTGGCTCTCAAACAGGTTAAATTAGATGGATCCCCATGAATATTTGTTGCAGAAGCGGCTTGTTGAATATCGGCCTAATAAGAACGATATGGATGAGTCTATAGAGGAGTTAGATGACATGGATAAATTGGGACAAGCTTTTACGTCGGCTGATCCATTAGAGGAAGTGGACATAGGTGATGGTTCAGTTCCTTGGCCGACTTTTGTAAACAAAAATTTGAAAGCCGATTATAAAGTTGTATTAATCAAGCTACTAAAAGAGTACGTTGATTGCTTTGCATGGGAGTATCATGAGACGCCCGGTTTGTGCCAAGAGTTAGTTGAGCATCGTTTACCTATCATGGCTGGTTTTAGACCTTATAAACAACCGACCCGAAAGTTCATCCCAATATGTATGACCGGATCAAGGAAGAGATCGGTCGATTGGTTAAAGCTAATTTTATTATACCTTGCAGGTATGCAGATTGATTTCAAATATTTTTCCTGTGGAGAAGAAAGATTCTGGCAAAGTGAGAGTGTGCATTGATTTTAGAGATTTGAATAGGGCTACACCCAAAGATGAGTATCCTATGCCAATAGCCGATGTGCTTATTAATGATGCTTTTTGGCTTAAAGTTATCAGTTTTCTTGATGGTAATGCGGGTTACAATCAGATTTTCATGGCCGAAGAGGATGCATTCAAAACGGCCTTTCAGTCCTGGTTTTGTTGGATTATTGTAATGGACACTGATGACTTTTGGGTTAAAAAATGCTGGTGCCACATATCAAAGAGCGATGAATTTAATATTTTATGATTTGCTTGGCGTAATACTTGAAGTCTATATTGATGATATTGTTGTGAAATCGGATGCTAATGAACCACATTTAGCCGATTTGTGTTTGGCTTTTGAGAGGATGAGGAAGTATGGGCTCAAGATGAATCCTTCAAAGTGTGTTTTTGGGATTTATTATCCTTTAAAGATAGAAGCAATCCAAAAGGTGCAGGCTCCAAGATGCAAGAAAGATATGCAAAAATTCCTTGGAAAGGTCAATTATTTGAGAAGATTCATAGTGGATTTGTCCGAGAAAGTTAGTGCATTTACTCCTATTCTTCCGGTAAAAAGCGATAATAATTTTACTTCGGGGGAAAAATAGCAAAGAGGCATTAGATAATATCAAGACTTTTTTTTCTACTCCTCCGGTGTTGAGAGCACCCAAACATGGAGAGACTTCTAGGATTTATATTGCTGCGGAAGAAGGCGTTATTGGCGATGTCTCGACACAAGAGTCCGAAGTAAAGGAGCATATTATTACTTATTTGAGCTGGCGATTATTGGATGCGGAGACAAGGTACAAATTCATTGAGAAATTATGCTTGTGCTTATACTATGCTTGCACTAAAATAAGACATTATCTATTGTCTAGTATGTGCACCGTAGCTTGTCAAACCGATGTCATTAAATACATATTGCATAGACTGATTCTTAGTGGTAGAATCGGTAAATGGGCTTATGCTTTGACTGAATATGATTTGGCTTACGAGTCTCTAAATCTATGAAAGGCCAAGTCGTTGCTGCTTTTATTGTTGAACATCAGATTGACGATTAACATGTTTTTAGTATTGACCTTGTTTCTTTAGCACTATGGAGCTTATATTTTGATGGTTCAGTTTGTGACAACGGTCAAGGTGTTGGTGTCGTTTATATATCTCCTCATGGTGCTGTTTTTAAGCCTCATGTCGTCTAGAATATTTTTGCACAAATAATCAAGCCGAATATCAAGCTTTATTCTTCGGGCTAGAACTTTTAATTTCTATAGGTGCTACCCATATTGAGGCTTTTGGTGATTCGTTGCTAATAGTGCAACAGGTTAAGAAGATTTTTCAATGCAACGACGAATCACTTAATGTTTATCTTGATAAATGTCTAGATATAATTTCTACCTTGGTTTGTTTTAGAATTGCTCATATTTCTAGACAGGACAATTTGGCTGCAAATGAGTTAGCACAACAAGAATCTTGCTATCATGTTGGTCGTGGCATGTTTCATATAACTAACGGGCGATGCTTGATTTTGCTACTATAAATAAAGCTGAATTGGGTCCCACTAATTCGGTTGCTAATGAAGGATCGAGTGCATATACCCATGGAGATTGGAGGAAACCTACTGCAGAATATTTGTAGAATCCTAGTAAGAGGACGAACAGGGTTGTTCGGCGTATGGCTTTCAAATACACATTGGTTGATGAAGCTCTTTAGCGCTGAACAGTGGACGGTATTCTCATGAAGTGCTTGGATGAGGAACAAGCAAGAGTTGCTATGGGATAGGTACATCAAGGCGTATGTGGCACACATCAGTCGGCACACAAGATGAAGTGGTTATTGCGACGTGTAGGATTTTATTGGCCAACGATGATTAATGATTGCTTCAGGTATTATAAAGGATGTGAAGCTTGTCAAAAGTTTGGTGATATTCAGTTGGCTCCCGCTGCTATGTTAAATCCGATTATCAAGTCGTCGCCATTTAGAGGTTGGGGGTTGGATTTCACTGGTATGATTCACCCCTCTTCTTCAAAAGGGCATCAGTTTGTGTTGGTGGCCACCGATTATTTCACCAAGAGGTCTGAATCAGTACCTCTCAGAAATATGACCCACATGGAGGTGATTAAATTCATAATTGAGATATTATACATAGATTCGGTATTCCGTAGAATTTTTGACTATAGATCAAGGTACGTCATTTATGGTGAAGGAAGTGAAAGAGATTGCAGAATCCTATAAAATAAAGATGCTCAATTCATCTCCATACTATTCCCAAGCCAATGAACAAGCTGAGTCTAGCAATAAAATATTGATCAAGCTTATCAAGAAGAAGATTGAAGATAATCTGAGATGGCATGAAGTGTTATCCGAGGCTTTGTGGGAACTTAGGATCTCAAGGCGCGGTGCAACGAAGGTGACTCCGTACGAGTTAGTATATGGACAAGAGGACGTTTTACCCGTAGAGGTAAACCTGACCGCTTTGAGATTGGGTATGCAAAATGATTTATCGGAATTTTATGATGGAGAACATTGGTGAAGTCACCGATAAACGATTGATGGCTCTGAAGGACATAGAAATTGATAAGTTCCGGGTAGCAAGGGCCTACAATAAGAAGGTGAAATTGAATAGCTTTGAGGTTGGTGATCATCATGTGGAAGGTAATCTTGCCAATTGGATCAAAAGATACAAAATTTGGAAATTGGCCTCCGAGTTGTGAAGGTCCTTTCAAGATTATAAGAGTTGTTCCCGGAAATTCATATTTAGTGGAATCTATGGAGGGACATTTTGATAAGGGGTGGCCCAATCTTCTCGATGAACTCACAGATATGATAACTTGTGTCTCACTGAAAACTCTCCTAGCTGATCCCTGACGCCAATGCAACAGTTTGCAACCCCAAGGATATTGTCAACTCCACACACTTGCACAAGTAGCCACCGACTACAAGTGGTATTGTGCCGTCTTGTTCCCAATGGATCAACAGGTAACACGAAAAGTTTGCACTATAACTTCCACAAGAATGTTTACAAGCGATTTCAATCTAGAGGTCTAGGGTTTTTGTTTTAATGTAGTCTAAGCTCTAATATTACGAATTACAAGCCTTATAAGGGCTGCTGGACGTCCAACCTAGTGTTGGGGTCGAAATCAAACAAATCTCTAAGTTTCCTAACTTGGCAGGACTCTATTTGGAAACTGGCAGAAAACGAGTCGTGAATTGTTTTGGTCACCACGTCTTGTACGAGTTGAATAGGTGCATGGGGCCGGATCCATTGGAAAGCCCTTCGAAATTAATTTTCAGATTGTGCTCATTTGCTTTTTATTTGGAGTCCGTATGAAGAGTCCATGATCGTTTCAAATTCGGGACTTCTGCCAGTCCGAACCGACTATCTTTTCCTTGATGGCTCCACTTCCTCCCTGCCTCCCTCGTGCTTGCCATCCTCTTCAACGAGCTCCATTGCTTCGCCAATGCTTGTGTTATCAATAACCATGCTAATAAATAAATGCATAGACTTAGGTAGTATAACATTCTTATAAACACAAACATTATTTATTATTAGGAACGAATTCACCTTATCATGAACATCAGTGAGGCTCAATATTTCCTTCCAGTTCACACATGCACACTCATCAAATGCCCCTATTATATCCTCATCATCCTCCCTTTCTTCAAGACAAGACGTCCTTGGCTTGTGGTAAGCTGAACATGGAAGAAACAAAAAGAACAAAGTGTATGCACTATATATGTATTTATAATGTGGTGCATCATGTTTGTGGGCATGATAAATATTTTCACATGACATAAAGCAACGAAATTTTCATGCAGTTAGCACATAATTTGATAAGCGGTTTCCCGATCTTCTCGATGAACTTTCTGATAACTTGATAAACAATGTGATACCTCACTCTCTCCTTTGGCTGAACCCTGTTACCAATTGTAACAACACTCAACCTTTCGGATATTCGAGACTCCACACTCTTGCACAATTAGCCACCAACTACAAGTGGTACTGTTTCTCCTTATTCCCAATGGAACAACAGAATACACTCAGATTTGCAAAGGTTGTATGATTCAAGATGAATGCTTCAAGAAATACAATTTAGAAGTCTAGGGTTTTGTTTTATCGTCGCCCCCTCTCTAACTCACACTAGGGGGTTTATATGAGGGGGTATGGTGCGGCCACAAGGGTTATTGCGCAAGCACCAAACTAGATCCGAATAGAACCCAACTTGGACTCGGGTTTGGACTCTATTTGGACTCCTAGGGACACAAACTAACCCACAAAGGGGGTGCGGCCACTTTGGACACGCAGGCCCACTAGCCTAAGGTGCAACAACAATATGTTGTGCACCCTCCTTGTCATTGGTCCAATTCTCACTTCATCATGTTTCTCTTGAATAACCTCATCATTAATGTCAGAAAGTGTAGAAGCAGTAGGGATGTCCTTATCATCCTCCCCCCTTCAAAAGGCGTCGACCTCGATGCATCAAGGTCCTCTCCCTGGTATGGTGATAGATCAGCAACATTGAAAGAATTACTCACACCAAACTCATCACTAGGAAGATCAATCTTGTAGGCATTATCATTAATCTTCTGAAGCACTTTATATGGACCAGCACCTCTTGGCATCAACTTGGACTTGCGCAATGTGGAAAACCTATCCTTGCGAAAATCCACCCACACTAAATCTCCTGGCCGAAATAGTACTTCCTGCCTCTTCTTGTTAACTCCCTCAGATACATGTCTTCCTATTTTATCAATTGCTTGCTTAGTCTTCTCATTGATTTTCTTCACAAAATCAGCACATTTTGAAGCCTCCATATTGACTCTCTCTTGTATAGGAAGTGGCAGCATATCAAGTGGTTTTGTGGGTTTAAAACCATACACCACCTCAAATGGGAATAACTGAGTAGTAGAATGTGCAGCCCTGTTGTAGGCAAACTCAACATGTGTCAAACACTCCTCCCACTCCCGCAGGTTCTTTTTGATCATGGCTTGCAACAATGTAGATAATGTGCGATTTACCACCTCCGTTTGTCCATCAGTTTGGGGGTGACAAGTAGTAGAAAACAACAACTTTGTCCCCAGCTTCCCCCATAGTGTCTTCCAAAAGTAGCTCATGAACTTCACATCACGATCAGAAACAATATTCTTGGGTACTCCATGCAATCTCACTATGTCCCTGAAAAACAGATTAGCAATATGCGACGCATCGTCGCTCTTGTGGCATGCAATAAAATGTGACATTTTAGAGAATCTATCCACCACACAAATATAGAATCATGTCCTCTTTTAGTCCTAGGCAAATCTAACACAAAATCCATACTAATGTCTTTCCAAGGTGTATTAGGTGAGGATAGAGGAGTATATAAAACATGATATTTTAGTTTAAACTTAGCCTTGTTGCAAGTGATGCAACGTCTCACAAACCTCTCCACATCCCTTCTCATTCGTGGCCAATAGAAGTGATCGGCCAACATCATCAATGTTTTCTCCCTCCCAAAGTGTCCCATCAATCCACCACTGTGTGATTCCTGCAACAATAAGAAACGCAAGGATGACTCGGGCACACATTATTTGTTAGCTCTAAACAAATATCCATCGTGCAAATGAAATTTATCCCATGCTTTCACATTAGAACAATTCACATAAGCAAGTTTAAAATCATTATCTTCAGCATACAAATCTTTCACACTATCCAAAGCAGGAACTCTCACATCCAATTGAGTTAATACCATACTTTTCCTAGAGAGAGCATCAACAACAACATTATCTTTGCATTTCTTATATTTAATTATGTATGGGAAAGATCCAATGAATTCAACCCACTTAGCATGTCTCTTATTAAGGCTAGATTGGCTCATTAAAAATTTCAATGCTTCCTGATAAGAACGTATGATAAATTCTTTTGGCCACAAATAATGTTTCCAAATCACAAGAACTCTAACAAGTGCATACAATTCTTTATCATAAACAAAATAGTTTAATTGAGAACCATGCAATTTCTCATAAAAATAAGCAACATGTTTG
The DNA here is from genome assembly GCA_028641055.1 of Alopecurus myosuroides. NCBI lineage: Eukaryota > Viridiplantae > Streptophyta > Magnoliopsida > Poales > Poaceae > Alopecurus > Alopecurus myosuroides. The sequence continues at coordinate 368,449,849 of CM054057.1, read as the reverse complement.
TTTTCTTGCATAAGTACTCCACCAATACCAATACCACTTGCATCACATTCAATTTCGAATTGTTATGAAAATTAGGCAACATGAGTAATGGGGCCGAAATGTATTTATTTTTAATTGCATCAAAAGCCATGTCTTGTTCAACCCCCCATTCGAAATCAACACCCTTTTTAGTTAAATCATTCAAAGGTACATCAAGAGTACTAAAATCCTTGACAAATCTTCTATAGAAACCAGCCAACCCATTAAAACTTCTCACTTGGCTAACATTTGTAGGAATAGTCCAATTTTTAATAGCTTCAATTTTAGATTCATCAACTTCAATTCCATGCTTAGAAACAACATATCCCAGAAAAATGACCTTATCTTTGCAAAACGTACACTTAGCAAGATTACCATATAATTGATTTGCTCTTAACACTTGCAAGACTTGTCTAATATGATCAACATGTTCATTTTAATTGTGGCTATATATGAGAATATCATCAAAATAAACTACCACAAATCTACCAATAATCTCTCTCAAAACATGGTTCATAAGTCTCATGAAAGTACTAGGTGCATTAGTTAAACCAAAAGGCATCACTAACCATTCATATAAACCAAATTTTTTTTTGAAAGCAGTTTTCCATTCATTCCCCTCTTTCATCCTAATTTGATGATACTATGCAAATCAATTTTAGAGAAAATAGCAGCACCACTTAATTCATCTAACATGTCTTCCAAACGAGGTATAGGATGACGATAATGAATACTGATGTTGTTAATTGCTCTACAATCTACACACATGCGCCAAGTACCATCTTTCTTAGGAACTAAAATAACAGGAAGAACACATGGAGAAAGGCTAATGCGAATATACCCTTTATCAAGAAGCTCCTGCACTTGTTTCTGAATCTCTTTGTTCTCTTGGGGATTGGTCCTGTAAGGGGCTCTGTTTGGCAATGTAGCTCCAGGAATCAAGTCAATTTGATGCTCAATGCCATGCAATGGTGGCAGCCCTGCTGGTACCTTCTCTGGAAAAACATCATCAAACTCCTATAAAACATGAGAAACACCAAGAGGAATAGGGGTTATGTCATTAGAAACCAATATTTCTCCCTTGTGCATAAGCACTATAGGAAGCATACTAGGTTCCTCTCGAAATTCTCTCAATTCCTCTTTAGTGGCTCACATGCATAATAGGCTCACTCCCTCACTTTTATTTTTACCACTCATATTGGTCTTGCTATTTTCACTCACAGCACTCTTGTTTTCACTCTCATGTCTCTCACTATCACTCTCGGGAAGTTTTTTTCTAGACTCATTTACAATTTGTTGTGGTGTCATTGGCCTCATAATTATGTCCTTTCCATTCCACTTCAGCTGATAGGTATTTGCCCTCCCATGATGTGTCACACTCCTATCAAACTGCCAAGGTCTCCCAAGGAACATGTGACAAACTGACATAGGCACTCCATCACACTCAATGATGTCTTTGTAAGGCCCAATCTGAAATTCAACTCTCACCATGTGAGTCACCTTCATATCTCCTTTATCACTAAGCCACTGTATATGATAAGGATGAGGGTGTGGAATATATCTCAATTTTAGCTTTGCACACAACTCCTCGCTTGCTAAATTTCTGCAACTACCCCCATCAATAATTACTTTGCAAGCCAATTGAGGGCCTACAATTGCTCTTGTTTGGAATAAATTGCATCTCTGACTTTCTGGACTAGGGAGAACACTCAATGTTTTCTGTGTGCAAACAAAAGTAGGATAAGAAGAAGGATATGCATCAACTAGACCATTATCATCACAATCATCCTCCTCAGTAGGATCAACATCATCACCTGTCTCATACTCATTATCCTCATTGATAAGCATAATCTTTTTATTAGGACAATCCCTCTTGAAGTGCCCTTTTCCTCCACATGTATGACAACTCGTGTCTCTATTTGTTGCTGTAGAATTTGTGGATCCACTTGCATTAGTTGCTGGTTGCACTTGCCTCTTAGAAATAGAGGGGGTTTTCTCGGATTTGGTGGTGGAAACCCCACGGCCACGACTAGGGGCTGGCTGTGGTGATGGTGATGAAAAAGATGACCTAGGAGTAAATGTCCTCCTTGGAACCATAAGAGCCTCCTCGGCCAAGTGATTTTCTACCTCCCTTGCTTGATGTAATAGCTCATTCATATCATTATATTGCACATGCCTAAGAATGCTCTTGATTTTAAATTGCAAGCCTGAGAGAAATCTTTGCATAGTATGTTCTGCATCTTCTCTCACTCTAGCTCTATGCATGATCAGCTCCATCTCCCTAAAATAAGCATCCACAAAATTTGTACCTTGTCTCAAGTGTTGTAGCTTGTCATATAATGTTCTCAAATAATTTTCATGCACAAATCTGTCTCTCATAACTTGCTTCATCTCTCTCCATGTAACAATTTCAGTTTCTCTATTTCTTGCTCTTGTTCTTGTAATATTATCCCACCATAGAAAAGCATAGCCATCAAAACCTGAAGAAGCAAGTTTAATTTTTCTCTCCTTAGTGTACTCATGCATCCTCCATAATTTTTCAATTTTCAGCTCCCACTTGAGATAGTCTTCTACATCATTAGTATCAAAATTGAAGGATGGCAACATGAATTTTGGTTGCCAAACCCATGATCCTCTCGGTTTGGTTCTGGAATTTGGACCCTTCTTGCTACAAAGCCACAGCCATCTGCATTGCCTCTCCCTCCACCTCGGCCTTGAGGAATAAAGTTGCCCTCATCATTATCATAATCACCAAGAGCACTACCATTTCCTTCCTGAACAGGGAGCCTTTGAGTCACCAAAGTTGTCAAAGTAGAAATTTGTGTAGCCAAGTTTGTGAGAGTTGCTTGCATTGTTGTAACTTGCTCTTGTGTAGCAGCAGCTGTATTAGAAACAGTATCAATTTGCAAGCCCAAATTCTGAACATGTGTGTCCATATCCACTCCATGCTTGTGAACCAAAGAATGCAATGTGCAATTTTTTGACTCAAGAGTTGTAGTCAATTGATCTCTCATCTCCTCCAATTATGTCCACTTCATAGCCTCGTCACCATTTGTCCTCTTAGCCTGCGCAGAAACATCACTAGGAGAAGCCATGATTAATATGTTAGTGAAATAAACAAAGTGCTATGGTTTTGGTGATCTCTCCCAACTCACTCAAAACCAGCAAAAGAGGTGATCCTTACTGTTCCAAAGTGAAAAGAAAATCTTACCACAAGTAATAGCAACTAATGTGACTTGGTGTGAAGAATAGAATACCCACGGGTTATAGCTCTCACAACGGTAAAACAGGTTATATGGTGGCGCTTGGTATGGATACCAAACAATCACCAATTAACAAGTCCTATTGTTGTTTGTGAGTGATATAAAAATAGCACCTAGGAAACACACACCAAATTGGAGACAAATTGGGAAATGCAAATATGTGTATGGAAGTTTGCAATGCACTAGAAAGACACTAGCCAAGCTCAATGATAAATAGGCACAAGATTGCTCAAAGTGTATTGTCAATGATAGCAATGAAAACAGCTCCAAATTATATATATAGCAATATGTCTCAATGGCCTCTTTTGATTTTTCTCAATTATGTTTTTCTCTTTTTCTATTTCCTGTTTTTGTAAATACTTTTTACTGGCCAAAAAACAACTAAAGGAGCAAAAATAACAAGTGAAAACAAAGCTATAATCAATGTGACACAAAGATATGATAATGAGTAGCCTATATAAGAGCAACAAAGTAGCTAGTATTGTGGGAAAGATACCTAAATTATTGTTGTAGAATGGCTGTGTCTATGGTTCACAAAGATAGGAAAAGAAAACCTAAAGAAATTGGAAAAAAAACTAAACCGAAAAAGACCTAAGCTAGCAGGAACTCACGGCAGCGAAAATGCCGTTTTCCTGCCGCGGCGGCAGCGAACGCTACGTTTTGGGCCCGTGGCGGACTGTCGCGTCAGAAAACGCGTAGAAATCCCGCCTTATGGCAGCGGATGGAGGCGAGGCGACGCGCGCTGGAGGGCAGACGCTGTCTGTGGTCTTGCGCGCGCGAAGCGGCAGCAGCGAGGGGTTCACGGAAGCGAACCGAAGGCGCGGCAGCGTTTTTGCTCGGTTTGGTACCGCGGCAGCGCGCGCGAGTGAGCGGAAGGGTGTTGCACACGCAGTTTTAAGGGCACTAGTAAGCCCGATTCCGGTACGAAACAGGGCGTGGCAGCGGTGGAATCCGAGTGCGGCAAGGAAATCGAGTTCAACTCGAATTGCAAGCACAAGCACGTATCGGATTGATATTTTTGCAGGGAATTTTCGGTGGACACTGTGATGAACTCGATGAACCCTAAAACTAACTCGAAACCTAAAAAAAGGGACACAAAATCAAAACACAAAACAACACTATAAATTGAAAACGAGAGATTATCTAAGGCTAAGGCAATGATCTAGAACTATTTTTTGTGGCTTTTTCTGTATAGGTATGAAAAACACTCGAATCTAAACGGATAAATACAGCTCACCGAGTAAACCCAGTAATCTGTTACCAAGATGATAAGGAGTTGCCCGATCTTCTCGATGAACTTTCTGATAACTTGATAAACAATGTGATACCTCGGTCTCTCCTTTGGCTAAACCCTGTTACCAATTGCAACAGCACTCAAACCCCTTCGGATATTCGAGACTCCACCCTCTTGCACAAGTAGCCACCGACTATAAGTGGTCCTGTTTCTCCTTATTCCCAATGGAACAGCAGAATACACTCAAATTTGCAAAGGTTGTATTATTCAAGATGAATGCTTCAAGCAATACAATCTGGAAGTCTAGGGTTTTGTTTTATCGTCGTCCCCCTCTCTAACTCGCATTAGGGGGTTTATATGAGGGGGTATGGTGCGACCACAAGGGGTATTGCGCAAGCACCAAACCAGATCTGAATAGATCCCAACTTGGACTCGGGTTTGGACTCTATTTGGACTCCTAGGGATACAAACCGGTCCACAAAAGGGTGCGGCCACTTTGGACACGCAGGTCCACTAGCCTAAGGTGCAACAACAATATGTGATGCACCCTCCTTTTGGAAAACAGCACCATCTTGATTCTTCATGAGCATGTGCTTATTTTCCACCAATAAACTTCTGTTTTCCACCTTCTGATGTTTGTTTTCCAGCAGCTCCTCTATGTTTTCCATCTCCTCTTGATGTGCCCCTCCATCCTTGCTTGTGTTATCAACAAACCTAAGTATACATAAGTGCATGGATTAAGTTCTCATTAAAAACAAATATGATATTCTAATAAGAGATAATTCACCTGATGTTGTAATAATTTAGTTCTTGATCTTGTCATTGGTCCAATTCTCACTTCATCATGTTTCTCTTGAATAACCTCATCATTAATGGGAGAAAGTGTAGAAGCAGTAGGGATGTCCTCATCATAATTGTCACGTAAAAAAAATAGCATCTCATCAAATAGCAATCACAATTGCAGGTACAAGTGAAGCCCATATAATCATGATCATAATGAGAAACATCTATGTATAAATTCTTATTGTTTAGTATCAAATCAAGTGTTCTGGCAGAAGATCGATGATAAAATTTGGTGGTAGTTGGACACTCAAGTGTGTTAACATGTAAATTGCAACTCAATTTTCAAATATAAGTGAAGTATAAATTAGTAGCATATGTATTTATTAAGTTTTGTGTAAAAAAAACATAGGTGTATGAGATAACACAATGTTCAAATCAGCAATATTATCACAAGTAATACATATGTTATCCACCATAAAAAATTCATTCACAGGTGTCAAAAAAAAATTCATTCATGTTATAATCACCAACTAAATTAAAAGTGAAACAAGTAGCATAGGTGCTAGAATTGAAATATGAAATTTTAGAAATCCTATTCATAGCACATTGCACAGTAATTGGTTCATGTAACATGATGGAATATACAATATTAATATGTTGTATTTTAGCAAGCACTTCTTTATGTGTAATCAAAACCACATGTTCAAAATTCGAAATTGGCAAGTTAACACATGGTTCTGAAAATTGTATGTCATGCAAACCACAAGAATCAACATTGTTACCCATGACACTCTCCTGCAATGGAAGTGGTGATGCAGGTTGTACTAAAGGCTCCCTTTCTTCAAAAGCAACCTGCACATCACAAGAAACAACACTAGGAACAATGGCATGCTCCTCCAAGGTATGTGGTAATGCAGGTTGTACTATAGTTAGCTCCCTTTCTTCAAAAGCAACCTGCATATCACAAGGCACAACACTAGGAGTAGACATGATTATATTAGTAGAAATAACCTCACATGTCTCCTTAACTTCTACTCCCACGTTTTCTGTAATATCCAAACTCTCATCCTTTATGTCTATATGCTCACTTAGTTTAATCATAGCTCGTTGCAATGTTTTAAGTGTTGCATGCATTATCCAATTTCCCTTATGACTCCAAAAGAATTTTATATCAGGATGATAGCTATCAAAATCAACCTTAAATTGGAGGCACCATCATATACTCAACAAAAGATGACAACAATTAAGCGCTCTAGGAATCACATTACAACAAATTTCCTCCGTATGAGCATGAATGGTTAATGGAACAAATCTAGATTGAGTAATTGAAAGTGCATCATGATTAGTAGGTAAAATATACGGCCTATTGGTTTACCATGTTCTCAATTGCGATTTCTCAACAACCTCAATACTAACAAAATTCTGCCAAGAATTATTATCAACGGTTATAGCAGCAGGTCTACCTTCGATGTGTGCTGTAAAGTGGAACAAATCAGGTGAAGGTATCACCTTAGAATCCTCCTCCTAGAATGTGGCACTGTAAAAAGAACGTAACTATAATGGTTTTTCCTCGAAAGGATCAGCCATTATTAGTACGTAAATATATACAGTATGTATATGTATGGTGGAACTCTCACAACTCACTCAAAACAGCAAATAAAGGTGTACCTTACCGCTCCAAGGTGAATAGAGAGTACTTACCAACCAAGTAGTAGCAACACATGCACGGATGTGAAGAAGAGAATACCCTGGGTTTTAACTATCACGAGGCAAAACAAGGTATATGGTGGGGCTTGGTATGGATACCTAATAATCACCAAAGTAACAAGTCATGTTTGCTGTTTTGTGATGATATAAAATAACCCAAGGAAACACACACCAAATGGAGACAAATATGGCAAAGAAAATATATGGAAGAGTTTTTGCAATGCACTAGAAAGTCACTAGCTATGGCTCACAGTAGACAGGCACAAGATTGCTCAATGAAAGAAACCAAGTGTCACAATGTGGTATAAAGCAAGCTCCACTAGTAAGCAATGATATCAATTCGGCCTCTTTTCAATTTTTCTGGTTTCTCTTTTTTTATACTTTTACTATTTTTCTATTTATTTTTTGTATTTTTCCAATGGCCTTAATAACAACTAGGAGCCATATGAACCAATTAGCAAGTGAAACACAATGGTATATGTGATAATGAGCAGCCTGTCAAGAGTTAAAAATAGCTATACTCGCGGGCAAGGTACCTATTAAAATGTTGTAGATAGGCTGTGGCTATGGTTCACAAAGATCAGACTGGAAGCTCCTAAGAAAACGAGAAGAAAAACAAAAAGAAACTAACCTAACAACAACTACTAGGACGCGACAGAAAACGGCTCAAATTTGTGCCGTGGCGGCAGCAAAACGGGTGAAAACGGTGCCGGCGGCAGCGCTCACGCGCGTATGTGCGGCAGAGGTGGACGCACGGCAGCAAAAAACTGTCGTCTGTGCCGTGGCAGAAACAACAATCAAACGCGTGCGCGCGTGTGAGCAATCTCACTGCAGCGGCGGCAAAGAATGTGTGCCGTTGTGGGTGCGTTGCGGCAGCGCGCGCGAGTAGTGATTTGTAAGTGCGTTACGTTGCCTGGCGTGGATTTTTTAAGCCGCGGGTGCAGTTCGATTCCGATTAGGACTAGGCGCACAGCAGGAAACGGATCGGTGGCAGCAAAAACGAGCAAAACGGTGTCGCGGTAAGAATCCGAATAGAACTTTAATTGGATCAAAGAAACATCACCCGAATTGATTCTTTTTGGGATTTTTTGATATGAACTCGACTAGACAACTAAGAACCCGAACCCTAACTGAAACAAAAGACTCAAAAACAGAAAAAGGAAACGCAAATCAAACTTAAAAACAACAACAAGAAATTGAAACTAAGATGATACTACGGCTATGTAACATCCAAGTATGAAAACACCCTAGTGTTTCTGTTCCTTGTTTAATTTATGCAATGCATCATGGCATCATTCTCATTTTTATTTCTGTTGCATTGTTTTCATATTGAATCAAACATTGTTTTCACACTTGTCTGTTACAATCCTTTCAAATAGAGAATTGCAAATCCCAAAACATCAATTGCTTCCAATTATTTCATATTGGATCAACTCTTAAATTGTTGATTAATTCAATCAATCACTCAATCAATTAATCAATTAATTTCAAATTATTCCCAATTCAAACCAACCCTTAAAATTCAGTACCTTTTTGGAAACCATAAAACTCACCAAACATTTCTTCCCCCTCTAAATCATTCTAAAACCCTAGGGGTAACCCTATTCTTATGCATGTTTTTAATAAGGCTTTATTAAACTCAAATCCCTCTATTTTGGTTTCAAACACAAACTACTATTTTAAAATTTAATTTTTGAAATCCAAGCTTGCAATGTGGTTTCTAATCACCTAAAAAGCTTAACTAAATTTTTCTGTAATTTTCCTTGATTAAAACCTTAACAGTTTTCTCCAAAAGCAAACTACAAAAAAAAATGATAAAACAGGAGAAATAAAAAGTGGGCAACACCTAGCGCGCGCGCAGCAGCTAAGCAAGCCCAAGCCCACCTAAGCCTACGCGCGCGCGATCCAACCCAGCTAAGCGCAGCTTAACGCTTCGCGATTCGTGCGATCGCCTGTTTCTCCTTCTCCTCGCAGTACAGCGGCCATCGGGCGGTGCCACCGCAGCCCCGAGCGACTCCGGCGGCCAGGAGGGCACCACGGGCCTATAAAAACGAGACCTAGCCCCCTGGCAGGTGCCCTAGGCTCCTAGGGTTCCTCCTCCACCTCGCGATCGCCGCCATTCCTCTCCTCGCTGTCGCACTCCTCTCTGCTAGCGCTCGCCGGAGGCCCTCCTCTGAATCCGTCCATGGCGGCGCCACCACCACCCTCCATCTAGCCACCCACCTACTGCAACCTCGTCGCCTCTCTACCCTCTCTCTGCTGGGCACCAAAAAACCCACTGGTAAGCCCCAGATCGACGTCGCGTTTCTCTCCTCCCTCCGGCCACCGTGCCACCATTCTGAATCTTTGCTTCCCGCCGCCGTGGCAGGGCTCTCCGGCACCAACCGTTTGCTGCAATCGCGCGGGTTCTTCTTCCTCTACGCAGTGGACACCAGCGGGAGCCAGGAGAGCAACTACCTCAACGGCACCGTCCTCGACCTCGCCGCGGTCTCTGTCGTCATCCAACGTCACCGTCCGCCTCCGCGTCAAATTACTCCGGTGGTGAGCACCGATGCCTCCTCCTCCCTCCTTGCATCCATTCAGTACACCTGTGCGCATCCATCGGCAACGTTCACGCACGCAATGGTTTCGAGATCCACTGTGTATCGTCGACGTTCTCTCCGGCGAGGTGCTGTCTGACGGACGAGCACGGTTCTGTTCGTCAGAAAGTTCAGTTATTCTGAACTGAATCATAACCTGTTTCAGCTCGCTATACTGTCAAAACACCGCAGCGCAGCGCGCTGGTTGCGTTCCTTTCTGAACTTGCGTAGGGCGCGGGTTCGAGCCGCCAACCCCCCACCTTTTTTGTGGAATTGTTTCCACTGCGCCTGGCCCACTGTCATCGACCCCTGTGGCCACGCAAGCGTCTGCTCAGCGCCACGCTGGCTGGGCCCACGGGCAGAGGCAGTGGCTAGCTACCAGCTGGGTAGAAAAGGTTTCTGCGAATTCCTTAATTTCCAAAACCACTTTTAAATAACAGATTTGAATATAAACTTCTAAATTCCATATCTTTTGTTTTATAAATCCAATAAACACAAACTTTATATGAATCTTGATCTAAATTTTCTAATCTTTCCAAATATCCAACTTGTGTTCTGTTTTGAATTTTTAAAATGCATTTAAATTTCAAATTTGAATAATTCAAATGCAAATTGAAATAATTCATAACTAATTCATACTGTTTTCAAATAATTCAAATAAAATATGTTTTTCACACCTTTTTGAATGTTCTATTCAAATATAAAATTTGTTTCATTGTTTGAATAATTTAAATTGCCTAAACAATTTAAACCTTGTTTAATTCAATAAAATTTGATAAAATCATAACTTGATCAATATAAAATATTTTGAACATGCAAATTATGTTTTCAAACCACTAAAGTGTGAACTTTTCAAATGTGGATTTGAATTTATGGGTTGAACAAATAAAATTCAATTAATATTTAAGCTTGTTTTAAATTCAATTAAAACTTGTTTAACATTGTTTAATTCATAACTAAATAATCTAAAGTCCAATTTCAAAATGTGAAACATGTAATCCAACTAAAATTTGATAACCTTTTCAAATATAAAATTTGTAAATTGTTTGGACACTCTAACTTGATGAAAACAATAATTGTTTGTGTACCATGTTTAAGTAACAAAAATTCCAAACTTAATAAATGCTTTTCTAAATTGTTAACTATCATTCCAATTGCATTTAAATTGTTATGTTATTGTTATTCATCATGCATGCATCATGATAACAACTATCACCTAATAAATAGTTGTAAATCATTTGTTCCAATTTTTTTCAATGGATCCTTTTCCATATGCAACCCTTGCATATGGGTCCATTTAATTTGTGCTATCATGTTAGTCAGTTTAGCTAGATGCACCTATTAAATTGTCATGCATCATATTGACTGTGCACAATGCCATGAACATGATTGTTTACATTCCTGTTTTGTCTGTTTGCTTCTTCTCGGTTAGACGACGACTACGTTGAGACCGACGATCCTTACGACACCACTACTCAGGACCTAGCCTAGTACCCGGCTACTGAGCTGCCAGGCAAGTTATCACTCACATGAATCATCGAGTTCCTTTCCACACTTGTTGTCGATACTATCCTTTTGTCTACTATTGCTAGCCCTATGTATCGTTGCTTGTTCTCCGAACCTATCACATGATACCCTGAACCAATGATATTGCCTCACCTCCATACCTACAGGCTTTGTTTGTGCCTTAGTATTATATAGCATGCTTAGGGTTGCTTTTACTCGAGTCTGTTGTCGGTTACTGCTTTTACTATCTTATTATTTGTACCGGGGGCTCGATGTTAATCAATCAATCCTGTTAATTGCTAATGGTAATAATAATTTGATGATAAGGCACCGGCAGGAGGCCCATGAGAGGTTTTGGAGCCTGCTAGTGTCGACCCTAATAGGAAAAGGGTCTTGTCTACTGATCCATGATGAGCGCACTACCCGCATGTGGGAAGCGAGTATGGGCGCCCCCCTCAACTTGACCTGATTCGCATCTCGTCCAAATCGCCTCATTTAGTTCGTGTTTTCCATTTGCCGCATGCATGTTTTTGCGAGCCCAGCGCAGGGTGGAACTTTTGTAGTCGGCATATAGGGGGACACGGTCTTAGAGTGCTATGATGGTCCATTTTCTTCTGGGCTTGATTAGCCGTGCGCCCAAGGTTCTTTGGGCTTGATGCGAAGAATGGTTGGTTGTGTAGAGTACCCCGCTTGGTGGGAGGCATCCCATCTGGCGGGTTATTCTTGCGTGTACGGCCAAATTGGTGCAATCCTGCAGGGATAATCTTCTCGAGAAGCCGTGTTTTCCGCGGTTATGGATTACTTGGTGAAAGTACTGGCTAACAAGTACTCAGGACAACTTCAACATAATGATCAATCATGTTTCACCCAATGATTAATAATTTGACTAGTAATAGGTTATTCACACAAATACCTTGATTCATCTTAATCCAACTGTGTGTGTTATCCTCGGGTTGCTTCTTTGGATAAGGGGCAAGATCCAGGATGGGTTTGGTTGAAGTTATCTTTCAGTTGGTTACAATCCTCGATCTTGTCTTATTCTGTTAGCCGGAACTTGTAGTTATCTTCTGTAGATGGTTAGAGCAGCCAGCAGCAACTTTCATATCACCCCTTTCTTCCGTTGATCCCAAGCATCAATGCTTGTGTTGACGGGTAACTCTTTGATGAACTGTGAGTCTTGCTTGCCAGTACTTGGATGTACTGACCCCGTTGGGGCTGTGGTTTACGCAGAGTACGACTACGGCTACGATGACCACCAGGATGGCTACTTTGTGGAGTTCGACGAGACTGCAGACGAGTAGTTAGCTGGACCAGGGCAGGATCCAGAACCTACGTGGATGGGCTTCGTCTTATTTATTTTCTCCGGCTTCTTAAGCCTGTTGGATTTGTCTGTACTCAGACCCCTTTGATTGCTTCCGCTGTTGTAATGGATGATATGTTGGGACATGTGTCCTCTGGATGATTGTATTCGCTATTTCTGCCTTAGTGAAGGCCAGTTGCAACTTTATTTCTATCTTTTGTGTCGTAGAGATAAGTTGTGATAATCATTCATTCAAAACTGTTGACGTACAGTGCGTGCTTGTTATGAAGTACGTCGACAGTAGTGCCTGTGACTCCTAATGGATAGTTTACATCGACGGTGGAATAGTGGGGCTTGTGTTGTCGCGCATAAGCGCAGGCCTACCAGGAAGCTGGGACGTGGGAGCAGTTATGCCCCATAATCCAAGCACCTACTATCCAGTTCGTACGATGAGTATCCCTTAGAAGCCAGGGTGCGACAAATGGTATCAGAGCCTGTCTGCCTGTAGGATCCCTTTTTACTGGTCGCAGTTGAGTCTAGAAACTATTTTGTAGCTATATAGGAAAAATGAAACGTGAGAGTAGGAATTCTGCCATTTTTCTTCTTTCCCCACCCACCCACCCTTTTCTGGTAAGGAAGTGCAACGTTGTTTTCTGTTCTCACCTAAACTTTCAAGTTAGGATTTCACGTGTTTTGGGTTCTCTGTAGTACCTCAGGACTTTTGGTCTCGTTTTCCCGATGTTGCTTCGATATCATGTTCTTTTCAACATCCTTTTCGTCCGTTGAACCTTGTTGTTGTTTTCCACATCCTTTTTCATCTACCGGAGTCTAATCAAAACCTTCCAAATCATCTGCAGATGGGTCTCAGCTACTACCCGCAGGTGGTTCGCATGACTCGCTGTGAGAGCACCGCCGGTTTTCCGGAGATGCTGAGAGACATGGTTACCTATCTGGGGTTCCGTTGGGCACCGGAGTACCAGGTCTACGAGCACCAACGAGAGTTTGACCAGACTTGCTACCGGGCTATCGTCTACATTCTGTCGGATGATGGCAGGAGCATTGTCCACCAGTACGAGGCAGTAGGGTCCACAGTGGATATGGCAGTGCAGCAGGCAGCGTATGTGAGTCTCACCGTCCTCCGTGCTGACTACTGGGGGTTTGATAAGTCCAGTTTTCGTCACATCCCCCGTGGTTACATCACGGCAGCGGGAGTTCACTTCACTGTCCACCGCGACCTGGATACCTACGAGACTGATAGCTCTAGGCTGCAGACCACTGCCCAGTTCGTGTGGCATAGTGACGCCGTTGCTTCCGCACTTTCTCAGGAGTTAGCCTCAGTCAGGGAGCAGCTCCACCTTGCTCTCACTCGTCTGGCGACGTACACCACAGACTTTGTTGGAGACGAGCGCTTTGCACGTTTCCAGCAGACACTGGGTTTTCCTCTGCCAGATGCTGGAGGTTACGAGCCGATCAGAGGCCCACTTCTCGACCTCGGAGCTGGTTACACAGGGATTCCCCGCTATGGAGCACAGGGACACGACGCTTTCTACTTCACCACACCGAGAGTTGCTCTCAGAGCAGTTCCTATCTACATGGATCGTCGTGATACCTACTTCCGTGGGGTTCCTCCTCACCGTATCTCTCGTCGTACTACTCACCGCCGTCCTGCGTGATGAGCATGGGAGTACCGATGTATCCATTACTAGCTGTGTCTAGTTTATCCTTTCGTTTTCGAACCATGTATTGGTCTGTTGGATATTCTGATGTATTTGAACATGTGATGATGTACCTGTTGGTTATCTATTCATGCGTCGGAATAATCTATCTTTCGGTTACCAAGTCTATCCTTTTCTGTTGTTGTGCTAAAATGAATTTCTGTTCAGGATGCCTCCAACCAGGAACAACCCGCCTCCGCCACCACCAATGGGGGAACTGTTGGCTCAGATGACCCAAGTGGTGACACAGATGGCCCAGATCCAGGCTAACCAGCAACAAAACCAGAATGCTCCAAGGGTCACCATCAAGGACTTCCTCAGCTTGGGCCCAAAAGCTTTCGTGGCAACACGTGAGCCCCTGGATGCTGATGACTGGATCCGTGACGTAGCAAGAGCTCTGGAGATTGCTCATGTTGCAGAAGAGGATAAGGTCAAGTACGCCACCTACCTACTGAAGGGTCAGGCAGCTACTTGGTGGGAGAACTACCAGACCATGAGAGCTGGCTATCCTATCACTTGGCGATGTTTCAGGGATGCCTTCCTGAAGCACCACATCCCGGATGGTCTCATGGAAAAGATGCGTGAGGAATTCTGCTCTCTCAGACAGGGCAAGCTGGACGTTCTCGGCTACCAGAACGAGTTCAATCGTCTCGCTCGGTACGCTGGTGACGAAGTGTCCACCGAAGCCAAGAAGATGGCAAGGTTCCGCCGAGGTTTTAACCCGGAACTGAAGTACGCTCTCACCAACATCAAGTGCAAGGACTTCGTGGAGCTTGTGAACACCACGCTCAATGAGGAGAATGGGCGCAAGGCGTTCGAAGAGTCTCGCAAGCACTCGCGTGAGGGTGGTTCCTCCTCCAACATGACCACCCCTCCGCAGAAGCGCCGCATCTGGGTGCCAAATGGTGCTGTCACTCGGGCTCCAAATGCCCAAGCTTCTCCAGGCTTTGGTCCCCGCCCACCCAACCCATCTCAGATGCAGGGTCAGAGGTTTCCGATGGGGCAGCCAAGGCCAGGTCCTTCTCGTGTCGTCACTTGCTACAAGTGCAAGGATACTGGACACTATGCTGATAAGTGCACTCAGAAGCAGCTACCCCTACCTCCTCGCCCCAACACCAACCAGGCTATGGTTCGTGCTCCCCCGGCTAAAGCCTTCAACTCCAACAACAGGCCTGTCGGGAGGAACGCGAGGGTGAACCATATCAAGGCCGACAAAGCCGAGGAAGCTGCTGACGTCGTTCTCGGTATATTACCCGTAAACTCTATTCCAGCTAAAGTGTTGTTTGATACTGGAGCATCGCATTCGTTTGTGTCAAAGATCTTTGCTACAACATACAATTTAGCTCTGGTTCCGCTAAGCAATCAAATCTATGTGCACTCTCCGGGAACTAAAATGATTACTTCCAAGATAAGCATGGACAATCAGATCCTAATTGGAGGTCGTGTATTCCTTGCTTCACTCATGTTGCTGGGAAATTCTGACATTGATGTCATTCTGGGTATGGATTGGTTGAAGACCCACAAAGCTAAAATTGACTGTGCTCAAAAGTCAATAACTCTCTCCCACACTTCAGGCCAGATAGTCTATTCTCCATATGGATCAAGTTCTGTTCAGCTGTTCAGCCTCGATGCCAAACCCCTTCCTGCAATTGAAAATGTTCCGGTGGTTTGTGAATTCCCTGACGTCTTTCCAGAAGAGTTGCCAGGGATGCCCCCGGACAGAGCAGTTGAGTTCGTGATCGAGCTTGAGCCAGGTACTGCTCCAATCTCTAAGCATCCATATAAGATAGCTCCTCCTGAACTGAAATTGTTGAAGGAGCAAATCGATATGTACATGGACAAAGGTTTCATTCAGCCTAGTTCCTCCGCTTGGGGTTGCCCAACTCTGTTTGTTGCCAAGAAGGATCAAACAAAAAGACTCGTGGTTGACTATCGTCCTCTCAACGAGAAAACAATCAAGAACAAGTATCCACTTCCTCGTATCGATGATCTTTTTGATCAACTTGCTGGAGCCTCAATATTCTCAAAGTTGGACTTGAGGATGGGTTACCATCAGATAAAGATCAGAAAGGAAGATATTCCTAAAACAGCTTTCACCACTCGTTACGGTCTATATGAATACACCGTCATGTCCTTTGGTCTCACCAATGCACCGGCAACGTTCTCAAGACTCATGAATTCTGTCTTCCATGAATACCTCGACAAGTTCGTTGTGGTATATCTTGATGACATTCTAGTCTATTCCAAATCCGAGGAAGAGCATGGAGAACACCTTCGTCTCACTCTCATGAAACTTCGCGAGCATCGTCTGTATGCCAAGTTTTCCAAATGTGAGTTCTGGATTCCAGAAGTTGCATATCTTGGTCATATCATCTCTGCCAAAGGCATTGCCATTGACCCTGAAAAGGTTAAGGCAATTGTTGATTGGAAACCCCCTAAGACGGTGAAGCAAGTCAGAAGTTTTCTTGGCTTGGCTAGCTATTGCCGTCGTTTCGTCCAAAACTTTTCCAAGATTGCCAAACCTCTCACTGATCTCACAAAGAAGGACAAAAAGTTCGTTTGGACTCCACAATGTGATGAGAGTTTCAACCTCCTGAAGACTAAACTCACTTCCACACCTGTTCTAGTTGGCCCCGACACTACCAAACCTTTCCAGATATTCTGTGATGCATCTCTCCAAGGCCTAGGAGCAGTTCTTATGCAAGAACGTCAAGTTGTCGCTTATGCTTCACGTCAGTTGAACCCACATGAGCAAAACTATCCCACTCATGATCTTGAACTTGCAGCAGTTGTGTTTGCCCTCAAGAAATGGAGACAATACTTGTTGGGTAACAAAACTGAAATCTTTTCCGATCATAAGAGTCTGAAATACATCTTCACTCAGCCAGATCTGAACCTCAGGCAAAGGAGATGGATTGAGAAGATTAAAGACTTTGATCTCACCATTTCTTACACTCTAGGCAAGGCTAATGTTATGGCCGATG
Organism: Alopecurus myosuroides; assembly: GCA_028641055.1. Classification (NCBI taxonomy): domain Eukaryota; kingdom Viridiplantae; phylum Streptophyta; class Magnoliopsida; order Poales; family Poaceae; genus Alopecurus; species Alopecurus myosuroides. The sequence continues at coordinate 368,432,760 of CM054057.1, read as the reverse complement.
CTCTCAGTCGCAAATCCTATTGCAATAATCTCATGATCATGGAAAGCCAACCTCCACTTCATGAAGAATTCCAGAAGCTGAACCTTGGTCTTGTCCCTGAAGGATACCTGGCTAGCTTGACAGCCAGCCCAACTCTCGAGGACAAGATTCGTTCTGAACAACTTCGTGATAATGAAATCAAGAAGATTGTGGATCACATCAAGGAGGGCAATGATAAGTTCAAGTCCTTCTCAATTGATGACAAGGGAACTGTGTTCTTCGAAGGACGCATTGCAGTCCCTCAGATTCAAAGTCTCAAGGATATCATTCTCAAGGAGGCTCATGAAACTCCTCTATCCATTCACCCTGGAAGTACAAAGATGTACCAGGATCTCAAGACTCTGTATTGGTGGCCTGGCATGAAACGTGAAATTGCTCAATACGTTTCTGAATGCGACGTTTGTCAATGTGTTAAGGCGGTCCATCAGAAGACAGCAGGTCTACTTCAACCTCTGAAAATTCCTGAGTGGAAGTGGGACATGATTGAAATGGACTTCGTTACTGGGTTTCCAAAGTCCAAAAAGGGCAACGATGCAATCTTCGTTGTTATTGATCGTCTCACTAAGGTTGCTCACTTCTATGCTGTAAAGGAAACTATCTCAGCTAGCCAGTTAGCAGAGCTCTACACAGCAAAGGTTGTTCCTCTTCATGGTGTTCCATTGGAAATAAGCTCAGACCGTGGAAGTATCTTCACTTCTCATTTCTGGAAGAGTTTTCAAGAAGCATTGGGCACCAAACTTCTGTTCAGCACAGCTTATCACCCCCAGTCTCAGGGGCAAGTCGAAAGAGTCAATCAGATTCTCGAGGATATGCTCAGAGCATGTGGTCTCTCCTTTGGCATGAAATGGGAGGATTGCCTTCCATATGCTGAATTCTCCTACAACAACAGCTACCAGGCAAGCCTAGGCATGGCACCATTTGAGGCACTGTATGGTCGCAGATGCAGGAGTCCAATCAATTGGTCTGGAGCTGGTGAACGTTCACTTTTAGGCCCTGACATTGTTAAGGAAGCCGAGGAGAAAGTTCGTATCATTCGTGACAATCTCAGGATTGCTCAGTCTCGTCAGAAGAGCTATTATGATAGCAAGCACAGGGATATGGTCTATGCACCTGGTGATAAGGCATATCTCCGTGTAACTCCCCTCAGAGGCACTCATCGTTTTGGTGTGAAAGGAAAGCTGGCACCAAGATACATTGGTCCTTTCAACATCCTCTCAAGACGTGCAGAAAATGCTTATCGTCTTGAACTTCCAGAAAAACTATCCAAAGTGCACGATGTGTTCCACGTGTCACAACTCAAGAAGTGTTTCAAAGATCCAGATCGTGCAGTTGATCATGATTCCATTGAACTACAAGATGATCTATCTTATGAGGAGCACCCTATTCGTATTCTCGATGAGACCGAGCGTAAGACTCGCAACAAGAGCACCAAGTTCTTGAAAGTCCAATGGTCGCATCATTCTGATAAAGAGGCAACGTGGGAGACCGAAGAGGATCTTCGCAAGAAGTATCCGGACCTGTTCATTTCTCAGTAGGGAATCTCGGGGCGCGATTCCTTCAAGGGGGGGCGTTTTGTAACATCCAAGTATGAAAACACCCTAGTGTTTCTGTTCCTTGTTTAATTTATGCAATGCATCATGGCATCATTCTCATTTTTATTTCTGTTGCATTGTTTTCATATTGAATCAAACATTGTTTTCACACTTGTCTGTTACAATCCTTTCAAATAGAGAATTGCAAATCCCAAAACATCAATTGCTTCCAATTATTTCATATTGGATCAACTCTTAAATTGTTGATTAATTCAATCAATCACTCAATCAATTAATCAATTAATTTCAAATTATTCCCAATTCAAACCAACCCTTAAAATTCAGTACCTTTTTGGAAACCATAAAACTCACCAAACATTTCTTCCCCCTCTAAATCATTCTAAAACCCTAGGGGTAACCCTATTCTTATGCATGTTTTTAATAAGGCTTTATTAAACTCAAATCCCTCTATTTTGGTTTCAAACACAAACTACTATTTTAAAATTTAATTTTTGAAATCCAAGCTTGCAATGTGGTTTCTAATCACCTAAAAAGCTTAACTAAATTTTTCTGTAATTTTCCTTGATTAAAACCTTAACAGTTTTCTCCAAAAGCAAACTACAAAAGAAAATGATAAAACAGGAGAAATAAAAAGTGGGCAGCACCTAGCGCGCACGCAGCAGCTAAGCAAGCCCAAGCCCACCTAAGCCTACGCGCGCGCGATCCAACCCAGCTAAGCGCAGCTTAACGCTTCGCGATTCGTGCGATCGCCTGTTTCTCCTTCTCCTCGCAGTACGGCGGCCATCGGGCGGTGCCACCGCAGCCCCGAGCGACTCCGGCGGCCAGGAGGGCACCGCGGGCCTATAAAAACGAGACCTAGCCCCCTGGCAGGTGCCCTAGGCTCCTAGGGTTCCTCCTCCACCTCGCGATCGCCGCCATTCCTCTCCTCGCTGTCGCACTCCTCTCTGCTAGCGCTCGCCGGAGGCCCTCCTCTGAATCCGTCCATGGCGGCGCCACCACCACCCTCCATCTAGCCACCCACCTACTGCAACCTCGTCGCCTCTCTACCCTCTCTCTGCTGGGCACCAAAAACCCCACTGGTAAGCCCCAGATCGACGTCGCGTTTCTCTCCTCCCTCCGGCCACCGTGCCACCATTCTGAATCTTTGCTTCCCGCCGCCGTTGCAGGGCTCTCCGGCACCAACCGTTTGCTGCAATCGCGCGGGTTCTTCTTCCTCTACGCAGTGGACACCAGCGGGAGCCAGGAGAGCAACTACCTCAACGGCACCGTCCTCGACCTCGCCGCGGTCTCTGTCGTCATCCAACGTCACCGTCCGCCTCCGCGTCAAATTACTCCGGTGGTGAGCACCGATGCCTCCTCCTCCCTCCTTGCATCCATTCAGTACACATGTGCGCATCCATCGGCAACGTTCACGCACACAATGGTTTCGAGATCCACTGTGTATCGTCGACGTTCTCTCCGGCGAGGTGCTGTCTGACGGACGAGCACGGTTCTGTTCGTCAGAAAGTTCAGTTATTCTGAACTGAATCATAACCTGTTTCAGCTCGCTATACTGTCAAAACACCGCAGCGCAGCGCGCTGGTTGCGTTCCTTTCTGAACTTGCGTAGGGCGCGGGTTCGAGCCGCCAACCCCCCACCTTTTTTGTGGAATTTTTTCCACTGCGCCTGGCCCACTGTCATCGACCCCTGTGGCCACGCAAGCGTCTGCTCAGCGCCACGCTGGCTGGGCCCACGGGCAGAGGCAGTGGCTAGCTACCAGCTGGGTAGAAAAGGTTTCTGCGAATTCCTTAATTTCCAAAACCACTTTTAAATAACAGATTTGAATATAAACTTCTAAATTCCATATCTTTTGTTTTATAAATCCAATAAACACAAACTTTATATGAATCTTGATCTAAATTTTCTAATCTTTCCAAATATCCAACTTGTGTTCTGTTTTGAATTTTTAAAATGCATTTAAATTTCAAATTTGAATAATTCAAATGCAAATTGAAATAATTCATAACTAATTCATACTGTTTTCAAATAATTCAAATAAAATATGTTTTTCACACCTTTTTCAATGTTCTATTCAAATATAAAATTTGTTTCATTGTTTGAATAATTTAAATTGCCTAAACAATTTAAACCTTGTTTAATTCAATAAAATTTGATAAAATCATAACTTGATCAATATAAAATATTTTGAACATGCAAATTATGTTTTCAAACCACTAAAGTGTGAACTTTTCAAATGTGGATTTGAATTTATGGGTTGAACAAATAAAATTCAATTAATATTTAAGCTTGTTTTAAATTCAATTAAAACTTGTTTAACATTGTTTAATTCATAACTAAATAATCTAAAGTCCAATTTCAAAATGTGAAACATGTAATCCAACTAAAATTTGATAACCTTTTCAAATATAAAATTTGTAAATTTTTTGCACACCCTAACTTGATGAAAACAATAATTGTTTGTGTACCATGTTTAAGTAACAAAAATTCCAAACTTAATAAATGCTTTTCTAAATTGTTAACTATCATTCCAATTGCATTTAAATTGTTATGTTATTGTTATTCATCATGCATGCATCATGATAACAACTATCACCTAATAAATAGTTGTAAATCATTTGTTCCAATTTTTTTCAATGGATCCTTTTCCATATGCAACCCTTGCATATGGGTCCATTTAATTTGTGCTATCATGTTAGTCAGTTTAGCTAGATGCACCTATTACATTGTCATGCATCATATTGACTGTGCACAATGCCATGAACATGATTGTTTACATTCCTGTTTTGTCTGTTTGCTTCTTCTCGGTTAGTCGACGACTACGTTGAGACCGACGATCCTTACGACACCACTACTCAGGACCTAGCCCAGTACCCGGCTACTGAGCTGCCAGGCAAGTTATCACTCACATGAATCATCGAGTTCCTTTCCACACTTGTTGTCGATACTATCCTTTTGTCTACTATTGCTAGCCCTATGTATCGTTGCTTGTTCTCCGAACCTATCACATGATACCCTGAACCAATGATATTGCCTCACCTCCATACCTACAGCCTTTGTTTGTGCCTTAGTATTATATAGCATGCTTAGGGTTGCTTTTACTCGAGTCTGTTGTCGGTTACTGCTTTTACTATCTTATTATTTGTACCGGGGGCTCGATGTTAATCAATCAATCCTGTTAATTGCTAATGGTAATAATAATTTGATGATAAGGCACCGGCAGGAGGCCCATGAGAGGTTTTGGAGCCTGCTAGTGTCGACCCTAATAGGAAAAGGGTCTTGTCTACTGATCCATGATGAGCGCACTACCCGCATGTGGGAAGCGAGTATGGGCGCCCCCCTCAACTTGACCTGATTCGCATCTCGTCCAAATCGCCTCATTTAGTTCGTGTTTTCCATTTGCCGCATGCATGTTTTTGCGAGCCCAGCGCAGGGTGGAACTTTTGTAGTCGGCATATAGGGGGACACGGTCTTAGAGTGCTATGATGGTCCATTTTCTTCTGGGCTTGATTAGCCGTGCGCCCAAGGTTCTTTGGGCTTGATGCGAAGAATGGTTGGTTGTGTAGAGTACCCCGCTTGGTGGGAGGCATCCCATCTGGCGGGTTATTCTTGCGTGTACGGCCAAATTGGTGCAATCCTGCAGGGATAATCTTCTCGAGAAGCCGTGTTTTCCGCGGTTATGGATTACTTGGTGAAAGTACTGGCTAACAAGTACTCAGGACAACTTCAACATAATGATCAATCATGTTTCACCCAATGATTAATAATTTGACTAGTAATAGGTTATTCACACAAATACCTTGATTCATCTTAATCCAACTGTGTGTGTTATCCTCGGGTTGCTTCTTTGGATAAGGGGCGAGATCCAGGATGGGTTTGGTTGAAGTTATCTTTCAGTTGGTTACAATCCTCGATCTTGTCTTATTCTGTTAGCCGGAACTTGTAGTTATCTTCTGTAGATGGTTAGAGCAGCCAGCAGCAACTTTCATATCACCCCTTTCTTCCGTTGATCCCAAGCATCAATGCTTGTGTTGACGGGTAACTCTTTGATGAACTGTGAGTCTTGCTTGCCAGTACTTGGATGTACTGACCCCGTTGGGGCTGTGGTTTACGCAGAGTACGACTACGGCTACGATGACCACCAGGATGGCTACTTTGTGGAGTTCGACGAGACTGCAGACGAGTAGTTAGCTGGACCAGGGCAGGATCCAGAACCTACGTGGATGGGCTTCGTCTTATTTATTTTCTCCGGCTTCTTAAGCCTGTTGGATTTGTCTGTACTCAGACCCCTTTGATTGCTTCCGCTGTTGTAATGGATGATATGTTGGGACATGTGTCCTCTGGATGATTGTATTCGCTATTTCTGCCTTAGTGAAGGCCAGTTGCAACTTTATTTCTATCTTTTGTGTCGTAGAGATAAGTTGTGATAATCATTCGTTCAAAACTGTTGACGTACAGTGCGTGCTTGTTATGAAGTACGTCGACAGTAGTGCCTGTGACTCCTAATGGATAGTTTACATCGACGGTGGAATAGTGGGGCTTGTGTTGTCGCGCATAAGCGCAGGCCTACCAGGAAGCTGGGACGTGGGAGCATTTATGCCCCATAATCCAAGCACCTACTATCCAGTTCGTACGATGAGTATCCCTTAGAAGCCAGGGTGCGACAGGCTATGGCAATGATCTAAACTATTTTTGTGCGGCAATTTTCTGTATAGGAGTAAAAACACTCGATTCTAAGGGATAAATAATAGCTCACCGAGGCAACCTATAAATCTGATACCAAGATGATAATGGGTGGCCCAATCTTCTCGATGAAATCACAGATAGGATAACTTGTGTCTGACTGAAAACTCTCCTGGCTGATCCATGATGCCAATGCAACAACTTGCAACCCCAAGGATATTCTCAACTCCACACACTTGCACAAGTAGCCACCGACTACAAGTGGTTCTGTACCGTCTTATTCCCAATGGAACAGCATGTAACACGAAAAGTTTGCAGTATAACTTCCAGATGAATGCTTACAAACGATTTCAATAGAGAGGTCTAAGTTTTTTTAACGTATTCTAAGCTCTAATAATGCGAATTACAAGCCTTATAAGGGCTGCTGGACGTCCAACCTAGTGTTGGGGTCGAAATCAAACAAATCTCTAAGTTTCCTAACTTGGCAGGACTCTATTTGGAATTTGGCAGAAAACAAGTCGTGAATTGTTTCGGTCTCCACATCTTGTAGGAGTCGAGTTGGTGCATGGGTCCGGATCCATTGGAAAGCCCTTCTAAATTACTTTTCAGATTGTGCTCATTTGCTTTATTTGGATTCTGTATGAAGAGTCCATGATGGTTTCAAATTTGGGACTTCTACCATTCTGAACCGAATATCTTTTCCTTGATGGATCCACTTCCTCCCTCGCCTCCCTCGTTCTTGTCATCCTCTTCAACCAGCTCCATTGCTTCGCCAATGCTTGTGTTATCAATAACCCTGCTAATACATAAATGCATAGACTTAGGTAGTATAATATTCTTATAAACACAAACATTATTTATTATTAGGAAAGAAGTCACCTTATCATGAACACCAGTGAGGCTCAATATTTCCTTCCAGTTCACACATGCACACTCATCAAATGCCCCTATTATATCTTCATCACATTTATTGGCTCGAGCTCTCAGTGGAAGGTACTTAAAGAAATGTTACCTGAGTGTGTGGCAAGAAGCTTAAAACACACATGGCCGATAGACATACATATCGTCCTTAGCACATATGGCTGATATACTATTATCATCCTAAGAACATACGGCCGATGGACTGTTGACATCGTCCTTAGAATTAAAGTAGTGCCAAATATTTTTTGGCAATCTAGCTTTGCCAAACAAAACAGGAGGACATGTGTTGACAATCAATTTTGGCTTACAAGAAGATGGCACAAAAATGACCTCAAATGAAAAATAGCATGAACAAAAGTTGTGCGCCTCATCGAAACGAACAACTTTGATTTTTGGGTCATCCCAATCCGACAAAATATGCAAAATCTATGGCCAAAAGACTGATGTCAATATTGGCGCGTGAGTTCAAAACCGGAATTTCCGGTCCTGTGACCAAATTTTCGGTTAAAATATCCTGTTAGTTCCAGAAGCTTATGAATTTTTCCCTTACCAAAAATCCATCAAAACTGGAATTTCCGTGTCTCCCGAAATTTCCGGATCGAAATTTCTGGTTGGTACCAGGAGCTCACGCCCGGATCATCTAGATTCTGATTCGACTCAAACTCTTTTTGATGCAGACAATATTAAGACATTTAGATGGATTCAGATGAGAAAACACATAAAATAAAAGTTCTTCGTCTTTTAGAGGTGAATAAATTTGTATTCTACGTGATTTTTATCCGAGGTCATTTACTACCTCGAATTTGGAAAATACGGACGTGTTAGAACTGACAGATTCGGATTCGACTCAAACATGTTTTAGTGCGGGCACGATTAAGGATTCAAGATGATAATAAATGAAAAATCGTAAATCATCAAAGTTTTTTGTGTTTTTGAGATGAACAACTTTCTCATATACGTCATTTTTATTTAAGGTTGTTTACTTACTCGAAAACGACCCGCAAAGTGCAGCCAGTTTTCACACCGAACGGTTTTGGAAAGTTTGGGCCAAACCATCCGAATTGGACCCAAACTAGGGTTTTGGAAGTTAATCCAAGATTAATTCTTGCACGGGAAGTCCAACCGTCTCTTATATACATGAGGGGTGACGACCGATTGAACAACAACACACAATCAAAAAAAACCATCTACAAACTTCATCCCTAACCCTAGTTATCTTCTTCTTCGTTCGTCGGCATTCTTCGTGTAGGAGAGCTTAGATCTACAAAAGGATTGGGAAAGGCGAACCAACCTTGGGTATCCCATCGCCGCCGTGCGTCCATACAGGGTCCCTCCCGGCCGCGTGGGGTTTCGGGTACTCAAAAGCGCCCGCCGGATTGTCTTGCGTATCACGCTTCCGGTGAGCCTCCTTCGACGACGTGTCTTGCGTATCGCGCTCGACGCCGAGGGTACACGTGACGTGTTCGTGTGTCAACACTATCCAATGAGAATATCTAGTGACCGCATGATCGAAAGTTAAACTTTGTATGTCATCAACCCTATTGTTGTAACTCGGGATCATAATGTTGATCTCCGGGTATAAGCTAGAAAGTGTAATAGAACTAATAGCATTTAGGACTCGTATTTAACTCCCTAGAAGATAGAGATATAATTTCTCTAGGTGCTCTTAGTATCACCTATGTCAAGAAATCGTCTGACCAGACACAGTGTGATTTATCATAAGGCATCAGGGATATGGGTGATAAAAGAGGACGATATCGATAACGAGTTTTATATGTGTTATGATCAAAGAGATTGATGAGACTAGATCACATAGTCTCACCTCATGATATCATTGGTATCATAATGATAAGGGGTGGCCCGATCATCTCAAAGAGCAACACAAAATAATTTGATAACTAGTGATTCACTGAGATCTCTCCTGGATGATACCTGATTGCCACTGCAACAGCTTTCAATCCCTATGGATATTCTCAACTACACACTCTTGCACAAGTAATCCACCGACTACAAGTGGTCCTGTACCTTATAATTCACAATGGAATAGTAGATTATTAGTACATAAATATATGTAGTATGCATATGTATGGTGGAACTCTCACAACTCACTCAAAACAGCAAATAAAGGTGTATCTTGCCGCTTCAAGGTGAATAGAAAGTACTTACCAACCGAGTTGTAGCAACATGTATATGTATGTGAAGAATAGAATACCCGGGGTTTTGAGCTATCACAAGAAAAAAACAGGGTATATGGTGGAGCTTGGTTGGGAGTCCTAACAACACCAAAATAACACCTCCTATATGCTGTCAAATGTGATGTAAACAAACACGGGAAACACACACCAATGGAGACAAATGTGGCTTAACAACTATATGGCAGAATTGTTGCAAGCACTAGCACTACCAAATTCTGTGCGGTCTGGGACATTTCAATAGCGTTGCGGATGAGCTCCAAACCATCGCTAAGGGCAATCCACGACGGTTTACGCAACGGAGTGAGAACGTGCTTGATCGACTGTCACGGACGATTCTGCGACGATTAAGTTAACACTAAACCGTCGTGAATACCGCGACGGATCATTCGACCACCACGAGTTACTGGCTGGCCCATCACAAGGCCCAAAAAGGAGCAACATTTTTTTCGTCGCAGCGTGTGTACACGTGGCATCATATTTTCCGTTACCCGTTACGGGCGCCACTGACGTCACTTCTACCGTTCCTTACGTCATCATCGTCTTGACATTTTTAAAACATCGCAATTGGAAATATCGTTACCTTCTTTTATAACGTCATTGTTCCTGTTTTATGATGTCATAATACGTGCGACGTTTATTTTCTTGTCGCGGGTTCAAGCACTATAGGGTGCCACGTGGCGCTCTCATAAAGTTTCACGTATACGCTTATTATCGACGAATTCATAACGTTGTCCGATGGTGTGATGTTTTAGTTCGGCGTAAGACGTCGCAAATCATGAGCCAGCATGTGGACCAACACGGCATCTCCACGTCGAAATGTATCTGTGACGTGTTCCGTCACGATTTCCATCCAATAAGGTGCCGCCTCATGGACTTATCATATAGTACCACATGTCCTCGTATTCGTATGCATGGAAAATACTATACTATTTCTCACAGCAAAACAAATACAACAAATACATAAATTCCGAATAAGGTCACAACCTAGCTCACCAGCAAAGGCAATCTAATACAACTCAATAGACAACAAGCGGTTTCACAAAGGTGATAGGGACATAATAGAGGTCCATGAGGATTATTCATGCTTGAGTTGGAAAGAAATATTAAGTCTCACTGATGATTATTTTAAGGTGAATTCATTCCTATTATTAAATATCGTTTGTGATTATAAGAATGTTATACTACCTAAGCTATGTTATTATTTATTAGCAGGGTTATTGTTAACACAAACATGGATGGAGGATGATCTCAAGAGGAGCTGGAAAACAATAGGTGGCTGATGGAAAACAAACTTACAAGTGTTGAAAACAATCAAGCCATGGTGAAAACAGAAGTACAAGTGATGAAAACAATCTTACAAATGGTGAAACAATTATTGCAAGGTTGAAAACAAGGGGATGGTGCCTCTGTAGGGTTAAATGCGCCATGATCAAGTCCTAATTATATTAGGCATGGCTTGTATGCCATATTGGGCCGAATCCCCTAGAGTGGGTCGGTTTGTATCCATATGTGAGTCCAATTAGGAGTCCTAGTCTAGGAGGAAAGGGTTGCTTGCGCAAGGCATCATGTGGCCGCACCCCTCCCTCTCTTATACCCCTCCTTCCTGCGAGTTGGAGGCTAGACCAAGTTTAAGATAAACCCTAGATTTTCTAGATTGAACCATGTTCATCTGAAAGTTACCAACCACCATGTTCGTATCGATAGGGTGGTGTTACCATTGCAAAGTTGCGTGATATCTTGTTATTGCATCTGGGGATAGGGGGATACAGGACCACTCGTGATCTTTGATTACGTGTGCAAGAGTGTGTAGTTGAGAATATCCAAAGGGATTGGTTGTTGTTGCATCTGGCAACAGGGGTCATCCAAGTGAGAGGTCTCAGTGTAGCACTAGTGTCGCACCCGGACTTCTAGGGGATACTCACAGTCTGTTAAATAGTAGATACATGGCTTACGGGGCATACCGGCACCCGCATCTCAATATGAGCAGGCCAACACGTAAACGTGTGACAACCATTCTCTGCTATTCATCGTCTGCGCAAACCATCCCATAGAAATCCAGATACTTCCATTGACGTACTTCAAAACATACACACATGGTACGTCAAAGGCATTTGAACAAGTGATATCACAACAGATCTCTACGACACAAAAGATGAAAATAAGTTGCAATTAGCTCTCACTAGAGCAGAGATAGCAAATACAATCATCCAGAGGACACATGTCCCAACAATTCATCATTACATCACAGCGGAAGCATTCAAAGTGTCTGAGTACAGACAAGATCCAAATAGGCCTAAGAGGCCGGAAACGAAAAGACGGAGCCCATCCACGAAGTCTCGGATCCTGCCCGGGTCCGCTATCTACTCGTCAGCAGTCTCGTCATACTCCACGTAGTAGCCACCATGGGGATCCTTGGAAACGTAGTCTGCGGAAACCACAGCCCCAAAGGGGTCAGTACATAGACGTACTGGCAAGCAAGACTCACATTTCACCAAAGTGTAGCCCGTCAACACCGAGCACAGATTCTTTGGGTTCAACGGAGGAAAGGGGATATAAAAGATGCTGCAACTGGCTGCTCTAACCAACTACAGAACATACTACAACTTCCGGCTAACAGAAAGGAGATAAGATAGCGTATCGTAACCAACTATAGCTAACTCCAAACGAACCCATCCTGGATCTCGCCCCTTATCCAAAGAAGCAATCCGAGGATAACTCACACAGTTGAATTAGTGAGGGTTCAGATTGTGTGTTATTCAGCCTATTACTAGTCTGATTGTTAATCGTTAGGTTTAAGTTGTCCTGAGTACTTGTTAGCCAGTACTTTCACCAAGTAGTCCATAACCGCGGAAAACACGGCTTCTCGAGAAGATTTAACCCTGCAGGGATGCACCAATTTGGCCGTACACGTATGAATAACCCGCCAGATGGAATGCCTCCCACCAAGCGGGGCACTCAACACAACTCAACTCTTCTTCGCATCAAGCCCAAAGAACCCCGTGCAGTGAGCGCACGGCTAATCGAGCCCCACGAAGAAAAGGGGACCCTCATAGCACTCTAAGAACGTGTCTCCCTAAATGCCGACTACAAAAGTTTCCACCCTGGTCTGGGCTCGCAAAAACATGCATGCGGCAAATGGAACACCCGAACTAAATGAGGCGATTTGGACGAGATGCGAATCGAATCAAATTGAGGGGGGCGCCCATACACGCTTCCCACATGCGGGTAGTGCGCTCATCATGGATCAGTAGACAAGACCCTTTTCCTATTAGGTCGACACTAGCAGGCCTCAAAACAACACAAGGCCTCCTGCCGGTGCCTTATCATCAAATTATTATTAATCAACATTAGCATGATTCATTGTTTAACCTCGAGCCCCAGCACATAATAGAAATATAGTAACAGAAAGTAACGGGTAACCGACTCGAGCAAAACAACCCTAAGCATGCTAGTAAGACACGGGCTCAAACAACGGGGTTATAGGAGTGGAGGTGAGGCAATATCAGGGTTAAGGGATTCATGTGATAGGTTCGTAACAGAAGCAACTATTCATAGGGCTAGCAGAATAGACAACGGAAAGTATCGGTAACCAATGTTGAAAGGAACACGATGGTTCATGTGAGTGAATACTTGCCTGCAAACCCAGTAGCCTGGTACTGAGCTAACTCCTTAGAAGGGGTGTCGTAAGTATCGTCGGTCTCAACGTCGTCGTATATCCGAGAAGAAGCAAACAAACAACGCAGAGAGACAAACAATCAATAACATGGCATAGTGCGCAAACATGGGATGATGCATGATAGTTTAATTGGTGCATCAAAATAAACTAGTTGACAAGCTAGCAACATGATTAAATGGACCCACATGCAATTTTGGATTGCATATGGAAAGCCCATGAATTATGGTTGAATTAATTGTTTTACAACTAATCATCATATGAAAGTGGATCAGCATGATGCATGGATGAGGAAAACAGAAAAATAACAACAATAGAACCACATGGAAATAAGGTTTACCAAGTTTGAAAATTTGGTTATTAAGTCATGGGATTTTGGTTCCTTAAAGGTGTCACACCAGCATTTGTTGTTTTCACCAATTTAACTTGTCCAAAATAGATAACAAAGTTCATATTTGAATAGAACACACAATTTTGGGTGGATTACATGTTTCACTTGTTGAAAAAGGATTTGGAATAATTTACTTATGGATTAAACAAGTTTGAACAAGTTTTAATTGAATTTAATCCAAACATGAACTTATTTGAAGTTTTATTTGTTCAAAACATTAAACCAAATTCATATTTGAAAATATTATACTTTTATGGTTTGAAAACATATTTTATATGTCCCAAAAGAAATTAGTTTGACCAAGTTATGAATTTAACAATTTTAAATGATTTAAACAAGGTTTAAATCATTTAACCAACTTTAATTATTCAAAACATGAAACAAAAATTATATTTGAAAAGTTGGTTTAATTTTGCATGGAAAACATATTTTATTTGTGGAAATTGGATTTAAAATGAGCAACTTATTATTTTGGCAATTTGAAATGCAATAAATAAGAAACAGTTGTTTTCAGCAATTTAAATTATTCAAAACAGCAAACAAAATTGATATTTGGAAAGTACATGAAAAGTTTATTGGAAAACATGTTTAGTTTGTTGAATTTGGAATTTTTATGCTCAAGTTATGAAACAAGTTTAAGTGAATTAAACAAGAATTCAAATATTTCACCAATTTAAAATATTCAAAACAGTAAACAAATTGCATTGAAAAGGTTGGAAACATGTAGCAAATGTTTCACTGAACATTTTGAGCTATCAAACATAATTTTTGGGTTATTATTGAATTTATTATGCAATTTTCCATAATCATTCTTATTCTGCCATTTTTAGTAAACAGAGGGAAACATGCTCAAAATTAATTCAATTGTGACCAAATAAAATACCAATGTGTAGAGGTTGTTAAAAATTTTTAGAGCCCAAGTTTGCTTAAATTGGATGAGTAGAACTAAAGTTATGATATTCCAAAGTTTCCAATTTTTATTGCATTTTCTGTAATTAATTATTTAGTGCAAAACGTTTCACAGAAACATGTTGCAAATTTGTTACTAATGGAAAGGGCACAAAATTTTGAATCCACAGGAATTTGAATCATTCAATTTAGATCAAAATTGGATTTGTTATGGATTTTAGAATTAATGCCTCAGATCTGAGTTTCTCAAATTCGGGCAGAAAAAGGAAAAACAGAAAAAAAAAGGGTGTGGCTGTGGGGAATCGAACCCTGGACCTGTGGGTTATGCGCAAGGGTTCTAACCTAGTGGGGTGGCTGTGTGTGTTGTTGACAGACTGGTCGTGGGGGGGGGGGGGATAAGGTGTTGCAGCGAGTTAACTGAACTTTGAAGTTCAGTTTTCTCTGAACTTCCGTCAGGGCGGACGGCCACCGGCGAGGTAGCGCTCGATGCTGCGGCCGTGGGGCGCCGTGGCGCTGTGGGGTGCTGCGAGAGGGAGGATCGACGAGGGGGAGAGGCGAGGGGGTAGCGAGAGGGAAGGGGAGGCGAGGGGGAGAGGTGAGCTCACCTCGAGCGGTACAGATGGCGCAGGGGTCGGGGCAGAACAGTGGAGCGATAGTGGCGAGTGGAGCATGGCGGCGGCGCCTCGGGGCCTCCCGGTGCCCACCGAGTGGTGGAGGAGGGAGAGGGCACCGGGGAGGTTCCATTCCCGGCCTTCTCCTGGCCGGAGGGAGTCCCTAGCTCCGATGATCGCCGGAGGAGAGGAGGTTGCGGTGAGGAGTTTCAGAGCTTCTGTTACAGAGAGATGAGAGCAGAGGGAAGATGGAGGCGGGCAGAGAAGAGAGGAGGGAGAAGTATAGGGGTGCGGCTAGGGTTGGCAGGAGCCCTAGGGCTAGATATAGGAGGAGGGGGATGCTCACAGCCGTTGCTGCCGCTCTGAACATACGTGGACATGCCCGATGTTCGTCCGTACTGAGGAAGAAGAAGGTGGGGTCGAAGGGGTACGGGCCTGGGGGGAAAAAGGGTAAGGTGGCTGGGCCTTCTCTGCCCCTCTCTCTCTGCTGTTAGTTTTTATTTATTCTTTTGTTCCAATTGTTTTTTTTTTTGCTGATTTGGAAAGGAAGAAAAACTAGGGTTTTGATGTTAGAAAAAAACTAGGAAAAATTGGGTTGCTTAGTTATTGTGTCAGTACCCACTTGGCAATTTTTATTTTCCATAAAAGTTCAAAAATAAACTATTTGTAATTTAATTCAAATTTGAATGATTTTTGGATTAAGGGACTTATTGAAAACAAGAATTTAAATAAGGTGAACATATAATTTTAATTGGAAGCAAAAGATTATAATTGTTGTGTAATTTTCATAAGTTTAACATGGTGGTTGTTTTGGACAATGTGATTTGAATTTTTGAATGCAATTTGAATGAATTTTGACTATTAAGTGAATATTGAAAGCAATAATTTAATTTGTTTGAACCTTAGTTTAATGGAAACAAAAGATGGAAGTGCTTTGTCATTTTCATAATTTTCAAAAGGGTTGCTGTTTTGGAAATGCAAATGAATTTGCAAAGGGTTTGGTATTAAATGAGTTTTTGATTAGAAACAAAACAATAGTTTTGGAATCACAACTTTAATGGAAACAATTGATTGTTTTGATTTGAAATATCCTTTTGGAAATTGTAACATCACAAGGATGAAACAAAAGGTTTGAATTTTGGTTTGAAATTCAAATAGAAAACAAAGGAAAACAAAGGAAAACAGTTGGAAAACAAAGCAAAACAGAGGAAAACAAATGGAAAACAAGCAAAACAAATGCAATGAACATGATGTCATGATGCAAAACATAAAATAACAGATAGAAAACATTCTAATGGCTATTTTTCATACTTGGGATGTTACAACTAGTTATCACAAATTCCAGAAAACCACAAAAAGAGAGAATCTCAACGAGAAGATCGGGCCACCCCATATCAAAAGGGCTACTCAGTTCCATATATCGGATGAACTTGAGCCAACATGCCACCAATAAGGGTTTTGTACATTCTTTGACTCTTCTTCATACCTTTGTGTTCCTCCGTCATATGCAGCAATTCTTGTGGATGCTTCATCCTATCTGCATCAGCTTGTTCCTTGGCATGCTTCAACTCTTCAACTACAGACTGCAGGTCCCGCCTCTCATTTCTCTCATAATCAAGTTGAAGGTGAAGTTGACACTTTGTTTCTCTTGCACTGGTTCTGACCCCACCTATGGTATTCAGGAACGAAGACTTTAGACGGCCCTTGGTCAGCACGACAGCGACAGCTTCGGCAGCAAAAGGAGGTTCCTTGATAGCGCCATCCACTAAAGTAGGTTATGGCATCTTCACTTGCATTTATTCCTATAAAGCATGTAAAAGCTTAAGATGAAATAGAAGCTGAACTAGCTTGTAAGGAACATTGATATCATGACAAGCATGTAAGGAACATGTATGAAAAATAGCAGGCAACAAGCTTGTACATAACAAAGATGCAAATAGCTGATGACAAGCAATTAAGCACGCATGAAAAGCTTGTAAGGAACATAAATGAAAAACATCACATGACAGGCATGTAAGTAAACATGGCTGAAAATAGCAGACAACAAGCATGTATAGAACATAGATGAAAATAGAAGCTCACAAGGATAGATGAACTAGCATATGACAAGCAAGCAGCATGCATGTGCATTAACTATGAGATGACAAGCATAGGTGAAATAGCTGACTACAGGAGTTTGCATTTGAATTCACAAAGGGAAGCATCAGTACATATCTAGAAGGATCTATTGTGGTAATTGTTGATTCCATACATAAACAGAATTCTGTGGGACTTACAATTTCTCTTTTCACGGGCGAAGAGAATCCACGTGTCTTTCTGTTGTGCGTAATTTTGAACAATTCAAAGGCATCTTCCCCCATGTCGCAGCAAACCTTGTAGCTACGAGAACCTGTGGCGCTATGGAACTGGACGACCTATATGATTTGCTTGGCTTTCATACAAGACATCTACATAAACAAAGTATGAACTGATTAGACACAGTCCAGGTTATGGAATAGAAACACTGGTAAGGTAGAGTGAACAAAGACAGTACATGTTTCCTGACTGACGACCAGTTATCAACTAACCTGCACCATTCTGCTTCGCTCATGTGTCCAACTGCATCAGGAGGTGTTCGTACAACTCTACTCTTGTATGCAACGTTGTTAAAAAAATCTTGCTTCAGAATATGGCGTCTTTGTCTTGTACAGTTGTTGAGATGCATCACAAGAGATTGACGAATAACAGGGTCTCTGGGATTCAGATGAAACTTTGACTGAAACAAAAGAAAGAGCATTTCTCAGTTATATGAACAACAATAGAATGAATTGGAAAGTTGGGTTACAAAACTTACAGACACGTGGCCGTAGTAGGACGAAAATATATCTTCCCCTCCCTTGTACTTTTTACAATGGGGGAGATAGGGACAGTGTGCTTCACAACTATTGAACATGCAGTAGCATACATGGTAGCAACCTTTGGGTCCACTGGCCTTGTCTTTCACGGAGGAATAATAATTCTGATCATGTTTCCTTTGGACATGTTTCTTCTCCTCCCAGCCGCACCACTCGAAACAATGTCTTCACATGGGTAATCTACAGAAATTGTGGCATTGCTAGAGTTAGTATTCTGCATTTTGAATTTCCCTCCGCACATGGCCCCTCGTAGAGCATGCAATCTCTATAATATGTCATCTTGCTCCCCGTTGCACGCACCTTGCTCCTCGACTTGGGAACCTTGCCCCTTGATACGTCATAAACGTATCCCCAATTTCTGATGTTCCATGTTGTTTTCATGTTATTTCCCACATGTTTGCTATACACTTTATGTCATTTTTATCGATTTTCCGGACTAACCTATTGACAAGATGCCACAGAGCCAGTTCCCTGTTTTTTGTTGTTTTTAGTTTCAGAAAATTTGTTCTGGAAATATTCTCGGAATTGGAAAATACGAATCCCGAAGTTCCTATTTTCCCCGGAAGCATCCAGAAGTCCCGAAGAGCCCCGGAGGGGGGCCACAGGGTGGCCACACCATAGGGTGGCGTGGTTCCCCCTGGTGGCGACACCTGGTGGTGTGGGACCCCTGGCCACCCCCCCGGCATCGCCCTTTCGCCTATATATACTCCCCCGAGGGCAAACCCTAAAAGAATCGACCTTTTCCACAAAATACATCCGTAGATCCGCCGCCGCCGCCGACAAGTTTCGAGGGACGGATCTCTATTCTGGAACCCTGTCGGGACAGGGAAGTGCCCCCGGAAGCCATATACATCGACTCCACCGCCATCTCCATCGCTGTTGTTGTCTCCTATGATGAGGAGGGAGTAGTTCTCCCCCGAGGCTCAGGGCTCTACCAGTAGCTGTGTGGTTCATCTCTCTCTCCCATGGTGTGATCTATATGTGATTGTGAGCTTTGTAATCTAGTTGAATAAGTAGTTGTTACTCTTCATCTTGTGCTACTCAAGTGTTTTATTAATATGAACTTTGGAGTCACCTTGTCTCGCGGTGTGAAGATTACAGTGTGCACATCGTGTGTGTCTCCTCAATGAATGGTGGTGTTTGTCTATGTCCCGACCCCGGACCCAGCGATATACAAACTGTCATGTGCTCCTAGCAATGGACTCACAAGGGCTTCAGGGTTACCAGCCCCGGCCGCAACAAACAACGACAGGTAGACCGGATTCATCGGCACGTAGTCCGGATCCCCGGTCTACTACTCCTAGTGTCCATGCTAGTCATAACCAGATATGTATGCCCAAGCATCCACGAGTCGGATGAAACTGAAGGAACGGGACCAAAGTTATACAGAGCTTCTATGTGTCCAGAAAGTGCAACAACAATCGAGGGTTACTGGGGTTACCTCGCCCCAGGCCGAATCACATCGGCAGGCGGGCTCGGACATGGATCATCGGCTCCACAACCCCTCGACTGCGACAACTATGCAGGCATAGCCAAAACTGTATAACAATGAGCTCGAAACAAACAACTGATCAAAGGAACACTCTAGACAATGAAGTTTTATTAAACATGTGTTACTAGAGTATAGCTTACAAGCAGAGGTCACACGACCCAACATTACATCAGACAACGAAAGGCAAATTATGTTGATAATCAACAAGAACCAAAAAGGCCTAAGAGGCTGCAACATAAGGCGACGTCCCAGCCCGTAGATTCCAGGCTGCTACCTGGGAACCCCAAACTACTCGTCGATGTCCACGTCGAAACACCATCGAACTGAGGAACTCCACCTGAACCAAGTTGAAGCAAACATTAGTACGGGAGGTACTCAACAAGACTTATTTAACCTATTATATATCTGCTTCCTTTAGAAAGAGTTATGAAGGTTATTTTGCGTAAAGCCATCTTTGTTTTCCAAGTTGAAGAAGGAATATCATGTCTCATAGAGTATTTTGAAAACAGATGAGAAAGCTACTCAACTACTGATATCATCATCTTTTTAATCCACCAAAACATTTCAGCACCTCGTGCTTCAAAGATCACCACCTCCAGTTGTTCCACTACCTCATGCTACAAGGTAACCCCTCTCGGCATCTCCGAGGAAGCATCCTTCATTCGTTATCAACAAGTTTTAATCATTACGTTTAAGTTGTCTAGGATCACAGAATCCTTCACCAAGTCGTCCTTAACCGCGGACACAGCTTTTCGAAAAGATTTAACCCTGCAAGGGTGTACAACTTTAACCACACGTACCAACCAACTCTTAGTGCCACTAGATTAGCACTATTCCGGGAAGTGCCGGGAGAGGGAGGTTGACCACGATCTTTCCCTTGCTTCGCCTATTCCATGAGTCGCTCCGAGTAGAGATGGACCGCCAATAGGGAGTGGCCATCTCGTGTCGGGTCTCTATCGTTGTGAGCGGTGCTTCAACTACTGTCTCGCCACAGGCTGTTGCACCGCCACGTCCTAGTTTTGCAAACGTTTTTAATATCCCCGCAAATCCAAATGGAAATCCCTAACTAGGCGACTCATGGAACAAACTAGGCAAGTTGAGACCGAGGGGAATCCAATCCCCGTGTGGATGCACGCTCAGTCTTGGCTCGAAGACGAGAACTCGCTCCTAGGGGCATGGACGAGACAACCACCACAGACCCTTTGTGGTCTCGTCATCCACACCTTTAAATCATATTAAACAAGTTCTCTTAACTTTCCACAACATCCTATCATACTAGATTCTTTCGTAACTCTGATTCATCAACCGAATAGATCAAGTATTCGCCATTGTAGTTGTCGGCCTTCACTCCGGAGTCACGTTCTACCGAGGGGGAACAAACACCGAAACAAGAAAAACAACAATGAACACATGGCATCGATACAAGGCACAATATGTATGCATGAGCAAGTTAATGCACCTCGGTGAAACCCTAAACATGCTCGATGGGTTGCTAGGGTTCGTATGGAAGATATGCAATTATGTTGAAATTAGCCCCGAAATGGACCTTGGAGGGTGTTTCGGGCGATTCTCAAAGTGAGTACAATTTTAAAATCTCAAATGGGTTTGAAAACATCATAAACAGGTTGCATTTGTCATTTTGAGGAATTTGGTATATAACTTTTAATTTTCTAATTTTATTGAATAAAAACTTATTTTTCCATTTTAAAATGATTAAACAACATTAAATAATGGTCATTTTTGAACTTTCTCAAACATACATGAAAATGACATTGTTGGGTTGGAAATAATTTTCTAAACAATTTGGTACCTTCCTTTTATTTTTCTGAGGGGTAGACTTTAATTATTCAATTATTAAATTTAATTATTTTTCTGTTTATTATTAACCATATTCGGGAAAGAGACAAAACAGAGTTATGACGTCATGATGACGTCGGGGCGACGTCATCAATGGTCACTGATGCTCTGTTATGGAAGAAATTGATCGATATGTTGATCGATTCGTGAAATAGGTTGGTTGGGGAGCTGCGGCTCGTCGAGGCGAATGTGGTGGCGGGGCTAGGTGACCGAATGGTCACCGGAAATCATGCCGGCGACCATGGCGCTGCGGTGGCCGGAGTGGCGCACGACGCGGAGGCAAAACAGAGGGGGAGGGGGATAAAGGAGGGCATCAGGGAGCTCACCACGGCAAGGGGAAGCTATTGGAGGGGTCGGGGAGGTCGGGGAACCGGCGGTGGCGCCGGAATCGAGCGCGGCGAGCTCGGCCGGAATCGGAGGAGAAGGCCCGATTCGCGAGGTATAGGGCATCCCGGGTCCTGTGCTTGCTCGAGCTGGGGAAGTGGACGACGGCGGAGCTAGTGGAATCCTCAGCTCGTCGAATCGTGGCCGGGAACGACGACGGCGAGCGACGGCCGGAGGCTAGGGTTTGGTCTTCGGGTGTCCCTGCGCATGGTATACAGAGAGCGAGAGAGAGGACGAGCAGCAACCAAGAGGGAGGAGGGGAAGGAGGACACGCCGACCTCAACAACTTATCCTCGTGGAAGGGTCGAGCTGGAGGTGGCAGCAGCAGCCACGCAGCTCCTGCCTTCTGGCCGGAGCTAGAAGAAAGAGGGAAAAGAAATAAAATTACAAAAACCCCCTGAAGTTCCTGGATTTTACAAATTAGCCCTTTTCTATTGTAAAACAGAACAGAACATTAGATTTTGAGGGCCTTTTTGGAAGAATAAAATTTGCCAAAAATAATTTTTGGAAACCTTGTCAAATTTCCAACCTCACCATATGTAGCTTTGATGAAATTGAAATAATTTTCAGTACAACATTTTGGAAACCATTTTAAGTACCATTTGTGGATTTTTTCTCAATTTCCATTTAAACTCCAAATTTAAATTGGTTCCAAATTGGTTCATGTATGAATGCCATGAGCACAGCACAACAAACCCTAATTTAACAAAAGTGGGGATGTTACAAATCTACCCCCCTTACAAGAATCTCGTCCCGAGATTCCCGAAGGATAAAGAAAGAAGGAACACCGGTTATGAACGATCTTCTCGAACCTTACGGTACCCTTCTCGAAGAGGTTGACCCGTAGCATCTTGAAGTATTGTTCGGCTACACATTAGGTGGGAGGGAAAACTCTTAAGAATTGATCATTACAAAGATCGAGTATCTCATGGCTAACTCATGACAGGAATGTTCATAAAGAACTTTTTGAGTTAACAAGCATGAAACACATCAAGGTAACGGAGGAATAGAAGAAAGTTTCAAGTTTGTGGACGATGGCTCTTAGAAGGATTTAGAATATGAGCTTTGCACAAGACTTTAAATAATTTTGGAAAAGAAAGGTTGGACAACTTGTAACATCGAGGTTTCTTCGAAGCAGAATACCAAGATGGAGAGGATGGTCTTGGATACCAAAACATAATATCCACTGACGAGGTAAAACACGAGAAAAAACTGTAATCGTGCGTCAGAGAGAATTTGATACAGGATCATGTTCACTCTTCGGGGTGGACACAGAAAAGGAACTTTCATTCCGTTAAAGTTTGTCGAAAACTTTGTCAAAGATCATGATGTTACTTTGAGACAGAGGATGAGTAACCAAAATATGTTGGAACACAGTAATGGAGAAGGGATTCTTGGTCACACCGTAAGGATGGGTAGCCAATGGGGATTGAAACACCGGAAGGAAACAAGGAGTCTCTTTCCTATGGTGGTTATTCGTAACAATACGTATACCACATGGTTAAGACTCCATGGCTGAAGTGACTGACAAATTCACACAATGTGTGAGATGAACGGAACTTCAAGTACAAACAACTTGAGAAAGGGAACTGATCAAAGGCGGTTACAAAACACCAAGAGATGGTTCTTATGACGAACTTGTTTCCACTAAAACAAAGGTTTTGGAGGTTCAACGGAGAGATATTGGAAATATCAACTTCCAGGTTCTCCTGGATGTTCTAAATACCAATATCAGGCTAATGCAAGCCTTCTATAGGTAATCAAGTGAAATTTGAACTTCGGTTCGGAAGAACAGGGAGGGAAACTTGTGAGAATGAGCCACACAAGAATTCTCACAGAGAGTGGTTGTTCTTACGGATTCAAAGAGATATGACATTAGGTCTTCCGGCTAATTGTGTCAACCACAACATCAACCATGCCGAATTTTGGAAAGACCTGATTCAATACCTTGAGGAAACACCAACCATCGTTGCTGCTTGAGATTCAGCTTTGGTTAGTGAGTTGATAACTCAAACTCGGTATGTATGATCGAAGAGATTGCACCGGTTACCAACGAGATACATATGCTGGATTCTCAAGACATGGACTATGATGTCACACTCAAGAGGATGAGTGAGATTGTAGAACTCATGTATTAGCTACTTGTGAAAGACGGTTGCACCTACATGGACTACTTGCAATGATACACATCAGATTCCTTGTTGGGAAGATGATTGCGAAGATAACGAAGTTCTTAAACTTCTTCTCTTTCACAAACGATCAGTCAGTGCCTTAGTGTGGATGCAAACTTCTTCAAGGAATGGAGGTAACAACCAACCATCTCAAGAATAGTCCACACATAGATGACCGACTTGGAGTTATTCCCGAAGGAACAAGAAAACTCTACTCGGATCCACGGTGACAACTTTCACCATAAGCACATGAACCGGAGTAGGTTACTTCGAACACGCAGAACACAAACTTCGTGATGACACAAAGATGTTTCTCGGAAGTTTCCAACATTGTTGCCATTTGTTCAGCATGAGCCTCTTGCAACTTGGAGAAAACAAAAATGTCGTAGATGGGCTTAACAACACCTTTATCAAAATACTCCAAGAAGAGGGATTCATATGATACATGAACAAAGCATATTATTGGTTGGAATGAAGGACTTGGAGGTGTACTCGGGCAAACACCATGAGTGAAACACCATAGAAATAGTCCTTGAATCCGAGCTTGATTTGACGATAGCCCAAATTAAATCAAGATAGGATGGTAGTATGTCCATTGAGAAGATACTATCCTGCTTCAACACAAAGGAAACTAGACATCCCTTAAGAAAGGATCAAGTTAGGCGGAGCTTTTGCCTTTCAACTCTCCAAGTTGTTGTTTGATTTCAACCAGCTAGTCCAGGGATCCAGCAGGGTTCCTTGGAGAAAGGAGTAGTTCAAATTACCCGTTATGTAGACATCCCGGTAAGGTAAAACCTGGTGATACTTCTAGAAAGACATCCAGAATATCACAACCCACCGGTATGCCTTGGAGTTTGAAAGGGAGTTTGCTTTTCAAAGCAACCGATACGATCTTGAGAGCTTCGGTATGAATCTAACTCTCTGACCAAGAATGTGCACCAGAATGAACGGATTTGATAACACGGTCAACTTCAAGCGGAGACCGGGTGACCAATAGTACTAAGAAGGATACAGATGTTTCTGAGATTTTTCGAAGCAATAAGAATTGCTAGGAATATCTGATACACATGTAGATGAACACACCCATCATTCTCAAGCATTCAAGCTTGTAGAAAGGGTGAGTGGAGATGTGAAGGAGCATCACTTCATCAATAAGGCCATGAAACTAGTCACGACCCCTTGATATAGAAGAGTGTGATACTCGAAGGTAGAACAGATTGGAAGTTGATGAAACTTCTTTAACCCTGCAGAGTACAAAACTTTGACCTGGTCCTAGAGATGAATAAGGTACTGGAGTTTGTTTCTCCTGACATCCCAAGGTGGACTGTTTTGACGGAACACAAGAGCAATTGCATGGGAATATCCAACACACATATGCAACTTGATGTCCAAAACAACGGATGGAGACTTGAGAGCAACTGAAGGGTAGAATCATGCTCAGGAAAAATCCTAAGATCATGTTGATTGCACAGGATAATACTCATTTGTAGAACCCATGCTAAAACGAGAGGTATAACAGAGTCAAGAACAAGGATAGGGAATCATAAGAACACTGTTGTCGTGATCCTTTTGATTCCTAAAGAAAACCTATGGCTATTGGAGCTGAGATTACCTAGCCACCCTGAGGTAGAACAGATTCTTCAGCATCCAAAGAAACAGAGCTTGGGTTAAAGGTCAGCATCCTGTACTGGTAACGTGAGCATTACATGGTTAAGAAACCACATGATCCAACCCACTGCAATTCAGCACATTCCGGGACCTTCGGTTCAAGTCCAAAGATTAAAACACAGCGAAAGGAGTAACTACTACCTTAGTGCCTTGAAGGACACTACGAATAGCAATCATGAAGCATCTTTCAAAAGACGAACATAGCTCCGGAATAATTTGAGCAGAGGATAACAGATACATTCGAGATGGAAAGCAGATCTCGAGGTTCAGGATTTAGAATTTAGAAACATGTGAAGAATATGGAATGCGCACAACTCTGAGAGACTAGGTTGGATAGGAAATCTCCCAGTTTAAGAGATAATGGAATATGGAACACACACGACTCTAGAAACTTTAACACTAGGTCAACTTGGGTGAAAACGTCATTGCCAAAGAAGGCACCTAAGTTTTGAATGACTAGAAGGGATAGCAAAACCTTTTCAAATCAAAACAGGTAAGGTGACCCAGAGTTAGAGCGATACCAGATAAGGAGTAAAAAAGAATCCTAAGAAGGTTTTTCACAATCATTTGGAGTTTCAAAATAGTTTTCACAAACACTAGACTCGACATCGACCAAGCAATAAGGTTTTCCTACAGGCAGTCCTGCTCTGATACCATGACTTGTCCCGACCCCGGACCCAGAGATATACACACTGTCATGTGCTCCTAGCAATGGACTCACAAGGGCTTCAGGGTTACCAGCCCCGGCCGCAACAAACAACGGCAGGTAGACCGGATTCATCGGCACGTGGTCCGGATCCCCGGTCTACTACTCCTTGTGTCCATGCTAGTCATAACCAGATATGTATACCCAAGCATCCACGAGTCGGATGAAACTGAAGGAACGGGACCAAAGTTATACAGAGCTGCTATGTGTCCAGAAAGTGCAACAACAATCGAGGGTTACTGGGGTTACCTCGCCCCAGGCCGAATCACATCGGCAGGCGGGCTCGGACATGGATCATCGGCTCCACAACCCCTCGACTGCGACAACTACGCAGGCATAGCCAAAACTGTATAACAATGAGCTCGAAACCACCAACCGATCAAAGCAACACTCTAGACAATGAAGTTGTATTAAACAGGTGTTACTAGAGTATAGCTTAGAAGCAGAGGTCACACGACCCAACATTACATCAGACAACGAAAGGCAAATTATGTTGATAATCAACAAGAACCAAAAAGGCCTAAGAGGCCGCAACATAAGGCGACGTCCCAGCCCATAGATTCCAGGCTGCTACCTGGGAACCCCAAACTACTCGTTGATGTCCACGTCGATACACCACCGAACTGAGGAACTCCACCTGAACCAAGTTGAAGGAAACATGAGTACGGGAGGTACTCAACAAGACTTATTTAACCTATTATATATCTGCTTCCTTTAGAAAGAGTTATGAAGGTTATTTTGCGTAAAGGCATCTTTGTTTTCCAAGTTGAGGAAGGAATAGCCCGTCTCATAGACTATTTTGAAAACAGATGAGAAAGCTACTCAACTACTGATATCATCATCTTTTTAATCCACCAAAACATTTCAGCACCTCGTGCTTCAAAGATCACCACCTCCATTTGTTCCACTACCTCATGCTACAAGGTAACCCCTCTCGGCATCTCCCAGGAGGCATCCTTGTTTCGTTATCAACAAGTTTTAATCATTCCGTTTAAGTTGTCTATGATCACAGAATCCGTCACCAAGTCGTCCTTAACCGCGGCCACGGCTTTTCGAAAAGATTTAACCCTACAGGGATGTACAACTTTAACCACACGTACCAACCAACTCTTAGTGCCACTAGATTAGCACTATTCCGGGAAGTGCCGGCAGAGGGAGGTTGACCACGATCTTTCCCTTGCTTCGCCTATTCCATTGGTCGCTCCGAGTAGAGATGGACCGCCAATAGGGAGTGGCCATCTCCTGTCGGGTCTCTATCATTGTGAGCAGTGCTTCAACTACTGTCTCGCCACAGGCTGTTGCCCCGCCACGTCCTAGTGTTTCAAACGTTTTTAATATCCCCGCAAATCCAAATGGAAAGCCCGAACTAGGCGACTCATGGAACAAACTAGGCAAGTTGAGACCGAGGGGAATCCAATCCCCGTGTGGATGCACGCTCAGTCTTGGCTCGAAGACGAGAACTCGCTCCTAGGGGCATGAACGAGACAACCACCACAGACCCTTTGTGGTCTCGTCATCCACACCTTTAAATCATATTAAACAAGTTCTATTAACTTTCCACAACATCCTATCATACTAGATTCTTTCCTAACTCTGATTCATCAACCGGATGGAGCAGAGATAATAAGCATGTATGACTAAGCACAGCATATTTAAGGCTTTGGCGATGAACACAATCAAACCTATGGCTGCTAGGAGTAGTGGATCAGGATAAGTAGGCTATGCATGGTATAGGAGAACTCTAACTACTGACACAAGATATATTGTAATCGAGTGCAATGTACGAGAATCAAAAGTCTTTCGAAATCATATATGGGCAGATAAGAGGTTATGATTGCCTTGCTTCAAGAAAACCAGAGAAAGTCTTCATGAATAAGTGCTTGACTTGTCGGTTAGGATCAAGTATTCGCCATTGGAGTTGTCGGCCTTCACTTCGGAGTCACGTTCTACCGAGGGGGAACAAACACCGAAACAAGAAAAACAACAATCAACACATGGCATCGATGCAAGGCACAATATGTATGCATGAGCAAGTTAATGCACCTCGGTGAAACCCTAAACATGCTCGATGGGTTGCTAGGGTTTGTATGGCAGATATGCAATTATGTTGAAATTAGCCCCGAAATGGACCTTGGAGGGTGTTTCGGGCGATTCTCAAAGTGAGTACAATTTTAAAATCTCAAATGGGTTTGAAAACATCTTAAACAGGTTGCATTTTTCATTTTGAGGAATTTGGTATATAACTTTTAATTTTCTAATTTTATTGAATAAAAACTTATTTTTCCATTTTAAAATGATTAAACAACATTAAATAATGGTCATTTTTGAACTTTCTCAAACATACATGAAAATGACATTGTTGGGTTGGAAATAATTTTCTAAACAATTTGGTACCTTCCTTTTATTTTTCTGAGGGGTAGACTTTAATTATTCAATTATTAAATTTAATTATTTTTCTGTTTATTATTAACCATATTCGGGAAAGAGACAAAACAGATTTATGACGTCATGATGACGTCGGGGTGACATCATCAATGGTCACTGATGCTCTGTTATGGAAGAAATAGATCGATCTGTTGATCAATTCGTGAAATAGGTTGGTTGGGGAGCTGCGGCTCGTCAAGGCGAATGTGGTGGCGGGGCTGGGTGATCGAATGGTCACCGGAAATCATGCCGGCGACCATGGCGCGGCGGCGGCCGGAGTGGCGCACGACGCGGAGGCAAAACAGAGGGGGAGGGGATAAAGGAGGGCATCAGGGAGCTCACCACGGCAAGGGGAAGCTAATGGAGGGGTCGAGGAGGTCGGGGAACCGGCGGTGGCGCCGGAATCGAGCGCGGCGAGCTCGGTCGGAATCGGAGGAGAAGGCCCGATTCGCGTGGTATAGGGCATCCCGGGTCTTGTGCTTGCTCGAGCTGGGGAAGTGGACGACGGTGGAGCTAGTGGAATCCTCAGCTCGTCGAATCGTGGCCGGGAACGACGACGGCGAGCTACGGCCGGAGGCTAGGGTTTGGTCTTCGGGTGTCCCTGCGCATGGTATACAGAGAGCGAGAGAGAGGACGAGCAGCGGCCAAGAGGGAGGAGGGGAAGGAGGACACGCCGACCTCAACAACTTATCCTCGCGGAAGGGTCGAGCTGGATGTGGCAGCAGCAGCCACGCAGCTCCTGCCTTCTGGCCGGAGCTAGAAGAAAGAGGGAAAAGAAATAAAAATTACAAAAACCCCCTAAAGTTCCTGGATTTTACAAATTAGCCCTATTCTATTATAAAACATAACAGAACATTAGATTTTGAGGGCCTTTTTGGAAGAATAAAATTTGCCAAAAATAATTTTTGGAAACCTTGTCAAATTTCCAACCTCACCATATGTAGCTTTGATGAAATTGAAATAATTTTCAGTACAACATTTTGGAAACCATTTTAAGTACCATTTGTGGATTTTTTTCTCAATTTCCATTTAAACTCCAAATTTAAATTGGTCCAAATTGGTTCATGCATGAATGCCATGATCACAGCACAACAAACCCTAATTTAACAAAAGTGGGGATGTTACAGTCTACTACCTTCTAGGGCGCTCATAGTGACTGCGTGGGGTTAAATAGACATGGGAATGCTTACTTTAAGGAATGCTTTTTGCAGCCCTACGCAATGATTACTGTTCGCTATCCAACCGGAGAGGGTTAAGTGTAGCATAGTGAAGAGAAGATATTTCGTTATTCAATTATGTGATCATTGTTGAGAGTGTCCACTAGTGAAAGTAGGATCCCTAGGCCTTTTTCCAAGCATTGAAACATCATTTTCCGCCTGTTCTGCTACATATTTGCTTGCTGCCATATTTATTTCAGATTGCTATTATTACTTATAACCATCCATATTGCTCGCATTCCACTATCTCTCCGCCGAACTAGTGCACCTATATACCTGACAAGTATATTGGGTGTGTTGGGGACACAAGAGACTTCTTCTGTCTTAATTGCAGGGTTGCTTGAGAGGGATATCTTTGACCTCTAACTCCCTGAGTTCGATAAACCTTGGGTGATCCACTTAAGGGAAACTTGCTACTGTCCTACAAACCTCTGCACTTGGAGGCCCAACACTGTCTAAAAGAATAGAAGCGTGCATAGACATCAAGCTCTTTTCTGGCGCCGTTGCCGGGGAGGTAAGGTAAAAGGTACTCACATCCTCGGGTGTGAGTGATCGAAGTTATTTCCTTTAGATTCTGCAATTATATCTTTTTGTTTCTTGTTTTTATTTTCACTAGTTAGGATTATTTTTACTTGTTACTTGTTTTTATCTTTATGCCTAAATGGAAAACAACAAAAATATGAGATAGCTTTATAATATTTATCTTGAGTTAGGACATGAAGTGTTTGAAGATAAAATTAAAAACCTATGGAACTTTATTTGCATGCTAGTGGCAATGTTATTAGTATGAACTCTTTAAATGCCATTATTGCTAATGCTATGGAAAAGTCTAAGCTTGGGGAAGCAAGTTTATATGAAAATGATCTTTTTAGTTCCCCAAGCATGGAAGAGAAAGTTTTCTTTGATGATGAGCCTATGCCTGTTACATATAGTAGTGATCATGATTGGGAAAAGCACACTACTTTTGATATTGAAAATGATGATATAGAAAGCTCTAAACTTGTGGATGATGTGTTCGAAAATCCTTTTGCTACTGATGATTATATGCTTGATACATCTCCTCCTAGTAAAAATGATGATATGTTTACAAATGAACACATTTTGGAGGATAACTATTCTATTGCTTATGATGATATTATTCTTCCTATATATGATGATTACAATGATGAATATGATATTTTTAGTCCACCTACTATTGAGGAGAAAATTTATTTTGATGATACCATGTCTCCTATTTGATGATTATGGCTATTTTGTTGAATTTTCTCCCACTACTATTAATAAGAATGAGTATGCTTATGTGGAGAGTATTAATTCTTTTATGCATGTGGCTCATGATAAGAATGTTTTATGTGATAGTTATATTGTTAATTTTATTCATGATGCTACTGAAAGTTATTATGAGAGAGAGAAACATGGTTTTATGTATCTCAACAATATTAAGTTTACCCTCTTTATGTTGAAATTTTTGAAGTTGCACTTATTTTGTCTTCCTATGCAAGTCACTTTGTGCTTCGTTGACTTGTTTTCTACAATATTATTTTTCATAGGAAGTGGGTTAGACTTAAATGTGTTTTATATTTGCTTATTGATACTCTCTTATTGTGCTTCAACTCTTATTATTATGTGAGCATCTTTTAAAAATCATTGTGCCTAGCTAAAAGGCTTTAAAGAAAAGCACTTCTTGGGAGATAACCCATGTTTTTATTTTTGCATTGTTTTTCTCTGTTTTCTTTGAGTCAAGGGGTTGTATAATTATGTAGAAACTCCTTTGTATCTTTGTTTTCATGTATTAGTTGAGCCAAGTAAAGTCTCTAGTGGAAAGTTGAGACTATATTTCGGATTTCTGAGCAGGAAACCGATTTCTGCTGTCCACTGTTAAAATCATATAAAATAACAGAAACTTCAAAATGACCTGAGTTTTTTTGTGCGTAATCCTGGGCTATATACGCAACTTTTCTTAGTTGACCACTTTTTGAGTTGAGCAACAGAGGAGTTTCGAAAAAAATCATCTTTACCTGTCGTTCAGTTTTGACCGATTTCTGCTAATAATTGCAATTGCCTCTTAATCTCTTTCTTTTGGTGTTCTTTTGAGAGAAAGAGTTTTAAAAGAAGTTGCGATAGTAGCTAATGTGTTTATAAGTGTTAGGCTTGTGTTTAAACTGAACCATCTGAATTTATTATTTCGATTGCACTAACGTTGCTAATGAAGATTGTGAGAAGTTTGGTGTGAAGGAAGTTTTCCAGGGTCAAGAGAAGAGGATGATATGACGTGATCAAGAAGAGTGAAGAGCCTAAGCTTGGGGATACCCCAGTGGTACACCCCAGAAAATTCCAAGAATACTCAAGCATCTAAGCTTGGGGATGCCCAAGGCATCCCCTTCTTCATCGACAAATTATCAGGTCACTTCTAGTGAAACTATATTTTTATTCGCTCACATCTTATGTGCTTTACTTGGAGTGTATTTTATTTTTGCTTTCAGTTTGTTTAGTTTTTTTTGCTGTAGTTTATGGTTGGATCTTATCATACTTGTGTGGGATAGAGACACGCTCCGTTTTCATTGCTTAGAACACTCTAGTTTTCATTCTTATTGTTCTTTGAGTGTTCACTTTTTGCTAGTACTGCGTTTAGCCTTTGTTTTCATGCATCTCTTATTCAGAGCTGTTAGTTTTAGTAGTATTATGTGAGTACTCTCATGTTTTCTTTCTGTAGCATGAAGAGTATTTTTGTTAAAACATATCTTGTATGGTGCTTGTTGGGAAAAGAAACTGCTGCTTGAAATAGAATTTTTAATGGTGCTACTAGAAGCTTGTATAGACTGTGGCTAGAACTTTTTCATATCATGCTAGATGTTATTTTAGTTTTAAAGCCTCGTGGTTATTGAGTAGCATGATTAGCCTCAAATAGCTGAGAGTGTTTAAGGTGCCATTGAAACATTCATGAGTTGTTCTTGTCATATTGAAGCATAAATTTGTGGTATTCTCTTTTGAATGTTTTATTTGGTTGACTTGGCACATGCTCACACCATATTTATGACTATGAACCAGTCACTAATAGCCTCTATGATCATTTAGTTTTTGAATTTGTGATACCTCTTATGCTTTAATTAATGATGTTTATGTCGCTATGCATGATTATGGCTCTTATGCTCTCTTGATTTGTTGCTCCCAGTCTTTTGCTAGCCTCCATCTGTACTGAGTATGAGCTCTACTCTTGCATCCAACTCCCTAAAACCATTTTTTCCCATTGTGTCCACCATATCTACCTACATGTGGTATTTAACTGCCACTCCAAGTAAATTGCTCATGTGATACCTTTAAAACCTTCAAAAATTACTCCTGCTTTGTGTTCCTATTTTTGCTCATGAGGACGTAAATAGAGAATCTTTATATCACTTGTTGGTTGGATTTCACACCCTGGACTGGTGGCTTCATCCGCTTATCCAATTGATAGAAGAGCTGGCAGCGGGGTGCCCAGTCCCAAATTAATACGCACAATATCTCTTCACTATTTTTGCCCCTGATTTATCAGTCAAAGCATATTTATGTAAACAAAAGAGAAAGAGGGATGACCTTCTATACCAGTTGTGTCCTTCATATGGGAGCCGCTCTTGTGGAATCTAGTTGGCTTGTGACGTACTGTATTTTCGGTTTACCATTCGTTGACATTACCATACATCTCCCAAAATATAGACACTCCTCCATGGTATGTGATTGTTGGCAGGCACCCGAGGATTTGGTTAGCCATGGTTTGTGAAAGATGGATGGGAGGAGTGTCAAACTTTTAATACCTCTGTTTGATAAAATAAAAAGCTCTAGCACATGAGTGATCCCTGCTTCCCTCTGCAAAGGGACTTTCTTTTACTTTTATGTTGAGTCTCCATCTTCTAACTTTATGCACTGTTGAGAGAGCATTTTTGCCATTCTGAGTTTTATGTGCATTTGTCCCAAAAATATTATTAATTGATTCATGATGTTTTATTGTTTGTTCTCAAATTATTTGCTCTAGTCTTCCTCCTGAACTTTGAAGGTGTCCTGGCATTTTTGTTTTGCCCCACTCTTAAGGACTAGAGAAATACCACTTTAAGATGCTTTCTCTATACTTGAAACAAACGTATATCTTTCTTTGCATTGTTATTCATGATCTTTTATTTGAGATACTTCTCATAATGCAAGGTGATTGCTATGCTTTATTATTGAAGTTCTATTTATCATGTTGGTGTTTAAAGTTCTATGATCTCAGCTTACATATGCTTTTACATTATTGTGTGGTAGCATGTCACCTCAGATTTTTTTTTATCGTTTACCTACTCGAGGACGAGTAGGAACTAAGCTTGGGGATGCTTGATACGTCATAAACGTATCCCTAATTTCTGATGTTCCATGTTGTTTTGATGTTACTTCCCACATGCTTGCTATACACTTTATGTCATTTTTATCGATTTTCCGGACTAACCTATTGACAAGATGCCACAGAGCCGATTCCCTGTTTTCTGCTGTTTTTAGTTTCAGAAAAGTTGTTCTGTAAATATTCTCGGAATTGGAAAATACGAATCCCGAAGTTCCTATTTTCCCTGGAAGCATCCAACAGTCCCGAAGAGCCCCGGAGGGGGGCCACAGGGTGGCCACACCATAGGGAAGCGCGGGTCCCCCTAGTGGTGTGGGCCCCTGTAACATCCCAATTTTGCTACCAAAGTGTTGTGGTGTTGAGTTCATATCATACATGCATGAAAACAAAAGTTTAACTCGTGTTTGAAATAATTTAAATTGTGAATTTAAATGGTTTCAGAAAATCCCCTAAAAAGTACTCAATTTGGTGTCCAAAATTGTGTTCTGAAAAATAATTCAAATACACCAACCAAAAACATGGTGAGTTTGCAAATTAGACAAGGTTTCCAAAAATGATTTTTGCCAAATTTTCTGTTTTGAAAAAGGCCCTCAAAAACCCTGTTTCTGTCCTGTTTTTATAGAGAAATGGACTCCTTTGTAAAATTCAGTAATATTTGGGGGTTTTCGCAAAATGCCTTTTGTCTTCTTCTTCCTCCAGCCAGGAGGACAGAAGCTCGCCGACGGCTTCCCCCGCGCCACGTCCTGCTTCCCTCGTGGCGTGGATAGGGGCAAGGAGAGCCCCGTGACTCCCTCTCTCACCCGGTCTCCCCCAATCGTGCCCTCCTCCTCTGAATCACCTACTGTAAACGAACCCTAACCCCAGCCGAGGGCCGCCGGTCGTCGTCGCCGCTGTGAGCTTCCCCGGAGCAAACCGAGCCCACCGTCGCAACCTCCTTACTCTCCTCTACCTCCTCGTGGAGTGTCGCTTGCTGGGAGGACGTCAATCGCCGCAATCGGGCCATCCCTTCCAACTCCGGCCGCCGGCCGCCGTGGATGATCCCGGCCGATTCCGGCCACTCCTCGCCTCCCCGACATCTCCTACATGTTCCTGGTGAGCCACCGCACCTCCTGGTGATCTCCCCTTCCTTCCTCTCCGTCCGTAGCTCGCTGCCGCCAGGAACCATCGCGGGCCGCCGCGGTTCCTCGACGCCGGCGAGTCTCCGGCGGACATCCCCGAGCGGCGCTGCCACCGTTGCGTTCGTAGTCGCCTCCTCTAGCTCATGGACCGATCAATTCCACGAAACACACAGCAAATTCGTCGATTTCGGTTTCATCTGTGAGGATCAAGGGCAGGGTGACGTCATCCGTGCGTCACGCTGACCTCAGCTCGGGTTTTCTCTGTTTAAAGAATTGTTGGATATTGCATGACACGTGGGCCCCCCTACTGTTTGAATATTTCAGAAATTTAATAAAACTTGATAATTTAATATCTTCCAAAATGTTTCTCAGAAAAATAAAGTAAAAATATGGTTATGATCAGAAAAATGTAATCTACCCAAATATGTCATTTTTATCCATGTTTGAGAAATTCCAAAAATGGCTTTATTTAATGTTACTTAAATCATTTAAATATGGAAAAATAAGATTTTATTCTATAAAATTAGAAAATTAAAAGTTATATACCAAAATGCTCAAAATGACAAATGGAATCTAGTTATGATGTTTTCAAACCCATTTGGGCAACTAAAATTGTATTCACTTTCAGAATCGTCCGAATTGCCCCTCCGGGGTCTATTTCGGGATAAATCCAGTAAAAATGCCTAACTGACATATGAACCCTAACAACCCAACGATCATGCTTAGGCCTTTATTTCAGTGCATTAAATTGCTCATGCATACATATTGTGCATTGCATCGATGCCATGTGTTGATTGTTGTTCCTCTTTTCGGTGTTGTTTCCCCCTCGGTAGAATGCGACTCCGAAGTGAAGGCCAGCAATGCAATGGTGAATACTTGATCTTAACCGACAAGTCAAGCACTTACTCCAGAAGATCTTTATCTGGTTTTCTTATAACCAAGGCAAGCATAACCTCTTATCTGCTCATATATGGTTTCAACGTGTTTTGAATCTTGTACTTTGCATTCGGTTCTAAACTATTTAATGTCAGTAGATAGAGTTCCCCTATATACTGCATAACCTAGATATCCTGATCCACTGCTCCTAGCAGCTATAGGTTTGTTTGTGCGCGCTCCGCTAAACCTTGTGAGTCTTGCTTAGCCATGCTTAGTTGTGATCTGATCCATCCGGTTGATGAATCTGGTCAATACGTGAATCATTTATATCAGGTTGTTGTGAATTGTATTACCTTTGATAAACTTGATTAAACAACGGCATGGATGTGAGGCCACAATGGGTTGTGGCGTTTTGTCCTGTTCATGCCCCTAGGAGCGAGTTCTTGCCTTCGAAGCCAAGACTGAGCGTGCAACCACACGCGGGGCCTAACAGACCGCGCTCGACCAACTAACTTGTTTGGCCACGTCCATGAGTCACGTAGTTTGATCTTTCCATCTGCGTGTGAGTCAGAAAACGATTTGGAGAAAACTTAGGGCGTGACCGGGACAAGTGATGGACGTACACGGATCTTGATCCCGACTCACAGAACAGGTGCCGTCAGGAGGTGGCCAACTCCCTGTTGACGGGGTGGCCCTGTTTGGGTTGACTCATGGATAGGGTCGAGCAAGGTAAAGGTCGTGGCCAGCCACCCTCTGCCACGCTCCATGGACGAGCGTACATGTGGCGTTAAGAGTCGGATGGTACGTGTGGGTAAAGTGTACCCCCTGCAGGGATAAATCTCCTCGAGAAGCCGTGTCCACGGTTACGGACGACTTGGCAACGGATTCTGTGATCATAGATAACTTCAACGGAATGACTAAAACTTGTTAAACATGATTGAAGGGTGCCTCCCCGGAGATGCCGGGAGGGGTGATCCTTGTAGCATGAGATAGTGTGGGAATGAGAAGGACTTGGTGGAATACAAGAATATGACAATCTCAGTAGTTGACTGGTTTCCTCATCTGTTTTCAAAACATTCTGTGAGACGTGCTATTCCTCCTCTATTTGGAAAATAAAGATTTCTTTACGCAAAACAGCCTTCATAAAACCTTTCTGAAGTTAGCAGATATATAATAGGTTAATTAAGTCTTGTTGAGTACCTCCCGTACTCAGGTTTGCTTAATTTTGGTTCAGGAGAAGAACTCCATCGGTGGTGATTCAACGTGGACATCGACGAGTAGTTTGGGGTTCCCAGGTAGCAGCCTGGGATCTATGGGCTGGGACGTCGCCTTATGTTGCGGCCTCTTAGGCCAATTTGGTTCTTGTTGATTAGCAACATATTTTGCCTTCCGTTGTCTGATGTAATTGTGACGCCCCGAGATCGGGCACTATGCAGATTTCAGCATTCCCGCCAACATCCACATAATACCCGATTCCAGGTTGCCACTTATGATAACATTACAATAGTTCACGAATATTCCACAATTACAACAGAATCAGATAGATACAAGATGACTCAAACTAGCCAGGGTTACAACTGATACATTACAAAGATCCAAATAACAGCGGAAGAAACAAACGTCCGGCTACGGACAAGATACAAACTGGACTAAGAGTCCTGAAGATAACCGAGAGCGTCCAATCCCTGCCCAGGCCAAGCCGGAGGGATTCCCAAGCTAACGTCGTCAGACTTCAAACCTGTTGACTGCAAGTTGGAATTTGCAGCCACGAAAGAGATTCGTGGGTCAGTACGGTTAAGTACTGGCAAGGGGGATAAAACCCATACTCACAAGATACCGGCGTAGCCCGTCATCACAAGATACAAATACTTTAGGATCAACGGAAAAGAAGGTGTTATTGCAAATAAGCGACAACAGGCTGCACTAACCAACTACAGAGAGATACTACAACTTCCGGCTAACAGAAAGAAGATAAGATCGAGTAATAGTAACCAACTGAAAGATAACTTCAAACAAACCCATCCTGGATCTCGCCCCTTATCCGAAGAAGCAATCCGAGGATCACTCACACAGTTGAGTTAATGATGGTTCAGATTATTGTGTCAACAAGCCTATTACTAGTCAAGTTGTTAATCATTGGGTGAAAGGTTGTTATCCATTAGGTTTAAGTTGTCCTGAGTACTTGTTAGCCAGTACTTTCACCAAGTAATCCATAACCGCGGAAAACACGGCTTCTCGAGAAGATTATCCCTGCAGGGTTGCACCAATTTGGCCGTACACGCAAGAATAACCTGCCAGATGGGATGCCTCCCACCAAGCGGGGTACTCTACACAACTCAACTCTTCTTCGCATCAAGCCCAAAGCACCACGTGCTGTGCGTGCGCGGCTAATCGAGCCCCCGAAGAAAAGGGGACCCTCATAGCACTGGAAGACCACGCCGCCCTAAATGCCGACTACAAAAGTTCCACCCTGGCGCCAAGGGTTCGTACCTGCATATGCGTGCAGCAAATGGAAAGCCCGAACTAAATGTGGCGATTTGGACGAGATGCGAATCGAGTCAAGTTGAGGGGGGCGCCCATACTCGCTTCCCACATGCGGTTAGTGCGCTCATCATGGATCAGTAGACAAGACCCTTTTCCTATTAGGGTCGACACTAGCAGGCCTCAAAACCACAAAGGGCCTCCTGCCGGTGCCTTATCATCAAATTTATTATTAAACAATAACAGTAGCATGATTGATTGATTGATTAAACATTGAGCCCCCAGAACATAAAGGAGTAGTATCAGAAAGTAACGGGTAACAGAATCGAGCAAAACAACCCTAAGCATGCTATTAAGACACGGGCAACAAGCAATGGTTATAGGTGTGGAGGTGAGGCAAATAACAGGGTTAAAGGGTTCATGTGATAGGTTCGTAACAGAAACAACTACCACTAGGGCTAGCAGAAAAGAACAACGGAAAGAATCGGTAACAGGTGATGAAAGGCAGCCATATGGCAGCAAGTGAGTATACTTGCCTGAGATCCCGCAAGGTAGCAGAACTTGTCGTTGCTCACATCATCTCAACGTCCTATCCGGGAAGAAGCAATGAACCTCGAACAAACACCGGATGCAACAATTACTACTACGGCAAAAGATCCAGCATGATCAAGATATGGATGCATGACAAGTTTAAAGATGCATCAAGGTAAACTAGTTGACATGATAAACAAATTTAAATGGACCCATATGCAATTTGAGTTGCATATGAAAAGCCCATGAATTATGGCTAAATTAATTGTTTTCCAACTAATCAACTGGTGCTAGTGGTTTAGTATGATGCATGCAAAAGGGAAACAGCAAAATAACAACATTAGAACCAATTTAAGATAGGGTGTAGCAATTTAGAATTTTATTATTAATTTAGGGAATTTTTGGGTGCCTTAAAGGTGACACACAAGTATTTGTTGTTTTCAACCATTTAAAATGTTCAAAACAAATAACAAAGTTGATATTTGAAAAGAACATCAAATTTTAGTTGGATTACATGTTTCACATATTGAAATTGGAATTAGGATTATTTAATTATGAATTAAACAATATTAAACAAGTTTTAATTGAATTAAACAAGATTTAAATTGTTTAGGCAATTTAAATTATTCAAAACAGGAAACAAAAATTATATTTGAAAAGGTGAGATGAAATGGTATGGAAAACATATTTTATTTGCATTTATTGGATTAATGAATAATTAGTTATTGAATTTAGAATTTAGTATTTGAATTATTTAAGTTTGAATTTTAAATACATTTGAAGTTTCCAACACAGTACACAAATTGAATATTTGGAAAGATTAGGAAATTGGGATCAGAAAACATATAAAACTTGCGTTTATTGGATTTATAAATTGGAAGTTATTAAAGTTTGTAGTTTT
The DNA here is from genome assembly GCA_028641055.1 of Alopecurus myosuroides. Lineage (NCBI taxonomy): Eukaryota > Viridiplantae > Streptophyta > Magnoliopsida > Poales > Poaceae > Alopecurus > Alopecurus myosuroides. The sequence continues at coordinate 368,392,720 of CM054057.1, read as the reverse complement.
GTTTTAAATCTGTTAATTAAAATGAATTTTGGAATTTCAGAAATTCGCGCAGAACTTTTGTTACCAAGCTGATCCCTACCCCCAGCCACTGTCCAGTGGACCTGGCCAGCGTGGCGCGGTTGGAAAAGTGAGGTGGCCTCCAGGGCCCATGACAAGCGGGCCCCGCGGGGGTTCCGCGCAGGGAAAAAATTGGGGAGGCAATTGCCTCCCCTGGGATTCGATCCCGCGAGGCAAAGCTTGCGCGCACGGGGGCCTAGCCACTTGGGCTGTGAGATGTTTTGTGAAGGGTTCACGGTAGGCGACAGGTTGAGGTGCGATTTCCGTCAGGAAACACTGACGAAACTGAAACCTACAATGCCCCGCTGCAACTCGTTCGTTTCCAGTGACGGAACCAGCCGGCGATGACTGCTGCAGGACGGCGAGATGCGAGTGGGGTGCTGGCACGTGCGGTGCTTGGGCCTAGGGCGTGTGGGCGCGTACAGCAGAGAGGGGAAGGGAGGAGCGGAGGCGAGCTCACCTCGCTGGTCGCTGTCGACGTTCAGGCGTTGAGGCAGAAACGGAGGGAGTCTCCGGCGATGGAGCGGCCGCCGTGGTGCCTCCCGGCAAGCAACGAAGACACGAGGAGATGCAGGAGGGTGCCACGGTTCCATTCCCGGGATCCGTGGCTCCTCGAGGTGGATGGGTGACCGGCGTTGAGGGGAGGAGGTGGCGGTTCACGGTGGTCTCGGTGCGGTTCAGATATTCAGAGGGAGAGGGTCTAGCAGAGAGGGAAGATGGCATCGCGGCGCTAGGGTTAGGGAGAGGGGGTAGGCTCTAGGGTTAGGGGAGGGGGAAGGTGAGCTATAAAGGGGGGAGTAGCTCCTGTACGGCAGCTCATCCAGAGGGGGAGGAGGCGATCCTGCGGCTGTTTCTTCGTTCGTACAGGGATGACATCAGCCAGAGGAGGAAGACAGCGACAGGAGGGGGTACTGGGCTGGAAAAATTTGGTGGGCTGGGCTTAGGGTTAGATAGGTTAGTTGCTGCTAGCTTTTTCTTTTATTTATTCTTTTATTATTTTTTTTTTGCTGAAACCAAATGGAAGAAAAGAAAGCTTTTTGGTTAGTAAAAAAAATGATAAAAATTATGGTTAGTTTAGTGTTTTAAATAGCAACTAGAAACCCACTTTTGTTTTCTAAAAGTTTTTCAAAATTATTGCTGTTTAGGATTTAAACCAAGTTTGAAGGAATTTGAATACTCATTAAACATTATGAAAACAATTATTTCCATAGGGTGGACCCTAAGGTTAAGTTTATAAAAATCAGTTGATTGGCTTGTTAAAGTTTTTAAATTCAAAAGGGGTTATGTTTGAGGCATTTTGGTTTGAAAATGAAGGTGATTTAATTAATTGCTTGAAAATAGTTGTTTGATTAACCCAACAAGTTAATGAATGATTTGGTTTAAACTTTTGAGTTAGCCATTAGGGTTTTAACAAGAGGGGGAAAAATATTAACAAGCAATTGGATTAAACAATTTTCAAACTATTGAAGAACAAAGAGGGGTGTAGTTTGCAAGTTTGAAATTGGAAATTTTTGGGCAAGGGTGAAAGTTTAAATTGTTTTGAAATTTCCAGTTGTGATGCAAACATGGTGCAATGCAATGTGATGCATATGATGCAAACAAAACAAACAGGTAACACCCCAGGTGTTACAGACGACACCACTAACAAGGGATTGCGCCCTCGCAATCCACCTGCTAACCCGGGAGGGGAAAGAAGTTCGACTATCGATTCTTCGTGCTTCCAGTTGATCTCCTTGACACCACTAACAAGGGTTTCTCGACACCACTAACAAGAGATTCTTGCTCGGAGTGACGACGATGTTCTTCCACCAGGAATCTTCCGATGATCGAACCTATTAGGTTAAAGGCTCAGAAAACGTCCACCCACGTAGGATCCTAACACTTTGAAAGATAGACCAGAGGGGAGACTCCAAAACAAATAAGATTGGGAGGGGAAATAGAATAGGGATAAGGAGAAAAACAAGAATCCTATTGAGAGGTTTTCCAAAATAGTTTAGCAGAAATAGTTTCCGACACTCTAGAAACAACGACCGTTAGCGAGGTTAACCTACAGGCTTTGCGGACCCGTTGCTTCGATAACCATTCGTATCGAAACAATATCGGGAATCGGAACCAAGGCTCTGATACCATTTGTGACGCCCCGAGATCGGGCACTATGCAGATTTCAGCATTCCCGCCAACATCCACATAATACCCGATTCCAGGTTGCCACTTATGATAACATTACAATAGTTCACGAATATTCCACAATTACAACAGAATCAGATAGATACAAGATGACTCAAACTAGCCAGGGTTACAACTGATACATTACAAAGATCCAAATAACAGCGGAAGAAACAAACGTCCGGCTACGGACAAGATACAAACTGGACTAAGAGTCCTCAAGATAACCGAGAGCGTCCAATCCCTGCCCAGGCCAAGCCGGAGGGATTCCCAAGCTAACGTCGTCAGACTTCAAACCTGTTGACTGCAAGTTGGAATTTGCAGCCACGAAAGAGATTCGTGGGTCAGTACGGTTAAGTACTGGCAAGGGGGATAAAACCCATACTCACAAGATACCGGCGTAGCCCGTCATCACAAGATACAAATACTTTAGGATCAACGGAAAAGAAGGGGTTATTGCAAATAAGCGACAGCAGGCTGCACTAACCAACTACAGAGAGATACTACAACTTCCGGCTAACAGAAAGAAGATAAGATCGAGTAATAGTAACCAACTGAAAGATAACTTCAAACAAACCCATCCTGGATCTCGCCCCTTATCCGAAGAAGCAATCCGAGGATCACTCACACAGTTGAGTTAATGATGGTTCAGATTATTGTGTCAACAAGCCTATTACTAGTCAAGTTGTTAATCATTGGGTGAAAGGTTGTTATCCATTAGGTTTAAGTTGTCCTGAGTACTTGTTAGCCAGTACTTTCACCAAGTAATCCATAACCGCGGAAAACACGGCTTCTCGAGAAGATTATCCCTGCAGGGTTGCACCAATTTGGCCGTACACGCAAGAATAACCTGCCAGATGGGATGCCTCCCACCAAGCGGGGTACTCTACACAACTCAACTCTTCTTCGCATCAAGCCCAAAGCACCACGTGCTGTGCGTGCGCGGCTAATCGAGCCCCCGAAGAAAAGGGGACCCTCATAGCACTGGAAGACCACGCCGCCCTAAATGCCGACTACAAAAGTTCCACCCTGGCGCCAAGGGTTCGTACCTGCATATGCGTGCAGCAAATGGAAAGCCCGAACTAAATGTGGCGATTTGGACGAGATGCGAATCGAGTCAAGTTGAGGGGGGCGCCCATACTCGCTTCCCACATGCGGTTAGTGCGCTCATCATGGATCAGTAGACAAGACCCTTTTCCTATTAGGGTCGACACTAGCAGGCCTCAAAACCACAAAGGGCCTCCTGCCGGTGCCTTATCATCAAATTTATTATTAAACAATAACAGTAGCATGATTGATTGATTGATTAAACATTGAGCCCCCAGAACATAAAGGAGTAGTAACAGAAAGTAACGGGTTACAGACTCGAGCAAAACAACCCTAAGCATGCTATTAAGACACGGGCAACAAGCAATGGTTATAGGTTTGGAGGTGAGGCAAATAACATGGTTAAAGGGTTCATGTGATAGGTTCGTAACAGAAACAACTACCACTAGGGCTAGCAGAAAAGAACAACGGAAAGAATCGGTAACAGGTGATGAAAGGCAGCCATATGGCAGCAAGTGAGTATACTTGCCTGAGATCCCGCAAGGTAGCAGAACTTGTCGTTGCTCACATCATCTCAACGTCCTATCCGGGAAGAAGCAATGAACCTCGAACAAACACCGGATGCAACAATTACTACTACGGCAAAAGATCCAGCATGATCAAGATATGGATGCATGACAAGTTTAAAGATGCATCAAGGTAAACTAGTTGACATGATAAACAAATTTAAATGGACCCATATGCAATTTGAGTTGCATATGAAAAGCCCATGAATTATGGCTAAATTAATTGTTTTCCAACTAATCAACAGGTGCTAGTGGTTTAGTATGATGCATGCAAAAGGGAAACAGCAAAATAACAACATTAGAACCAATTTAAGATAGGGTGTAGCAATTTAGAATTTTATTATTAATTTAGGGAATTTTTGGGTGCCTTAAAGGTGACACACAAGTATTTGTTGTTTTCAACCATTTAAAATGTTCAAAACAAATAACAAAGTTGATATTTGAAAAGAACATCAAATTTTAGTTGGATTACATGTTTCACATATTGAAATTGGAATTAGGATTATTTAATTATGAATTAAACAATATTAAACAAGTTTTAATTGAATTAAACAAGATTTAAATTGTTTAGGCAATTTAAATTATTCAAAACAGGAAACAAAAATTATATTTGAAAAGGTGAGATGAAATGGTATGGAAAACATATTTTATTTGCATTTATTGGATTAATGAATAATTAGTTATTGAATTTAGAATTTAGTATTTGAATTATTTAAGTTTGAATTTTAAATACATTTGAAGTTTCCAACACAGTACACAAATTGAATATTTGGAAAGATTAGGAAATTGGGATCAGAAAACATATAAAACTTGCGTTTATTGGATTTATAAATTGGAAGTTATTAAAGTTTGTAGTTTTGTTTTAAATCTGTTAATTAAAATGAATTTTGGAATTTCAGAAATTCGCGCAGAACTTTTGTTACCAAGCTGATCCCTACCCCCAGCCACTGTCCAGTGGACCTGGCCAGCGTGGCGCGGTTGGAAAAGTGAGGTGGCCTCCAGGGCCCATGACAAGCGGGCCCCGCGGGGGTTGCGCGTAGGGAAAAAATTGGGAGGCAATTGCCTCCCCTGGGATTCGATCCCGCGAGGCAAAGCTTGCGCGCACGAGGGCCTAGCCACTTGGGCTGTGAGATGTTTTGTGAAGGGTTCACGGTAGGCGACAGGTTGAGGTGCGATTTCCGTCAGGAAACACTGACGAAACTGAAACCTACGATGCCCCGTTGCAACTCGTTCGTTTCTAGTGACGGAACCAGCCGGCGACGACTGCTGCAGGACGGCGAGATGCGAGTGGAGTGCTGGCGCGTGCGGTGCTTGGGCCTAGGGCGTGTGGGCGCGTACAGCAGAGAGGGGAAGGGAGGAGCGGAGGCGAGCACACCTCGCTGGTCGCTGTCGACGTTCAGGCGTTGAGGCAGAAACGGAGGGAGTCTCCGGCGATGGAGCGGCCGCCGTGGTGCCTCCCGGCAAGCAACGAAGACACGGGGAGATGCAGGAGGGTGCCGCGGTTCCATTCCCGGGATCCGTGGCTCCTCGAGGTGGATGGGTGACCGGCGTTGAGGGGAGGAGGTGGCGGTTCACGGTGGTCTCGGTGCGGTTCAGATATTCAGAGGGAGAGGGTCTAGCAGAGAGGGAAGATGGCATCGTGGCGCTAGGGTTAGGGAGAGGGGGTAGGCTCTAGGGTTAGGGGAGGGAGAAGGTGAGCTATAAAGGGGGGAGTAGCTCCTGTACGGCAGCTCATCCAGAGGGGGAGGAGGCAATCCTGCGGCTGTTTCTTCGTTCGTACAGGGATGACATCAGCCAGAGGAGGAAGACAGCGACATGAGGGGGTACTGGGCTGGAAAAATTTGGTGGGCTGGGCTTAGGGTTAGATAGGTTAGTTGCTGCTAGCTTTTTCTTTTATTTATTCTTTTATTATTTTTTTTTGCTGAAACCAAATGGAAGAAAAGAAAGCTTTTTGGTTAGTAAAAAAAATGATAAAAATTATGGTTAGTTTAGTGTTTTAAATAGCAACTAGAAACCCACTTTTGTTTTCTAAAAGTTTTTGAAAATTATTGCTGTTTAGGATTTAAACCAAGTTTGAAGGAATTTTAATACTCATTAAACATTATGAAAACAATTATTTCCATAGGGTGGACCCTAAGGTTAAGTTTATAAAAATCAGTTGATTGGCTTGTTAAAGTTTTTAAATTCAAAAGGGGTTATGTTTGAGGCATTTTGGTTTGAAAATGAAGGTGATTTAATTAATTGCTTGAAAATAGTTGTTTGATTAACCCAACAAGTTAATGAATGATTTGGTTTAAACTTTTGAGTTAGCCATTAGGGTTTTAACAAGAGGGGGAAAAATATTAACAAGCAATTGGATTAAACAATTTTCAAACTATTGAAGAACAAAGAGGGGTGTAGTTTGCAAGTTTGAAATTGGAAATTTTTGGGCAAGGGTGAAAGTTTAAATTGTTTTGAAATTTCCAGTTGTGATGCAAACATGGTGCAATGCAATGTGATGCATATGATGCAAACAAAACAAACAGGTAACACCCCAGGTGTTACAGTAATGTTGGGTCATGTGACCTCTGCTTGTAAGCTATACTCTAGTAACACCTGTTTAATACAATTTCAATGTCTAGAGTACTGCTTTGATCGGTTGTTGGTTTCGAGCTCATTGTTATATGGTTTTGGCTATGCCTGCATAGTTGTCGCAGTCGAGGGGTTGTGGAGCCGATGATCCATGTCCGAGCCCGCTTGTCGATGTGATCGGCCTGGGGTGAGGTAACCCCAGTAACCCTCGATTGTTGTTGCACTTTCTGGACACATAGCAGCTCTGTATAACTTTGGTCCCGTTTCCTTCAGTTTCATTCGATTCGTGGACGCTTTGATATGCATAGTTGGTTATGACTAGCATGGATACAAGGAGTAGTAGACTGGGGATCCGGACTACGTGCCGATGAATCCAGTCTGCCTGCCGTTGTTTGTTGCGGCCGGGGCTGGTAACCCTGAAGCCCTTGTGAGTCCATGGCTAGGAGGACATAACAGTAGGTATATCTCTGGGTCCGGGGTCGTGACAGCCCCCTGGCCAACCCCGGCATCGCCCTTTCTCCTATATATACTCCCCCGAGGGAAAACCCTAAAAAAATTGACCTTTTCCACAAAATACATCGGTAGCTCCGCCGCCGCCGACAAGTTTTGGGGGACATATCTCTGTTCTGGCACCCTGCCGGGGCGGGGAAGTGTCCCTCGGAAGACATCTCCATCGATTCCACCGCCATCTCCATTGCCATTGATGTCTCCTATGAGGAGCAGAGAGTAGTTCTCCCCCAAGGCTGAGGGCTCTACCGGTAGCTATGTGGTTCATATCTCTCTCTCTCTCTCCCATGGTGTGATCTATATGTGATCGTGAGCTTTGTAATCTAGTTGAATAAGTAGATGTTACTCTTCATCTTGTGCTACTCAAGTGTTTTATTAATATGAACTTTGGTGTCACCTTGTCCCGCGGTATGAAGGTGACAGTGTGCACATCGTGTGTGTCTCCTCTATGAATTGTGGTGTTTGTCTAGTACCTTCTAGGGCGCTCATAGTGACAGCGTGGGGTTAACTAGACATAAGAATGCTTACTTTAAGGAATGCGTTTTGCAGCCTTATGCAATGATTAGTGTTTGTTATCCAACCGGAGAGGGTTAAGAGTAGCATAGTGAAAAGAAGATATTTAGTTATTCAATTATGTTATCATTGTTGAGAGTGTCCACTAGTGAAAGTAGGAACCCTAGACCTTGTTTCCAAGCATTGAAACACCGTTTTCCGCCTGATCTGCTACATGTTTGCTTGCTGCCATATTTATTTCAGATTGCTATTATTACTTATAACCATCCATATTACTCGCATTTCACTATCTCTTCGCCAAACTAGTGCACCTATATACCTGACATGTATATTGGGTGTGTTGGGGACACAAGAGACTTCTTGTATCTTAATTGCAGGGTTGCTTGGGAGGGATATCTTTGACCTCTACCTCCCTGAGTTCGATAAACCTTGGGTGATTCACTTAAGGGAAACTTGCTTCTGTTCTACAAACCTCTGCACTTGGAGGACCAACACTGTCTACAAGAATAGAAGCATGCGTAGACATCACCCCTTACCTAGGAATGGTGGCAGCTCGCCTTGCACACCTAGCAACTCACCGTTGGGAGGTACCTGCTCGCATTGGGCGGCTACCTCCTCAAGGTGGTCAACCTCCTCCTTCTGTTGGGCAGCTTCCAGCTGGCCATGGGAAAGTGCCTGCTCGCCTTGGGCAGCTTCCTGTTGGCCTTGGGGAGCTTCCTACTCGTCTTGGACCACTCGTCGCTTGAGTTCGTCATCTGCATTCGGATGGACATGGGTAACTGCATGCTCACGATGGGCCTTGACGCGCTTGCGACTACATCCACGTCCACCAGGAGACATATTTGTCCTACCAGATGTACTCTTGACTTTAATGTTCCTAAGCTACACGGTTCATATGCACCAAATCAACTAGGATAGTAGAGCACAAAATACATGGCAGAACAGTAATTAATCCAGGCAGTTCCACACAACATAAGCACATTTATTGTTGAGCTATCATGCAAGGCATGCCTTATCTAGATGGTGGACATGGTATAAATGGAAATAAATAGCTTACACTATAAGTCTAGAATTGATGATTTATGCGAATAAATGGAAATAAATAGTTGATGCATGTTCTTTACAAATAGCCTTATCTTTCATTGGGACGTGACAACATAGAGTTAGAAAATCTTAGTGATGTAATTCGCTGTTTGACCATATTAGTAATATAATTTGTGGACGTAAGTATGATAGGATCGCAAGAGAAGTGATCTTAAGCTTTATACAAGCTCGAAAATAAGCAAACTCTAACCAAAGGAACTTGACGGCTACCAGGCCGGCAAGGTGGTAGATCTTGACGGCGACCTGGATGGCGAGGTGGAAGCCCAGGAAGGCGAGCTGAGTGGCGGGGTGGAAGACCGGGGACGCCAAGGTGGAATCCCGGGAAGGCAAGCTGCACGGCGAGGTGGAAGACCGGGGACGGCCAGGTGGAAGCCCGGGAAGGCGAGCTACAAGGCGAGGTGGAACGCAGGGGCGGAGTAGACGGGGTTTAGGAGGAAAGGAGGATTTGGGACAAGAGTAGGGGAAATTTCGGCGAGGGGGTAGACAAGGGAGAGGTTCGAAATTTAGGGCGGCATAGGCGGCAAAGTTTTTGGTTGATAATTTGGGTGGGCGGCGCGAAATTTTCTGCGTGCGCCAAATTTTGGTACATTGGCTGGAGAACATTGCTGCCGTTGGATACGTGATGGATGGCCTAAAAAGATAACCATTATTGAAATACATTATTTAAGCATAATGGAAAGACATCTATAAATTACTGACAAAAACTATTACTCCCTCAGTTCCTAAATATAAGATGTTGTAAATATTGTTCATGTTCTCTAGATACATACTAATATGAGTGAACATATAACTAAAAGTTGTCTAGATACATGTAGATATGTGTGCATTTGGAAAAGGGCTAAAACATCTTACATTTAGGAATGGAGGGAGTAATAAATAAATTTCCCTACCATTGTCTTGGGTGTTAAATAAGCCTAACCTAACACAACAAAACAATTGGTTTCACTTTGCTACCCCTTCCGGCTCAAGTAGAAGGGCCAGAATGACAGTTCCGTCTTTTTCCCCAACGGGGCTATGGTTTCTCCAAAGAGGGGGCTCTGGATCGTCTGAATGCCACCACAACACATGGTATGCCATACAATGTGTGTTAGAGTGTGGCATGGGTCTTGGATGACCAATATTCCCTCGCTCTCTATGTTAGGGCTTCAGTGGTGTCAGATTCTCTCTCGCGGGTTCCAGGACTACTTAGAGCCCGAAACTCCTAGATCTGACAAAACTGGGGGAATCTTGCCAAGAGGTGAGCCCTACCTTTGTCTTGGTTTTTCCTTGGGCCTAACCTAACACAGGCAAGAAATTCGTTTCACTTTTCTACCCCCTTCCGGCTCACGTAGAGGGGCCAGAATGGCAGTTTCACCTTCCCCCAACGAGGCTATGGTTTCTCAGGAGGGTGCTCCGGATCATCTGAATGCCACCAAATACCATGGTATGTCATACCATGTGTGTTAGAGTGTGTCATGGGTGTTGGATGCCCAAGACCCCCGCACTCTCTGTGTTAGGGCTTCACCGGCGTCGGATTCTGTCTAGCGGGTTCCAGGACTACTTTGAGCCCTAAACTCCCGGATTTGACGAGATTAGGGGAATCTTGCCAAGGTATGGGCCCTACTATTTTCTTTGGTGTTCCTTGGTCCTAACCTAATACTACCAAGCAATTGGTTCCACTTTTCTACCCCCTTCCGGCTCACATAGAGGGGCTAGAACGGTCGTTCCGCCTTTTTCCCCTACGGGGCTATGGTTTCTCCGGAGGGGGGCTCCGGATCGTCTGAATTCCACCATATACCATGGTATGAAATAAAATGTGTGTTAGAGTGTGTCATGGGTCTTGGATTCCCAATATTCCCTCGCTCTCTATATTAGTACTTCACTGGCGTCTGATTTCTCTGGCGTGTTCTAGGACTTCTTAGAGCCTGAAACTCCCAGATCTGACGGAACTGGGGTATCCAATAGGTGGTCCCTACCATTGTATTGTGTATTCCTTGGGACTAAAATAACACAACCAAGAAATTGGTTCCACTTTTGTACCCCCTTCCCGCTCACGTAGAGTTGCCAGAACGCCAGTTCCATCTTTTTCCCCAGCGGCTCTATGGTTTCTCCGGAGAGGGGGCTCTGAATCGTATGAATGCCACCAAATCCCATGGTATTCAATACCATGTGTGTAATAGTGTGTCATGGGTCTTGGATTCCCAAGATTACCTCGCTCTTTGTGTTAGGGTTTTACCGGCGTCGGATTCTCTCTAGCGGGTTCCAGGATTACTTAATGAGAGCCCAAAACTTCCGATCTGACAGAACTGGGGGAATATTTCCAAGAGGTGGGCCCTACCATTGTCTTGGGTTTTCCTTGGTCCCAACCTAACACAACCAAGCAATTGGTTCCATGACTACTTAATTACAGCTCGAAACTCCCGGATCTGACGAGACTGGGAAAATCTTTCCAAGAGGTGGGACCTACCATTGTCTTGGGTTTTCTTTGGGCCTAACCTAACACAACCAAGCAATTGGTTCCACTTTTCTACCCCCTTCTGGCTCACGTAGAGGGGCCAGAACAATAGTTCCGTCTTTTTCCCCAGCGGGGCTATGGTTTCTCCGAAGAGGGGGCTCCGGAGCGTCTGAATGCCACCAAATCGCATGGTATGCCATACCATGTGTCTTAGAGTGTGGCATGGGTCTTGTATTCCCAAGATTCCCTAGCTCTCTATGGTAGGGTTTCACCGGCGGCGGACTCTATGGCGGGTTCCAGGACTACTTAATGAGAGCTAGAAACTCCCGGATCTAACGGAACTGGGGGAATCTTGCCAAGAGGTGGGCCCTAACATTGTATTTGGTGGTCCTTGGGCATAAGCTAACACAACCAATAAATTGGTTCCCCTTTTCTACCCCCTTCCGGCTCACGTAGAGGGGCCAGAACAGCACTTCCGTCTTTTCCCCGGCGGGGCTATGTTTTCTCCGGAGAGGAGGCTCCGGATCGTCTGAATGCCACAATATCCCATGTTATTACATACCATGTGTGTTAGAGTGTCGCATGGGTATTGGATGACCAAGATTCTCTCGCTCTCTATGTTAGGGTTTCACCGACGCTAGATTCTCTCTGGCGGGTTCCAGGACTACTAAATGAGAGCCCGAAACTCCTGGATCTAACAAAATTGGGGGAATCTTTCCAAGAGGTGGGCCCTACCATTGTCTTGGGTGTTCCTTGGTCATAAAGTAACACAAAAAATCAATTGGTTACACTTTTCTACCCCCTTCCGGCTCACGTAGAGGGGCCAGAACGGCAATTGAGTCTTTTTCCCCAGCGGAGCTATGGTTTCTTCGGAAAGGGGAATCCGGGTCGTCTGAATGCCACCACAATACATGGTATACCATACCATGTGTGTATAGTGTGGAATGGGTATTGTACCTAATAATCCCCCGCTCTTTGTGTTAGGGCTTCACCTGTGTCGAATTCTCTCTGCGGGTTCCAGGAGTACTTAATTACACCTCGAAACTCCCGGATCTGATGGGACTGGGGGAATCTTTCCAAAAGGTGGGAAATAACATTGTTTTGGGTGTTACTTGGGCCTAACCTAACACAACCAAACAATTGGTTCCACTTCGCTACCTCCTTTCGGCTCACGTAGAGGGGCCAGAACAACAGTTCCGTCTTTTTCCCTAGCGGGGCTATGGTTTCTCCGAAGAGGGGGCTCCAGAATGTTTGGATGCCACCAAATCCCATGGTATGCCATACCATGTGTTTTATAGTGTGAAATGGGTCTTGGATTCCCAATATTCTCTTGGTCTTTCTGTGTTAGGGCTTCACCAGCGTCGGATTCTCTCTAGCGGGTTCCAAGACTACTTACAGCAAGAAACTCCCGGATTTGACAGAACTAGGGGAATCATGCCAAGAGGTGGGCCCTAGAATTTTATTGGGTGTTCCTTGAGCGTAACCTAACACAAACAAACAATTGGTTCCACTTTGCTACCCTGCTTCCCGCTCACGTAGAGGGGCCAGACTGGCAGTTCTGCCTTTTTCCCCAACGGGGCTATGGTTTCTCCAGAGGGGGGCTCTGGATCGTTTGAATGCCACCAAATCCCATGGTATGACATAACATGTGTGTTAGAGTGTGTCATGAGTCTTGGATGCCCAAGATTCCTTTGCTCTCTATGTTAGGGCTTCAACAGCATCGGATTCTCTCTTGTGTGTTCCATGAGTACTTAGAGCCCGAAACTCACGGATCTGACGGAACTGGGGGAATATTGCCAATAGGTGGGAGCTAGCATTGTATTGGGTGTTACTTGGGCCTAACCTAACATAGCCAATAAATTGGTTCCACTTTGCTACCCCCTTCCGGCTCACGTAGACGGGCCAGAATGGCAGTTCCGTCTTTTTCCCCAGCGGGACTATGGTTTCTCCGGAGAGGGGGCTCCGGATCGTCTAAATTCCACCAAATACCATTTTATGCCATACCATATGTGTTAGAGTGTGGCATGTGTCTTGTATTCCCAATATTCCCTCGCTCTCTTTGTTAGGGCTTCACCGGCGTGGGATTCACTCTGCGGTTCCAGGACTATTCAATTAGAGCCCGAAACTCCCGGATCTGACGGGACTGGGGAATATTTCCAAGGGGTGGGCTCTAACATTGTATTGGGTGTTCCTTGGGACTAACCTAACACAACAAAGCAATTGGTTCCACTTTGCTACCCCCTTCCGGCTCGCGTAGTGGGGCCAGAATGACAATTCTGTCTTTTTCCCTAGCGGGACAATGGTTTTTTCGGAGAGGGGGCTCCGGATCGTCTGAATTCCACCAAATACCATTTTATGCCATACCATGTGTGTTAGAGTGTGTCATGGGTCTTGTATTACCAAGCTTCCCTCGCTCTCTATGTTAGGGCTTCACCGGCGTGGGATTCTCTTTGCGGTTCAAGGACTATTTAATAAGAGCCTGAAACTCCCGGATCTGACGGTACTGGGGGAATCTTTATAAGGGGTGGGCCCTACCATTTCTTTGGGTTTTCTTTGGGACTAATTTAACACAACCAAGAAATTGGTTCTACTTTGCTACCCCCTTCCGGCTCGCGTAGAGGGGCCAGAACATCAATTTCGTCTTTTTCCCCAGCGGGGGCTATGGTTTCTCCGAAGAGAGGGCTCCGGATCATCTGAATGCTACCAAATCCCATGGTGTGCCATACCATGTGTGTTAGAGTGTGTCATGGGTCTTGGATGCCCAAGATTCCCTCACTCTCTGTGTTAGGGTTTCTCCAGCATCATATTCTCTCTCGTAGGTTCTAGGATTACTTAAAGAGAGCCCGAAACTCCCATATTTGACGGAACTAGGGGAATCTTTCCAAGGAGTGGGCCCTACCATCCTCTAGGGTGTTACTTGGTCCTAACCTAACACAACGAAGCAATTTTTTACACTGTTCTAACCCCTTTTAGCTCACTCAGAGGGGCCAAAACGACAGTTCCGTCTTTTTCCCCAGCGGGGCTATGGTTTCTCCGGAGAGGGGGCTCCGGATCGTCTGAATGCCACCACAACACATGGTATTCCATAAAATTTGTGTTAGAGTGTGGCATAAGTCTTGGATGCCCAATATTCCCTCGCTCTCTGTGTTGGGCTTCACCCGCATCGGATTCTCTCTACTGGTTTCCAGGACTACTTAATTAGAGCCTAAAACTTCTGGATCTGACGGGACTAGGGGAATCTTTTCAAGAGGTGGGAAGTAACATTGTCTTGGGTGTTAATTGGGCCTATCATAACACAACCAAGCACTTGGTTCCATTTTGCTACCCTCTTCTGACTCACGTATGAGGTGCCAGAACGGCAGTTCCGTCTTTTTTCCCAACGGGGCTATGGTTTCTCCGGAGAGGGGCTCCGGATCGTCTGAATGCCACCAAATCCCATTGTATGCATACCATGTGCGTTAGAGTGTGTCACGGGCCTTGGATGACCAAGATTCCCTTGCTCTTTGTGTTACGGGCTTCACCGGCGTCGGATTTTCCCTCCGGGTTCCAAGGCTACTTAATTAGAGCCCGAAACTCCCGGATCTGACGGACTAGGGGAATATTTCCTAGAGGTGGGCCATACCATTGTATTGGGTATTCCTTGGGCCTAAACTAACACAACCAAGAAATTGGTTCCACTTTTTTACCCCCTTCCGGCTCAGGTAGAGGGGCCAGAACAATAGTTCCGTCTTTTTCCCCAGCGGGGCTATGGTTTCTCCGAAGAGGGTGCTCCGGATCGTCTGAATGCCACCAAATCCCATGGTATGCCATACCATGTGTGTTAGTGTGACTCCCCTGGATCGGGTACTATGGAGATTTCAGCGTTCCCGCCAGAATCCACATAATACCTATCCCGAGTTGTCAACTTTTGGTAACATTACAACAGTTCATGAATGAGCCACAACAACAACAAAACAGAGATATACGACACGACTTTAACGAGTCAAGAATACAACTGATACAATATAAAGATCAAAATAACAATGGAAAACGAAATAGTATCCGACTACGGACAAGATACATATTGGACTAAGAGTCTTTAAGATAACTGATGGCGTCTAATCCCTGCCCAGGCCAACCCGGAGGGATTCCCAAGCTAACGGCATCAGACTTCAAACCTGTCGACTCCATTGTGAATACAGCCGCAAATCATGGGGTCAGTACTTCGAATGTACCAACTAGCGGCAAGCAATACTCACAAGATACCAATGCAACCAGTCATCACAAGATACAAATACTTTCGGTAGAAAGGAAGAGGTTGTTGTAATGAAGCGGCAGCTGGCGGCACTAAGTAGTCTATGGAGACACGCTACATCCCTCGTCTATTAGAAAGGTGTCGCACCCGGACTTCTAGAGGATACTCACCGTACGAACTGAACAGTATTTTGGTTGGATTACGGGGCTTAACGGCTCCCGCGTCCCCTTACGGGTAGGCCAGCACTTATGTGCGACAACCAACCGTTACTGTTCACCGTCGATGTAAACTATCCCGTAGAAATCAGGATACTACCATTGACGTACTCCATACCATACACACATGGTACGTCAACGGGTTTTAAACAAAAGGATAACACAACATGCCTCTAAGACACAAAAGATTGAAATAAGGTTGCAAATGGCCTTCACTAAGGCAGAAATAGCAAATACAATCATCCAGAGGACACATGTCCCAACATAACATTCATTACATCAGCGGAAGCAATCAAAGGTGTCTGGGTACAGACAAATCCAACAGGCTTAAGAAGCCGGAGAAAATAAAGAAGACGAAGCCCATCCACGTAGGTCCTGGATCCAGCCCTGGTCCAGCTATCTACTCGTCTGCAGTCTCGTCAAACTCCACGAAGTAGCCATCCTGGTGGTCATCGTAGCCGTAGTCGTAGTCTGCGTAAACCACAGCCCCAAAGGGGTCAGTACAACAACGTACTGGCAAGCAAGACTCACAGTTCACCAAAGTGTAGCCCGTCAACACCAAGCACAGATGCCTTGGGATCAACGGAAGAAAAGGGTATGAAAGATGCTGCAACTGGCTGCACTAACCAACTACAGAACTTACTACAACTTCTGGGTAACAGAAAGAGGTAAGATAGCGTATCGTAACCAACTATAGCTAACCACCACACAAACCCATCCTGGATCTCGCCCCTTATCCAAAGAAGCAATCCGAGGATAACTCACACAGTTGGATTAATGATGGATCAAGTTGTTGTGTCAATAAGCCTATTACTAGTCAAGTTATCATTAGTTAGGTGTAAGTTGTTCTGAGTACTTGTTAGCCAGTACTTTCACCAAGTCAACCATAACCGCGGAAAACACGGCTTCTCGAAAAGATTTATCCCTGCAGGGGTGCACCAATTTGGCCGTACACGTAAGAATAACCCCGCCAGATGGGAAGGCCTTTCCCACCAAGCGGGGCACTCAACACAACTCAACTCTTCTTCGCATCAAGCCCAAAGCACCACGTGCTGTGCGTGCGCGGCTAATCGAGCCCCCCGAAGAAAAGGAGGACCCTCATAGCACTGGAAGACCACGCCGCCCTAAATGCCGACTACAAAAATTCCACCCTGGCCTCGGGTTCGTACCTGCATATGCGTGCATCAAATGGAAAGCCCGAACTAAGTGTGGTGATTTGGACGAGATGCGAATCGAATCAAATTGAGGGGGGCGCCCATACACGCTTCCCACATGCAGATAGTGCGCTCATCATGGATCAGTAGACAAGACCCTTTTCCTATTAGGGTCGACACTAGCAGGCCTCAAAACCACGCCGGGCCTCCTGCGGTGCCTTATCAGCAAATTATTATTACCTCAAATTAACAGGTGTTGTTTAACATCGAGCCCAGAATATAACAGAATATATCAACAGAAAGTAACTGATAACAGACTCGAGCAAAACAACCCTAAGCATGCTAGTAAGACACGGGCCCAAGCAACGGGGTTTTAGGACTGGAGGTGATGGCAATATCAGGGTTTAGGGTATCATGTGATAGGTTCGTAACAGAAACAACTACCACTATGGCTAGCAGAAAAGAACAACGGAAAGTATCGGTAACCAATGTTGAAAGGAACACAATGGTTCATGTGAGTGATAACTTGCCTGCAAACCCAGTAGCCGGGTACTGAGCTAGATCCTCAGAAGGGGTGTCGTAAAGGTCGTCGGTATCAACGTCGTTGTCTATCCGAGAAGAAGCAAACAAACAAGGCAGAAATATAAACAATCATCATCATGGCATAGTGCACAATCAAATATGATGCATGACAAGTTAATAGATGCAACAAAATAAACTAATTGATATGATAACATAATTTAAATGGACACATATGCAACTTTGAGTTGCATATGAAAAGCCCATGGATTTTGGTTAGATTATTTGTTTTCCAACTAAACAACAGGTGCTAGTGGTTTAGTATGATGCATGAAAAGGGAAAACATCAAAATAACAACATTAGAACCAATTTAAAATAGGGTGTAGCAATTTAGAATTTTATCATTAATTTTTAGGGAATTTTGGGTGCCTTAAAGGTGACACACAAGTATTTGTTGTTTTCACCCAGTTAAATTGTTCAAAACAAATAACAAAGTTTATATTTGAAAAGAACATCAAATTTTAGTTGGATTACATGTTTCAAATATTGAAATTGGAATTTGGATTATTTAATTATGAATTAAACAATATTAAACAAGTTTTAAATGAATTTAAAACAAGTTTGAAATTAAATGAATTTTATTTGTTCAAAACATGAATTCAAACTCACATTTGAAAAGTTCACACTTTGATGGTTTGAAAACATATTTTGCATGTTTAAAATTATTTTGTTTTGACCAAGTTATGATTTTATCAAGTTTTACTTGAATTAAACAAGGATTAAATTATTTAGGAAATTTAAATTATTCAAACCAGAAAACAAAAATTATATTTGAATAGGTTATTCAAAATGGCCTTGAAAACATATTTCATTTGCATGATTTGGATTTATTATGAATTACTTATGAATTTTGGCAAAATACAATTGAATGATTTGAATTTAAATTTGAATTGCAATTTGAAAGTTCAAAACAGTACACAAACAGATTATTTGGAAAGGTTATGAAATTTGGATCAGAAAACATATAAACTTTTTATTTATTGGATTTACAGAATAAAAG
Organism: Alopecurus myosuroides; assembly: GCA_028641055.1. Lineage (NCBI taxonomy): Eukaryota > Viridiplantae > Streptophyta > Magnoliopsida > Poales > Poaceae > Alopecurus > Alopecurus myosuroides. The sequence goes on along the minus strand of CM054057.1, from coordinate 368,374,572 downwards.
ATATTAAGGGTTGAAGTTTAATATTCAAATCTGTTATTTAATTTGATTTAGGAAATTACAGAAAATAAACGCAGGAACTTTTCTCACAGCACTGCTAGCCAGCCCCAGCCACTGCAGTGTGGGCCTGGGGGGCCAGCGTGGCGCTGCGCGCCCGCGTGGCCGGGGCGTCGCTGACTGGTGGGCCTCCTGCCGTGGGGGGAAAATCCCAAAAGAAAAGGGCGAGGCGGGGGCTCGAACCCACGACCACTCGCAGCGTGTGCGTGCTCTGAACCAGATGCGCTACGGCGCGTTCGTTGTCAGTAACGGGAAGTGAGGGAGGAAGAGCTTCAGACTTGGCTATCTGAATTTTGCTGACGCGCTGCAACTGCATCTCCGTCAGACATCGGGGCTCGCCGGCGGGGAAATCAGCGGCCGTGCTCGCTGCAGAGGGGGTGGTTGGACGCGGTGGACGTGCACGGACTTGTGGTGGCGCAACAGAGGGACGAGAGGGGATGGTACATCACGGGGCTCACCGGGAGTGGATGGAGGTGTCGGAGGTTGCTGACGACGGCGGCATCCGCGGCGTGGTCGAGGATGGCGGCGACGAGTCCGTGCTCCTCCGGGGGTGTTCAGGTGTCCGAGGGGTAGCTGGTAGGGTGGCGGGTCCGTTCCAGGTGGTAGGTGGCTAAGTGGAGGCGGGAGGTGGCGGCGCCATCGACGGATTAAGAGCTCCGTTTCCGGCGAGGGTGACAGAGGAGGGGATCTCGACGGGGAAGAAGGCAACGGACGGCGGCGGAGTGGGGAATAGCGACCTAGGGGGCTAGGGTTAGGTGCGGGGGCCCTGGGGGCTTCTTATAGGCGAGGAGAGCGAGGGCTGGCCGCCGGAGTCACCGCGCGGTCGCGGTGGCGGCACGGATGCGCTGCCGTACGTCTAAAAGACGATCAGCACGCTTTTCAAAGCGTTACGCGGGAGGTAGACGGGCTGGGCTTGCGCGCGCTAGGCATTAGGTGGGCTGGGTAGCGTTAGGTGCTGCGCGCGCGGTAGGTTTTGCTCCTTTTTTTATTTTTTCCTTTTCTGTTTTTTTTTTGCTGAAACCAAAAATGGAAGAAAAACATAGTTTTTAAGTTCGGGAAAAATTTGGAAAAATTAGGGTAAATTCCTTAGATAAAATACAAACATTTGGTAGCTTTTGTTTTCAAAAATTTAATTGTTTGCTTGCTGTTTGAAATTTAAACCCAATTGAATGAAATTTGCAATATTAATTAATATTAGCAAAACAAAGCATTTTCTATAGGGTTACCCCTAAGGTTATTAGGCAATTTGAATTGATTTGTTTTGGTATCAACATAATTTCAAAATGGTTCTGTTTTGGGTGCTTTGATTTGAATTTTTTAATTGTGTTTGGAAAATGAATAATTGATTTAAAACATCAATTTCACAAGTGTTCACTATGGAAAAACATGGAACCAAATGGTTGTTATTAGTTGTGATTTTTATTCAAAATGTTGTAACAGAGCAAGTATGAAACCATTGTTTGAATAAGGTTTGAATTCTAGTTGTGAAAACAGTGGAAAACAAATGCAACAAATAAGAAACAAATGCAAACAACATGGAATCAATATGATGACATGATGCAAAACTTTAATAAGCATGCAAAAAACATTCTAAGTGGATGATTTTCATACTTGGGATGTTACAAAACGCCCCCCCTTGAAGGAATCGCGCCCCGAGATTCCTACTGAGAAGTGAAAAGGTCCGGATACTTCTTGCGAAGATCCTCTTCGGTCTCCCACGTTGCCTCTTTATCGGAATGATGCGACCACTGCACTTTCAAGAACTTTGTGCTCTTGTTGCGAGTCTTACGCTCGGTCTCATCGAGAATACGAATAGGGTGCTCCTCATAAGATAGATCATCTTGCAGTTCAATGGAATCATGATCAACTGCACGATCTGTATCTTTGAAACACTTCTTGAGCTGTGACACGTGGAACACATCGTGCACCTTGGATAGTTTTTCTGGAAGTTCAAGACGATAAGCATTTTCTGCACGCCTTGAGAGAATGTTGAAAGGATCAATGTATCTTGGTGCAAGCTTTCCTTTCACACCGAAACGATGAGTGCCTCTGAGGGGAGTTACACGGAGATATGCCTTGTCACCAGGTGCATAGATCATATCCCTGTGCTTGTTGTCATAGTAGCTCTTCTGACGAGACTGAGCAATCCTGAGATTGTCACGAATGATACGAACTTTCTCCTCAGCTTCCTTAACAATGTCAGGGCCTAAGAGTGAACGTTCACCAGCTCCAGACCAATTGATTGGACTCCTGCATCTGCGACCATACAGTGCCTCAAATGGTGCCATGCCTAGGCTTGCCTGGTAGCTGTTGTTGTAGGAGAATTCAGCATATGGAAGGAAATCCTCCCATTTCATGCCAAAGGAGAGACCACATGCTCTGAGTATATCCTCGAGAATCTGATTGACTCTTTCGACTTGCCCCTGAGACTGAGGGTGATAAGCTGTGCTGAACAGAAGTTTAGTGCCCAATGCTTCTTGAAAGCTCTTCCAGAAATGAGAAGTGAAGATACTTCCACGGTCTGAGCTTATTTCCAATGGAACACCATGAAGAGGAACAATCTTTGCTGTGTAGAGTTCTGCTAACTGGCTAGCTGAGATAGTTTCCTTGACAGCAAAGAAATGAGCTACTTTAGTGAGACGATCAATAACAACGAAGATTGCATCGTTGCCCTTTTTGGACTTTGGAAACCCAGTAACGAAGTCCATTTCAATCATGTCCCACTTCCACTCAGGAATTTTCAGAGGTTGGAGTAGACCTGCTGTTTTCTGATGGACTGCCTTAACACGTTGACAAACGTCGCATTCAGAAACGTATTGAGCAATTTCACGTTTCATGCCAGGCCACCAATACAGAGTCTTAAGATCCTGGTACATCTTTGTACTTCCAGGGTGAATGGAGAGAGGAGTTTCATGAGCCTCCTTGAGAATGATATCTTTGAGACTTTGAACCTGAGGAACTGCAATGCGTCCTTCAAAGAACACAGTTCCTTTATCATCAACTGAGAAAGACTTGAATTTCTCCTTGCCTTCCTTGATGTGCTCAACCATCTTCTTGATTTCAATATCACGAAGTTGTTCAGAACGAATCTTGTCCTCGAGAGTTGGACTGGCTGTCAAGCTAGCAAGGTAGCCTTGAGGAACAAGACCAAGGTTCAGCTTCTGGAATTCTTCATGAAGTGGAGGTTGGCTTTCCATGATCATGAGATTATTGCAATAGGATTTGCGACTGAGAGCATCGGCCATAACATTAGCCTTGCCTGGAGTGTAAGAAATGGTGAGATCAAAGTCTTTAATCTTTTCAATCCATCTCCTTTGCCTGAGGTTCATATCTGGTTGAGTGAAGATGTATTTCAGACTCTTATGATCGGAAAAGATTTCAGTTTTGTTACCGAACAAGTATTGTCTCCATTTCTTGAGGGCAAACACAACTGCTGCTAGTTCAAGATCATGAGTGGGATAGTTTTGCTCATGTGGGTTCAACTGACGTGAAGCATAAGCCACAACTTGACGTTCTTGCATAAGAACTGCTCCTAAGCCTTGGAGAGATGCATCACAGAATATCTGGAAAGGTTTGGTAGTATCTGGGCCAACCAGAACTGGGGTGGAAGTGAGTTTAGTCTTGAGGAGATTGAAACTTTCATCACACTGTGGAGTCCAAACGAACTTTTTGTCCTTCTTTGTGAGATCAGTGAGAGGTTTGGCAATCTTGGAAAAGTTTTGGACGAAACGATGGCAATAGCTAGCCAAGCCAAGAAAACTTCTGACTTGCTTCACCGTCTTAGGGGGTTTCCAATCAACAATTGCCTTAACCTTTTCCGGGTCAATGACTATGCCTTTGGCAGAGATGACATGACCAAGGTAAGCAACTTCTGGAATCCAGAACTCACATTTGGAGAACTTGGCATACAGACGATGCTCGCAAAGTTTCATGAGAGTGAGACGAAGGTGTTCTCCATGCTCTTCCTCGGATTTTGAGTAGACTAGAATATCATCAAGGTATACCACAACGAATTTGTCGAGGTATTCATGGAAGACAGAATTCATGAGTCTTGAGAAAGTTGTCGGTGCATTGGTGAGACCAAAGGACATGACGGCGTATTCATATAGACCGTACCGAGTGGTGAAAGCTGTTTTTGGAATATCTTCCTTTCTGATCTTTATTTGATGGTAACCCATCCTCAAGTCCAACTTTGAGAATATTGAGGCTCCAGCAAGTTGATCAAAAAGATCATCGATACGAGGAATTGGATACTTGTTCTTGATGGTTTTCTCGTTGAGAGGACGATAGTCAACCACGAGTCTTTTTGTTTGATCCTTCTTGGCAACAAACAGAGTTGGGCAACCCCAAGCGGAGGAACTAGGCTGAATGTAACCTTTCTCCATGTACATATCAATTTGCTCCTTCAACAATTTCAGTTCAGGAGGAGCTATCTTGTATGGATGTTTAGAGATTGGAGCAGTACCTGGTTCAAGCTCGATCACGAACTCAACTGCTCTGTCCGGAGGCATCCCTGGCAATTCTTCTGGAAAGACGTCAGGGAATTCACAAACCACCGGAACATTTTCAAGCAGAGGTAGAGGTTTAGCATCCAGGGTGTACAGCTGAACAGAACTTGATTCACTTGGAGAATAGACTATCTGGCCGGAAGGGTGGAACAGAGTTATTGACTTCTTAGCACAATCAATCGTAGCTTTATTGGCCTTCAACCAATCCATGCCAAGGATGACATCAATGTCAGAATTGCCAAGCAGAAAGAGGGAAGCAAGGAATATGTGACCTCCAATCAAGATCTGATTCTCGTGACTGATCTTGGAAGTTTGCATAGTTGCTCCAGGGGAGTTTACTACTAGCGGGGAACCCAAACCAACAAAAGGTAGTTTAACTGTTGTTGCAAAGATCTTTGACACGAACGAATGCGATGCTCCGGTATCAAACAACACTTTAGCTGGGTTAGAGTTTACGGGGAATGTACCGAGAACGACGTCAGCAGCTTCCTCAGCTTTGTCGGCCTTGATATGATTCACCCTCGCGGTCCTCCCGACAGGCCTGTTGTTGGAGTTGAAGGCTTTAGCCGGGGGAGCACGAACCATTGCCTGGTTGGTGTTGGCGCGAGGAGGTGGTGGAGGTAGCTGCCTCTGAGTGCACTTATCAGCGTAGTGCCCAGTCTCCTTGCACTTGAAGCAAGTGACGACACGAGGAGGACCTGGCCTTGGCTGCCCCATTGGAAACCTCTTACCCTGCATCTGAGATGGGTTGGGTGGGCGGGGACCAAAGCCTGGAGAAGCTTGGGCATTTGGAGCCCTAGTGACAGCACTGTTTGGCACCCAGATGCGGCGCTTCTGCGGAGGGGTGGTCATGTTGGAGGAGGAACCACCCTCACGCGAGTGCTTGCGCGACTCTTCGAACGCCTTGCGCCCATTCTCCTCGTTGAGCGCGGTGTTCACGAGCTCCACGAAGTCCTTGCACTTGATGTTGGTGAGAGCGTACTTCAGTTCCGGGTTAAAACCTCGGCGGAACCTTGCCATCTTCTTGGCTTCAGTGGACACCTCGTCACTGGCGTATCGAGCGAGACGATTGAACTCGTTCTGGTAGCCGAGGACGTCCAGCTTGCCCTGTTTGAGAGAGAAGAATTCCTCACGCATCCTTTCCATGAGACCATCCGGGATGTGGTGCTTCAGGAAGGCATCCTTGAAACAACCCCAGGTGATAGGATAGCCAGCTCTCATGGTCTGGTAGTTCTCCCACCAGGTAGCTGCCTGACCCTTCAGTAGGTAGGTGGCATACTTGACCTTATCTTCCTCAGCAACATGAGCAATCTCCAGAGCCCTGTTCATCTCCCTGATCCAGTCATCAGCATCGAGAGGCTCACGTGTTGCCACGAAAGCTCTCGGCCCCAAGCTCAGAAACTCCTTGATGCTGACTCGCGGAGCATTCTGGTTGTTGTGCTGGTTAGCCTGGATCTGGGCCATCTGAGCCACGACCTGAGTCATCTGAGTCAACAGCTCCGTGAGCGGAGGTGGTTCAGGCATGGTGTTCCTGGTTGGAGGCATCCTGAACAGAAATGCATTTTAGCACAATAACAGCAAAGGATAGACTTGGTAACCGAAAGAGAGATTATTCCGACGCATGAAATAGATAACCAACAGGTACATCATCACATGTTCAAATACATCAGAATATCCAACACACCATAAATGGTTCGAATGCCACAGGATAACTAAACATAGCTAGGAACGGATACATCGGTACTCCCATGCTCATCACGCAGGACGGCGGTGAGTAGTACGACGAGAGATACGGTGCGGAGGAATCCCCCGGAAGTAGGTATGACGACGATCCACGTAGAGCGGGACTGCTCTGAGAGCAACTCTCGGTGTGGTGAAGTAGAAAGCGTCGTCTCCCTGTGCTCCATAGCGGGGAATCCCTGTGTAACCAGCTCCGAGGTCGAGAAGTGGACCTCTGATCGGCTCGTAACCTCCAGCATCTGGCAACGGAAGACCAGCTGGCTGAGTGATACGTGCAAAGCGCTCGTCTCGAACGAAGTCTGTGGTGTACGTCGCCAGACGAGTGAGAGCAAGGTGGAGCTGCTCCCTGACTGAGGCTAACTCCTGAGAAAGTGTGGAAGCAACTGCGTCACTGTGCCTCACGAACTGGGCAGTGGTGTGCAGCCTGGAGCTATCAGACTCGTAGGTATCCAGGTTGCTGTGGAGAGTGAAGTGAACTCCCGCCGACGTGATGTAACCACGGGGAATGTGACGATAGATAGAATCGTCAAACCCCCAGTAGTCAGCACGGAGGACGGTGAGACTCACGTAAGCTGCCTGCTGCACGGCCATATCCACTGTGGAACCTACTGCCTCGTAGCGGTGGACAACGCTCCTGCCATCATCCGACAGAATGTAGACGATAGCCCGGTAGTAAGTCTGGTCAAACTCTCGCTGCTGCTCGTAGACCTGGTACTCTGGTGCCCAATGGAACCCCAGATAAGTCACCATGTCTCTCAGCATCTCCGGATAACCGGCGGTGCTCTCACAGCGAGTCATCCGAACCACCTGCGGGTAGAACCTGAGATCCATCTGCAGATGATTTGGGGGGGGTTTTGATTAGACTCCAGTAGAAGAAATGAAGTGGAAAACAACAGCAAGGTTTCAACGGACGAAAGGTTCTTTAGAAGAACAGGATATCGAAGCAACATCGGGAAAACGAGACCAAAAGTCCTGAGGTACTAAGGAGAACCCAAAACACGTGAAATCCTAACTTGAAAGTTTAGGTGAGAACAGAAAACAACGTTGCACTTCCTTACCAGAAAAGGGTGGGTGGGTGGGGAAAGAAGAAAAATGGCAGAATTCCTACTCTCACGCTTCATTTTTCCTATATAGCTACAAAATAGTTTCTAGACTCAACTGCGACCAGTAAAAAGGGATCCTACAGGCAGACAGGCTCTGATACCATTTGTCGCACCCGGACTTCTAGAGGATACTCACCGTACGAACTGAACAGTATTTTGGTTGGATTACGGGGCTTAACGGCTCCCGCGTCCCCTTACGGGTAGGCCAGCACTTATGTGCGACAACCAACCGTTACTGTTCACCGTCGATGTAAACTATCCCGTAGAAATCAGGATACTACCATTGACGTACTTCATACCATACACACATGGTACGTCAACGGGTTTTGAACAAAAGGATAACACAACATGCCTCTAAGACACAAAAGATTGAAATAAGGTTGCAAATGGCCTTCACTAAGGCAGAAATAGCAAATACAATCATCCATAGGACACATGTCCCAACATAACATTCATTACATCAGCGGAAGCAATCAAAGGTGTCTGGGTACAGACAAATCCAACAGGCTTAAGAAGCCGGAGAAAATAAAGAAGACGAAGCCCATCCACGTAGGTCCTGGATCCAGCCCTGGTCCAGCTATCTACTCGTCTGCAGTCTCGTCAAACTCCACGAAGTAGCCATCCTGGTGGTCATCATAGCCGTAGTCGTAGTCTGCGTAAACCACAGCCCCAAAGGGCTCAGTACAACAACGTACTGGCAAGCAAGACTCACAATTCACCATAGTGTAGCCCGTCAACACCAAGCACAGATGCCTTGGGATCAACGGAAGAAAAGGGTATGAAAGATGCTGCAACTGGCTGCACTAACCAACTACAGAATTTACTAAAACTTCTGGGGTAACAGAAAGAGGTAAGATAGCGTATCGTAACCAACTATAGCTAACCACCACACAAACCCATCCTGGATCTCGCCCCTTATCCAAAGAAGCAATCCGAGGATAACTCACACAGTTGGATTAATGATGGATCAAGTTGTTGTGTCAATAAGCCTATTACTAGTCAAGTTATCATTAGTTAGGTGTAAGTTGTTCTGAGTACTTGTTAGCCAGTACTTTCACCAAGTCAACCATAACCGCGGAAAACACGGCTTCTCGAAAAGATTTATCCCTGCAGGGGTGCACCAATTTGGCCGTACACGTAAGAATAACCCCGCCAGATGGGAAGGCCTTTCCCACCAAGCGGGGCACTCAACACAACTCAACTCTTCTTCGCATCAAGCCCAAAGCACCACGTGCTGTGCGTGCGCGGCTAATCGAGCCCCCCGAAGAAAAGGAGGACCCTCATAGCACTGGAAGACCACGCCGCCCTAAATGCCGACTACAAAAATTCCACCCTGGCCTCGGGTTCGTACCTGCATATGCGTGCATCAAATGGAAAGCCCGAACTAAGTGTGGTGATTTGGACGAGATGCGAATCGAATCAAATTGAGGGGGGCGCCCATACACGCTTCCCACATGCGGATAGTGCGCTCATCATGGATCAGTAGACAAGACCCTTTTCCTATTAGGGTCGACACTAGCAGGCCTCAAAACCACGCCGGGCCTCCTGCCGGTGCCTTATCAACAAATTATTATTACCTCAAATTAACAGGTGTTGTTTAACATCGAGCCCAGAATATAACAGAATATATCAACAGAAAGTAACTGATAACAGACTCGAGCAAAACAACCCTAAGCATGCTAGTAAGACACGGGCCCAAGCAACGGGGTTTTAGGACTGGAGGTGATGGCAATATCAGGGTTTAGGGTATCATGTGATAGGTTCGTAACAGAAACAACTAACACTATGGCTAGCAGAAAAGAACAACGGAAAGTATCGGTAACCAATGTTGAAAGGAACACAATGGTTCATGTGAGTGATAACTTGCCTGCAAACCCAGTAGCCGGGTACTGAGCTAGATCCTCAGAAGGGGTGTCGTAAAGGTCGTCGGTATCAACGTCGTCGTCTATCCGAGAAGAAGCAAACAAACAAGGCAGAAATATAAACAATCATCATCATGGCATAGTGCACAATCAAATATGATGCATGACAAGTTAATAGATGCAACAAAATAAACTAATTGATATGATAACATAATTTAAATGGACACATATGCAACTTTGAGTTGCATATGAAAAGCCCATGGATTTTGGTTAGATTATTTGTTTTCCAACTAAACAACAGGTGCTAGTGGTTTAGTATGATGCATGAAAAGGGAAAACAGCAAAATAACAACATTAGAACCAATTTAAAATAGGGTGTAGCAATTTAGAATTTTATCATTAATTTTTAGGGAATTTTGGGTGCCTTAAAGGTGACACACAAGTATTTGTTGTTTTCACCCAGTTAAATTGTTCAAAACAAATAACAAAGTTTATATTTGAAAAGAACATCAAATTTTAGTTGGATTACATGTTTCAAATATTGAAATTGGAATTTGGATTATTTAATTATGAATTAAACAATATTAAACAAGTTTTAAATGAATTTAAAACAAGTTTGAAATTAAATGAATTTTATTTGTTCAAAACATGAATTCAAACTCACATGTGAAAAGTTCACACTTTGATGGTTTGAAAACATATTTTGCATGTTTAAAATTATTTTGTTTTGACCAAGTTATGATTTTATCAAGTTTTACTTGAATTAAACAAGGATTAAATTATTTAGGCAATTTAAATTATTCAAACCAGAAAACAAAAATTATATTTGAATAGGTTATTCAAAATGGCCTTGAAAACATATTTCATTTGCATGATTTGGATTTATTATGAATTACTTATGAATTTTGGCAAAATACAATTGAATGATTTGAATTTAAATTTGAATTGCAATTTGAAAGTTCAAAACAGTACACAAACAGATTATTTGGAAAGGTTATGAAATTTGGATCAGAAAACATATAAACTTTTTATTTATTGGATTTACAGAATAAAAGATATTAAGGGTTGAAGTTTAATATTCAAATCTGTTATTTAATTTGATTTAGGAAATTACAGAAAATAAACGCAGGAACTTTTCTCACAGCACTGCTAGCCAGCCCCAGCCACTGCAGTGTGAGCCTGGGGGGCCAGCGTGGCGCTGCGCGCCCGCGTGGCCGGGGCGTCGCTGACTGGTGGGCCTCCTGCCGTGGGGGGAAAATCCCAAAAGAAAAGGGCGAGGCGGGGGCTCGAACCCACGACCACTCGCAGCGTGTGCGTGCTCTGAACCAGATGCGCTACGGCGCGTTCGTTGTCAGTAACGGGAAGTGAGGGAGGAAGAGCTTCAGACTTGGCTATCTGAATTTTGCTGACGCGCTGCAACTTCATCTCCGTCAGACATCGGGGCTCGCCGGCGGGGAAATCAGCGGCCGTGCTCGCTGCAGAGGGGGTGGTTGGACGCGGTGGACGTGCACGGACTTGTGGTGGCGCAACAGAGGGACGAGATGGGATGGTACATCACGGGGCTCACCGGGAGTGGATGGATGTGTCGGAGGTTGCTGACGACGGCGGCGTCCGCGGCGTGGTCGAGGATGGCGGCGACGAGTCCGTTCTCCTCCGGGGGTGTTCAGGTGTCCGAGGGGTAGCTGGTAGGGTGGCGGGTCCATTCCAGGTGGTAGGTGGCTAAGTGGAGGCGGGAGGTGGCGGCGCCACCGACGGATTAAGAGCTCCGTTTCCGGCGAGGGTGACAGAGGAGGGGATCTCGACGGGGAAGAAGGCAACGGACGGCGGCGGAGTGGGGAATAGCGACCTAGGGGGCTAGGGTTAGGTGCGGGGGCCCTGGGGGCTTCTTATAGGCGAGGAGAGCGAGGGCTGGCCGCCAGAGTCGCCGCGCGGTCGCGGTGGCGGCACGGATGCGCTGCCGTACGTCTAAAAGACATTCAGCACGCTTTTCAAAGCGTTACGCGGGAGGTAGACGGGCTGGGCTTGCGCGCGCTAGGCATTAGGTGGGCTGGGTAGCGTTAGGTGCTGCGCGCGCGGTAGGTTTTGCTCCTTTTTTTATTTTTTCCTTTTCTGTTTTTTTTTTTTTTGCTGAAACCAAAAATGGAAGAAAAACATAGTTTTTAAGTTAGGGAAAAATTTGGAAAAATTAGGGTAAATTCCTTAGATAAAATACAAACATTTGGTAGCTTTTGTTTTCAAAAATTTAATTGTTTGCTTGCTGTTTGAAATTTAAACCCAATTGAATGAAATTTGCAATATTAATTAATATTAGCAAAACAAAGCATTTTCTATAGGGTTACCCCTAAGGTTATTAGGCAATTTGAATTGATTTGTTTTGGTATCAACATAATTTCAAAATGGTTCTGTTTTGGGTGCTTTGATTTGAATTTTTTAATTGTGTTTGGAAAATGAATAATTGATTTAAAACATCAATTTCACAAGTGTTCACTATGGAAAAACATGGAACCAAATGGTTGTTATTAGTTGTGATTTTTATTCAAAATGTTGTAACAGAGCAAGTATGAAACCATTGTTTGAATAAGGTTTGAATTTGAGTTGTGAAAACAGTGGAAAACAAATGCAACAAATAAGAAACAAATGCAAACAACATGGAATCAATATGATGACATGATGCAAAACTTTAATAAGCATGCAACAAACATTCTAAGTGGATGATTTTCATACTTGGGATGTTACAAAAGGGATGAGAGAGCGCGCTGAAACAACTATGACTACTCACCAAGAACAATACCCCTCCAGGGTTAACCCCCCTCAACCAATGCCAGGTGGTAACCCGAGGAAAACTTACACATGTTGAAATGTTAATTAGTGTTATCACACAGGTTAACAAATATCATTAGGTGTAAGTTGTCTGACTCTTGTTAGCCAACACTTTCTCCAAGATCGTCACATAAGCGCGGACGATACACCTTCTCAAAAAGATTTAGCTCTCCAGGGATCCACTATTGTAGCCACACGCACCGAACTGTCGCGAGACTGTCGGCACAACACTTCACCTCACCACAAACTAGTCCAGGTAGCCACCTAGCTAGGTTGGAACCGCCTCGAGAGTCCGAACGATGCTTCAAAGCGGACCTAGCCGTTTGCGCCTACGCGCGAAACGGATCAAACCTGACCGGAACTGTCCGCCTCACGTCATGCCGCGAAAACCTATATAATTGTACGCACATCGGTAACATACCATCATCATCCTCAACGTTGTTGCCATTGTACCTACAGAACTAGTGATGTGCGTACCGAAATGGAAAGCCCGAACTACGTTGTGGCATCCTGGACAAGAGTGCAGTGGGGCTAATAGGTTGCGGGGAGTCTCATTCCTCCCACAATGTGGTTAGCACGCTCATTCTTGGATCAGCGGACAAGAACCTTTTCCTAAGGCGACACCAGAGGGACCAAAAGCCTCGAGGGGCCTCCCGCCGGTGCCTTAACTCGAATTCAATATTATTATTACCCCAAACATTAAGACCAATTTAATTAAGGTGAACCAACCTATCATACTAGTCAAGTGACAAAGAACCAAACTTTCCAAAGAACCTAAGCATGCGCTACGACTCACAAGGCAAACAAGAAAACAAACATGTCATAGAATGTGGGAGGTGAGGCTATATCATGGCTGCAAGGTAAACATATGATAGGATCGAGGCACAAGCATCGAATCATGAGGCTAGAATAAAGACAACGGAAAGCATCTGTAACAAGTGAGGAATGACAGCCATAGGTAGCAAGTGAGTAAAGCTTGCCTAAAATCCAGTTTGTAGAGGTAGCAGAACTTTTCGTTGGTCATATCATCTCAACATCCTATCCGTGAGGAAAAAAAGCACTAAAAGAAGCAGAAGACACAACACTTAATACTAAGGCGAAAGATCCAGCATGGTCCTAAGTTTTATATGCATGACATGCGAAATGCAGAAGAAGATGCAACTAAACCAATATAAATGGAATCGGGATACCAACAATTGAGTTAGAAGGTTCAAGTTATTTATCTAGGCATCAATATTAAATGTTGAGTTAACATTACGAAATAAGATAAAGATGGACTATGCAATTTTAAATGGAACCGGTAAAAATCACCCCAACTCATTCCATATTTAATTATTACGTGATATTATTTGATAAGGGGTGGCCCAATCTTCACGATGAACTCACAGATATGATAACTTGTGTCTCACTGAAAACTCTCCTGGCTGATCCCTGATGCCAATGCAACAGTTTGCAACCCTATGGATATTCTCAACTCCACAAACTTGCACAAGTAGCCACCGACTACAAGTGGTCCTGTACCGTCTTATTCCCAATGGAACAACAGGTAACACGAAAATTTTGCAGTATAACTTCCAGATGAATGCTTATAAGCGATTTCAATCTAGAGGTCTGGGGTTTTTGTTTTAACATAGTCTCATTGTTCTAATCTCGGATCCTAGGTATATATGAGGGGGTATGATGCGGCCAAGAGAAGGGGGTGCGCCCGAACCAGCCCTAATCCGCCCTAACCTATCCCCAGTTGGTTTGGTGCAACCAACACCTTACAAACCGAACCCAGCATGGGTTCAGCCCATTGGACTCGCAGATCCCTAATAAACACATAAGTGGAAAATGAATTAATCACTATGGAGTGCTTCCACTTCATCCTGCTATGCACTGGAATATTTCCCCATGTTCTTGTCTTTGTTTTCCACCTTGTTTTCCAGGTGCTTTAGCTTGTTTTCCAGCATGACAAGTTTGTTTTCCAGTAGGTACTTGTTGTTTTCCAGCATGCCTTGAGGTCCTCCTCCATCCATGTTTGTGTTATCAATAACCCTGCTAATACATAATGCATAGGCTTAGGTAGTATAACATTCTTATAAACACAAACAATATTTATTACTAGGAAAGAATTCACCTTATAATGAACTTCCTTCCAACTCAAGCATGAATAAACCTCATGGACCTCTATTATATCCCTATTATGCTCCCTTTCTTCAATACAAGACGTCCTCGGCTTGTGGTAAGCTGAAAGTGGAAGAAACAAAAGAACAACGTGTATGCACAATACATGTATCTATAATTGTGTGCATTCATTTTGTGGACATGATATAAATTCCCATATGACATTAAACAAGGAAAATTGCATATAATTATCACATATTTGTCACATGGAAACAAAAAGCATCTCATCAAATAGCAATCACAATTGCAAATATAATTGAAGCTCAGAAAATTATGCTCATAAGGAGAAACATCTATGTATAAATTATTATTGTTTAATATCAACCCAAGTGGTCTCACAGAAAATCTATCATCAAAATTGGTGGTAGTAGTGCACTCAATTTTCTTATCATGCTTAGTATAATCATCATGTAAATTGCAACTCATTTTGCAAATATAAGTGAAGTATAAATCAGTAGCATGTGTACTTATGAAGTTTTGTTGTAAACCAAACATATGTGTAGAATCATGCTTAGATTTAGCAAATTGTACAAAATCCAAACGAGGTAACACAATGTTCAATTCAGCAATTTCATCACAAGTAATACATATGTGATCCACCATAAAAAATTATTCATGTTGTAGTCACCAACCATACTAAAAGTGAAGCAAGTAGCATAGGTGCTAGAATTGTTATATGAAATTTCAGCAATCCTATTCATAGCACATTGCACAGCAACTAGTTCATGTAACTGGATGGAATACACAATATGAATAGGTGGTATTTTAGCAAGCACTTCTTTGTGTCTAATCAAAACCACATGCTCAAAATTCAAAATATTCAAACTATCACATGATGGACAACTATATGTGGTTATCAACTCAGAAGAATTAACTAGCACATTAGTAGACTCACAAAAAGTTGCACTTGTAAGTGGTAGGTCCAAATCAGCAGCAATGTCAATGACATCCTCCTCACGTATAGTAGGCACTAATTCATCTCTCTCAAGCAGTGATGCAGATTGTACTAGTGATGGCTCCCTTTCTTCAAGAGTGACCTGCATATCACAAGAAATAATACTATGCACAATGGTATGCTCCTCCAATGGATGTGATGGTGGTGGTGGTGCAGGTTGTACTATAGGCTCCCTTTCTTCAAAAGCAACCTGCACATCACAAGAAACAACACTAGGAGTAGACATAGTTACATTAGTAGAAATAGCCTCATAGGTCTTCTCAACCTAGACAAATCCCATAACTAATGGTTGATGTCTAGTTCTTTTAAATTTTGGAAGCCAGGCATGTATTATCCAATCTCTCTTATGGTTGCAAAAGAAATTTAAATCAGGATAATGGTTATCAAAATTAACCTTATAGATATTGCACAAATTTTCACTCAACAAAAGGTGAACAAGTAAATTCTCTAGGAAGCACATTACAAAAAATTCGCACTGTATGACCATGAATGGTTAACGGAATCATGGTAGCATCAGTAATGTGAAGTGTAGCATCATTAGTATTTAACATAAATGAACTGCGAATTGCGTAAGATGTCAACTGTAATGCTTCAACAACCTCAATACTAACAAAATTAAAACGTGTACCCTTATCAAGGGTAATAGCAACAGTGCTACCTTTGATGTCTGCTATGAAGTGGAATAAATTTACTGCATGTATTCCACTAGAATCCTCCTCCCAGAAAGTATCACTGCACATAGAATAACTACGAAACTCCATTGATTAACTTGTTAGTAACAAAATAACAATGGGTTGTGGTGTTCTCTCACAACTCACTCAAAACTAGCAAGACAATTGAGTAACTTACCGTTCCAAAGTGAACAACAATACTTACCAACAAGTAGTGGCAACTAGTGTACTTTGATGTGAATAAGAGAATACCCGGGGTTTTAGCTATCACAAGACAAACAAGGTATATGGTGGGGCTTGGTATGGATACCTAACAACACCAAAATAACAACTCCTATTTGCTGTCCAATGTGATATAAAAAGCACAGGAAACACACACGTGGAGAATAATGTGGCAAGCAACTATATGTATGAAATTGTTGCAATGCACTCGAAAGACACTAGCTACAGCTCTTATAAACAGGCACAAGATTGCTCAAGAACTAGTGCAAAACATCATGTAAACAGCTCCAAACTTGTGGCTATTGATCAAGAATTTTCAGGCCTCTTTTTCTCTCTTATTTTTCTGTTTTTTCTCTCTGATTTTTCCACTCATTTGGGCCAAATTATGCAATATGTACGGGCTTTACGGACACTAAATATTTTTTTTCTGTTTTTGGCCACAATATGTCGCACCGCAGAGCAAAATTTTCCAAAAAAACAGCACGATGAAACAATCAATTGAGCATCCTGTGAGCACAAAATTGAGTAAGTCTTATGTGGGTATTGTCAGGACATCGGCATCCTAACATTCCAAAGAAGGGGGAAGGATGTAGGAGCTCGGGGCTTAGATCTAGAACTAAGGGAAAACTGATAAATGCAGGCAGAGGAAATAACAAATAAGGGGTTTTGTATTGCTTGATCCACCCATCCTACCCACCTGCCCTTTATATCCAAAGGCAGTCTCAAGCAGTTTTACACATAGGTCCAGCAAGTTATTACAATTGAAGGAAAAGTAGATAGTTGCTATGGATTGCCATCTCAACCCCCGGGTAAGACAAGGTGTACAAATAGGATCCTGATAATGCCCCCTGCTTAACCCAATACGTCATGGCTTGAAGTCAGGAAACGCTTGCTTCATGAAGTGTTCGGCCTCCCAGGTGGCTTCGTCAGGCGACATCGTGTCCCACTACACCAACCATTGTTTCTCCGTCTTGTCGTGAGCACCTTTCCTGCACAAGAACTCGCGTTGCTCTAGGACAGCAATGGGAAACAATTTTAGCTTACCTGATGGTGATACCGCGGGCAGCAAGGGGTTGGGCACTACATCGGGTCCCAAGTGGCGTTTGAGTTGGTTGACATGGAAAATGTCATGTAGAAGCGTACCTTCAGGCAATTGCAGCCGGTAAGCTCTATTTCCCACCAATTGGAGCACACGAAAGGGGCCATACCACTTGCTAGTCAATTTCAAGGCAACATTCCTTCCTAGTGCTGTCTCTCGGTGTGGAGACATTTTCAGGTACACTAGATTGCCTGGGAGAAAGGATCTTGGAGTTCTGTTTGAGTCTGCAAATTTCTTCATTTTGCTTTGTGCTCTCTCCAAATTGTGTTGAAGCATCTCTATCATGTGTCCCTGATCAGCTACAGTAGTGGGTAGTTCAATTTGGAGATCAGATGGAATAGCAGCAGTAGTAAGGAGTGGTGGAGCATACTCATACAATGCTTGGAATGGTGACATTTTGATCGCTGTGTGGAAGCTGGTGTTATACCACAACTCAGCAGTTGGAATCCAGTCATCCCATTTCTTTGGTTCGACAAATGCCATGCATCGAAGATACTGTTCCAAGCATTGGTTAACTCGTTCCGTCTGGCCATCAGACTCGGGGTGGTACGCTGTCGAGAAGTGGAGGGATACTTTCAGAGTGGAGAAAATGGCCTGCCATAATTTGCTTGTGAAAATTCGATCTCGATCGCTCACTATGACTGAAGGAGGTCCATGCAATTTGAGGATGTTATCAATGAACAGGAAGTGAGCATACTTGGTTAACCTGTCAACAACCACCAAGATCACATCCTTGACTCGAGATTTTGGGATCCCTTCAATGAAATCCAGACTTATCTCTGCCCATTTCATATGGGGAATAGGTAGTGGCTCGAGCAGTCCCGGGTATTTGACTTTTTCAGTTTTGGACACTTGGCAGACAGGGCATTCAACTATTTTTGCATTGATGTACTGTTTCAAATGAGGCCAGTAGAAGAGTTGTTGAATCCGATGGAGGGTGACCCTGATGCCTGAGTGGCCCCCAAATGCAGATGAATGGAAGGAGGAGAATATTTTGTCTCTTAGTTGTGTGCTAGCCCCAATATAAATCCTCCCCTTATATCTCAGCAAGCCACACTGTAGTGTGTATTTGGTGCTACCTGTGGTGGAGACTGATAATTCCTGGATCAGGGCAGTACATGCTGGGTCAATTATGTAAGAGTCAATCACTTCTTCTGTCCAAGTTGGCAGGGCAATAGTTATTGAGTGGCATGAGTTTCCTGTAGCTGAGTCAGCCGGTTGGTATTTTCTTGACAAGGCATCACCAACTTTGTTGTCCAGCCCTTTCTTATACTCAATTTTGAAATTGAATTCCAGCAGTTTAAGCATGAGCTTGTGTTGAATTCCTTCCAACAAGTTTTGACTGCAAATATACTTCAAACTGCTTTGGTCAGTTATGATGACTATGGTGTTCCCCAAGAAGTAGTGTTGCCACTTTGTAAGGTCTGCTAAGATGGCCATCGCTTCCTTCTCGTAGATGGATTGGGCACTGTTTTTTAGTCCCCAAGCACTTGCTGAAATAAGCCAATGGATTCCCTTCTTGCACGAGGACTGCTCCCAGGCCTGTAGCCGAAGCATCTGTCTCCAAGTTGAATGGTTTCGAGAAGTCAGGCATGGAAAGTAGTGGTGGTTTTTTCATGATCTCTTTGAGCTTCTCAAATGCCATTTGTTGGTTAGGACCCCATTGGAAGGCATCTTTCTTGAGTACCTGATGCAGGGGTTGGCATATCAGAGCATAGTGTCGAATGAACCTCCTGTAATAGCCTGTCAGGCCCAAGAATCTTCTTAATTGTTTAATAGTTTTGGGAGCAGACCACTTAATAATCTATGAGATTTTTGATGGGTCAGTTTGCACTCCGGCAGCAGATATAATGTGTCCTAGATATTCCTCCTGTGGTTGACAAAATGTGCATTTAGATTTTTTTGCTTTGAGCTGGTGTTCAGAAAGTTTGAGCAGGACACTTTGCAGGTGTTTCTTGTGTTCAGACAGGGATGGGCTGTAAACCAGAATATCATCAAAGAAAACCAACACAAATTTCCTTAGGAAGCTGGCAAAGATGGAGTTCATCAAGGTTTGAAAGGTGGCTGGTGCATTACAGAGGCCAAAAGGCGTGACCAAGTACTCATAGTGTCCCAGGTGGGTGGAGAATCCTGTTTTATGCACATCTGCTGGATCCATCCTGATTTGGTGATAGCCAGACCTCAAGTCCAATTTGGAAAATATGCTAGCCCCATGTAGCTCATCCAATAAGTCCTCAATTACTGGAATTGGAAACTTGTTCTTAATAGTCATGCCATTTAGGCCTCTAAAGTCAACATAGAGTCTCCAAGATTTATCTTTTTTCCTTACTAATAAGGCAGGGGAAGAGTACGGACTTTTGCTTGGTTGAATCTCCTGATTGGCTAGCATCTATTTAATTAGTTCTTCAACAGAATTCTTCTGGCTATGAGACATACGATATGGTCGTAAATTAGGAGGTTTTGCTCCTGGAAGGAGAGGAATTTGGTGATCACAAGCCCTATGAGGAGGTTGTAAGGACCCCAGACCGGCAGTCTGAAACCCTACGTATGCATACATTCACGATCCCAGAAAGATCAGTCGTGAACAACATACACCGTTGGCACACAGAAATACATCATCCATTACACGAATACATAAAGGTATTACACAAATGATCGCATGATCAAGTTTAAGCAACTGCCACAAAGGCATGCAACTTAACAAACACAGCGGAAGACAATTAAAAACACAACGTAGCTGAGCCCAAGTCACGCCTTAACCTACAGGCTGCTGACCCGGAGACGATCCTAGTTCGCAAAGCCGTCAACTCCGTACTTCTCCTTATAGATCTCCTTCGGAGACTCCTTCTCCAAATCTGATAAGTAGATACCAGGGGCGAAACCATAATGAGTACATTTGAATGTACTCAGCAAGACATCCATCATGTCACTTACCAACATGCAAATATGCTTATATGGTGGAATAGGTAGGCTATAAATAGGGTTCACTATCAATGGTGTTCATATATGATGACACCACAGTTGCAGTCAGGTTAATCTGTATCTTCGTTTGAAGAAGATACTTCAGAAGAAAATAATATAGTTTTATTTCTCTTGTAGATATCGCATGTACAAGAGGTTTTGTAAAACTTTGTTAAAGAATATTTTCTCTTTGCAAAACTTCTTGGAATCAGCTTCCAGAATTCTTGCTTAGAGTAGAAAAGGTTTTCTTTGCAAAACATTTTGTTTTGTATAACATCATCTGGCTTTTCATCATCGACGATACCTCCACGGTATAAGTTTCCATTCCTTTCCGAACTTCACAAGTTCAACACTTCCTTTCCAAAATTCCCTTTCAAAAACTTCTTTTTGAAAACATTGACACAATGCTAGCTACATGGCCATTCAACTGTCCATATCCGAGGACGCGGCTTCTTCGAAAAAGTTGTACTCTGCAGAGGTGTACACATCCACCAGATCCAGTACACCTCCCGTGAACAATCACGGACTGTAACAACAGTATGTAAACATCAGGTATCTGATCATAACCATCCACTATGTTCAAGCTAGAATATGCCTATCTCTTCAGTTGAGTTTAATCTCCTCGGCACCATGTCGCACATTGCCATGACAGGAGACTCAACCGATGCAACCGGAGGGAAAATTAATCCCACACTTTTTATGTCTCAACATTGGGAGTTTTGACGACATTCGGTTCGAGGGTACGATGTCCCTTATAGCGATTGAGATAGCACACACTAATAAGAACAAACTTCAAGTTAAGCCCCGTGCCCATGTTGGGGTAGGGTGGCAGTACGGTAAAGGTTGTCCGGCGAAGACTAGGTTATGTGTCATTTTTGAAAACACCACCTTCTCAAAAATGACCACTTCCACATTCCTCCGGAGAACAAGGATCCGCCTTTTCTCCGGGTTTTTCCGTAAAGCCTTTGTTTCGTAGAATCACAATTTTAGGGTGTCCACTTAGGGACTAGTATATTTGATGGCATTAAATACCATATGGTGGCTTATGGGCTTGGTATTACCAAGTTTAACTACTGGCATGATAGTAACCTATAATATAGTATAGTAGTAATTTCCACATCAAAAATAGTTTTGATAATCAAGTTTTGGTAAAACTTCAGAAGTAAAACATGCATGATATTTAATGGTAAGTATTGTATCAGCAAGCAATCAGGATGCTTGCCTCAAGTCTCTTAATGTCCCTGGCCTTGAAGCAAATCGAACTTGACGCACAGCTCCACAACTGCTTCTTCTCCTTCTTCGCGTTCTAGCGTCGTAAAGGAAATAAAAGACACACACTCAGGTCTAAAAGACAAACAACTAAGCTAAGAAACACATACAGCAACAATTGTTTATTCTCGAGTTATCTCGAAACAATAACTCGAAAACTATCTCACATAACTCTCACGGCCCAAAACTGTCGTCAGGCACTATGTATGGTTTAGAAAACCATATCCCACATCATACATACCATATATGGAGTGGTATACCACTCTCATAACAAGATATATGAGAAGCTAAAAATATAGCTTGTGGATGCAGAAGGTTAGGTTGCTAAGATAAAACAAAACAGACAGAGTAATACCCATGGCAGTGGGTATCTCTCACCACAAGCAACTATTTCTTTATGTGTTCATGATTTTTAGTTGGATGTTTTAGTTCCACAATATACCCTTAAACACAAGCATAACATAAGTATAAACTCATGCTAAGGTAAAACATTCCAACACCATCCAAACAACAAGCAAACACACCACAATAGAATCAACTATTTATTCACTATGTTCTTGTTTACTAGAAGTTTTGGAATCCATCAATCATGAAAATTTAGCAACCAACCAGTAGCTAATCACCAATGAATCTATTCATAAAAATAGTCTAAAACACTATCTTCACTCAAGAAAATAATCTTATTAAATAACATAAAAACAAAACTGCACTCATAGCATACTAGTATGGAAATTCTATACAAACATGCTATAAGGAATATTTGTATTCTACAACTATAGCACAAGCAACTAATTAATTCATGGAATCATAACAGAAGTAATAACTCCCTAAATATGCTATAATAAACTCATACACTCATAAAACAAAAGATGACAACACTAGAGCAAAATTCACCATTTTCTAGTGGTGACACTAGTTCAACACTAGAGAAGCAAACAATGTTACTATGATGCTTAATTCTAAACCAGCAAGTCATGATCATAAAATGTACCTAATAACAGTACACAAAACTTACACAAGCTAGCAAGCACAAACATCAAAACAATCCCATGAAACATCTATTAAACATGCATAAATTAATTCTAGTAATTTATGTTTTTCTTAAACAATTACTAGCAAGCAAGCAAGGTATAACTTACACAACCAGTAGCTATGCAACAAAAGAAAAGTTATCTAAACCTTTTCAAAAATCCAAACACTCAATTTAAAATCATCCACAAACAATCTATCAACCAAAAGGAATTCAGTTTATTTGCAAACAATTTAATTTAGCACTCAATAGTGAATCATCTCTTAACAAGATACTCCTAAGGAATATCATGATAACAAATGGATCACACCTATCATACTAGTAGATACTTATAATAAATAAACTTCTCACTTGCATAAGTGAAAACAAACAATTATATTTTCCATGGTGGAAAATATTCCTATCAACCACATAATGAAAACATGTTAATTTCTCACATGTGCATAGTTGGGGATTTTCATCCACAACCAAGATGCAATGGGACCAGTGGGTTATGGGCCCATTTAAATCAAGGTAAATGAGGTTCTAAGCCTCTGGTTACTCATGACAAAATTAGTATAGCAAAATAAATAAAACAATGCTATTTATTCTAGTGCATACAAGACTAGTGCATAAGAATAACAAAACCTACACATGCTTCACCTTAAAAATATATGCAAGCTATCAGAGACAAAACCATCAAAATAACAGTACCAAAATGGTACTGGATCTATAGCAAGCATAGCACAAAAATTATCAAGGTATTTACACAAGGATCTAGCTCTCACAATAACCCCAAAGAATTAAACACTAGAACAATAACAAATGCTACTCATGCTTTGCTATAAGATCACATGCAAGTTAATGAAGATAATAGCATATAAATCACAGTACCAAAATGGTACTGGACTCAACACAATCATAGCACAAAAATAGGTAACAAGCACACAAGGAGTTGGTTCACACAAAACATCAAATAAATAATCTAGTGAAACAACATATGCTACTTCTTTAGCCATAAGATATTGCAAACATGCACACACTTTGTGTGGTAGATGTAATGCAAGAAAACAACCTAATGACAAGCTTCAACACATCTCTACATCCTAGTAACAAAGATTAAGCCAACCAAGCATTTCATTTCAACAAAAAACAACTAAAGAAATCAAAACAGAAAAGCTTCTGTTTCTAGATCTGTCCACCAAAAATAATCTAGAGCTCAAAAAATTAATCTAAGCTAGGATAAGGTAGATCCACTCAATACCAAACTCATCCAATTGGGTTTGCTCCAAAAATCATTTTTAAACTCCTTATAAAAATCAAAGAAAAGGCTACTGGTCCTTTAGCAATTTGGATGGCATTTTCAATATACAACTCTCCTTGATGTGAGGTTTGGCTTATTGGATAGACATTTTCAATACCTATCCAGATCAGTTGAGTTTGTTCCATTTGATTATATATTTTGAAAGTTATGTCCAAAACATTCTCAGAGATAGTCTGTGGCAAAACAGTCATTGTGTCCAAAATATTTGCCCAAATCCAGATCTGCAAATTTTGCATGGCTTGGATTTCATGTATGTATGTCCCTGATTTTTCTCAGATTTTATTGTGCAGTCTTTATATTTTTAACAAGCCTAAAGTAAAAGTCTCAGATCTGTAAAAAAAATAAGAGAATAAAGGAATTACAGCGCGGGCCGGATCTGCGAGGCCACGGCCCAGCAAGCGGCAGCGCAGCCCACCGCGCTTGCGCGCGCGCGCACGCTGCGCGGGAAAAGGCCGGTTCAACGGGAGCCGTTGATCCGCGGATCAACGCTCCCGGCGTCGTCTTCCACCTCCCTCCTCTCTCTCTCACTTGATCGCGCACGGGAAGAAAAAGCGACGGCGAGGGGCTCACCCTGGGGCACGGCGGGGATGGCTCGGGGTCGGGGAAGGGTACTAGGGCCCGGGGCGGTGGAGGGGAGCGGTCCAGGGCGTCGGAGACGGCGCGTCGAGGCGGCGCCGAGCGGGGCGTCCGGGGCGGCGAGGTGGATGGCGGCGGTGGTCCTGTGCACAAGGAGACACGAGGAAGTGTCAGGGAGGCTCAGGGGGAGTTGGGGAATGCATCAAAGCCAGTGGGAGGGGACGAGAGAGCTCGGGCCGAGCTGCACCGTGTCGTGCCCGTGGTGGTGACCGCCGGCGTGGGCACGGCTCGGGAGCACTCCAGGGGCTTGGGCCTGTGTTTCTTTTGCTTTGGGGAGGTAGAAGGAGGTATGAGGGAGGGCAGGGCGTGAGGGTTTGCCCTCAGGGGCTTTGTAGGCTCGAGTCTAAGTGTGAGGGCTCGGGTTGGCAACGACAATGACCAGGGTTGCTTCCTGGGGGTTTCCAATGGTGACCAAAGCCACAGGGGATGTGTCCTAGTGTTTATCCTCGTACACAAACGTGAGCAAGGGCACAGGGGCAAGGGAATGGGCAAAAGTGAGAATCCACACTATTCCAACCACTACAAGTGACATCATCACTTAGTCAACATGCCACCTCATTCTCTCCCTCCCTAGCTGACCAAAAGAGGATCCAATGCCCCTTCCAGAAGCTCCATAACATTGCTTTTCGAGTTGGCAAAGTGGCAAGGCTTGGATCAGTACACACAAGCTAAATCATCAAGTTTAAAAGTGTAATCACTGTTCTGTCAGAAAAATTCAGTTAGGCAGTTTTCTGAATTTTTCTAAGTGCTGGAATCAGCAGACAGAAATAGCAAAAGTTGGAGTTGTTTTCAGGGTTCAAAAGCTTTCCAAAATTTGTTTTCAAAACATGGACTTGTTAACCATGTTATATACTTTCAGAAACAACTTTTGGAAACAATTTTGAAATAGTTTAAGGCCGTGAAAACAATGTGGAAAAAGGTATACTTTCTGTTTTTATCTGTTTCTAAAAAACTGCCTTAATTTTATACCACAAAAACAACAAGCACAAGATAGTTTTTATTTCTCCCAAAATAAAAGTGAGCTTATGGATTTGTAGTACATATACCAAGGATTAATTAGAAGTCAAGAAATCATAAAATAACAATCTCTAGCTTGGTGAAAACAATGGTAGAAAACAGGTACTTGGCTTTATTTTCAGGAATTGTTTTCTATAGGAAAGTTAAAAGAAAACCTTCATAGATCATCTTGGAAACTTGTTTTCTTGGATCCAACAAGGTTAAAAGTTTGTTTTAAGATGCAAACAAGAATGGTCCAAGTCTTGGAAAGAAAATCCACTCAAGTATTAATAAGAAAACATTAGGGAAAAATATCAGGAATATTTTTCAGAAACATAAGGTGTTGGTTTTATAATGAAACAAAACTTGTGTTGCAAATATGATTAGGATCATAACACAAGTTATTTAAAACAATCATGTTGTTGTAAACATTACTTTGTTGGCCCTAATAGTTGACTTCTTGAGCACAGATCAAGGGTTTAAAAACTGGGATGTGACAGACCTTCCCCCCTTACCAGAATCTCGTCCCGAGATTCGCAGGCAAGCGAAAAGAGGGTATGGTCAAATAACAATGTTAGATGATTTGTTTACAAAACATGTGTTGGTGTTTTGTAACCTTATTTACAGGGGCTTCCCCCCTTTGATTTTTCTTACCAGAATTCCCTGGTAAATTTGTTTTCTTTACAAAGGTTTGGGTGCCATGGTTTAAACCTCGAACACATTGCTCCTTAAAACCATGATGTCCAACCAGTGGTTATTCTTTAGTCACAAGCTCCTTAAAATCTATCATCATCAATATATATCCACCAATCTTTCTTAGCCTCAAACGAGTTCTACTATCTCATACTGTAGAATCTGGTTCCTTCAACACATATATACGGGAGATATTGTCGACTAGTAATGATCATAGATTACCCATCTAATATTTTTTTTCCAACCTTTCACTACTTCAAAATAGCTATAGAATCATTCTAAGGCACCTTTCCCTTTGTTTTTCGAAAAAGTTGATTACACGTTTTCTTCTTAAACGGTGATAACAAACTCTGTAACATATCAACTCTATAAGTTACTTTGTAAGGTATTTGGTTTTAGATACCACTTCTGTAGGGTATTTAAACGAAAAAGTGATGAGCCAACACTGTAAGGTTTTAACCTTACGATTAGATGAGGTTATATTACCAATTGGTAAGGTCTCCAATTCTGTAAGGCCTCGAACTAGAATTAGATGAAACCCTTTTAGAGTTTTGTTAGTATCTTTAACTATTTAAGATTTTACTTAGTCTGACGTGACACTTCTAGTGTCCCATTTACGTCGGGTTTTCTCATGGTGCGACGATAAACAAAACAAGGGGGTTCACAGGTGTGGTTTGAAACATACCATTGGCTATGGCAGGAGTCGAAGATGCTCCTGCAACATCATCTCTGTCTCGAGGTCTACTCATCAGATTCTTGCGTTTCTTCTGGGATGGACCCTGGGTTTCTTGGGTTTCTTCAGGATGAGATAGAATACGGTTCTTATTGGGACAGTTGCGAGCATAATGTCCTTCCTGTCTACAGGCAAAACAACCCTTGATTTTAGGCTTGACTTTCACCCGTCTCCTCGAAGATTGCTCAGACCAAGCCGGATCATACTCCCTCTGGGGACAATTACGAGCGAAGTGCCCTTCCGTCCCACAGACAAAACACTCTTCAGTCACCCATAGACTAGTTTCTCCTGGCGTCACCATCTTCCTTTTGCGGCTCTCTCCAGCAAGCAGTTGCTGGTATTCTCTCATAAGGAACATAGTATTCTCAGCGTTGGTGGTGGCAAGCTGAATCAACTGTCCCAGGATAGCATGGGTGGCGATGTGCTCAGCATGAGCGGCTTCACGTTTTTCCTTCAACAGAGCAAACAGTTGAGCAACTGTCGGCTCAGGTGACGGAGGTGGATTGCTGGCCATGCTGAAGAAAAAGAACGGTGTAAGACGATAATCACTAAAGGTGATCTTGGTTTTAAAGGCTCGTGACATATACCGGCTCATAGCGGTCATGAGAACGGTAGATAGCACGACAACAAGCAAACATCGACGAAACTAAAGCCAACTCAAACCCATATTAACACGCATGTGAAAAACGAGTCTTAACAAGCATAACTTAT
This sequence comes from Alopecurus myosuroides, assembly GCA_028641055.1. Taxonomy (NCBI): domain Eukaryota; kingdom Viridiplantae; phylum Streptophyta; class Magnoliopsida; order Poales; family Poaceae; genus Alopecurus; species Alopecurus myosuroides. The sequence continues at coordinate 368,347,040 of CM054057.1, read as the reverse complement.
CTTAAGGGTTCACAAGGCTACCAGATAAAGCTTACAACACAACTAGTACACACAACGCTCTAACAGAGGAGCTCACACGACACGAAACCCAACACAAACAAGTGTCTGGGGTGGAAAAACAACATAAGTCCTAACATCCTGCGACAATCCTAAGTGCTCGAGGAAGCGCGTAGCTGTTCCTCCAACTCTTCCACTCTGGCCTTGCTAGTTGCAAGCTGAAGCTGAAGTGCTATCACTTGAGTGCGGTGCTGGGAGTCAGTGTACTTCATGGTCTTCTTCAGTACCTTGAGACGACGCTCGGTAGCCGAAGATGCACCAAGACGGGCTTCTAGTTGGTCTATCTCTCTGCCTCGGAGGTCATAGTCTGCTCTAACCTTGTCAAGGGAGAGCTGGGTGTTGTACAGCTGTCCTTCCAGATGCTGGAAGTGACGTGCAACCACAACGTCTCCAGTGACTTCTATTGGCTTGTCGTCCTCGTCGCGTTTTCCAAAGTAGCTGTATGGGGTTCCCGCAAACTTGCGATGGAAGAAGTTCGCGAGCTTGGCGATGGTCAGCTGCATCACCCTAAGGATACCCTCTTCCCAACTCTTCTCCACGACTTCGCAAGTGATCTCTGGGGTTGAGGGTGCTCTCACTGGTGCACGGATGGTGCAGACGACCAACCAGGACATTTCTCGTCCATCCATGTGGAACTGGGCTCCCTTTAACTCAGGTAGGGGACGACCGATCAGGCGAGTCATCTTGATCAAATCCTCCTCAAAGCGGCGGTAGAAAGGTTCATGCGATCCCAGCCGGAAGGACTTGGTGAATACAATTGCCATCTACACAAGATTTTAAAAGGGGATTAAGTTAGGTAGCAGTGTGAAAAATTTTAAGATCCTTATTTTTCTTGTTTGGTCTTTTAAAAGAGGACATAAAAATTGCAGCGTTTAGCCAATAGGGCAAAACGAGGCTTTTGCAAACACCCAAACATAGAGGTTTTGGTCAGTAGTGGTTGGTGCATTCAGGCCTTTTCTTCTTTGAGGGTTGTCGTTGTTGGAGCTTTATCTGTTGGAGTGCACCTTGATGGTCCTCTATTATTAGGTCCAATGGTGCTTTTATTGATGGTGGGGGAGATGGTGGTGGTTCACGACGAGTCGCATTATGAAGTGAAAACATGTATAAGTCTAAGCAACACATTCTTGTTTTTGAATGCTAAACAAACAGTTTGGCTTGCAAAAATTTAACAGGCGGCTATTCAAAAACAAGAGCGGGGCAATCGCAAATTCGCAAATTTTGAGCACCCCACAAACATATAGAAGCCTAGATGAACCAAATCCTACACCACACAACAGCACAAAGCCCTATGGACACACATAAGCAAGCCAAAACACACAAACAAGACTCCATTGGGGCTACGTCGGGGAAGGCGACTCATGGAGTCATCACCAAATTACTCCAAACTAGACTGATCTAAAATCCTAGAAGTGGCTGAAGAACTATATCTACTTCTGACAATCATCACTTTAGAGCTTAGGCAATTATTTTGGTCTTCTCGGGACATCGGCAAGTATAAAAGTTTTTGTATGAAAACAAGATAAATAGAAGTAAAGTTTTGATAAAACTTTATGCAACAATCTGTTTTTTTGAAACTCCAACTATTTTCTGGACAGAAAAACTTCAAAGACGAGAGATGTTTCAAAAACAGAGCGGAGCAGTTGCAAATAACTAAGAAATAAACTCTTAACCGAGAGACATATGCCTTTTTAATCTTTTGACAAGATAATATGGAGGGAAAATATACAAAAATTCCCTTAGACAAAAATAACTTAGATTGTAAATATGTTCTTACTCAAAAATACTTTTCTTTCCTATCTGACGTCCATGCTAACTAAGGTCTCCTAAGGTCAGGATGGCTCTGATACCAACTCTGTAAGGACCCCAGACCGGCAGTCTGAAACCCTACGTATGCATACATTCACGATCCCAGAAAGATCAGTCGTGAACAACATACACCGTTGGCACACAGAAATACATCATCCATTACACGAATACATAAAGGTATTACACAAATGATCGAATGATCAAGTTTAAGCAACTGCCACAAAGGCATGCAACTTAACAAACACAGCGGAAGACAATTAAAAACACAACGTAGCTGAGCCCAAGTCACGCCTTAACCTACAGGCTGCTGACCCGGAGACGATCCTAGTTCGCAAAGCCGTCAACTCCGTACTTCTCCTTATAGATCTCCTTCGGAGACTCCTTCTCCAAATCTGATAAGTAGATACCAGGGGCGAAACCATAATGAGTACATTTGAATGTACTCAGCAAGACATCCATCATGTCACTTACCAACATGCAAATATGCTTATATGGTGGAATAGGTAGGCTATAAATAGGGTTCACTATCAATGGTGTTCATATATGATGACACCACAGTTGCAGTCAGGTTAATCTGTATCTTAGTTTGAAGAAGATACTTCAGAAGAAAATAATATAGTTTTATTTCTCTTGTAGATATCGCATGTACAAGAGGTTTTGTAAAACTTTGTTAAAGAATATTTTCTCTTTGCAAAACTTCTTGGAATCAGCTTCCAGAATTCTGGCTTAGAGTAGAAAAGGTTTTCTTTGCAAAACATTTTGTTTTGTATAACATCATCTGGCTTTTCATCATCGACGATACCTCCACGGTATAAGTTTCCATTCCTTTCCGAACTTCACAAGTTCAACACTTCCTTTCCAAAATTCCCTTTCAAAAACTTCTTTTTGAAAACATTGACACAATGCTAGCTACATGGCCATTCAACTGTCCATATCCGAGGACGCGGCTTCTTCAAAAAAGTTGTACTCTGCAGAGGTGTACACATCCACCAGATCCAGTACACCTCCCGTGAACAATCACGGACTGTAACAACAGTATGTAAACATCAGGTATCTGATCATAACCATCCACTATGTTCAAGCTAGAATATGCCTATCTCTTCAGTTGAGTTTAATCTCCTCGGCACCATGTCGCACATCGCCATGACAGGAGACTCAACCGATGCAACCGGAGGGAAAATTAATCCCACACTTTTTATGTCTCAACATTGGGAGTTTTGACGACATTCGGTTCGAGGGTACGATGTCCCTTATAGCGATTGAGATAGCACACACTAATAAGAACAAACTTCAAGTTAAGCCCCGTGCCCATGTTGGGGTAGGGTGGCAGTACGGTAAAGGTTGTCCGGCGAAGACTAGGTTATGTGTCATTTTTGAAAACACCACCTTCTCAAAAATGACCACTTCCACATTCCTCCGGAGAACAAGGATCCGCCTTTTCTCCGGGTTTTTCCGTAAAGCCTTTGTTTCGTAGAATCACAATTTTAGGGTGTCCACTTAGGGACTAGTATATTTGATGGCATTAAATACCATATGGTGGCTTATGGGCTTGGTATTACCAAGTTTAACTACTGGCATGATAGTAACCTATAATATAGTATAGTAGTAATTTCCACATCAAAAATAGTTTTGATAATCAAGTTTTGGTAAAACTTCAGAAGTAAAACATGCATGATATTTAATGGTAAGTATTGTATCAGCAAGCAATCAGGATGCTTGCCTCAAGTCTCTTAATGTCCCTGGCCTTGAAGCAAATCGAACTTGACGCACAGCTCCACAACTGCTTCTTCTCCTTCTTCGCGTTCTAGCGTCGTAAAGGAAATAAAAGACACACACTCAGGTCTAAAAGACAAACAACTAAGCTAAGAAACACATACAGCAACAATTGTTTATTCTCGAGTTATCTCGAAACAATAACTCGAAAACTATCTCACATAACTCTCACGGCCCAAAACTGTCGTCAGGCACTATGTATGGTTTAGAAAACCATATCCCACATCATACATACCATATATGGAGTGGTATACCACTCTCATAACAAGATATATGAGAAGCTAAAAATATAGCTTGTGGATGCAGAAGGTTAGGTTGCTAAGATAAAACAAAACAGACAGAGTAATACCCATGGCAGTGGGTATCTCTCACCACAAGCAACTATTTCTTTATGTGTTCATGATTTTTAGTTGGATGTTTTAGTTCCACAATATACCCTTAAACACAAGCATAACATAAGTATAAACTCATGCTAAGGTAAAACATTCCAACACCATCCAAACAACAAGCAAACACACCACAATAGAATCAACTATTTATTCACTATGTTCTTGTTTACTAGAAGTTTTGGAATCCATCAATCATGAAAATTTAGCAACCAACCAGTAGCTAATCACCAATGAATCTATTCATAAAAATAGTCTAAAACACTATCTTCACTCAAGAAAATAATCTTATTAAATAACATAAAAACAAAACTGCACTCATAGCATACTAGTATGGAAATTCTATACAAACATGCTATAAGGAATATTTGTATTCTACAACTATAGCACAAGCAACTAATTAATTCATGGAATCATAACAGAAGTAATAACTCCCTAAATATGCTATAATAAACTCATACACTCATAAAACAAAAGATGACAACACTAGAGCAAAATTCACCATTTTCTAGTGGTGACACTAGTTCAACACTAGAGAAGCAAACAATGTTACTATGATGCTTAATTCTAAACCAGCAAGTCATGATCATAAAATGTACCTAATAACAGTACACAAAACTTACACAAGCTAGCAAGCACAAACATCAAAACAATCCCATGAAACATCTATTAAACATGCATAAATTAATTCTAGTAATTTATGTTTTTCTTAAACAATTACTAGCAAGCAAGCAAGGTATAACTTACACAACCAGTAGCTATGCAACAAAAGAAAAGTTATCTAAACCTTTTCAAAAATCCAAACACTCAATTTAAAATCATCCACAAACAATCTATCAACCAAAAGGAATTCAGTTTATTTGCAAACAATTTAATTTAGCACTCAATAGTGAATCATCTCTTAACAAGATACTCCTAAGGAATATCATGATAACAAATGGATCACACCTATCATACTAGTAGATACTTATAATAAATAAACTTCTCACTTGCATAAGTGAAAACAAACAATTATATTTTCCATGGTGGAAAATATTCCTATCAACCACATAATGAAAACATGTTAATTTCTCACATGTGCATAGTTGGGGATTTTCATCCACAACCAAGATGCAATGGGACCAGTGGGTTATGGGCCCATTTAAATCAAGGTAAATGAGGTTCTAAGCCTCTGGTTACTCATGACAAAATTAGTATAGCAAAATAAATAAAACAATGCTATTTATTCTAGTGCATACAAGACTAGTGCATAAGAATAACAAAACCTACACATGCTTCACCTTAAAAATATATGCAAGCTATCAGAGACAAAAGCATCAAAATAACAGTACCAAAATGGTACTGGATCTATAGCAAGCATAGCACAAAAATTATCAAGGTATTTACACAAGGATCTAGCTCTCACAATAACCCCAAAGAATTAAACACTAGAACAATAACAAATGCTACTCATGCTTTGCTATAAGATCACATGCAAGTTAATGAAGATAATAGCATATAAATCACATTACCAAAATGGTACTGGACTCAACACAATCATAGCACAAAAATAGGTAACAAGCACACAAGGAGTTGGTTCACACAAAACATCAAATAAATAATCTAGTGAAACAACATATGCTACTTCTTTAGCCATAAGATATTGCAAACATGCACACACTTTGTGTGGTAGATGTAATGCAAGAAAACAACCTAATGACAAGCTTCAACACATCTCTACATCCTAGTAACAAAGATTAAGACAACCAAGCATTTCATTTCAACAAAAACAACTAAAGAAATCAAAACAGAAAAGCTTCTGTTTCTAGATCTGTCCACCAAAAATAATCTAGAGCTCAAAAAATTAATCTAAGCTAGGATAAGGTAGATCCACTCAATACCAAACTCATCCAATTGGGTTTGCTCCAAAAATCATTTTTAAACTCCTTATAAAAATCAAAGAAAAGGCTACTGGTCCTTTAGCAATTTGGATGGCATTTTCAATATACAACTCTCCTTGATGTGCGGTTTGGCTTATTGGATAGACATTTTCAATACCTATCCAGATCAGTTGAGTTTGTTCCATTTGATTATATATTTTAAAAGTTATGTCCAAAACATTCTCAGAGATAGTCTGTGGCAAAACAGTCATTGTGTCCAAAATATTTGCCCAAATCCAGATCTGCAAATTTTGCATGGCTTGGATTTCATGTATGTATGTCCCTGATTTTTCTCAGATTTTATTGTGCAGTCTTTATATTTTTAACAAGCCTAAAGTAAAAGTCTCAGATCTGTAAAAAAAAATAAGAGAATAAAGGAATTACAGCGCGGGCCGGATCTGCGAGGCCACGGCCCAGCAAGCGGCAGCGCAGCCCACCGCGCTTGCGCGCGCGCGCACGCTGCGCGGGAAAAGGCCGGTTCAACGGGAGCCGTTGATCCGCGGATCAACGCTCCCGGCGTCGTCTTCCACCTCCCTCCTCTCTCTCTCACTTGATCGCGCACGGGAAGAAAAAGCGACGGCGAGGGGCTCACCCTGGGGCACGGCGGGGATGGCTCGGGGTCGGGGAAGGGTACTAGGGCCCGGGGCGGTGGAGGGGAGCGGTCCAGGGCGTCGGAGATGGCGCGTCGAGGCGGCGCCGAGCGGGGCGTCCGGGGCGGCGAGGTGGATGGCGGCGGTGGTCCTGTGCACAAGGAGACACGAGGAAGTGTCAGGGAGGCTCAGGGGGAGTTGGGGAATGCATCAAAGCCAGTGGGAGGGGACGAGAGAGCTCGGGCCGAGCTGCACCGTGTCGTGCCCGTGGTGGTGACCGCCGGCGTGGGCACGGCTCGGGAGCACTCCAGGGGCTTGGGCCTGTGTTTCTTTTGCTTTGGGGAGGTAGAAGGAGGTATGAGGGAGGGCAGGGCGTGAGGGTTTGCCCTCAGGGGCTTTGTAGGCTCGAGTCTAAGTGTGAGGGCTCGGGTTGGCAACGGCAATGACCAGGGTTGCTTCCTGGGGGTTTCCAATGGTGACCAAAGCCACAGGGGATGTGTCCTAGTGTTTATCCTCGTACACAAACGTGAGCAAGGGCACAGGGGCAAGGGAATGGGCAAAAGTGAGAATCCACACTATTCCAACCACTACAAGTGACATCATCACTTAGTCAACATGCCACCTCATTCTCTCCCTCCCTAGCTGACCAAAAGAGGATCCAATGCCCCTTCCAGAAGCTCCATAACATTGCTTTTCGAGTTGGCAAAGTGGCAAGGCTTGGATCAGTACACACAAGCTAAATCATCAAGTTTAAAAGTGTAATCACTGTTCTGTCAGAAAAATTCAGTTAGGCAGTTTTCTGAATTTTTCTAAGTGCTGGAATCAGCAGACAGAAATAGCAAAAGTTGGAGTTGTTTTCAGGGTTCAAAAGCTTTCCAAAATTTGTTTTCAAAACATGGACTTGTTAACCATGTTATATACTTTCAGAAACAACTTTTGGAAACAATTTTGAAATAGTTTAAGGCCGTGAAAACAATGTGGAAAAAGGTATACTTTCTGTTTTTATCTGTTTCTAAAAAACTGCCTTAATTTTATACCACAAAAACAACAAGCACAAGATAGTTTTTATTTCTCCCAAAATAAAAGTGAGCTTATGGATTTGTAGTACATATACCAAGGATTAATTAGAAGTCAAGAAATCATAAAATAACAATCTCTAGCTTGGTGAAAACAATGGTAGAAAACAGGTACTTGGCTTTATTTTCAGGAATTGTTTTCTATAGGAAAGTTAAAAGAAAACCTTCATAGATCATCTTGGAAACTTGTTTTCTTGGATCCAACAAGGTTAAAAGTTTGTTTTAAGATGCAAACAAGAATGGTCCAAGTCTTGGAAAGAAAATCCACTCAAGTATTAATAAGAAAACATTAGGGAAAAATATCAGGAATATTTTTCAGAAACATAAGGTGTTGGTTTTATAATGAAACAAAACTTGTGTTGCAAATATGATTAGGATCATAACACAAGTTATTTAAAACAATCATGTTGTTGTAAACATTACTTTGTTGGCCCTAATAGTTGACTTCTTGAGCACAGATCAAGGGTTTAAAAACTGGGATGTGACAGAGGTAAGCCTTGTGGTTCCTCAAACAGTCCTTGAAACTGATCCAACAAGTGGCCAATCTCCTCGGGTATAGGAACTTGGTCAGTACCTTCTTCTTGGTGCTGTGCATCCCCAGGATTCAATAAGATGTATCCCTCAGCACCCTGTTCCAAAAGCTTGCTGCATTCTTCAGAGGATATTATAAGTTTCTCTTTTGGAATGAGGTGATCCTGGAATGTAGCAGTTGTCCCTTCGTTGTTCAGTGTCAATTTTCTGTTGATGAAATCAAATGTTACTAGGTTGTACCTCCTGAACCTATTGACTCCCAGAATTATTTCAGATCCCTGCAATTCAAGTACTCTAAAGTCTGCAGTAAACTTATGTCCTTGTATAGTGAATGAGTGGTTTAGTAGAACTGATTGTGATGTTAGTAGCCCTCCCCCAGCTACTTGAACTTTCCTAGGTGGCGCAGCTTCTAGTGGCAGGTGGTGTTTGATGACAAATTCATGGTGAATGAATGTGTTAGTACTGCCAGTATCAGCCAGGGCAATTGCTGATACTCCTTTAAATCCCAACGGCAGGGAAATAGTAGAATCGCTAGGGTAGCCACGGTATGCTGCGGCAGTGATGCTCATGCACTGCGCTCTCTGCCCCTGTTCTTCTTGAGGAGGGGGCTCGAATGGTTGAGGCTGTACCTTGGCTCCTTGCTCTTCCATTTGTTCGACCACTTACTTTTCCTCCTCCAAGTTGCCCTGCATTTCAATCATATTGAGGGCTCTGTTCATCGTTTGGCACCTGTGGCCCAATGTCCAGTTGTTGGGGCAGTGCCAACATTTTCGAGGTTCACGAGGTCTGTCGCCAGGAGCTCTTGCTCTGTTTTCTCTATTAGGGAGTTGTCTGTGTGCTGGGGCCGCTATTGGTCTTAGTGGAAGAGCAGTTGGTTGCACACGTCTGGTGCTAGACAGGTAGGCCTTCTCGTATTGACGTGCATACCAATATGCAGACATCGGAGAGGCAGGTTGCTGGCATTGCACTGTGGGCTTAAGATTCTCCTTAAGGCCACTGACAAATCTGTCGACGAAGAAGTCATGTGGTAGGTAAGTCCTTTCCCTTTTCATTTGAGTCATCCAGGTTTCATACTGATCAATGTAATTGTTAACTGATGTAACCTGTTTCAACATCTGAAGCGGGTCCATTGTGTCACTAGTAACTGTATCTGGAAACCTCTCGAGCAAGATCTTGCAGAGTTCAGACCAACTGATTGTCTTGAGGTTCAGTCCAACACTGCTCAGCCATGTTTTTGCCTGGCCGCGGATATGCGCAATGCCCCACTTCACTTTCTGTTCTTCTGCAATACCCACCAGAGAAAATATGTCCTCGCACTCTAACATCCACGATCTTGGAGAATCACCAGTAAATGTGGGCAACTCGACATGTGGTGATCGCAAATTTGGTTCCTGGTGATGTGAGTGTAGGGGTGCTTCTGGCGGGGGAACATACATCTGCCGTGTTTGCGCTTTTTGTGTGTGTTGAGGAACAGAGGTCGCAAGCAAGAACTGATGGTGGTCTTGAGGGGGTGGGGTAGTGTGGATTTGGCATTATGGACTAGAAAATTCTAAGGGAGGTGGGTAATGGTAGGGATATGGAGCGGAAGAGTGTGGTTGTGGGTAGTACGGATTGAGTTGTTGTGGAATCTGCGAGTAAGCTGTTGGTAGTGACGAAAGGTTTGGGTAACCGTGGTTTTGATAGTATTGTGGCTGGGAATTTGGCATGGTAAATTGGGTGTAATGGTTGGATATTTGTGGGCAGGCTGTGGCGAAAATCGGCGTTGTGTGTGTGTAGATTGGTTGTGCTGTGGAATTAGCACAAACACCTTGCGTGGTATAGTGGTTGTGGTTGCTGGAGGCTTGTGGAAAGCTTGTGATGACGAGCGGAGCTGTATTGGTATAGATGGAAGGGCCTAGAAAATTTGCGCAGGCACTTTGCGAAGGAATTGGGTGAGGCAGTTGAGCAGGGCTCAGGTTTCCGAGTTGTGGTGGGAAAGGTGGCGTTTGTTTGGGGATCGGCGTGGTGGATGGTATCGGTAATTCGACGATCGGGGACAGGGAGTGGGTGGGAAGTGGTGGAGGAATAGTAAATTGTGTAACTTTGGTGGTGGGAGTTGCTAAGGGTGTGCTCGATGGCGGTTCTTGTGAAGAATGAGAGGTGTCGGGCGAAAGTTTCGCCATGAAAGCAGTGATTTTGGACATCTCACCTTGGAGTGCGTGGATGGCGTCGACAGACTCGGATTGGTGACGGTCGAGACAGCGCCCAATGCGTAGGACTTCGTGCGGCAAGCGGTCCCTGATGAGTTCTTCCACCAGAAGATCTTCTTCGTCGGAAGCATTCTCGACGGCGACCGAATTTCCTGCCTCATGATCGTCAACCACTCGCTCACGGGAGGAGGAGCGAGATCGGCGCTTTGAAGCCATCACTGGGTACAGAGCTCGTCGCGGAGGGATTTTACCACCAAAGATCGAAGCGATCTTGGCAACCTCGGAGCAGGAGAGCGTGGAGGGGAACGGGGGTGATAGGTTTGGGAAGGGATGGAGGGAGCTCAGGCACGGATCCTTCGCTCTGATACCACCGTGTCAGGACATCGGCATCCTAACATTCCGAAGAAGGGGGAGGATGTAGGAGCTCGGGGCTCAGATCTAGAACTAAGGGAAAACTAATAAATGCAGGAAGAGGAAATAACAAATAAGGGGTTTTGTATTGCTTGATCCACCCATCCTCCCCACCTACCCTTTATATCCAAAGGCAGGCTCAAGCAGTTTTACACATAGGTCCAGCAAGTTATTACAATTGAAGGAAACGTAGATAGTTGCTATGGATTGCCATCTCAACCCCCGGGTAAGACAAGGTGTACAAATAGGATCCTGACAGGTATGCTCCTAATTTTATATGTAGATAGGCTGATGGAGGGATAATAACCCGGTAGGCCAACTCCAAGGTGTAACCCGGCCCAAGGGACACGGCGCAGGATCCGGCTAAGGATAATGAAACTTCTGGAAGGCCCAAAGTTTGTAGGCCTCGTAACCTGGATTGTGGAAAGGAAAGTTAGGGTTTGTTAGCAGTGTCCGGGTAGGATTCAGGGTGCGCCTTGAAGGGCAAGTCAGGAGGGTACGGTGCTTTATAAACCGACCCCTGCGTCTAGTTTAGAGAGATCCAAGAACCCTAGCAATATTGCTTGATATCGAGCATCCAGTGTAACCCGAGAGTTGAGTTATTATATTAAGATCGGAGACTCGGCGACTTTGATTGCCGGCTACCAGATCGATTACCATCATGTTTTCCTCTGAGCTAAACCCTCTCCCAAACGCCTGTGTCGTCTTGCCCCAAGATCAGTTACCCCCGGTAACGTCTGCCGTGATTATCCCACGACAGTTGGCGCCCACCGTGGGGCCTGCGTCCAAAGGTGTTTACATCGCGGGAGAAGCTCGGAAGAACATGGAGAATCTCGTCATAGGCGAGATCTACGTCGACCACGAAGGAGAGAAGATGGTGGACGATTCCGGCTGGGGGCCAGAGTCGGATCACCTCGAATCCGGATCTGTCGTGACAATCGGCACGATCAGCGTCTTCATCGGTATGGTACGTACTTCCGGTTCGATCCCTGACAATTTTGGATCTGATTCTGTGTCAGGGGAGGCTACCTATACCCAATCAGATAGAGAATAATCAATTGGAACAACAGATCAGATAGAAGAACCCATCACGAAGGGGGAACAGCCGGAGGAGCCGGCATGGACCCCGCGCGACCAGGTCGGTGGAGAGGATGATACCGAGTCTATCAGGGATCTGCTGGAGAATCGGTATGTGGAGAATAACAGCAAAGAAGAACAGCATGAATTCACACCAAGCATCGTACGCCGAGTTGCTGTCTACACGGCTCCCGCGGCCAACCTCAATCAAGAGAACGCAACCGCGGCAGCAGTCGGGGCGGCTCAGGCATCGGCCCAGCAGCAGGGCGCGGCTAACGGAAACCCGATTCTGGCTCGGGTTGATGGAGAATCGGCATCAGTGACCAGCCGCGCAGCAGACGAGGAGTTGCACGCAAATACGTTTGGATTCCTGGGAAACCGGACACCAGGGGCGGGTCCTTCGAACCCGCGTCACCCGGCCTTATTCGATAATAATCTGATCCTAGACCCCACGGTTCTTGCTACGGTTATCACTCCAGAAAACGCAGCAGAACGTGTCAGGGATCTGGATGTGGCTCGTCGTGCGTTGGAACAGCAAAGAAGGCAAGTGGAAGTTGAGAGACAAGGGATGGTTACACGTCAGCGCGAGCTGGATGCACTGGAAACCCGGCTCCGAGAGGAAACATCTAGAGTACATCAAAGGCATCAAACTAGATTACCAGCAACGGGTCGGGCTATTAATCCGGCTGCTTTATTTATCACACCTCAGGATCAGCCGATACCCGTGGTGAACCAGGGAACCGCACCCCAACCGGCAACAGCGGGGGCACATCCGGCAAATGATCAGGCCGGGTTACCCCTACCACAGACTAGAGTCACAACCGGCAACGATCTACCACCACCGCCACCATCACGATTTCGCACACCAGCAGGTCACTACAACAATCCCATGGACAACGTGTATGCAGCAACACTCGCATTGAATCAAATCCCCGTGGGAGAGTCGCCCCATGCAGAGAAGACCCGGCAAGCAATCGATCTGTTGCACACTGCGGTGGCGCAGCAAGCCAATTATCTGGATCATAGAAGTGGGATGCACGGGACGCCATACGCCAGTCAGCAACAAGGGAATATCCAAACAAGTTCAGCACGGCGGAGGGAAGAGCAGCAGCAAATGCCGCCTCCTCCCCGCGTTCAGGCAGTATCAGCAGCACAGGCTATTGTGGATAGTTCCAGGGCTCGGAGGGCCGGGGCCGGGTCTGCGGCGCATGGACTACCTGCAGCGCCACACCCAGCTGCGCCCCCTGCTGGATCACACGTCTCTCGAGCAAGGCCGGTCTCGACCATTCTTGCAGGACCCAAGTGTCTCTCGGACAATATCAGAGCCGAACCTTACCTGGAAAAATTCAAAGAGCCAGGAAAAGTAGTGAATTACGAACCAACTATGGATCCAGAAACATGGCTAAGCAGTTATGAGATGGCAATGTCGATTCGCAATGCATCCGAGAATCTCCAAGCCAAGTTCATGTACTTGATGATGTCAGAAGGAGCAGCAAAGTTATGGTTCACCAATCTGCCAGAAAGATCGATCAAGTCCTGGGAGGAATTGAAGACCGCGTTTGTTAAGCACTTTCATGGGACGTGCAGAAAATTGTTCACTATTGATGATCTAGAACGATGCGTCCAGAAGAAGGGAGAATCGGCGCGCAGTTGGGTGCGCCGGGTTATGGAGATACTTCACTCGTCCACAGATATTCAGCCCAAGGATGCACTACAAGCTATGGCAAAAACATGCAAGTATATACCTTTAGTGCAAAAGTTAACTCGCATGAAATCCAGTCGGAATGCGTCGGAGGTTACAATGGGAGAATTGATGGATGCGTGCAACAAACACGCTGCAACAGATACTACAGAGGAGGAAGTTGATGAAAAGAAGGCAAAAGCAAACACAAGTAATAGCGGAAGAACCGGCAACGGATCAGCACCGGGTAATAACGGAAATAGCCAGAACAAGCGCCCGTTTGAAGGAGGCTCCGAGTTTGTCGCCAACACAGAGGCCGGGTCTTCGAGACCCAGATCTGAAGGGAATTTTAACACTGGAAATCACAAAGGAGGACACTATCAAGGGCCTCCGAGGCCAGGTAACAGTTGGGACATCTTTAGAATGGCATGCCCAAAGCACAGCAGGAACGGCAAGCCGGCTAATCACTCCTTGGAGCAATGCGCCGACTTACAAAGGTGGAAGAACGAGGAAGTGAACAGAGCCATGCGAGGTGCGGGTCGGGGAGGAGGACCGGGTCAGGGTGGAAACCCGGGCAACGGCCCACCCCCAGCCGGTAACCCGGCAGCCGGAAATCAGGGAAACAATCAAGGGGGAGCTGGAGGTTTCCAGGCCAACCCCAAATAGTTGGGTCAATATCACGTGCATACTACAGGAGGTTCCAACAAGAATAAAAAGATACTGAAGCAAGCGGTCAACTCAATCTCTTCGGCTATCCCGAGATATTTGAGGTGGTCAGAACAAGATATAACATGGAGCAGAAGAGATCACCCGGAAAGAGTAGAACACCCGGGAGTCTTAGCATTGGTAGTTGCACCACAGGTCAATGGGTACGAGCTGAAGAAGGTCCTGATGGATGGAGGAAGCAGCATCAATATCCTGTAGTGGGAAACCTTTCTACGCATGGGTCTCAAGGAATCTCAGCTCCAAAAAAGTACGACAGTTTTCCATGGCATAGTACCGGGTCACTCAGCATGCCCCGAGGGAAAAATCGCATTGGAAGTAGATTTTGGGGAATCAAAGGACAATTATCGAGTTGAGTGGCTTACTTTCGAGGTGGTTAAGTTGCCCAGTCCGTATCACGCGCTGTTTGGAAGGCCGGCTTATGCTAAATTCATGGCGAGGCCATGTTATGTGTATCTGCAATTAAAAATTCCGGGTCCTAAGCAGACCATTACCATACATGGAAATCGAGATATAGCAGCTGAATGAGATGAAGGAGACGCGGCAATGGCCGAGCAAGCCTGTAGAAAAGAGGAACTCAAACATTACCGGTCTCAAGCAGACCCGGAGGACAGGACCACCTCAAAAAGGCCGAGCACTGAAGGAGAAAAAGCAAGACCCAGGTCCGAGAAAGATGCTAAGATGGTGGCTTTCATCAAGAACGATTCCTCTAAACAATCTGGCATAGGAGAAGAAACCACACCACCGTTCACGGCTAGCCGCGTTATGGGAACACCTCACCCGGATTGGCTAGCAAACCCGGTACTCATCATGAGAAAGTCCAACAAATGGAGAGTGTGCATCGGTCGCGTCAGCCCAGGACCGACTCCCAAGGAGAACTAAACAGTGTAACGGGCAGCGGGTTTCAGACGCGCTCTTTTCCTACCCAGGGTACCTAAGGGGACTGGAAGGTTTTTAATGAGGCGGCCTGCTGACCAATTTTTTTTCGTATCAGTAAAAGAGATGGTTATCAAGTCTTATTATGATCTTTGCTTCGATCAACAGTAAGTAGTATTCACTGCTATCAGTACATCAGTATCATCAAGTATGTTGCATATATATAGGTCTTGGGGGCTGGTTGCTTGAATAGCACAGTCACAAACCCAAAAGGCCCGGCCTTGATGCCTATGAGTTATAAGGGCTGACTACTCGCAAGACGAGTACAGCTGCAATCTTATAACCGGACAAAGGAGCCAAATTTTCTTGACTATTCTTACTTAAGCTCGATGTGACTCGCACTAAAGTGGCATGATCTGTTCGCTTACGATTACAATCAGCCGTGCAGCCCAATGGGACTTGCCTGACCCTGTTTTTCGTATAGATGTAACAACATGGTATCCACGCGAAAACCGGCTTACAGTACAAGATAGTCAAAAGGGTCATCTAAACCACAAGTTTATGCAGAGTACAAGGCTAATGCCCGGAAACTCAACGACTATCAAGCATAACTTCAGTACCTACACGGAATGGCTATAGGTTTTCGGCTCGGTAAAAAACAATTTGTTCTCTGAGAAAGGCCACACCCCCCTAACTCGGACTTTGGGCCATGGGGACTGGGGACTTCGAAACAGAAACAAACTGCTTGGCTATCGAAGCTCGAAAGACCCTAGCATCCGAGTCTTGGGGACTTAAAGAAAAGTCCACCTATCAAAACCCGTGATACTCGGAAAACCGAGTCTCACAAAGGGAGCCAAAAAGAGAGTCGGGTATCGAGAATAAGTTCAAGAATAGACAAGTGTCACGATTATCAAAAGGCCAGGAAAGGCGCAAAGTATATCACGGACTAAAAGTACGTTACAAATTACGATACCAATATCAGGGGTGCACAGGCGCACCATCAAAAGTATACTAGTTTTGAATACAAAGTATCATGTGATCGAGGTACTATGATGGCATTGCCCTATTCGGCCTCCTGAGTACGGTCTTCCGGGTCTTGGTCCTGGGCTTGCTTCTTAGCTTTCCCGGCAGCATTACCTGGACTCCCGGCATCAGGGCGGACAGGCGGAGGGATAGCTGGTGTAGAGGCAGATGGCCCTGATCCTAACTCGGCCTCTCTCTTAGCAGTTTCTTCTTTCTTCCTGGCCAAATCAGCCGCCCATTTTTCCAAAATATCAAAGGGAGGGGGTGCCTCCTCCAGTATGGTTTTGCCTTCAGCATCGTATGAGCTCATAATCGTGCCCAGATCTATCTTATCGGCCAAAGCGGTTGCCGAGTGGCGGACCGCAGATTGTATGGCCTTGAAGTATTTGGGTACAAACCTGGAGCCATCAGCTTTATATTCCGGAAACCCGGAAGTTACCTTTTTCGGGTCAAGCTTCGGAAAATAAGCTTTAGCCAGCGTAAAGGCTCGGGTCATGCCAACCCGGCAGGCTGAGCGTTTCCATATCTCGATCCAGCCAGGCACTGTGGAGCAGGCTTGAATAAGGTTTTCCTCACCCGGGTATACCTCGGTAGGCCACTTCACGGCATCCAATATAAACTTTGTACCGGCAAAGAAGGTCCGGAGTACAGTCTTCAATGTTTTAGCCTTGGCAACATCATCTTCTTCTGGGGTCGCAAGGTTAGCACCTGCAGTTAAAAAAAGAGAAGAACACATCAGTAATCCCGAGTATCATATGATAAAGTAAAGGCATGAAGTCAATCAGTAGCAAAAACTCACTAAGCAGGATACGATAAGTATCGGCAATCTGGTCCGATAGTTTCTTCAGCGCGGCTTGGGCAGTACGACACTTCTTTTTGTATTTGGAAACGTCTTTCTTCAAGGTTTCCACGTTAGCTTCAAGGGCCTCTCGTCGTTTTACCTCGGCAAGCAGGAGTCGTTCGGTCTTGAGTAAAATCTCATCGGACCGGGTCACTTCCGCCTGTAAGGAACAGAGAACAAAAGTGTCAGTCGGGCATCATAGCAAGTTGAATGTTGCGCAAAGTACCAAGCACAACTTTAACAAGCTATGCTCGGAACTTGGGGACTAGGAGTATACTAAAGAGATATCAAGTGTTGTTACCTGATGAGCTGCGGCCATGCACTCTAGGATACTGCGCTCTGAGGCCTTCATGGTGAGGACATCGTTCATCAGCTGATCAAAGTTATCGTTACCCGAGTTAGAAGACCCGGGGTCGTGGAAATTTGGAGAAGAAGTTTTCTTCTTAGCGGGAGACGGCACCCGGGTCATCCGAATGTCGGAGTCTGCTCCTCCTCCTCCCGCGCCTAAAGTCGCAGCTTTTTCCCTCTCGCTTGCGTGCGAGGCTATCGGATACCCGGCTTCTTGCCTGGCCGGGTCTGTTGGTGATGCTTGTTCTTCGTCGCCAGCTGTGGCGAACGCATCGTCAATCGGCCTCTCTTTACCCGGGACATCGGTTTCCATGTCTTCCTGGTCACTAGCAATGGCCATGGCCCTATAGAAAGTATGAGGGAGTAGTTAGCGTATAATCGTGAAAACGCGATGGAAGTGTGGTATAACATCAGGAAAAGAACTTTACCCGGGATTCACCGCAAGGTCCGCAGGGAATTCGCTGCTGGACCCGGATGAAACTGAAAGATACCAAACAAGACATGAGATTACCCTGTGAAGGAATAGTTCGGAAGGATTTCTATGTTTAAAGAGGGGTATGGTTAATACCAGCGTGCTGAGCCGGAGATGACGGAATACCCGGGTTAAGGGGATTATTACCCGGATAATTACGTGTCGCCCTGCGCTTGGTCATAGGCGACTCCTTCAGATACGGCCAAAAGGGTAATGCCAGGGTTAGCTCATGCATGTTATCACAGGAATGCGAGTTGGACGCAAGGAAATCGTATAGAACCTTGAAGACGATCCCTTGAGTTTTTCTCTTAGATCCGACTTTGACTGTCGGTTCTGCTTCGTCCTCATCGCTGGCGGACTCCACCTTGCCGTCAGCCTCCTCTTCCTCGTCCCTGTCTTCTTGTTCTGGAAGTTACCAAAGTTACAGTTGGAAAATGAAGAACAGGATACGACGAACTCAAAGGAACTAAGTAAGATTTAGAACGTACCTTCATCCGAGTTTACGACGTCCTCTTTCTTCTCCGGGTCTCCGGAGTTAGGAGGAGTATCAATCTTCCAGAAATCATCATCGGCCTAAAGTGAAGACATCAGGATAAGTGTTATTAGCTGCATCAAGTGGAAAGAATGAAGTTGAAATCGTGAAAGCTAGGTCTTTACGGCGGGGGCCGGGTTCTCGAGGGTGAAGGGCTCTAATCCGGCTATATTCCGGATTACCTCCAGCTTTTCTGTCAGAAAGCCTTTGATAGTTTTATTGGTATCACCAGGCGCGAAACTGTTGGTGGAGTACCGGATCGGGTCCGTGGTTTGCCCCGAGTATTCACACATTAATTTTGTGCGGATGGAGTAGGGCTGGATACGGAAATCGACCCAAGTTTTCACCAGGTTAAGCCCGATGAGACCTTGAGCTGAAAGAATGGAGATTTTAGCCAATAAAGGCAGGATTGCTTCCCTGTCCGAGTCAGGGGCAAAGGCACTAAACGTCTCGGAGATATCAAGCAGGCCTTCCGAATAACCCGGCAACTTCTTCTCGCCGGGTGGGGAGGTGTCCCGACAGTAAAAATACGAAAGTTGCCAGTGCTTGACGTGGGAGTTGAGGGTGAGAGGAGGCATTAGAGAATTCTTGCGGCGTTGGATAGAAACCCCGCCGCAAGCAAGAAGTGCACCGTCACCTCTTTCGCGGCACGGTTTGCACTGGAAAAGTTCAACGAAAAGAGCCAAGCTTGGCGGAGTGCACAAGTAAGACTCGGAGAGAACGATAAAGTGAGAGATATTTAACATAGAGTTAGGCCCTATGTCAAATATGCGAAGGCCATAGTTGCTCAGAACATCGCGGAAAAAAGGGTGACCCGGAGGACAGAAGCCCCGGGTCACGTGTTCCACAAAGCATATTACCTCGTTTTCTGCTGGAGTAGGCCGAGTCTCGTTACCCGGCACCCTCCAGTGGATGTTTTCTTGAGGGGGAAGGACCCCTAACTCGACCAATTCTTCCAACTTGGCCTTGGTAACCGAAGATCGCGCCCAGTTGGCGGATATGGAGTTTGTAGTCTTGACCTTGGTCAGCTGCTTCCCCTACTTCTTGGGCTCCATGGGGTTAACCTGTAAAGCATCAAGTAGAAGAGTATGAGGAATGAGACTCGGAAGCTGTCAGTAGGTCGAGTACTGATAAGCGGTATCAAGACAACATGGAAGCTGAATTTTATCCGGGTATCATTCTGCGGAGCGAGGTATAAACTATCCGAGTATCATGCATTGTTATAAAAGCTATGGAGGTTCATGTATTGATAAGCATCTGGGGATGATGGATGGTTACCCGTGTATCTATTGCGAGCAAAAGAACCGGAAAAGGAAGATTTTCCGGCTGATAGAAACAAGGGCGGAAAATTTGGACGGCCCGAGCCCGGATTGGGAATTCCATTTCTAGATTTGTGGCGAAATTAATGATTACAGGTAGTAGGAGAGTGAACTAAAGTCTATATCTTATCTATTGGGCGAGCTAGAACGAATACTAGCAACCTAATTCGGCGTGGCCGAGAAATCATTGGCGGGTCGATTTAGATCTAATCTGAGGTGAAATCAAGAAATTGCAAGGGCAGATTAAATGGATGCAAGAGACTTACTGGAGGAGATCTGAGTGAAGCTTTGCGGAGGCAAATGGCGCAAGCCTGGTGTCCCTTCGCGATACCTGGCGGGCAGGTCGGAGGCCTGGCGGCGGATCTCGGCAGTGGGGCGGAGCGCGCTGTGGCGGAGCGCAGCCGACGACAGATGGGCTCCGGTGATGCGCGTGAGGTTTCCTTAATGGCGCTCTGTGGGCTTGCGCACGGAGGAAGGAAGGAAGAGAAATGGGGGAAAGTGAGCCGTTGGGGTTAGGGTTATCCCTAAGGGTCTATTTATAATGGCTCGGGTGGAAAAACTCAGTCCAACGGGCGGGACCCGGAAATTACGGGGTAACAGCTACCTGTTCGAAGTTTGCGAGATATGCTTCAAACACTGAGCAAGAGATCCTCTCCGGGGTATCAGGATCAACTATCGAGCAAAGTATGGAGTTTTGGCGTTTTATCAAAGCTTAAACCGGGAAAGTTAAGCAAAGTATCTGGAGGGAAAGCCGGGTTACTGTATGGCTGCCATGGAGTTAAGCCTAGCTACACAACAAAGCACTTTAACCCGGCCTCCCTACACTTGTGCGTTTGATATTTTTGCAGGGAATAGCCAGTGCTTCAGGGAAGAATCCGTGAAGCCCAAGCTATTCTGGGGACTACTGCTGGAGGGATAATAACCCGGTAGGCCAACTCCAAGGTGTAACCCGGCCCAAGGGACACGGCGCAGGATCCGGCTAAGGATAATGAAACTTCTGGAAGGCCCAAAGTTTGTAGGTCTCGTAACCTGGATTGTGGAAAGGAAAGTTAGGGTTTGTAAGCAGTGTTCGGGTAGGATTCAGGGTGCGCCTTGAAGGGCAAGTCAGGAGGGTACGGTGCTTTATAAACCGACCCCTACGTCTAGTTTAGAGAGATCCAAGAACCCTAACAATATTGCTTGATATCGAGCATCCAGTGTAACCCGAGAGTTGAGTTATTATATTAAGATCGGAGACTCGGCGACTTTGATTGACGGCTACCAGATCGATTACCATCATGTTTTCCTCTGAGCTAAACCCTCTCCCAAATGCCTGTGTCGTCTTGCCCCAAGATCAGTTACCCCCGGTAACGTCTGCCGTGATTATCCCACGACATAGGCCGTGGCTACGGTTCTCAAAGATATGGAGTAGAATCACTACGAAATTGGCAATGAAAACGGATCAGAAAACCTAATGAAACCCACCGCAGGAATTTTCTGTCACCGGCAGGAAAACCCGCAGATTCCGTGCCGCGGTAGCGCGGATAAGCAGCAAACTATGGGCACAGCAGTGCGCGCACGGTAGTTTAGTGCGTTATAGAGAACCCACGTGGCAGCGGTAGGAACACACGGCAGGGGCAGGCGTGCGCTGCAGAGAAACGCGCCGGAATTGTGCCGCGGTAATAGCAGGGCCACGAGCGTGCGGTTGCGCTCTTATGCACAGCTGAAACCCACTCCAAGTAGGGTAAGGAGCACGGCAGGGACACGGATCCGCGGCAGCAAGGAACCAACAGACGCAGCCATTTGGCCCAAATCCGTGCCGTGGCAGAAAGCGCAGCCAACTCGAATAGAACAAGGAAAACACAGCTCGGATTGGATCTTTTTGTGGGATTTTTTCCGGTGGACTCTATGAAGAACACGACGAACACAAGAACCCTAACCCTAACTCGAAACTAAAAGACTCAAACGGAAAAATGAAGGTACGCAAAATCGACAAGAACAACAACTAGAAGAAGCAATTGGTGTTGATCTAGGGCTATGGCAATGATCTAAACTATTTTTGTGTGGCAATTTTATGGATAGGAATAAAAACACTCGAATCTAAGGAGAAAATAACAGCTCAACAAGTAAACCTGTAAATATGATACCAAGATGATAAGGGGTGGCCCAATCTTCTCGATGAACTCACATATATGATAACTTGTGTCTTGCTGAAAACTCTCCTGGCTGATCCCTGATGCCAATGCAACAGTTTGCAACCCTATGGATATTCTCAACTCCACACACTTGCACAAGTAGCCACCGACTACAAGTGGTCTTGTACCGTCTTATTCCCAATGGAGAAACAAGTAAGACAAAAATTTTGCAGTATAACTTCCAGATGAATGCTTACAAGCGATTTCAATCTAGAGGTCTAGGGTTTTTGTTTTAACGTAGTCTCATTGTTCTAATCTCGGATCCTGGGTATATATGAGGGGGTATGGTGCAGGCAAGTTAAGCGGGTCCGCCCCAACCAGCCCTAATGCGCCCTAACCTATCCCAGTTGGTTTGGTGCAACCAACACCTTAGGGCATCTCCAGCCGTCCCCCCAACGCCCCCCAGGACCACTTTATGTGTCCAAAAGCGTCGTTTTAGCGCCGAATTCTACCAGTCAGCCCCCCAGGAGCCCAAATAGCGTCGTTTTAGCGCCAGCGCACCCAAGCCGAACCCAAGGGGCTGGGTTTGGCCTGGGGGGGCAAAATGCGCCGTTTTGCATGCAAAAGGAATCTTTCTCCTACTTTTTCCACACTTTGCATGCATAGATGCCTCTCTCTCCTACTTTTGCCCCACTTTGCATGCAAAAGCCCCCCATTTTCGCTGCTTGGGTGGGCAACGGCTGGTAAATGACCTCGCCCAAGTTTTGATTTTGCGCCGTTTTGCGCCGTTTTCGCTACTTTTTGTGATTTTTGTGCTGGGGGGGTTAACAGGGCTGGAGATGCCCTTACAAACTGAACCCAACATGGGTTCAGCCCATTGCACTCGCAAGTCCGTAATAAACACATATGTGGAAAATGAATTAATCACTATGGAGTGCTTCCACTTCATCCTCCTATGCACTGGAATATTTCCCCATGTTCTTGTCATTGTTTTCCAGGTGCTCCAGCTTGTTTTCCAGCATGACAAGTTTGTTTTCCAGCAGGTACTTGTTCTTTTCCAACATTCCTTGAGGTCCTCCTCCATCCATGTTTGTTTTATCAATAACCCTGCTAATACATAATGCATAAGCTTAGGTAGTATAACATTCTTATAAACACAAACAATATTTATTACTAGGCAAGAATTCACCTTAACAAAAGTGAGGCTCAATATTTCCTTCCAACTCAAGCATGTATAATCCTCATTGACCTCTATTCTATCCCTATTATCCTCCCTTTCTTCAAGACAAGACGTCTTCGGCTTGTGGTAAGATGAAAGTGGAAGAAACAAAAGAACAAAGTGTATGCACAATACATGTACCTATAATGGTGTGCATTCATTTTGTGGACATGATATAAATTCCCATATGATATTAAGAAACAAAAATTGCATATAATTATCACATATTTGTCACATGAAAACCAAAAAACATCGCATCAAATAGCAATCACAATTGCAAATATAAGTGAAGCTCAGAAAATTATGATCATAAGGAGAAACATCTATGTATAAATTCTTATTGTTTAATATCAACCCAAGTGTTCTCATAGAAAATCTATCATCAAAATTTGTGGTAGTAGTGCACTCAATTTTCTTATCATGCTTAGTATAATCATCATGTAAATTGCAACTCTTTTTGCAAATATAACTGAAGTATAAATCAGTAGCATGTGTACTTATCAAGTTTTGTTGTAAACCAAACATATGTGTAGAATCAAGCTTAGATTTAGCAAATTGTACAAAATCCAACGAGGTAACACAATGTTCAATTCAGCAATTTCATCACAAGTAATACATCTGTGATCCACCATAAAAAAATTATTCATGTTATAGTCACCAACCAAACTAAAAGTGAAGCAAGTAGCATAGGTGCTAGAATTGATATATGAAATTTCAGCAATCCTATTCTTAGCACATTGCACAACAACTAGTTCATGTAACAGGATGGAATACACAATATGAATAGGTGGTATTTTAGCAAGCACTTCTTTATGTGTAATCAAAACCACATGCTCAAAATTCAAAATATTCAAACTATCACATGATGGAGAACTATATGTGGTTATCAACTCAGAAGAATTAACTAGCACATTAGTAGACTCACAAAAAGTTGCGCTTGTAAGTGGTAGCTCCAAATCAGTACCAATGTCAATGACATCCTCATCAAATATAGTAGGCACTGATTCATCTCTCTCAAGCAGTGATGCAGATTGTACTAGTGATGGCTCCCTTTCTTCAAGAGTGACCTGCATATCACAAGAAATAATACTAGGCACAATTGTATGCTCGTCCAATGGATGTGATGGTGGTGGTGGTGCAGGTTGTACTATATGCTCCCTTTCTTCAAAATCAACCTGCACATCACAAGAAACAACACTAGGCGTAGACATAGTAACATTAGTAGAAACAGCCTCATAGGTCTTCTCAACCTCGACAAATCCCATAACTAATGGTTGATGTCTAATTCTTTTAAATTTTGGAAGCGAGGCATGTATTATCCAATCTCTCTTATGGTTCCAAAAGAATTTTAAATCAGGATAATGGCTATCAATATTAACCTTATAGATATTGCACCAATTTTCACTCAGCAAAAGGTGACAGCAAGTAAATGCTCTAGGAAGCACATTACAAAAAATTCGCACTGTATGACCATGAATGGTTAACGGAATCATGGTAGCATGAGTAATGTGAAGTGTAGCATCATTAGTATTTAACATAAATGAACTGCGAGTTGCGTAAGATGTCAACTCTAATGCTTCAACAACCTCAAGACTAACAAAATAAAAACGTGTACCCTTATCTAGGGTAATAGCAACAATGCTACCTTTGATGTCTGCTGTGAAGTGAAACAAATTTGCTGCAGGTATTCCACTAGAATCCTCCTCCCAGAAAGTATCACTGCACATAGAATAACTACAAAACTCCATTGATTAACTTGTTAGTAACAAAATAACAATGGGTTGTGGTGTTCTCTCACAACTCACTCAAAACTAGCAAGACAATTGAGTAACTTACCGTTCCAAAGTGAATAGCAATACTTACCAACAAGTAGTGGCAACTAGTGTACTTTGATGTGAAGAAGAGAATACCCGGGGTTTTAGCTATCACAAGAAAAAAAGGTATATGGTGGGGCTTGGTATGGATACCTAACAACACCAAAATAACAACTCCTATTTGATATCCAATGTGATATAAAAAGCACAGGAAACACACACGTGGAGAATAATGTGGCAAGAAACTATATGTATGGAATTGTTGCAATGCACTCGAAAGACACTAGCTACACCTCTTATAAACAGGCACAAGATTGCTCAAGAACTAGTGCAAAACAACATGTAAACAGCTCCAAACTTGTGGCTATTGATCAACAATTTTCAGGCCTCTTTTTCTCTCTTATTTTTCTGTTTTTTCTCTCTGATTTTTCCACTCTTTTGGGCCAAATTATGCAATATATACGGACTGTACGGACACTAAATATATTGTTTTCTCTTTTTGGCCACAATATGTCGCACTACAGAGCAAAAAATTTCAGAAAAACAGCACGATGAAACAATCAATTGAGCAGCCTGTGAGCACAAAATTGAGCTAGTCTTATGTGGGTATGCTCCTAATTTTATATGTAGATAGGCCGTGGCTATGGTTCTCAAAGATATGGAGTGGAATCACTACGAAATTGGCAATGAAAACGGATCAGAAAACCTACTAGAAACCCATGGCAGGAATTTTCTGTCGCCGGTAGGAAAACCCGCAGATTCTGTGCCGCGGCAGCGCGGATCAGCAGCGAACTACGGGCACAGCAGTGTGCGCGCGGTAGTTTTGCGCGTAATAGAGAACACACGTGGCAGCGGTAGGAATACACAGCAGGGGCAGGCGCGCGCGGCAGAGAAACGCGCCGAAATTGTGCCGCGGCAGCGCGCGGTAACAGCAGGGCCACGAGCGTGCGGTTGCGCTCTTATGCGCGGGTGAAACCCACTCCGAGTAGGGTAAGGAACACGGTAGGGACACGGATCCGCAGCAGCAAGGAACCAACAGACGCAGCCATTTGGCCCAAATCCGTGTCGTGGCAGAAAGCGAAACCAACTCGAATAGAACAAGGAAAACACAGCTCGGATTGGATCTTTTTGTGGGATTTTTTTCTGGTGGACTCTATGAAGAACATGACGAACACAAGAACCCTAACCCTAACTCGAAACTAAAAGACTTAAACGGAAAAAATGAAGGTACGCAAAATCGACAAGAACAACAACTAGAAGAAGCAATTGGTGTTGATCTCGGGCTATGGCAATGATCTAAACTATTTTTGTGTGACAATTTTCTGGATAGATATAAAAACACTCGAATCTAAGGGGAAAATAACAGCTCACCAAGTAAACATGTAAATATGATAACAAGATGATAAGGGGTGGCCCAATCTTCTCGATGAACTCACATATATGATAACTTGTGTCTCACTGAAAACTCTCCTGCCTGATCCCTGATACCAATGCAATAGTTTGCAACCCTATGGATATTCTCAACTCCACACACTTCCACAAGTAGCCACCGACTACAAGTGGACCTGTACCGTCTTATTCCCAATGGAACAACAGGTAACACGAAAATTTTGCAGTATAACTTCCAGATGAATGCTTACAAGCGATTTCAATCTAGAGGTCTAGGGTTTTTGTTTTAACATAGTCTCATTGTTCTAATCTTGGATCCTAGGTATATATGAGGGGGTATGGTGTGGCCAAGAGAAGGGGGTGCGCCCCAACCATCCCTAATGCGCCCTAACCTATCCCAGTTGGTTTGGTGCAACCAACACCTTACAAATCGAACCCAACATGGGTTCAGCCCATTGCACTCGCAGGTCCCTAATAAACACATAAGTGGAAATTGAATTAATCACTATGGAGTGCTTCCACTTCATCATCCTATGCACTGGAATATTTCCCCATGTTCTTGTCTTTGTTTTCCAGGTGCTCCAGCTTGTTTTCCAGCATGACAAGTTTGTTTTCCAGCAGGTACTTGTTGTTTTCCAGCATGCCTTGAGGTCCTCCTCCATCCATGTTTGTGTTATCAATAACCCTGCTAATACATAATGCATAGGCTTAGGTAGTATAACATTCTTATAAACACAAACAATATTTATTATTAGGAAAGAATTCACCTTATAATGAACAACAGTGAGGCACAATATTTCCTTCCAACTCAAGCATGAATAATCCTCATGGACCTCTATTATATCCCTATTCTCCTCCCTTTCTTCAAGACAAGACTTCCTTGGCTTGTGGTAAGCTGAAAGTGGAAGAAACAAAAGAACAACGTGTATTCACAATACATGTATCTATAATGGTGTGCATTCATTTTGTGGACATGATATAAATTCCCATATGACATTAAGCAACGAAAATTGCATATAATTATCACATATTTGTCAAATGAAAACAAAAAGCATATCATCAAATAGCAATCACAATTGCAAATATAAGTAAAGCTCGGAAAATTATGATCATAAAGAGAAACATCTATGTATAAATTCTTATTGTTTAATATCAACCCAAGTGTTCTCACAGAAAATCTATCATCAAAATTGGTGGTAGTAGTGCACTCAATTTTCTTATCATGCTTGGTATAATCATCATGTAAATTTCAACTCATTTTGCAAATATAAGTGATGAATAAATCAGTAGCATATGTACTTATCAAGTTTTGTTGTAACCCAAACATATGTGTAGAATCATGCTTAGAATTAGAAAATTGTACAAAATTCAAACGAGGTAACAAAATGTTCAATTCAGCAATTTCATCACAAGTAATACATATGTGATCCACCATAAAAATTTCATTCATGTTATAGTCACCAAAAAAATTAAAAGTGAAGCAAGTAGCACAGGTGCTACAATCTATATATGAAATTTCAGCAATCCTATTCATAGCACATTGCACATCGATTGGTTCATGTAACAGGATGGAAT
This sequence comes from Alopecurus myosuroides, assembly GCA_028641055.1. Lineage (NCBI taxonomy): Eukaryota > Viridiplantae > Streptophyta > Magnoliopsida > Poales > Poaceae > Alopecurus > Alopecurus myosuroides. The sequence continues at coordinate 368,319,299 of CM054057.1, read as the reverse complement.
ACACAATATTAATAGGTGGTATTTTAGCAAGCACTTCTTTATGTGTAATAAAAACCACATGCTCAAAATTCAAAATATTCAAACTATCACATGATGGAGAACTATATGTGGTTATTAACTCAGAAGAATTAACTAGCACATTAGTAGACTCACAAAAAGTTTCACTTGTAAGTGGTAGCTCCAAATCAGCACCAATATCAATGACATCCTCCTCAGATATAGTAGGCACTGATTCATCTGTCTCAAGCAGTGATGCAGGTTGTACTAGTGATGGCTCCCTTTCTTCAAGAGTGACCTACATATGACAAGAAATAATACTGGGCACAATGGTATGCTCCTCCAATGGATGTGATGGCGGTGGTGGTGCAAGTTGTACTATAGGCTCCCTTTCTTCAAAAGCAACCTGCACATCACAAGAAACAACAGTAGGAGTAGACATAGTTACATTAGTAGAAACATCCTCACAGGTCTTCTCAACCTCGACAAATCCCATAACTAATGGTTGATGTCTAATTCTTTTAAATTGTGGAAGCCAAGCATGTATTATCCAATCTCTCTTATGGTTCCAAAATAGTTGTAAATCAGGATAATGGCTATCAATATTAACCTTATAGATATTGCACCAATTTTCACTCAACAAAAGGTGACAACAAGTAAATGCTCTAGGAAGCACATTACAAAAAATTCGCACTGTATGACCATGAATGGTTAACCGAATCATGGTAGCATGAGTAATGTGAAGTGTAGCATCATTAGTATTTAACATAAATGAACTGCGAGTTGCGTAAGATGTCAACTTTAATGCTTCAACAACCTCAATACTAACAAAATTAAAACGTGTACCCTTATCAAGGGTAATAGCAACAATGCTACCTTTGATGTCTGCTGTGAAGTGGAACAAAATTACTGCAGGTATTCCACTAGAATCCTCCTCCCAGAAAGTATCACTGCTCATAGAATAACTACGAAACTCCATTGATTAACTTGTTAGTAACAAAATAACAATGGGTTGTGGTGTTCTCTCACAACTCACTCAAAACTAGCAAGACAATTGAGTAACTTACCGTTCCAAAGTGAATAGCAATACTTACCAACAAGTAGTGGCAACTAGTGTACTTTGATGTGAAGAAGAGAATACCCGGGGTTTTAGCTATCACAAGACAAACAAGGTATATGGTGGGGCTTGGTATGGATACCTAACAACACCAAAATAACAACTCCTATTTGCGGTCCAATGTGATATAAATAGCACCGAAAACACACACGTGGAGAGTAATGTGGCAAGCAACTATATGTATGGAATTGTTGCAATGCACTCGAAAGATACTAGCTACAACTCTTATAAACAGGCACAAGATTGCTCAAGAACTAGTGCAGAACAGCATGTAAACATCTCCAAACTTGTGGCTATTGATCAACAATTTTCAGGCCTCTTTTTCTCTCTTATTTTTTCGTTTTTTCTCTCTGATTTTTTTACTATTTTGGGCCAAATTATGCAATCTGTACGGACTGTACGAACACTAAACCTATTTTTTTATCTTTTTGGCCACAATATGTCGCACCGCGGAGCAAAATTTTCCAGAAAAATAGCACGATGAAACAATCAATTGAGCAGCCTGTGAGCAAAAAATTGAGCTAGTCTTATGTGGGCATGCTCCTAATTTTATATGTAGATAGGCCGTGGCTATGGTTCTCAAAGATATGGAGTGGAATCACTACGAAACTGGCAATGAAAACGGATCAGAAAACCTACTAGAAACCCACGGCAGGAATTTTCTGTCGCCGGCAGGAAAACCCGCAGATTTCATGCCGCGGCAGCGCAGATCAGCAGCAAACTATGGGCGCAGCAGTACGCGCGCGGTAGTTTTGCACGTTATAGCGAACACACGTGGCAGCGGTAGGAACACACAGCAGGGGCAGGCCCGCGCGGCAAAGAAACACACCGAAATTGTGCCGCGGCAGCGTGCGGTAACAACAGGGCCACGAGCGTGCGTTTGCGCTCTTATGCGCGGGTGAAACCCACTCCGAGTAGGGTAAGGAGCACGGCAGGGACACGGATCCACGACATCAAGGAACCAACTGCGGCAGCGACTTGGCCCAAATCCGTGCCGTGGCAGAAACCGAAACCAACTCGAATAGAACAAGGAAAACACAGCTCGGATTGGATCTTTTTGTGGGATTTTTTTCTGGTGGACTCTATGAAGAACATGACGAACACAAGAACCCTAACCCTAACTCGAAACTAAAAGACTTAAACGGAAAAAATGAAGGTACGCAAAATCGACAAGAACAACAACTAGAAGAAGCAATTGGTGTTGATCTCGGGCTATGGCAATGATCTAAACTATTTTTGTGTGACAATTTTCTGGATAGATATAAAAACACTCGAATCTAAGGGGAAAATAACAGCTCACCAAGTAAACATGTAAATATGATAACAAGATGATAAGGGGTGGCCCAATCTTCTCGATGAACTCACATATATGATAACTTGTGTCTCACTGAAAACTCTCCTGGCTGATCCCTGGTGCCAGTGCAACAGTTTGCAACCCTATGGATATTCTCAACTCCGCACACTCTCACAAGTAGCCACCGACTACAGTATAACTTCCATATGAATGCTTACAAGCGATTTCAATCTAGAGGTCTAGGTTTTATGTTTTAACGTAGTCGCATTGTTCTAATCTCGGATCCTAGCTATATGAGGTGTATGGTGCGGCCAAGAGAAGGGGGTGCGCCCCAACCAGCCCTAATGTGCCCTAACCTATCCCCAATCGGTTTGATGCAACCAACACCTTACAAACCAAACCCAACATGGGTTCATCCTATTGGACTTGCAGGTCCCAAATACATAAGTGGACAATGAATTAATCACTATGGAGTGCTTCCATTCATCCTCATACGCACTGGAATATTTCACCATGTTCTTGTCTTCGTTTTCCACCTTGTTTTCCAAGTGCTCCAGCTTGTGTTCCAGCATGAAGTTTGTTTTCCAGCAGGTACTTTTATTTTCCAGCATGCCTTGAGGTCCTTCTCCATCCATATTTGTGTTATCGGTAACCCTGCTAATACATAATGCATAGGCTTAGGTAATATAACATTCTTATAAACACAAACAATATTTATTACTAAGAAAAAATTCAACTTATAATGAACAATAGTGAGGGTCAATATTTCCTTCCAACTTAACCCTGAATAATCCTCATGGACCTCTATTATATCCCTATTATTATTATTATCCGCACCTACAAGATATTATTTAAGATGTACGTTATAGATGACGTTTAGAAAATAGGATATAGGTTATAGGGGTTAGGGATTGGGTTCGAACATTCGAAGGAGGGTCTCCGGAGTCAAGGCCACCATAGAGGAAGTAGTCGACATCGAGGAAGTTGTCGTTCTCAATCCGTAGCCGAAGTAGTTGAAGACGAACCGCAACATCACCGTATTCGGGGTCGGTGACGGACTTGACGATTCCATTCCTCGAGGTTCACGACGCGCACAAAGGCGGCCAACGCAAAGCGGACACTGTGGAAATAGTAGTCGTCCACGCGTCGGGGTAGTTGTACTTGTTGGAGAAGATCTTGTCGACGAGGTACGGGTCAGGGAAGATCTTGGTGAACTTGGCGTTGGTGACTGGATACACAAAGCGGGAAGACTGACACGAGATGCACGGGCACGAAAGCCTCGGCCACAACAAGGGCAACGCGCGCACAGACGGTGGCATAGACGCATGGGGACGGCACGGCCACGGACGAAGAGGCGTCGTGCCTCTTGCGAGAAAATCTTCGAACACCCTGAGGGCATGCACCTGCGGACGTCTCTAGTGGCTCGAGCTATAGGGACGCGCGGCCGTAAACGAAGAGGCTGAGGAGGTCGACTGCAGCTCGGTGCACAGAGGAGAGGAGGTGTAGGACCTCGTCGGGGCAGAACCAAGGAGTGGAGGACATCCCGGAGGACTCGTCGACATGGCGCAGAACCAAGAGGAGCAGCCCTCGTCGAGCTTGACCTCGTGGTGACTACGACCTTGAGAAGAAGTAGGGAGCTCGGAGGAGACCGGAGCGGTTGCAGTTGGGGATGAAGACGATGCGCTAGAGCGACCTGACATCGACCACGACGGCCATGAAAGCAACCAGCACGGGGCAGAGGACGAGGAGAAGCGTAGGAGACTAGGTGCTCCGGCCCGCCTGCTAGGTGGTGGAGCTCAAGGACGACGGGTGCTCACCGGCCCTAGAGGCGCTCGTGTGAATGAGAGGAGATAGAGGACAGCCGCGGGTGGAGGAGATCCTCGGGGACCTGGCCGTCCGCGCGGGGAAACAAGGTGCAGCAGCACCTGTCGGCCAGAACGGAGAAGGGGCGACAGGGACGGCAAGCTCGGGAGGTGGCGCCCTGGATGAGAGGCTGAGGAAGGGATCCAGGAGGGCGGCCGATTGTGGTACTGAGAGGAGAGATGTGAGCAGGGGGTTGAGGGAGCTGCACGGAGCGGAATCATGGGCTTTGTTGCCTCCTGGCGGTGCTCGATCTAGGAGGAAGACGAACGAAAGAGGGGAAGGGTCGATGTTGGTGATCGCAGGGATCCCCTCCCGTGCGGTGTGTGCGTGCGTGTGGTGTCGTGTGTGTGACGAACAGAGAAGGGGAGGGAGTTTTTTTTTTGACATGAGGGGAGGGAGATTTTTTTTGAGAATAAGGTTACTATATAAATGTAGCACACAAGCCGCCTCGTTAAAAACCTTCCAGTCCCCTCAGGTACCCTGGTAAGGAAAAGAGTGCGAAAACTTGCTGCTCAGATAAGAGTTACATCGTTTGCAATTACATGTAAGATACTATCAGGTGGATCACCATGCCAAATCTCATAGGAATCACCACTATCCCTAGCTAGACAGTGAGCTGCTTCATTAGCCTCCCTAGGACAGTGCTGGAATTTCACAACCGAAAAATTCCTACAGAGAAAAGTGCACTCCTCATATATTGCTGCCGCAGATCCAAGAGAGTTTCCTTCGTTCTGCATTGTCTCGATCACCTCCACACAATCAGCTTCCACAATCAACCTGTTGCACCCTACCTGTCCAGCTAATAGGAGGCCATCTCTCAGCGCGATTGCTTCCGCCGTAGTTGCATCATCAACGTATGGGAGACTCCTACGGCCACATGCGATAAAAGAGCCCAAGTGGTCCCTTAGAATTGCTCCCGAACCACTAGACCCCAAATCTTCCGCAAAAGCAGCGTCAACATTCAGCTTGATGAAATCCTCTGGTGGCTTGTGCCATCCATGTCGAGTGATCGGGCCTGTTACTTTTTTCCTAGCCCTTCAATAGTTTAGAGATAGTGCGAGGATGGATTGCGCCGAACGTGCCGTGGCTTGTATCACCTCACTGTGATCAGCCTTGCGTCTCTCCCACCAAAGGTACCAGCAGCCAACCGACATAGATTCGGGTCTCAGGAGACAAAGGGGACGCCTCCGATCTCAGCAGCAAACTTTCGAGCATAGTAGCACCCATTTGTTCCAAACCTTCAGCTGTATCAAGTACCTCACGAAAGCACAGGAACTCCCACACTTCTCTTGCTCTTTTACATTTGAAGAAAGCATGCGCAATGTTCTCACATGCCTGGTTACACATTGGGCACTGACTGGATGCTTGTATGTGCCGATTAGCAAGAACCCCTTTGCAAGGAATATCCCCAAGCATAGCTCTCCACATATGGATTTTTATTTTTGCCGGAGTACGCAAGGACCATATAGATTTCTAAGTAAGACTAGCCGCAGAAGAGCCCAAGATATTCATCCTCCGAAGATTGCGGCCATGCTGTTTATGCCACTCTAGGTGATAACACGATTTAACCGAGAAAAAACCCCTCCTATCCGGGTGCCACGATATGAAGTCCTCCATCATGCCAATCGCGAGGGGAATCCGAAGAATTCTCTCCGTATCAATATCCCAAAACAGTGTTCTAATTAGTTCCTCATCCCAAACTCTATTACCTTCATCAATAAGCTCAGATACCTTAGTGTAAACAATATTACCTCTCGTGGTCATAACCTTGCGATTGTGGCTATTTGGGATCCAGCAGTCGTCCCAAATATTAATGTTTTCACCATCCCCAACTCTCCAGATATGGCCCCTCTTAAAAGTCTGAATCCCATGCCAAATGCTCTGCCAAGTGAATGAGCTACCTTTCTTCAGCTCACAATTAAGAATATCTCCCGAGGGAAAGTATTTGGAGCGTAGAACTTGTGCACATATAGACTCCGGTTCCGAAATTAATCTCCAGTATTGTTTAGAGAGGAGAGCCATATTAAAACACTCAAGATCACAAAACCCCATGCCACCCTGATTTTTTGGAACACACATTTTCCACCAAGAAAACCAATGCATATGCTTTTGTTGTTCATCGTCTCCCCACCAGAATTGGGATATTGCAGATATTATCCCTTTGCAAATCTGTTTGGGAAGTCTGAAAACTGACATTGCATAAACTGGAATAGATTGAATTACCGCTTTGATTAGAACCTCCTTACCACCAAAGGAGAGATGTTTCTCCTTCCATCCATTAAGAAGTTTTAGAACCCTGTCAATAAGATGTTTGAAGCAGTCTGTCCTAGCTACCCCAACAATTGGGGGGAGCCCCAAGTATTTATCAGTGATAGCCTCAGTCATGATATCCAGAATAGAACAAACCTCCACTTTAGTATCCACATTGGTACAAGGGCTAAAGAAAATGCTGGATTTTGCAACACTCACCAATTGGCCCGAGGCCTGACAATAATCATCCAGTGCACTCTTCAGACTCAATGCATTCAGTCTATCAGCTTTCATTAAAATAAGAGAGTCATTAGCAAAAAGAAGGTGTGAAATAGACGGAGCATCCCTCCATACTTTGACTCCACAAATATTTCCCTGACTCTCATGGAAAGCTAGCAAACTTGTTAGGCCCTCAGTACATAACAAAAAAAGATAAGGTGAAAGAGGGTCACCCTGTCTTAATCCTCTGGAAGGAGCAAAAGGAAAAGATAATGAATTATTTAACCTTATCTGATAGCGCACAGAAGAGACACACTCCATAATCAGATCCACCCATCCATGATCAAACCCAAGCTGTAGCATGATCTGATTGAGAAAACTCCATTCCACTCTATCATATGCCTTATACATATCAAGTTTTACTGCACAATTACCAAAACTTCCAACCCTTCTGTTTTTTATTGCATGAAAACTCTCAAAAGCCACCAGAAAATTGTCAGAAATAAGTCTCCCGGGGACAAAAGCACTTTGTAGAGGAGAAACAATATCAGGGAGAAATAACTTGAGCCTCGAAGCTAACAATTTTGAAATCACCTTATAGATCACGTTGCACAAACTTATAGGCCGAAATTGAGATAGTTGCTCAGGACTATTCACCTTGGGAATAAGGACAATGACAGTACCATTCCAGCTGTCAGGAATCTTCTTTTGGTTTATAGCCAATAAAACTTCATCAGTCATGTCCTCACCAATAACCGCCCAGAATTTTTTATAGAACACCGCATGTAATCCATCAGGACCTGGGGCTTTTAAATCCCCAATGCTAAAGAGGGCCTTTTTCACCTCTTCCCTTGTATATAAAGCCGTCAATGCATCATTCATCACCGTAGTGACACGTGGATGTACCTTCTGTATCACCTCAGGATTAATAGCCTGCACGTCAGAAGAAAAAGGAGTAGTAAAATACTCAGAGGTGAGTGATAACATGTCACTTTCATCCTCAACCCAGTTGCCTTGATCATTCCGAAGCCTTTTTATAGTGTTTTTCCTCCTCCTTGCTGTGGCTGCGTTATGAAAATAGGAGGTATTTTGATCTCCCTCTCTTAGCCAATTTATTCTTCCGCGTTGGACCCAATATAGCTCCTCTTTGTCAAGTAATTCCTCAATCTGAATCTGTAAAATGCCTTGTTTATTCAACGACTCGTCGTCCATTGGCCCAGACAAAATCGTATTCAATTCCTTTTTTAAATCCCGAAGTCTGGTTCTGGGCCCCTTCAGCACGTCGCGATTCCAGGTGTGCAGCGACCTGTGAATCTCCTCTGTCGCATCAGCGAGCGCAGATCCCCGTGCCCTGGCTCTGTCCCAGGCCACCTGAACAATCACGTCAACATCCGTTTCCGCCAACCAGCGAGCCTCGAAGCGCTGCATCTTCACCGAGGAGCGGACTGGGGCAGATGCATGGTAATCCGTGTCAACAGTGACCGGGCGGTGATCGGACCGATTAAATTCATCATTTATGACTGCCATATTTGGGAATAATAACATCAACTTCTCGTTCCCAACTGCTCTATCTAATCTCTCCCTAATCCGTCCTCGTTTCCAAGTGAATATTTCTCCCATATACCCTAGATCGGTTAGGGCACACTCCTCCAAAACTTGTCGAAAGTCTTGCATACATCTTTGAGAGCGTGACGCGCCGTCCTGCTTTTCAAAATCGTACATAATTTCATTGAAATCACCTCCCAAAAGCCATGGGAGATTGCATTGTTGGCTCAACTCCCAAATATAATCCCAGGATAAATATTTCCTACTAGCCTCAGGTTCTCCATAAAACCCAGTACACCGCCACGCACCGGGAGCACCTTCTCCAATTCTAATGTCAATATAATTTGTATGCACTACCTGAGATGTAACTATGAGGTCATCGTGCCAGAACATAACTAAACCACCAGCTCTACCATCACTTTCAGAAATAGCCAAATTATCGAACTTCAACCCTCTCATCAATTTGATTGCCCTTGGTTTGTCAAGATGAGATTCAGACAAAAATAAAATATCAGGCTTGTCCCTCTCCACTACACCATGGAGAGCCCTAACTGACGAGTTCTTTCTCATCCCTCGGCAGTTATAGAATTTGGTTTTCATTGCTCCCGGACGGACCCCTCCAGGGAGCCCGCCGATCCGAGTGATGGGGAGTCAGCTCCATCCATCTTTGATCTCTTCGATTGCGTTGAGACATTACTTAGAGAGGTAAGACGATCCTCCTCCGCACCATCCGCCGCCAAAGCTAAATCCATATGGTTTATCTCTGCCAACTGTTCACCATCCCCCTCTTTCTCATACATAAGACGCTTCTGTACCGAATTATCCGTAGCATCTATCATCTCATTATCGGATGGTTTCAGAGGGCTCGTCGCAGTATCCATCAGATTTTCATCCATCATGTTGTCCTGATCCTTCTGCATGGGATTATGACGCCAACTTTTCTGAGCTCCAGCTACCGGCCAGTTTGTTCTTCCTCTGATCGGAACATCCCTACCACGTCCGCTGTTTGCAAAACCCCGTCCACCTCGGGGTCCACTCCATGTATTCGTCCTACGACCATGCCATGTTTCCCAGTCCGCTTTCAAGAACTCCCCCCCACTTAAGTTTGTCTTCATCGTGTTCACCAGTACCACACTCAAGGTGCGTGTGACCAAAACATATACAGGCCGCACAGAATTTTGGAATTTTTTCGTACTTCAATTGGAACACTTCCCGTACACCTCCATGAGAAAGAGAGACTATTCTAGTGAGAACTCTGTGGACATCCAGCTTTACCCTTACTCTGACAAAGTTTCCGACGCCCTCCACCATAGTTTCCACCTTGATCACTTTGCCCACGCGTTTTTCAACTAGATTTTTGATAAGGGAAGGGTCACGGTACCCTACTGGGAGTTTGTGTATCTGCAACCAAACCTCTATATAATTAAGATCAATAGCCTCCGCATCTGTTAAGCCTTCGTATTCTTCAATTATCACAGCGTTTTGGCGAAAGTGCCATGGGCCTCCCTCCTTCACCTTCAACCAATCACCAAAACAGAAGCACTGGATCGTAAAGAGGTTTGCAACAAGTGGTGTAAAGATCATCTCCTTCGCGGGGCTCCAGGCCACCCTCATATGCTGTTCAAAAGATTGCGGACTGAACTGATTGCTAGTATGTACCCGGGCCAAAGCAAGCCACTTGACCTCTTTTATCGGGTGCTCCAGTTTATCCAACACGAGATCATCGTATTCATCTTCCTCAATCCTCATGCGAAGAAGGAGATCGTTGATCTTCTTTGTACCTCCATCCGCCGCGCCCGTGCGGCTCGAGCTGCTTGACATCGCCAACCCTAACCCCGTCGGATCAGATCTCACGCGATTGGACTTATGTCTCGACGATGGGATCCCGCGATCGTTAAAAGGCACCGTGGAACAGGAACGAAATCGGGTCAGGAAACCGATCGGAGATCGAGATCGACTGCCCGAGGAATTGGGACTCCACGACGGAACGAATCCGATGGGAGGAAAGAAACCCTAATCGCCCCTCTGATCGCCAGAGGGAGACGAAGAGGTAATATCAGGATAAAAAGACCCGGTACATGAGGGGAGGGAGTTGAGAGAGTATAGGGGTGGCGGCTGGGGTGTTTTGCGAAAAATTGCCAGGGAGAAGACTACGGTTTTCCTAGGGTTTCGAGCGGGCTGGCTGGCTGGGCCTTGCTAGGCCGGATTGGCCTAGTGGGTTGCTGCGACTGGGATCTCACTCACTCTAAAAACTTCTTTTTTTTGCAGAAACTATTCGGACACCATAAAAAATATTTAGACATCAAATAGATTTTTTTGTTTAGAAAAATAGGAGTTGATGAATTTTAAATAGTTTGCAAGTTTTAGATGCATGATGCAATGCGATGCAAAAGAAAACAACAAGCAATTCTATTTGGGGAAAAGAAAACCCCAGGGCGTTACAGACGACACCACTAACAAGGGATTGCGCCCTCGCAATCCGCTCGAAGCCGGTAAGAGAGAAGAGATGGTTATACTATCGAGAATTCATGCGCCATGTTGATCCTCCTTGCGTTGGCCCGATCTTTCTTCTCGACATCGCTAACAAGAGAATACGGATAAACAAAAATAGAAGTAGAGGTATCAAAAGACAAAATCGCCTCTAACTTCATGGGAAAGGAGTGAGAGTCACACAAGTTCCACCGATTCAACATACAAGAACAAATAATAAGGGTGTTGTTAGGGTGATCAATCCATCCAACACACAAACTATTAACTCCGTACCTAAATAGATGAATCGTGCAACCCAACTCTCAAAATGTCAGACTAGAGATCTTGACGGGAGGTGTTCGCGAAGCTTCATTTGAATGGGAGCAGGATTTCATTGTCTTTGAAGTTTTAAACCAACGGAAAACATGGAGGGAAAGGGATTGGTGGTCGAAGCTACGATCGGATCACAAACAAAATGATCGATGGAGAGGTGGAACCCCAGACAACAAGAGAAGACACAATGATAAGGTTTCACAATGGTTCTATGGGCATGAACAACACATGTTCATGGGCACCTCCCACTTCACCAATGTTGATCCTTCTCATTTACTCTCCAAACACTGCATGGATATACATTAAGGTACACCGTAACAGGGAGGGTGTAGCTCTGAGGGGATAAGGAATCCATGAGAACATATGAACGAACCAATGAGATGAAGAATGACACCACTAACAAGAAGTCTTGCTCACGTTAATGACGATGTCTTCTGTTGAGAACTCCAGATCGAACCTATTAGGATAAACGGGAGAGATCGTCCACCCACGTAGAATCCTAGAAGCTTTGAATGATAGACGGAAGGAAGACTCCAAACACAGAAAGATAAGCAGGAAGAGAAATCAGAGGTAAGGAATAAACAAGAATCCTATTTAGATATTTCAAAATATGTTTAGAAAAAGAGTTTTTGGATACTCTAAATAAACGACCTTTAGCGAGGTTATCCTACAGGCTTTGCGGACTCGTTGCTTCGATAACCATTCGTATCGAAACAACATTGGGAATTGGAACCATGCTCTGATACCATTTGTGACGCCCTGGATCGGGTACTATGAGGATTTCAGCGTTCCCGCCAGAATCCACATAATACCGATCCTGAGTTGTCAACTTTTGGTAACATTACAACAGTTCACGAATAATCCACAACAACAACAGAAGAGAGATATACAACACGACTTTAACGTGTCAAGAATACAACTGGTACAACATAAAGATCCAAATAACAGCGGAAAACGAAATAGTATCCGACTACGGACAAGATACAAATTGGACTAAGAGTCCTGAAGATAACTGATGGCGTCCAATCCCTGCCCAGGCCAAGCCGGAGGGATTCCCAAGCTAATGGCGTTAGACTTCAAACTTGTCGACTGCATTGTGAATACAGCCCCGAATCATAGGGTCAATACTTTTAATGTACCAACAAGCAGCAAGCAATACTCACAAGATACCAATACAACCAGTCATCACAAGATACAAATACTTTGGGTACAAAGGAAGAGGTTGTTGTAATGAAGCGGCTGACGAAGGGATGAGCCCTGGACCTATCGGGTAAGGATACCTGGTCCAAGGCCCAAGATCTAAGCCTAAGGGGAGATGCCATATACTATTCTAGAAGGCCCAGTTGAAGCCCACCCGCAAGGCCTTGCGGGTCAAGTTAGGAAACTTGTAACCGACTTTAGGTTAGGGTTTGAGTCCCCCCCGGGTACGGTTTGAGACCTAGACACCTATATAAGGCCAGGAGAACCACCAGGAGGGGGACAAGCAATACCGCACCACCAAGACTTGAGATCGAGATCATACCCTCGACTTGAGCAACCCCCCATTGTAACCTGATCGACTCGTTAATACAGATCGACAGAGGCAGGAGTAAGGGTTTTATCTCTACGAGGGCCCCGAACCTGGGTGAATCGTGCCCCCTGTCTAGCCGACGATTGTCACCAGCGCCTACATGTTCTCCTAATCAAAACCCTATGGGTTCACCCGAGGGACTTGTTGAGATGCAGATTCGACAATTGGCGCCGTCTGTGGGAACGGCGGGCGCTGGATCTCCGGCATCTTCGGCTTCATCGACAACCAACTCACGCTGGAACCCCAAGACTTCGACTCCAAGCAATCCGATCTGAATCGGATCGGTCATCGTCGCCCCTCACTCGCCGGAATCGCGCCCGGTATTCAGCGACTTGGAGAAGAGCATCACGTTGTCGTTCGGGAGCTTCCAGTTCTATACCAACAAGGACGGAATTCTCCACTTCCCCGAGCAAACCAATCTCGAAGGATCGGGATCTGGGTCAATCTCTAGCCCAGAAGCTGTTGATTCACGACCCCGCTACGCGGATCGTGACTTGGCGAAAAGCGGCGAATCTGTCCGCCTCAACACCAGCAACTTCCATACCCTCTCCACAGAGGAACCTTCTCGGGTCAGGAAGGCCTGCCTAACAACGCCTAGGACTCGCGAGCCATATCTAGCACAGGTCTGCATGGCAGGATCAGGAGCCCCACCCGAAGAAACTGAAAACAACGCAAGGGAAAGCGCTGCCATCGGCGTCTCACGAGCTGCTTGGGATCGAGCAAAGGAGGCCATCCGCACAAGCACACCACTGGAACCCGAAGCTCCTCACGAAGACATGACCGCCTACCACTACCATCTAGTGAGAGCGGCTACTGCAATAAAGGAAGCTCGGATAGATCTAGCCGAGCAAAAGAAATTAGCGGATGCGTCAAGCCAGCTTCGAGCTGCGCTATCCATGGCACCTTCTGTCGGGAACCGCCCTGCGAAAAAAGGATACGTCTCAAAAACCGCGACCATGGATGGCGAGTCCTTGAGCGGGATTAGCAAATCACTCATGCGTGTCGACGAGGACGGAAACATCCATCCGCAAACTCCTGCAGCCGCGGTTCTAGCCGCAGCCACCTACATGCAGATAAATCAACCAGGGGAAAACGAACCCCGTGCAGAACAATACAAGCAACTTCAGAAAGGATTAGGCATGGCAGCCGAAAAACTCGCCTCCTACAATCGCAGGAAAGCAGCCGCACAGAAGGACAAGGAAGCACCCCACGCACACAGGGGCACATCGCCTGGCAAGGAAAAATCACCTCGTCGCGCACGAGGAAAAGAAGCCCGACGACGTGGAGATAGCCCGAGTGGGAGCGATAGCAGCCCGAGGGATCGAGACCGTAGCCGCAGCCCGCGAAGAGGACGAGATCGCAGCCCGCGGAGAGATCGAGACCGCAGCCCGCGGAGGGATCGAGACCGCAGCCCGCAGCGACACATCAGCCGCTCGCGACATCGCAGCAAGGAGCCAAGGGGAGACGTCAACTGCGACAAACCCGGGTACAACGCGCGATCCGGCATCGCTCAGCGCAAGGTTGATAAAGGTCGAGCGGCCAGGAACCGCGCGTGTTCCCCATCTACATCCTCAGACGACGAAGTCTGCGGAGCCTTATGTTTCGCCCGCAGCATCCGCGAGGCACCGCTACCCAAGAGGTTTAAGCTATCCACGGAAGTGCAGAAATACGATGGTTCGCAAGAGCCACAAGCCTGGTTGTCAGATTACCTCACGGCAGTAAAATGCCAACGTGGGAACAAAAACACGGCTATGCAGTACCTTAACCTACATCTAATAGGCACTGCGCGCAGCTGGCTCGAAGGAAGGTCGAGGGCATGCTACAGATCTTGGGACGATCTAAACCTCGATTTCTGCAAAAAAATTCCAAGCAACATACAAAAGAGCGGCGACCATCGAGGAGTTACGAGCTTGCAAGCAGAAAAGTGGCGAGTCTACTCGCGAATATATTCAGCGATGGACCACACTCAGGAACACAGCGGGAAACATATCATAAGAAGTCGCGGTTGAAGCATTCGCCGAAGGAGCACGGCGAACCTCCTTCAGGGAAGAACTGGGACGACTCGCACCCAAAACCATGGGAGAACTGATGGCCATAGCTGACAGATGGGCAAACGGCGAAGACGCGGTGCATAATGAGAAAGCCTCATCACCATCACGAGAAGACGATCGCCATGGTAGAAAGAAAACGAGAAAGCATTACGACCGCGATGATCGAGAAGAACTGGTGGCAGCGGAGTTCACAAGGAATCGCGACAGTGGATATCGCGGAAATCGCGAGTGGAAGCCAAAGCCAGAGGACAAAACCCCCGAGGAGGACCTCGATGGTTACTGCACGCTACATCTATTTACAGATAAGCGCACCGGCAAAACTAAGGCAACACACCTTCTCAAGGATTGCCGAAAGTTCCTTGATATCCACGAGGCTTTCTCGAAGAAAAATAGAGCAGCAGTCAATCAGGGCTACCCGCAGCTCCTTGGAGGAGGAGCTCAAGGATTTCACCAGCCGCAAGCCCTGCCCCCAGCAGGAAATCAAAACACGGTGCTAGCTGCGCTACCAGCGCCACCCGCCCCAAACCAGGGAGCCAATGGATACCCAAATCCAGCAGGACTCTTAGGCATGATACAAAAGGTCTGTTCATCACGCAGGGTTCAGGAGACGAACACACGGCAAATATTCATGGTTGTGCAAGCCCCACCTACAAAGCCCGAGTACCTGAAGATGGCGGATCAACCAATAACTTTCTCCAAGGAAGACCACCCCCCCACGAGTCTATTGACCAGGACACGCCGCGCTAGTCATCCAAGCGCAAATTGGCAACTATGAGCTGGCTCGCGTGTTCATGGACGGGGGCAGCGGCATCAACATCATCTACGCATATACACTCCGTCGGATGAACAGGAACTTGGACGGACTCGCGGAATCAGATACATCCTTCCACGGGATAGTTCGAGGAAAAGCGACCCGTCCACTCGGAACAATCAATCTGGAGGTGGTGCTAGGCAACCGAAGCAATTACAGGCAAGAATTTCTTGACTTCGAAGTAGTCGATTGGCCTTCACAGTACCACGCCATTCTTGGTTGAACGGCGTTCGCAAGATTCATGGCAGTACTACACTACGCCTATTTGAAGCTCAAGCTACCCGGAGAGTATGGCACTATCACCATTGACGGTGACTTCCAGAAATCCAACAAGTGCGACATCGAGTTCAACGAAATCGCTAAATCTTTCGGGATGCAAGAAGAATTGGAGGAGATAGCAAAAACCACGGACCACTCCGTGATGCCTCTCACAAAGAAGAACGCCCCAGAGCTCGAGTTCAGCGCGAAAAGCGATACCCGCAAGCATCAAGTGCACCCGACAGATTCTGCGAAGACGGCGATGGTGCCCACCACCCTCTCGCCAGCATAGGAAGGCGCGCTCGTCGAGCTCCTCCTTGAGTACTGGGAAATTTTCGCCTGGCAGCCTTCAGATATGCCAGGGATACCCAGGGAGTTCGCTGAGCACTCACTCGAAGTTTATAAAGACGCCAAACCTATCAAGCAGACAACCCGACGGTTTTCATAGCCAAAGCAAAAGGCAGTTGGGGAAGAAGTGAACATGTTACTCGCTGCAAAATTCATCCGCGAGATAAAGATCTCCACCTGGTTAGCAAACCCGGTGCTGGTCCCGAAGAAAAATACTGACATCCTTCGCGTGTGCATCGACTACACGTCGTTGAATAAACACTGCCCCAAGGATAACTTTCCCCTACCACGGATCGACCAGATCGTGGACTCCACAGCAGGCTGCCAGCGCCTCTCCTTCCTGGACGCCTACTCGGGCTATAATCAGATCAGGGTGAAAAAGGAGGACGAGGAGAAGACAGCGTTTATAACACCCCACGGTGTTTACTGCTACACGACAATGCCCTTCGGGCTAAAGAATGCAGGCGCAACATATCAGCGCTGCATGCAAAAATGCCTCGCCAAGCTCATTGGCAAGAACGTACAAGTGTACGTTGACGACATCGTCATCAAAACTCGAGTGGAGGACACGCTCCTCGAGGATATCAGAGAGACGTTTGATGCTCTAAACGCGTACAGGATCAAGCTCAACCCAACCAAGTGCGTCTTCAGCGTCCCTGCAGGACAACTTCTCGGGAACCTGGTTTCTGCTAGAGGAATTGAGGCCAACCCAGAGAAAATACAAGCAATCTTAACAATTAAGGAGCCAACCAATCTTCAAGGCGTACAACAGCTCGCAGGGCGATTAGCCGTCTTGAGCAGATTTATCGCACGATTGGGCGAGCAGGCATTACCTTCTACAAGCTGTTGAAGAAGACAGATAAATTCGAGTGGACACCCGAAGCAAAACAGGCATTCGCAGACCTTAAGCGAACACTACAGAGCAGGCATGTTTTGGCAACGCCACAAGAAAGGGAGCCACTATGCCTATACCAAGCTGCAACAAATCAGGTCATCAGCACAGCCATCGTGGTCGAACGACCGGAGGACGGAAAGGCATATGGAGTCCAAAGACCAATTTACTACATCAGCGAGGTGCTTTCGTCGTGCAAACAGCGATACCCCCACTACCAGAAGCTCGCATACGGGGTCGTCCTCACAGCTCGAAATCTCTAGCATTAGTTTCAGGAACATACCGTCACGGTGCTAAACGACGCATCACTCGGTACTATCATGAACAATCCAATGGCATCCGGAAGAATCGCAAAATGGAGCATCGAGCTAGGTGCCTGGGATATCATATACGCAGGACGCAATTCCGTGAAGTCACATGTACTCATGGAATTCTTAAGCGAGTGGACAGAATTACAAACACTGGTCCACCCGAATACACGAGCAACTGGATCATGTACTTCGATGGGTCTAAAAGGAACGAAGGAGCTGGCGCTGGGATTTTCGTCATATTTCCCAGAGGAGACAAGTTGCAGTACGTCCTAAGATTGGATTTCCCACCGGACGATCCAGCATCAAACAACGACGCAGAATACGAAGCCCTGCTACATGGCATGAAGATGTCGATTGCGTGCGGAGCCACTCGGCTGATGATTTATGGAGATTCAAACCTCATCGTACAACAGACTATGAAAGAATGCGACGCCGTCGCAGAAAACATGATCGCCTATCGGCACATGTATAACCTACTCGAAGGAAGCTTCAAAGGGTGTGAGCTGAAACATATTGCGAGATCCAGCAACGAAGAAGCAGATAGGCTGGCTAACATGGGGTCCACAAACGCACCCATACCGCCTGGAATATATTTCGAGAGGATGATCAAGCATTCAGTGAAAGTCAAAAAGATTGCAGGAGCACCCGCAACATCAGAGACAGAGGTTAAACCGCAAATTGCTATGATCGAGCTCAGTCATTATATTTCAAGACAAGTTTTTCTGGTCGAGCCAATCTGGACGCAGAAATACCTCGACTACTTGTCCAATAAACAGATCCCAGCAGACATTTGCGAGGCTCGACAGATAGTACGCCGCAGCAAAACTTTCCGGGTGATCAACGGGGAATTATACAAACAGAGCATCTCGGGAATATTGCAGAGATGCATAGCACCCGAAGACGGCAAGGAATTTCTGCGAGATATACACCAAGGAGATTGCGGACATCACGTTAGCTGGAAGGCAATTGTGGGTAAAGCTTTTCGAGCAGGATTCTACTGGCTCACAGCGGACATAGACGCAAAGGACCTAGTCGACAAGTGCAACGCTTGTCAACGATTTGCACCTAAGCCGCACGCTCCAGCTACGGAACTACACATGATACCAATCGCCTGGCCCTTTGCACAATGGGGGCTAGACATGGTAGGACCATTATGCAAGTCAACACCCAGAGGATATACGCACCTGCTTGTAGCAGTCGACAAATTCACGAAGTGGATTGAAGCCATGCCAATCACCTCGGCCAGCGCCCAATGCGCCGTAAAATTCCTCGACTCCATCGTGTGCAGATTTGGGATACCACACAACATCATCACCAACAATGGAAGCAATTTCACTGCAAAGGAAACACATCAGTTCTGCAAGGAAAAGGGAATCACCCTTAGCTTCGCCTCGGTGGCTCATCCGCAAACCAATGGTCAAGTCGAGCGATCCAACGGATTGGTCTCAGCTGGAATAAAGAAACGGCTACTCGATCGTCTGCACCCAGCGGCAGGGCACTGGGCAGAGGAGTTACCCTCCGTACTATGGAGCCTCCGCACAACCCCGAATCGATCAACAAACTACACGCCATTTTTCATGGTATACGGAGCTGAAGCAGTCCTTCCCGAAGATGTCAAGTTCAGCGCCCCACGAGTCGTCGCTTACAGCGAAGAAACCTCTAACAGGGCACTCTCGGAAGACGTGGATGCACTCGACGAAATACGTGGCATTGCACTCGCAAGATCCGCGGTATATCAATAGTCGCTGCGTAACTACCACAGCCGCCGTATACGCCACAGAGCTTTCGTGGTAGGAGATTTGGTGCTGCGGCTCAAGCAGAAGGAAGGACACAGCTCGAGACACCGTGGGAAGGACCCTTCATAATACACGAAGTTATCCCAGGTGGCGCTTATCGACTGAAGAACCCCGAGACCGGTGGCATCTACTCTAATCCATGGAATGTTGCGCACCTCCGCAAATTCTATCCTTAGGATTATTTCTATTCGCGAAAATAAGGCTATACTAGCCATCCTGTAGCTCGAAGAAAATACATGGCTTCTCAGTCATATTAATGAAATACATGGTTTCTCAACCATAGCTACTCATGTTCTTGATCTTTACACGCTAAATAACAGGTATACACCCCAAACACACGGGGGCTACGCCTAACTTAGCATCATAACAAAATTTACAAATACAAAGGTACAAACACGGTTGGCACCTTATAAAGTTTCAAGACAACTATACAAAAACGATAGGATACATACATCCTACAATTACATATGGCGACGAGCAGTTTCCTCGGCTAACACTCGATTAACCTCTTCAGAAGTCAGTCGAATAATCTCCTCTGCAGCAGGACGAACGCCTGTATAATGGGAGGTCATATCAACTGGAGCATTTGGGATCCTGGCCACAGATTTGAAATTGACGTCAGGATGCCACAATCGGACAAAAGCGAGTGCTACTAAGGACCCGCAGATCAGCTGCTGGCGGACGCACTCACGAATTTCACCTACTCGACCGAAAGTTCTATGCAGCTGGCTCAAGTCTTCTGGACCTCTTTCCAACGGATAGAAAGCGTGATTCAAAGCTATCAGGGCCTCGTGACAACAATCTAGCGAGTATCTTCGCCTGGCCCACACGATACTTCAAAGTAGCCAGAACAAAACCTCGACTGCGGTCGGACCAGAAGTTATTTGCATGTGGTTTTGAGATACGAGCTTCGTGAAGAATATGGTTGTCCACCCAATGTTTTTCACACCGTTCGTCAGGCTAAACAACTACAAAGAAAGCTACAGAGAGTCAAAGAAGGAAAAAAGATATAGTCAAACAAAATGCTAGGGGGCTGAAGTGCTTACAAAGCATATCCTTGGCAACAGCTGCCAACTCTTCCATCACAAACTGCTCACGTTCAGCTGCAAGTTTCTGTTTGGACTTGGCTACATCAGCCACTCCACGCAAAGCTTTCAGCTTGCGCTCACCATCCGCGACGCGATCACGGAGGCCGGCAAATGTACCAACAGCAGCAACAAGGGGATCTGCTCGTGCGGCAGATCCACTCGAAGACTCCGCGACAGCACCTATTACCTGGAAGGAGATAAGAAAAGTTAAGGAGGAATTCAAAACACCCCACTCAAGAAATAAACCGCCTATTCGACAGGTGCTCGGGGGCTACTCCCATCGGGAGGAACTCATGACAATCAGTCGCAAGAAATCACATCTCAGATATCAAAAGAACATTTCGATTAAAGGCAGAATACGGGAATACATCCCAAGGTTCATTACATCAGAAGAGCAAACTAAATGAAGTCTATCATATGGAACTACAGAAGTGCTGCCACTCGCAACAGGTTGCCCCTTGCGACTAGCACGAGCAATCAAGTCGGATAGCTTCTGACCAAGGACTCCAGCCGGATCGCCGAAAGGACGAAGCGCTACCTTTCTGCCCGTGGTAGCATCGACGGGAAGGTTCGAGTACGCCTCGTCCAAGCCCGAAACTCCGTGCGCCAGAGCGAACTGGATAGCAGTCTTCGCCCCACAGTCGGACTGGGCGACCGAGTAGGCCTGAAGGGGATCATCCTCCAGCAAACCTTCAGGAGACCTTCCAGCATGGGCGGGACCGCGACATCAACCAGAAGACACTCGTGGAATTGCGTCAACACTCGAATGGCATTGCCAACGAGGGATCAGATCCCATTCGCATGCCTCCGAAGCTGAGCGCAAGAATCTGTGAGGGCGTCCACCCGTTGGACCCCGGGCAGTTCCAGCGCAACGCCAAGGACATCTGCAAAGAAAACATTAATTCCAAAGACATACCAGCTAGTCGAAAAACAACAGAGGTCAAGTGCAACTTACTTGCGAAATTCTGGGCCATAGGGCGAAGGAAGTCAACAAGATCGTTGTCCTGTTTGGTGCCAGCTTCCTCCAGTCGCTTCAGAGCGTCCTGGGCCTCAGCGAGCTTTCCCTCGAGGTCAGTCGACTGCTTGCGAGAGGATTAAAGTTCCTTTCGAGCAGCCTCCAACTCAGCCTCGAGGGTGGTCACCCGAGTGATGGCATCAGTCTTCTCGGTCTTCAGAAAATCAACTTGGGATACACAGCAACAAATTTCAGCCTAAGAGAATTCACACAATCAGAAAGAATACGTAGAAGGAACGGGTCAGTTTACCTTGGAGAGCTTGGCCATCCGAGAAGAGTCGATCACGATCCGCCCGAAGGATTACGCAATCTGCCTCAGCCGAAATTACCCGGCGACCAATGGCTGCGAGAGAGTCAAGTAGAGACTGGAAAACACAAAGATGAAGAAGTCAGAGAAAGTGGAAGGAAACTGAGCCTATTCACGACTGTAAACAATCGAGTATAGCCTCGGGGGCTACTCCCATCGGGAGCACTGCCGTGCACCCGATAAAATCAAGAAAGAAAAGAAGCTTAAGTTCTTGAGCCTGTAGCCAATCGCAAACGATTGGCCACAGCCTCGGGGGCTACTCCCATCGGGAGCACTGCCGTGCACCCGATAAAAAAGGAAAAGATCGAAGTACAGAATGCAAGGAAAATGGCAAAGTTTACTTGGCCCTGGGCAATGCACAGAGGATCAGCCGAGCTATCCGACACTTCTTTCGAAACCGAGGCTCCAACCGCAAAGCTAGGAAGCCTATAGTCCGTGGCCGCAACTGTGGGGGCTGGCTCAGCGAGTTCTGGACGGTCCTAGCAGTTGGGGTTTCACCCGCAGCAGCATCTTTCCTCTTCTCGGGAGGAACAGAAGAGGCGAATCGACCGGGGCTGATGGACTGAAGCCTGTCATGAAGGAAACAATAGCATAAGGAAGAGCGAGAAGAAAACTTTCGATTAGAGTGTTGAAGGAAAAAAGAAACTTACTCATCATCGTCGTCATCCAGCATATCCGCATTCCAGGCGGTTTGGATCTTCTACTTGGGAGCAAGGGGAGCGCGCACACTCAGCGGGGTCACGATGAGAGCTTCTTTATCAGATCCTCCACCCAAGGAATTGTCCTTATAAGTGGATTCATCGTCTCCCACCCGGCGGCGCTTGCGGTGGCGGAGATCGCTACCTGAGTCTTCCACGTCATCCGAAGAATCGTGTCCAGAACTCGAATCGGCATCGGCAACGCTGGTGTCAGCGGGAACCTCCAGGTTGCTTGCCAACAAGTACGATGCCTCATCACCAGAAACTGGCGGGTAGCAGGTTGCTACCGCTAAACTCTACAAAAGGAAAACAAGAAAACAAGAAGGAGAAACTCAGTCGACAAACTCTCGAACAAAGAGAAAAAGTTAAGACAAGAAAAGATTTGAACTTACTTCGGATGGAGGAGATCTCGAAGCTTCAAATGCTGCGATAGGGCAGTCAGGGAAGGTCTCGCCCACTTTCAGCCAGGTGATGGCCGCGATTTTCTTCTTGAATTCAACATTCGAAAGTTCTTCTCGGCTCACACGGCTGGGGTCTTCGACACCCTGGTACTCCCACCTCGTGGAGGGCCTCTCCTGCAGAGGTTGAATCCTGCGCTTGAGGAACACACTCGCCAGATGCAAGCCGTTCAGCACAACTCCTGTGGTTTGGTCACGAAGGGCTGCCACCTTGGCGAGTAGCGGGGCGACGATTCGGCTCTCTTCGACTGAAAGCTTGTGCGCCCAGGACTTCCGCCGCTTCAAAACAGCGAACGGGTGGAACTCATGAGCTCCACCTGCGCTGTTGTCGACGACGTAGAACCACTTCTTCCTCCACCCTTGCGCGGAGTCGATGAAGTGCATCTCGAAGTAGCAGCTATCCGACTTCGCCTGGATTCCTAAGTCGACGGTGCGCAGCGTCTCTCCAAGCTCGGTCTCTACCCGCGATTTCTCGCGGAAGACCCACACCTTGAACAGGGCTTTCCAAAGGCCCAAGTGTGGGCGGATGCCCAGGAAGCACTCGCAAAAAACAATGAAGCACGAGATGTGCTGCACCGCATTTGGAGGCAGGTCGTGGAGCGTATGCCATAGACATACAACAAAGCCACGAAGAAAGGATGGAGGGGGAGTGAGAGCCCGCACGAGACGTGATCCGCAAAGATCACGCGTTCGTTCGCGCAGGGGTTTGGTACCTCTTCTTTTTTGCCGAGGCGAACTCGCTTCTCGGCGTCGGGGGGCAGCAGTCCCTCCCTCTGCATCTCCTTGATGCTTTTGTTCGTCGTATTGGCGGAGCGCTAGTCGCCTGAGCGCGGAGCGGGTGGCGCGGGAACATCTTCTGGTACCTTCGAGGAGGAGGCAGCTGCGCTGCATTTCTTTCCTCCCGCCATGGAAGCTGGTGCGAGCTCACAGAGAAGGAGATGAGCGCGAGGAGGAAGAAGGCTGGAAAGTGAATGACCAGGAAGTTTTTACTTTTCACCTAAGGACCGTATTTATACACGAAGCCACTCGATCCTGGCCGTTCGTAGGCAACGTGGCACCCATCGCGGCTGCCACGCGTGAAGCAGAAGCGAAGAGACGGTGAAAGTTGTTTCGTGCCACGATCTTAACAGCAGATCCTGCGCAATTACTGCGTGCGGCTCGCGGAAATACCGGAAACGACGTGTCGTTTCCGGTCAAAAAGCTGACAAGGTGGGCAAGCACATATGTTCTCACTCCGTCACGTCCCATCGGGAGGATAAAAGTGCGCTATGACGTCATTGTGAACATCATAAGACGCGAAAACTCTTTCGCATAAAAGCCCCAGACACGGAAAAACTTTGTATGGGCAAATCGAGACGTGAAAACTCTTTCGCATAAAAGCCCCAGACACGAAAAAACTTCATATGGGCAAATCGAGACGCGAAAACTCTTTCGCATAAAAGCCCCAGACACGAAAAAACTTCGTACGGGAAAATCGAGACGCGAAAACTCTTTCGCATAAAAGCCTCAGATACGAAATTTCATTTCGAATGGGCACAACAAGGTTTCCAAACACGAAAACTCTTTCGTATGGATAGAAGACTACAAAGCACGAAAAACTTTGTGCACAAAAATTCGACTCGATAAGACCTCCACGGCCCAGTCGCAATGATCACCTCATCGGATTCGAGTCGGAGGTCTCGAATCTGTGTAGGCCAGAACTGTTTTTGCCCTAGATGCAATTAATTGGACCTGAGCTTTCGGGAGAGCCAAGCAACTGAGCCATATCCTTCTACGAAAACAGCCAAAAATACAGGCACTTTCATCACTCGATACTCGGGTATAAAAACTCATCATACAGGGTACACGCCCTCTGAACGGACAACGTTTGAAGCATACAGTCGAAAAAATTCAGGGCAAGACTTTGAGCGTCTACCGACAAAAAATCTCAGATTCTCAGTCGAGTAAACGCTCGTGGGCTACTGACGAAGGGATGAGCCCTAGACCTATCGGGTAAGGATACCTGGTCCAAGGCCCAAGATCTAAGCCCAAGAAGAGATGCCATATACTATTATAGAAGGCCCAGTTGAAGCCCACCCGCAAGGCCTTGCGGGTTAAGTTAGGAAACTTGTAACCGACTTTAGCTTAGGGTTTGAGTCCCCCCGGGTATGTTTTGAGACCTGACCACCTATATAAGGCCAGGAGAACCACCAGGAGGGGGACAAGCAATACCGCACCACCAAGCCTTGAGATCGAGATCATACTCTCGACTTGAGCAACACCCCATTGTAACCGATCTACTTGTTAATACAGATCGACAGAGGCAGGAGTAAGGGTTTTACCTCTACGAGGGCCCCGAACCTGGGTAAATCGTGCCCCCTATCTAGTCGACGATTGTCACCAGCCCCTACACGGTCTCCTAATCAAAACCCTACGGGTTCACCTGAGGGACTTGTTGAGATGCAGATTCGACAGCGGCAACGGGCGACACTAAGTAGTCTATGGAGAGACGCTACAACCCTCGTCTATTAGAAAGGTATGAGAGAACGCGCGGAAACAACTATAACTACTCACCAAGCACAATACCCATCCAGGGTTTACCCCCCTCAACCAATGCCAGGAGGTAACCCGAGGAAAACTCACACATGTTGAAATAGTAATTAGTGTTATCGCACAGGTTAACAAATATCATTAGGTGTAAGTTGTCTGACTCTTGTTAGCGAGCACTTTCTCCAAGATCGTCACATAAGCGCGGACGATACGCCTTCTCGAAAAGATTTAACTCTGCAGGGATGCACTACTGTAGCCACCTAGCTAGGTTGGAACCGCCTCGAGAGTCCGGCAGATGCTTCGAAACAGACCTAGCCGTTTGCGCCTACGAGTGAAACGAATCTAATTTGACCAGAACTGTCCGCCTCACGTCATGTCGTGGAAACATATATAATTGTATGCACATCGCTAACATACCATCATCATCCATTGTACCTGCAGAACTGGTGATGTGCGTACTCAAATGGAAAGACCGAACTACGTTGTGGCATCCTGGACAAGAGTGCAGCAGGGCTAATAGGTTGCGGGGAGTCCCATTCCTCCCACGATGTGGTTAGCACGCTCATTCTTTGATCAGCGGACAAGCACATTTTCCTAAGGCGACACTAGAGGGACCAAAAGCCTCGAGGGGCCTCCCGCCGTGCCTTAACTCGAATTCAATATTATTATTACCCCCGTGCGTTACAGTTAGAGTGTGGCATGTGTCTTGGATGCCCAATATTGCCTCGCTCTCTCTATGTTAGGGCTTCACCGGCATCAGATTCTCTCTGGTAGGTTCGAGGACTACTTAGAGCCCGAAACTCCCAGATCTGACAGAACTGGGGCAATCTTGCCAAGAGGTGGGCGCTAACATTTTCTTGGGTGTTCCTTGGTCCTAACCAAACACAACCAAGTAATTGGTTCCACTTTGCAACCCCTTCCGGCTCACATAGATGGGCCAGAACCACAGTTCCATCTTTTTCCCCAATGGGGCTATGGTTTTTCCGAAGAGGAGGCTCCGAATCGTATAAATGCCACCAAATCCCATTGTATGACATACCATGTGTGTTAGAGTGTGGCATGGGTCTTGGATGCCCAAGATTCCCACGCTCTCTGTGTTAGGGCTTCACGAGCGTCGCATTCTCTCTGCGGGTTCCAGGACTACTTAATTAGAGCCCGAAACTCCCGGATCTGACTGGACTGGGGGAATCTTTCCAAGAGGTGGGCCCTACCATTGTCTTGGGTGGTCCTTGGGCCTTACCTAACACAAACAAGCAATTGGTTCCACTTTGCTACCCCCTTCCGGCTCACGTAGAGGGGCCAGAACAACAGTTCCGTCTTTTTCCCCAACGGGGCTATGGTTTCTCCGGAGAGGGGGCTCCGAATCATATAAATGCCACCAAATCCCATGGTATTCCATTCCACATGTGTTAGAGTGTGCCATGGGTCTTTGATTCCCAATATTCCCTCTCTCTCTGTGTTAGGGTTTCACCAGCGTCGGATTCTCTCTAGCGGGTTCCAGGATTACTTAATGAGAGCCCGAAACTCCCGGATCTCACGGATCTAGGAGAATCTTTTCAAGAGGTGGGCCCTACCATTGTCTTGGGTGTTACTTGGTCCTATCCTAACACAACCAAGAAAATTCTTTCACTTTTCTACCCCCTTTCGGCTCACGTAGAGGGCTAGAACGACAGTTCCGTCTTTTCCCCAAGCGGGGCTATGGTTTCTCCGGAGAGGGGGCTCCGGATCGTCTAAATACCACCACAACATGGTATGCCATACCATGTGTGTTAGAGTTTGGGATGGGTCTTGGAAGCCCAATATTCCCTCGCTCTCTGTGTTAGGGCATCACCGGCATCGGATTCTCTTTGCGGGTTCCAGGACTACTTAATTTGAGCCCGAAACTCCCATATCTGACGGGACTGGGGGAATCTTTCCATGAGGTGGCACTAAAATTTTCTTGAGTGTTCCTTGGGACTAACCTAGCACAACCAAGCACTTGCTTCCATTTTGCTACCCCTTCCGGCTCACATATAAGGGGCTAGAACGGCAGTACCGTCTTTTTCCCCATCGGGGCTATGTTTCTCCGGAGATGGGGCTCCAGATCGTCTAAATGCCACCAAATACCATGGTATGCCATACCATGTGTCTTAGAGTGTGGCATGGGTATTGGATTCCCAATATTCCCTTGCTCTCAGTGTTAGGGCTTCTCCGGCGTCGGATTCTCTCTCGCGGGTTCCAGGACTACTTAATTAGAGCCCAAAACTCCCGGATCTGACGGGACTGGGGGAATATTTCCAAGAGGTGGGACCTACCCGTTTTCTACCCCTTCCATCTCACGTAGAAGGGCTAAAACAATAGTTCCGTCTTTTTCTCTACCGGGGCTATGGTTTCTCCGGAGAGGGGGCACCGGATCGTATGAATGCCACCAAGTCCCATGGTATGCCATAACATGTGTGTTATAGTGTGGCATGGGTCTTGGATTCCCAAGATTCCCTCATTCTCTGTGTTAGGGTTTCACCAGCGTCGAATTCTCTCTGGTGGGTTCCAAGATTACTTAAAGAGAGCCCGAAACTCCCGGATCTGGCGGAACTGGGGGAATCTTTCCAAGAGACAGGCTTGGGTTTTACTTGGTCCTAACCTAACACAACCAAGAAATTGGTTACACTTTTATACCCCCTTTCGGCTCACGTAGAGGGGCCAAAACGATAGTTCCGTCTTTTCCCCCAGCGGGGCTATGGTTTCTTTAGAGAGGGGGCTCTGGATCGTCTGAATGTACCATGTGTGTTGTGTGGAAGGGGTCTTGGATACCCACGATTCCCTCTCTCTCTGTGTTAGGGCTTCAACGGCGTCGGATTCTCTCTACGGGTTCCAGGACAACTTAATTAGAGCCCGAAACTCCCGGAACTGACGGGACTAGGGGAATATTTCAAAGAAGTGGGAACTACCATTGTCTTGAGTGTTCATTGGTCCTAACCTAACAAAACCAAGCACTTTGTTCCATTTTTTTACCCCTTCCGGCTCACGTATAAGGGGCCAGAACGGCAGCTCCATCTTTTTCCCCATCGGGGCCATGGTTTCTTCGGAGAGGGGGCTCCGGATCGTATGTATGCCACCAAAGCCAATTGTATTCATACCATGTTTGGTATAGTGTGTCATGTGTCTTGGATGACCAATATTCCCTCGCTCTCTCTGTTAGGGCTTCACCGGTGTCGGATTCTCTCTACGGGTTCTAGGACTACTTAATTAGAGCCCGAAACTTTCAGATCTGAAGGGACTGGGAGAATATTTCCAAGAGGTGGGACCTACCATTGTCTTGGGTGTTCCTTGGGACTAACCTAACACAACCAAGAAATCGGTTCCACTTTTCTACCCCCTTCCGGCTCACGTAGAAGGGCCAGAACAACAGTTCTGTGTTTTTCCCCAACGGGGCTATGGTTTCTCCGAAGAGGGTGCTCCGGAGCGTCTCAATGCCACCAAATCCCATGGTATACCATAAAATGTGTGTTAGAGTGTGGCATGGGTCTTGGATGCCAAGGATTCCCTTACTGTCTCTGTGTTAGGGCTTCGCCGGCGTCAGATTCTCTATGGCGGGTTCTAGGACTACTTAGAGCCCGAAACTACCGGATCTGACAGAACTGCGGGAATCTTGCCAAGAGGTGGGCCCTACCATTTGATTGGGTGTTCCTTGTGACTAACCTAACACAACCAAGCAGTTGGTTCCACTTTGCTACCCCATTCCGGCTCACATAGATGGGCCAGAACGACAGATCCGTGTTTTTCCCCAGCGGGGCTATGGTTTTTTCGGAGAGGGGGCTCTGGATCGTATGAATGCCACCAAATCCCATTATATTTCATACCATATGTGTTAGTGTGTGGCATGAGACTTGGATTGCCAAGATTCCCTCGCTCTCTGTGTTAGGGCTTCACCGGCGTGGGATTCTCTCTGTGGGTTCTTGGACTACTTAATTAGAGCCCAAAACTCCCGGATCTGACAGGGCTGGGGGAATCTTTCCAAGAGTTGGGACCTACCATTGTCTTGGGTGTTCCTTTTGCCTAACCTAACACATCCAAGAAATTGGTTCCACTTTGCTACCCCGTTTCAGCTCACGTAGAGGGGCTAGGACTACAGTTTCGTCTCTTTCCCTAGCCGGGCTATGGTTTCTTTGAAGAGGGGGCTCCGGATCATCTGAATGCCACAAAATCCCATGGTATGCCATACCATGTGTGTTAGAGTGTGGAATGGTTCTTGTATTTCCAATATTCCCTCGCTCTCTGTGTTAGGGTTTCACAGGCGTCAGATTCTCTCTTGTTGTTCCAGGATTACTTAATGAGAGCCCGAAACTCCCGGATTTGACGGATCTGGGGGAATCTTTCCAATAGGTGGGCCCTACCGATGCCTTGGGTGTTACTTTTTACTAACCTAACACAACCAAGCAATTTTTTACACTGTTCTAAACCCTTTCAGCTCACGTAGAGGGGCCAAAACAATAATTCCATCTTTTTCCCTAGCAGGTCTATGGTTTCTCCGGAGAGGGGGCTCCGGATCGTCTGAATTCCACCACAACACATGGTATTCCATACCATGTGTGTTAGAGTGTGTAATAGGTATTTGATTCCCAAGATTCTCTCGCTCTCTATGCATTCCAAGACTACTTAATTAGAGCCTGAAACTCCCGGATTTGACGGGACTAGGGAAATCTTTCCAATAGGTGGGAACTACCATTGTCTTGGGTTTTCATTGGGCCTAACCTAACACAACCAAGAACTTGGTTCCATTTTTCTACCCTCTTCCGGCTCACGTATAAGGGGCTAGAATGGCAGTTCCGTCTTTTCCCCCAACGGGGCTATGGTTTCTCCGGAGAGGGGGCTCCGGATCGTCTCAATGCCACCAAATCTGATTGTATGCATACCATGTGTGTTAGAGTGTGTCATGGGTCTTGGATTACGATGATTCCCTTGATTTTTCTGTTAGGGCTTCACCAGCGTCGGATTTTCCCTGCAGGTTCCAGGACCACTTAATTAGAGCCCGAAACTCCCGGATATGACGAGACTAGGGGAATAATTCCAAGAGGTGGTCCCTACAATTGTCTTGGGTGTTCCTTGGGCCTAACGCAACACAACCAAGAAATTGGTTCCACTTTTCTACCACCTTCCTGCTCAGGTAGAGGGGCCAGGCCAATAGTTCCGTCTTTTTCCCCAGCGGGGCTATGGTTTCTCCGAAAAGGGTGCTCCGGATCGTTTGAATGCCACCAAATCCCATGGTATGCCATAACATGTGTGTTAGAGTGTGGCATGGGTATTGGATGCCCAAGATTCCCTCTCTCTCTCTCTATGTTAGGGCTTCACCGGCATCAGATTCTCTTTGGCAGGTTCTAGGACTACTTAGAGCCCGAAACTCCAGGATCTGACGGAACTGGGGAAATCTTTCCAAGAGGTGGGCCGTAAAATTTTCTTGGGAGTTCCTTGGGACTAACCTAACACAACCAAGCAGTTGGTTCCACTTTCCTACCCCCTTCCGGCTCACGTAGATGGGCCAGAACGGTAGATCCGTCTTTTTCCCCAGCGGGGCTATGGTTTTTCCGGAGAGGGGGATAGCTCCGGATCGTATGAATGACACCAAATCCCATTGTATGACATACCATGTGTGTTATAGTGTGTAATGGATATTGTATGCCCAAGATTCCCTCGCTCTCTGTGTTAGGGCTTCACCGACGTCGCATTCTCTCTGCGGGTTCCAGGACTACTTAATTAGAGCCCGAGACTCCCGGATCTGATTGGACTAGGGGAATCTTTCCAATAGGTGGGACCTACTATTGTCTTGGGTGTTCCTTGGTACTAACCTAACACAACCAAGCAGTTGGTTCCACTTTGCTACCCCCTTCCGGCTCACGTAGAGGGGCCAGAACAACAGTTCCATCTTTTTCTCCAGTGGGGCTATGGTTTTACTAGAGAGGGGGCTCCGGATCATGTGAATGCCACAAAATACAATGTTATGCCATAAAATGTGTGTTAGAGTGTGGCATGGGTCTTGTATTCCCAATATTCCCTCGCTCTCTGTGTTAGGGTTTCACCGGCGTCGGATTCTCTCTAGCGTGTTGCAGGTTACTTAATGAGAGCCCGAAACTCCCGGATCTGATGGATCTGGGGGAATCTTTCTAAGAGGTGGGCCCTACCATTGTCTTGTGTGTTCCTTGGTCCTATAGTAACACAACTAAGAAATTTCTTTCACTTTGCTACCCCCCTTCAGCTCACGTAGAGGGGCTAGAACGACATTTCCGTCTTTTCCCCAGGCGGGGCTATGGTTTCTCCGGAGAGGGGGCTCCGGATTGTCTGAATGCCACCAAAATACATGGTATCCAATATCATGTGTGTTATAGTGTGTCATGGGTATTGGATGCCCAATATTCTCTCACTCTCTGTGTTAGTTTTTCACCAGCGTCGGATTCTGTCTGGCGGGTTCCAGGATTACTTAAAGAGAGCCCGAAACTCCCGGATCTGACGGAACCGGGGGAATCTTTCCAAGAAGTGGTCCCTACCATTGTCTTGGGTGTTACTTGGTCCTAAACTAACACAACCAAGCAATTTGATACACTGTTCTAACCCCTTTCAGCTCACGTAGAAGGGCTAAAATGACAGTTCCGCCTTTTTCCCCATCGGGGCTATGGTTTCTCCGGAGAGGGGTTCCGGATCGTCTGAATGTCACCACAACACATGTTATGCCATACCATGTGTGTTAGAGTGTGTAATGAGTCTTGTATGCCCAAGATTCCCTCGCTCTCTGTGTTAGGGCTTCATCGGCGTCGGATTCTCTCTACGGGTTCCAAAACTACTTAATTAGAGCATGAAACTCCCGGATCTGACGGGACTAGGGGAATATTTTCAATAGGTGGGAACTACCATTGTCTTTGGTGTTAATTGGTCCTAAACTAACACAACAAAGCACTTGCGTCCATTTTTCTACCCTCTTCCGGCTCACGTATAATGGGCCAGAACGATAGTTCTGTCTTTTTCCCCAACGGGGCTATGGTTTCTTCGGAGAGGGGGCTCCGGATCGTCTCAATGCCACCAAATCTCATTGTATGAATAACATGTGTGTTAGAGTGTGTCATGGGTCTTGGATGACCAATATTTCCTTGCTCTCTATGTTAGGGCATCACCGGCGTCGGATTTTCCCTACGAGTTCCAGGACTACTTAATTAGAGCCCAAAACTCTCGGATCGGACGGAACTAGGGGGATATTTCCAAGAAGTGGCCCTACCATTGTCTTGGGTGTTCCTTGGGACTAAACTAACACAACCAAGAAATTTATTCCACTTTTCTACCCCCTTCCGGCTCAGGTAGAGGGGCCAGAACAATAGTTCCGTCTTTTTTCGCAGCGGGGCTATGGTTTCTACGAAGAGGGTGCTTCGGATCGTCTGAATGCCACCAAATCCCATGGTATGACATACCATGTGTGTTATAGTGTGGCATGGGTCTTGGATGACTAAGATTCCCTCGCTCTCTATATGTTAGGGCTTCACTAGCGTCAGATTCTCTCTCGCGGGTTCGAGGACTACTTAGAGCCTGAAATTCCCGGATCTGACTAAACTGGGGAAATCTTGCCAAGAGGTGGGCCCAAACATTTTCTTGGGTGTTCCTTGGGCCAAACATAACACACAAAAAAATTGGTTCCACTTTCCTACCCCCTTCCGGCTCACGTAGATGGGCCAGAACGGTAGTTCTGTCCTTTTCCCCAACGGGGCTATGATTTTTCCGGAGAGGGGCTACGGATCGTATTAATGGCACCAAATCCCATTTTATGACATACCATGTGTGTTAGAGTGTGTAATGTGTCTTGGATGCCCAATATTCCCTCGCTCTCTGTGTTAGGGCTTCACCGGTGTTGCATTCTCTTTGCGGGTTCTAGTACTACTTAATTAGAGCCCGAAACTGCCAAATCTGATTGGACTGTTGGAATCTTTCTAAGATGTGGGTCCTAGAATTGTCTTGGGTGTTCCTTGGGACTAACCTAACACAACCAAGAAATTGGTTCCACTTTTCTACCCCCTTCCGGCTCATGTAGAGGGGCCAGAACAACAGTTCCATATTTTTCCTCAGCGGGGCTATGGTTTCTCCAGAGAGGGGGCTCCGGACCGTCTAAATGCCACCAAGTACCATGGTATTCCATACAATGTGTGTTAGAGTGTGGCATCTTTCTTGGATTCCCAATATTCCCTCATTCTCTGTGTTAGGGTTTCACGGGCGTCAGATTCTCTCTGGTGGGTTCCAGAATTACTTAAAGAGAGCCCAAAACTCCCGGATCTGACGGAACTGGGGAAATATTTCCAAGAGGTTGACCCTACCATTGTCTTGGGTGTTCCTTGGTCCTAACCTAACACAACGAAGATTTTTTTCCACTTTTCTACCCCTTCGGGTTCACGTAGAGGGACTAGAACGACAATTTCGTCTTTTTCCCCATCGAGGCTATGGTTTCGCCGGAGGGGGGCTACGGATCATCTGAATGCCACCAAATCCCGTGGAATGCCATACCATGTGTGTTATAGTGTGGAATGGGTCTTGTATGCCCAAGATCCCCTCACTCTCTCTGTTAGGGTTTCACCGGCGTCAGATTCTCTCTCGCGGGTTCCAGGACTACTTAATGAGAGCCAAAAACTCCTGGATCTGACGGAACTGGGGAAATCTTAGCAAGAGGTGGTCCCTACCATTGTCTTGGGTGTTCCTTGGTCCTAACCTAACACAACCAAGAAATTCGTTACACTTTCCTACCCCCTTTCGGCTCACCTAGAGGGGCCAGAATGACAGTTCCGTCTTTTTCCCCAGCGGGGCTATGGTTTCTCCGGAGAGGGGGCTCCGGATCGTCTAAATGCCACCACAACACATGGTATGCCATACCATTTGTGTTATAGTGTGGCATAGGTATTGGATGCCCAATATTCCCTTGCTCTGTGTGTTAGGGTTTCACCGGCATCGGATTCTCTCTGGCGGGTTCTAGGATTTCTTAATGAGAGCCTGAAACTCCCGGATCTGACGGAACTGGGGGAATCTTGACAAGAGGTGGGACCTACCATGATATTTGGTGTTACTTTGGCCTAAGATAACACAAAAAAGCAATTGGTTCCACTTTGCTATCCCCTTCTGGCTCACGTAGAGGGGCCAGAATGACAGTTCTGCATGTTTCCCCAACGGGGCTAGGGTTTCTCCGGAGAGGGGCTCCGGAGTGTTTGAATGCCACCATAACACATGGTGGAATAATATTACCTTACTCTATGTGTTAGGGCTTCACCGGCGTCGGATTCTCTCTGGCGGATTCCAGGACAATTTAGAGCCCGAATTCTCTCTCTGTGTGTTTCTCTCTCGAATTTACATGCACTATTGGCCCGAAACTGCCGGAACGGAGAAACGGGAGGGAATCTTGTGAAGAGTGGGGTCATAGCATTGTCTTGGGACTTCCTAGTGTCGACCGTAACACATCCAAGCAAGTAGATAATCATATATAAAAAGGCACGATATCACTAAATAATCAACACAATTCAGATAAGCTTGATTTTCAAAATATTGAATCTGCATTTTGTCTTTCAAAACATTCGGGATTTTTTTTTCTTCTGTCAGATCAAATGGATGGAGTACTTTGTGGTTAAGTTATTATTATTCTGTATTAATTGTTTTTCTTCCATTTCAGATTATTTTTCTTCTCTTTTGTGAAATGTTTTCGGCAATGGCGCCATGCCGGCCCTTTATTGCGCGGGAGACGCAGCGTCAACCCCTTCGGGAAGGCGCGTCATTTATTGCGCTCACCTCTCCCTCTCTCTCTTCTAATCATATCACTCGCTCTATCTTTCTCACCGCCTTCCTGAGCTTCCCCTCTCTCCGTCGGTGGATTTTCTTCCGTCGGGACATCGACAGCACCGCGGCGACCATCTTCGACGGGAGACGAAGGCCAGGCATCATCTTCCTCCCTGGGCAGGCAGGATCTTCATCGGCTTTATTTGAGATCTCCACGTACGTCGTCCCGTCCTTTTCGAGGGATTTGGCAATGGCGGTAAGATTATATCTAACCCTCTTATCCCTTGTATGTATCGTAGATCTGTAGATTGAGCTCGATTTTTCTGCGTAGCACGACATGCACGGTAGATCTTCATGTTTTTACCGTTCATTCTGTGCCTCTGCTTCGTTTTTTCTCTCATAGACGTGGTTTTGTTCTATGGCTTAAGTTTGGGATATCCGACACGCTTAGTCCATCTATTTCCACCATGATTTTGATAGGTTATGGTTTAATTACATACCCGGTTTGGGTGCTTCAGTTAGATTAGGATTAGATTTGGGTTTTTGTTGGGTTCAGGACATAGATTTGGTATTTTTGCAAGGTTAGTTCAATTTTGGCCAATGATTAACACTTTGGCTAATTATTTACCGAGGCTAGGTGCTAGAAGTGACTCTACTTGTTCTACTTAGAAATTCTAAGGTCAAATTCATTTTTCCGTGCATTTTCCATTGTTCCACCTGTTTTTCTTTTGTATATCCTAATTTATCAACATGATGAATGTCCTCCTAGTTATATGTCGAAGATTTATGCAAAGGTAAAGGCAAAGAGAGTGTCTATAATACCTTGTAGTGTATACAATTTGAGTATTTGTATTCGTACATGCTATTGTAAGCAATCTTTTTGCCTCGGTTTTTACCCCTAGTCCGAGTCCAAACCCCTTAAGGGTTGAGTCCTAGTCGAGTTGGGATGGTGCTTGCGCAACCCCCTTGTGGCTGCACCCCCCGTCCTCTCATATATACCTCTTCACCTGCGTATGAAAGGTTAGACTACGTATACCTTAAACCCAGAACTCCATTGTTGACTACTTGAAGTATTCATCAGGAATTGTTACCTCTGCAAGTTTTGCGTGTTATCTGCTATTCCACGGGAAATTAGTTGATACATGATCACTAGTAGTCAGTGGCTGCTCATGCAAGTGTGTGCATTTGCGAATTTCCAAGGGATTGGTTGCTGCTACAATTGGCATGAGGAATTAGCCCGAGAGTTCGTGGAGAGACACAAGTTATCATATCCTTGTTATCGTGTGAGTTCATCAAGAAGATCGGGCAACCCCTTATCATATTTGTATCAGATTACAGGTTAACTCGGTGAGCTATCGTGTTCTAGTAGATTAGTTTGTTTTCATTACCTATCCACAGAAAAAGCCACAAAAAATCGGAGTAGTTCTTTCCATAGCCGTAGATCATCGCCAATTTCATCCACTAGTTGCTGTTTTGTGTTTATTTTCTCCTTTTGTGTCTTGTTTTAGGTCGGTCTAGGTTTAGGGTTCTTGTGTTCGTCAAGTTTTTCCATTGGAGTCCATCGAAATCCCCTAAAAAATCCAAATCCGAGTGTAAGTTTTGTTCCAATTCGAGTTGGAGTTATTTCTGCCACGGCACAAAAATTATCAAAACCCTGCCACCGATCCTCTCCCGGCCGCACTCGGATTCCCCACCGCTGCCGCTCCCTAGTCGTATTCGATTTCGATCGTGCGCGCACCCATAAAATTCCACGTGCGCGCTAGCTGCTGTTCCCTGCCGTCGCGGCAGCGTTTTACCTCGTTTCCTGCCGCAAACGCTCTGCCGGGGGCACAAAACCGCCCGTTTCTCTTCCGCGCCTGCACCGCGCTGCCGGGGCCTCCTAGTTATTTTTGGCCAGTTATAAAAGTATAGAAAAAAGAGAAAAACAGAAAATAGTAAAAGAGAGAAACAAAATTGAGAAAAAGAAAATGGCCTTGAGATACATTGCTATATTGTTATTGGAGTTGTTTTCACCACTACTATATTGACACTTTCCTTTGAGCAATCTTGTGCCCGTGATATCTTTGAGCATAGCTAGTGTCTTTCGAGAGCATTGCAATATTTCCATCCATATAATTGCATTGCCACATTTGTCTCCACTTTGGTGTGTGTGTTTCCTAGGTGTTATTTTTCTCTCATCACAAACAACAAATAGGACTTGTCATTGGTGTTGTTAGGTCTCCATACCAAGACCCACTATATTTCCTATTTTTTCCTTGTGTTAGCTAAAATCCCTGGGTATTCTTTTATTCACACCAAGTCATAGTAGTGTTGTTTACTTGTGGTAGGTATTGCTATTCACTTTGGAACAGTAAGTTGACCTCATTACTTTTCTATTTTGAGTGAGTTGTGAGAGAACACCACATCCCATATTTTTTTTTTCACCAACAGATTAATCCATGGAGTCTGTGGCTAGTGATGTGCAGGTGGATAAAATTGATGGGAAAGCTACTGAGGCCACTTCTAAGAAGACTGTTGATGATGTGCTCACATGGGGAGATCTCTCCAAATTTAGAGACATGATCAGTTCCAGAATTGATAAAAAACTTTATGAGTATGATGAAGTGGTGGCCACCCAAATTGATAAGAAGATTTATGCTTATGATGAGAGCTTGAGGAGGGATTTACAACAGATGGATATTAAAATTGAGAAAGCTGCTTCTCAAGAATCTGTTGATATTATGCAAGAATCTCTCACAAATTTGACTAGACAAATTGCTCAATTGTCTACTCAATTAGAACAAAGAGGTAATGATAATGATTGGGAGCCAGGCCGAGCCCATGCTCATAATGGCCGTGGAGGTTTTCCTGCTAGGAGGGTACAAGTTCATGACAATAATAGAGAAGATGATGGTTTGGGCAAGCCTAAATTTTCTATTCCTCCTTTCACCTTTGATAATGATGATGTAGAAGAGTATTTGATGTGGGAGCTGAAAATTGAGAAGCTATGGAGATTGC
Organism: Alopecurus myosuroides; assembly: GCA_028641055.1. Lineage (NCBI taxonomy): Eukaryota > Viridiplantae > Streptophyta > Magnoliopsida > Poales > Poaceae > Alopecurus > Alopecurus myosuroides. The sequence goes on along the minus strand of CM054057.1, from coordinate 368,281,318 downwards.
ATGATTACAATGCAGATAGAAAGATCAAATTGGCTTCTTCTAGTTTTGATGGTTATGCTCTTTTGTGGTGGGATAATATTACACAACTGAGGGCAGCAAATGGTGATCCTGAGGTGGTTACTTGGGCTACTATGAAGCAACTCATGACGAGCAGATTTGTGCCAAAGAATTATGTGAGAACACTATATGATAAATTGCAACAATTAAAGTAAGGTACACTGTCTGTTGATGCTTATTTTAGAGAGATGGAGTTGATTATTCAGAGGGCCAAAGTGAGAGAAGAACAAGAACATACTATGCAACGTTTTCTCTCAGGTTTACAATTCAAAATTAGAAGGATTGTGAGGCACCTTCAATATAATGATATGACTGAATTATTACATCATGCAAGGGAGGAAGAATCACATCTAGCCGAGGAGGCAAAGATGAGTGCTAGAAGGGTGCTTTCACCTATAAATTCCAGTTTCTCATCACCATCACCATAGCCCACACCTAGCCGTGGGGTTTCTATACCCAAGGCCGAGAGCACCCCCTGTACTTCTAAGAGGCAAGTGCAACCATCAGCAAGTGCTAGTGGATCTACTACTTCTACAGCCCGAAATAGGGATATGTCATGTCACACATGTGGAGGTAAAGGCCACTTCAAGAGAGAATGTCCATATAAAAGACCATTCTTTTTAATGAGGATAATGAGTATGAGACTGGAGATGATGCTGATCCTAATGAGGAGGATGATTGTGATGAGCAAGGTGGTCCACTTGATGCTTATTCTACACATTACCCCACAACTGTTTGCTCACAAAATGTTGATGCTTTGAGTGTTGTTCCTTCTCCAGAAAATCAGAGGTGCGATCTTTTCCAAACCAAAGAAATTGTAGGTCCTAAAATGGCTTGCAAAGTGATTATTGATGGAGGGAGTTGCAGAAATCTTGCTAGTAAAGAGCTATGTGCAAAGCTGAAATTGAAATATATTCCACACCATCATCCTTATTATATACAGTGGCTGGGTGATAAAGGAGAGTTGAAGGTGAGCTACATGGTGAGAGTGGAGTTCCAAATTGGGCCATATACTGATACTATTGAGTGTGATGTTGTGCCCATGTCTGTTTGTCACATGTTGCTTGGAAGACCATGGCAGTTTGACAGGAATGTTACACATAATGGGAGAGCTAACACATACCAGTTGAATTGGCATGGGAAGGATATTATTTTGAGACCAATGACACCACAACAAATTTTAAATAAGTCTCGACAAAAAACTGAAGTGAATTTAGAGAAGCAAAGTGAGAGAGAAAAACAAGAGAGTAATCCTTCTATGAGTGATAAAAACAAGATGAGTGGTAAAAATAAAAGTGAGGGAGTGAGCCTATTATGTATGTTAGCCACCAAAGAGGACTTGAGAGAATTTAGTGAGGACCCTAGTATGCTTCCTATAGTGCTTATGCAAAAGGGAGAAATTTTGGTTTCTTCTGACATGACCCCTATTCATCTTGTGTTTCTCATGTGTTACAGGACTTTGATGATGTTTTTCGAGAGGAGGTACCAGCAGGGCTGCCAACATTGCGTGGCATTGAGCACTAGATTGATTTGATCCCTCGAGAAACATTGCCAAACCGAGCCCCTTACAGGACAAATCCCCAAGAAACCAAGGAAATTCAGAAACAAGTGCAGGAGCTTCTCGACAAAGGTTATATTCGAATTAGCTTATCTCCATGTGTTGTTCATGTTATTTTAGTCCCTAAGAAAGATGGTACTTGGGCATGTGTGTAGATTGTAGAGCAATTAACAACATCACTATTCGTTATTGTCATCCTATACCTCGTTTGGAGGACATGCTAGATGAATTAAGTGGTGCTGTTGTTTTCTCTAAAATTGATTTGCGTAGTGGTTATCATCATATTAGGATGAAAGAGGGGGATGAATGGAAAACTGCTTTCAAAACTAAATTTTGGTTTGTATGAATGGTTAGTGATGCCTTTTGGTTCAACTAATGCACCTAGTACTTCCATGAGACTTATGAACCATGTTTTGAGAGATTTTATTGGCAGATTTGTGGTAGTTTATTTTGATGATATACTCATATATAGCCACAATGAATATGAACATGTTGATCATATTAGACAAGTCTTGCATGTGTTAAGAGCAAATAAATTATATGGTAATCTTTCTAAGTGCACTTTTTGCAAAGATAAGGTCATATTTTTGGGATATGGTGTCTCTAAACATGGTATTGAAGTGGATGAATCTAAAATTGTAGCTATTAAAAATTGGCTGGTTTCTATAGAATATTTGTCAAGTATTTTAGTACTCTTGCTGCACCATTGAATGAGTTAACTAAGAAGGGTGTTGATTTTACATGGGGGGTTGAACAAGATATTGCTTTTGATGAGATAAAGAACTAGTTGATTTCATCCCCATTATTAATTTTGCCTAATTTCAACAAACAATTCGAAATTGAGTGTGATGCAAGTGGTATTGGTATTGGTGGTGCGCTTATGCAAGAAAACAAACCTGTTGCTTATTTTTCTGAGAAATTGCATGGTGCCCAATTGAACTATTCTGTTTATGGTAAAGAATTGTATGCACTTGTTAGAGTTCTTGAGGTTTGGAAACATTATTTGTGGCCAAAAGAATTTATCATACATTCTTATCATGAAGCTTTGAGTTTTTTAAAGAGCCAATCTAGCGTTAATAAAAGACATGCTAAGTGGGTTGAATTCATTGAATCTTTCCCATACATAATTAAATACAATAAAGACAAAGATCATGTTGTTGCTGATGCTCTCTCTAGGAAAAGTATGCTTTTAACTCAATTGGATGTGAAAATTCCTGGTTTGGAGAGTGTGAAAGATTTGTATGCTCAATATAATGATTTTAAACATGCATATGCGAATTGTACTAATGTGAAAGCATGGGATAAATTTCATTTGCATGATGGATATTTGTTTAGAGCTAACAAATTATGTGTGCCCGAGTCATCCTTGTGTTTGTTATTGTTGCGGGAATCACACAGTGGTGGATTAATGGGACACTTTGGGAGGGAGAAAACATTGCGGATGTTGGCTGATCATTTTTATTGGCCACGAATGAGAAGAAATGTGGAGAGGTTTGTGAGACATTGCATCACTTGCAACAAGGCTAAGTCTAAACTAAAACCTCATGGATTATATACTCCTCTTCCTGCACCTACTACACCTTGGCAAGACATTAGTATGGATTTTGTGCTAGGTTTCCCTAGGACTAAAAGAGGACATGATTCAATATTTGTGGTAGTTGATAGATTCTCTAAAATGTCACATTTTATTGCATGCCACAAGAGCAACGATGCGTCGCACATTTCTAATCTGTTTTTCAGGGACATAGTGAGATTGCATGGAGTACCCAAGACTATTGTTTCTGATCGTGATGTCAAGTTCATGAGCTACTTTCAGGAAGACACTATGGGGGAAGCTGGGGACAAAGATGATGTTTTCTACTACTTGTCACCCCCAAACTGATGGAAAAACGGAGGTGGTAAATCGCACATTATCCACATTGTTGCGAGCCATGATTAAAAAGAACCTATGGGAGTGGGAAGAGTGTTTGCCACACATTGAGTTTGCATACAACATGGCTGTACATTCTACTACTCAGCTATGCACGTTTGAGGTGGTGTATGGTTTCAAGCCAGTAACACCATTTGATTTGCTGCCACTTCCTGTGCAAGAGAGAGTTAATATGGAGGCTTCAAAATGTGCTGATTATGTGAGGAAGATCCATGAGAAAACAAAGGAAGCAATTGAGAAAACTGGAAGACATGTTGCTGAGAGAGTTAACAAGAAGAGGAAGGAAGTAATATTCCAACCTGGTGATTTAGTGTTGGTGCATTTTCGTAAGGACAGATTTCTCACATTGCGCAAGTCTAAGTTGATGCCACGAGGTGCTGGTCCATATAAAGTGCTTCACAAGATTAATGATAATGCCTATCAAGTTGATCTTCCTAGTGCTGAGTTTGGTGTGAGTAATTCTTTAAATGTTGCTGATCTATCACCATACCATGGAGAGGACCTTGATGCATCGAGGTCGACACCTTTTCAAGGAGGGGAGGATGATGAGGACATCCATAGTACATCTACTATTTCTCCCATTGATGATGATGTTGTTGTTCAAGAGAAACATGATGAAGTGAGGATTGGACCAATGACTAGATCAAGAACCAAACTACTAGAACAACAGGTGAACTCACTCTTATTAAATTATGATGTTTGTGGTTCTGAGAATTTTATACTACCTAAATCCTTGCATTTATGTAAGATTCAAGTTGTTGATAACACAAGCATTATTGGAGGAGAGTTGCAAGGAGCCATGGAGCAATTCATGGGAGAACACATGGAGAGAGATGATCATGGCAGCACACACAAGAAGTAGAAACCAGGAGCTATGCATGATGGAGATGGGATCACCAAGGACATGTCTTAGGGCGTTTCAGCCCATATATTTGTGTGATGCGCATTAGGCTTATGGGGGCACCAAGGACATGTCCTAGGGTGTCCCAATGCGTGTAGAATAAAGGCTTGCATTCCTATTGGCCGCACCCCCCTCATGGGTCGGTTTGTACCCCCTAGTCCGAGTCCAAACCCCTTAAGGGTTGAGTCCTAGTCGAGTTGGGATGGTGCTTGCGCAACCCCCTTGTGGCCGCACCCCCTAATCCCATATATACCTCTTCACCTGCGTGTGAAAGGTTAGACTACGTATACCTTAAACCCTAGAACTCCATTGTTGACTGCTTGAAGCATTCATCAGGAATTGTTACCTCTGCAAGTTTTGCATGTTATCTGCTATTCCACTGGGAATTAGTTGATACAGGACCACTAGTAGTCAGTGGCTGCTCGTGCAAGTGTGTGGATTTGCGAATATCCAAGGGATTGGTTCCTGCTGCAATTGGCATCGGGAATTAGCCGGAGAGTTCGTGGAGAGACACAAGTTATCATATCCTTGTTATCGTGTGAGTTCATCGAGAAGATCGGGCAAACCCTTATCATGTATACAATTTGAGTATTTGTGCTCATACATGCTATTATAAACACTCCTTTTGCCTTGGTTTGCTTGGCAATGATATACGAGGCTCGTATTACATTTGTTTCCATTGTTCCACTTCTCTTTGCCTTGAATGTCCTCCTTGTATATGCCGATGATTTAAACTAGGTCATGGTAAGGGAAAAGAAAGTGTCTATAATACCTTGTAGTGTATACAATTTGAGTATTTGTATTCGTACATGCTATTATAAGCACTTTTTTTGCCTTGGTTTGCATGCAATGATTTATGAGGCTCGTATTAGAATTGTTTCCATTAATTGTTCCACTTTTCTTTGCCTTGAATGTGCTACTTCTTATATGCCGATGATTTTAAACATACCGTGATAAATGTAAAGAGATTAGCTACAATATTGGGCAGTGATACAAGGCCACTTCTTGTAGTACTATCTGGTATTGTAGCAGATCTTTTTGCGAGTGTTGGAAATGTGTTTATGAGGCCTGTATTACTACCTAGTGCTTCAAAGTTGGCTCTACCTACTGTGTGTCACAATTTATCAACATTTTGAATGTGATCCTTGTTATATGCCGATGATTTTAACAATGCCATGATAAATGCATAGAGATTGGCTACAATACGTGGCAGTGATACAAGGCCATATCTTGTATTACTTCCATGTTGTGGTCGTTCTTTCTTTAAGTGTTGGCAATGTGTTTATGAGGCTTGTATTACACTTTTCTTTTGCATTGTTCCATATGTGTTTATTCTGACTGCATGTTACAATGAATTATAGGGATGCCCTTTAGTGCATGATCACCTATGTGTTTATGAGGCTTGTTATCACTATGCACAATTTATGAGCTGATTCGGTCAATGATGATGACTTTGACACATGTGTATTTGGCTGAGACCTCACCGTCTCCACCAGATGGCCAGCAAAAGTAAGAACCAGACACACATAGATGTGTCATGTCTTTGCTTTTGCTGGCCCACCTGGTGTAGCAAAGTTGGCTCTGCTTGTTTTGTCTCTATGTTCCCTGAGGCCAATGAGTACAAAGCTGTGACTATAGATGTTATTTTGAATGTGCATGATCCCTTTAAGTCGGTGATTAAAATGTGTCACCATATCATTGCAATGAGTGTTCCATACTATCTTGTGCAGTGTACAAGCACATTCATCGTGCATTGCTCTTGGTAGTGTAGAATTACTTCTTGGATAAACATGGTTATGCTTTTATTATGAGGCATAGTTCGGCCCCAGTTTTACATAAATGTCTTCATTAAAGAATTGTTCATTTTTATAACCAATCTGCTTATATGCACATTTTGTAATTTCTGCTTCTTTTTTGTTTGATTAACATGGTATTCCATGCCCGGTTTGCAAGAATAATTGCCCAAACGTTGATGCTTCTGCATCCAAGTTTGGTGTTTCTATACAAGAGTGTCACCTCAAGTCAGTGGTAAGAAAACAATTCTTCTTCATACACTTGTATTATGTTTTTTGTTTTTATTAGAATATATAATTTCCATGTTTCTTTTTATTTCTGATGCACAGTTTGTACCATGCACTACTCGGGTAGCATTCAACAAGTTAGTAGGCGAGCGTGTGTTGTTTTGTTCCCATGGCAGGAAGTACACCTTTTGTGTGTCAAAAGAACAGAGAAGACCGTTTGCACAAGCCACAATGGGATTGGTTCATCGAGGATAAGAACATCTCCGTGGGATACATACTAGTGTTTTCCATGATACTAAGGCCCACTATCTATGTTGCTATTATTGGTGAGTCCCAAGATGACTCACTTTCCATTGCAAGACAAGATGACTCAATTTCAAGCAAAGATGAATTAATTTGCAACGAAGATGGCAGTTCTGATGATGAGATGCATGATGAGGATTCTAGCAATTCTGATGATGAGGTCCCTGATGAGGATTCTGATAATTCTGCTGATGAGAGGCATGATGATTCCAACATCGTATATGCCCAAAGAACCAATCTCGACAATCACGAGAAGAACCGCTTAGACCGACTTCTACCCCTTGGACCCTATGTTGGGCTTCCTTTTGTGACTCGTTTCACGGTCACAAGCTTGTAGCACTATAATATGGTATGTACCTATAAGACGCCCTCCTCTTTTTGCAAGTAAATTGATGAGTACATCCCTAGCTCTTCACCTATTGTTACACATGATGAGTTTGTTGTCCAAGATAATTGAGTGAGACTTGGTCCCATGACAAGATCAAGGACCAAACTATTAGAACAACAGGTGAATTCACTCCTACTTGAGTATAATGTTTATAACTGCGAGAACTTTATACTACCTAAATCTATGCATTTATGTATGATCAGGTTTATTGATAACCCAAACATGCTTGGAGGAGAACATCAAGAGGAGCTGGAAAACAATGATGAGAAGCTGGAAAACAAGAGTACCATGGTGAAAACAAACATACAAGGTGGTGAAAACAAGAGTACCATGGTGAAAACAATCATACAAGATGGTGAAAATAATAGTACAAGTGTGGAAAACAAATACTAGGTTGTTATTCCATACTAAGAGAGAGTAAAAACAAGAGGAGGGCGTCCCATTGGATACCAATGCACCACATAGAAGTCCTATTCCAAATAGGCATGGTTTGTATAACATATTGGCCGAACCCCTTAATGTTGGGTCAGTTTGTATCAAGTCTAGTCCATAGGGTTGAGACCAAACCGAGTTGGAGTAGGGGTGCTTGCGCAAGCCTCTTGTGGCCGCACCCATACCCCCCTCGTATATACCTAGGGTGAGAGTTAGAACTCCTTATACTACGTTAAACATAAACCCTAGACTTTTGGAATGAATCTTCTTGTAAGCGTTCATCTAGAAGTGTACTACAAACTTTTCGTGTTACCTGTTGTTCCACTGGGAATAAGATGGTACATGACCACCTCGTATTCGGTGGCTATGTTGTGCAAGTGTGTGGAGTTGAGAACATCCATAGGGTTGCAAACTGTTGCATTGGCATCAAGGATTAGCAAGGAGAGTTTTCAGTGAGACACAAGTTATCATATCGAAATTATCTGTGAGTTCATCGAGAAGATTGGGCCACCCCTTATCATCTTGGTATCAGATTTACAGGTTGCCTCGGTGAGCTGTTATTTATCCTTTAGATTCGAGTGTTTTTATTCCTCTACAGAAAATTGCCCCACAAAAATAGTTTAGATCATAGCCATAGCCTTAGTTGATCCATAGTTTCAATTTCTAGTTGTTGTTTTTGTGTTTGATATGCATCCTTTTTTTCTGTTTTTGAGTCTTTTTTCCGGCTAGGTTTAGGGTTCTTCATTGTTCTTCTGAGTCAATGCGAAAAAATCGCATCACAAAAATAGCTGCGGGTTCCTTTGATCATATTAGTCTAGCGCTACTCGGGTTGCTATTCGGGAGCTACTAATTTTGATCTGCGAGTTGTTGCTGCCGAGTTCCTTTTATCAATCGGTTTTGAACTGAGTTCTAGCAAGCATCGGATTCGCCAAAGTTGCTGCCGCGCGCGTGTTTTCTATGGCCTCTCGAAATCGATCTCTAGTGCTAATCGGAATACTACCGCGCCATAGATTCACGCGTTTTCCCTGCCGCGTACAATTTCCTGCCGTGCGCGCTTGTTGCTTCACCCCGCGGCACAAAATCTCGGCCGCTGTTGCCATGAGATCGCGCCACACATGCGCGCGCGCTTGGTCGCTACTCTGCCGCGGCACAGAAGGCAGCGCTTTGCTGCCGTGCGCCCACCTCTGCCACACAAAGCGCGTGAGAGCTACCGTCGGCACTGTTTTCGCCTGTTTCGCTGCCGCCACGACACAAAATTGAGCCTTTTTCTGCCGCATCCTAGTAGTTGCTGTTAGGTTAGTTTCTTTTTGTTTTTCCTTCTCATTTTCTTAGGAGCTTCATATATGATCCTTGTGAGCCTAGACACAACCTTTCTACAACATTACAAATAGGAACATACCCACAAGTATAGCTATTTTGTGCTCTTGATAGGCTGCTCATTACATCATATACCATTGTGTTCACTTGCTGTTTTGGTTTATTTTGGTCCTAGTTGTTATTAAGGCCATTGAAAAAAATCCAAAAAAAATAGAAAAAGATTAAAAGTATAAAAACCAGAGAAAAACAGAAAAATTTCAAAGAGGAAGAATTGCTATCATTACTTACTAGCGGAGCTTTCTTCATACCACATTGTGACACTTGGTTTCTTTCATTGAGAAATCTTGTGCCTGTCTATTGTGAGCCTAGCTAGTGACTTTCTAGTGCATTGCAAAATCTCATCCATATATTTGCTTTGCCACATTTGTCTCCATTATTGGTGTGTGTTTCCTGGGGTATTTTTATATCATCACAAAACAGCAAATGGGACTTGTTACTTTGGTGATTGTTAGGTATCGTATACCAAGCCCCACTAAATAACCTGTTTGCCTTCTCAGAGTTAAAACCCCGGGTATTCTCTTCTTGACATCAAGTACACTAGTTGCCACTATGTAGTAGTACAGCCCAACACAGGCTATATTGTTGCGTGCAGTACTGGCCCCTGGACCGTTCACTAGCACACACAACACAGATAGTAATCAAAAGGAATCAATGCATTGTATTACTATCGAATATCCAGAGTAAAGTACTTTATTACAACTTGCATAGCGGAAGCTAGCACAATACTTATTCAACAAAGCGAATATAAGGGCTCCAGTCTTCAATTTGTGCCACAGGCGAACAAACATGTTGAGTGGAGTCACGAGACCTACGTCGATAACTCCGGATACGAACAACCTGCACGTTGGAATAGGCAGCCCCCAAATAGAGGTCAGACCATTCTGAGCAATGGTGGCAAGTGACACTATGGTGGCATATAAATGGCAAGTGCTAGTCTACATGCATATTTGGCTAGTGGAGTTTGTAGGCTATTTTGCATAAATGCATTTGTCCTATCTTTTAATAGAAAGTAATTTTGCACCTAATTGGACACTTTGGTTGATAGCAAAGTGCTCCTATATAATTGGACACTTTGGTTGATAGCAAAGTGCTCCTACCCTTTTTGGATTAGCACGCTGAAATACCATCAGGCACTTCTCCAATAACACATAGTCAAATTGGTAGTAATCAATAAAACAAGATGAACGCGATATTTCATGTTTCCCATCTAGTTGTTGAATTGTCCCTAACCAATGGAACATGGCTAAGATCTTAGTTTTAACCCTCGCGAGGTTTGTGCCCTTTACCCGTGTTGCCCAATCGACCCCAAACACAATGATACACCATTAGTACCACGAAAGGAAACAAGATTAAGCCATAAACCGCAAGAAATAGATCCCCAAACCCGCCACGAGCCGGACCATCCTACACTATGCTACATCTCTGGACACGTTGGGTTCGAGTCACCACATCCTACAGCTTATGTCTAGCCCATACTAATATGAAACACGACAGCACGCAAAGAACAACTACATACAGAAACTAAACATAATCTCAAGATACTGGGTGGCGGTCCCCACCGAAATTTGTACTCTGATGACATGCTAGGAATCCGCCCAGTGGTTAATTAATTGTCATGTTGTTTTCATAAGAAATTAAAATAACGAGTAATTTTTTTACATGATAATAATCCCAACCACGATATCTAGAGCAGGCTAAGCAATCTACAAGTACGATGTTTTCCTATCATATGGATGCTACAATCTAGGGGTAACATATGATCACTCCACTTGGGTGTTAGTGACGCAATCTAGCATAGAGATAACACACAACTGCTACTCAGGCATAGGTACAATAAAAATCTAATGCATGTATTAAAATAGTAGGATCATGTGTGTCACTTGCCTTGATAGAAATTGGAGTCGTGCATGCACTCGACTCAGTCGCAACCGTAACAACCACGACCCTCACACGAACAGCAACCGCAACTCTCGCAATCTACACGTTGCAAGCATACCACAATAAATAACCAAACTAGACAAAACAACAATGCAACATATGGATGCATGATTATTTAATAATGCAAGACAACTAATTTACTAGCTCTCTGGTTGCCTAAACAATATATGATGCATGAAAAAGTTTGTAATGCAACAAGACACAAAAAGTAGTTTAACCAAATTAAACCGGGTTAATTAACAATCTACACGATCTTATCGAAATATAGTTTATAAAAAGGTAGATCTAAACCTAACGTACTAATAAGATCCAAAAGGTAAATAAAACACTCGACGGAAACTTTTTAGATGAATAAGTACAAAGTGTAGATTTGAAATTTCGAGTTACTCCGGTGGTCAAAAGTAGATCGGAATTATATAGAAAGATCTGTATCTCAAATAGAAAACTCAAAGAACGAAAGTTGTAGATAATGATGACATACAGCTACAGTAGAAATTTGAGCAAAAACAGACAAACGGTTGAAGAGTAATTGAACTTTTTCCGCTTCAGAACTGAGAGAGTAGATCTCGAAATTCTCCGGCTGTGGTGGATGAAAAGAGGTGAGGTTTCTTGGGATGGATCGGTTCGATGATATCTAAAATTCTCGTGAAGATTTGAACGTCAACCGAGCAACTCACGGACCGTGGCGAGCAAAATATCACGAAACTGGTCTGAAATCAAAGTTTCGAGGTTGGGAAGATCTCACGGCCGGTACTGGGTATTTATAGGTGGGGAGGTCGGCGGAAAGTTGCTCCTTGGAGTAGGGAACAAGGCAAAAGAAACGGATTCGAATTTGGACTCTTCAACGAAGAGATATTGGAGTTTGAATGACTGTAGGTAGAAAAAACGGGATTTTTACCTCATGTGCAAACACGATCGATCCTGAGCGCTGCCTCCTGCGCTCGCTGACTTGCTGGCCGGCCCATGCGAGCATGCGAGCGAGCTGGGCTTAGGCTTTTTTTTTTCCTTTTCCTTAAAACTTTCATAACTTTTGAAATATAACTCAGAATTGAGTCAAACAATTTTTTAAAATTTTGAAATTTAAAACTCTATCATATTATACTATTAGGGAGTAATTTTGGAAAAAAATAAATATCTAAATATCCTTCGGCTTATAAATGCCTTATAGAAGGATTTCAGCCTTTTTAAAACATGGTTTTTATTTGGGAATTGAAATGCGACACTCAAATACAGGTTTTTAAATGATGCCATGCTATGCATATGTTCTAAATGCAAAACATTCCAAATGTAAAATTTGGGATGTTACAAACTAACCCCCTAAAGATGAATCTCGTCCCGAGATTCGGAATGGCTAGCAAGTAAGTGTGGGTGGTTTTCTAAATTTCTAGGCTAACCCCCTTAAGAGAAATCTACTTGGTATCTCTAATGGCATGAGTAGATAAGTATGTTATGATCTTCACTTCTTCTGTTGTGCATCCTTCACCAATATGGAGCATCTCCACTTATAGGTTACGTGGCATAACGAACCACCACATTAGTGTCGAGGTTGGCGTCCTCCAATGTTTCTTCTATGTCTTGGATCCGCGTCGTTGTCTCAAATGAGTTCCTTGTATTTCTTATTGGCTAGGTTCTAGGTCATAGGTTGTGTAAACTGAATTGGAGCATCAATAGTTTCTACATAGGAAGTGGCATCTTGGGGTCGTTGATATAGAGAGTATTGTGGAAAGGCATCTACTGGGTTTAGAATAGATGAGTTTAGATAGATAGGACTAAAGGAAATAGCTACCCATACTAGTATGAACAAAGTAACACTTAACAATCAACAAACAAATAAGCCAAACATTTTTAAATAGTTTTGAAAAAAATAGGATATAAATTCCCTAAAAAAGTACGGACTATCATTGCACATCATATAATTTGATATGGTCAATACCTAACACGTTCCTAAAAACTAGGAACCTACATGGCGGGCAACCTAGTATCTTCACATAGCTCCAATAGCTGCATCGTGTTTCCTTCGTGTAGTAAGCCTTCTTATCTATCTCGAGGTGAATCTCCTTTATATTGAACTGAATCTTCTTCTCTATGGGAAACTCCACTATGATTTGAAAAAGAAGAGATGAAACTAGGAGATAAAGACGAGATGATTACAAGAATAGAGTCAAAGAAAGAATGTATAAAGGATTTGGAAAAATAAAATTTTACCCTATGGCTTTTCCTAATCCATTTTCAAAGGTCTCGTTCCTACAGTCAACACAATGCTCTGATACCATCTGTAGTAGTACAGCCCAACACAGGCTATACTGTTGCGTGTAGTACTGGCCCCTGGACCGTTCACTAGCACACACAACACAGATAGTAATCAAAAGGAATCAATGCATTGTATTACTATCGAATATCCAGAGTAAAGTACTTTATTACAACTTTCATAGCGGAAGCTAGCACAATACTTATTCAACAAAGCGAATATAAGGGCTCCAGTCTTCAATTTGTGCCACAGGCGAACAAACATGTTGAGTGGAGTCACGAGACCTACGTCGATCACTCCGGATACGAACAACCTGCACGTTGGAATATGCAGCCCCCAAATAGAGGCCAGATCATTCTGAGCAATGGTGGCAAGTGACACTATGGTGGTATATGAATGGCAAGTGCTAGTCTACATGCATATTTGGCTGGTGGAGTTTGTAGGCTATTTTGCATGAATGCATTTGTCCTATCTTTTAATAGAAAGTAATTTTGCATCTAATTGGACACTTTGGTTGATAGCAAAGTGCTCCTATATAATTGGACACTTTGGTTGATAGAAAAGTGCTCCTACCCTTTTTTGGATTAGCACGCTGAAACACCATCAGGAACTTCTCCAATAACCCATAGTAAAATTGGTAGTAATCAATAAAACAAGATGAACGAGATATGTCATGTTTCCCATCTAGTTGTTGAATTGTCCCTAACCAATGGAACACGGCTAAGATCTTAGTTTTAACCCTCGCGAGGTTTGTGCCCTTTACCCGTGTTGCCCAATCGACCACAAACACCATGATACACCATTAGTACCACGGAAGGAAAGAAGATTAAGCCATAAACCGGAAGAAATAGATCCCCAAACCCTGCCACGAGCCGGACCATCCTACACTATGCTACATCTCTGGACACGTTGGGTTCGAGTGACCACATCCTATAGCTTATGTCTAGCCCATACTAATATGAAACACGACTGCACGCAAAGAACAACTACATACAGAAACTAAACATAATCTCAAGATACTGGGCGGCGGTCCCCACCGAAATTTGTACTCTGATGACATGCTAGCAATCCACCCAGTGGTTAATTAATTATCATGTTGTTTTCATAAGCAACTAAAATAACGAGCAATTCTTTAACATGATAATAATCCCAACCACGATATCTAGAGCATGGCTAAGCAATCTACACGTACGTTGTTTTCCTATCATATGGATGCTACAATCTAGGGGTAACATATGATCACTCCACTTGGGTGTTAGTGAAGCAATCTAGCATAACGATAACACACAACTCCTACTCATGCATAGCTACAATAAAAATGTAATGCATATATTAAAATATTTGGATCATGTGTGTCACTTGCCTTGACAGAAATTGGAGTCGTTCACGCACTCGACTCAGTCGCAATCGTAACAACCACGGTCCTCACACGAACAGCAACCGCAAATCTCGTGCTGAAGTCATCCCTAGCTCTTCACCTATTGTTACACATGAGGATGCTCCAACACAAGCTAATGAAGTAAGGATTGGTCCAATGACAAGATCAAGAACCAAGCTATTACAACCACAGGTGAATTCACTCCTACTTGAGTATAATATTTATAATTGTGAGAACTTTATACTACCTAAATCCATACACTTATGTATTCTCAGGTTTATTTATAACACAAGCATGAATGGAGGAGATCATGAAGAGGAGATGCACATGGATGAAGATGGACTAGAAGAGGAGATGGAGAACAAGTGCTAGCATGGTGAAAACAAGAAATAACAGAAAATAACAATTGTTATTCATTGAAAACAATTGTTATTTTTATGATGACAAGGGGATGGTGCCTCCATAAGGTGAAATGCACTAAGTAGAAATCCTAACAATGTTAGGTATGGTTTGTATACCATTATTGGCCGCACCCCTTAATGGTGGGTCGGTTTGTACCTATTGTGGGTCGGTTTAGGTTGTGTCCACCCAAACCAAGAGTCCTAGTCCTAGTAGGTTTGGTGCTTGCGCAACGGAACCCCCTTGTGGCCGCACCCCCTCTCTTAAATAGTTAGGATCCGAGCCAAGGCTCATCAGACTACGTTAAAACATTAAACCCTAGACCTCTAGATTGAAACAGCTTGTAAGACTTCATCTGGAAGTTCATCTGCAAACTTTACATGTTACCTGCTGTTCCACTAGGAATAAGAAGGTACAGGACCACTTGTAGTCGGTGGATTACTTGTGCAAGAGTGTGGAGTTGAGAATATCCTTGGGGTTGCTATCTTTTGCACTGTCATCAGGTATCAGCCGGGAGAGTTCTTAGTGGCGCACTAGTTATCATAGTGAAGTTATATGTGAGTTCACTGAGTAGATTGGCTCACCCCTTATCATCTTGGTATCAGATTTACAGGTTTCCTCGGTGAGCTATCAAATTTCCCTTTAGTTTGAGTGTTTTTATTACCTATCCAGAAAATTGCCCCACAAAAATAGTGTAGTTCATTGCCATAGCCCTAGATATCACCTTAGTTTCAATTACTATAGCTGTTTTTGTGTTTGATTTCGTGTCACTTTTTGTCTTTTTAGATTTCTTACTTTCGGCTAGGGTTAGGGTTCTTTGTTCCCCTGGTCGAAATCTTATTGAAAACTACAAAAAAATCCGCTGCAAGTTGCTCTTTGTTGATTTAATCCGAGTCCAACTCGAATTCCTACCGCGGCAGAAAATTTCGCCGTTTCCCTACCGTACCGCACCACCCACCGCTACCGCCCCCTAGTCGAACTCGGTTTCCTACCGCAGCGCGCTTACAAATCCGCGCCCGCGCCCGCAGCACAGCATGCCACCGCTCCCACCACGCGCTGCCGCGACAGCAAAACGCGTCAAAACGCTGCCGCTCGCTGCTGTCCCCTGCCGCTGTCCACGTAACACCCGCGTGCTCGCAAATCCACCGTAACGCGCTTACCGTTTGGCTGTTTGGAACGTGCGCGCGCTGCCGTGGCAGAGAAATCATCCAGTTTTGCTGCCGCCGTGCAAATTTCCTGCCGTGAGCAATTTAGAGCTGTTTTCACTTAGATTTTTCTTGTTTTTATTTGTTATTTCCTGTTTTCTTCATTAGGAACAATATATCCATACCTTGTGAACCTAGCCACAGCCTTTCTACAGCATATCAATAGGAACTTGCCCACAAGTATAGCTATTTTTGTGCTCTGACAGGTTGCTCATTTTCATCACCACCATTGTGTTCACTTATTTATTGGTTCATATTGCTCCTAGTTGTGTTTAAGGCCACTGGAAAATACAAAAAAAAATAGAAAAAGGGTAAAAGTATAAAAGAAAAGAAAAGAGAAAACATAAAAATTGCAAAGAGGCCGAATTGATACTATTGTTTACTAGTTGAGCTTGCCATTGTGACACTTGGTTGTTCATTGAGCAATCTTGTGCCTGTCAATTAAGAGCCTAGCTAGTGACCTTCCAGTGCATTGGAAAATCGCATCCATATATTTGCTTTGCCACATTTGTCTCCATTATTGTGTGAGTTTCCTTGGGTATTTTTATATCATCACAAAACAGCAAATAGGACTTGTTACTTTGGTGATTGTTAGGTATCCATACCAAGCCCCGCTAAATAACCTTGTTTGCTTTTGTGAGAGTTAAAAACCTGGGTATTCTCTTCTTCACATGAAGGTACATTAATTGCCTCTACTTGTCGTAAGTATTTCTATTCACTTTGGAACGGTAAGATAACCTATTGTCTTGCTAGATTTTTGAGTGAGTTGTGAGAGAACACCACAACCTATACTTGTTTCTATTTCAGTAACCTACTAATGGATCTTTCTAGTGATGACATTGTGAAGCAAAAGAAGGAACATAAGGAGGGAGTAAATTGGAGGGAGTATGAGGCTCTAAGGGATGTGTTGACAAATCAAATGAGGGACAATCATAAGAATATCAAGGAGTTTGTTACTGATGCATGTGATCCTCTATATCAGGCTCTCCAAGCCGTGGAGACTAAGATGGAGGAAACACATAAGATTGCCGAGACCAATAATGGGAAAATGCAAACAATACATGCTTCTATTGCTACATTGAATACTACAAACATTGATTCAACAAAGATTACCTCCTATTGATGATGATAATGCTAGTGTCCATAGTGATGCAAATAATGGTTTTGAAGCCAATGTTGAGGTGGATAATAATCATGGCCGTGGAGCTAGAGGTGAAAGAGGCCGAGGAGGATTTTTAGGCCGAGCTAATCACTTGGGAGCTAGGCGTGTTCCTCTCAATGTTGCTCCTGAAAATCATAGAGAGGATGATGGTTTGGGTAAGCCTAAATTTTCTATACCATCTTTCAGTTTTGATACCATGGATGTGGAGGAATATTTACTATGGGAGCTGAAAATTGAGAAGCTATGGAGATTGCATGATTACACTCAGGATAGAAAAATAAAATTGGCTTCTTCTGAGTTTGATGGATATGCTCTTCGTTGGTGGGATACTACTGTGAGAAAGATACAAGAGGATGGTGAATTACCCATTATCATTTGGAATACCATGAAGAGAGTCATGAGGGACAGATTTGTACCACCAAATTACATAAGGCAACAATTTGATCAATTGCAACAATTGAGGCAATGTACTATGACTGTTGATTCTTATTATCAAGAGATGGAATTGATCATGCAAAGATCACGTGTGAGAGAGCAATTGGAGCAAACAATGCAAAGGTATATTTCAGGTTTGAATTATAAAATCAAGGGAATTGTGAGATATCATCAATATCATGATATGCATGAGTTATTACATCATGCTAGGGAGGCCGAATCACATATCAATGAGGAGGCTAAAATTACAGCAAGAACAAGGAGCCGATTTCCCTTGAGATCATCTACTATGGTGTTTCATTATCCAAGGCCGAGCCTAGTACTTCTATTGCAAGAAAATCATCACAACCAGCAGCAAGTGCCACGGGTTCAAGTGCATCCACAGCAAGAAATAGAGATATTACATGTCATACATGTGGAGGAAAGGGGCACTTCAAGAAGGATTGTCCAAATACAAAGGTGATGTTTATTAATGAGAACAATGAGTATGAGACAGGAGATGATGTTGATCCTAATGATAATGATGATGATGATGATGGCTATTTGAGTGATACTCCATTGGATGCCTATGCTACCAGTTTGCCATCTATTATTTGCACAAAAAAATCTTTGAGTGTTATTCCTAGTCCTGAAAATCAAAGGTGCAATTTATTTCAAACAAAGGTTGTTATTGGTCCTAATATGGCTTGCAAGGTCATTATTGATGGAGGGAGTTGCAGGAATTTGGCTAGCAAAGATTTATGTGCAAAGCTAAATCTGAAATATTTACCACACCCTTGTCCTTATCATATACAATGGTTGAGTAGCACTGGACAAATGAAGGTGACCCATATGGTGCGTGTGGAATTTCAGATTGGTCCTTATAAGGATACTATTGAGTTTGATGTGGTTCCTATGACAGTTTGCCACTTATTATTGGGAAGACCATGGCAATTTGACAGAAGTGTGAAACATGAAGGAAGAGCCA
Organism: Alopecurus myosuroides; assembly: GCA_028641055.1. NCBI lineage: Eukaryota > Viridiplantae > Streptophyta > Magnoliopsida > Poales > Poaceae > Alopecurus > Alopecurus myosuroides. Next base: position 368,262,619 of record CM054057.1, on the reverse strand, counting down.
ATACTTATGAGTTGCATCATCATGGGAAGACTATTATTTGAGGCCTATGACACCACAACAAATTTTAAATGAGTCCCAATCCAAAATAGAAGTGAAAGTTGAAAAAGAGAGTGAGAGGGATGAGGGAAAAAAAATTACAAGCCATGGGGAGTGGTAGTCAAAACAATTCGAGTGGTAAAAATAAAAATAAGAGAGAGAGCCTATTATGCATGTTAGCCACTAAAGAGGATTTGAGGGAATTTAGGGAGGATCCTACATAAGTCCCTATTGTGCTTATTCACAAGGGAGAGATTTTGGTTTCTAATGATATGACCCCTATTCCTCTTGGTGTTTCTCATGTGTTGCAGGATTTTGATGATGTTTTTCCAGGAGATATTCCCTCGGGATTGCCACCATTGAGAGGGGTTGAGCATCAAATTGATTTAATTCCTGGGTCATCTTTGCCAAACCAAGCCCGTTATAGAAAAAATCCACAAGAGACAAAGGAGATACAAAGGCAAGTACAAGAGCTACTAGATAAAGGTTATATTCGAGTTAGTCTTTCTCCTTGTGCTATTCCTGTTATTTTAGTCCCTGAGAAAGATGGTACTTGGCGCATGTGTGTAGATTGTAGAGCAATTAACAACATCACTATTCGTTATCGTCATCCTATACCACGTTTAGAAGATATGTTAGATGAATTGAGTGGTGCTGCTGCTTTCTCTAAAATTGATTTGCGTAGTGGATACCATCAAATAAGAATGAAAGAGGGAGATGAGTGGAAAACAACATTTAAAACAAAATTTGGTTTATATGAATGGTTAGTGATGCCTTTTGGTTTAACTAATGCACCTAGTACTTTCATGAGACAAATGAACCATATTTTGAGATAATTTATTGGTAGATTTCCGGTAGTTTATTTTGATGATATTCTCATATATAGCCACAATGAACATGAACACATTGATCATATTAGACAAGTTTTGCAAGTGCTAAAAGAAAATAAATTGTATGGTAATCTTGAGAAGTGCACTTTTTGCAAAGATAAGGTCACATTTTTGGGATATGTAGTTTCTAAACATGGGATTGAAGTAGATACATAAAAAATTGAAGCAATTCAAAATTGGCCTATTCCAACTAATGTGAGTCTAGTTAGAAGTTTTAATGGTCTTGCTGGTTTCTATAGAATATTTATGCCTAATTTTAGTACCATTGCTGCCCCATTAAATGATCTAACTAAAAAGGGAGTAGATTTCGAGTGGAGGATTGCTCAAGACATTGCTTTTGATACATTAAAAGAGAAATTGATTTCGGCCCCACTATTAATGCTACCAAATTTTGATAAACAATTTGAGATTGAGTGTGATGCTAGTGGCATAGGTATTGGAGGTGTGTTAATGCAAGAAAAGAAACCTATTGCCTATTTTTCTGAAAAATTACATGGTGCACAATTGAATTATTCTGTTTATGATAAAGAATTATATGCACTTGTGAGAGTTTTAGAGGCGTGGAAACATTATTTATGGCCTAAAGAATTTATTATACATTCTGATCATGAGGCATTAAAATTCTTAAAGAGCCAATCAAATTTAAATAAAAGACATGCTAAATTGGTTGAATTTATTGAATCTTTTCCATACATCATTAAACATAAGAAAGGATTAGAAAATGTAGTTGCTGATGCTTTGTCAAGGAAAAATATGTTACTCTCCAAATTAGAGATCAAGGTTTCGGGTTTGGAGGGAATAAAGGATTTATATGCTGAGGATAATGAGTTTTCTTTGCCATCTAAGAATTGTACTAATGTTAAGGCATGGGAAAAAATTTCATATACATGATGGATTTTTGTTTAGAGCTAACAAATTGTGTATACCCGAGTGTTCTTTGCGTTTATTCTTACTACAGGAATCTCATAGTGGAGGATTGATGGGACACTTTGGACGTGAGAAAACATTGCTTATGTTAGCCGATTTTTTTTATTGGGCACATATGAGGAGAGATGTCTATAGATTTGTGCAAAGGTGCATCACATGCAATAAGGCCAAATCCAAGCTCAAACCCCACGGGTTGTATACTCCATTACCATCACCAAATACCGCAAGGGAAGATATAAGTATGGATTTTGTTTTGGGCTTGCCAAGGACAAAAAGAGGGCATGATTCTATCTTTGTGGTAGTGGACAGATTTTCTAAGATGTCCCACTTCATTGCATGCCACAAGAGTGATGATGCTTCACATATTGCTAATCTCTTCTTTGGAGAAATAGTAAGATTACATGGAGTGCCAAGGACAATTGTGTCAAATAGAGATGTGAAATTTATGAGCTATTTTTGGAAGACACTATGGGGGAAGCTTGGAACAAAATTGTTATTTTCAACAACTTGTCACCCCAAACTGATAGCCAAACCGAAGTGGTGAATAGGACATTGTTTACATTATTGAGAAGCATGATCAAGAAAAATTTGAAAGAGTGGGAGGAGTGTTTGCCCCATGTGGAATTTGCATACAATAGAGCTGTGCATTCAACTACTCAATTATGTCCTTTTGAGGTGGTTTATGGGTTCAAGCCTATTACTCCTCTTGATTTGTTACCACTTCCTACACAAGAGAGAATTAATATGGAGGCATCCAAGAGTGCTGATTTTGTGAAGAAAATTCATGAGAAGACAAAAGAGGCAATTGAGAAGAGAGGAAGACATGTGGCTGAAAGAGTAAATAAGAAAAGAAAAGAAGTGATATTTCGGCCAAGAGATATGGTGTGGTTTCACTTTCGAAAAGATAGATTTCCCACATTGAGAAAATCAAAATTGATGCCTAGAGGTGCTGGTCCTTATAGAGTTATTTCAACGATCAATGATAAGGCCTACAAAATTGACCTCCCAATTGATGAATTTGGTGTTAGCAATTCCTTTAATGTGGCTGATTTGACACCTTACCATGGATATGATCTTGCATCGAGGTCAATGCCTTTTCAAGAGGGGGAGGATGATGAGGACATCCCTAGCTCTTCACGTATTGTTACACATGAGGATGCTCCAACACAAGCTAATGAAGTGAGGATTGGTCCCATGACAAGATCAAGGACCAAGCTATTACAACAACAGGTGAATTCACTCCTACTTGAGTATAATGTTTATAATTGTGAGAACTTTATACTACCTAAATCCATGCACTTATGTATTCTCAGGTTTGTCGATAACACAAGCATGAAAGGAGGAGATCCTGAAGAGGAGATGCACATGGATGATGATGGACTTGAGGAGGAGATGAAGAACAAGTGCTAGCATGGTTAAAACAAGAAATAACAGATTGATGATTACAAGGGGATGGTTCCTCCACAAGGTCAAATGCACCTATTAGAAGTCCTAACAATTTTAGGCATGGTTTGTATACCATTATTGGCCGCACCCCTTAATGGTGGGTCGGTTTGTATCCATTGTGAGTCGGTTTGGGTTTGTGTCCACCGAAAGCATGAGTCCTAGTCCTAGTAAGTTTCGTGCTTGCGCACGGGAACCCCCTTGTGGCCGCACCCCCTCTCTTAAATAGATAGAATCTGAGCCAAGGCTCCTCAGACTATGTTAAAATATTAAACCTTAGACCTCTAGATTGAAAAGCTTGTAAGCCTTCATCTGGAAGTTCATCTGCAAACTTTACGTGTTACCTGCTGTTCCACTGGGAATAAGACGGTACATGACCACTTGTAGTCGGTGGATTACTTGTGCAAGAGTGTGGAGTTGAGAATATCCTTGGGGTTGCTATCTTTTGCATTGGCATCAGGGATCAGCCGGGAGAGTTCTTAGTGGCGCACTAGTTATCAATGAGAAGTTATATGTGAATTCACTGAGAAGATTGGGCCACCCCTTATCACTAATTCTGGAAGATGCTATGGGGGAAGCTGGGGACAAAGTTGTTCTTTTCTACTAATTGTCACCCCAAACTGATGGACAAACGGAAGTGGTGAATCGCACATTATCTACATTGTTGCGAGCCATGATCCAGAAAAATCTGCGGGAGTAGGAAGAGTGCTTGCCTCATGTTGAGTTTGCTTATAATAGGGTTGTGCACTCCACTACTCAGCTATGCCCCGTTTGAGGTTGTGTATGGTTTCAAACCAATAACACCACTTGATTGGCTACCACTTCCTATACAAGAGAGAGTCAACATGGAGGCATCAAAGAGAGCTGATTTTGTGAGAAAGATACATGAGAAAACAAAAGAAGCTATAGAGAAGAGAGGACAACATGTGGCTGAAAGAGTGAAAAAGAAGAGAAAGGAAGTCATCTTTCGGCCATGAGACATGGTGTGGGTTCATTTTCGCAAGGATAGGTTTCCCACATTGCGCAAATCAAAATTGATGCCTAGAGGTGCTGGTCCATATAGAGTGATTTCAAGGATCAATGATAATGCATTCAAGATATACCTCCCAATTGATGAGTTTGGTGTTAGTAATTCTTTTAATGTGGCTGATTTGACACCATACTATGGAGATGACCTTGCTGCGTCGAGGTCGACGCCTTTTCAAGAGGGGAGGATGATGAGTACATCTCTAGATCTTCACCTATTTTTACACATGATGATGTTGCTGTCCAAGATAATGGAGTGAGACTTCGTACCATGACAAGATCAAGGACCAAACTATTAGAACAACAGGTGAATTCACTCCTACTTGAGTATAATGTTTATAATTTTGAGAACTTTATACTACCAAAATCTATGCATCTATACATGATTAGGCTTATTGATAACACAAACATGCTTGGAGGACAACATCAAGAGGAGCTGGAAAACAATGATGAGAAGCTGGAAAACAATGATGAGAAGCTGGAAAACAAGAGTACCATGGTGAAAACAAACAAACAAGGTGGTGAAAATAAGAGTGCCATGGTGAAAAAAATCATACAAGATGGTGAAAACAATAGTACAAGTGTGGAAAACAACTACTGGTTTGTTATTCCACACTAAGAGAGAGTAAAAACAAGAGGAGGCCGCCCATCGGATACCAATGCGCCACATAGAAGTCCTATTTTAAATAGGCATGGTTTGTATAGCATATTGGCCAAACCCCTTAATGTTGGGTCGGTTTGTATAAAGTCTAGTCCATAAGGTTGAGTCCAACCCGAGTTATTGAGTCCAAACCGAGTTGGAGTAGTGGTGCTTGCACAAGCCTCTTGTGGCCGCACCCATACCCCCCTCTTATATACCTAGGCTGCGAGTTAGAACTCCTTAGACTAGGTTAAACATAAACCCTAGACTTTTGGATCGAATCTTCTTGTAAGCATTCATCTAGAAGTATACTGCAAACTTTTCGTGTTACCTGTTGTTCCACTTGGAATAAGATGGTACAGGACCACCTCGTAGTCGGTGGCTACGTTGTGCAAGTGTGTGGAGTTGAGAATATCCATAGGGTTGCAAACTGTTGCATTAGCATCAGGGATCAACCAGGAGAGTTTTCAGTGAGACACAAGTTATCATATCGAAATTATATGTGAGTTCATTGAGAAGATTGGGTCACCCCTTACCATAAATTTTTAAGAACCATGAGAAGGTCTGCTAATATGGTATGTTATCTTTCATGCTTAGAAACTATCGTAGTTGATAGGGGAACACGCTGGCCTGGAGATCATGGCAGGGTTGGCCTATGACTTAGAGAAGAGGAGCATGTCACCACAATTACATACAACAAGAAAACCGACGGACGCATTATCCTCGATAAGCTGGTGTGGATGGTTTTCGTCCAAGGCAATAGTTTTCATAATCGGCAACCTGTTTTGATCATTGTGAGGGAGAATGATGACCCCAGGTTGCAGGCAGTGATTGAGATGGGGGTGATATAGAACAGGAGCAAAGGATAGGCCTTGGGGGTGAAGAGACTAGGCTGCTGCTGAGCTAAGCCTATGAACTTTCTATTTTGTCTGGATGGGGTGTAATTTCGTTTGTTTCCTGGACTTGTTAAGGTTTAGTTTCTTTCCTGGACTTGCAAGGCTTAGTTTGTTTCGTTAACTTCTAAGGTATATTATCACTGGTAGATCCCTCGTGCTAAAACCCGAGTAAAGATCAAATCGCTAATAGGTGCTAAAACCTCCAGTTTAGATCAAATCCCTCATGCTGGTAGATCGTGCGGCTCATCACTGAACTTCTCGACATCGTCTCTATCGCATAAAAATGACCGCGCACGGACCACGCAAACTACCTTCTACGCTGCCGCCACCACAGCCCCCTACCTCCCCCTCACTCTCGGCGCTGATTACTGCACGCCGCCGCCGCATCCACCTAATGGCGCCGCGCGTGAGAAGCAGCACCGGTTTCGAGGTGTGCAGCTGCGGCCGTCCGGATGCTGGTCCGCGGAGATCACACGCAACAGCGTGCGGTGGTGGATGGGCACCTTCGACACGCCCGAGCTTGCCGCCCGCGTGTTCGACATGACGGTGTGGCAGTTCGGCCACCCGCGCGCTGAGCTCAACTTCCGGGACGTCGAGACCAGGGAAGTTGCTGAGTTCCTCGCCTCGGATCTGAGGATTATGACCCGCAAGGAGGAGCAGGAGAACCACTGCACGTTCGTGCAGCTGCGCATACGCTGGGACGACGAGTCCACGATGGAGAGGTTATGTCATGATCACCCAGATCTAGTACAAGCGTAGTTGCGGCTCGATGCTAAGAGGGACGCGAAGATGCGAGCTCGTACATCCCGGGGGGATGCTGGCCCCTCCACAACCATCGTCTCATCATCGGATTAGGAGATGGCCGATGTCACGACCCGGACCCAAAGTTATACATATTGTTATGCACTCCTAGTCATGGACCTACAAGGGCTTTAGGGTTACCAGCCCCGGCCGCACCAAACAACGGCAGGCAGACCAGATTCATCGGCACGCAGGCCGGATCACCACGGTACTACTACTCCTTGTGTCCATGCTAGTAATAACCAACTATGCATATCAAAGCGTCCACGAATCGTATGAAACTGAAGGAACGGGACCAAAGCTATACAGAGATGCTATGTGTCAAGAAAGTGCAACAACAATCTAGGGTTACTGGGGTTACCAAGCCCTAGGCCGAATCACATCGGCAGCCGTGCTCGGAAATGGATCATCGGCTCCACAACCCCTCGACTGCGACAACTATGCAGGCATAGCTAAAACTGTATAACAATGAGCTCGAAACCAAAAACCAATCAAAGTACTCTAGACAAGGAAGTTGTATTAAAGAGGGGTTACTAGAGTATAGCTTACAAGCAGAGGTCACACGACCCAACATTACATCAGGAAACTGAAGGCATACTATGTTGCTAATCAACAAGAACTAAAAAGGCCTAAGAGGCCGCAACATAAGGCGACGTCCCAGCCCATAGATTCCAGGCTGCTACCTAGGAACCCCAAACTACTCGTCGATGTCCACGTTGAACCACCACCGAAGTGAGGAACTACACCTGAACCAAGTTGAAGCAAACATGAGTACGGGAGGTACTCAACAAGACTTAGTTAACCTATTATATATCTACTTCTTTTAGAAAGCGTTATGAAGGTTATTTTGCGTAAAGCCATCTTTGTTTTCCAAGTTGAGGAAGGAGTAGCACATCTCATAGAGTATTTTGAAAACAGATGATAAAGCTACTCAACTACTGATATCATCATCTTTTTAATCCACCAAATCATATCAGCACCTCGTGCTTCAAAGATCACCACCTCAAGTTGTTCTGGTAACTCATGCTACAAGGTAACCTCTCTCAGCATCTCCGAGGAGGCATCCTTCATTTGTTATCAACAAGTTTTAGTCATTCCGTTCATGTTGTCTATGATCACATAATCCGTCACCAAGTCGTCCTTAACCGCGCACACGGCTTTTCGAAAGATTTAACCCTGCAGGGGTGTAAAACTTTAACCACACGTACCAACCAACTCTTAATGCCAGTACATTAGCACTATTCCGGGAAGTGCCGACAGATGGAGGTTGACCACGACCTTTCCCTTACTTCGCCTATTCCATGAGTCGCTCCGAGTAGAGATGGACGGCCAATAGGGCGTGGCCATCTCCTGCTAGGTCTCTATCGTTGTGTGCAATGCTCGACGGTTACCTACCCGCAGAGCGCCGATACATCCCCACGTCCTAGTTTTGAAAGTGTTTTAATATCTCAGCAAATCCAAATGGAAAGCCCAAACTAGGCGACTCATGGAACAAACTAGGCAAGTTGAGACCGAGGGGAATCCAATCCCCGTGTGGATGCACGCTCAGTCTTGGCTCGAAGACGAGAACTCGCTCCTAGGGGCATGAATGAGACAAAAACGACAGACCATGTGTGCTCTCATCATCCACACCTTTAAATCATATTAAACAAGTTATCTTAACTTTCCACAACATCCTATCATACTAGATTCATTCGCAACTCTGATTCATCAACTGTATGGAGCAGAGATAACAAGCTTGTATGACTAAGCACAACATATTTAAGGCTTTGGCGATGAACACAATCAAACCTATGGATCCTAGGAGTAGTGGATCAGGATAAGTAGGCTATGCATGGTATAGGAGAACTCCAACTACTGACACAAGATACATTGGAATCGAATGCAATGTACGAGAATCAAAAGTATTTTGAAATCATATATGGGCAGATAAGAGTTTATGCTTGCCTTGCTTCCAGAAAACCAGAGAAAGTCTTCAGGAATAAGTGCTTGACTTGTCGGTTAGGATCAAGTATTCGTCATGTCGTTGTCGATCTTCTCTTCGGAGTCACGTTCTACCGATCAGAAGCTAAGCACCAAAAGAGAAAGAAAAATCAAACATGGCATCGATGCAATGCGCAATATTTATTCATGAGCAGGTTAATGCACTGAAATAAAGCCCTAAACATGTTTGATGGGTTGCTAGGGTTCGTATGGCAAACATGCAATTATGTTGAAATTAGCCGTGAAATGGACCTCGGAGGTTGTTTCGGGTGATTCTGAAGGTGAGTACAATTTTAATTGCTCAAAGGGTTTTGAAAATATCATAAATAGGTTGCATTTGTCATTTTGAGCAATTTCGTATATAACCTTTAAATTTCTAATTTTAGTGAATAAAAACTTATTTTTCTATTTTTAAATGAATTAAACAACATTAAATAAAGCTCATTTTTGAACTTTTTAAAAAATGTATGAAAATGACATAGACAGGTAGGTTATATTTTTCTGAACATTTTGATACTTTCATTATATTTTTCTGATTAACATTTTAATAGTTATTCAATAATCAATTTTTATTCCTTTTCTGGAATTTCCTGGAATTACTAAAAAGGGAAATATGACGTCATCGTGATGTCACTGTGACATCACAAGGAGAAAACCTTCTCTTTTGAACTCAAATTCGAATGATTTTTTGTGAATTTTTCTGAAACGAAGGTACCACAACGCAGAGGAGACTACGACGAATCTGTGGGTGGTGGCAGCTTGGACCAAAAGGTCATGGGATCGCCGGCGGCGACCATACCGCGGCGACAGAGCAACGAGCACGGAGGCAAGTAGGTACGGAGAGGGAGGGGGAGGTTGGAGGGCACCAGCAGGTAGAATAGCTCACCACGAGCACGCAGAGCTTGACGGTGAGTCGTAGAGCGGCCGGAATCGACGGCGGGCATCGACGGAGGCCGGCGCCAGAGTTGGGGAAGAAGGCCCGATTCGGCCGTTACGGGGCGTCCCAGCGAGCGCGAGTTAGCGAGGAAGTAGAGGAGAGCACGGCGGGGCTGGTGGTGGCTCCAATTCGACCCGCCGTGGCGGGAGACAACGACGCTCGACGGCGGCCGGAGCGGAGCTAGGGTTAGGGTTTTTCGGGTTCCTCTACAGGAAGGACAGAAGAGTGAGAGAGAAATAGCTCGAGGGGGAGAAGAGGAGAACGAGGGAACGGCGACCTCGAGCCTCATCCGCTCGAGGAGGGGAAAGCAAGACATGGCGGCAGCGGCCGGCGTCCTGCCTGCCTGCCTGTCCACTGAAGAGGATGACAAAAGGGCCTTTTTTGCGAACACCCCTTGGACGTTTCCAAAATTACATAGAAGCCCCTGACAGAAAAGGGTGGTGCTGAAATTACATGTTTTTAGGACCTTTTTGCGAACATAAAAAATTGGCAGAAATACATTTTGGAAAGCTTATAAAATTTCCAACCTTGCCATATTTTTGTTTTCCAAATTTGAAAATGTTTTTAATTCAAATTTTGGGTGACCACTTTAAGTGGTTTTTGGTCATTTCATTTGTTATTTTCAAATGCAAAATTTTAACCCATGTTTTCATGCATGTATGAGATGCCAACAACACACAAACACCCTAATGTAGCAAAACAGGGATGTTACAAATCTACCCCCCTTACAAGAATCTCGTCCCGAGATTCCTGAAGGAGAAAGGAAGAAGGAACACTGGTTTGGAACGACCTTCTCGAACCTTACGGTTCTCTTCCTGAAGAGGTTGATCCGTAGCATCATGAAGTGTTGATTGGCTACACCTTAGGTGAGAGGGAAAACTCTTAGGAATTGATCTTCATGAAGATCGAGTATCTCATGGGTAACTCATGACAGGAATGTTCATAAAGAATTGTTGAGTTAACGTGCATGAAACACATCAAGGTAATGGAGGGAGTAGGACAAGGTTTAAAGTTTGTGGACGAATGTTCTTGAAAGGATTTAGAATATGAGCTTTGCGTAAGACTTTAAATCCTTTTGGAAAAAAAGGTTGAACAACTTTCGACAACGAGGTTTCTTCAAACAGAACACCAAGATGGAGAGAATGGTCTTGGATACCACAACTTAATATCCGTAGATGAGGGAGAACACGAGAAAACACTGTAATCATGTGTCGGAGAAAATTTGATACAAGATCATGTTCACTCTTTGGAGGGAACACAGGAGATAACGGAACTTTCAACCATTCCTTAACAGTTTTCTTGAAATCCTTATCAAGGATCGGGATGTTACTTCACGACAGAATATGAGTAACCAACGGGGCTAGGAACACTGAAAAGAATAAGGAATCTCTTTCATACGGTGGATTTGACGTAGCAATAGGTTTACCACAAGGTTAAGATCCCATGGTTGAAGTGACTGACAAATTAACACAATGTGTGAGATGAACAGAACTTCAAGTACGAACCACTTGAAGAAGGAAACTGATCAATGGCGGTTACAAAACACCACGGGATGTTCTCATGATGAACTTGTTTCCACTAGAAGAGAGGTATGGAGGATTGGCAAAGAGACATTGGAAGAATCAACTTCCATGTTCTCATGGATGTTATTGATACGAAGATCAGGCTTACCATAAGCCATCAATAGGTCTTCGGGTGAATGTCAAACTTTGATTGGAAGAATGGTGAGGAAAACTTCTAGGATAGTCACACAGGAATCCTCACAGAGAGTGGTTGCTCTTACCAATTTGAAGAGAGATGATGTTAGGCCTTCCGGCTGATTGTGTCAACCACAACATCAACCATGCCGTATTTTTCAAATGGACCTAATTCAATACTCCTGAGGAACACCAACCGTCGTTGTTGCTTGAAATTCAGCTCTGCTTAATGAGTTGATAACTCAGACTCGGTATGTTTGATCAAAGAGATTACACCGATTACAATTGAGATACGTTTACTAGATTCTCAAGGTATGGACTACAATGTCACACTCAAGAAGATGAGAGACATTGCAGAACTCGTGTATTAGCAACTTGCGAAATATGGTTGCACCTACATGGTCTACTTGCAAAGAACACATGAGAGTCCTTGTTGGGAAGACGATTATAAAGATAACGAAGTTCTTGGACTTCTTCTCTTTATTAAACAATCAGTCAGTGGCTTGAGGTGGATGCAAACTTCTTCAAGTATATGGAGGTAACAACCTACCATCTCAAGAATAGTCCACAGATGCATGCCCGACTTGAGGTTATTCCCGAGGGAACAAGAAAACTCTACTCGGATCCATGGCAACAACCTTCACCATAAGCACATGAACCGGGTAAGTTACTTCGAACATCCAGAACACAACTTCGTGATGACACAAAGATGGTTCTCAAAAGTTTCCAACATTAATGCCAAATGTTCAACATGAACCTTTTGCAACTTGGATAAGTAGGAATGTCATCGACGGGCTCAACAACACCTTATCAGAACACTCCAAGAAGAGGGGTTCATATGATACATGAACGAGGCAAGGTATTGGTCAGACTAGAGGACATGAAGGTGTACTCGGCAAAACACCATGAGTGAAAACACCGTAAAGATAGTCCTTGGATCTGATCTTGATTTGACGATAGCCCAAACCAAATCAAGGGTAGGATGATAGCATGTGCACAAAGGAGATACTATCCTGCTTCCACGAGATGAGAACTAGACATCCCATTGCAAAGGAACAAGTTAGGATGAGCTTTTGTCTTTCAACTCTCCAAGTTGTTGTTTTAAGCTCAACCAACTAACCCAGAGTATCCAGCAAGGTTGCTTGGAGAAAAGAGTAATTCAAATTGCCCCTTTATTTAGACATCACGGTCAGGTGAAAAACCTAGTGATACTTCTAGAAAGACAACCATAATATCACAACCCACCGGTATGTCTTGGAGTTCGGAAGGAGTCCTGCTTTTCAAAGCAACCGATATGGTCTTGGGAGCTTTGGTATGGGCCTAACTCTTTGACCAAGAATCTGCACCAGAATGAACGGATTTGGTAACACGGTCAACTTTAAGTAGAGACCATGTGACCAATAGTGCTAAGAAGGATACATATGTTTCTTAGACTTTTTGAAGCAATAAGAATTGCTAAGAATATATGATACACACATCAATGCACATACCCAACATACTCAAGCATTCAAGCTTGGAGGAAGGGGGAGTGAAGACGGTAAGAGCATCACTTCATCAATGAGGACATGAAACTCAGCATGACCTCTTGATATGTAAGACTGTAATACTCAAAGGTAGAATAGAACAGAAGCTACTGAAACTTCTTGAATATGCGGATTACAAAACTTTGACCTGGTACTAGAGATGAACGAGGTACTAGAGTTTGTTTCTCCTGACATCCCAAGGTGGAATGTTTTGACGGAAAACAAGAGCAAATGCATTGGAAGAATCCAACACACATAAGCAACTTGGTTTCCAAACCTTGGACATAGGTAGGAAAGCAAGTAAAGATTAAGGACATGATCCGGAAAATCCAGAGGTCATGGGGAATGCACGGGTGATACTATTTTGTAAAACCCATGCTAAAGGATTAGTATAGCTGAAATAAGAACAAAGACGTGGAGGCCATGATGATCACTATTGTTGTGAACCATTTCTGTTCCAAAAGAAAACCTATGGCTATGAGAGTTGGGATTGCCTAGCCACCCTGAGGTGGAGCAGATTCCTTCACGACCCAAAGAAATAGAACTTGGGTTAAAGGTCATTATCCTGTACTGATAGAGTGAGCATCACATGGTTATACCACATGATTCAACCCACCGCCATTCAGCACATTTCGGGACCTTCGATTCAAGTCCAAGGGTTAAAAACCCATAGGAAGGAGTAACTACTATCTTAGTGCCTTGAAGGACACTACAAATAGCAATCACGAAGTATCTTTCAAAGGACAACGATAGCTCCGGAAGAATTTGATTAGAGGATAACGGACACATTCGAGATGAAAAGGAAATCTCGAGATTCTGTAGTTGAAACTTAGAAACATAGGAATGTGGAATTCAAACAACTCTAAGATATTATGATGGAAAGGAATCTCCTATTTGAATCAAGAGGTAACGGAATATGCAACACACACGACTCTAGAAACTTTAACACTAGGTCAACTTGGGTAAAAACGTCATTGCCAAAGAAGGCACCTAGGTTTTGAATGACTAGAACTGATGAGGACATCCCTAGCTCTTCACCTATTGTTACACATGAGGATGCTCCAATACAAGCTAATGAAGTAAGGATTGGTCCAATGACAAGATCAAGAACCAAGCTATTACAACAACAGGTGAATTCACTCCTACTTGAGTATAATGTTTATAATTGTGAGAACTTTATACTACCTAAATCCATGCACTTATGTATTCTCAGGTTTATTGATAACACAAGCATGAATGGAGGAGATCATGAAGAGGAGATGCACTTGGATGAAGATGGACTAGAAGAGGAGATGGAGAACAAGTACTAGCATGGTGAAAACAAGAAATAACAAGAAATAACAAGAAATAACAATTGTTATTCATTGAAGACAATTGTTATTATGATGATGACAAGGGGATGGTGCCTCCACAAGATCAAATGCACTTAGTAGAAATCCTAACAATGTTAGGTATGGTTTGTATACCATTATTAGCTGCACCCCTTTGGTGGGTCGGTTTGTATCCCTATTGGTCGAGTCCAAGTCCAAAACAAGTCCAAGTTGGGTCCTATTCGGTTTGGGTGGGTTTGCTTGCGCAATTCCCTTCTGGCCGCACCCACCAACCCTCATATATACCCCTTGGTGCGAAATAGCTAGGTTAGACTACGTTAAAAAAATTAAACCCTAGACCTCTAGATTGAAACAGCTTGTAAGCCTTCATCTGGAAGTTCATCTGCAAACTTTACGTGTTACCTGCTGTTCCACCGGGAATAAGAAGGTACAGGACCACTTGTAGTCGGTGGATTATTTGTGCAAGAGTGTGAAGTTGAGAATATCTTTGGGGTTGCTATCTTTTCCATTGGCATCAGGGATCAGCCGGGTGAGTTCTTACTGGCGCACTTATTATCATATTGAAGTTATCTATGAGTTCACTGAGAAGATTGGGCCACCCTTATCATCTTGGTATCAGAGCGCCAGGTTGATCACCGCGAGGTTCGTCCTTGTAAGATTGTTCTGCTGGTTCAAAAGCCTATCGATTGTTTTTTATGGGAAGTGTTGGACGACGAGTTGCCAAATTTCTTGCATCTCGTCGAGCTGGAGTTGGCGAGGAAGATCCGTGAGAAGATGCTGCGTGCGTGGAGTCGATCGGAAAAGTCTAGACACAAAATTCCCAAGTTCCCCTGTGTTGTTTGGGCTTTCAGATCGCCGTACGTGCGAGTTGAGGATAAAAAGTTTTCTGGTGGCTGAGTGGGTTCGATGTCAGCGAGTTGGAATGCAGAATGCGAAATTTGTTTCATGTTTTTGTGGTTCGATTTGGAGAGATGTCCGCATTGCCCAACGCGTGTGTAGCGAAGGTCCTTCGTAGCTTGGTTTCCTTAATTACCGTGTGCATTTTTGGCAAGTAAAAGAATAGCAAAGGAAGGTCACAGATTGAAAAAAATTAAGGGAAGTTTCCTTCCACGTGAAGGCTCCGAAAGGGGGGTTGAATCGGAAAAGGATTGGTTTCCTAGTTTTTGCTTGGTTAACTAGTTTGGATTGGACGTGGGAGACAAGTCTTAATTGAATACGTGACAAAAAAAGGAAAGAGGAGACTGAATTGGATACCTACCTAGTCACTAGTCACGTGCCTACCCAAGACAAGAGGAGATTTGATTGGGTGGGTTTTTTTCAAATGGCATGTGCATGTACGTAAGGAAAGTACAAGCAGATTGGAATCCCCGTTTATCACTAGTGGACTCCTCCTTATTTTAACGCAAAGGCCAGAGCATACCGATCGTATTATCAATTCCTCGTGAGAACTTTTGGCTGTTTGTTCACAGCTGCTTCCGTGTTGTCTGTCGGGCGGTGTTTTTTGGTCGATTTGTTTGTTTACGAAAAGAAAAAAAATAAAGGAAAGGAGAAGAGGGAGCACGTGGATTCTATGAGCATACAGATGGGTCTCCTTGGTGCGGGGAGTGCAGTCAAAAAAAGCTGAAAAGGGGACAAAAAGTGGCCCAAATTTTTGGTACAGTTTGCGGCGGACACGAAGACAAAAAAAAGAGACACTAGTTTATATTTTCACAAGCGGTGAACTTGGTTCATTAGGATTCAAGGGGTGCAGGAATTTGTCCTCTTTGTCTTGGATGATGCACTCAGTTGACCTCCACTATTTCATATTGCATCCGTGGGCGTATTCAGTTTATTTGGATCCTTGGGGTACATGAGTCCGTCCTGCTGTGCCAGGGGTGGTTTGCATGGTGCGTTTTAGATGCAATTTGACAGATTATGTGTCTAAATCATATTGGTGGTGCCAAACATGGATGACACCAAGAACAAGTCTAGCTAGCCGAGAGGGAGGATGTGGTGTGGCATGCAGGCATGATTTGAGGATGTAGAAGCGTGGCGATATGATAATTTGACGCCACAAGCGCCGGAGAAGACCTTCTGGCGTTGAGGACAACGCCTTTTGAAGAAAAGGAGGATGATACGAGCATCTACAGGTTATCACGCTAGGACAGTAAAACACGATGTATAATGTCTAAGGCATGTGTAAGGACCCCAGACCGACAGTCTGAAACCCTACGTATGCATACATTCACGATACCAGAAAGATCAGTCGTGAACAACATACACAGTTGGCACACAGAAATACATCATCCATTACACGAATACATAAAGGTATTACACAAATGATCACATGATCAAGTTTAAGCAACTGCCACAAAGGCAGGCAACTTAACAAACACAGCGGAAGACAATTAAAAACACAACGTAGTTGAGCCCAAGTCACGCCTTAACCTACAGGCTGCTGACCCGGAGACGATCCTAGTTCGCAAAGCCGTCAACTCCGTACTTCTCTTCATAGATATCCTTCGGAGGCTTCTTCTCAAAGTCTGGCAAGTAGATACCAGGGGCGAAACCATAATGAGTACATTTGAATGTACTCAGCAAGACATCCATCATGTCACTTACCGAACATGCAAATATGCTTATATGGTGGAATAGGTAGGCTATAAATAGGGTTCACTACCAATGGTGTTCATATATGATGACACCACAGTTGCAGTCAGTTTAATCTGTATCTTCGTTGGAGAAGATACTTCAGAAGAAAATAATATAGTTTTATTTCTCTTGTAGATATCACATCTACAAGAGTTTTTGTAAAACTTTGTTAAAGAATATTTTCTCTTTGCAAAACTTCTTGGAATCAGTTCCCAGAATTCTTGCTTAGAGTAGAAAAGGTTTTTTTTTTCTTTTTGCAAAACATTTTGTTTTGTATATATCAGCATCTGGCTTTTCATCATTGACGATACCTCCACGGTATAAGTTTCCATTCCTTTCCGAACTTCACAAGTTCAACACTTCCTTTCCAAAATTCCCTTTTCAAAAACTTCCTTTTTGAAAACATTGACACAATGCTAGCTACATGGCCATTCAACTGTCCATATCCGAGGACGCGGCTTCTTCGAAAAAGTTATACTCTGCAGAGGTGTACACATCCACCAGATCCAGTACACCTCCCGTGAACAATCACGGACTGTAACAACAGTATGTAAACATCAGGTATCTGATCATAACCATCCACTATGTTCAAGCTAGAATATGCCTATCTCTCAGTTGAGTTTTACCACATCCCCGGCACCGAGCTAATCCCCGCCAAGCCAGGATGCCTCAACTGATGCATCCGGAGGGAAAATTAATCCCACACTTTATATGTCTCCACGACATTCGGTTCAGAGGATCGCATCCCCTATAGCACATTGAGATAGCACACACTAATAAGAACAAACTTCAAGTTAAGCCCCTTGCCCATGTTGGGGTAGGGTGGCAGTACGGTAAAGGTTGTCCGGCGAAGACTAGATTATGTGTCATTTTTGAAAACACCACTTTCTCAAAAATGACCACTTCCACATTCCTCCGGAGAACAAGGATCCGCCTTTTCCCGGGTTTTTCCGTAAAGCCTTTGTTTTGTAGAATCACAATTTTAGGGTGTCCACTTAGGGACTAGTATATTTGATGGTAATAAATACCATAGGGTGGCCTATGGGCTTGGTATTACCAAGTTTAACTACTGGCATGATAGTAACCTATAATATAGTATAGTAGTAATTTCCACCTCAAAAATAGTTTTGATAATCAAGTTTTTGTAAACTTTAGAGGTAAGACATGCATGATAGATGATGATAAGTATTGTATCAGCAAGCATCAGGATGGCTTGCCTGGTATCTCCTTGTGTCCCTGGTTTTGGAGTGACTGGAACTTGGAACTGAGCTTCACGACACTTCCTTCCTCTTCGTTTTTCTAACGTCATAAAAAGGAATAAAGGACACACATTCAGAACCAATCAAGGCAAGCAACCATACATAACAATACATACAGCAAGGAAATCTAATAATAACAAAATCACTCAATTATTAATTGAGGCAAACAATCAAACAATCCTACTTGGCAGAAATGCCATTTAATAAGACAACTTAAGGTTGGAGGAACATATCTCACAACCTTAATATCATGGATTCAGTGGGTGTGCCACTCTCATACCAAGATATTAATAAACCCAAAATATACTTAGTTTCACAAGGGTGAGACTACTAAAAGTATATAAAACATGCACCACATTAATCATGGCAATGGGTCTATCAACCAAACAACAAAAAGAAAAAGGTAGCTATCTTACTAAGTCTAAATTCACATCAAGAATAAATAAGGCACATGATTTGCAAAAGTTACTTTTACAAATCAGTGAGCCTACACAAGTGTAACAAGGTAATAGACTCATCACAAAACACACAATTTCTCATAGTGAGAACAATAGAAACAATGACTAAAAAGGAGGAATCCTATAGACATGTTTTCTACTAAAAGTTTGCTATGCAAGCATGCATAACAAGTAAAGTACTAAAATGCAAACAAGGAACCATGTTATCATAATGGGAATGAAAACATGTCCTCATGCAAGGATACACAATTATCTACCAAACACAAGTTGGCAGGAAAAATAATTCAACACAAAAACTGCTAAGGAAAACTAGTACTACTCAAACATGAAGAATCAATGGATGCATTTCAATCAAGTAATTGAAATACAACCAGAGGGTCCATGTCATAAAAACAGTAGTGAAAAACATCTATACTTTCTATAACAAAAATATCCCATTTAACAAAACAATGCATCAATTTGCAGGGCAACTCCTACATACTAGTGGTAATAAAAAGGGGCATTATTATAGGAATCAAACAACAATCCAAAAATGGATTTTTCCTAGCAAGCCACACATTATTATAACCACTTACAAACAGAAGCATACCCATTTTTGTTTAGCACAAAAATTCCCAAAGCAAAAATACTAGGCACTCATTAGTTATGAAACTATATAAAAGAAACACATCTAGTGTGGGGGAAATAATGTTTCCACCACAAATGCAATGAAACCATTGGGTGTTCCACTAGCATAACAAGGCATTAAGAGTTCACAAAGCCTCTGGTCCACTTGTTAAAAAATTAACAAAAGACTAAACTAGCATCTAGTGCAATAACCATACTAGTAGAAAATATTAGGATGCAAAAATAAGCAAGATAATGCTACTCATGCTATTGTTTTCACACAAGTGAAAAATCTAGGGGTCAAGTACTCATAATAACATCATCAAAATGCTACTGTTCCTATGAACACAATACCAAAATATGTGGTCACAAAACCACAAATGATTATGTCAAAATTCCACACATGAGGGAATTTTTCCATAACCATCTTCATAGTCATGACAAAGCTAATAATGCTTTTCTACCAACTCAAATGCAATCTTGCAGAGGTGATAACAACAAAATATAAGTATCAAAAGGGTGCTGTATCTAATATTCTCAACACAACAATCCTAGTGTTTGCACATAATTTATCACTCAAAAATACTATGCAAAATATTAACTAGAGATAAACATATGATATTAATATAAATCCTATTTATTCTCAACTCAAATCCACACAATCTAACATGCTAAAATAGCTAATTAAAACTTAGAAAACAAGTTCACACAACTTGTACATGCTAGAAAACAATATGGAAACACAAAAATATAATCACAACAATTTAAATAGCTAAAATGCCAAAATGGCAGAAACAGGCATTTTAAAGTTCTGTCCACCAAATTTTCTAGGATGCTCTACAAATTAAACCCTTCTAGGTTTGGATAGCCCTAAACATGTACAAGACCATCCAATTTGGTTTGCATAAAAATTCATCTTTAATTAATTTATAAAAATCACCAAAGTGCTTACTGGTGTTTTACCAAATTGCATGCCATTTCAAAAATACTTGGAATTTGGAAGCAAGGTTAATTGCTCCTGTTAGGAAATTTCAAGGGCTTTCCAATGCGATTGTCCTCACTTCATTATGAGTTGTGAAATAAAAATGGTGCTCATTTTGGTGTTTCTGGTACCTGTTGCCAAATCATTTTTCATTTCAAATCTGTTCATCCAAATGTAGATCTACAAGTTGGAGGTGGTTTAGATTTTGTTGCTTTACATCTGTGAATTTTGTCTTGGCCAAATTCATCTTTTAGGTAGCATTTTAGAGCCTAAAGTAAACATGTATCATTCTGTAAAAATAAAAATGGAAAATCCAACTTGTCACGGGCCAGATCTGCAGTTGGGCCGGCCTGGATCTGATCTGGGCTGGCCAGATCTTTCTCACCGTGCGCGGATCTACTCTAAGGGGCTGACCAGCGGGCCAGGCTGCCACGGTGCTGCCACGCAGGCGATGCGCAGACCCACTTGCAGGTTTGACTGCATCCACGCGCGCGGGGTCAAAGGGCTCGGCTGACGCGAGCATGACCTCGTGGTGACCTCACCCGCCGGCGGCAACAACTCCGGCGAGCTCGCAATCGACGCACCGTTCACCATTTTTCGATTTCTAAACGTCCATGCGAAGGTCTCGACGAGGGGAATCATCCAGGGGTGGCGTCGCTTCCCGGGAGCGGCCGGAAAGGAGCCGGCGACGGCGCGCGGCGGCGGCCGGACCGCGGCCACGACACGGCGTCGATTTTGGGGGAGAGGGAGAGGGGAAAAGGGCGGCGGAGAACCGTGTGCTCACCGCGACTGCAACAGAGGAATCGTTGAGGGAGTAGGAGGGCCGTGGACGGAGGAATCCCTCGCCGGAGCTCCGTCGAGGCCGAAGAGGAACTTGATGGCGCGGGCACCACAAGGCACTCCTCCTCGATTCGTTCGGCAGGGAGGGCCACCATGACGAGGCGGAGCTGAAGAGCTACTCGGAGGCCGACGGCGAGCTCGGAAACGACCGATTTCCGGCGAGCCTCTATGCTAGGGTTTCGGGTTTCTTGGGACTTTTGAGCAGAGAGAGGAGAGAGAGCTCGTGGGGGGAGAGAGAGAGAGGGCATGTGGGCAGACACACTCACATGGGGGGCCTCTTATCCTCCTCGAGTTGCTTCTAGTCGAAGCCATGGAGTAGGGGTGCTGTTTGCTACAGAGAGCTAGAGGTAGAAGAAGGTGTGACTCAGCTTTCAATTTGGTCCCTGGAATTTACAAATAGGTCCCTGTCATCTCTGAAAAATGCTGTTTTCCCTAAGCAAACAAAGTCAAAATTTGAAATCCTTTTGCCCAAAATTCTTATTGGTTAAGATACACAACATATGTGAAAATTGGCTCCATTGGATAAACTTTATAATACAAAGTTGTTCAAATTCAAATTCTTACATAAATGGACATTGAATTTATTAACCTACTTAGGAGCTTCCAAAAATGTTAATTTTTGTCACACATTCCTTATTTGATGTGTTCCTTATGTGGTAGAAAATTCAAGTCATTTTGAGTTACTTCATAGAACAAACTTGTTCAAATTTTAAAAAGGTGCTGCCAAGAAAACAGGGGTTTTTGGCAACTTAAATTATTCAAAAACTTGTGCCCTTTTGGTTTTCATCCTTATTTATGATATAGAGCATGTGGTATTTATTTCATGGCATTTGGAAAAATTTTGCAGAACAAACTTGTTCAAAACCCCAAATGTTGCTGTGGAGAAAAACCATGTTTTCAGGACTTTAATGGATTCAATTTTTGGTCTCCTCTTGTGTGTGTTCCTTATTTGATATAAGGAAGCAATGGTATGAATTTGAAATCATTTTAAGAAAGTTTCCAATAGTAACTTGTTTTAGTTTTCTGTTTCTGGAAATATTGGAATTTTCTATTTAATAGCACTTGGCTTTTCTTTAGCAATGCTTTGCCAAAAATATTTATGTGACTAGAGATAGCAAGTCAATGCTCTCCAATACCTTTGTTTTTAAGCTTGGCAAGGTTGGAAAAACATTTGATAATATTTTGGTGAAGCATTTAAGAATGCCTCTTTTTCTGATAATCTTTTTAGGGAAATTTGTTAAGTGTTTCCTCTTTCTTCATTTAGACCTTGTAATAATATTCAACAAGTATGGGATTCATAAGATAGTTTTGGAAAACTCTTTGATCAATATTTACTTTAGAAAATATTGTCAAGGTCATTGGAACAATATGTTGAATATTTTGTTTTCAATTTCTTAGCCATGTAAGTTTATATAATTAGTTTGTTTAGTTGCACTTAAACAACACAACCAAAGTTTAATTGTCAAGCAATTAGCAAAACAACTGTGTTATCAGGTATTCCAAAATTGGGATGTGACAGGTCTTCCCCCCTTAAAAAGAATCTCGTCCCCGAGATTCGCAAGCGAGGACTAAGGGAGGGCCAACAAACACAATGTTAGTGTTGGAGTGCCGGTGCTTCCCCCCTTTGACTTTTCTTGGGAGGAGGGGTTCTTCCCTAAATTAGCAAATTATTTTCACGGGAGTTGGGTGTCATACTCAAAAATTTATATCCAAACACCCGTCTTTCAGAAAATCTCTAATTATAAATTTACTCAACCGCCAATTTTAAAAATTTCTGATAACGTCACTATAAAATTAAGGTTAGTGCAGAACTACCTGGAAATGTACCGTCAATTATTACATGAGTTCCTAGATATATCCCACATATTACATACCACATATTGAGTGGTGTACCACTCTCATAACAAGGTATATAATAAGCTAAAAATATAGCTTGTGGGTGCAAAGGTTAGGTTGCTAAGGTAAAATAAACAGACAGAATAATAGCCACGGCAGTGGATATTACTCCCCACAAGCGACTATCACTTAATGTGTTCATGATTTTAGTTGGATGTTTTAGTTTCACAAGCTACTCTTAAGCACAAACATAACACAAGTATAAACTCCTGCTAAGGTGAAACATTTAAACCAAATCCAATAAGCAAGCAAATAACACCACAGATGAATAGACTATTTATTCACTAGGTTATTGTTTATTAGAGGTTTTGGAATCCATCAATCATGAACAATTAGCAAAAAACCAGTAGCTAAAAACCAATTAATTCAATAATAAAGATACTCTAAAACACCATCTTTACACAAGATGAAACTCCTATTTCACAGGCATAAAAAGGTCTGCACAAATAACACACTAGTATGAAAAATCTATACCAGCATGCTATAAGAGATAATCATATCCTATAACCATAGAACATGAAACTAAATAATTCATGGCATGATAACAGAAGTAATAACTTCCTAAACATGCTAAATCAACACATATACCCATAGAATAAAAAGAGGGTAATACTAGGGAAAAAATCAACATTTTCTAGTGGTGAAACTAGTTTCACTCTAGAGAAGCAAACAATGCTATAATGATGTTTAAAAACTAAACAAGCAAGTCATGAATATAAGTGTACCTAATAACAGTACACCAAACTTAATCATGTTAGTAAGCACAAACATCAAAACAATCCCATGAAACAACTATTAAACATGCATAAATTTCTTCTAGCAATTTATGTTTTCTTTAACCAATTACTAGCAAACAAGCAAGGTATAACTCACACAACCAGTAGTTATGCAATTAATGAAAAGTTATTTAAACCTTTTCAAAAATCCATACACTCAATTTAAAATTATTCACAAACAATCTACCAATCAAGAGGAATTTATTTTATTTGCGAACAATTTAATTTTAGCACACGATAGTGAAATATTTCTTAACATGATACCCCTAAGGAATATTATGCTAACAAAAGGATCACACCTAAACATATTAGTATTTACTAATAAGAAATAAACTTCTCACTTGCATAAGTGAAAAGAAAGAACTATATTTTCCATGGTGGAAAATAGAAATCAATCACATAGTGAAACATGCTATTTTCACACATGTGTCTGGTTGGGGATTTTCATCCTCAAGCCAAAATACAATGGGACCAGTGGGCTATGGCCTACTAATACCAAGCAAAAATAGGTACTAAGCCTCTGGTTACTCATGAAAAACTTTTGCATAACAGGTAAAAATGTAAGGCCATTTAATCTAGTGAAACAATACTAGTGCATAATGATAGCAATTCTTACACATGCTTTACTATTAAGAGACATGCAAGCTATCATAGGTACAAGCATCAAAATAACAGTACCTAAATGGTACTGGCTCAAAGATACATAGCACAAAAATTTATCAAAGCATTCACACAAAGATCTAGTTCTCACAATAATCCCAAATAATAAACTAGAAGGTAACAAATGCTATTTCATTTTTTTTTTCAAGTTTCCAATCATGCACACACTTTCTAGGGTAGATTTATTGTAAGAGATCAACATAATAACGAGTCCTAACAACTCCATATAAGTTAGGAAGCAAGATTGAATAAAATACAAATTTATTTCAATCAAGAGCACACAAAGAAACAACAACAGGAAAACTGTTGTTTCCGAGTTCTATTAAAACTATTTCATCTTTCACTTTATTTCTAAACCTCGAATTTCATAGTACCTACAATGTCTACCAAGTTTTGATTTCCAAAGTAGATACACCCGATATCCTATTGACTAGTAAACGAATAAGTCATCATCTTATTTTCCCGTGACTTCTCCTTTTTACCAACTAGATTAATAGGTGTTGTAAGTCACTTAATTCCTTGGTTTAGAAAGAGTTGTCAGTAGTTTTCATGCTTTGGTTAGGTGTCAACCTAAGATTAGGCAAAACATGTTAGTCTTGTTAGTTTCCTATTTAATTATGTTTGTCCGACAAGATATGACTAGCGTCATCGTACGTCGAATATTGAATTGTGCTCTTTGGATTGGCTTTTGAGGGGGTTGCGCATCATGGCATGTGAAGACTTCTTTCGCACCTTTCTCCAGAGGAGGGAGGTATATGACTCTTAAAAAGGGGATCTCTTTAGTTTGGTCTTTTAAAAGGGTACATGAAAAAAAAAGATGTGCAACATTTAGCCAACAGGGTAAAAAGAGTCTTTTGCAAACAGACAAACATAGAGGTTTTGGCCAGTATTGGTTGGTTTTCTTCACGCCTTTTCTTCTTTGAGGGTTGTCGTTGTTGGAGCTTTATCTGTTGGAGTGCATCACTGGTAGCAATGCTATCAGCTCGTGTGGCTTGATGGTCCTCTATTATTAGGCCCAATGGTGCTTTCATTGATTGTGGGGGAGATGGTGGTGGTTCACGACGGGTCGCATTATGAAGCGAAAACAAGTATAAGTCTAAGCAACAAATTCTTGTTTTTGAATGCTATACAAACATTTTTGCTTGCAAAAATTGAACACGAGGCGATTCAAAAACAAGAGCGGGGCAAGCATAAATCTGCAAATTTTGAGCACCCCACAAACATATAGAAGCCTAGATGAACCAAAATTCTACACCACACAATAGCACAAAGTCCTACGGACACACATAAACAAGCCAAAACACACAAGCAAGGCTCCATTGGAGCTACGTCGGGGGATGATCCAAAAATCCTAGAAGTGGCTGAAGAACTATATCTACTTCTGACCATCATCACTGTAGAGCTAGGCAATTATTTTGGTCTTCTCGGGACATCGGCAAGTATAAAAGTTTTTGTATGGAAACAAGATAATAGAAGTAAAGTTTTGATAGAACTTTTAACTGAGAGAGGTAAAACTACGCAACAATTTGTTTTTGAAACCCCAACTATTTTCTGGACAGAAAACTTCAAAAATGAGAGATGTTTCAAAAACAGAGCGGAACAGTTGCAAACAAGAAAGAAATAAACTCTTAGCCGAGAGAGATACCAACTCTATAAGGCCCGCCCTTCGAACTACTGTTCAAGGACGCCCTTGATATGCATTTAGAATCTTTTGCAACGATATAAAGGAGGGAAAATATACTAAAATTCCCTTAGATAAAAATAATTGTAGATAGTAATTAGGTTTTTACTCAAAAATACTTTTCTTTCCTATCTGACGTCCATGCTAACTAAGGTCTCCTAAGGTCAACCTGGCTCTGATACCAACTCTGTAAGGACCCCAGACCGGCAGTCTGAAACCCTACGTATGCATACATTCACGATCCCAGAAAGATCAGTCGTGAACAACATACACAGTTGGCACACAGAAATACATCATCCATTACACGAATACATAAAGGTATTACACAAATGATCACATGATCAAGTTTAAGCAACTGCCACAAAGGCAGGCAACTTAACAAACACAGCGGAAGACAATTAAAAACACAACGTAGTTGAGCCCAAGTCACGCCTTAACCTACAGGCTGCTGACCCGGAGACGATCCTAGTTCGCAAAGCCGTCAACTCCGTACTTCTCTTCATAGATATCCTTCGGAGGCTCCTTCTCAAAGTCTGGCAAGTAGATACCAGGGGCGAAACCATAATGAGTACATTTGAATGTACTCAGCAAGACATCCATCATGTCACTTACCGAACATGCAAATATGCTTATATGGTGGAATAGGTAGGCTATAAATAGGGTTCACTACCAATGGTGTTCATATATGATGACACCACAGTTGCAGTCAGTTTAATCTGTATCTTCGTTGGAGAAGATACTTCAGAAGAAAATAATATAGTTTTATTTCTCTTGTAGATATCACATGTACAAGAGTTTTTGTAAAACTTTGTTAAAGAATATTTTCTCTTTGCAAAACTTCTTGGAATCAGTTCCCAGAATTCTTGCTTAGAGTAGAAAAGGTTTTTTTTTCCACGGTATAAGTTTCCATTCCTTTCCGAACTTCACAAGTTCAACACTTCCTTTCCAAAATTCCCTTTTCAAAAACTTCCTTTTTGAAAACATTGACACAATGCTAGCTACATGGCCATTCAACTGTCCATATCCGAGGACGCGGCTTCTTCGAAAAAGTTATACTCTGCAGAGGTGTACACATCCACCAGATCCAGTACACCTCCCGTGAACAATCACGGACTGTAACAACAGTATGTAAACATCAGGTATCTGATCATAACCATCCACTATGTTCAAGCTAGAATATGCCTATCTCTCAGTTGAGTTTTACCACATCCCCGGCACCGAGCTAATCCCCGCCAAGCCAGGATGCCTCAACTGATGCATCCGGAGGGAAAATTAATCCCACACTTTATATGTCTCCACGACATTCGGTTCAGAGGATCGCATCCCCTATAGCACATTGAGATAGCACACACTAATAAGAACAAACTTCAAGTTAAGCCCCTTGCCCATGTTGGGGTAGGGTGGCAGTACGGTAAAGGTTGTCCGGCGAAGACTAGATTATGTGTCATTTTTTAAAACACCACTTTCTCAAAAATGACCACTTCCACATTCCTCCGGAGAACAAGGATCCGCCTTTTCCCCGGGTTTTTCCGTAAAGCCTTTGTTTTGTAGAATCACAATTTTAGGGTGTCAACTTAGGGACTAGTATATTTGATGGTAATAAATACCATAGGGTGGCCTATGGGCTTGGTATTACCAAGTTTAACTACTGGCATGATAGTAACCTATAATATAGTATAGTAGTAATTTCCACATCAAAAATAGTTTTGATAATCAAGTTTTTGTAAAACTTTAGAGGTAAGACATGCATGATAGATGATGATAAGTATTGTATCAGCAAGCATCAGGATGGCTTGCCTGGTATCTCCTTGTGTCCCTGGTTTTGGAGTGACTGGAACTTGGAACTGAGCTTCACGACACTTCCTTCCTCTTCGTTTTTCTAACGTCATAAAAAGGAATAAAGGACACACATTCAGAACCAATCAAGGCAAGCAACCATACATAACAATACATACAGCAAGGAAATCTAATAATAACAAAATCACTCAATTATTAATTGAGGCAAACAATCAAACAATCCTACTTGGCAGAAATGCCATTTAATAAGACAACTTAAGGTTGGAGGAACATATCTCACAACCTTAATATCATGGATTCAGTGGGTGTGCCACTCTCATACCAAGATATTAATAAACACAAAATATACTTAGTTTCACAAGGGTGAGACTACTAAAAGTATATAAAACATGCACCACATTAATCATGGCAATGGGTCTATCAACCAAACAACAAAAAGAAAAAGGTAGCTATCTTACTAAGTCTAAATTCACATCAAGAATAAATAAGGCACATGATTTGCAAAAGTTACTTTTACAAATCAGTGAGCCTACACAAGTGTAACAAGGTAATAGACTCATCACAAAACACACAATTTCTCATAGTGAGAACAATAGAAACAATGACTAAAAAGGAGGAATCCTATAGACATGTTTTCTACTAAAAGTTTGCTATGCAAGCATGCATAACAAGTAAAGTACTAAAATGCAAACAAGGAACCATGTTATCATAATGGGAATGAAAACATGTCCTCATGCAAGGATACACAATTATCTACCAAACACAAGTTGGCAGGAAAAATAATTCAACACAAAAACTGCTAAGGAAAACTAGTACTACTCAAACATGAAGAATCAATGGATGCATTTCAATCAAGTAATTGAAATACAACCAGAGGGTCCATGTCATAAAAACAGTAGTGAAAAACATCTATACTTTCTATAACAAAAATATCCCATTTAACAAAACAATGCATCAATTTGCAGGGCAACTCCTACATACTAGTGGTAATAAAAAGGGGCATTATTATAGGAATCAAACAACAATCCAAAAATGGATTTTTCCTAGCAAGCCACACATTATTATAACCACTTACAAACAGAAGCATACCCATTTTTGTTTAGCACAAAAATTCCCAAAGCAAAAATACTAGGCACTCATTAGTTATGAAACTATATAAAAGAAACACATCTAGTGTGGGGGAAATAATGTTTCCACCACAAATGCAATGAAACCATTGGGTGTTCCACTAGCATAACAAGGCATTAAGAGTTCACAAAGCCTCTGGTCCACTTGTTAAAAAATTAACAAAAGACTAAACTAGCATCTAGTGCAATAACCATACTAGTAGAAAATATTAGGATGCAAAAATAAGCAAGATAATGCTACTCATGCTATTGTTTTCACACAAGTGAAAAATCTAGGGGTCAAGTACTCATAATAACATCATCAAAATGCTACTGTTCCTATGAACACAATACCAAAATATGTGGTCACAAAACCACAAATGATTATGTCAAAATTCCACACATGAGGGAATTTTTCCATAACCATCTTCATAGTCATGACAAAGCTAATAATGCTTTTCTACCAACTCAAATGAAATCTTGCAGAGGTGATAACAACAAAATATAAGTATCAAAAGGGTGCTGTATCTAATATTCTCAACACAACAATCCAAGTGTTTGCACATAATTTATCACTCAAAAATACTATGCAAAATATTAACTAGAGATAAACATATGATATTAATATAAATCCTATTTATTCTCAACTCAAATCCACACAATCTAACATGCTAAAATAGCTAATTAAAACTTAGAAAACAAGTTCACACAACTTGTACATGCTAGAAAACAATATGGAAACACAAAAATATAATCACAACAATTTAAATAGCTAAAATGCCAAAATGGCAGAAACAAGCATTTTAAAGTTCTGTCCACCAAATTTTCTAGGATGCTCTACAAATTAAACCCTTCTAGGTTTGGATAGCCCTAAACATGTACAAGACCATCCAATTTGGTTTGCATCAAAATTCATCTTTAATTAATTTATAAAAATCACCAAAGTGCTTACTGGTGTTTTACCAAATTGCATGCCATTTCAAAAATACTTGGAATTTGGAAGCAAGGTTAATTGCTCCTATTAGGAAATTTCAAGGGCTTTCCAATGCGATTGTCCTCACTTCATTATGAGTTGTGAAATAAAAATGGTGCTCATTTTGGTTTTTCTGGTACCTGTTGCCAAATCATTTTTCATTTCAAATCTATTCATCCAAATGTAGATCTACAAGTTGGAGGTGGTTTAGATTTTGTTGCTTTACATCTGCGAATTTTGTCTTGGCCAAATTCATCTTTTAGGTAGCATTTTAGAGCCTAAAGTAAACATGTATCATTCTGTAAAAATAAAAATGGAAAATCCAACTTGTCACGGGCCAGATCTGCAGTTGGGCCGGCCTGGATCTGATCTGGGCTGGCCAGATCTTTCTCACCGTGCGCGGATCTACTCTAAGGGGCTGACCAGCGGGCCAGGCTGCCACGGTGCTGCCACGCAGGCGATGCGCAGCCCCACCTGCAGGTTTGACTGCATCCACGCGCGCGGGGTCAAAGGGCTCGGCTGACGCGAGCATGACCTCGTGGTGACCTCACCCGCCGGCGGCAACAACTCCGGCGAGCTCACAATCGACGCACCGTTCACCATTTTTCGATTTCTAAACGTCCACGCGAAGGTCTCGACGAGGGGAATCATCCAGGGGTGGCGTCGCTTCCCGGGAGCGGCCGGAAAGGAGCCGGCGACGGCGCGCGGCGGCGGCCGGACCGCGGCCACGACACGGCGTCGATTTTGGGGGAGAGGGTGAGGGGAAAAGGGCGGCGGAGAACCGTGTGCTCACCGCGACTGCAACGGAGGAATCGTTGAGGGAGTAGGAGGGCCGTGGACGGAGGAATCCCTCGCCGGAGCTCCGTCGAGGCCGAAGAGGAACTTGATGGCGCGGGCACCACAAGGCACTCCTCCTCGATTCGTTCGGCAGGGAGGGCCACCATGACGAGGCGGAGCTGAAGAGCTACTCGGAGGCCGGCGGCGAGCTCGGAAACGACCGATTTCCGGCGAGCCTCTATGCTAGGGTTTCGGGTTTCTTGGGACTTTTGAGCAGAGAGAGGAGAGAGAGCTCGTGGGGGGAGAGAGAGAGAGGGCATGTGGGCAGACACACTCACATGGGGGGCCTCTTATCCTCCTCGAGTTGCTTCTAGTCGAAGCCATGGAGTAGGGGTGCTGTTTGCTACAGAGAGCTAGAGGTAGAAGAAGGTGTGACTCAGCTTTCAATTTGGTCCCTGGAATTTACAAATAGGTCCCTGTCATCTCTGAAAAATGCTGTTTTCCCTAAGCAAACAAAGTCAAAATTTGAAATCCTTTTGCCCAAAATTCTTATTGGTTAAGATACACAACATATGTGAAAATTGGCTCCATTGGATAAACTTTATAATACAAAGTTGTTCAAATTCAAATTCTTACATAAATGGACATTGAATTTATTAACCTACTTAGGAGCTTCCAAAAATGTTAATTTTTGTCACACATTCCTTATTTGATGTGTTCCTTATGTGGTAGAAAATTCAAGTCATTTTGAGTTACTTCATAGAACAAACTTGTTCAAATTTTAAAAAGGTGCTGCCAAGAAAACAGGGGTTTTTGGCAACTTAAATTATTCAAAAACTTGTGCCCTTTTGGTTTTCATCCTTATTTATGATATAGAGCATGTGGTATTTATTTCATGGCATTTGGAAAAAGTTTGCAGAACAAACTTGTTCAAAACCCCAAATGTTGCTGTGGAGAAAAACCATGTTTTCAGGACTTTAATGGATTCAATTTTTGGTCTCCTCTTGTGTGTGTTCCTTATTTGATATAAGGAAGCAATGGTATGAATTTCAAATCATTTTAAGAAAGTTTCCAATAGTAACTTGTTTTAGTTTTCTGTTTCTGGAAATATTGGAATTTTCTATTTAATAGCACTTGGCTTTTCTTTAGCAATGCTTTGCCAAAAATATTTATGTGACTAGAGATAGCAAGTCAATGCTCTCCAATACCTTTGTTTTTAAGCTTGGCAAGGTTGGAAAAACATTTGATAATATTTTGGTGAAGCATTTAAGAATGCCTCTTTTTCTGATAATCTTTTTAGGGAAATTTGTTAAGTGTTTCCTCTTTCTTCATTTAGACCTTGTAATAATATTCAACAAGTATGGGATTCATAAGATAGTTTTGGAAAACTCTTTGATCAATATTTACTTTAGAAAATATTGTCAAGGTCATTGGAACAATATGTTGAATATTTTGTTTTCAATTTCTTAGCCATGTAAGTTTATATAATTAGTTTGTTTAGTTGCACTTAAACAACACAACCAAAGTTTAATTGTCAAGCAATTAGCAAAACAACTGTGTTATCAGGTATTCCAAAATTGGGATGTGACAGCATGCGAGCCGCATATTGTGGCCGAGCCTTCTAAATGGGCCGGTTTGTATCCAATTTGAGTCCAATTAGGTTAGGAGACGGTTTGGGTCTGTCCAATCGACTAGGAGTTGGCCTCTTATATAAAGAGAGCCAAGCCCTAGGGTTTTAGACAGGTTGGAAATTATGTAGAACTAAAAGTTCCAGGTTACCACCGTCCCTAGGGTATCGGCGTGTAGGCGGCGTCTCGGACGTTCGTCAGTTATCTTTGCAAATAAAGGTGCGAGTGCTCTTGCATCTGCCAAGAGGGTTCGTTCATGGCTAGGGGGCTCTTGGATCTGCCTAGAGTTGTCGAGCTTGGTGTGAAATAAAGAGGGTTTGAGTGAATTTAGGGATGATCCCACATTAGTCCCTATTGTGCTTATTCACAAGGGAGAGATTTTGGTTTCTAATGACATGACCCCTATTCCTCTTTGTGTTTCTCATGTGTTGCAGGATTTTGAAGATGTTTTTCCAGGAGATATTCCCTCGGGATTACCACCATTGAGAGGGATTGAGCATCAAATTGATTTAATTCCTGGAGCATCTTTGCCGAGCCCCTTATAGAACCAATCCACAAGAGACAAAGGAGATATAAAGGCAAGTACAAGAGCTACTAGATAAAGGTTATATTCGAGTTAGTCTTTCTCCTTGTGTCGTTCCCGTTATATTGGTTCCTAAGAAAGATGGTACTTGGCGCATGTGTGTAGATTTTAGAGCAATTAATAACATCACTATTCGTTATCGTCATCCTATACTACGTTTAGATGATATGTTAGATGAATTAAGTGGTGCTACTCTTTTCTCTAAAATTGATTTGCGTAGTGGGTACCATCAAATAAGAATGAAAGAGGGAGATGAATGGAAAACTGCATTTAAAACAAAATTTGGTTTATATGAATGGTTAGTGATGCCTTTTAGTTTAACTAATGCACCTAGTACTTTCATGAGACTAATGAGCCATATTTTGAGAGATTTTATTGGTAGATTTGTGGTAGTTTATTTTGATGATATTCTCATATATAGCCACAATGAACATGATCATATTAATCATACTAGAAAATTTGCCCGTGCGTTGCAACGGAAGATATCCTTTCATGGAATGGAAAATCTAGGATTGAATGACATTGTCTAGGTGTGAACTTTCTTGTTGGTGTCTCGAGAAATTTGGTACACAAGGGCGAGGCAGGTAAGATGAGTCTGCCATCGCTATTTCACCGAACATTACATGTCGAATTGCCCGTGCCTTGCAACGGTTTCAAATTTCACCCTGCCACTGCTTTAAAGGAATCACATAGTATTATGGAATCATTAGCATTTTTTTACTTTGCATAATTCAACATCAAAAGCATGTAAAGCAATGGTCGAACTAATTATATTTTATTAACTACTCCTATAATATTGTTTTGAACTGCTTAATATATTGTAGCAAAAAAAAGTTAACACATTTATTTACTAACTCCCTCTATTATCTCTGCACCCCGTATCATATGCTCCCCAAGTTCCCCTATCTTTTCCACGTTGCTCCCTTATTTTCATACATTCTTTTGTCAAATATAAGTAGTCTGTCCTACTGATCTTAGTCAACAGCAGAAAATCCCAACGCTAGTATGAGACTCGGGTACCACGGAGCACTCGCATCGGAAGCAACCAACAATGAAAATGGTCACTATGGGGTTTCAGAGCACACCGGACGCAGCATAGGCAAAAGCAATGTCAACTCGTTTGTGTAGGGGGTTCTTAGCTATACGTGGATTCTACATCAGGTACAGAAGGCAGGACAGCAACAGGATAAGGAGGCCCTCCACCTGTAGCTTGGCATGAAGAAGAAGGGCCGACCGCCACCGATGTTGGGACTCGGTACCATCTTCCCCGTCGGCGCTGTTGTCAGCAGCCTCTCTTTGACTTTAATTGTCCGTTGATCCGAGCCACCTCCTGACTGATGAGCTCCACGACGGGCTAGACCGGTCTTGTCATGAAGTGTCAGCAGTGCCACTCGGCCGCCCCCATAGCACGACATTGAGGCTGTCAGCAGTGTCGTTCGTCCGTCCCCATATGCCATAGCACGACATTGCCGACGGCGCTCGCTTATCCAGGGCGATGGCGTGTCTTCGTCATGCTACGTCATAGGTTACAGGTACGCCAAAACGCAATGCAGCATGCTCTACTGTCCTCATGACACGAGGTCATCAGCAGTTGCTGTCGGCCGTTCCCAGTGCCCAGAACATGAAATTTCTAGCCACGCTCACCCGTCCACGGAGGTGACGATGCTGGTGAACTCGACACCGTCTAGCCAGCGAGCCATCATTATGCTTGGCAACACACGCTCTACAAGGCCCATAACTCACTGCAACATGGTGTACGGCTAGTACTGACGGAGCTGCATCGCTGAATTCGTCGCCACGGCAAGCCCGCGAGGCGGCGAGGTCACGCGGTCCTCCGCGCCAAAGCTCGTCAATCTATCCATAGTCGTATTTCTTTTTCCCCGTGGGTGGTTTTCCTGGACGTACCTAAAGCTTGCCCTATTGGTTGCTGGGCCTTTATTTTCCTTTCCCGATAGTGCGAGGGAGGTACCATGCCGGTTCTTTTACCAATCGATCGGGGATCACTCCTTTTTTCTACGAACCGTGCGCGTGAGCAGCTGGACG
Source organism: Alopecurus myosuroides (assembly GCA_028641055.1). Classification (NCBI taxonomy): domain Eukaryota; kingdom Viridiplantae; phylum Streptophyta; class Magnoliopsida; order Poales; family Poaceae; genus Alopecurus; species Alopecurus myosuroides. The sequence goes on along the minus strand of CM054057.1, from coordinate 368,227,793 downwards.
AGACGACGTGCGACGGACGACGTACCAGTCGTTAAGGGCTATTATATAGTAGAGATTAGACAAGTTTTGCAAGTGCTAAGAGAACATAAATTGTATGGTAATCTTGAAAAGTGCACTTTTTGCAAAGATAAGATCATCTTTTTGGGATATGTAGTTTCTAAACATGGGATTGAAATAGATACATCAAAAATTGAAGCAATTCGAAATTGGCCTATTCTAACTAATGTGAGTCAAGTTAGAAGTTTTCAATGGGCTTGCTAGTTTCTATAGAAGATTTGTGCCTAATTTTAGTACTATTGCAGCTCCATTAAATGATCTAACTAAAAAAGGAGTTGATTTCGAGTGGGGTGTTGCTCAAGACATTGCTTTTGATACTTTGAAAGAGAAGGTGATTTCGGCCCCACTATTAATGCTACCAAATTTTGATAAACAATTTGAGATTGAGTGTGATGCTAGTGGCATAGGTATTGGAGGTGTGTTAATGCAAGAAAAGAAACCTATTGCCTATTTTTCTGAAAAATTACATGGTGCACAATTGAATTATTATGTTTATGATAAAGAATTATATGCACTTGTGAGAGTTTTAGAGGTGTGGAAACTTTATTTATGGCCTAAAGAATTTATTATACATAGTCATCATGAGGCATCAAAATTCTTAAAGTGCCAATCAAATTTGAATAAAAGACATGCTAAATGGGTTGAATTTATTGAATCTTTTCCATACATAATTAAACATAAAAAAGGATTGGAAAATGTAGTTGCTGATGCTTTGTCAAGAAAGAATATGTTACTTTCAAATTTGGAGATTAAGGTTTCGGGTTTGGAGGGTATTAGAGACTTATATGATGAAGATAATGAATTTTCTATGCCATTTAATAAATGTACTAATGTTAAGGCATGGGATAAATTTCATATACATGATGGATACTTGTTTAGAGCTAACAAATTATGTATTCCCGAGTGTTCTTTGTGTTTATTCTTAATAAAGTAATCTCATAGTGGAGGATTAATGGGACACTTTGGAAGAGAGAAGACATTGCTTTAGTTTTGGAGGTCAGTTATTGCTCCGTCGTGCATTCGGCTCCTCCATTCCACTCCCCCTCCTGGTGTATAAATAGATGCACTCTTCAGTTCATCCTCTATCTGCATCACCGCCTCCCCTCAAGCGAAAACCTTTGATGTAGTAGCTGCTCGAGCGTTCCTCCAGGCGGCCATGGCTCCACCGGCGAAGCGGTCAGGTACCCTCATGTAGGTTCCATTTCTGTTCACGTAGTTCTGATCCGTTTTTGAATTCCTCGTGATTTCATCTTTCTTAGATCCGTTTCATAATTCCTCGTGATTTCATCTTTCTTAGATCCGTTTCATAATTCCTCGTGATTTCATCTTTCTTAGATCCGTTTCTGCATTCTTCGTGATTTCATGTTTCTTAGATCTGTTTTGCCTTTTAGATTAACATCAACTTTCTATCATGCAACTATCTACAGGGCAGTTGAAGCCGGGGAGAGGGTCATCTTCGATGCTCTCTGATGAGGATATCTAGGGGTCCATGGTGAATGTACATGCTTGAGCTGGAAGGAAATATTGAGCCTCACTAATGTTTATTATAAGGTGAATTCTTTCCTAGTAATAAAGAATGTTTGTGTTTATGAGAATGTAATACTACGTATGAAAATTCATAGGCTTAGGTAGTACCACATTCTCATAAACACAAACATTCTTTGTTACTAGGAAACAATTCACCTTATAATAAACATCAGTGAGGCTCAATATTACCTTCCAGCTCAAGCATGTACATTCACCATGGACCCCTATGATATCCTCATCACTCTGGCTGAGAGGGTAGCCTTCCTAGAAGCTAAGCTTGAGAAGCCCTTGAAGCTCGCCCACGACAATCTCAAGAAGGAAGCCGATGTCAAGAAGGAGCAGGGCGAAGCTTCCAACGCAACGTTGCGGAAGTTGCTGGATGATCTGTCGAAGATGATGGCCAACAACCTCGAACTGACCTTGAAGGTTGGGAAACTAAAGATCCATTTAGCCATGGCAGAGCAGGAAACTTTGGTCGCTCTCCTCGTAGCCGTGATGGCCTAGGGAAGGGAGGATCTAGTGCCATCGGAGGAGCAGTCGGCCCCCTTCTGATGTTCTTTTAGTCCTAGCTTCAAAACTACAGGCCACTCTGCCTATATATGTGTGTCTGGGTGTGTTGACTGATGGCCCTGTCGGATATATACTGAATAGGGGTATAGAAGATGGTAGACAAAGAGCCGGACTACCAGGGTGGCCTACATGGTAATGGGCTTAGGTCCATTGGGCGGCCCAGTAGTCCGACGCGCAGAAGCCGGATTCTAGAAGAACCCGGATCACGGCCCACGTGATCTGGGTTGGAGGAGAAGACGGATTCCTTACTTTCCAAGTTACAAGTTAAACGTAGTCTTCTAGGTTTCCTATTCTGTAAGCCCTAATCCGGCTATTATATAAAGCCGGACGGGAGATAGATTAAACAAACACAAGTTAGACACAACAAGTTCAAGCTCTACGCAACTCGCCGAGAAGCTCATCCTCGCCGAGAAGCTAGATCTACATCCTCACATTGTAACCCTGATAAACGGGCTTCAGTCCCAATTAGTGAGAAGTGCAGGAGTAGGTACGCCGTACTGTCGCGACGTACCGAACCTGGGTAAAATCCCGTGTTCTATGTTACTACGCTATCCCGTTACCCCACGTCTCTACCGTAGTCTCATGGCACCCCCGTCTATGAAAACTACTACGATGTCTCGACAGTTGGCGCCCACCGTGGGGCAAACGACGTCAGGCGTGAAATTCCGATCTGGGATACTTGGCGGAATTGGAAAATCGATCACTGTCGGAAGCTTGGAGTTCGACGACGACGTCGGCCGCTTCCTCGACAACGGATCCTATATACCGGCGCAAAACCACCTGGTAAGTGCCTGCGTGTTACCGATCGGATCTGCTAACATCTTTATCGGACTAACTGCAGAGGCAATGGGGTTTTGCGGTGGAAGCAAATTTATCCCACCCGCCCTATACCCAGTCGAAGACGACTACGATGCCGGATTCTGCTGAGATCGCCGACAAAAAAGTGATACACACTTTATCGGCATGGTGCAATCCGAAATCGCTGAAAACACGGATGACGGAAATCCCGTGCAAGAGGCAGACAACAACCTACCCGTCATAGAGACGGAAGAAAAAATACCCGTCACAAAGACGGAAGATCCGACATCCGTCAACCAGACGATGAACTCGGAAGCAGAGTCCGTGCTTGCCGCCATTGAGGCGAGGTTGGAGTCGGAAACCGGATCGGATAACTTCGACTCCGAAGACGAAGACGAGGATGCCTTCGTAAGAAAGGTTAAGTCCTTTCAAGAGGGATTCCATGAAGTGCTAATGGCAAAACCAGCTGATACAACGGGTGCCGACAGCCAGGAAAGCCCTAAAACCCCTCCGCCAGTGGAAGAGAGAGAAGATGGAGAAACTTCTCCGATATTCCCCAATGTTAAGGAGATGACAGAAGATGAACCTGTCAAAAAACCTCCCTCTTCCAAGAAAAAGCACCGTGCTTCTAAAAAACTCCAATACAAACTCCGGAAGAAAAAATCAGCCGATCTCGCTGATGAAAACCTGGAAGTAGGAGATATTAGCGGCACAAAGCCAGCGGAAAAGAAATCTAAGGAAATCACTGCTCCGCCAATGACGGAACAGGAAGAGCAAGAGCTATTACAAACACCAGTGGGACCAGATGAACCCCCTGAGATGCTGGAAGCCAGGAGACAAGCTTTCCAACGGCAACAGCAACATCTGCTTAGATCTCGGCAACATCTCCAACAAACCCATAATGACATCAAAGTCATGAAGGAAGAAATAGAGGAGTACGAGAGAAAGCATAGATCCGCGTTAAAACCTACTAGGTTACCCGGAATCGCAAAACCAGAAGAACTGCCGCCAAAAGAAAGGTTCTATAACCCATCTTGGCAAAAGCAGTTAAACGACAAAGATGCCAAGGGCGAACCAATATACAAAACCGCAGCGGAAAACACGGAAGCAGCATTCGCCATCCTAAACAACGACCTGTACTCCAACGGGGAAAAACTCCAAGGGGTGTATGCTTTCCTAGGAAAAGCATTACAGCAGCAACAGCGAGGCCAAGAACGATCAGGGAGGCTGCATGATAATTCCGCTCTCTGCAAAACAGCTACTTGCGCTGCTGGAGCACCTGGACCGGAAGAACCCGGAGATTCGGATAAAAAAGAGGATCCGAGAAAAGACAGGAAAAACCCAGACAACCGGGACGCAACGTCTAGAATCGGACCTCATCTCCCGAAAAATGGATATAAACCACACGATCGGGAAGACAAGCACCGGAATGACGGCAAAATAATGCCACCTCCAAGAAACCCAGCTGAAAAATCTGGAAGATATGATATACCTCACAGACGTGAAAGATCCCGGACACCTCCTAAGGATAAGGAAAGGCATAGAAGCAGAACTCCGCCTAAAGGACGTGAACACGGAAGGGATAGAGATAACCTCGGAAAAGCGCGTCCGCGCAACAATGGAAAAGAAAGGAGCAGATCCCCTTCTATCCATTCAGCCGGGAGATATTCTGCACACATTGATAGAGCAGAAAAGGATGATCTATACTTTGGTCCTAAGTGTTTTACTGACAGGATCCGAAGGATAACCCTGCATTCTGGCTTCGCCAAAGTTGGTCCAACCTACCAAAAATATACCGGCAGTACAAACCCGGATACCTGGCTCTCAGATTATTATACAGCCGTCCAAATCAACAATGGGACAGACCTGGAAGCTGTCAAGTTTCTTCCCCTAATGTTGCTAGACGGAGCCAGAGATTGGATTAATGGTTTACCATCAAGAACTGTCGACAGCTGGGATGATATGGCTAGAGTATTCACTCAGCATTTTTGGGGAACATACAAACGCCCAAATAGCATCAACCAGCTGAACCGTTGCACCCAATTTGAGGACGAACCATACGTGGATTTCATCTCCAGATGGACTGCAATGAAGAATAGTTGCTCTGGAGTAACTGACGTACAAGCAATGCATGCTTTCGTCAATGGCCTAAAACCCGGTCTCGTACCGTTCATGGTTGGTTCTAAACAGCACAAAGATCTCGGATCTATGCTTACAACCGCAAATGAGCACGCTGCAGCCGAAGATGATATCAGAGCAAGAGGAGGCAATATTGAGTCACTAATACTCGCCAAGAGAACCCCTCGTTCTGACAAAAAAGGAACTCCAGAGTCAACGACAAAGCCCAAGGAGGTCAACATAGCCTTTGGAGGAGAAAAGGTGAATAAGTGGAAAGGCCGCAGTCCAGATCCAATCAATTACACTCCCGAAGAATGGGAGAGAATTAAGTCGGAACCCTGCGTCCACCACTCGCAATTTGGGAAAGGCAATGCAGGATCCGGAAATAAAGGGAAGGGTTCCAAAAGGAAACCTGCCAAACAAAAGCCAGAAGCTGAAAAAGAAGACAGTGAATCGGACACTGATGACAAAATCCAGGAACAACAGCGAAAGGGCGAACCCAAATTTCCGAGAGTTGACGGAGAAGCAATGCTAACTTTCTTAGCAACCCCGTCAGCAAAGGTGGCAAAAAGAACACTTCGAGAAATAAACGCGGTTGTTCCGGCAATTCCGAAATTCTTGAAGTACTCCAACACACCGATAATCTGGGATCAGTCTGATCATCCCGGAAATATCCCTGAACCCGGCACACAAGCTCTTGTTGTAAGCCCTATTGTTCAAAATACTAGGCTAAGAAGAGTGCTGATGGACGGAGGATCCAGCATTAATATAATGTACCTGGATACACTGAAGCACTTGAAGATCTCAGAGTCCCAGCTCAACTACAGCAATATACGCTTCCATGGCATTGTTCCTGGCAGGCAAGCACGATCCCTAGGAGAAATTTCCCTAGATGTCACCTTCGGAGATAAAGATCACTTTCGGCAGGAAAACGTATCCTTCGAAATAGTGCCGTTCGAAAGCGTGTATCACGCAATAATCGGACGTCCAGCTTTCGCCAAATTCATGGCAAGATCCTGTTATATCTACAACAAGCTGAAAATGCCAGGACCCAAAGGAGGAGTAATCACCATAGCCGGTGATTTCAAGCTGGCAAACGAGTTGGAGAAAGAAAACGCCCTTTGCGCTCAGAGAGTTATAGCAAAGGAGGAACTGAAGGAATTAGCCAAGGAGGTATCGCCGAAAGAAATGCCGGCAGGAAAAGAAACTCGGAAGCCAACAGATAGTTTCAAGGCGTCCGAGAATACAAGACAGGTAATCCTAGATCCCAAAGATCCGACAAAATTTGTCGTCGTAGGGACTGGGATGACCGACAAATAGGAAGGCGAGCTCATCAAGTTCCTCCGTGAGAACTGGGATATTTTTGCCTGGTGTCCAGCTGACATGCCAGGCGTACCCAGGGAACTTGCTGAGCACCAACTCAAGGTTATTCCCGGATCAAAAGCCGTCAAACAAGGTCCCCGTCGTTTTGACGGAAGAAGAGGAAGGCTATTGGCAAGGAAATTATCCGGCTTTTAGCAGCGGATTTCATCAAGGAAGTAATCCATACTGATTGGTCCGCAAATCCGGTCCTAGTACCGAAGAAAGACACCACTGCTCTTAGAATGTGTATAGATTACACAGGATTGAACAAGTTGTGTCCGAAAGATAGGTTCGCGTTACCGCGAATCGATCAAATAATAGATGCCACTGCAGGCTCCGAGCTTTTATGCTTTTTGGACGCATACTCCGGGTACCACCAAATACGCATGAAAAAGGAAGATCAAATCAAGACTTCTTTTATAACCCCGTATGGGACGTACTATTACATAACCATGCCTTTTGGCCTGAAGAACGCAGGTGCAACCTACCAGCGTTGCATGCAACGCTGTTTGCATAGTCAAATTGGCAGAAACGTTCATGTTTACGTGGACGATATCGCTGTCGTAACCAAGGAAAAAGATACACTCCTTGAGGATTTGCGAGAAACTTTCGAAAACTTGCGCACTTACAAGATGAAGTTGAATCCATCTAAGTGCGTATTCGGGGTTCCCTCAGGAAAACTTCTGGGTTTCATTGTTTCCCACAGAGGAATAGAAGTTAACCCGGAAAAGATCAAGGCAATCTTGAACATCTCAAAACCTACATGTGTAAAAGATGTCCAAAGATTGACGGGTTCCGCTGCAGCCATCAGCAGATTTATCAGTCGGCTGGGGGCTAAAACTTTACCACTCTACAAGCTGCTGAAAAAATTCGACAAAGTCAAGTGGATTGCGGAAGCCTGGGAACGTCTAGAAAGTTATGTACCTTTCCGTACTTAGTTCAATTCTATGTAAACATCTTTTGAGATCATGAAATAAAGTTGTCGGAATGCTGTCATCCATATTCTTTATAAGTGTAAAGTGTTTCCGCCTCATCTATTTCCCAATGATCTTACAAATTGCTCAACGTTAACCCGAATTGTGCTTGCGTACTCGGTGTTACAAAACTGAATGTTTTTTGAGCCTGTTAACGGCTAAGGGAAACTTGAATTGCCTGTGTGCCCAAGTTTCACTTAAAACTTTCCTTGATTTCTCTAAGTCTTATCTGATTGTGTGCGTGTTGGGTTACTGGAACTAGTTAGTAAAAATGCCTTTAGCATGGTCCATGTTTCCGAGTTTCAAAAACTGCTTGGTTCGTCCCCAGTTACTCGGCATGAAGATTCATATTGCTATTTGAGCCATTTCAAACACTAAGGACAGTTAAAACATACACACCAGAGAACTTAGAAGATAAAGGAATGATAAAACCCAAAAAACTTGCAAAGAATTTCATAATTTAAACTGCAACAGACGGAAGTTTCATTCATACAAAAGAAGCATTACATTTTGGATTACATTAAAAGAACAGTAATGCTCCTATTGTCTATTTTTTCTATCCAGGTTCCAGGTAACCCTTCAAGCATCTGACTCCTCCTCGCTGCTTTCGTCTTCGGGGATTGGAGGGATCTCCGCTTCTGGATAGTTGACGGAGATATTTACCATGGAGGCAATCTGTGTGGCGTGGCCCTTGACTTCACCAAAGATGGTGTTTCGCTGCATATCCGTGTATCCTTGAGGGACACCGGACGCCACGCGCCAGGATTTAGCACTAGGGTAGTGCATGCGCATGAGGCCAAGAGCCATGCGCGCACCACCCCGTGCAGCGGAGCGAAGGAGAGATTCCTTAGACTCCGCCACCTCCACGATGGCACCCGGAAGTTTTTCAACCTCCGAGCACTCCCCAGATTTTTCGGGAAGAAACTTGTCTACCAGCTGCGTTGCAGCAGCCTTCATCAAAGTCCATGTCTCCCCGAAAGCTCGGATGCCTGCAACCCGAGTGCCATCTGGGGTATCTCCTGGTTTTTCCAATAACACACCCAAAAGGGTTAGACGGAAAAACAGAGAAAAGTAAAACATGGAAAGATGATAAATGAGTCAGAAATTTACCGATGAGCTTGTCGATCTCGGAAACTTCCTCCAGGCGAAGGTTTAGAGCGTCGGTCAAATCCTGAATGGTGGATTTGTCCTTCTCCGCCTGCTCGGAAGCCTTGGAATTAGAAACTCCAAGGGCCAGATTGCTGGCTTCCAAGTCTTGTTGTGCTTTCCCAAGGTTCTTGTGAAGCTCAACATTCTCCTTGCGGAGAATTTCGGCATTGCCAGAATCTTCTGCTGCTTGTTTAGCCTGAGCTAATGCAGCTGAAAAGCAAGGGAAAAATCCGAGTTAGCCAGCTCCTCGGAAAAAACTTAGGCAAATAATTGAATCGGAAATTTCAGAAGGAAAATGTTTACCTTGTGTTTCCGACAGTGCGAGCTTAGCTGATTCCAGCTCTGCTTCCCTTTCTTCAAGAATAGAGAGAAGACTTCTAACTTCTTTATTCTTGATGGTAAGCTTTTTGAAAACTTCCCTGTTGATGGCTTCGGAGGTTTGCTGAAACATAGCAAGGAGAAGAATGAGTACAAAAAGCATCAAAGCAAAAAGCACGCATTTTAATTAATGCTTGGGGGCTAGAGTTATATACCTGGCTCATGCGCTGCAAACCTGCCAAGTTTTCTTTGAACTCTTTCGCGTATTCCGCGAAGAGATTCCCGGCTGCGTCCAAGCCGTCATTGATAGCTTTGAAATCCTTGTCAAAGGTGGGAATTTCCTCGTCGAAAGTCCGAGGTAATTTTCCCACCTCTGGAGCCGCCCTTTCCCTCGTGTCCGTGTCGGACACAATGGGCTGGCTGGGCTCTGGGGGCTTGGTGGTGGGGGTTGCAGTAGGCTCTTCCGCCATTGTGCTTGGCGTGTCCGGGGCGATGGCGGGAGAAGGTTGGCTGCCTCGGCTGGAAGAAACCTTGTGTTTCTTCAGCTTCTTCGGCTTCAGGGTGGAAGGTGGCAGGCTAAAAACATAAAAACCCGGAAAAGGTTAAAACACCGGAGATGGATGAAAAAAGTTCCCATAAAAGAAAAATCCAGAAGAAAATAACCTGGAAGTGGCGACGGGGATTCCGTCAAGATCGATAATTTCTTCCGAGGAAGTTATCTTCTTGCGCTTGCGTCCACCGGTAGCGGCGGTGCGCAGCGCGTCCAGCTCAGCCTCGGATACCAAGTCCGAATCTGAAAGATCCGCGAACTGTCGGACAAGCATGACCAAAATCAGAAGCCAGGAAAATCCGAGAAAAAATAGAACTGTACCCAAATGACTGAAAAATTACCTTGGGAACCGGATTTTCGGCCGTGTACATTGGCCGACTCTCTGTGTATTGGTCGCGCGACGCGACCAACTGGTTGATGCGCCGCCTAAGTTCCTTTGCGGGCCAATCTTTGGCGGATGTCCGCATTGGATCCTTGACTCTCGTGTAGTCGCACAGGAGACGGCCGCTGTGGTTGGCTAGTGGCTGGATCCGCCTAATCAGCCAGCATAGAACCGTGTCCATGCCAGTTAGAGGCGGATCCATGGAGGTGAGCTTGGCGATGCGCCGCTTGATCTTTAGTAGATCTGGCAGCAGAACTTGGACGGCTTCTGTTCCCCAGTTATCCTGGGGAACGGCGGCAGAATTCACAAAAGGTGGAACCCCGACGGCCTTTTTAGGAAAGGGCACGTCGGGATGATAAAAGAAAGAACCCGTCCAAAATTTGACGGATTCTGAGGTTTTGATCTTGGGGAACCAATCCTCTCGGAATCTCCGAAGAGTGAAGGATATGGTCCCGCAAGTTGGGAGTGCGCCCTCCGAAGAGTTCCGCTTAACTCCAAAGCAGTACATCCAGAAGTCTAACCTAGGTTCTAGCCCTAAGTAGCCTTCAAACAAGGCCTGAAAGCCGGCCATGTATAGAATGGAATTGGGGGGAAGATTGTGGGGCTGGATGTTATAATGAGAAAGAACTTGGAGGAAGAAAGAAGAAGGCGGGAGCCCCATACCTCGTAAGAGGTGGGAAGTGAGAATTACCCTTTCGCCGTTCTGCGGCGTTGGCTCGGTCTCTTCCTCCGGAAGCCGCCATTTCTTCTTAGGTACCAGGCCCTCCTTCTCCAAGTTTGGAAGGAGAGCCGGAGGAATACTGTAGGCAATCCAGTTGCCTGCAGATTCAGCTTCCTTGTCCGCTCCGGCGGTGGCGGCGGCGGCAGCCTCCGCGGCGGCGAGTTCGTCGCCGAGGAGCTCGATCTTTTCCTCCACCGTTTCGGGTGCAAACGGTGGGGTTGTCGCGGCACTTGATGACGCAACGTCCGCGGCGGTGGAAGAGTTTTCTCCGCCCGCCGCGGAAGCCGTAGTCTTCTCCGGCTTGCCGCCGGTGTGCTTAGGCGATCCTGGCTGCGGATCCAGATCGCTGACGAGCTCATCGATGGCGGCGCGGGTCGGCGAAGACGGCGAGGAGGCCATCTTTTGGTGGCGCGTTTCGGTGCGTTTAGATGCTAAGTGCGCCTGGGACAAGGACTTGCTCTCGAGCTCGCGTGCGCGTCAATGGTGTGGGCAGTGAGGGAGTGAGGAAAGTTTCTGATGAGGACGATGATGGCTATTTATAGCCAGAAACCCGTTTAGATACGTGCGAACGGCTCTTTTGACCGTTGTATGCTCGACGCGTGTCGATCGCCAGAAACTACGGGAAATAAAACGGCAGGGGAATGATGGCTATCTCCTCGTTTCCCGTGAGAATCTGTCAGAGATACGCTGAGGGGTTTCCCGCGTGGAACCAAGCGGCGCTTGCGTCAGCATGTTTAAGACGCTGACATTATGAGTTCCTTTTCCGCGAAGGATCGCGAGAAGAAAAGCCGGACTTTCATAGTTCCGAGTTTTATGTTACCATCTCCTTCAAAAGGAAAGTAGAAAGAATCAAGACTGCTGAATCAAGATTTCCCGGACAAAATGTATTTGGCGAAAGACGGAGAATCAGAGTTTTGATCCTTCCTGGGGGCTACTGTCGGATATATACTGAATAGGGGTATACAAGATGGTAGACAAAGAGCCGGACTACCAGGGTGGCCTACATGGTAATGGGCTTAGGTCCATTGGGCGGCCCAGTAGTCCGACGCGCAGAAGCCGGATTCTAGAAGAACCCGGATCACGGCCCGCGTGATCTGGGTTGGAGGAGAAGACGGATTCCTTACTTTCCAAGTTACAAGTTAAACGTAGTCTTCTAGGTTTCCTATTCTGTAAGCCCTAATCCGGCTATTATATAAAGCCGGACGGGAGATAGATTAAACAAACACAAGTTAGACACAACAAGTTCAAGCTCTACGCAACTCGCCGAGAAGCTCATCCTCGCCGAGAAGCTAGATCTACATCCTCACATTGTAACCCTGATAAACGGGCTTTAGTCCCAATTAGTGAGAAGTGCAGGAGTAGGTACGCCGTACTGTCGCGACGTACCGAACCTGGGTAAAATCCCGTGTTCTGTGTTACTACGCTATCCCGTTACCCCACGTCTCTACCGTAGTCTCATGGCACCCCCGTCTATGAAAACTACTACGATGTCTCGACAGGCCCCGTTCTTCTGATGATCGTTTTAGATCGGTAATATCGTTGGTTGTATTGGGTGGTTTCTATTAATATGCAGTCTATGTTTATTTTTCTTAAGCTAGATAATTCGAGTTCACAATATCGAGAAATAGATGACAGAAGTTTCTATGGATCTAAGTGACAGAAATTAAAAGGGTTCCATTATACTAATGTCGATGCAAAAACATATACCGTCCGATAATTCGATTTCACAATATGGACAAATAAATGACATAAATGAAAAGGGATACATTCGACTAATCTGCGACGTTCTTGTTGAGCGAAAATCGCATCCAACTGGGCCTATTGGGCCGGGAACAAAAATCCGCGACGTAAAATGTAAAAAACTTTGAGATCGACCGCCCCATGATCAAAGGATCCACAATGTCGAGAGCAAAATCCACTTTTCAGCCATCCACGACGGAAAACACGCGACATCGTCTAAACGTTACGCTCAAAACGCCCCTGATCGCACGGAATTTGGTAAGTGTAGAAAGTCACTAGCAATGACTCAAAGTAAACAGGCACAAGATTTCTCAAAAGTAGAACCCAAGTGTAAGAAATAGATGTTGCAAGCTCCACTAGTTAAGAAATGTATCAACTCGACCTCTTTTGAATATTTCTGTTTTCTATTATTTTATATATACTTTTACTCTTTTTCTATTTTTTGTATTTTTCCAATGGCCTCAATATCAACTAGGAGCAATATGAATCAAACAAGCAAGTGAACACAATGGTATGAAAGAAATTGAGCATCCCGTTAGAGCACAAAAATAGCTAGACTTGTGGGCAAGGTACCTATTAAGATGCTGTAGAAAGGCTGTAGCTAGGGTTCACAAGGTGCAAATTAGAAAACCTAAAGAAAATGTAAAGGAAAAACAAAAGAAAAACACACTAAAAGGGATTAGATAGTCACGGCAGAAAACTGGAGAAAACCCTACCGCGGCGGTAGCGAAAACGATGCCCGACAGAAGTGTGGCTTGGTGTGCTTATAACGCGGCAGCAAAACGCTGCGTTTTGTGCCCGACAGCAGTTGGAAACCGAGTGGAAGTGGAACACGGCGTACGCTCGGCAGCAAATTGCGCGGAAGTAGTGCCCAACAGCAATCCGAGTATGGATAGGATTAGAACACACATGGCAGCAAACCGCGTGGTTTTTGTGCCCGACAGGAAACTGAATTGAATTCGATTATAACTAGGTGATTGCGAGCAGCAACAAACAAAGGAAGATCGACAACGGGTAGAGATTGGATTGGATTCCGATAAGGGCTAGACTCAGCCAAACAAATAAGAAGTAACTCGCAACACTATTTTTATGGAGTTTTGGGTATAGACTCTAAACAGAAAATAGACAACTCAAAACAACTAGACATGAAGAGCCCTAAACCTAGATAGACACAAGACACAAAAATATAAATTGGAACGAATAATTAATAAGAAACAACAACAAGAGATGCAATTAGGTGTTGATCTAGGCTAAGATACAAACTAGAACTAATCTTTTTGTGGTGCTTTTTCTGGATAGGAAATAAAAAAACTCAAACTAGGGATAGTTTTTTTTGCTCACCGAGTAAACCTGTAATCTGATACCAAGATGATAAGGGGGGACCCAATCTTCTCGATCAACTCACCGATAACTTGATTCATAACTCGTGTCTCACTAAAAACTTTCCGTCTGATCCCTGACGCCAATGCAATAGTTTGCTACCCAATGGATATTCTCAACTCCACACGCTTGCACAACATAGACATCGACTACAAGATGGTCCTGTATAGTCTTATTCCCAATGGAACAATAGATAACACATAATTTTCTAGGGGAAACAATACTTCAAGATGAATGCTTACAAGGAGCAGTTCTATCTAAAAGTTCTAGTGTTTATGTTTAACATAGTCTAGCCTCTAATAATGCGAATTACAAGCCTTATAAAGGCTGCTGGACGTGCAACCAAGTGTTGTGGTCGAAATTAGACAAACCTCTAAGTTTTCTAACTTGATAGTACTCTATTTCGAAACTAGAAGAAAACGACACGTGAATTGTTTCGGTCACCACGCCTTGTACGAAACGAATATGTGCATGGGGTCGGATCCATAGCTATTTGCATTTCCTATTGAGACTGTGTTTATTTGCATTATTTTGGATCCGTACGAAGAGTCCATGATAATTTCAAATTCGGGACTTCTGCCAGTCCGAACCGAATATCTTTTCCTTGATGGCTCCACTTCCTTTCTTGCCTCCCCTCGTGCTTGCCATCCTCTTCAACTAGCTCCATTGCTCCACCAATGCTTGTGTTATCAATAATCCTGCTAATACATAAATGCATAGGCTTAGGTGGTATAACATTCTTATAAATACAAATTTTATTTATTACTAGAGAAGAATTCACCTTATAATGAACATCAGTGAGGCTCAACATTTCCTTCCAGTTCACACATACACAATCATCATATACCACTAATATATCCACATCACCCTCGACTTCGACGTGGCACACATCGCCCTCCCCTCTAACGCCATCCTCGGGTACCTGGCCCTCGCGAAGTGCATGGCTATCACGCACCATGCGTACAACCTCGCCAAGCTGCCTGGACCTACCAGGACCATCACCATACATGGGGAGGTGGAGGATGCGACGCGCTCTGTCGAGCGAGCCTACAAGGAGGTGGTGAACTCACACCCTGCTGATGAAGACGACGTGGGACACCTCGATGAGGCTCCGAAGAAGAGGATGCTACTCTCCCAAGAGATAGCAGCCACCCAAAAGACCCCCAGAGCACTAGAGGCTCGGGGGCTGCCACCGCTCTCCATGCGAGCGCGCCTCCCTACTAGGGGAGCCCTCACCACCTGCTCGCTCCACGGCCCCCACAAGTCTGTGGAAATGTACCCACGAGAGGACTCCATGACGCCACGGTAAAATCGACGCCAGGACCTTTCTCCGTGAGGGTCTCATAAAGCTCTCGCAAGACGGGCCACAAGGTCGCGGAAGATTCTACGCACACAAGTGGGAACCCCGTTCCGGTGGGGCAAACTTTTGTTACTCGAGGGCGCCACAAGGCCACTACATCCTCGAGCTGTGCACCTGAACTCGTGCAAGTATCAGAGCCATGACGATGGGAGTCCCCTGTCCGCATGGTGATGTCAAGTGCTTCTTGGGGGACCACAAGGTCACAACATGACCAAGCGTTTTGTAACAGAACAATGCCTCACCCTAGCAGTAACATCCAACATCTTTCCGGAAGAAATCACATATCTCTTGCATGTCGGCATGCTTGCATCTTTGCATCCAACAAATTCATGAGCATTCATCTCAGCATGCATACCTACCTCTTCAAGGGGCGTGCGAGTGTACTTTTCCCCTCGAGTGCATCCCACGAGAGGGGGATGGAACATTTATGTGTACAGGTCGCTACCGCCCACAACACTTCGCCAAGTCCCCTGGCGTGGTTCTCCTTACAATATGCTCATGAAGGAATAGCGAAACGCGCGCCTCCTCAAGAGCGCATAAACTGCAAGTATCCTCATTCTCAATGAGAAAGCATGGAGCTCTCCTTCGCGATGCAGCTCTCCACACAGAGTCTTGGAGAATCCTCCACAAGGTGCCACGGGATATCCACCACAAAGAACACGAGCAAAGTGCCTCGAAGGACACCGTCACATAAAAGATAAGTATCATTACAAAGGAGTATCCACAAACTAAGACAACGAAGTAAGGCTCGCACGGCAACCCACGCGTAACATCTGCAAAAAGGTTCAGCTACTAACTATTGTGTCCAGGAACACGAATACAACAATCAAGCATAGGAGTGATGGCTCTCGGTGTCCTTTGTGTCATCGCCCGATCCCTCTGCCTCGTCAGCACCGAGGAGCCTCTGCGGACCCTTCAGTGGGTTGAACTTCTCGGTGAAGGCGATCACCGGCTCGCGCACCTGGCGCTGGAGGGTCTCCTGGAGATCGTCCGGAATCGGCGCCGATAGAGTGCTAAAGTAGAAGAGGGGGTCAACAAGATGAAGTTGGGAGAAGGCGTGGCTGCAGAAATTGACTAGAACCCTTTCTGTCCCACGGCAGGAAAATAGACAGAAATTGTGCTAGCGCGGTAGGAAAACATCGTGCGTGAGGTGCTATGCGAGCTCGAAGGCGCGATAGAGAAAATGTGGAATGCAGTGCCGCGACAGACAAGGACTTGAGTCTGAGTAGTAGTAGGGCACGGCAGATAATCGGCGTGATTTTGTGGCCGACAAAAAACGGACTGGATACCGAGTAGGAGTAGAAACCACACAGCGGCAAATTGAGACTTTCTATGCCACGGTAGAACAAGAAATTGAACTCCAATTTCAGCAACGAATTTAGGGATTATGAGAGTCGAAAACTGCCGTAAACAGATGAAGTTGGTTTGGGCTGGATGCACATTTTACTCCCGAGCGTTTTGGGTGGTCGTGCGTAGAAAAAAGAGTTCGTATGCAAAAGTTATGGCCGGGCAAAGTTGGTCCTCCAAAACTGCCGAAAAACTACGGAAATTGACTAGAACCCGTGCTGTCCCGTGGCAGGAAAACAGACAGAAATTCTGCCGGTGCGGTAGGAAAATAGGGTGCGTGAGGTGCTATGCGGGCACGAAGGCGCGACAAAGAAAACGCGGAACGCGGTGCCACGGCAGGCAATGACTTGAGTCCGAGTAGGAGTAGAGTGCTACAGATAACCGGCACGATTTTGTGCCCTGCAGAAAACAGACTGGATACCGGGTAGGAGTAGAAACCGCGCGGCGGAAAATTGAGACTTTTTGTGCCGCGGTAGAAAAATAAATTGCACTACGATTTCAGGAATGAATTTGGGGATTTTAGCATCGAAAACTGCCGTAAACAGATGAAGTTGGTTTGGATTGGATGCACTTTTTACTCGCGAGCATTTTGGGTGGTCGTGCATTGAAAAGGAGTTCGTATCCAAAAGTTGATGCAGCGCACCCCATTCCACCAAGCCCTACATCGCTATGACACAAGGTGAACTCACCCCTATCTCTATATGCTTTAGGTTTCTCGGTGAATGGTGGGTTACCTCATGGAAATTCCCTATGTGTGCCCAGGTTTGCCCCCACCATGGACCCTCGAGACGATGCCCAAGAACGTACTCAAGATGATGCCCAAGAAGTCATGGAAGATGACCAAGAAGAACCAGCACAAGAAGACGAAGGAAAGAAGCCCCAGGTGACGGAGCCTCAGGTGAAAGCACCAGAGCTTCTACCCTTCTCCAGGAAGTGGTGCTTCCGGTGCAGCCTCCGCCAAAAACCTCTTTTGTGTGCCCATAGCGGAGCTTGCACCGGAACCTGCACCAGAGCCTCTAGTGGCCCGTACCAGGAGGCGGATCCTCTAGTGCTACCTCCGCCGAAAACCCCTTCTATGTGCACACGGCGGAGCCCCACCAGAACCTCCGGCTAAACCACCGGTACCTCCGGTGAAACCACCGGAGCCTCCGCTCCTGCGCGGCCTGCGTGCCAACTTTCGGGCATTTGGCTCTTGTATCTCCTCCTCCCACCTACCCCTTGGCACTAGGATATAAATAGACTCCCCACTTAGATCTAGGGTTAGGGATGAATTAAGAACTTCGAGCTTTGCTCTTGTATCCCTCTTGTGAGGTGACTACTCTTGTGAGGCTACTCATATGATGTGTATCTAGGATCGTATCAAGATTCACCGAGTTACCTATCCTCCCCTTGGGATTCAGTTAGGGACTTTCCAATCTTCCTCAACAAATCCTTGAGGTTCTATTGGCATGGTGGACCGGCCACGGGTGTGAAGCGTTTTCAATTAAGGTGAGTTTAGTTGGATCGATCGTTCCGTAGACAGCCCCCGGGGTTTAGTTGACGGGAGATTTGGGATTCTTCGGTTCTTACTAGTTATCTTTCCTCGATTTACCATGTTTTCCCCTTGATTTCACCTGATTTCCCCCTCATTCCCCTCTCATGTTCATCGTTCGTTCTTCGTGTTCTTAGTCGATTCGTGAAGATCGGGCCACCCTAGAGGTCAACCCTCCATATCAAAACTTATGGCCGGTCAAAGTTGGTCGTCCAAAACTTCCAAAAACTACGGAAATTGACTAGAACACGTGTTGTCTCACGGCAGGAAAACATACAGAAATTGTGCCGGCGCGGTAGGAAAACAGTGTGCGTGAGGTGCTATGGGAGCTCAACTGCGCGGCAGAGAAAACGAGCAATACGGTGCCGCGGCAGACAAGGACTTGAGTCCGAGTAGGAGTAGGCTGCGAAGATAACCGGCGCGATTTTGTGTCCGAGAGAAAACAGACTAGATACCGGGTAGGAGTAGAAACCGCGTGGCGATATATTGAGACTTTCTGTGTCGCGGTAGAACAAGAAATTGCACTCCGATTTCAGCAACAAATTTGGGGATTTTGAGCGTCGAAAACTTCCGTAAACAGACGAAGTTGGTTTGGGATAGATGCACTTTTTACTCCCGAGCATTTTGGGTGGTCGTGCATCAAAAACAAAGTTCGTATAAAGTTATGGCCGGTCAAAGTTGGTCGTCCAAAACTGCCAAAATATGAGGAAATTTAATAGAACCCGTGTTGTCCCGCGGCAGGAAAACAGACCAAAATTGTGCTGGCTTGGTAGGAAAACAACGTGCGTGAGGCGCTATGCGAGCTCCAAGGCGCGGTAGAGAAAACACGCAATGCGGTGCCGCGGCAGACAAGGACTTTAGTCCGAGTAGGACTGTAGGAGTAGGGCGCGACAGATAATCGGTGCGATTTTGTGCTCGACAGAAAACAGACTGGATACCGTGTAGGATTATAAACCATGCGGCAGCAAATTTAGATTTTCTGTGCCGCGGTAGAACAAGAAATTGCACACCGATTTCAGCAACGAATTTTGGGATTTTGAGCATCGAAAGATGCCGTAAACAGATGAAGTGGGTTTGGGTTGGATGCACTTTTTGGTCCCAAGCGTTTTGGGTGGTCGTACATAAAAAATGGAGTTCGTTTGCAAAAGTTATGCCCGGTCAAAGTTGGTCGTCCAAAAGTGCCAATAAACTACGGAAATTGACTAGAACTCGTGCTGTCCCGCGGCAGTAAACAGTCAGAAATTCTGCCGGCATGGTAGGAATATAGCGTGCGTGAGGCGCTATGCAAGAACGAAGGCGCGACAGAGAAAACGCGCAATGCGGTGCCATGGCAGACAAGGACTTGAGTCCGAGTAGGAGTAGGGCGCGGCAGATAATCGGCACGATTTTGTGCTCGAAAAAAAAACGGACTGGATACTGCGTAGGACTAGAAATCGCGCGGCGAAAAATTGAGACTTTCTGTGCCGCGGTAGAACAATAAATTGCACTCCGATTTCAGCAATAAATTTTCGGATTCTGAGCATCAAAAACTGCCGTAAACAGACGAATTTTGCTTGGGCTGGATTCACTTTTTACTCCTGAGCATTTTGAGTGGTCATGCTTTAAAAACGGATTTCGTATACAAAAGTTATGGCCGGTCAAAGTTGGTCGTCCAAAACTTCCAAAAACTTCGGAAATTGACGAGAATCCATGTTGTCCCATGGCAGGAAAACAGACAGAAATTGTGCCGGCGTGGTAGGAAAACAACGTGCGTGAAACCTATGCGAGCTCGAAGGCGCGGCAGAGAAAACGATGAATGCGGTGCTGCGACAGACAAGGACTTGAGTCCAAGTTGGAGTAGGGTGCGGAAGATAATCGACCCGATTTTGTGCCTGGCAGAAAACAGACTGGACACCGGGTAGGAGTAGAAACCGCGCGGCAGAAAATTGAGACTTTCTGTGCCGCGGTAGAACAAGAAATTACACTCTTATTTCAACAATGAATTTTGGGATTTGGAGTGTCTAAAACTTCCGTAAACAGACGAAGTTGGTTTGGGCTAGATGCACTTTTTACTCCTGAGTATTTTGGGTGGTCGTGCATCAAAAATGAAGTTCGTATGCAAAAGTTATGGCCGGTCAAAATTGGTCGTCCAAAACTGCCAAAAACTGCAGAAATTTACTAGAACCCGTGCTGTCCCGCGACAGGAAAACGGATAAAGAAAACGCGGAGTAGGAAAACATCATGCGTGAGGCGCTATGCGAGCTCAAAGGCGCGGCAAAGAAAACGCGTAATGCGGTGCCACGGTAGACAAGGACTTGAGTCCGAGTAGGAGTAGGGTGCAACAGATAATCGGCGCGATTTTGTGCCCGATAGAAAAGGACTGGATACCGAATAGGAGTAGAAACCACGCGGTGGCAAATTGAGACTTTCCGTGTCGCGGTAGAACAAGAAATTGTACTCTGATTTCAGCAACAAATTTGGGGATTTTGAGCATCAAAAAATGCCGTAAACAGACGAAGTGGGTTTGGACTGGATGCACTTTTTACTCTAAAGCGTTTTGTGTGGTCGTGCGTCAAAAATGGAGTTCGTATGCGAAAGTTATGGCCGGTCAAAGTTGGTCGTCCAAAATTGCCAATAAACTACCAAAGTTGACTAGAACTTGTGCTGTCCCACGGCAGGAAAACAGGCAGAAATTCTGCATGCGCGGTTGGATAACAACGTATGTGAGGCGCTATACGAGCTCGAAGGCGCGGCAGAGAAAACGCGCAATGCGTTGCTATGGCAGATAAGGACTTGAGTCCGAGTAGGAGTATGGTGCGGCAGATAATCGGCGCAATTTTGTGCCCGGCGAAAAACGGACTGGATACCGGGTAGGAGTAGAAACCGCGCGGCAGAAAACTGAGACTTTCTGTGCCGCGGTAGAACAAGAAATTGCACTCCGATTTCAGCAACGAAGTTGGTGATTTTGAGCGTCGAAAACTGCCGTAAATAGATGAAGTTTGTTTGGGCTGGATGTACTTTTTACTCCCGAGCGTTTTGGGTGGTCGTGCATTGAAAACGGAGATCGTATGCAAAAGTTATGGCTGGTCAAAGTTGGTCGTCCAAAACTTCAAAAAACTGCGTGATGAGGATATAATAGGGGTCCATGATGATTATACATGCTTAAGTTGGAAGGAAATATTGAGCCTCACTGATGTTCATTCTAAGGTGAATTCTTTCCTATTAATAAATATTGTTTGTGTTTATAAGAATATTATACTACCTAAGCCTATGCATTATGTATTAGCAGGGTTATTGATAAAATAAATATGAATGGAGGAAGACCTCGAGGCATTCTGGAAAACAAGATGGAGATGTTGGAAAACAAGAGTACGAATGGTGAAAACAATTATTCAAGTGATGAAAACAAATGTGCAAGTGTGGAAAACAACTCCAAGAATGTTCTTCCACACTAAGGAATGGTGAAAACAAGAGGAGTGCGCCCCATTTAAGATCAATGTGCCATATGGAAGTCCTAATTCAATTAGGCATGGCATGTATGCCATAATGGCCGAACCCCCTAAAGTTGGGTCGGTTTGTATCCCTTCCTAGTCCAAGTAGGAGTCCTAGTAGAGTCCTCCTAGTCCAAGTAGGAGTCCTAGTTGAGTCCTAGTAGGAGAGGTGCTTGCACAAGGAGCCCTCCACCTATATATACTCCCCACCTGTGTGTGGAAAGAGGAGAACAATTTCAAACCAAAGAAAACCCTATCCTCTCGATTGTATTGCTGCTAAGCATTCATCTTGAAGTATACCTACAAAGTTGCATGATATCTTGTTATTCCATTGGGAATAGGGTGTCGCACCTGGACTTCTAGAGGATACTCACAGCCCGCTAAACAGTAGATAAATGGCTTACGGGGCTTACCGGCACCCGCATCTCAATATGAGTAGGCCAACACGTAACGTGTGACAACCAACCTCTACTATTCATCGTCTGCGTAAACCATCCCATAGAAATCCGGCTACTTCCATTGACGTACTTCATAACATACACACATGGTACGTCAACGGCATTTGAACAAGTGATATCACAACAAATCTCTAAGACACAAAGAAATAGAAATAAGTGGCAAATAGCTCTCACTAGAGCAGAGATAGCAAATACAATCATGCAGAGGACACATGTCCCAACAAGTCATCATTACATCACAGCGGAAGCATCCAAAGTGTCTGAGTACAGACAAGATCCAAATAGGCCTAAGAGGCCGGAAAGAAAAGTACGGAGCCCATCCACGAAGTCTCGGATCCTGCCCGGGTCCGCTATCTACTCGTCCGCAGCCTCGTCATACTCCACGTAGTAGCCACCATGGGGATCCTCGGAAACGTAGTCTGCAGAACACGCAGCCCCAAAGGGGTCAGTACAGACGAGTACTGGCAAGCAAGACGCACAAGATACCAAAGTGTACCTGTCGGATATATACTGAATAAGGGTATAGAAGATGGTAGACAAAGAGCCGGACTACCAGGGTGGCCTACATGGTAATGGGCTTAGGTCCATTGGGCGGCCCAGTAGTCTGACGTGCAGAAGCCGGATTCTAGAAGAACCCAGATCACGGCCCGCGTGATCTGGCTTGGAGGAGAAGACGGATTCCTTGCTTTCCAAGTTACAAGTTAAACGTAGTCTTCTAGGTTTCTTATTCTGTAAGCCCTAATCCGGCTATTATATAAAGCCGGACGGGAGATAGATTAAACAAGCACAAGTTAGATACAAGTTCAAGCTCTACGCAACTCGCCGAGAAGCTCATCCTCGCCGAGTAGCTAGATCTACACCCTCACTTTGTAACCCTGTTAAACGGGCTTTAGTCCCAATTAGTGAGAAGTGCAGGAGTAGGTACGCCGTACTGTCGCGACGTACCGAACCTGGGTAAAATCCCGTGTTCTGTGTTACTACGCTATCCCGTTACCCCACGTCTCTACCGTAGTCTCATGGCACCCCCGTCTATGAAAACTACTACGATGTCTCGACAGTTGGCGCCCACCGTGGGGCAAACGACGTCAGGCGTGAAATTCCGATCTGTGATACTTGGTGGAATTGGAAGATCGATCACTGTCGGAAGCTTGGAGTTCGACGACGACGCCGGGCGCTTCCTCGACAACGGATCCTATATACCGGCGCAAAACCACCTGGTAAGTGCCTGCGTGTTACCGATCGGATCTGCTAACATCTTTATCGGACTAACTGCAGAGGCGATGGGGTTTTGCGGTGGAAGCAAATTTATCCCACCCGCCCTATACCCAGTCGAAGACGACTATGATGCCGGATTCTGCTCAGATCGCCGACAAAAAAGTGATACACACTTTATCGGCATGGTGCAATCCGAAATCGCTGAAAACACGGATGACGGAAATCCCGTGCAAGAGGCAGATAACAACCTACCCGTCATAGAGACGGAAGAAGAAACACCCGTCACAGAGACGGAAGATCCGACATCCGTCAACCAGACGATGAACTCGGAAGCAGAGTCCGTGCTTGCCGCCATTGAGGCGAGGTTGGAGT
Source organism: Alopecurus myosuroides (assembly GCA_028641055.1). Classification (NCBI taxonomy): domain Eukaryota; kingdom Viridiplantae; phylum Streptophyta; class Magnoliopsida; order Poales; family Poaceae; genus Alopecurus; species Alopecurus myosuroides. The sequence goes on along the minus strand of CM054057.1, from coordinate 368,204,394 downwards.
CGGAAACCGGATCGGATAACTTCGACTCCGAAGACGAAGACGAGGATGCCTTCGTAAGAAAGGTTAAGTCCTTTCAAGAGGGATTCCATGAAGTGCTAATGGCAAAACCAGCTGATACAACAGGTGCCGACAGCCAGGACAGCCCTAAAACCCCTCCGCCAGTGGAAGAGAGAGAAGACGGAGAAACTTCTCCGATATTCCCCAATGTTAAGGAGATCGGAGCTGGGGCTGGCGTAGTCCTAAAATCTCCCAAGGGAGACACAATGGAGTACGTATTACTAATACACTTCAACGCCAGTAATAACGTGGCAGAATACGAAGCTCTGCTTCATGGCTTGCATATTGCAAAAGAAATAGGGGTAAAACGCATCTTATGCTATGGAGACTCGGATTTGGTACAGCATCAGCTCAACCAAACCTGGGACGCGAAAAGCCCTATAATGGCCGAATATCGGAGGACGGTGGATGAGTTCGCCATCTGTTTCTTCGGGTTCGAAGTCCTTCACATAAAAAGGGAGTAAAACTGGAATGCGGATGCGTTAGCCCGCATGGGATCAGAGAGAGTAAAAACTTTACCACCAGGGGTATTCGTCCAGCACTTGCATGAACCATCCATAAAAGGTGGAGACGTTGATTACCCTCTGGCATCTGAAACAATCGAGGTCATGCTCGTTAAACCGGATTGGACAATTCCATACTTAAACTTCTTAGTCAATCAGAAGTACCCGGAAGGAGCAGACGAAGTCTTGCAAAGGCAAATACAGCGTCGGTGCAAAGGATACGTGGTGATCAACGACCACTTGTATAAACGCAGTACTTCCGGAATCTTTCAACGGTGTATTTCACCAGAAGAAGGAAGAGAAATACTCGAAGAAATCCATGCCGGCGATTGCGGACATCATGCTCAATCAAAAAGCATAGTCAAAAAAGCATTCCGGGCGGGGTTTTTCTGGCTAACAGCCAAGTCAGACGCCGAACGCATAGTGAATACATGCGAAGGATGTCAATATTACGCCAAGCAGACCAATTTGCCAGCCCAAGCACTTAAAACTATCCCTATCACATGGTCGTTTGCGGTCTGGGGGCTAGATATGATGGGACCGTTCAAAACTGCAAGAGGTGGACTTACACATCTACTCGTAGCGGTAGATAAGTATACAAAATGGGTGGAGGCTAAACCCATCAAAAAGCTGGATGGCGCAACTGCCAGAAATTTCATTATTGATTTAGTAATGAGGTATGGCGTCCCACATAGCATAATAACCGATAACGGGACAAATTTCTCCATTGGGGAGTTGGCAAAATACTGCCAACAAACGGGAATCCGCTTAGATCTTGCATCTGTGGCACACCCGCAATCTAATGGACAGGTTGAAAGAATGAACAGTTCAATCCTGCAAGGAATACGCCCAAGACTCGAATCTCCTCTCCATAGAGCAGCTGGAGCGTGGGTAGAAGAGCTACCTTCAGTGTTATGGAGTATTCGAACGACGCCAAATAGGTCAACTGAGCAAACCCCGTTTTTCCTAGTTTATGGTGCGGAAGCTATTCTTCCAACGGACATGATCCATGATAGCCCAAGAGTGCAGAATTTTGACGACTCGGATGCCGAAGAAGCACGACAGGATGCCGTCGATCTCTTAGAAGAGGAACGAGAACTTGTGCTTCAAAGATCTGCCATCTACCAGCAAGGTTTACGACGTTATCATAGTCGGAAAACCAGGCATCGTTCTTTTAAAGAAGGTGACTTAGTGCTGAGATTGGTGCAGCAAAGGAAGCACAAATTGGCCCCAGTATGGGAAGGACCATTTGTCATCAGTAAAGCCATGAAGAATGGATCATACTATCTTGTCGACATTCGAGATACGGAGGATGATCCCGAGAAGCCGAATCGCAAAAGAAAGAGAAAAATAGATGATGAACTAGGAGAGACAAAGAGGCCTTGGAGTATCCAGCAATTACGTCCCTTCTATACTTAGTTCAATTTCTATGTAAACATCTTTGAGACCATGAAATAAAGTTGTCGGAATGTTGTCATTCATATTTCATTATAAGTACAAAATATTTCCGCCTCATCTATTTCCCAATGATCTTACAAATACTCAATGTTAACCCGAATTGTGCCTGCGTGCTCGGTGTTTAAAAGCTGAATGATTCGGCCTGTTAAAGGTTAAAGGAAACTCGGATTGTGCATGCGTGCCCAAGTTTCAAAGCAGTTCCTTGTTTTCTCTAAATTTTATCTGATTGTGTATGTGTTGGGTTACTGAAACTAGTCAGTAAAAATGCTTCTAGCATGATCCATGTTTTTGAGTTTTAAAACTGTTTGGTTCGTCCCCAGTTACTCGACATGACGATACATATTGCTGGTTGAGCCATTTTTAAACACTAGAGCAGTTAAAACACAGTTGCCAGATTACTTAGAAGATAAAGGAACAGTCAAACCCGGAAAAACTTTGCAAGAAACTTGAAATTGCAAAAGGCGGAGTTCTTGTTTCGACAAACGACATAGAAGCATTACAATATGAATTGCATTGTAAAAATGCTCTTATACACATCCATCATTCGGGTCGAGTGTATTCCCTCAAGCATCCGAGTCTTCATCACTGCTATCATTCTCGGGGGCTGCGGGCACTTCTTCTTCCGGATAAGTAATGGAAATGTTTACCATAGAAGCAATCTTGGGAGCGTGCCCTTTAACTTCGTCAAAAATCGCATTTCGTTGCGCTTCTGTATATCCTTGAGGGATACCGGATGCTACGCGCCAAGATTTGGCATTAGGGTAATGTAGACGCATAAGGCCAAGTGCCATGCGTGCACCACCTCGTGCGGCAGAGCGAAGGATGGATTCTTTCGATTCTGCTACTTCTGTGATGGCACCCGGAAGTCGGTAGACTTCCGAAAAGCATACAGTACTTGTGGGAAGGAATTTATTAATCAGCTGCATTCCTGCATTCCTGATTGAATTCCACACTTCCCCAAAGGCCCGGATCTTTTCAGTCCGAGAAATTCCTGGAAAATTTCCTGCTTTTTCGACAAAAGTAAAGGTTATATGGAAAGATACAAGAAATAAGACATGAAGACATTGGTAAAAAGAAGTTAACTTACCAAGAACCTTGTCAATTTCGTCGCCTTCTTTCATGCGCGGGAGTAGCATACTTTCCAAATCATTGATAACAGATTTATCTTCCGCTGCCTGTAAAGAGGCCTTGGATTGAGCAATCCCAAGGGCCAGATTACTGGCTTCTAGGTCTTCTTGAGCTTTCAGAAGTTCCTTTCGGAGGTTTGAGTTTTCCTCACGAAGCTGAGAAACATGGACAACGTTTTCTGCTAATTTGTTGGCTTTGTTTAAAGCAGCTGGAGGGCAATAATTAATTTGAGTTTACAAAAGAATTCCGAAGAATTCTCCAGAGAAAACAAATGGTACAAAATAAAATACCGGTGGCTTTTGATAGTTGCCGCTGAGTTGACGCTAGTTTGTTGCTTTTAGACTCAATAACAGATTGAAGGGTTTTTACTTCTCTGCTCTTGAGACTAAGCTTCTTAAAAACTTCCAAGTTTATGGCGTCTGCGGAATGCTAAAACATGGAAATGAAAGCCAGATGCTTAAGTTTGAACAGGCATATGAAGAAACATTAAGAAGAATTCATATTTCAACTTAATGCTTGGGGGCTAGAAGTATTACCTGGCTCATTTCTCGCAAATCAATCAAGACCTCGTTGAATTCTTTGGCATATTCCGCGAAGAGAATTCCAACGTGATGAAGGCCATCGTGTATAACCTGACGAGGCAAAAATGCGATATCATTGCGAACAACTAATCCATTTTGTGGCCAAGGGCGAATCAGAGGTGCAGGAACAAAGAATTTCTTTGCCTCCGGACGAATATATCCGAGTTCGTCGAATGGTTCTTCTTTTATCCGGATATCGTCCAGGTTGGGAATAGATTCCTCTTTGGTAGCTGATTGCCTTTTGCGCTTCCGATTGTTGAGAAACTCGGCATGTAATTTGTTGAGTTCAGCGTCGGAAGCAAGATCATTTTCTCCAAGTTCATCAAACTGGGAAGGAGTTAACAATATGTTAAAAAGCGGAGAGAGAAGATAATCTGAAAAAAAACATGGAAACAAGGAAAGATAAATACCTTAGGGACCAGATTTTCCACGTGATAAATCGCCAGACTTTCTTCAATCTGACTACTGACGGCGACCAGTTCGTGAAGTCGCCCTATAAAATCCTTTCTGGTAAAGGCCTTATCTGTTCCTCTCATGCTATCTTCTGGCCCTTGGTATTCGCAAAGAAGTCGAGAATGAAAAGAGAGAGGTTGGATACGGCGTCCAAACCAGCACATAACGGTATCCTTCCCAACCAAAGAAGGTTGAGAGGAAGAAAGTTTGGCGATGCGCCGCTTTATCTTCATCAGGTTTTCTGGCAAATTTTCCCCTACTGCGGCTGTCCAACTCTCGCGAGGAGTAGCGGCAGAATTAACAAAGGGAGGAACCCCGGTTGCCCTGCCTGGGAATGGAATGTCCTGATGATAAAAGAAAGAACCTAGCCAAGATTGGTCAGGTTCCGGCATTTCTATTTTTGGATACCATTCCTCCCTAAATTTTTTGAGGATGAAAGATACGGTTCCGCAAATGGGCGAAATGCCATTTGTGATGTTATGCTTTACCTCAAAGCAATATTGCCAGAAATTTAGGTCAGGTGTTATCCCGAGATATCCTTCGAAAAGGGCTTGGAAACTGGCTAAGTAGAGGATAGAATTCGGAGAAATATTGTGTGGTTGAACGCCGTAAAAGTCAAGGACGTCTAGAAAAAAGGCGGAAGGGGGAAAACCCATACCTCTCGCAACATGAGAGGTAAGGATGACGCGTTCTCCGACTTCTGGCTTGGGCTCGGGTTCATCTCTCGAGATTCGCCATTTGCCCTTAACTATGGATCCCTCCTTTGACATCCGACGAAGAAGGACGAGAGAAGTATTACTCGGACTCCAATTGCCGACAATTTCTGTTTCGTTGTTGGCTCCGGTGGCAAAGCGCTCATCGCCACGGGAATGGATCTTGACCCTCGCCGTCGTTGGGACGAACGGAGGGGGTGCTGCGGAGCTCGATCCCGCAATGTCCGCGGCGGCGGAAGTGTTTTTTCCGCCCGCCGCGGAAGCCGTAGTCTTCTCCGGCTTGCCGCCGGTGTGCTTAGGCGATCCTGGCTGCGGATCCAGATCGCTGACGAGCTCAACGATGGCGGCGCGGGTCGGCGACGACGGCGAGGAGGCCATCTTTTGGTGGCGCTTTGCGTTCAGCGTACGAAGGGTGCGTGCGTTGGGACAGGGCTTGCTCTCGAGCTCGCGTTCGCAGCAATGGCGTGGACAGTGAGGGGAGTGAAGAAAGTTTCCGATGAGGACGATGATGGCTATTTATAGCCAGAAACCCGTTTAGATACGTGCCAACGGCTCTTTCGACCGTTGGATGCTCGACGCGTGTCGATCGCCGGAAACTACGGGAAATAAAACGGCAGGGGAATGATGGCTATCTCCTTGTTTCCCGTGAGAATCTGTCAGAGATACGCTGAGGGGTTTCCCGCGTGGAACCAAGCGACGCTTGCGTCAGCATGTTTAAAACGCTGACGTTATGAGTTCCTTCTCCGCGAAGGATCGCGAGAAGAAAAGCCGGACTTTCATAGTTCCGAGTTTTATGTTACCATCTCCTTTAAAAGGAAAGTAGAAAGAATCAAGACTGCTGAATCAAGATTTCCCGGACAAAATGTATTTGGCGAAAGACGGAGAATCAGAGTTTTGATCCTTCCTGGGGGCTACTGTCGGATATATACTGAATAGGGGTATAGAAGATGGTAGACAAAGAGCCGGACTACCAGGGTGGCCTACATGGTAATGGGCTTAGGTCCATTGGGCGGCCCAGTAGTCCAACGTGCAGAAGCCGGATTCTAGAAGAACCCGGATCACGGCCCGCGTGATCTGGCTTGGAGGAGAAGACGGATTCCTTGCTTTCCAAGTTACAAGTTAAACGTAGTCTTCTAGGTTTCTTATTCTGTAAGCCCTAATCCGGCTATTATATAAAGCCGGACGGGAGATAGATTAAACAAGCACAAGTTAGATACAAGTTCAAGCTCTACGCAACTCGCCGAGAAGCTCATCCTCGCCGAGTAGCTAGATCTACACCCTCACTTTGTAACCCTGTTAAACGGGCTTTAGTCCCAATTAGTGAGAAGTGCAGGAGTAGGTACGCCGTACTGTCGCGACGTACCGAACCTGGGTAAAATCCCGTGTTCTGTGTTACTACGCTATCCCGTTACCCCACGTCTCTACCGTAGTCTCATGGCACCCCCGTCTATGAAAACTACTACGATGTCTCGACAGTACCCGGCATCACCAAGTACAGATGCTTTGGGTTCAACGGAAGATAGGTGATACAGAGGTGCGGCAGTGGGCTGCACTAACCAACTACAGAGACATGCTACAACATCCGGCTAAAAGAAAGGGATAAGATAGCGTATCGGAACCAACTACCACTAACCTCAAACAAACCCATCCTGGATCTCGCCCCTTATCCAAAGAAGCAATCCGAGGATAACCCACACAGTTGGATTAATGAAGGTTCAAGTTATTGTGACAATATGCATATTACTAGTCAAATTAGTATTAGTTAGGTGTAAGTTGTCTAATCCTTGTTAGCCAGCCCTATCACCAAGTCATCCATAACCGCGGACAACATGGTTTCTCGAGAAGATTTAACCCTGCAGGGATGCACCAATTTGGCCGTACACGTAATAATATCCCGCCACACGGGGGATCAACCCACCAAGCGAGGTACTCAACACAACCCAACTCTTCTTCGCATCAAGCCCAAAGAACCCCATGCAGTTGAGCGCACGGCTAATCAAGCCCCACGAAGAAAAGGGGACCCTCATAGCACTCTAAGAACGTGTCTCCCTAAATGCCGACTACAAAAGTTACCACCCTGGCGCCAAGGGTTCGCACCTGCATATGCATGCGGCAAATGGAAAACCCGAACTAAATGAGGCGATTTGGACGAGATGCGAATCGAATCAAAGTTGAGGGGGGCGCCCATACACGCTTCCCACATGCGGTTAGCGCACTCATCATGGATCTAGAGGACAAGAACTTTTCCTGAGTTTGACACTAGCAGGCCTCAAAACCATACCCGGCCTCCTGCCGGTGCCTTATCATCAATTAGCATTACCTCAAACATTAACAGATTGTTGTTTAAACATCGAGCCCCCAGAACATGATAAATAAGGTAACAGAAATAACGGACATCAGACTCGAGCATAAACAACCCTAAGCATGCTAGTAAGACACGGGCAACAAGCAACGGGATTTTAGGTGTGGAGGATAGGCTATATCAGGGTTATAGGATAACATGTGATAGGATCGGAACACAAGCAACGAATCTTAAGGCTAGCAGAATAGACAACGGAAAGTATCGGTATCCAGTGTGGAAAGGACACAATGGTTCATGTGAGTGAATACTTTCCTGCAAACTCAGTAGCCTGGTACTGGGCTAACTCCTCTGAAGTAGTGTCGTAAACCTCGTCTGTCTCAACATCGTCGTCTATTCGAGAAGAAGCAAACAAACAACACAGAGAGACAAAAAATCAATAACATGGCATAATGCACAAACATGGGATGATGCATGACAATTTAACTGATGCATCAAAGGTAAACTAGTTGACATGGTAACATAATTAAATGGGCCCATATGCAATTTAGATTGCATATGGAAAAGCCCATGAATTAAGGTTGAATTAAATGATCTACAAATAACCATCATGTGAAAGTTGATTGGAATGATGCATGGATGATGAAAACAATAAGAAAACAACAATAGCCTCACTTTGAAATGTTGTTTACCAAGATTGGAATTTTATTTATTAAGTTATGAAATTTGGCTTCTTAAATGAGTTACACAAGCATTTGTTGTTTTCACCAATTTTAAATGTTCAAAATAGATAACAAAATTCATATTTGGAAAGAACACAAAATATTAGATGGAATACATATTTCATTTGTTGAAAAAGGAATTAAAATGAGCAAGTTATTAATTTGACAATTTTAAATGCATTAATTAAGAAACAGCTGTTTTCAGCAATTTAATTTATTTAAAACAGAACACAAAGTTGATATTTGCAAAGTTCATGAAAAATGGGATGGAAAACATATTTTATATGTTCAAAAAGAATTTAGTTTGACCAAGTTATTAATTTAGCAATTTTAAATGATTTAAACAAGATTTAAATTATTGAACCAATTTTAATTATTCAAAACAGGAAACAAAGTTCATATTTGGAAATATTGTTCAATTTTGCATGGAAAACATATTTTACATGTGCCATTTGAATTAAATTTGAATTAGTTATGAATTTGACCAAATTTGGAAGAGTTGTTTGAATTTGAATTTTTGAAACCATTTGAAAGGTTCAAAACAGTGTATAAATGGTTTTAACATGTAGAGAATTTAATTTGGTATGGAAAACATATTTAACATGTTGAATTTGAATTTAAAATGAGGGATCTATGAGAGTTTGAAATCCAGGGACCATTCTGTAAAAATACATGGGCTTGAAAGTAAAAGAAAAGGCCAGAAATGGTTTTCACCTCGCAGTGGCCCAGCCTGAGCCACTGACAGAGGGCCCTGGGCCACTGTGGCGCTTGCGTGGCGTGCTAGGGTCGCTGACAGGGGGTCCCTCTCGCGCGCGCGTGGCAAACCGAAGAAAAAAAGGGTGGGATTTAATCCCGCGAGACGGGGGATCGAACCCGCGACCGCGGCGTGCGCGCGTGAGGCTCTGGCCACTGGGCTACGACTCGATTCGTGACAGGACTGGGTGGTGTGGGGTTTTGAGGCGCATCTAGTCTGCTTAACTGAAACCGAACAGGTTCAGTTAACTGAACCTGACGACGAGGGGACGAACGGTGATCGCCGGTGATGATCTGACGCTACTGCCGTGCGTGCGAGGAACGGAGGGCTTCGAGCTGTGCGCGATGCACCGTGGAGCAGAGGGAAATAGAAGGAGGGGGGTGCTCACCCGAGGGGAGTAGAGGACGGGTCGCGACGGCGGAAGCAGTGTTGCAGACCGAGGCGATGTCAAGCTCGCCGGCGGCGCGGTGAAGCTCCTCGTGGTGAGCCGATGAAACGGCGAGGAAGAGGGACGTTGGGCGGCCCCGTTCCCGTGCTCGACCCGCTATGGTGGTGACTAGAACGGCGACGAGGCGAGGTTCAAGAACCCGCCATGGCTGCGGTGGAGGGGAAGAACAGAGGGGATCGCGGCGGTGGGAGAAGAATGGCGGTGGCAGGGAGGAGGAAGGGGAGCTAGGGCACGCGGGGAGAGGCATGGCCCTGGCTTTAAAGCAGGAGAGGGGGAGACGTGGAGCAAGCTCCTCCACGGGAGCTCCGGCTCCTCCCATGTGCGCCTCCGTACGGAGGATGACGAAGGCAAGGTGGGATGGGCTGGGCCTCGTGGGGGTGTGGTGGGCTCAGCCCACTTGGCTGGCCTGCCCTCCCCCCTTTTTTTGTTTTCTGTTTTCTGTTTCTAATTTTTTTTTCTGTTTGCTTTTTTTTAGGAAAGGAAAAGAGATAAAATAGAATAGGATTTTTGGGGTTTTTATTTTAATAACAATTTTTATTGATTTACAAAACAGCAAGATTCAAAAGTATGTGTACTTATTTTCAAAATTTTGAAATTGCCAAATGATTTGAAATTGCTATTTAAAATTTAAATAGGTTTTTGGGGTTGAAAATTGTTGGTGATAAATTTTATAAGTTATTTATTACAAAAGCCCAGTTGTGCAACTTTTTGTTTTCCAAAATTTTAAATTTTGTTGCTGTTTGTAATTCAAATGGATTTGAGTGAAATTTGCAATAATTGAATTATTGAAAGAATTAAGCAAGTTAATAGTTTGGAATTTCAAGTTTATTGGAACCAAATAAATGGTTTGATTTGAAAGTTTCATTTGAAAAAAAAAATTGTAAAAGAACAAGTATGAAACAAGGATTTGAAATTTGGTTTGAAATTCAAATGGAAAACAAGTGAAAACAAATGCAAAACTCATGATGGAATGATGCAAACTAAATTTAAACAAAAAGCAAACATTCTAGGGTTGTTTTTCATACTTGGGATGTTACAAAACGCCCCCCCCCTTGAAGGAATCGCGCCCCGAGATTCCTACTGAGAAGAGAAAAGGTCCGGATACTTCTTGCGAAGATCCTCTTCGGTCTCCCACGTTGCCTCTTTATCGGAATGATGGGACCACTTCCCTTTTAAGAACTTGGTGCTCTTGTTGCGAGTTTTGCGCTCGGTCTCATCGAGAATTCGAATAGGGTGCTCCTCATAAGAGAGATCTTCTTGCAGTTCAATGTAATCATGATCAACTGCACGACCTGGATGTTTGAAGCACCTCTTGAGTTGTGACACGTGAAACACATCGTGCACCTTGGATAGCTTTTCTGGAAGTTCAAGACGATAGGCATTTTCTGCACGCCTTGAGAGAATGTTGAAGGGACCAATATATCTTGGTGAAAGCTTTCCTTTGACGCCAAAACGATGAGTGCCTCTGAGGGGAGTTACACGGAGATATTCTTTGTCACCAGCTGCATAGACCATGTCCCTGTGTTTGCTGTCATAGTAGCTCTTCTGACGAGACTGAGCAATCCTCAGGTTGTCACGAATGATGCGAACTTTCTCTTCGGCCTCGTTAACAATGTCAGGGCCTAAGAGTGAACGTTCACCAGCTCCAGACCAATTGATTGGACTCCTGCATCTGCGGCCATAAAGAGCCTCAAATGGTGCCATGCCTAGGCTTGCCTGGAAGCTGTTGTTGTAGGAGAATTCAGCATATGGAAGACATTCCTCCCATTTCATGCCAAAAGAGAGACCACATGCTCTGAGCATATCCTCGAGAATCTGATTGACTCTTTCGACTTGCCCTTGAGACTGAGGGTGATAAGCTGTGCTGAACAGAAGCTTGGTGCCCAAGGCTTCTTGAAAGCTTTTCCAGAAATGAGAAGTGAAGATGCTTCCACGGTCTGAGCTTATTTCCAATGGAACACCATGAAGAGGAACAATCTTTGCTGTGTAGAGCTCTGCTAACTGACTAGCTGTGATTGTCTCTTTGACAGGAAAGAAGTGAGCCACTTTAGTGAGTCGATCAATGACAACGAAGATTGCATCGTTTCCCCTCTTGGACTTTGGAAAACCAGTGACGAAGTCCATTTCAATCATGTCCCACTTCCACTCAGGGATTTTCAGAGGTTGGAGAAGACCGACTGTTTTCTGATGAACTGCCTTGACACATTGACAGACGTCGCATTCAGAAACGTATTGAGCAATTTCACGTTTCATGCTAGGCCACCAATATAGTGTCTTGAGATCCTGGTACATCTTTGTACTTCCGGGGTGTATGGAGAGAGGAGTTTCATGAGCCTCCTTGAGAATAATATCTTTGAGACTTTTAATTTGAGGAACTGCAATGCGTCCTTCAAAGAACACAGTTCCCTTGTCATCAATTGAGAAGCGCTCAAATTTCTCATTGCCTGCTTTGATGTGTTCTACAATCTTCTTGATTTCAGCATCACGAAGTTGTTCAGAACGAATCTTGTCCTCGAGAGTTGGACTGGCTGTCAAGTTTGCAAGATAGCCTTGAGGAACAAGACCAAGGTTGAGCTTCTGGAATTCTTCATGAAGAGGAGGTTGGATTTCCATGATCATGAGATTATTGCAATACGACTTGCGACTGAGAGCATCGGCCATAACATTAGCCTTGCCTGGAGTGTAAGAAATGGTGAGATCAAAGTCTTTGATCTTTTCAATCCATCTCCTTTGTCTGAGGTTTAGATCTGGTTGAGTGAAGATGTACTTCAGACTCTTATGATCGGAAAAGATTTCAGTGCGATTACCCAACAAGTATTGTCTCCATTTCTTGAGGGCAAACACAACTGCTGCAAGTTCAAGGTCATGAGTGGGATAATTGAGCTCATGTGTGTTCAACTGACGTGAAGCATAAGCCACAACTTGACGTTCTTGCATAAGAACTGCACCTAGACCTTGGAGAGAAGCATCACAGAATATTTGGAAAGGTTTGGAAGGATCTGGGCCAACCAGAACTGGTGTAGAGGTGAGTTTAGTCTTCAGGAGATTGAAACTTTCATCACATTGTGGAGACCAAACGAACTTCTTGTCCTTCTTTGTGAGGTCAGTGAGAGGTTTAGCAATCTTGGAGAAGTTTTGGACGAAGCGACGGCAATAGCTAGCCAAGCCAAGAAAACTTCTTACTTGCTTCACCGTCTTTGGAGGTTTCCAATCAACAATTGCTTTAACCTTTTCTGGATCAATGGCTATGACCTTGGCAGAGATGACATGACCAAGGTACGCAACTTCTGAAATCCAGAACTCACATTTGGAGAATTTGGCATAGAGACGATGCTCGCGAAGCTTCATGAGAGTGAGACGAAGATGTTCTTCATGCTCTTCCCCGGATTTTGAGTAGACGAGAATGTCATCAAGATATACCACAACGAACTTGTCGAGGTATTCATGGAAGACATAATTCATGAGTCGAGAGAAGTTCGCCGGTGCATTGGTGAGACCAAAGGACATGACGGTGAATTCGTATAGACCGTAGCGAGTGGTGAAGGCTGTCTTTGGAATATCCTCTTTTCTGATCTTTATTTGATGGTAACCCATTATCAAGTCCAACTTGGAGAATATTGAGGCTCCAGCAAGTTGATCAAAAAGATCATCGATTCGAGGAATTGGATACTTGTTTTTGATGGTTTTCTCGTTAAGAGGACGATAGTCAACAACGAGTCTCTTTGTGTGATCCTTCTTCGCAACGAACAGAGTTGGGCAACCCCAAGCCGAGGAACTAGGTTGAATGTAACCTTTTTCCATGTACATATCAATTTGTTCCATCAACAACTTCAGCTTGGGAGTTCCTATCTTGTAGGGATGCTTAGAGATTGGAGCAGTACCTGGTTCAAGTTCGATCACGAACTCAACAGCTCTGTCCGGAGGCATTCCTAGCAACTCTTCTGGAAAGACGTCAGGGAAGTCGAAAACCACCAGAACATTTTCAAGTGAAGGTAGAGGTTTTGCATTGAGGGTGCACAGCTGAATGGAACTTGATTCATGTGGAGAATAGATTATCTGGCCAGAAGGGTGGGACAGAGTTATTGACTTTTGAGCACAGTCAATTTTTGCTTTATTGGCCTTCAGCCAATCCATACCAAGAATGACATCAATGTCAGAACTTCCCAGCAACATGAGAGAAGCAAGGAATATGTGGCCTCCAATTAGGATTTGATTGTCCTTACTTATTTTGGAAGTCAACATTTGAGATCCCGGGGAGTGAACAGTGATCTGATTTCTTAGTGGAACCACAATTAGGTTGTTTGTTGTGGCAAAGGTCTTTGACACAAAAGAATGTGATGCTCCGGTATCAAACAACACTTTAGCTGGAAAAGAGTTTACGGGAAATATACCGAGAACGACGTCAGGAGCTTCCTCAGCTTTGTCGATCTTGACATGATTCACCCTTGCGGTCCTCCCGACAGGCCTGTTGTTGGAGTTGAAGGCCTTAGGAGGGGGAGCACGCACCATTGCCTGGTTTGTGTTAGGATGAGGTGGTGCTGGAGGTAGCTGCCTCTGTGTGCACTTGTCGGCGTAGTGCCCCGTCTGCTTGCACTTGTAGCATGTGACGACACGAGGGGGCCCTGGCCTTGGCTGCCCCATTGAAGCCCTTGGATCATGCATCTGAGCAGGGTTGGGTGGGCGGGGAGCGAAGCCTGGAGAAGTTTGGGCGTATGGAGCCCGAGTGACAGCACCATTTGGTACCCAGATGCGGCGCTTCTGCGGAGGGGTGGTCATGTTGGAGGAGGAACCACCCTCACGTGAGTGCTTGCGAGACTCCTCGAACGCCTTGCGCCCATTTTCTTCATTGAGCGCGGTGTTAACGAGATCCTCGAAGCTGTTAGCCTTGATATTGGTGAGGGCATACTTGAGTTCCGGGTTAAAACCTCTGCGGAACCTTGCCATCTTCTTAGATTCAGTGGACACCTCATCTCCAGCGTACCGAGCGAGGCGATTGAACTCACTCTGATACCCGATGACGTCCAACTTGCCTTGCTTGAGAGAGCAAAACTCTTCACGCATTCTTTCCATGAGACCATCTGGAATGTGGTGCTTCAGGAAGGCTTCCTTGAAACCATCCCACGTGACTGGCATCCCAGTTCTCATGGCCTGGAAGTTTTCCCACCAAGTAGCTGCCTGACCCTTCAGCAGATAGGAGGCATACTTGACCTTGTCTTCTTCAGCTACGTGTGCAATCTCCAGAGCCTTGGCTATCTCACGGATCCAGTCATCGGCGTCCAGAAGCTCCCGTGTGGCCACGAAAGCTCTTGGGCCCAGACTGAGGAACTCCTTGATGCTGACTCGTGGAGCTGTCTGGTGGATGTGCTGATTAGCCTGAAACTGGGCCATCTGCGTCATGACTTGGGTCATCTGAGTCAACAGCTCCGCGATTGGCGGTGGCTCAGGCGTGTTGTTCCTTGTTGGCGTCATCCTGAATGGAAATGCATTTTAGCACAACAATAAAAAAGGATAGACTTGGCAACCGAAAGAGAGATTATTCCGACGCATGAATAGACAACCACAAGGTTCACCATCACATGTTCAAATACATCAGAATATTCAACACACCATAAATGGTTCGAATGCCAAAGGATAACTAAACATAGCTAAGAATGGATACATCGGTACTCCCATGCTCATCACGCAGGACGGCGGCTAGGAGTATGGAGAGAGGTACGGTGAGGAGCACGCCCACGAAAGTAGGTGGAACGACGATCCAAGTAGATCTGACATGGTCTGAGACCGACTCTAGGTGTGGTGAAGTACATAGCGTCGACTCCCTGTGCTCCAAAGCGGGGAATCCCAGTGTAACCAGCACCAAGGTTAAGGAGTGGACCTCTGATCGGCTCGTAACCTCCAGCATCTGGAAGACGACGCCCCACTGGCTGATCGAAACGTGCAAAGCGCTCGTCTCCAACAAAGTCTGTGGTGTAAGTTGCCAGACGAGTCAAAGCAAGGTAAATCTGCTCTCTGACTGAAGCCAACTCCTGAGATAGTGTGCGGGCAACTGCGTCACTGTTTCTGACAAACTGAGCGGTGGTGTGCAGCCTGGAGTTATCATGCTCGTAAACATCCAAGTTGTCGTAGAGAGTGAAGTGAGCTCCCTCCGAAGTGATGTAACCACGGGGGATGTGGCGATAGATAGAATCGTCAAATCCCCAGTAGTCAGCACGAAGGATGGTGAGACTCACATAAGCTGCCTGCTGCACAGCAATATCCACTGTGGAACCCACTGCCTCGTAGCGGTGGACTACGCTCATGCCATCATCTGATAGAATGTAGACGATAGCCTCGTAGTAGGTTTGCTCAAACTCTCGCTGCTGCTCGTAGACCTGGTACTCTGGTGCCCAACGGAACCCCAAAAAAGTGACCATGTCTCTCAGCATCTCTGGATAACCGGCAGTGCTCTCGCAACGAGTCATACGAACCACCTGCGGGTAGAACGTGAGGTCCATCTGCAGATGATTGGGGAAGCTTTGATTAGACGCCAGTAGAAGAACAGAAGTGGCAAGCAACAACAAGGTTTCAACGGACGAAAAGGATCTTGAGAAGAACAGGATATCGAAGCAACATTCGGGAAACACGAGACCAAACACTCCTAAGGTACTACGGAAAACCCATCCGGGCTTCTAAAGGATCAATATCTACTGCTTAAAGAATAGAGGATCTGCTTCCGGGGCTTATGTGCCTCCGTTCTCAATCATGAGTAGGCAACGTGATAAATCATGTCACAACCACCTCCATTCCTATGGTCTAGTAGATATAACTATCCTAGAGAAACCAGGATACGTGAAATCCTAACTTGAAAGTTTAGATGAGAAGAGAAAACAACGTTGCACTTCCTTACCAGAAAAGGGAGGGTGGGTGGGGAAAGAAATAAAAGAACAGAATTCCTACTCTCACGTTTCATTTTTCCTATATAGCTACAAAATAGTTTCTAGACTCAACTGCGACCAGTAAAAGGGATCCTATAGGCAAACATGCTCTGATACCATTTGTCGCACCCGGACTTCTAGAGAATACTCACAGCCCGCTAAACAGTAGATAAATGGCTTACGGGGCTTACCGGCACCCGCATCTAAATATGAGTAGGCCAACACGTACCGTGTGACAACCAACCTCTACTATTCATCGTCTGCGTAAACCATCCCATAGAAATCCGACTACTTCCATTGACGTACTTCATAACATACACACATGGTACGTCAACGGCATTTGAACAAGTGATATCACAACAAATCTCTAAGACACAAAGAAATAGAAATAAGTGGCAAATAGCTCTCACTAGAGCAGAGATAGCAAATACAATAATGCAGAGGACACATGTCCCAACAAGTCATCATTACATCACAGCGGAAGCATCCAAAGTGTCTGAGTACAGACAAGATCCAAATAGGCCTAAGAGGCCAGAATGAAAAGTACGGAGCCCATCCACGAAGTCTCGGATCCTGCCCGGATCCGCTATCTACTCGTCAGCAGCCTCGTCATACTCCACGTAGTAGCCACCATGGGGATCCTCGGAAACGCAGTCTGCAGAACACGCAGCCCCAAAGGGGTCAGTACAGACGAGTACTGGCAAGCAAGACGCACAAGATACCAAAGTGTACCCGGCAACACCAAGTACAGATGCTTTGGTTTCAACGGAAGATAGGTGATACAGAGGTGCGGCAGCGGGCTGCACTAACCAACTACAGAGACATGCTACAACATTCGGCTAAAAGAAAGGGATAAGATAGCGTATCGGAACCAACTACCACTAACCTCAAACAAACCCATCCTGGATCTCGCCCCTTATCCAAAGAAGCAATCCGAGGCTAACACACATAGTTGGATTAATGAAGGTTCAAGTTATTGTGACAATATGCCTATTACTAGTCAAATTAGTATTAGTTAGGTGTAAGTTGTCTAATCCTTGTTAGCCAGCCCTATCACCAAGTCATCCATAACCGCGGACAACACGGCTTCTCGAGAAGATTTAACCCTGCAGGGATGCACCAATTTGGCCGTACACGTAAGAATATCCCGCCAGACGGGGGATCAACCCACCAAGCGAGGTACTCAACACAACCCAACTCTTCTTCGCATCAAGCCCAAAGAACCCCGTGCAGTTGAGAGCACGGCTAATCAAGCCCCACGAAGAAAAGGGGACCCTCATAGCACTCTAAGAACGTGTCTCCCTAAATGCCGACTACAAAAGTTACCACCCTGGCGCCAAGGGTTCGCACCTGCATATGCATGCGGCAAATGGAAAACCCGAACTAAATGAGGCGATTTGGACGAGATGCGAATCGAATCAAAGTTGAGGGGGGCGCCCATACACGCTTCCCACATGCGTTTAGCGCGCTCATCATCGATCTAGAGGACAAGAACTTTTCCTGAGTTTGACACTAGCATGCTAGTAAGACACGGGCAACAAGCAATGGGGTTTTAGGTGTGGAGGATAGGCTATATCAGGGTTACAGGATAACAGGTGATAGGATCGGAACACAAGCAACGAATCTTAAGGCTAGCAGAATAGACAACGGAAAGTATCGGTATCCAGTGTGGAAAGGACACAATGGTTCATGTGAGTGAATACTTGCCTGCAAACTCAGTAGCCTGGTACTGGGCTAACTCCTCTGAAGTAGTGTCGTAAACCTCGTCTGTCTCAACGTCGTCGTCTATTCGAGAAGAAGCAAACAAACAACGCAGAGAGACAAACAATCAATAACATGGCATAATGCACAAACATGGGATGATGCATGACAATTTAACTGATGCATCAAAGGTAAACTAGTTGACATGGTAACATCATTAAATGGGCCCATATGCAATTTAGATTGCATAAGGAAAAGCCCATGAATCAAGGTTGAATTAAATGATCTACAAATAACCATCATGTGAAAGTTGATTGGAATGATGCATGGATGATGAAAACAATAAGAAAACAACAATATCTTCACTTTGAAATGTTGTTTACCAAGATTGGAATTTTATTTGTTAAGTTGCGAAATTTGGCTTCTTAAATGAGTTACACAAGCATTTGTTGTTTTCGCCAATTTTAATTATTCAAAATAGATAACAAAATTCATATTTGGAAAGAACACAAAATTTTAGATGGAATACATATTTCATTTGTTGAAAAAGGAATTAAAATGAGCAAGCTATTAATATGACAATTTTAAATGCATTAATTAAGAAACAGCTGTTTTCAGCAATTTAATTTATTTAAAACAGAACACAAAGTTGATATTTGCAAAGTTCATGAAAAATGGGATGTAAAACATATTTTATATGTTCAAAAAGAATTTAGTTTGACCAAGTTATTAATTTAGCAATTTTAAACGATTTAAACAAGATTTAAATTATCGAACCAATTTTAATTATTCAAAACAGGAAACAAAGTTTATATTTGGAAAGCTTGTTCAATTTTGCATGGAAAACATATTTTACATGTGCCATTTGAATTAGTTATGAATTTGACCAAATTTGAAAGAGTTGTTTGAATTTGAATTTTTGAAACCATTTGAAAGGTTCAAAACAGTATATAAATGGTTTTAACCTGTAGAGAATTTAATTTGGTATGGAAAACATATTTAACATGTTGAATTTGAATTTAAAATGAGGGATCTATGAGAGTTTGAAATCCAGGGACCATTCTGTAAAAATACAGGGGCTTGAAAGTAAAAGAAAAGGCCAGAAATGGTTTTCACCTCGCAGTGGCCCAGCCTGAGCCATTGACAGAGGGCCTTGGGCCACTGTGGCGCTTGCGTGGCGTGCCAGGGTCGCTGACAGGGGGGTCCCTCTCGCGCGCGTGGCAAACCGAAGAAAAAAAGGGTGGGATTTAATCCCGCGAGACGGGGGATCGAACCCGCGACCGCGGCGTGCACGCGTGAGGCTCTGGCCACTGGGCTACGGCTCGATTCGTGACAGGACTGGGTGGTGTGGGGTTTTGAGGCGCATCTGGCCTGCTTAACTGAAACCGAACAGGTTCAGTTAACTGAACCTGACGACGAGGGGACGAACGGTGATCGCCGGTGATGATCTGACGCTACTGCCGTGCGTGCGAGGAACGGAGGGCTTCGAGCTGTGCGTGATGCACCGTGGAGAAGAGGGAAATAGAAGGAGGGGGGGTGCT
Source organism: Alopecurus myosuroides (assembly GCA_028641055.1). Lineage (NCBI taxonomy): Eukaryota > Viridiplantae > Streptophyta > Magnoliopsida > Poales > Poaceae > Alopecurus > Alopecurus myosuroides. Next base: position 368,185,122 of record CM054057.1, on the reverse strand, counting down.
CACCCGGGGAGAGTAGAGGACGGCTCGCGACGGCGGAAGCAGTGGTGCAGACCGAGGCGATGTCGAGCTCGCCGGTGGCGCGGTGAAGCTCCTCGTGGTGAGCCGATGAAACGGTGAGGAAGAGGGACGTGGGGCGGCCCCGTTCCCGTGCTCGACCCGCTACGGTGGTGACTAGAACAGCGACGAGGCGAGGTTCAAGAACCCGCCATGGCTGCGGTGGAGGGGAAGAACAGAGGGGATCGCGGCGATGGGAGAAGAATGGCGGCGGCAGGGAGGAGGAAGGGGAGCTAGGGCACGCGGGGAGAGGCACGGCCCTGGCTTTAAAGCAGGAGAGGGGGGAGACGTGGAGCAAGCTCCTCCATGGGAGCTCCATCTCCTCCCATGTGCGCCTCCGTACGGAGGATGACGAAGGCAAGGTGGGATGGGCTAGGCCTCGTGGGGGTGTGGTGGGCTCAGCCCACTTGGCTGGCCTGCCCCCCCCCCCCTTTTTTTTGTTTTCTGTTTTCTGTTTCTAATTTTTTTTTCTGTTTGCTTTTTTTTTCTGTAGGAAAGGAAAAGAGATAAAATAGAATAGGACTTTTGGGGTTTTTATTTTAATAACAATTTTTATTGATTTACAAAACAGCAAGATTCAAAAGTATGTGTACTTATTTTCAAAATTTTGAAATTACCAAATGATTTGAAATTGCTATTTAAAATTCAAATAGGGTTTTGGGGTTGAAAATTGTTGGTGATAAATTTTATAAGTTATTTATTACAAAAGCCCAGTTGTGCAACTTTTTGTTTTCCAAAATTTTAAATTTTGTTGCTGTTTGTAATTCAAATGGATTTGAGTGAAATTTGCAATAATTGAATTATTGAAAGAATTAAGCAAGTTAATAGTTTGGAATTTCAAGTTTATTGGAAGCAAATAAATGGTTTGATTTGAAAGTTTCATTTGAAAAAAAAATTGTAACAGAACAAGTATGAAACAAGGATTTGAAATTTGGTTTGAAATTCAAATGGAAAATAAGTGAAAACAAATGCAAAACTCATGATGGAATGATGCAAACTAAATTTAAACAAAAAGCAAACATTCTAGGGTTGTTTTTCATACTTGGGATGTTACATAGGGGGATACAGGACCACTCGTGAACTTTGATTACGTGTGTAAGAGTGTGTAGTTGAGAATATCCAAAGGGATTAATTGTTAATGTATTGGCAGCAGAGGTTATCCAGGTGAGAGGTCTTAGTGTAGCACTAGTTATCAGAAAATCCACAAAACATCCAAAAAATAGAGAGAGCTCATTGAGAAGATCAGGCCACCCCATATCACAATTTCTGTCCGTTTCCTGTAGTGGGACAACACGGGTTCTAGTCAATTTCCGCAGTTTTTGGAAGTTTTGGACGCCGAACTTTGACCGGACATAACTTTTGCATATGAACTCCGTTTTCAACACACGACCACTCAAAATGCTCGGGAGTAAAAGGTGCATCCAGCCAAAACCAACGCCATCTGTTTACGGCAGTTTACGACTCTCAAAATCCCCAAATTCGTTGCTGAAATCGGAGTGCAATTTCTTGTTCTACCGCGGCAGAGAAAGTCTCAATTTTCCGCCGCGGGGTTTCTACTCCTACCCGGTATCCAGTATGTTTTCTTCCGGGCACAAAATCGCGCCGATTATCTGCCGCACCATACTCCTACTCGGACTCAAGTCCTTGTCTGCCGCGGCACCGCATTGCGCGTTTTCTCTGCCGCGCCTTCGAACTTGCATAGCACGCCACGCACGTTGTTTTCCTACCGCGCCGGCATAATTTCTGTTCGTTTTCCTGCCGCGGGACAGCACGAGTTCCAGTCAATTCCATAGTTTATTGGCAGTTTTGGACGACCAACTTTGACCGGCCATAACTTTTGCATACGAACTCCGTTTTCAATGCACGACCACCCAAAACACTTGGGAGTAAAAGTGCATCCAGCCCAAACCCACTTTGTCTGTTTACGACATTTTTTGAGGCTCAAAATCCCCAAATTTGTTGCTGAAATCGGAGTGCAATTTCTTGTTCTACCGCGGCACAGAAACTCTCAATTTGCCGCCGCGTGGTTTCTACTCCTACTCGGTATCCAGTCCATTTTCGGTAGGGCACAAAATCGGGCCGATTATCTGTGGTGCCCTACTCCTACTCGGACTCAAGTCTTTGTCTGCCGCGGCACCGCATTGGGCATTTTCTCTGTCGCGCCTTCGAGCTCCCATAGCGCCTCACGCACGTTATTTTTCTACCGCGCTGGCACAATTTTTGTCCGTTTTCCTGCTGCGGGACAGCGCGGGTTCTAGTAAATTTCCGCAGTTTTTTGCTGTTTTGGACGACCAATTTTGACCGGCCAAAGGTTTTGCATCCAAACTGCACTTTCGATGCACGACCACCAAAAATGCTCGGGAGTAAACAGTGCATCTAGCCCAAACCAAATTCATCTATTTAGAGAAGTTTTCGACGCTCAAAATCCCCAAATTCGTTGCTAAAATCGGAGTACAATTTCTTGTTCTACTGTGGCACAAAAAGTCTCAATTTTCCGCCGCGCGGTTTCTACTTCTACCCGGTATCCAGTCCGTTTTCTGCCGAGCTCAAAATCGCGCCGATTATGTGCTGCACCCTACTCCTACTCGAACTCAATTCCTTGTCTGTCGCCGCTCCGCATTTCTCGTTTTCTCTGTCGCGCCTTTGAGCTTGCATAGAGCCTCACGCACGATTTTTGTCTACCGCGCCGGCACAATTTCTGTCCGTTTTCTTGCCGCGGGACAGCACGGGTTCTAGTCAATTTCCGCAATTTTTTGAAGTTTTGGATGACCAACTTTGACTGGCCATAACTATTGCATACGAACTCCACTTTCAACGCACGACCACCCAAAACGCTCAGACTAAAAAGTGCATCCAGCCCAAACCAACTTTATCTGTTTACGACATTTTTCGTCGCTCAAGATCCCCAAATTCGTTGCTGAAATCGAAGTGCCATTTCTTGTTCTACCGCGGCACAGAAAGTCTCAATTTTCCGCCGCGCGGTTTCTACTCCTACCTGGTATGCAGTCCGTTTTCTTGCGGGCACAAAACTGCACCCATTATACGCCACACCATACTCCTACTCAGACTCAAGTCCTTGTCTGACGCGGCACTGCATTGCGCGTTTTCTCTACGACGCCTTTCAGCTCGCATAGCACCTCACGCACGCTGTTTTCCAACCACGCTGGCAGAATTTCTATCCGTTTTCCTTCCGCGGGACAACACGAGTTCCAGTCAATTTCCATAGTTCATTGGAAGTTTTGGACGACCAACTTTGACCGGCCATAACTTTTACATACGAACTCCGTTTTGATCGCACGACCACTCAAAACACTTGGGAGTAAAAAATGCATCCAACCCAAACCAACTTTGTCTGTTTATGGCATTTTTTTACGCTCAAAATCCCCAAATTTGTTGCTTAAATCGGAGTGCAATTTCTTGTTCTACCGCGGCACATAAATTCTCAATTTGCCGCATAGTGGTTTCTACTCCTACTCGGTATCCAGTCCGTTTTTGGCCGGGCACAAAATCGCGTCGATTATCTGTCGCGCCCTACTCCTACTCCGACTCAAGTCCTTATCTTCCGCGGCACCGCATTGCGCGTTTTCTCTGCCGCGCCTTCGAGCTCGCATAGCGCCTCATGCACGCTGTTTTCCTACCGTGCTGGCAAAATTTTTGTCCGTTTTCCTTCCGTGGGACAACACGGGTTCTAGTAAATTTCCGCAGTTTTTGCCGTTTTGGACGACCAACTTTGACCGGTCATAACTTTTGCACACGAACTTCACTTTCGATGCACGACCACCCAAAATGCTCGAGAGTAAACAGTGCATCTAGCCTAAACCAAGTTCGTCTGTTTACGGAAGTTTTGGACACTCAAAATCCCCAAATTCGTTGCTAAAATCAGAGTACAATTTGTTGTTCTACCGCCGCACAGAAAGTCTCAATTATCTGCCGCGCGGTTTCTACTCTTACCCGATATCCAGTCCGTTTTCTGCCAGCACCCTATTCCTACTCGGACTCAAATCCTTGTCTGCCACGGCACCGCATTGCTTGTTTTCTCTGTCGCGTCTTCGAGCTTTCATAGCGCCTCACGCACGTTGTTTTCCTATCGCTCCGGCACAATTTTTGTCCATTTTCCTGCCGCGGGACAGCACGGGGTTCTAGTCAATTTCCGTAGTTTTTGAAGTTTTGGACAACCAACTTTGATCGGCCATAACTTTTCCATACGAACTCCGTTTTCAACGCACGACCACCGAAGACGCACGGGAGTAAAAAGTGCATCCATCCCAAACCAACGCCATCTGTTTACGGCAATTTACGACGCTCAAAATCCCCAAATTCGTTGCTATAATCGGAGTGCAATTTCTTGTTCTACCGCGGCAGAGAAAGTCTCAATTTTCCGCTGCGGGGTTTCTACTCCTACCCGGTATCCAGTATGTTTTCATCCGGGCACAAAATCGCGCCGATTATCTGCCGCACCATACTCCTACTCGGACTCAAGTCCTTGTCTGCCGCGGCACCGCATCGCGCGTTTTCTCTGTCGCGCCTTCGAACTCGCATAGTACCTCACACACGTTATTTTCCTACCGCGCCGGCATAATTTCTGTCCGTTTTCCTGCCGCGGGACAGCACGAGTTCCAGTCAATTTCCATAGTTTATTGGAAATTTTGGACGACCAACTTTGACATGCCATAACTTTTGCATACGAACTCCGTTTTCGGTGCACGACCACCCAAAACGCTTGGGAGTAAAAAGTGCATCCTGACCAAACCCACTTCATCCGTTTACAACATTTTTCGACGCTCAAAATCCCCAAATTTGTTGCTGAAATCGGAGTGCAATTTCATGTTCTACCGCGGCACAGAAAGTCTCAATTTACCGCCGCGTGGTTTCTACTCGGTATCCAGTCCGTTTTTTGTCGGGCACAAAATCGCGCCGATTATTTGCCGTGCCCTACTCCTACTCAGACTCAAGTCCTTGTCTGTCGCGGCACCGCATTGCGCATTTTCTCTGCCGCGCCTTCGAGCTCGCATAGCGCCTCACGCACACTGTTTTCCTACCGCGCCAGCACAATTTTTGTCCGTTTTCCTGCCGCGGAACAGTACGGGTTCTAGTAAATTTCCATAGTTTTTGGCAGATTTGGACGACCAATTTTAACCGGCCGTAACTTTTGCATACGAACTTTGTTTTTGATGCATGACCACCCAAAATGCTCGGGAGTGAAAAAATGTGCATCTAGCCCTAACCAACTTCGTCTGTTTACGGAAGTTTTCGATGCTCAAAATCCCCAAATTCTTCGCTGAAATCGGAGTGCAATTTCTTGCTGTACCGTAGCACAAAAAGTCTCAATTTACTGTCGCGCGGTTTCTACTCCTACCCGGTATCCAGTCCGTTTTCTGCCGGGCACAAAATCGCGCCGATTATCTTCCGCACCCTACTCATACTCAGACTCAAGTCATTCTCTGCCGCGACACCGTATTGCTCGTTTTCTCTGCCACGCCTTCGAGCTCTCATAGCGCCTCACGCACGCTGTTTTCCTACTGCGGCGGCACAATTTCTGTCCGTTTTCCTACCGTGGGACAACACGGGTTCTAGGCAATTCCTGCAGTGATGAGGATATAATAGGGGTCCATGATGATTATACATGCTTAAGTTGGAAGGAAATATTGAGCCTCACTGATGTTCATTATAAGGTGAATTCTTTCCTGGTAATTAATATTGTTTGTGTTTATAAGAATATTATACTATCTAAGCCGCTGGAAAACAAGAGTACGGATGGTGAAAACAATTATTCAAGTGATGAAAACAAATGTGCAAGTGTGGAAAAAACCTCCAGGAATATTCTTCCACACTAAGAAATGGTGAAAACAAGAGGAGGGAGCCCCATTGAAGATCAATGCGCCATATAGAAGTCCTAATTCAATTAGGCATGGCATGTATGCCATAATGGACGAACCCCCTAAAGTTTGGTCGGTTTGTATCCCTTCCTAGTCCAAGTAGGAGTCCTAGTAGAGTCCTCCTAGCTTAAGTAGGAGTCCTAGTTGAGTCCTAGTCCTCGTAGGAGAGGTGCTTTCACAAGGAGCCCTCCACCTATATATACTCCCCACCTGCATGTGGAAAGAGGAGAACAAGTTTAAAACAAAGAAAACCCTAGCCTCTAGATTTTATTGCTGCTAAGCATTCATCTTGAAGTATACCTGCAAAGTTGCATGATATCTTGTTATTCCATTCGGAATAGGGGGATACAGCACCACTCGTGATCTTTGATTACGTGTGCAAGAGTGTGTAGTTGAGAATATCCAAAGGGATTAATTGCTGTTGCATTGGCAACGAGGGTTATCCAAGTGAGAGGTATCAGTGTAGCACTAGTTATAAGAAAATGCACAAAACATCCACAAAAATTGAGAGAGCTCATTGAGAAGATCGGGCCACCCCATATCATCTTGGTATCAGATTCTCGCGTTTACTCGGTGAGAAAATATATCCATAGTCTAGTTGTTTTTATTTCCTATCCAGAAAAAGCCCCACAAAAATATTAGGTTTTAGTTTTGCCAGAGCCTAGATCAACACCAATTAGCTGCTACTAGTTGCTGTTTTGTGTTGATTTGTGTTCCTGTTCTTAATTTTCATCTTTTTAGGGATCTTCGTGTTCATCTTTTTGTTTCTATCTATACCTGAAAATCACATAAAAAAATATTTCTACCATGTGGTTTTTCCTAGCCACACTCGGATTCCATGCCGAGTTCTACTTGTTCGGCAACACTGCACCGCGCGCCTCTTTTTGGTTCTGTTTCGTTGCTGTACGCACGCGTGAAAACCACGCGCCAACTCCTGTCCACTTGCGAAGCCGTACCGTGTAAGGCATCACCAACCAAAATGCATGGTCTCCACACCTTGTCCCACTCGCACTCGGAATCACGCCCGGCCAAAAACAAGACGTACGCGTGCTGGTTTTCAATCCCTCCTGGACTCGGTCCATACGCCATAACCGCATCGCACAGTGCGCCAATTCCACCACATCGCACTCAATTCTTCCGACCGCTACCAGACAATAACCGTCTGTTGGCAGCCGTGATAACGCGTTGGGTCCACACGCGCGCGTTGTTTCCATCATAACCGCTTCGCTCATTGTCCGACAGACACTAGGTAGATGGATTCGATCCGTACCCTGGTGCGTTGCAGATCACGCAAAATGCTACCAGGCGCTACCGGCTAAATAGTAGTGACACCTATTTCGTGTCGGAGTCCAAGCGACACCAGCCGCCAACACCCATACGCGCTGCCGGGCACACTTTTTGCCCTGTTTTCGTTTCCGTACGACACGGTTTCCAGTCTGATCTTTGATAAGCCTTAGCCACAGACAATCTAGAGCAAACTTTTAGGTCCACAACCCAAAGACTAGATATTTTCATTACTCTAACAGGCTGCTCATTTGATCAAATTTTTGCTCCTAGTTGATTCAAAGGCCATTGGAAAAGTACAAAAAAATAGAGGAAAAGAAAAAATTATAAAAAATAGAAAGAGAGAAAAAGCAAAAAGAGGTCGATCCATAGATTATCACTATTGGAGCTTGATACATCATATCTTGGATATTTTTGTGGACACATTTGAGAAATCTTGTGCCTGTTTTCATAGAGTATTCGCTAGTGTCTTTCTAGTGCTTGCAATAACTCTTCCATATAATTGCTAAGCCACATTTGTCTCCCAGAGTGAGTGTGTTCCTTTAGGGAATTTTATCACATTAGACAGTAAATAGGAGTTGCTATTTTGGTGTTGTTAGGAATCCCAACCAAGCCCCACCAAATACCCTGTTTTGTCTTGTGACACTTGATATCCTGGTTATTCTCTTCTCACACTTGGTACACTATTCATTGATGCTTGTTGGTAAGTAAATCCTATTCACCTTGGAACGGTAAGAGAAGCACTTCTTTTCTTGTCTTGAGTGAGTTGTGAGAGATTTATTGGGAGGAGGATTCTAGTGGGATTCTAGCAAAAGATTTATTCTACTTCACAACAGACATCAAGGAAAGCCAGGTTGCTATTACCCTTGATAAAGGTACATGGTATGATTTTGTGAGTATTGATGTTGTTGAGAAATTGCAGTTGGTTCCAAGAACACTGAAACCTTATCCGTTACCTACTAAGGATGATGCATTTCTCATTACTCACAAGATTGTTGTTCCATTAACAATTCATGACCATACAAGGCGAATTTTATGTCATGTGTTTCCTAGAGAGTTTAGTTGTTGTCATCTTTTGTTGAGTGAAAAATGGTGCAACAAATCTGAGGTTAATTTTGACAGTCATTATCCTGATATACAATTCTTTTGGGACTATAAGAAAAATTGGATAATACATACCCGGCTTAAAGAATTTCAGGAGGATAGACATCAACCATTATTTTTTACTGCTCAATTCTTTGAAAAGGAAAGACGTGAAATCCTTGTGATGCAATGGTTAGACAGTTTAGAGGTTATAGAGACATGTAAGTCTATTTCTACTAATGTCATCATGTCTACTCCTAGTGTTGTTTCTTCTGATGTGCATGTTGCTTTTGAAGAAAGGGAGCCTATAGTACAACCTACACCACCACCACCACATATATTGGAGGAGCATGCCATTGTTCCTAGTGTTGTTTCTTGTGATATGTAGGTTATTTTTGAATAAAGGGAGCCACCTCAGTACAACCTGCATCACCACTTGAGAAAGATGAATTGGTACCTACTAAATCTGAGGAGGATGTCATTGATATTGGTGCCGATTTTGAGCTACAAACTACAAGTGTGGAATTTTGTGAGTCTACTAACTTGCTAGTTGATTCTTCTTGAGTTAACAAGCCTATATAGTTCACCACCATGTGATAATTTTGAATTTTGAGCATGTGGTATTGATTACACATAAATAAGTGATTGCTAAAATACCACCTAATAATATTGTGTATTCCATCATGTTACATGAACCAATTACTGTGCAATGTGCTATGAATAAGATTGCTGAAATTTCATATGTCAATTCTAGCACTAATACTACTTGATTCACTTTTAATTTGGTTGGTGACTATAACATGAATGAAATTTTTATGGTGCATCAAATATGTATTACTTGTGATAGAATTGCTGAATTGAAAATTATGTTACCTCAGCTGGATGGTTTAAAATTTGATAAATACGAGCATAATGTTACACATATGTTTGATTTGCCAAAAACTTTGATAAATACATATGCTACTGATTTGTGTTTCACTTATATTTGCAAATTCAGTTGCAATTTACATAATCAAGATAAGAAACATGTTACAACAATTGGGTGTACTACTACAACCAAATTTGATCATAGATCTTATTTGAAAACACTTGATTTGATACTGAACAATAAGAATTTATATATAGATGTTGCTCCTTATGATCATTATTTTATGAGCTTCACTTATACTTGAAATTGTGATTGCTATTTGATGAGATGCTATTTGTTTTCATATGAAAATTATGTGCTATTTACATGCAAAATTCGTGGTCCCATGTCATGTGAGAATTTTTATCATGTGCACACAACTAATGCACCCCATTATAGATACATATATTGTGCATACACGTTGTTCTTTTTGTTTCTTCCACGTTCAGTTTACCACAAGCCGCGGATGTCTTGTATTAAAGAAAGGGAGGATAATGAGGATATAAAAGAGGTCCATGATGATTATACATGCTTCAGTTGGAAGGAAATATTGAGCCTCACTGATGTTCACTCTAAGGTGAATTCTTTCCTAGTAATAAATATTATTTTTGTTTATAAGAATATTATACTATCTAAGCCTATTCATTATGTATTAGTAGGGTTATTGATAACACAAACATGAATGGAGGAATACCTCAAGGCATTCTGAAAACAAGATGGAGATGCTGGAAAACAAGAGCACAAATAGTGAACACAATTATTCAAGTGATGAAAACAAATGTGCAAGTGTGGAAAACAACTCCAGGAATGTTCTTCCACAGTAAGGAATGGTGAAAACAAGAGGAGGGCGCCCATTTAAGATCAATGTGCCATATAGAAGTCCTAATTCAATTAGGCATGGCCTGTATGCCATAATGGCTGAACCCCCTAAAGTTGGGTCGGTTTGTATCCCTTCCTAGTAAAAGTAGGAGTCCTAGTAGATTCCTCCTAGTCCAAGTAGGAGTCCTAGTTGACTCCTAGTCCTAGTAGGAGAGGTGCTTTCACAAGGAGCCCTCCACCTATATATACTCTCCACCCGCGTGTGGAAAGAGGAGAACAAGTTTAAAACAAAGAAAGTAGCATCCCACTTTTTAGCAAAAGTGAAATACCTGTGTTAGTGTGCTAGTCCCTGGATCATTTGCTAGCACCATAGTACAAAATGAAATATCATGCAAATGCATCAAATTCTATTACATCGCATGATCCAGTAATAGTATTACAACTTGCATAGTCTTAGAAGACTAGCACAAAACAAAGAAATACAGCGGAAAACATAGTACAACATTGAGCCCATCTTCTTCATGTGCCACAGGCAAAACATGTTGGCGATAGTCTCGAGATCCTAAACGAAATCCTCACTCATCTTCAGAAATATCTGCAATATGGAATATGCAGCCACAAGGGAGTTAATACAATTTAATGTATTGGCAAGTAACACTATGGTGGATATAAATGGCAACACTAATACTACATGCTTATTTGGCTGAGTGGAGTTCCTGGCTAAGTTTGCATAAAGCAAGTTTTCTCCTATCTCTTTTGTAAAACAACTTTTCTTTTCAAGGGGTGGCATCATTGGATTGAAATCCAAGCACCACAAATACTGTTCACTTAGTCAAAATTTTAATTATTGAAAATGGTGATGTGATTCTTCCGTCCATCCTTGTCCAGCTGCTCATAGTTGTCCATAACCGGGGACACGGCTAAGATCTTAGTTTGTTGACTCTGCAGAGCTTGTGCACTTTCACCTTCAGACCCAACTCAACCCAAACATCCTATACACCCTGAGTGCATTAAGGAAAGGAGAAGAATCGAGACGATATCTTTCAGAAGCAAGAATCCAACCCAATGGCAAGACCCGTTCCACCTATAATTATGCTACATCTGCTTGTCAAGCCCGAGCTGAACCCTCACAACTTAGTTGATCAAGACAGAGCCCATATGACTAAAGGCTGCACTGGAAGCAATCTAAGCTTGGGGAACATCATAATCACTTTGTTCCTGGGTGGCATTCCTCAAGTGAACAACCCCTTGGGGAGACACTCAACTCTCATCAGCCAAACAACCAAATCCACCCAGGTGGTTCATTGTAGTTGTTACTTAGAATTTTTCCACAACATCAAGTAAAAATCATTTGCATAGCATCTATCAAGTTCTAAGGCTATAAATAACAAGGATAAAAGAGATGGCTACACACTACTAGGATAATAGCATATCATAATATAACTTAGTAAAATTTCCTATCATGCATGCTACTCAAAATCAACTAATGCATAGAGAAAATAATGGGTAGTTGATGGTGTGTTACTTGTCTTGTTCAAGTTGGTGAAGATATCACACTCTCTTCACAAAAGATCGATGCTCTCCGTACAATCTATTCATTGACAACACAATAACTAAATAAACAAGCATCCTAACAAATAGACATACAAGTGTAGAAAACATACATAGCAACTAACATATCAAAAGTGGCTTAACCAAGTTGGTTAGGACAAGGTTTGGGTTTGAAATATTTAGTCTTTCTTGGTTCCATACTTGTTAAGGGATTTTCCAAGAGTTTACTTGGGATGGACTAGGTTGAGTTTGTAGTGATCAAACTTTATTATAACCATACTTGTCGAGGAAGTTCCAAGAGTTCACTAAGAATAAACATATTACTTCTTAAACTAAAGTAATACATGCAAACACTTGGTCATATTCACCTTCAAAAATATTTGAGTGACTATGTTAGTATTTTTCCATTGTGGTTAGGGTAGGTCTACTAACTTCATCATCAAAAGGAAAATATTACTAAGTCTTGGATTTTCCATTTGGGTCAATGGTTGGACAAAAATAACTTGTTATTCTTCAACTTGTATGGATTGCTTCTATACCTCATGTGATTGCCTTCTTGAAGATCATCATCATGCCATCTAAGTTGTTTCCTTCCTTGGTGTGGTGCTTCTCTTGGTCTTGATAGTCTTCATGGTTTTCTCACTAGTTGTTTCCCAAGTGGTGTGGTCACAACTAAGTGTTTTATTTAACAAATGTGAAAATATCACTAAGTCAATTGGGAAGAATATAAGTAGAAAGATAGAAAGAGAGAGGGAGATGTTTTATACTGAATTTCTTCACACTTGTACTTCTTGAGTTGCTTCTAGTTGTTGTGGAGTCTAAGTCTTCTCTTCAAAACTTCTTCATTGATCTTCCTTGTAGCTCTTCATGTTGCCACCAGGTTGAAAGGAGAAGAATAGAAAAGGGAAGGAAAAAGACTTAGAGAGAAAGGGGTTTAGTCTTCTAAGTACTTCCACTTCTTGGAGATGCTTCTAAAGTTTGTTTTATTTGCTAAGTCCTTCATTGGTCTTCTATCTTCATGTTGAAAATCTCTAGATGGTTAAGTCCTCCATTGCACTTCATGGTTCTCACAATTCCCAACTTGGTGAAATCTTGAAGCAAGCATGGGGAGACAAAAAGTTGATGGAAACATTTGTACTAGTGTTTTTAGGTTCATTTGTTGGCTAAGTATAAGTTGAAACTTCAGTAAGGACTTAGCCTTGGTTTCATATAGCCATACACACATAGAACCACTTAAGCAAAATATTTCCTAAGTCATTTTTAATATGGTGTGAAACATGTGTGTGATAACTTGGCCTAAAATACATGGGTATGGCTCATATGTGTCCAAAATTCTATGGCACTGGTTTCTATGGATTAAGGTTTCCATATGGAGCAACAATGTTTAAGAAAACATATTAAAATTATTTATAGAATTTAAACTAAGTCAAATTTGCTCAAATGGCCATATAATTCTAAAATCAATTTTAATCTGTTAAATTTTTATTTTGGGACAGAGGATATGAAAGTACACATCCTAAGGTTTCCAAATATATTTTATTTACAATTCTTGGATTTGTAGAATTTGAATTATGCCAAATTTCATCAAACAAGCATATTTGAAATTGAACAATTTTAAGTTAGTCAAATTTGAATTTGAACAGTGCAACAATATTCTACACAATTTGGGGATTTCAAAAAGTCCAAGTTTGCTAAATTTGGCTTACTGGATCAAAAGTTATGATGGTTCAAAGCTCTAGGGACTAATCTGCAAAATTGTTTTTCTGTTTTTATTCGAAAATAAATTCTAGAGACAGTTGGGCCGAAAATGGCTTATCTGTCGCGCAGAGCGATGGACAGGAGTTGGGCTTGGGCTGGCTATGCGCTGCGCCGAGCAACGGATAAGGTTCTAACGCGCACGCTGAGTTGGCTCTTCCTTATTGGCTGATACCTTTTCGGTTAAGTGAACTAATCTCGTCCATCTGTTGCAGATCTAACGGCTGAGATTGCATGGAGGGAGTTAGGGTTTACCTTCCGCCGGAATTGGTCGCCGGCAATGGCGAGGACGGCGGCGCTCCCTCGGGTGTGGACGACGGTGGCGATAGACAGGATCTCCGGGCTCAGGAGACCACGGGAAGGTGCATAGCGACACGATGGATGCGATGATGACCACGGGGAGTCTCCACGAGCTCTGCAATGACGGCGGCGAGGAGGCCTCGAGGCGGCTGTGCGGTTCCCGGCTCCGGCGAGCTCGCCTCGTCGCTACCCTGTACCAAAACGACGCACAACAGACTCAAAACTCGCGCACGGTATCAAGGAGGCTAAAGGGAATGGTTTTGGGCTCGGACTTGCGACAATCTCACCGGAAATCGAAGAATACGGCGGCGGCAACAAAGAACTCCGGCGAGCTCGTTCTCTGGCTTGGTGGGGAGAGAGATGGGAACACCAGAGGGAAAATGACGAGGGGGAGGAGGAGATTTAAGGAGAGCAAACGGTTCTGCGATTGAATTCTTGTAACGCCTGAAATCAAAGAATTGATTCCGATTCAAATCGGGTAGAAACGGCAGAGAGGTTGATGACGATGATGACCTCATCATGACGTCATCACATTTTTTTTCTTTTTCTTTTAATTCCTGTTTTTAATATCTTTTAATTGGTAAATCCATTTAACCCCAAACCAATTGCATTTGGTTCATAAAATTCAAACCTTCCAGATTATAACATTTTTGTAAACTTTTCATCACATTTGAATTTTTATATTTTGCAATTATAAATAAAACAATAATAGTACTTAATGTTATCTAAAACTAAAAATAAATAATAAAATGATGTTCTTGATTAAATAAAATTTTAGAGACATTTAACATATCAAAACTATTTTTCAAAGTGATTTTACCTCACTTTAATATTTTATAAACTTAAGATTTTAGTGATTTACTAATAGTAACTTAATTCCATTTTTAGAATAGAAAATTAAATAAATATAAAAGTGGCTTAATAAAATTTGGAAAAATTCCCACAAGTCATAATATAGTTTTCTAATTCTTATTTATGTTATTTTCAAAGCAAAACATTTTATGAATAGCACTTTATGTTTAAAACTTGAAATAACATTTGCATATCAATATAAATAGTTGTTATTCTCATAAAATAATTTTGAGGCATAAAATTTATTAGAGGTAATAATTCTCTAGTTTGAAAATCTATAAAACATTTTCAAAGTAACAGTTGATTTGAAAACATGTTATAAAGTAAGGTTTTCTAAAATAAAACAATTTCTTTGATTAATGAATATTTATTTTGAATGGGCATTTAGGGTTTATGGAATAGAGATATAATTGGATTGGTAACTTCGATTTCGTTGAAATATGTATTGTTTTATTTTGTTTCTTGCATTTCATTTGGTTTTTTGGTGACTTACTAAACATGAAAACAAAAAGTTTCAATTTTTTGTGATTTTTGAGTTTTCCAAAAATCAGGGATGTTACAGACTACCACCCTTCAAAGAAATCTCGTCCCGAGATTTGGGAAGGCTAGAAAGAAAGTTAGGTCTGGGTGACTGGGTTCTAAAACAACTGGGTGGGCTACCACCCTTAAAAGAAACTTTTGTGGGTAGTCTATTTTCATTAGATTGGAGTGTAAATTGATCTGGGATTGTCTTGAGTAGAACTTTCCTTCGCGGTAGAGTTGTAGACCAACATAGGTATGTTGAACTACCTTTGACACTCAGGGCTCACTCTTTGGGTCAATCAAAAGTCTTTTGGGTCCCTCTCAACTTAGTCTTTTGATATCCTTGGCGATCTTCCATCTTGTTATTGTCATCCTTGAAGGAAAACACCATGCTATTTCTAAAGAAACTCTCATGGTAGGCAAAATCTTCCATTGCTTGATAGCTCCAAGGTTGGCTTGATCCTCACCGAAAATAATACGTTTTCAGCAACACTAACATAGGGTCATTATTATATTCTACCATTCTATGGTTCAGGTTTAACATCGTCGTCTCTCTAATAGGTATGTCACTCAGATTTAACATTCCTCATAGCAAAAGTAAATAATGTGAGTAGTCACCATGGGGGCCAATCCATGTTGCACTCAATCATTACCTTGTACTTGGATTGTTGAATCTTGTTTAATAACACTAGGTCACCTCACTTGTCCAACAGAAAGTTTTCAATCTGTAAGACAAACTTGAGTTAAACTATCATTTCTCAACTAGTGGGTTGCGTAAAACTCTTATGTAACACAAACTGGATAGTTGTGTTTCTTCATTATTTCATCTCTTGGTGTAGTTGGATCTGAAATCTTCATAGCTCACGCAACTTGGGGTCCACTTGTCTATCTTCTCTGGTTGATTTGCTTGCTGCTCCTTATGATGTAGTTGGCATTGATCATGTATGTGATTGTTCCTTCACACACAAAAGGCTCTTGAAATCTGTAACATTCCTCAATTGTAAGGCTTGTGTCTCTATAGAGAACTAGTCATGACATTCTTGGGTGAAAGGGTTGTTGTTGCACTTCATATGGTAGCCCAATATGGTTGGTAAATGGGTATGTGTTTTGGTTTGGCTTAGCATGAAAGAGTAGAGATTAGAAAGAGACTAAAGAAATTCCTACCCCAACACATTAGATCAAGGAAACTCATCTTGCAAACAACACAAAACAAACATATAGCAACACATTCACCACACCAAACAACATGGTTTTTAGAAAACGCTAATATTGTCATACCATACTCATTGGTATGATCAATACACTAACACGTTAACGTTGTTCTAACAAAGTAACTAGATTGGTGGTCTCATCTATATCTTCTTTAGTTTTCTTCAAATTCTTCTCTCCATGTCTTGAGGTGTTCTTGATTTTTGTAAAGTCTATGTTTTCTTCAAGTTCTTCAGTAATCTTGAGTGTAAGTCTTCATGTGGTGAAAATAATTCTTGCACTTCTTGGTATGATCATCAACATTCCTGTCTTGATGGTATTGAAGAGGTAGGTCATCTAGAAAATTTTGAAGGTGAATAGTAGATGAGATGATATGAGAAGAATTAAGATGGTTGTTTTGTTTCTAGACAGTTTGAACATAGAAAGTTTTCAATCCTAGGGTGATCAATGGGTTATTAACAACTTGTTACAAATTGGATATTCACTATAGTGAGAGATACTGGCACACGCAAGCCAATCAGGGAACGGTCTCGTGTCCGTGGACACGTAAAGTTGTCTGGGCCGCTTCATCTCACTATGCCGCTAGGATCCAAAATACTCTAAGGAGATAATAACATGATCAAAAATGGCTTCCACACCTAAGGGTCTCGAATCCTAAAGGTAACACAATGCTCTGATACCATTTTGTAGCATCCCACTTTTTAACAAAAGTGAAATACCTGTGTTAGTGTGCTAGTCCCTGGATCATTTGCTAGCACCACAGTACAAAATGAAATATCATGCAAATGCATCAAATTCTATTACATCGCATGATCCAGTCTTTACAAAATAGTATTACAACTTCCATAGTCTTAGAAGACTAGCAGAAAACAAAGAAATGCAGCGGAAAACATAGTACAACATTGAGCCCATGTTCTTCATGTGCCACAGGCAAAATATGTTGGCGATAGTCTCGAGATCCTAAACGAAATCCTCACAAGTCTTCAGAAACATCTGCAATATGGAATATGCAGCCACAAGGGATTCAATACAATTTAATGTATTGGCAAGTAACACTATGGTGGATATAAATGGCAACACTAATACTACATGCTTATTTGGCTGAGTGGAGTTTCTAGCTAAGTTTGCATAAAGCAAGTTTTCTCCTATCTCTTTTGTAAAACAACTTTTCTTTTCAAGGGGTGGCATCATTGGACTGAAATCCAAGCACCACAAATACTGTTCACTTAGTCAAAATTTTAATTATTGAAAATGGTGATGTGATTCTTCCGTCCATCCTTGTCCAGCTGCTCATAGTTGTCCATAACCGGGGACACGGCTAAGATCTTAGTTTGTTGACTCTGCAGAGCTTGTGCACTTTCACCTTCAGACCCAACTCAACCCAAACATCCTATACACCCTGAGTGCATTAAGGAAAGGAGAAGAATCGAGACGAGATCTTTCAGAAGCAAGAATCCAACCCAATGGCAAGACCCGTTCCACCTATAATTATGCTACATCTTCTTGTCAAGCCCGGGCTGAACCCTCACAACTTAGTTGATCAAGACAGAGCCCATATGACTAAAGGCTTCACTGGAAGCAATCTAAACTTGGGGAACATCATAATCACTTTGTTCCTGGGTGGCATTCCTCAAGTGAACAACCCCTCGGGGAGACACTCAACTCTCATCGGCCAAACAACCAAATCCACCCAGGTGGTTCATTGTAGTTGTTACTTAGAATTTTTCCATAACATCAAGTAAAAATCATTTGCATAGCATCTATCAAGTTCTAAGGCTATAAATAACAAGGATAAAAGATATGGCTACACACTACTAGGATAATAGCATAGCATAATATAACTTAGTAAAATTTCCTATCATGCATGCTACTCAAAATCAACTAATGCATAGAGAAAATAATGGGTAGTTGATGGTGTGTTACTTGCCTTGTTCAAGTTGGTGAAGATATCACACTCTCTTCGCAAAAGATCGATGCTCTCCGTACAATCTATTCATTGACAACACAATAACTAAATAAACAAGCATCCTAACAAACATACATACAAGTGTAGAAAACATACATAGCAACTAACATATCAAAAGGGGATTAACCAAGTTGGTTAGGACAAGGTTTGGGTTTGAAATATTTAGTCTTTCTTGGTTCCATACTTGTTAAGGGATTTTCCAAGAGTTTACTTGGGATGGACTAGGTTGAGTTTGTAGTGATCAAACTTTATTATAACCATACTTGTCGAGGAAGTTCCAAGAGTTCACTAAGAATAGACATATTACTTCTTCAACTAAAGTAATACATGCAAACACTTGGTCATATTCACCTTCAAAAATATTTGAGTGACTATGTTAGTATTTTCCATTGTGGTTAGGGTAGGTCTACTAAGTTCATCATCAAAGGGAAAATATTACTAAGTCTTGGATTTTCCATTTGGGTCAATGGTTGGACAAAAATAACTTGTTATTCTTCAACTTGTATGGATTGCTTCTAGACCTCATGTGATTGCCTTCTTGAAGATCATCATCATGCCATCTAAGTTGTTTCCTTCCTTGGTGTGGTGCTTCTCTTGGTCTTGATAGTCTTCATGGTTTTCTCACTAGTTGTTTCCCAAGTGGTGTGGTCACAACTAAGTGTTTTCTTTAACAAATGTGAAAATATCACTTAGTCAATTGGGAAGAATATAAGTAGAAAGATAGAAAGAGAGGGGGAGATGTTTTCTACTGAATTTCTTCACACGTGTACTTCTTGAGTTGCTTCTAGTTGTTGTGGAGTCTAAGTCTTCTCTTCAAAACTTCTTCATTGATCTTCCTTGTAGCTCTTCATGTTGCCACCAGGTTGAAAGGAGAAGAATAGAAAAGGAAAGGAAAAAGACTTAGAGAGAAAGGGGTTTAGTCTTCTAAGTACTTCCACTTCTTGGAGATGCTTCTAAAGTTTGTTTTATTTGCTAAGTCCTTCATTGGTCTTATATCTTCATGTTGAAAATCTCTAGATGGTTAAGTCCTCCATTGCACTTCATGGTTCTCACAATTCCCAACTTGGTGAAATCTTGAAGCAAGCATGGGGAGACAAAAAGTTGATGGAAACATTTGTACTAGTGTTTTTAGGTTCATTTGTTGGCTAAGTATAAGTTGAAACTTCACTAAGGACTTAGCCTTGGTTTCGTATAGCCATACACACATAGAACCACTTAAGCAAAATATTTCCTAAGTCATTTTTAATATGGTGTGAAACATGTGTGTGATAACTTGGCCTAAAATACATGGGTATGGCTCATATGTGTCCAAAATTCTATGGCACTGGTTTCTATGGATTAAGGTTGCCATATGGAGCAACATTGTTTAAGAAAACATATTAAAATTATTTATAGAATTTAAACTAAGTCAAATTTGCTCAAATGGCCATATAATTCTAAAATCAATTTTAATCTGTTAAATTTTTATTTTGGGACAGAGGATATGAAAGTACATATCCTAAGGTTTCCAAATATATTTTATTTACAATTTTTGGATTTGTAGAATTTGAATTATGCCAAATTTCATCAAACAAGCATATTTGAAATTGAACAATTTTAAGTTAGTTAAATTTGAATTTGAACAGTGCAAAAATATTCTACACAATTTGAGGATTTCAAAAAGTCCAAGTTTGCTAAATTTGGCTTACTGGATCAAAAGTTATGATGGTTCAAAGCTCTAGGGACTAATCTGCAAAATTGTTTTTCTATTTTTCTTCGAAAATAAATTCTAGAGACAGTTGGGCCGAACATGGCTTATCTGTCGCGCAGAGCGATGGACAGGAGTTGGGCTTGGGCTGGCTATGCGCTGCGCCGAGCAACGGATAGGGTTCTAACGCGCACGCTGAGTTGGCTCTTCCTTATTGGCTGATACCTTTTCGGTTAAGTGAACTAATCTCGTCCATCTGTTGCAGATCTAACGGCTGAGATTTCATGGAGGGACTTAGGGTTTACCTTTCACCGGAATTGGTCGCCGGCAATGGCGAGGACGGCGGCGCTCCCTCGGGTGTGGACGACGGCGGGCGATAGACGGGATCTCCGGGCTCAGGGAGACCACGGGAAGGTGCAGAGCGACACGGTGGAAGCGATGATGACCACGGGGAGTCTCCACGAGCTCTGCAATGACGGCGGCGAGGAGGCCCCGAGGCGGCTGTGCGGTTCCCGGCTCCAGCGAGCTCGCCTCGTCGCTACCCTATACCAAAACGACGCACAACAGACTCAAAACTCACGCACGGTATCAAGGAGGCTAAAGGGAATGGTTTTGGGCTGGGACTTGCGACAATCTCACCGGAAATCAAAGAATACGGTGGCGGCAACAAAGAACTCGGCGAGCTCGTTCTCTGGCTTGGAGGGAAGAGAGATGGGAACACCAGAGGGAAAATGGAGATATAAGGAGAGCAAACGGTTCTGCGATTGAATTCTTGTAACGCCTGAAATCAAAGAATTGATTCCGATTCAAATCGGGTAGAAACGGCAGAGAGGTTGATGACGATGATGACCTCATCATGACGTCATCACGTTTTTTTCTTTTTCTTTTAATTCCTGTTTTTAATATCTTTTAATTGGTAAATCCATTTAACCCCAAACCAATTGCATTTGGTTCATAAAAATCAAACCTTCCAGATTATAACATTTTTGTAAACTTTTCATCACATTTGCATTTTTGTATTTTGCAATTATAAATAAAACAATAATAGTACTTAATGTTATTTAAAACTAAAAATAAATAATAAAATGATGTTCTTGATTAAATAAAATTATAGAGACATTTAACATATCAAAACTATTTTTCAAAGTGATTTTACCTCACTTTAATATTTTATAAATTTAAGATTTTAGTGATTTACTAATAGTAACTTAATTCCATTTTTAGAATAGAAAATTAAATAAATATAAAAGTGGCTTAATAAAATTTGGAAAAATTCCCACAAGTCATAATATAGTTTTCTAATTCTTATTTATGTTATTTTCAAAGCAAAACATTTTATGAATAGCACTTTATGTTTAAAACTTGAAATAACATTTGCATATCAATATAAATAGTTGTTATTCTCATAAAATAATTTTGAGGCATAAAATTTATTAGAGATAATAATTCTCTGGTTTCAAAATCTATAAAACATTTTCAAAGTAACACTTGATTTGAAAACATGTTATAAAGTAAGGTTTTCTAAAATAAAACAATTTGTTTGATTAATGAATATTTATTTTGAATGGGCTTTTAGGGTTTATGGAATAGAGATATAATTAGATTGGTAATTTCGATTTCGTTGAAATATGTATTGTTTTCTTTTGTTTCTTGCATTTCATTTGGTTTTTTGGTGACTTACTAAACATGAAAACAAAAAGTTTCAATTTTTTGTGATTTTTGAGTTTTCCAAAAATCAGGGATGTTACAATCCTAGCCTCTAGATTGTATTGCTGCTAAGTATTCATCTTGAAGTATACCTACAAAGTTGCGTGATATCTTGTTATTCCATTGGGAATAGGGGGATACAGGACCACTCGTGTGCAAGATTGTGTAGTTGAGAATATCCAAATGGATTAATTATTGTTGCATTATCAACATGAGTTATCCAAGTGAGAGGTCTCTGTGTAGCACTAGTTATCAGAAAAACCACAGAACATGCACAAAAATAGAGCTCATTGAGAACATCGGGCCACCCCCATATCAAATTGTGGGGGCGTGGTAGGAAAACAACGTGCGTGAGGCACTATGCGAACTCGGAGGTGCGGCAGAGAAGGACTTGAGTCCGAGTAGGAGTAGGGTGCGGCAGATAATCGGCGCGATTTTGTGCCGGGCAGAAAACGGACTGGATACCGGGTAGGAGTAGAAACCACGCGACAGAAAATTGAGACTTTCTGCGCCACGGTACAGCAAGAAATTGCACTCCGATTTCAGCAACGAATTAGGGGATCGTGAGCATCAAAAACTTCCGTAAATAGACAAAGTTGGTTTGGGCTAGATTCAATTTCTACTCCCGAGCATTCTGGGCGGTCGTGCATCGAAAATGGAAATTTTATGCAAAAGTTATGGCCGGTCAAAGTTGGTCGTCCAAAACTGTCAAAAACTACGAAAATTTACTAGAACCCGAGATGTCCCACAGCAGAAAAATGAGCAAAGATTGTGCCGACGTGGTAGGAAAACATCGCGCGTGAGGCGCTATGCGAGCTTGAAGGCGCGGCAACAAAAACGCGCAATGCGGTGCCACGGAAGACAAGGACTTGATTCCGAGTAGGAGTAGGGCACGAGAGATAATCGGCACAATTTTGTGCCTGACAGAAAACAGACTGGATACCGAGTAGGAGTAGAAACCACGCGGCGGCAAATTGAGACTTTCTGAGCCGCGATAGAACAAGAAATTCCACTCCGATTTCAGCAATAGATTTGGGGATTTTGAGCATCGAAAAATGTTGTAAACAGATGAAGTGGGTTTGGGATGGATGCACTTTTTACTCCCAAGCGTTTTGGGTGGTCGTGCGTTAAAAACGGAGTTCGTATGCAAAAGTTATGGCCGGTCAAAGTTGATCGCCTAAAACTTCAAAAAAATGCAGAAATTGACTAGAACCCGTGTTGTCCCGCAGTGGAAAACGGACAGAAATTGTGCCGGCGTGCTAGGAAAACAACGTGCATGAGGCGCTATGCGAACTTGAAGGCGCGACAGAGAAAACAAGCAATGCGTTTCCGTGGCAGACAAAATTGTTCCGGCACGGTAGGAAAACAACATGCATGAGGCGCTATGCGATCTCGAAGGCGCGGCAGAGAAAATGCGCAATGCGGTGCCGCGACAGACAAGGACTTGAGTTCGAGTAGGAGTAGGGCGCAATAGATAATCGACGCGATTTTGTGCCCGACAGAAAACGGACTGGAAGCCGAGTAGGAGTAGAAACCACGTGGCGGAAAATTGAGACTTTCTGTGCCGTTGTAGAACAAGAAATTGCACTCCGATTTCAGCAATAAATTTGGGGATTTTGAGCATCAAAAAATGCTGTAAACAGACGAAGTCGGTTTGGGCTGGATGCACTTTTTAGTCCCAAGCGTTTTGGGTGGTCGTGCGCTGAAAACGGAGTTTGTATGCAAAAGTTATGTCCTGTCAAAGTTGGTCGTCTAAACCTTCCAAAAACTGCGGAAATTGACTAGAATCCGTGCTGTCCCGCGGTAGGAAAACGGTAAGAAATTATGCCGGGGCGGTAGGAAAACATCGTGCGTGAGGCGCTATGCGAACTCGAAGGCGCGACAGAGAAAACGAGCAATGCGGTTCCGCGGCAAACAAGGACTTTAGTCCGAGTCGGAGTAGAATGCGGCAGATAATCGGCGCGATTTTGTGTCCGACAGAAAACGGACAGGATACCGGGTAGGAGTAGAAACCGCGCGGCAGAAAATTGAGACTTTATGTGCCGCGGTAGAACAAGAAATTGCACTCCGATTTCGGCCACGAATTTGGGAATTTGGAGCATCAAAAACTTCCGTAAACAGATGAAGTTGGTTTGGGCTAGATGCACTTTTTACTCCCGAGCATTTTGGGTGGTCGTGCGTCAAAAAAGAAGTTCGTATGCAAAAGTTATGGCCTATCAAAGTTGGTCGTCCAAAACTACCAAAACATGCGGAAATTTACTAGAACTCGTGCTGTCCCGCGGCAGGAAAACAGACAAAACTATGCCGGCGCGGTAGGAAAAACAACGTGCGTGAGGCGCTATGCGAGCTCGAAGGCGCGGCAGCGAAAACGCGCAATGCGGTGCTGCGGCAGACAAGGACTTGAGTCCGAGTAGGAGTAGGGTGCGACAGATAATCGGCGCGATTTTGTGCCCGACAGAAAACGGACAGGATACCGAGTAGCAGTAGAAATCACGTGGCGGCAAATTGAGACTTTCTGTGCCGTAGAGAACAAGAAAGTGCATTCCGATTTCAACAACAAATTTGGGGATTTTGAGCGTCGAAAAATGCCGTAAACAGAGATAGTGAGTTTGGGCTGGATGCACTTTTTACTCCCAACCGTTTTGGGTGGTCGTGCGTTGAAAACCCAGTTCGTATACAAAATTTATGGCCGGTCAAAGTTGGTCGTCTAAAACATCCAAAAACTGCGGAAATTGACTAGAACCAGTGCTGTCCCGCGGGAGGAGAATGGACAGAAATTGTGCCGGCGCGGTAGGAAAACAGCGCGCGTGAGGCACTATGCAAACTCGAAAGCGCGACAGAGAAAACGAGCAATGCGGTGCCACGACAGACAAGGACTTGAGTCCGAGTAGGAGTAGGGTGCGGCAGATAATCGGCGCGATTTTGTTTCCGGCAGAAAACGGACTGGATACCGGGCAGGAGTCGAGACCGCGCGGCAGAAAATTAAGACTTTCTATGCCGCGATAAAACAAGCAATTGCACTCCGATTTCAGCAATGAATTTGGGGATTTTGAGCGTCGAAAACTTCCGTTAACAGATGAAATGGTTTGGGCTAGATGCACTTTTTACCCCCGAGCATTTTGGGTGGTCGTGCATCGAAAACAAAGTTCGTATGCAAAAGTTATGGCCTGCCAAAGTTGGTCGTCCAAACCTTCCAAAAACTGCGGAAATTTACTAGAACCGGTGCTGTCCTGCGGTAGGAAAATGGACAAAATTGTGTTGGCGCGGTAGGAAAACAGCGTGCTTGACGCGCTATGCGAGCTCGAAGGCGCGGCAGAGAAAACGCGCAATGCGGTGCCACGACAGACAAGGACTTAGTCCGAGTAGGAGTAGGGCTCGATAGATAATTGGCACGATTTTGTGCCCGACATAAAACGGACTGGATACCGAGTAGGAGTAGAAACCACGCGGCGGCAAATTGATACTTTCTGTGCTGCGGTAGAATAAGAAATTGCACTCCGATTTCGGAAAAAAAACTGGGGATTTTGAGTGCCGAAAAATACCGTAAACAGAAGAAGTGAGTTTGGGCTGGATGCACTTTTTACTCCCCAAGCGTTTTGGGTGGTCGTGCGTTGAAAAAGGAGTTCATATGCAAAAGTTATGGCCGGTCAAAGTTGGTCGTCTAAAACTTCCAAAAACTTCAGAAATTCACTAGAACCCGAGCTTTCCCGCGGGAGGAAAACAAACAGAAATTGTGCCGGCGTGGTAGGAAAACAACGTGCGTGAGGCGCTATGCAAACTTCAAGGCGCGGCAGAGAAAATGAGCAATGTGGTTCCGCGTTAAACAAGGACTTGAGTCCGATTAGGAGTAGGGTGCGGCAGATAATCGGTGCGATTTTTTGTCCGGCAGAAAACAGACAGGATACCGGGTAGGAGTTGAAACCGCGCGGCGTAAAATTGAGACTTTCTGTGCCGTGGTAGAACAAGAAATAACACTCCAATTTCAGCAACAAATTTAGGGATTTTTGAGCGTCGATAACTTTCGTAAACATATGAAGTTGGTTTGGGCTAGATGCACTTTTTACTCTCGAGCATTTTGGGTGGTATTGCATCGAAAACAAAGTTCGTATGCAAAAGTTATGGCCTGTCAAAAATTGGTCGTCCAAAACTGCCAAAAACTGCAGCAATTTACTAGAACCCGTGCTGTCCCGCGGCAGGAAAACGGACAAAATTGTGCCGGCGCGGTAGGAAAACAATGTGCGTTTGGCTCTGTGTGAGCTTGAAGGCGCGGCAGAGAAAACGCGCAATGCGGTGTCGCGGCAGACAAGGACTTGAGTCCGAGTAGGAGTAGGACACGACTGATAAAATCGACGCGATCTTGTGCCCGAGAGAAAACGGACTGGATACCGAGTAGGAGTGGAAACCACGCGGCGGCAAATTGAGACTTTCTGTGCTGCGGTAGAACAAGAAATTGCACTCCGATTTCAGCAACAAATTTGGGGATTTTGAGCGTCGATAACTTTCGTAAACATATGAAGTTGGTTTGGGCTAGATGCACTTTTTACTTTCGAGCATTTTGGGTGGTATTGCATCGAAAACAAAGTTCGTATGCAAAAGTTATAGCCTGTCAAAGTTGGTCGTCCAAAACTGCCAAAAACTGCAGAAATTTACTAGAACCCGTGCTGTCCCGCGGCAGAAAAACGGACAAAATTGTGCCGGCGCGGTAGGAAAACAATGTGCGTTTGGCTCTATGCGAGCTTGAAGGCGCGGCAGAGAAAACGCGCAATGTGGTGTCGCGGCAGACAAGGACTTGAGTCCGAGTAGGAGTAGGGCGCGACTGATAAAATCGACGCGATTTTTTGCCCGACAGAAAACGGACTGGATACCGAGTAGGAGTGGAAACCACGCGGCGGCAAATTGAGACTTTCTATGCTGCGGTAGAACAAGAAATTGCACTCCGATTTCAGCAACAAATTTGGGGATTTTGAGCATCAAAAAATGTTGTAAACAGACGAAGTGGGTTTGGGCTGGATGCACTTTTTACTCCCAAGCGTTTTGGGTGGTCATGCGTGGAAAACTGAGTTCATACGCAAAAGTTATGGCCAGTCAAAGTTGGTCGTCTAAAACTTCCAAAAACTACGGAATTTGACTCGAACCCGTGCTGTCCAGCGGCAGGAAAACAGACATAAATTGTGCCGGTGCGGTAGGAAAACCGCGTACGTGACGCGCTATGCAAACTCGAAGGCCCGGCAGAGAAAACGAGCAATGTGGTGCCGCGGCAGACAAGGACTTGATTCCGAGTAGAAGTAGGGTGCGGAAGATAATCGGCGCGATTTTGTGTCCAACAGAAAACAGACTAGATACCGGGTAGGAGTAGAAACCGCGCGGCGGAAAATTGTGACTTTCTGTGTCGCGGTAGAACAAGAAATTGCACTCTGGTTTCAGCAACGAATTTGGGGATTTTGAGTGTCGAAAACTACCGTAAACAGATGAAGTTGGTTTGGGCTAGATGCACTTTTTACCCCCGAGCATTTTGGGTGGTCGAGCGTCAAAAACAAAGTTCGTATGCAAAAGTTATGGCCTGCCAAAGTTGGTCATCCAAAACTGCCAAAAACTGCGGAAATTTACTAGAATCCGTGTTGTCCTGCGGCAGGAAAACGGACAAAATTGTGCGACAGATAATCCGCGCGATTTTGTGCCCGAGAGAAAACGGAATGGATAACGAGTAGTAGTAGAAACCACGCGGCGGCAAATTGAGTCTTTCTGTGCCACGGTAGAACAAGAAATTGCACTGCGATTTCAGCAACAAATTTGGGGATTTTGAGCATAAAAAATGCCGTAAATAGACGAAGTGGGTTTGGGATGGATGCACTTTTTAGTCCCAAGCATTTTGGGCGGTCGTGCGTTCAAAACGGAGTTCGTTTGCAAAAGTTATGGCCGGTCAAAGTCGGTCATCCAAAACTGCCAAAAACTGGGTAAATTTACTAGAACCTGTGTTGTCCCGCGGCAGGAAAACGGACAAATTTGTGCCGATGCGGTAGGAAAACAGCGTGCATGAGGTGCTATGTGAGCTCGAAGGCGTGATAGAGAAAACGCGCAATGAGGTGTCGTGGCAGACAAGGACTTGAGTCCGAGTAGAAGAAGGGCGCGACAAATAATCAGCGCGATTTGGTACCCGGTAGAAAACGGACTGGATACCGAGTAGGAGTAGAAACTGCGCGGCGGCAAATTGAGAATTTTTGTGCCTCTGTAGTACAAGAAATTGCACTCCGATTTCAACAACAAATTTGGGGATTTTGGCCGTCAAAAATGTCGTAAATAGACGAAGTGGGTTTGGGTGGATGCACTTTTTACTCCCAAGCGTTTTGGGTGGTCGTGCGTTGAAAACAGAGTTCGTACGCCAAAGTTATGGTCAGTCAAAGTTGGTCGTCTAAAACTTCCAAAAACTGCGGAATTTGACTAGAACACCTGCTGTCCTGCGGCAGGAAAATAGACAGAAATTGTGCCAGCACGGTAGGAAAACCGTGTGCGTGAGGCGCTATGCAAACTCGAAGGCCCGGTAGAGAAAACGAGCAATGTGGTGTCACGGCAGATAAGGACTTGATACCGAGTAGAAATAGGTTGCGGCAGTTAATCGGCACGATTTTGTGTCTGGCAGAAAACGGACTGGATACCGGGTAGGAGTAGAAACCATGCGGCGGAAAATTGTGACTTTCTGTGTCGCGGTAGAACAAGAAATTGCACTCCGATTTCAGAAACGAATTTTGGGATTGTGAGCGTCGAAAACTTCCGTACAAAGATGAAGTTGGTTTGGGCTAGATGCACTTTGACTCCCGAGCATTTTGGGTGGTCGGGAGTCGAAAACAAAGTTCGTATGTAAAAGTTATGGCCTGCCAAAGTTGGTCGTCCAAAACTGCGAAAAACTTCAGAAATTTACTAGAATCCGTGTGGTCCTGCGGCAGGAAAACGGACAAAATTGTGCCGGCGCGGTAGGAAAACAGCGTGCGTGAGGTGCTATGCGAGCTCGAAGGCGCGGCAAAGAAAATGAGCAATGCAGTGCCGCGGCAGACAATGACTTGAGCCCGAGTAGGAGTAGGGTGCGGCAGATAATCGACGCGATTTCGTGTCTGGCAGAAAGCGAACTGGATTCCCGGTAGGAGTAGAAACCGTGCGGCGAAAAATTGACACTTTCTTTGCCGCGGTAGAACAATAAATTGCACTCCAATTTCAGCAACGAATTTGGGGATTTTGAGCGTCGAAATCTTCCGTCAACAGATGAAGTTGGTTTGGGCTATATGCACCTTTTACTGCCGAGCATGTTGGGTGGTTGTGCGTCAGAAACAAAGTTCGTATGCAAAATGTATGTCCTGTCAAATTTGGTCGTCCAGAACTGCCAAATACTGGGTAAATTTACTAGAACCCGTGCTGTCCCGCGGAAGGAAAACAGACAAAATTGTGTCGGCGCGGTAGGAAAACAACGTGCGTGAGGCGCCATGCGAGCTCGAAGGCGCGGAAGAAAAAACACGCAATGAGGTGCCACGGCAGACAAGGACTTGAGTCCGAGTAGAAGTAGGGCGCGACAAATAATCGGCGCGATGTTGTGCCCGACAGAAAACGCACTGGATACCGAGTAGGAGTAGAAACTACGTGGTGGCAAATTGGAGACTTTTTGTGCCGCTGTAGTACAAGAAATTGCACTCTGATTTCAACAACAAATTTGGGGATTTTGAGCGTCGAAAAATGTCGTAAATAGATGAAGTGGGTTTGGGCTGGATGCACTTTTTACTCCCAAGCGTTTTGGGTGGTCGTGCGTTGAAAACGGAGTTCGTATGTGAAAGTTATGGCTGGTCAAAGTTGGTCGTCTAAAACTTCCAAAAACTACGGAATTTGACTCAAATCCGTACTGTCCCACGGTAGGAAAACAGACATAAATTGTGCCGGCGCGATAGGAAAACCGCGTGCGTGAGGCGCTATGCAAACTCGAAGGCGCGGCAGAGAAAACGAGCAATGTGGTGCCGCGACAGACAAGGACTTGATTCCGAGTAGAAGTAGGGTGTGGCAGATAAACGACGCAGTTTTGGGTCCGGCAGAAAACACACTGGATACCAGGTAGGAGTAGAAACCGTGCGGCAGAAAATTGTGACTTTCTGTGCCGCGGTAGAACTAGAAATTGCACTCCGATTTCAGCAACAAATTTCGGGATTTTGAGCGTCGAAAAATGCCGTAAACAGATGACGTGGGTTTGGGCTGGATGCACTTTTTGTCCCAAGAATTATGTGTGGTCGTGCGTTGAAAACGGAGTTCGTATGCAAAAGTTATGGCCGATCAAAGTTGGTCGTCCAAAACTTGCAAAAACTGCGGAAATTTACTAGAACTCGTGCTCTCCCGCGGTAGGAAAATGGACAAAATTGTGCCGGCGCGGTAGAAAACAACATGCGTAAGGCTCTATGTGAGCTTGAAGGCACGACAAGGAAAACACGCAATGCGGTGCCGCAGCAGACAAGGACTTGAGTCCGAGTAGGAGTAGGCTGCGATAGATAATCGACGCGATTTTGTGTCCAACAGAAAACGGACTGGATAACGAGTAGGAGTAGAAACCACGCGGCGACAAATTGAGACTTTCTGTGCCGCGGTAGAACAAGAAATTGCACTCCGATTTCAACAACAAATGTGGAAATTTTGAGAGTCGAAAAATACCGTAAACCGACGAAGTGGGTTTGAGCTGGATGCACTTTTTACTCCCAAGCGTTTCGGGTGGTCGTGTGTTGAAAACGGAGTTCGTATGCAAAAGTTATGGCCGGTCAAAGTTGGTCGTCTAAAACTGCCAAAAAACTTCAGAAATTTACTAGAATCCGTGTGGTCCTGCGGTAGGAAAACGGACAAAATTGTGCCGGCGCGGTAGGAAAACAGCGTGCGTGAGGCGCTATGCGAGCTCGAAGGCGCGGCTAACAAAACGAGCAATGCAGTGCCGCGACAGACAATGACTTGAGCCCGAGTAGGAGTAGGGTGCGGCAGATAATCGACGCGATTTCGTGTCTGGCAGAAAGCGAACTGGATACCCGGTAGGAGTAGAAACCGCGCGGCGAAAAATTGACACTTTCTTTGCCGCGGTAGAACAAGAAATTGCACTCCAATTTCAGCAACGAATTTGGGGATTTTGAGCGTCGAAATCTTCCGTAAACAGATGAAGTTGGTTTGGGCTATATGCACCTTTTACTGCCGAGCATGTTGGGTGGTTGTGCGTCAGAAACAAAGTTCGTATGCAAAATGTATGACCTGTCAAATTTGGTCGTCCAGAACTGCCAAAAACTGGGTAAATTTACTAGAACCCGTGCTGTCCCGCGGCAGGAAAACAGACAAAATTGTGTCGGCGCGGTAGGAAAACAACGTGCGTGAGGCGCCATGCGAGCTCGAAGGCGCGGTTGAAAAAACACGCAATGAGGTGCCGCGGCAGACAAGGACTTGAGTCCGAGTAGAAGTAGGGCGCGACAAATAATCGGCGCGATGTTGTGCCCGACAGAAAACGCACTGGATACCGAGTAGGAGTAGAAACTACGTGGTGGCAAATTGGAGACTTTTTGTGCCGCGGTAGTACAAGAAATTGCACTCTGATTTCAACAACAAATTTGGGGATTTTGAGCATCGAAAAATGTCGTAAATAGATGAAGTGGGTTTGGGCTGGATGCACTTTTTACTCCCAAGCGTTTTGGGTGGTCGTGCGTTGAAAACGGAGTTCGTATGTGAAAGTTATGGCTGGTCAAAGTTGGTCGTCTAAAACTTCCAAAAACTACGGAATTTGACTCAAATCCGTACTGTCCCACGGTAGGAAAACAGACATAAATTGTGCCGCCGCGATAGGAAAACCGCGTGCGTGAGGCGCTATGCAAACTCGAAGGCGCGGCAGAGAAAACGAGCAATGTGGTGCCGCGACAGACAAGGACTTGATTCCGAGTAGAAGTAGGGTGTGGCAGATAAACGACGCAGTTTTGTGTCCGGCAGAAAACAGACTGGATACCAGGTAGGAGTAGAAACCGTGCGGCAGAAAATTGTGACTTTCTGTGCCGCGGTAGAACTAGAAATTGCACTCCGATTTCAGCAACAAATTTCTGGATTTTGAGCGTCGAAAAATGCCGTAAACAGATGAAGTGGGTTTGGGCTGGATGCACTTTTTGTCCCAAGAATTATGTGTGGTCGTGCGTTGAAAACGGAGTTCGTATGCAAAAGTTATGGCCGGTCAAAGTTGGTCATCCAAAACTTGCAAAAACTGCGGAAATTTACTAGAACTCGTGCTCTCCCGCGGCAGGAAAAATGGACAAAATTGTGCCGGCGCGGTAGAAAACAACATGCGTAAGGCTCTATGTGAGCTTGAAGGCACGACAAGGAAAACGCGCAATGCGGTGCCGCAGCAGACAAGGACTTGAGTCCGAGTAGGAGTAGGCCGCGATAGATAATCGACGCGATTTTGTGTCCAACAGAAAACGGACTGGATAACGAGTAGGAGTAGAAACCACGCGGCGACAAATTGAGACTTTCTGTGCCGCGGTAGAACAAGAAATTGCACTCCGATTTCAACAACAAATTTGGAAATTTTGAGAGTCGAAAATGCCGTAAACCGACGAAGTGGGTTTGAGCTGGATGCACTTTTTACTCCCAAGCGTTTCGGGTGGTCGTGTGTTGAAAACGGAGTTCGTATGCAAAAGTTATGGCCGGTCAAAGTTGGTCGTCTAAAACTTCAAAAACTGCGGAAACTGACTAGAACCCGTCTTGTCCCGCGGCAAGAAAACGGACAGAAGTTGTGCCAGCGCGGTAGGAAAACAGCGTGCGTGAGGTGCTATGCAAACTCGAAGGCGCGGCAGAGAAAACGAGCAATGCGGTGCCACGGCCGGAAAAGACTTGAGTTCGAGTAGGAGTAGGGTGCGGCAGATAATCGGTACGATTTTGTGTCCGGCAGAAAACGGACTGGATACCGGGTAAAAGTAGAAACCGCGCGGCGGAAAATTGAGACTTTCTTTGCCGCGGTAGAACAAGAAATTGCATTCCGATTTCAGCAACGAATTTGGGGATTTTGAGCGTCGAAAGCTTTCGTAAACATATGAAGTTGCTTTGGGCTAGATGCACTTTTTACTCCCGAGCATTTTGGGTGGTCGTGCATCGAGAACAAAGTTCGTATGAAAAAGTTATGGCCTGTCAAAGTTGGTCGTCCAAAACTGGCAAAAACTGCGGAAATTTACTAGAACCCGTGCTGTCCCGTGGCAGGAAAACAGACAAAATTGTGCCGACGCGGTAGGAAAACAGCGTGCATGAGGCGCTGATAAGGGGTAGCCCGATCTTCTCAGTGAACTCTTTGATAATTTGATAACCAATGTGATACCTCTCTCTCTCTCCTTTGGCTAAACCCTGTCACCAATTGCAACAGCACATAACCCCTTCGGATATTCGAGACTCTACACTCTTGCACAAGTAGCCACCAACTACAAGTGGTCCTGTTTCTCCTTATTCCCAATGGAACAGCAGAATACACTCACATTTGCAAAGTAGTATGATTCAAGATGAATGCTTCATGCAATCCAATCTAGAAGTCTAGGGTTTATGTTTTATCGTAGTCTAACCTATCTATGTGGCACCAAGTGGTATATATAAGGGGAAGGGGTGCGGCCACAAGGGGTATTGCGCAAGCAACCCATCCCAACCCGAATAGGACCCAACTTGGACTTGTTTTGGACTTGGACTCGACCCAACTAGATACAAATCGACCCAACATTAAGGGGTGCGGCCTATGATGGTATAAAAACCATGCCTAATACAATTAGGACTTCTACTAGGCGCATTTAACCTAGTGGAGGCGCCATCCCCTTGTTTCCCATGAAATAAGAATGTTATTCTCTGTTATTCCTTGTTTTCACCCTTCTAGCACTTGTTTTCCAGCTCCTCCTCAAGTTCAACCTCATCCATGATCAGCTCCTCTTCATGATCTCCTCCCTTCATGCTTGTGTTATTAACAAACCTGAGAATACATAAGGCAAGGATTTAGGTAGTATAAAGTTCTCATAATTATAAACATTATACTCAAGTAGGAGTGAATTCACCTGTTGTTGTAATAGTTTGGTCCTTGATCTTGTCATGGGACCAATCCTTACTTCATCATCTTTTATAGCAACATCATCATGTGTAACAATAGGTGAAGAGCAAGGGATGTCCTCATCATCACCCCCCTCTTGAAAAGACATCGTCCTCGATGCAATATCATCTCCATAGTAAGGTGTCAAATCAGCCACATTAAAAGAATTACTAACACCAAACTCATCAATTGGGAGGTCTATCTTGTATGCATTATCATTGATCCTCGAAATAACTCTATAAGGACCAGCACCTCTAGGCATCAATTTTGATTTGCGCAATGTGGGAAATCTGTCTTTACGAAAATGAACCCACACCATATCACCTGGCCGAAATATCACCTCCTTTCTCTTCTTGTTAACTCTTTCAGCCACATGTTGTCCTTTCTTCTCAATTGCTTCTTTTGTTTTCTCATGAATTTTCTTCACAAAATCAGCTCTCTTTGATGCCTCTATATTTGTTCTCTCTTGTGTAGGAAGTGGTAACAAATCCAATGGAGTAATAGGTTTGAACCCATATACCACCTCAAAAGGACATAATTGAGTAGTTGAATGCACAACCCTATTATATGCAAATTCCACATGGGGCAAGCACTCCTCCCACTCCTTCAATTTTTTATTGATCATGCTTCTAAGTAATGTTGATAATGTCCTGTTCACCACTTCGGTTTGGCCACCAGTTTGGGGGTGACAAGTTATGGAAAATAACAATTTTGTTCCATGTTTCCCCCATAATGTTTTCCAAAAATAACTCTTAAATTTCACATCTCTATCTGACACAATTGTCCTTGGCACTCCATGTAATCTTACTATCTCTTTGAATAATAGATTAGCAATGTGGGACGCATCATCACTCTTGTGGCAAGCAATGAAGTGTGACATCTTAGAAAATCTGTCCACAACCACAAATATTGAGTCATGTCCCCTTTTTGTCCTTGGCAAGCCCAACACAAAATCCATACTTATATCTTCCCATTGGGTAGTTGGTGAAGGCAATGGAGTATAGAACCCGTGGGGTTTCAACTTGGACTTGGACTTATTATGCACCATGTAATTTTTCAGAAAAGTAAGCAATAGATTTCTTCTCTTGCATTAGCGCACCTCCAATACCTATGCCACTAGCATCACACTCAATCTCAAATTGTTTGTCAAAATTTGGAAGCATTAATAATGGGGCCAAAATCATTCTTTAATAGCATCAAAAGCAATATCTTGTTCAGCTCCCACCCAAATTCAACACCCTTTTTAGTGAGTTCATTCAAAGGTGCAGCAAGTGTACTAAAATCTTTGACAAATCTTCTATAGAAACCAGCCAATCCATTAAAACTTCTTACTTGACTCACATTAATAAGAATAGGCCAATTTTTAATAGCTTCAATTTTAGATTCATCTATTTCAATGCCATGTTTAGAAACAACATATCCAGAAAAATGACCTTATCTTTGCAAAAAGTGCACTTCTCTAAATTTCCATACAATTTATTTTCTCTTAGCACATGCAAGACTTGTCTAATCTGATCAATGTGTTCATGTTCATTGTGGCTATATATGAGAATATCATCAAAGTAATTGCCAATTAAATCTCTCAAAACATGGTTCATTAATATCATGAAAGTACTAGGTGCATTAGTTAATCCAAAAGGCATTACTAACCACTCATATAAACCAAATTTTGTTTTAAAGGCCGTTTTCCACTCACCCCCCTCTTTCATCCTAATTTGATGATAACCACTACGCAAATCAATTTTCGAGAAAACAACACTACCACTTAATTCATCTAACATGTCTACAATCTACAATCTACAATCTACACACATGCGCCATGTACCATCTTTTTTAGGAACTAAAATAACATGAACAACACAAGGTGATAGGCTTATTCGAATATAACCTTTGTCAAGAAGCTCTTGTACTTGTTTCTGAATTTCCTTTGTTTCTTGGGGATTTGTCCTATAGGGAGCTCGGTTTGGCAATGATGATCCAGGAATCAAATAAATTTGGTGCTCAATCCCTCTCAATGGTGGCAAACCCGAGGGCACTTCTTCTGGAAAACATCATCAAAGTCCTGCAAAACATTAGAAACACCAAGAGGAATAGGGGTCATGTCATTAGAAACCAATATTTCTCCCTTGTGCATAAGCACTATAGGAAGCATATGTCACGACCCCGGACCCAAAGGTATACATATTGTTATGCACTCCTAGTCATGGACCCACAAGGGCTTTAGGGTTACCAGCCCCGGCCGCAACAAACAACGGCAGGCAGACCGGATTCATCGGCACGCAGGCCGGATCACCACGGTACTACTACTCCTTGTGTCCATGCTAGTCATAACCAATTATGCATATCAAAGCGTCCACGAATCGTATGAAACTGAAGGAACGAGGCCAACGCTATACAGAGATCCTATGTGTCCAGAAAGTGCAACAACAATCAAGGGTTACTGGGGTTACCAAGCCCAAGGCCGAATCTCAACGACAGGCGTGCTCCGAAATGGATCATCGGCTCCACAACCCATCGACTGCGACAACTATGCAGGCATAGCCAAAACTGTATAAAAATGAGCTCGAAACCAACAACCGATCAAAGAAGTACTCCAAACAAGGAAGTTGTATTAAACAGGTGCTACTAGAGTATAGCTTACAAGCAGAGGTCACACGACCGAACATTACATCAGACAACGGAAGGCAAATTATGTTGCTAATCAACAAGAAACAAAATGGCCTAAGAGGCCACAACATAAGGCGATGTCCCAGCCCATAGATTCCAGGCTGCTACCTGGGAACCCCAAACTACTCGTCGATGTCCACGATGAAACACCACCGAACTAGGAACTCCACCTGAACCAAGTTGAAGAAAACATGAGTACGGGAGGTACTCAACAAGACTTAGTTAACCTATTATATATCTGCTTCTTTTAGAAATAGTTATGAAGGTTATTTTGCGTAAAGCCATCTTTCTTTTCCAAATTGAGGAAGGAGTAGCACGTCTCATAGAATGTTTTAAAAACAGATGAGAAACTCAACTACTGTAATCATCATCTTTTTAAACCACCAATATCATTTCAGCACCTCGTGCTTCAAAGATCACCACCTCAAGTTGTTCCGGTAACTCATACTACAAGGTAACCCCTCTCGGCATATCCGAGGAGGCATCCTTCATTCGTTATCAGCAAGTTTTAGTCATTCCATTTAAGTTATCTATGATCACAGAATCGGTCACCAAGTCATCCTTAACTACGGACACAGGCTTTTCGAAAAGATTTAGCCCTGCAGGGGTGTACAACTTTAACCACAGGTCCTAACAAACTCTTAATGCCAGATCATTAGCACTATTCTGGGAAGTGCTGGCAGAGGGAGGTTGACCACGACCTTTCCCTTGCGTCGCCTATTCCATGAGTCGCTCCGAGTAGAGATGGACCGCCAATAGGGAGTGGCCATCTCCTGCCGGGTCTCTATCGTTGTGCGCAATTCTCGACGGTTACCTACCCGTAGAGCGCCGATACATCCCCACATCCTAGTTTTACAAGTGTTTTAATATCCCAGCAAATCCAAATGGAAAGCCCGAACTAGGCGACTCATGGAACAAACTAGGAAAGTTGAGACCGAGGGGAATCCAATCCCCGTGTGGATGCTCACTCAGTCTTGGCTCGAAGACGAGAACTGGCTCCTAGGGGCATGAACGAGACAAAAACCATAGACCCTCTGTGGTCTCATCATCCACACCTTTAAATCATATTAAACAAGTTCTCTTAACTTTCCACAACATCTATCATACTAGATTCATTCGCAACTCTGATTCATCAACCGGATGGAGCAGAGATAACAAGCATGTATGACTAAGCACATCATATTTAAGGCTTTGGCGATGAACACAATCAAACCTATGGCTCCTAGGAGTAGTGGATCAGGATAAGTAGGCTATGCATGGTATAGGATAACTCTAACTACTGACACAAAATACATTGGAATCAGATGCAATGTACGAGAATCAAAATTCTTTCGAAATCATATATGGGCAGATAAGAGGTTATTCTTGCCTTGGTTCAAGAAAACTAGATAAAGATCTTCTGGAATAAGTGATTGACTTGTCGGTTAAGATCAAGTATTCGTCATGCTGTTGTCGATCTTCTTTTCGGAGTCACGTTCTATCGAACAGAAGAAAATACCGAAAGAGAAACAACAATCAAACATGGCATCGATGAAATGCGCAATATGTATGCATGGGCAATTTAATGCACTGAAATAAAGCCCTAAACATGT
This sequence comes from Alopecurus myosuroides, assembly GCA_028641055.1. Lineage (NCBI taxonomy): Eukaryota > Viridiplantae > Streptophyta > Magnoliopsida > Poales > Poaceae > Alopecurus > Alopecurus myosuroides. The sequence continues at coordinate 368,147,194 of CM054057.1, read as the reverse complement.
TCGATGGGTTGCTAGGGTTCGTATGTATGTTAAGCAATTTTATTGAAATTATCCCGAAATAGACCCCGGAGGGGCACTTCGGGCAATACTAAAAGTGAGTACAAATTTAATTGCTCAAATGGGTTTGAAAACACCATAGCGAGATTGCATTTGTCATTTTGAGCCAATTGGTATATAACTTTTAATTTTCTAATTATATTGATTAAAACTTATTTTCTGCATTTTTTATGATTTAAATAACATTAAATAACGTCCAAAATTAAAGTTTGTCAAACATGTATGAAATGACATATTTGGATAGAGTTTATTTTTCTGATCAAACCCATATTTTCTTTTATTTTTCTGAAATGCCAATTAAAAGTTATTGAATTTACAAATTTTATTCCTTTTCTGTAATTTAAACAGAGCTGGGGCCCACGTGGCAGTTCATTTGATTTAAAAGAAATGAACAGAAAACAGGCAGTGACGCGAGCATGACGTCGTCGTGACGTCATCCCGTGGCCAACTCCTCTCAGCTCCGATGCAACTTATGAATTCGCGCGGGATTTCAACAATTGGAACCCACCACGAGCTAGAGGAGGTCGCGGGGAGTGCAGGGGTGGTCACGGCTGACCAAAAGGTCGCCGGCGAGCTCGCCGGCGAGCTCGACACGGCGTCGGACGGCGGGCATCGGCGGCGACGAGTTACAGAGGGGGAGGGAGGAAGGGGAGGGCACCGGCGGGTGCAAGGGCTCACCCTGAGCACGATGGAGTGGTCGGGGCAGCAAGGGGCGGCGGCGATAGGAGGACGGCAGCGGACGTCGAGGACTCCCGGCGAGAAATTGGGGCCTCTCGGGGCTCCTCGGGGGGCCGCACGAGCTCGAGGAGGGGGAGGCGGAGGTGGCGGAGCCAATGGAGAGCTCGGAGGGGTGCGGGGGCGACTGTATCGCCGGCATCGAGCGGCGGATGGCGTCGGCCGGGGTTAGGGTTTCGGGTTCAGCGGGAAGGAGAGAGAGGGATAGGGGGTTTCTGCGAGAAGGGAGGGGAGATGGGGACGTCTCCTCGCCGTTATCCGCAGTGAGGGAGGGTAGCAGGAGGTGGCAGCCGGCTTCGGCAGGGAGGACACGCAGGAGCTCCTACTGTCACGAGGAAGAAGACAAAGAAGAATTTTCGAAAACCCCCTAGAGAAACTGAGATTTGCAGATTAGTCCTTTTCTCTAATAGAACAGAACTTAAACAGGGTTTTAGAGGGACTTTTTGCAAGAAATAAAATTGGCAAAAATACTTTTCGGAAATCTCATCAAAATTCCAACCAAACCATTACTTGGTTTTAAAATTTTGAAACTATTTTAAAATCAAATTTGAAGTGCTCACTTTAAGTGATTTTTTTATGCAGGTTTCATTTAAATTCAAATTAAAACTTGGTTCAAATTTTTCATGCATGCTATGCCATGAACACAACACCACTACCCTTTGTTATCAAACTAGGGATGTTACAGCATACTAGGGTCCTCTCGAAATTCTCTCAAATCCTCTTTAGTGGCTAACATGCATAATAGGCTCACTCCCTCACTTTTATTTTTACCACTCAGATTGGTTTTTCTATTTTCACTCACAGCACTCTTGTTTTCACTCTCAATTTTTTCATCACTCTCAGGAATTTTTTGTCTAGATTCAGTTACAATTTGCTGTGGGTTCATAGGTCTCAATAATATGTCCTTGTAATTCCACTTCAGATGATAGGTATTTGCTCTCCCATCATCTATAACACTCCTATCAAACTGCCAAGGTCTCCCAAGCAACATGTGACAAACTGACATGGGCACCACATCACACTCAATGGTGTCTTTGTAAGGCCCAATCTGAAATTCAACTCTCACCATATGGGTTACCTTCATCTCTCTTTATCACTAAGCCACTGTATATGATAAGGATGAGGATGTGAAATATATCTCAATTTGAGCTTTGCACACAATTCTTTGCTTGCTAAATTTCTGCAACTACCTCCATCAATAATCACCTTGCAAGCCAATTGAGGACCTACAATTGCTCTTGTTTGAAATAAGTTGCATCTTTGACTTTCAGGAGTAGGTAGAATACTCAATGTTCTTGGTGTGCAAACAAAGGTATGATAAGTGGAAGGATATGCATCTATAGGCCCATCATCATCATAAGCATCCTCTTGAGTAGGATCAGCATCATCACCTCTCTCATATTCATTGTCCTCATTAATAAGCATAATCTTTTTATTTGGACAATCTCTCTTGAAGTGCCCTTTTCCTCCACATGTATGGCAGCTCATGTCTCTATTTCTAGCTGTAGAATTAGTGGATCCACTTGCACTAGCTGCTGGTTGCACTTGCCTCTTAGATATAGTGGTATTGCTCTCGGGTTTGGTGGTGGAAACCCCACAGCTAGGGGCTGGCTGTGGTGGTGGTGATGAGAAAGAAGACCTAGGTGTGAAGGTCCTCCTTGGAGCCATAAGTGCCTCCTCGCCCAACAGTTTTTCTGCCTCCGTTGCTTGATGTAATAGCTCATTCATATCACTATATTGACATGCCTAAAAATGCTCTTGATTTTGAATTGTAAACCTGAGAGAAATCTTTGCATAGTGTGCTCAACATCTTCTCTCACTCTTGCCATTTGCATTATTAGCTCCATCTCCCTAAAATAAGCATCCACGGATTTTGAGCCTTGCTTCAAGTGTTGCAACTTGTCAAATAATGATCTCAAATAATTTTTAGGCACAAATCTGTCTCTCATAACTTGCTTCATCTCCTTCCATGTAACAATTTCAGGTTCTCTATTTCTTGCTCTTGTTCTTGTAATATTATCCAACCATAGCAAAGCATAGCCATCAAAACCTGAAGAAGCAAGTTCAATTTTTCTCTCCTCAGTAACTCATGCATCCTCCACAATTTTTCTATTTTCAGCTCCCACATGAGGTACTATTCTGCATCATCACTATCAAAGTTGAAGGATGGTAACATGAATTTTGGTTTGCCAAGCCCATCACCCTCTCAGTTTGGTTCTTGCACATGGACCCTTCGAGCAACAAAGCCACGGCCACCACCATTATTACCTCTACCACCTCCACGGCCATGAGGGATAAAATTTCCCTCCTCATTATCAGCATCACCAAAAGCACTACCATTATCCTCCTCTGCAGGTAGCCTTTGATTCACCAAACTAGCCAAGGCAGCAATTTGAGTAGTCAATGTGTCAAGAGAAGTTTGTAAGTTGGTAACTTGCTCTTATGTAGCAGCATCTGTTTCAGTCATAGTATCAATTTGAAGGCCCAAATTCTAAACATGTGTATCCATATCCACTCCATGTTTGTCAATGAGAGAACGTAATTCTGAATTTTTTGTAGCAATGGTTGTGTTCAATTTTTCTTGCATCTCCTCCAAATCTGTCCATGTCACGTTCTCATCACCATTAGCTCTCTTACCCTGCGCAGAAACATCACTAGGAGAAGCCATGATTAATTGGTTAGTGAAATAAACAAAGTGCTACGGGTTGTGGTGCCTCTCTCAACTCACCCAAAACCAGCAAAAGAGGTGATCCTTACTGTTCCAAAGTGAAAAGAAAATCTTATCGCAAGTAATAGCAACTAATGTGACTTGGTGTGAAGAATAGAATACCCAGGGGTTTTTGCTCTCACAAAGGTAAAACAGGTTATATGGTGGGGCTTGGTATGGATATCTAACAATCACCAATTAACAAGTCCTATTGCTGTTTGTGAATGATAAAAAAATAACACCTAGGAAACACATACCAAAATTGGAGACAAATGGGGCAATGCAAATATGTGGATGGAATTTTTTTTGCAATGCCCTAGAAAGACATTAGCCAAGCTCAATAATAAACAGGCACAATATTGCTCAATGTGTAGTGTCAATGATAGCAATGAAATCAGCTCCAAATGATAGCAATAACAATATGTCTCAATGGCCTATCTTTTTGTTTTTTCTCAATTCTGTTTTTCTCTTTTTCTATTTTCTGTTTTTTTATACTTTTTATGGCCGAATAACAACTAAAGGAGCAAAATAACAAGTGAAAAAAAAAAGCTAAATCAATGTGACACAATGATATGATAATGAGCAGCCTGTAAACGAGCAAGAAAATAGCTAGTCTTGTGGGCAAGGTACCTAGATTATTGTTGTAGAATGACTGTCTCTAAGGTTCACAAAGATTGGAAAAGAAATCCTAAAGAAATCGGAAACAAAAACTAAACGGAAAAAGACCTAGGCTAAGAGATACCCACGGCAGCGAAAATAGGTATTTTCGACTCAAGGTAGCCTGCCGCGACAGCAAAAGGCACCAAAATGGTGTCGTACGGCAGAGGTGGGTGTGCACGCAAAAGAACAGAGGGTGGCTATGGTCGCGCGGCGCGTGCGGCAGCGAACAGGATCAGATGGCAGCGGCGGCAGCGATTTTTGCGCTGTTTCCGTACCGCGGCAGCGCGCGCGGTGATTGTGGTGTGGTGCGCGTAGGGGAAATAGGGGCGCTGGTAAGCCGATTCCAATACCAACTCGAGTGCGCAGCAGCAGTAGGAAACCGAGAGCGGCTAGGAGGGGATCTGCGGTAGAGATTTTGCTTGTTCTTGTGCCACGGTAGCAAAACGAGTTCAATTCGAATTGGAACCACTCCCACGGCTCGGATTGCTATTTTTGCAAGGATTTTCGGTGGACTCACGGGAAGAACACGAAGAACAACTAGAACCCTAACCCTAACTCAAAAACTAAAAGACACAAAAAGAGAGAAGAAACACAAAATCAAAACACAAAACAACACTAGAAATTGAAAACTAGAGATTATCTAAGGCTAAGGAAATGATCTAAGATTATTTTTATGGCTTTTCTATATAGGTATAAAAATATTAAAGGGATAGATACAACTCACCGAGTAAACCCGATAATCTGATACCAAGATGATGAGGGGTAGCCGGCCCGATCTTCTCAGTGAACTCTTTGATAATTTGGTAACCAATGTGATACCTCGCTCTCTCCTTCGGATATTCGAGACTCAACACTCTTGCACAAGTAGCCACCGACTACAAGTGGTCATGTTTCTCCTTATTCCCAATGGAAGAAACAGAATACACTCATATTTGCAAAGTAGTATGATTCAAGATAATGCTTCAAGCAATACAATCTAGAAGTCTAGGGTTTATGTTTTATCGTAGTCTAACCTATCTATGTCGCACCAAGGGGTATATATGAGGGGAAGGGGTGTGGCCACAACGGGTATTGCGCAAGCAACCCATCCCAACCCGAATAGGACCCAACTTGGACTTGTTTTGGACTTGGACTCGAACCAACTAGATACAAACCGACCCACCATTAAGGGGTGCGGCCTATGATGGTATACAAACCATGCCTAATACAATTAGGACTTTTACTAGGCGCATTTAACCTTGTGGATGCGCCATCCCCTTGTTTTCCATGAAATAACAATTGTTATTCTCTGTTTTTCCTTGTTTTCTCCCTTCTAGCACTTGTTTTCCAGCTCCTCCTCAAGTCCATCTTCATCCATGATCAGCTCCTCTTCATGATCTCCTCCCTTCATGCTTGTGTTATCAACAAACCTGAGAATACATAAGTGCATGGATTTAGGTAGTATAAAGTTCTCATAATTATAAACATTATACTCAAGTAGGAGTGAATTCACCTGTTGTTGTAATAGTTTGGTCCTTGATCTTGTCATGGGACCAATCCTTACTTCATCATCATGTGTAACAATAGGTGAAGAGCTAGGGATGTCCTCATCGGGCGCTATGCGAGCTTGAAGGTGCGGCAGAGAAAACACGCAATGCGGTGCCGCGACAGACAAGGACTTGAGTCCAAGTAGGAGAAGGCCGTGACAGATAATCGGCGTGATTTTGTGCCTAACAGAAAACGGACTGGATACCGAGTAGGATTAGAAACTACATGGTGGAAAACTGAGACTTTCTGTGCCGCAGTAGAACAAGAAATTGCACTCCGATTTCAACAACAAATTTGGAAATTCTGAGCGTCGAAAAATGCCGTAAAGAGATGAAGTAGGTTTGGGCTGGATGCACTTTTTACTCCCAAGCGTTTTGGGTGGTCGTGCGTTGAAAACGGAGTTCGTATGCAAAAGTTATGGCTGGTCAAAGTTGGTCGTCTAAAACTTCCAAAAACTGCGGAAACTTACTAGAACCCGTCCTGTCCCGCGGCAAGAAAACGGACAGAAATTGTGCCAGCGCGGTAGGAAAACTGATAAGGGGTGGCCCTATCTTCTCAAAAAGCAACACAAATAATTTTGATAACTAGTGTTTCACTGAGATCTCTCCTGGATGATACCTGATTGCCAATGCAACAACTTTCAATCCCTGTGGATATTCTCAGTTACACACTCTTCCACAAGTAGTCAACCGACTACAAGTGGTCCTGTACCTTATAATTCCTAATGGAATAGATGATAACACGCAGAATTTGCAACGGATCTTTACTTCAAGATGAAAGCTTAAACAAGCAATACAATCTGAGGTGTAAGGGAAATTGTCTAAAAATTAATCTAACCTATTTGGGGCGCAAGGGCCGACTATTTATGAGGGGTTGGGGTGCGGCCAAAGAGGTGGGACGCACCCCCCTAGTTGTGTTTGGGTTGGACTCTATCCCCCCCTTTTATTACAATCCGAAATTTAAAAGAAGAGTCCTATGAAATAAGGACTCGTACGTCCACTTCTCCTAAACTACTAGGACTCTTTCTATGGCGCATCCACAAGGTGTGTTGCGCCCCCTAGATGTTTTCCATCCATTTCTCCCTTGTTTTCCAGCAGCTCCAACATGTTTTCCAACTTGTGGCTTCTGTTTTCCTGATGCTCCTTCTTGTTTTCCAGCATGTACTTCTTGTTTTCCAGCTTGTTCTTGTTGTTTTCCAGCTCCTCTTGATGCTCCTCTCCATTCATGTTTGTGTTATCAACAACCCTGATCATACATAAATGCATAGACTTGGGTAGTATAAAATTCTCACGATCACAATCATCAAATTCTATTAAGAGTGAGTTCACCTACTGTTCTAATAACTTGGTTCTTGATCTTGTCATAGGTCCAAGTCTCACTCCATTAGTGTTATCTTGAGCAGCAACATTATCATGTGTGTTTGTTGGTGAAGAGCTAGGGATGTCCTCGTCATCCTCCCCCTCTTGAAAAGGCGTCGACCTCGACGCATCAAGGTCATCTCCGTAATATGGTGTCAAATCAGCAACATTGAAGGAATTGCTAACACCAAACTCCTCAGCTGGAAGATCTATAATGTATGCATTATCATTGATTCGACCAAGAACTTTGTATGGACCAGCTCCTCGTGGCATCAACTTGGACTTGCGTAATTGTAGCGCCCTACCTTTTGATAAAGATAGAACACCTGTGACACCTGCTAGTCCCGGGATCACTGATAGCATACACATGACAAAATGTAGTATTCATTGCAGTAGCATCATTCTACAACGTTGATCCAATGGATAAGAAATAAAATAAACTTAAAATTGGCATAGTCATCATGGACTAGCCCAATTAACAAGGTTTCAAAGTAAACACAGCGGAAAGAAATCATCAATGAGCCTTCTCCATCTTCATGCGCCACAGGCAGAACATGTTGGCGATAGACTCGAGATCCTAAACGAAATCCTCACTCGTCTTCAAATTCATCTGCACGTTGGAATATGCAGCCCCCACGAGGGAGGAAGTCAGTACAAACAATGTACTGGCAAGTGACACTTGTATGGTGGCAGTTTTGAGGAATAACTAACTACATGATATTTGGCTGGTGGAGTGTGGGCTATTTGCATAAAGCCAGTTTTGTCCTATGTTTGATAAATCATTAAAAAATCTTTGAAAACCAACATGGGTAGACACACCATGTAGTTTGGTAAAGGCATCATAGGTAGACACACCATGAAGTTTGGTAAAGTCATCATGGGTAGACACAGCATGAAGTTTGAAAATCATCATGGGTAGACACACCATGAAGTTTGATAAAGTCATCATGGGTAGACACACCATGAAGTTTGATAAAGTCATCATGGGTAGACACACCATGAAGTTTGAAAATCATCATGGGTAGACACACCATGAGTTTGAAAAGGTAGCACAGAGGGGTAGACACACTATGTGCTCTATGAAAAGGTTTCTACCAGGTTTTAATTCATTCACAAAAGATGAGGAGATCCTTCAGCACCAACTATGTCTAGTTTGCTCAACTGGCCCATAACCGGGGACATGGCTAAGATCTTAGTTTTTAAACTCTGCAGAGGTTGTGCACTTTCACCGTTGAGACTCATTTTCCCCGAGAGAAAAATGAGACAAGATCTTTGGGAAGAGGGATTCAACCATACCAGTATTGACTTGTTGCTCCTAAAATTCTACCATCCAATGTCAATACAACAGGAGGAACCCCCACGACTTACTTAATCTTGGCAGAGCCCATATTACCTCAAGGCTGCACTGGAAGCTAACTATACATGGAAGACCTACAGATCTCTTTATTCCTGGGTGGCAATCCACAAGTGTACCCTCAGGTGACAACCACCACATCCATGGCCCTGGGAGTGACCCAGGTGACAACCACCATAGACATGGCCCTGAGTAGCCACTCAACATAATCCAAGCAATTACCAATCCACCCAGGTGTTCCATTGGGTTGTTAAATTTCAATTTTCAAAGTATCACAACCCAATAAATAGCAGCAGTTGTGATAATGTTCTAGTATAGCTAAACTAGTACCTAGCAGGGGTTTCAGGTTGGGTACACACTACTAGGTGATCTGAGCATAGCATATACTTGGAAAATAATAAAATCACCTATGATGCATACTACTGAAAACACTAATGCAATGTAAAATAAAAGTGGGACATGAGTATCACTTGCCTTGTGGGAGTTGGTATAGAGACACTCTCTTTACAAATGGAACGTTGCTCTCGGTACAATCTAAACATCACAAATAAATAACAATAAACAAGCAATTCACAAACATACAAACAAATATAACAAAAATACAATACAGAAGCAATACAAGTTATTCAAGTTGATTGGTGTTAACATGGACAAGGATTTGACACATAATTCAATATGCAAAAAGAATTATGATGAGAAGGGTTTAGGGTTAGCTACTAGGTAATGGGTTGGTCAAGGTCACAAATATTACACAAGGTTTGTCTTAAGGGTTTTAGAAAACAAAATCATGATCAACATGATTTATTTCATGGCTTTGGTTTAGTAGGGTTGAAGCAATTTACAATATGGCTTATAAATTTACAAAAGGTATTGGGCTAGGTGTTTATGGTCCAAAAGTTAGTTTCCATAAGTTCAAAATGACATGGGTGTTGGTTTTGATCAAAATGATCACACCACAATTTTCCTAAAGGGGGTTTCCATCAAACAACACTTAAATTATAATGGTTTATTACAATGGATGGTTTATATGGCAAAGATTACATGGAATGGGTTCTCTGGTCACAAATAGTTTGGGTACTGGTTTCTCTAGTCTAAGGTTACTAAATGGAACAAATTTCTATAAGGAATCTAATTAAAATTATTTATAGAATTAAAACAAGGTGCAAAATACTGAAATGGTCATTTAAATTCTAAACTCCATTTAATTGGTTCAATTATTATTTTGGGATAGAGGGTATGAAATTATACATCCTAAGGAATCCAAAAATACTTTATTTTCAATTTTTGGGTTTATAGAATTTTAATTATGCCAGAAATCATTAAACAAGCATATTTAAATTTGATCCAATTTAAGTTAGTCAAATTTGAATTTGGACATTGCCAAAAGTTTCTAAATCTTGTGCTTATTTCAAAAGTCTAAGTTTGCTAAATTTGGCTAAGTGGATCAAAAGTTATGATGATTCCAATTTTCAGGGTCTTTTCTGCAAAATTGTTTTTCTGTTTTATTCGGGAATAAAACTACAGACGGGCTGGGGTTCAGATTGATTATCTGTCGCACGGTGCGACGGGTACGTAGTGGGCTTGGGCCGAGTTAGGCGTTGCGTGGGCGGCAGATAGATAAATGACTCTCGTGATGACGTGGCACAACCCTAGTGGCTGAGACCTCTTCGGGTTAGGATTCTAATCCTAACCGCTGAATTCGAATCGAACGGCAGAGGAGAGAAGGGGAACTCACTGCTGGCGGGGGCGGCTGGAGAATGGTCCTTGGCGGCGCGTTGCTCGGGAACTCGCCGAGATGGAGCTCTGGTATTCCTCGAGCTCAACAGAGGAAATGGCGAGCTTCAGCGCGCGACGGCGAGCACGATGGTAGTGACGGCGCGATCTCCTGCTTCCCGAGATGGTGGCAACGAGCGACCCGAGTCTAGATGGCGTCGGCGAACTCAGAACTTTTTGGCGCGGTGGTTCTGCCGGACATAAATATCGCCCTAAGGCATCAAACGAGGCGCACGGGCTAGGGAGAGCAGAATAGCTAGGTTTTGGGTCGGGGAATGACTTCACCTCGTCGGAAACTTCGACGAACGGAAATGGGACTGCGCTTCTCCGGCGATGAAATTCGTTCGCCTCAGGGTGTAATTCGGGGAGTGGCCAGAGGGGAATGGTAGAGGAGAGAGTAGGGACTCGAGGGCGCATTTTACCGAGGGAGGAGGGGGCTCGGTCGAGGAGAAGGTGGGTGAGGGATCGTGCGCATGCATCGGGTGCAGTTGGAGGTTGACGACAGTGACGTTATGGGTGACGTCAGCATTCTTTTTTTTTCTGTTCACTCATTTCTTTAATAATTTCTGTTTTAGAAAACCAATTCACCTCATTTAAATTTCTATAATCTTGTAATGAAAATGTCTATCAATTAGAAACCTCATTTTGTTGTTTCCAACAAATTTAAATTTTTATATTTTGAAAATATAAATAAACAACTAATAGTACTTAAAACCATTTTAAATAGAAAAATAGCAATAATAAGAAACAGAAACATTCTAATAGTCAAATATTATTTTTAAAACCCATTTCAACTCATTTTATTATTTTTATAATTTTAGAAAACGAGGGAATTACAAATAGCAACTTATTGTCATTTTCCACACAGAGAATAATTAATTGAAAATATTCTCAGTTATAAATTAGAAACACAAGACCTTTGGGAATATGTTTCCCTAAGTCCTTTTCACAAAACAATTTGGTGGAAAACATTTTGCTACTTAATTCTAGACGTAGTAGTTGAAAAGTGATACGGTTAACTTTGGGCTTTGAAAATATTTTCAAAATAGTAGTCAGATAGAAAACAATGGCTTAAATAAGGTTTGCTATAAAGAAGCAATCATTTTGAAATAATAAAACTTATTTGAAAAGGTTTAGGTTTTATGGAAAACAGAGGCACTTGGATTTTATTTTCAATAACACTGAAATATGTATTTTTTTTTCTTACAATCTCATTTGGTTTTTGGTGGCTTGTTTTACATTAAAACAAAAAGTTTCAAATTTTTGTGATTTTTGCACTTTCCAAAAATCATGGATGTTACAGACTACCACCCTTAAAAGAAATCTCGTCCTGAGATTTGGGAAGGTTAGAAAGAAAGACAGGTTTGGGTAACTGGGTTTACACAAGTTGGGTGGGCTACCACCCTTAAAAGAAACTTTTGTGGGCAGCTAAAAACTCTTTTCTAACTGGTTATTAGGTTTACTATATCTTCAGCTGGAATCATACTTCATCATCCATATTGTTCTTGTATAGCATGCATCAACTCCTTATAGGTATTTGGGATCTTGAATCCATGTTTTCAACATGTAGGGCTCTATGTGTTCACATTCACTTCCAATAGTATGTGTCTATTCTCATGGCTTGAAGTGTGGTTTCACTCAAGATGGTTTGAGTAGAACTTTCCCTCATGGTAGAGTTGCAGACCAACTGATTTCTCTTGAACTACCTTTGACACTGAGGGGCCACTCTTTGGGTCGATCAAAATCATTGGGTCACTCTCAACTTGGTCTATTGATGCCCTTGGAAAACTTCCATCTTGTTGTTGTCTTCCATGAATGCAAACACCATGCTATTTCTAACGAAACTCTCATGGTAGGCAATGTCTTCAATTGTGATTCCTCGAAGATTGGCTTTGTCCTCACCGAAGTTTACTACGTTTCAGCAACACTTGCCTAATCATAGGGTTATAATAATATTCTACCAGTCTATGGTTCAAGCTTATTAACGTCGTCTCTCTGATAGGTATTTCACTCATATTTACCATTCCTCATAGCAAGAGTTAATAATATGAGTAGTCATCATGGGGGCCAATCCATGTTGCACTCAATCATTTTCTTGTACTTAAATTGGTGAATCTCGTATGATAACACTAGGTCACTTCACTTGTCTAACAGGTAGTTTCCCACCTATCAAACAAACCTGAACTATACTATCGTTCCTCCAATTATTGGGGTTGCATAAACTCTGTGTACCTCCAGTTGAACAGTTGCATCTTCTTCATATGTCCTTCTCATAGTGTAGGTAGTTTTCCAAAAACTTAGATCCTTTGAATCAGACTCCATATGTCCATTATCACTGGTTGATAAGCTTGCTGCTCCTTAGGGTAGGGGTTCCTTGATTATGGATGTGATTGTTACTTCACACGGAAGAACAGACACCTGAGATCTTTGGTATCCCTCAATTGGATGGTTGTCTCAAAAGGTTCTCTTGAGTGTCAAGTCAGTTGTTGCACTCCAATTTTTGAAATTCACTGCGGTTGGTAAATGGGTATGGTGTTGGGTTTGGTTTAGCATGTATGAGTTGAGATTTAGAAAGAAACTAAAGAAGGTTCCTACCCAAACACGACAGATCAAGGCAAATCATCTTACAAACAACATCTAACAAGCATATAGCAAACATTCATCACTCCAATCATCAAGGTTTAAAAACAACCTAGTATTGTCATAACTCACACAATTTGTATGATCAATACACTAAAACGTTAAAGTTGTTCTAACTAGTTAACTAGATTGGTGGTCTCATCTATATCTTCTTGAGTTTCTTCAAATCCTCCTCTTGATGTCTTGAGGTGTCGATCTTCATGTTAAAATCAAAGGTCATGTGAAAACTATTCCTTTCACTCCATGATTTTCACCAACCATGTCTTGATAGAAAACAAGAGGTAGGTCATCTATAACAAGAGAAGAATATTTTGAAGGTGAATAATAGATGAGAGGATATGAGAAAGGTTAAAAGGTGATGTTCTGTTTCTATAGGTTTGAAGAAAGTAGATTTTCAATCCTAGGGTCTTTTTCCAAACTTAGGGTCTCTATCCTACAGGCAACACTATGCTCTGATACCATTTTGTAGCGCCCTACCTTTTGATAAAGATAGAACACCTGTGTAACCTGCTATTCCCGGGATCACTGATAGCATACACATGACAAAATGTAGTATTCATTGCAGTAGCATCATTCTACAACGTTGATCCAATGGATAAGAAATAAAATAAACTTACAATTGGCATAGTCATCATGGACTAGCCCAATTAACAAGGTTTCAAAGTAAACACAGCGGAAACAAATCATCAATGAGCCTTCTCCATCTTCATGCGCCACAGGCAGAACATGTTGGCGATAGACTCGAGATCCTAAATGAAATCATCACTCGTCTTCAAATTCATTTGCACATTGGAATATGCAGCCCCCACGAGGGAGGAAGTCAGTACAAACAATGTACTGGCAAGTGACACTTGTATGGTGGCAGTTTTGAGGAATAACTAAACATGATATTTGGCTGGTGGAGTGTGGGCTATTTGCATAAAGCCAGTTTTGTCCTATGTTTGATAAATCATTAAAAAATCTTTGAAAACCAACATGGGTAGACACACCACGTAGTTTGGTAAAGGCATCATGGGTAGACACACCATGAAGTTTGGTAAAGTCATCATGGGTAGACACACCATGAAGTTTGAAAATCATCATGGGTAGACACACCATGAAGTTTGATAAAGTCATCATGGGTAGACACACCATGAAGTTTGAAAATCATCATGGGTAGACACACCATGAGTTTGAAAAGGTAGCACAGAGGGGTAGACACACCATGTGCTCTATGAAAAGGTTTCTACCAGGTTTTAATTCATTCACAAAAGATGAGGAGATCCTTCAGCACCAACTATGTCTAGTTTGCTCAACTGGCCCGTAACCGGGGACACGGCTAAGATCTTAGTTTTTAAACTCTGCAGAGGTTGTGCACTTTCACCTTGAGACTCATTTTCCCCGAGAGAAAAATGAGACAAGATCTTTGGGAAGAGGGATTCAACCATACCAGTATTGACTCGTTGCTCCTAAAATTCTACCATCCAATGTCAATACAACAGGAGGAACCCCCACAACTTACTTAATCTTGGCAGAGCCCATATTACCTCAAGGCTGCACTAGAAGCTAACTATACATGGAAGACCTATAGATCTCTTTGTTCCTGGGTGGCAATCCACAAGTGTACCCTCAGGTGACAACCACCACATCCATGGCCCTGGGAGTGACCCAGGTGACAACCACCATAGACATGGCCCTGAGTAGCCACTCAACATAATCCAAGCAATTACCAATCCACCCAGGTGTTCCATTGGGTTGTTAAATTTCAATTTTCAAAGTATCACAACCCAATAAATAGCAGCAGCAGTTGTGATAATGTTCTAGTATAGCTAAACTAGTACCTAGCAGGGGTTTCAGGTTGGCTACACACTACTAGGTGATCTGAGCATAGCATATACTTGGAAAATAATAAAATCACCTATGATGCATACTACTGAAAACACTAATGCAATGTAAAACAAAAGTGGGACATGAGTATCACTTGCCTTGTGGGAGTTGGTATAGAGACACTCTCTTTACAAATGGAACGTTGCTCTCCGTACAATCTAAACATCACAAATAAATAACAATAAACAAGCAATTCACAAACATACAAACAAATACAACAAAAATACAATACAGAAGCAATGCAAGTTATTCAACTTGATTGGTGTTAACATGGACAAGGATTTGACACATAATTCAATATGCAAAAAGAATTATGATGAGAAGGGTTTAGGGTTAGCTACTAGGGAATGGGTTGGTCAAGGTCACAAATATTACACAAGGTTTGTCTTAAGGGTTTTAGAAAACAAAGTCATGATCAACATGATTTATTTCATGGCTTTGGTTTAGTAGGATTGAAGCAATTTAGAATATGGCTTGTAAATTTACAAAAGGTATTGGGCTAGGTGTTTATGGTCCAAAAGTTAGTTTCCATAAGTTCAAAATGACATGGGTGTTGGTTTTGATCAAAATGATCACACCACAATTTTCCTAAAGGGGGTTTCCATCAAACAACACTTAAATTATAATGGTTTATTACAATGGATGGTTTATATGGCAAAGATTACATGGAATGGGTTCTCTGGTCACAAATAGTTTGGGTACTGGTTTCTCTGGTCTAAGGTTACTAAATGGAACAAATTTCTATAGGGAAGCTAATTAAAATTATTTATAGAATTAAAACTAGGTGCAAAATACTCAAATGGTCATTTAAATTCTAAACTCCATTTTAATTGTTTCAATTATTATTTTGGGATAGAGGGTATGAAGTACACATCCTAAGGAATCCAAAAATACTTTATTTTCAATTTTTGGGTTTATAGAATTTTAATTATGTCAGAAATCATTAAACAAGCATATTTAAATTTGATCCAATTTAAGTTAGTCAAATTTGAATTTGGACAGTGCCAAAAGTTTCTAAATCTTGTGCTTATTTAAAAAGTCTAAGTTTGCTAAATTTGGCTAAGTGGATCAAAAGTTATGATGATTCCAATTTTCAGGGTCTTTTCTGCAAAATTGTTTTTCTGTTTTATTCGGGAATAAAACTACAGACGGGTTGGGGTTCAGATTGATTATCTGTCGCATGGTGCGACGGGTACGTAGTGGGCTTGGGCCGAGTTAGGTGTTGCGTGGGCGGCAGATAGATAAATGACTCTTGTGCTGACGTGGCGCAACCCTAGTGGCTGATACCTCTTCGGGTTAGGATTCTAATCCTAACCGCTGAATTCGAATCGAAACGGCAGAGGAGAGAAGGGGAACTCACTGGTGGCGGGGGCGGCCGGAGAATGGTCCGCGGCGGCGCGTTGCTCGGGAACTCGCCGGAGATGGAGCTCTGGTAGTCCTCGAGCTCAACGAAGGAAATGGCGAGCTTCAGCGCGCGACGGCGAGCACGATGGTAGTGACGGCGCGATCTCCTGCTTCCCGAGATGGTGGCAACGAGCGACCGGAGTCTAGATGGCGTCGGCAAACTCGGAACTTGTTGGCGCGGTGGTTCTGCCGGACATAAATATCGCCCTAAGGCATCAAACGAGGCGCACGGGCTAGGGAGAGCAGAATAGCTAGGTTTTGGGCCGGGGAATGACTTCACCTCGTCGGAAACTTCGACGAACGGAAATGGGACTGCGCTTCTCCGGCGATGAAATTCGATCGCCTCAGGGTGTAATTCGGGGAGTGGCCAGAGGGGAATGGTAGAGGAGAGAGTGGGGACTCGAGGGCGCATTTTACCGAGGGAGGAGGGGGCTCGGTCGAGGAGAACGTGGGTGAGGGATCGTGCGCATGCATCGGGTGCAGTTGGAGGTTGACGACAGTGACGTTATGGGTGACGTCTGCATTCTTTTTTTTTCTTTTCTGTTTACTCATTTCTTTAATAATTTATGTTTTAGAAAACCAATTGACCTCATTTAAATTTCTATAATCTTGTAATGAAAATGTCTATCAATTAGAAACCTCATTTTGTTGTTTTCAACAAATTCAAATTTTTATATTTTGAAAATATAAATAAACAACTAATAGTACTTAAAACCATTTTTAAATAGAAAAATAGCAATAATAAGAAATGGGGTTTCATAAAATTACAGAAACATTCTAATAGTCAGATAAACCCATTTCAACTCATTTTATTATTTTTATAATTTTAGAAAACGAGGGAATTACAAATAGTAACTTATTGTCATTTTCCACACAGAGAATAATTAATTGAAAATATTCTCAGTTATAAATTAGAAACACAAGTCCTTTGGAAATATGTTTCCCTAAGTCCTTTTCACAAAACAATTTGGTGGAAAACATTTTGCTACTTAATTCTAGACGTAGTAGTTGAAAAGTGATACGGTTAACTTTGGGCTTTGAAAATATTTTCAAAATAATAGTCAGATAGAAAACAATGGCTTAAATAAGCTTTGCTATAAAGAAGCAATCATTTTGAAATAATAAAACTTATTTGAAAAGGTTTAGGTTTTATGGAAAACAGAGGCACTTGGATTTTATTTTTAATAACATTGAAATATGTATTGTTTTCTTTTTTTTTCTTACAATCTCATTTGGTTTTTGGTGGCTTGTTTGACATTAAAACAGAAAGTTTTCAAATTTTTGTGATTTTTGCACTTTCCAAAAATCAGGGATGTTACAGTAATTTTGGGAATCTATCCTCGCGGAAATGCACCCAAACCATATCACCAGCCCGAAATACCATCTCCTTTTCTTGTTCATGCGTTCAGCCACATGTTGTCCCGTCTTCTCTATATCCATCTTGGTCTTCTCATGTATCTTCTTTACAAAATCAGCACGCTTTGAGGCCTCCATGTTAACTCTCTCATATATGGGAAGCGGCATCATATCTAGTGGAGTAATGGGTTTGAAACCATACATCACCTCAAACGGGCATAGCTGAGTAGTGGAGTGTACAACCCTGTTATAAGCGAACTCAACATGATGCAAACACTCCTCCCACTCCTGTGGGTTCTTCTTGTTCATGGTGCGCAACAATTGTGATAATGTGCTATTCACCACCTCCGTTTGTCCATCAGTTTGGGGGTGACATGTAGTTGAAAACAGCAACTTTGTCCCCAGCTTCCCCCAAAGTGTCTTCCAGAAATAGCTCATGAACTTCACGTCTCAATCTAAAATCATTATCTTGGGTAATCCATGTAATCTCACTATGTCCATGAAAAACAGATTAGTAATATGCAACGCATCGTCGCTTTTGTGGCATGCAATAATGTGTGACATCTTGGAAAATCTATCCACTACCACAAATATTGAATCGTGTCCCCTTTTGGTTCATGGTAATCCTAGCACAAAATCCATACTAATATCCTCCCATGGTGTACTAGGTGTAGGAAGAGGGGTATACAACCCATGAGGTTTTAATTTTGACTTTGCTTTGTTGCAAGTGATGCAACGCTGCATAAATCTATAGACATCTCGCCTGATATGTGCCCAATAGAAGTTATCAGCTAACATGAGTAATGTTTTCTCCCGTCCAAAGTGTCCCATCAATCCTCCACTATGAGATCCTGCAACAACAGCAAACGCAAAGAACACTCGGGAACACATAATTTGTTATCTCTAAACAGAAAGCCATCATGAATATGATATTTATCCCATGCTTTTACACTAGTATATTTAGCAAAAGGCATAGAAAACTCAGTAGCATTTGCATATAATTCACGTAGACTCTCTAAACCAGGAACTTGCACATCTAGTTTGGTAAGAAGCATGTTCTTTCTAGATAGTGCATCAGCAACAACATTGTCCAATCCTTTCTTGTACTTGATAATATATGGGAAGGACTCAATGAACTCTACCCATTTATCATGTCACTTATTAAGATTAGATTGGCTCTTCAGAAACTTCAATGCCTCATGATCAGAATGTATGATAAATTCTTTTGGCCACAAATAATGTTTCCAAACCTCAAGAACTCTAACAAGCGCATACAACTCTTTATCATATACAGAAAAATAAGCAATAGGTTTCTTTTCTTGCATAAGTACTCCTCCAATTCCAATGCCACTGTCATGAGATTCAATCTCAAATTGTTTATTGAAATTTGGAAGCATCAACAATGGTGCAGAAATCAATTTATTTTTCAGCTCATCAAATGCCATGTCTTGAGCAACACCCCATTCGAAATCAACTCCTTTCTTAGTCAAATCATTCAAAGGTGTAGCAATGGTACTAAAATCTCTAACAAATCTTCTATAAAAACCAACAAGACCATTAAAACTACGCACTTGACTCACATTCATGGGGGTAGGCCAATTTCTTATAGCTTCTATTTTTGAATCATCTACCTCAATCCTATGTTTAGAAACAACATATCCCAGAAATATGACCTTATCTTTGCAAAAAGTGCACTTCTCAAGATTACCAAATAATTTGTTTTCTCTTAGCACATGCAAGACTTGTCTAATATGATCAATATGTTCAGTTTCGTTGTGGCTATATATGAGAATATCATCAAAATAGACTACCACAAATTTGCCAATAAAGTTTCTCAAAACATGGTTCATAAGTCTCATGAAAGTACTAGGTGCGTTGGTTAAACCAAAAGGCATCACTAACCATTCATATAAACCAAATTTCGTCTTAAAGGCTGTTTTCCACTCATCCCCCTCTTTCATCCTAATTCGATGATAACCACTACACAAATCAATCTTAGAGAAAACAACAACACCACTTAATTCATCTAGCATATCTTCCAATCTTGGAATAGGATGACGATAACGAATAGTGATGTTGTTTATTGCTCTACAATCTACGCACATGCGGCATGTACCATCTTTCTTAGGAACCAAAATCACAGGAACAACACAAGGGCTAAGACTGATGCGAATATACCCTTTATCAAGGAGCTCTTGTACTTTTTTCTCAGTTTCCTTCGTCTCCTGGGGATTAGTCCTGTAAGGGGCTCGGTTTGATAATGTGGCTCCAGGTATCAAGTCAATTTGGTGTTCTATGCCACGCAATGGTGGCAACCCTGCTGGTACCTCCTCTGGAAACACATCATCAAATTCCTGCAACACATTAGAAACACCAATAGAGAGAGGGCAAGCCATGTCGTTAGAAACCAAAATTTCTCCCTTGTGCATGAGCACTATAGGTACTAAACTAGGATCCTCACTAAACTCTCTCAAGTAATCTTTGGTGGCTAACATGCATAATAGGCTCACTCCCTCACTTTTATTTTTACCACTCAGCTTGGCTTTGCTATTATCACTCACAATATTTTTTTTCCTGTCATCTCATCTCTCTCACTCTCAGTTTCTAAATTCACTTCTGTTTTTTGACGAGAATCGTTTACAATTTGCTGTGGTGTCATAGGCCTCAGAATGATGTCCTTCCCATGTGTAATACCCCTGGATTTTATAAGACATATATCTAATATAAGTTTGAGGTGTTGAACAGAGTTTGACCTTTTGATCAATAAGTCCAGTGGAAGATCTAAGATGAAGGTTGAGTTCGTCTCATCGCACTGATAAAAAACGAGTATAAACGTGTCAAAAAATAGAGGTTGGGTATTTTGTCCCTAAAATCAGTTAATCCTAGTCTCTGTATTTTTTTTCTCCGACTTAAGTTCTAAACCGTTCTGGTTAGGAAATAAAACAAATATCCCAGTTGACCTCTCCTAGGATTTGACCTTACATTCAGACCCCCACCCAGTATCCCATTCGCCGCCGCCTAGGGTTCGAGGAGATTGGCGCCGCAGGTGGAGTCGCCGCTGACTGCCGTCGTGCCGCGTTGTCCTCAGATTTTCTCGTGCAGCTGAAATTCTCCAAGCATAGGTTCGTCCCCTGTAGCCCTTGTGCTTCCTTCATCTGTGGCGCTTTAAAAAAAGATAGCCTGGGCATGTCAGATCGGTAGGACTGGAAGAGATTGATTAGAATTTGTGTTAGCGGGACTAGAGCTAGTGCTATTCTTGGGCTTGGAAAGGCACGGTCATGCCTACTAGTGGAAATCAATAACTCTGAAGCTAATTTTGTGGTCGCCTATGCTAGTGGAGCAGCCGGTGTATTTTCTTTGTTGTTTCCTTCCCACATTAATCGAGCGAGTCTGTATATATCCGCGAGTGAATCGTTCAAGCTCGGAGCAAACAGATTGGAAATAGAAGATTGCTAATGTTGTTCTTGGTGCTAGCTAGTTAGCTTAGCTTTATGACCTATCGGTAGAGGTGTAGAAAAATATTCTTCTTTACTGAAGATGGACATTACGTGTTGGTAATGCTTATGGAAATAATTGGTTCAGGTGTCGGCGTACCACGGTTTGGGCTTTGAGCCGACGGCGCATCCCTCCGCTCCAGTGAGTTAGAGGCAAGTGCAAGTTGGACTCTTGTGTCAATTGGCGGTTTTCGTTGGTTCTTTTGGTGTTAAGTCTGTTCGGTTTTATTGTTCGACACAATATTATTTTCCGTTTATCTAAGCCATGAGTTCGGCATTCAGTTTGGACATATGCCGTCATTTCCGGTGACAACCGTTGTGAAATTACCGCTATGTCTTCCGAAGCTGAGTGACACGGGATGTGTCCATTCCGGAGAGTCTCGAGTGTGCGAATACGTATTGTAACTAGATGTTCAGATTTTCTCTTTACTACATAATTTTGTGTTGGTACTCGTCAAACCTTTGGCTCTTATTGTACTTGGCTGAGTAATGTTTACTCACTCTTGCTTCCTTCTTCTTGTTGGTTTTTATTTGGTTTTCAGGTACTCCAAGCAGAGGCATGCATTGGCGGGAGTAGCACACCTACCTACACCACACTTCACATGCATTACTCAGATAGACAATCCTCATATTTACATATTGGAGACTTAATGGATTATTAGTCTACCTAGTCTCATCTGGTCATTATTTCTAAGGCTAAGCCTTTGGTCGCTCCTTATTCCTTCGTATACCTCGTGGATAGTTTTGAGAACATTAAATATTGAGCTTTGGATTTTGTGAACCATATAATATCGATATTCGTTCAGTGTTTCTAAATTGCATGTCGTGAATTCCTGAAAAATCAAGTGAGGTGTTGTCCGATTTAATGGTTTTTCTTGCACTTTGTTTAAATTAGCTAGAGTGGTGACATCGCAGGTAGGTTAGATACCTGGAGTGTTACACTATGCCAATTCAACTGGTATGTATTTGCTCTTCCATTGTGTATAGCATTCCTGTCAAACTGCCATGGTCTTCCCAGCAACATGTGACAAACAAACAATGGTACCAGATCACAATCAATGGTGTCTATGTATGGTCCAATTTGAAATTCAACTCTCACCATGTAGCTCACCTTCATTTCTCCTTTATCACTTAACCATTAAATGTAATAAGGATGAGGGTGTGGGATATATTTCAACTTTAGCTTTGCACATAAATCTTTGCTTGCTATGTTTCTGCAACTTCCTCCATCAATAATAACTTTGCAAGCCATTTGAGGGCCTACAATAGCTTTAGTTTGGAACAAATTACATCTCTGATTTTCTAGACTTGGTGTAACACTCAAAGCCATAGATTTTTGTGTGCAAACAATAGTGGGATAATTCGTAGCATATGCATCAACTGGACCATCTACATCATCATTATCCTCCTCATCTGGATCAGCATCATCACCAGTTTCATACTCATTATCCTCATTAACAAGCATGATCTTTTTATTAGGACAATCTCTCTTGAAATGCCCTTTTCCTCCACATGTGTGACAACTCATATCTCTATTTCTTGTTGTGTACATGGTAGAACTACTTGCACTTGCAGCTGGTTGGGATGTTTTCTTGCTATTAGAAGTGCTAGTCTCAGGTTTGGAGGGTGGTGCACCACGAAATTGAGACCCTTGTGGTGACGGTGATGAAAAATAAGAATTTCTAGGAGCAAAACTCCTTCTAGCACTCAGCTTAGCCTCCTCGGTCAATTGTGCTTCAGCTGCTCTAGCATGATGTAACAACTTATTCATGTCATTATATTGGAGATGCCTCACAATGCTCTTTATTTTAAATTGCAACCCTGAGAGAAAACATTGCATAGTGTGTTCTGGCTCCTCTCTAACTCGAGATCTTTGGAGAATCAACTCCATCTCCATATAGTAAGCATCAACTGACAATGAGCCTTGCTTTAACTATTGGAGTTTATCATATAGTGTTCTAATGTAAATTCTTGGGTACAAATCTGTCCCTCGTTACTTGCTTCATAGTTCTCCAAGTAACAATTTCCGGATCACCTACTTCTTCTCTCAATTGGGTGATATTATCCCACCACAAAAGAGCATAGCCATCAAACCCAGAAGATTCAAGTTTTATTTTTCTATCCTCAGTATAATCATGCAATCTCCATAGATTCTCTATTTTCAGCTCCCATAACAAATATTCTTCCACATCATCATGATCAAATGTGAAAGGAGGGATAGAAAATTTAGGTTTTCCCAAACCATCATCTTCCCTATTGTTTTCTGGGGCTTGAACTCTTCGAGCAAAAGCATTTCCTCCACGGCCATGGCCAGCATTGCCTCGAGCATTATCAAGATTATTCTCATCATGCAGGGGTTCACCAGCATTAGGAGCTCTTTGTTCTACTAGAGTAGCTAAATTAGCAATCTGTCTTGTTAAATTTGTCACAGATTCTTGGAGCACATCAACAGATTCTTGAGTAGCAGTAGCTTCTATCTTCAGGTCTAGAGTGTTTAGTTCTTGCCTCAATGCATCATCATTTTTGTCTATTTCTGTATCTATTCTCTTGTACATGGTATCTCTTAGTGCCTCATACTCATTACATTGCACCAAATCCTCTGGTTTCTTCTTTGCCTGCACATCAACAGCACTAGCAGAATCCATTATGTTAGTGAAAACAAAACAAGTATAGGTGGGTGTTATTTTCTCTCAAGTTACTCGATCCAGCAAGATAATGGTGTATCTCACTTCTCCAGAGTGAATAGAAAAATACTTCAGCAACAAATAGTGGCAGCTATATGTACCAAGTGTGAGAAGAGAATATCAGGGATCTCAGTTATCACAAGACAATAATCAGGATATATGGTGGGGCTTGGTTGGGATACCTAACAACACCAAAAAGCAACTCCAAATAACTGTCTAATGTGATATAAAAATTGACCAGGAAACACACACTCTTTCGGAGACAAATGTGGCGAGCAACTATATGGTAGAATTTGTTGCAAGCACTGGAAAGACACTAGCAAAATCTCAATGTAAATCAGGCACAAGATTGCTCAAAATAGTAGTACAGACAGCCGTAAAACAGCTCCAAACTTGTGGCAATGATCAGTACTTTTGAGGCCTCTTTTTCTCTTTGTTTTTTCTGTTTTTTTCTCTCTATTTTTTCACTCTTATGGTCCAATTTGTCCAATCCGTACGGCATGTCCCAAAAAACAGCACGGTGTAAAAATCGATTGAGCAGCCTGATGAGCACAAAATATGCCAGTCTTATAGGAAAGTTCCTAGGATTTGTGATGTAGAATGGCAGTGGCTATATCTCACAAAGATCAGCAAGAAAACCTAAACAAATTTGGGAGAAAAACCAAAATAAAAATCTAAGAAAATAGCAAGTATGTTTCCCACGATATAGAGTAATCTCACGGCAGCAAACATGCTATTTTTGTGCCGGGCAGGGGTGATGCACTATTGTTGTATATGGGCCCTTTGGACGCGGCAGAGTTTTGACCAAAACGCTGCCAGGCAGCTGTTCCAATCCGAGTAAGAGTAGGTCTCACGACAGGAAAAGTACAAATAGGTGCCTCTCCACGGCAGAAAAAATACGTGCAACTCGCAGCACTTCTTTGTAGATCTCGGAATAGAAATAGATCTTGCTTAGGAAACAATGCCAACAAGCAAATTTTGAAAGGGCTATGGTTGTTTTCCCGAGAGCAATAGATCCAATCTCCAATGTTCTTGCAACTGCAAGATATTTTTGGTGTGACTTTTTTCTGGTATAGATCTGAATAGAAATAAGATAGAACTCGAAAAGGATGAACTAGAAACCTAAACCTCGAAACTCAAAGACACAAAAAGAAAAATAGGGACACAAAATCAACAGAAAACAACAAAAGAAGAAGCAAATTGGTGTTGATCTAGTCGATTTCAAACTCTAATCTCTCTTTTTGTGTGGCTTTTTCTAGATAGGAAGAAAACAATCTAAGAACTAATGAAAATGCAATTGCTCAAAGAGGCAACCTGGAAATCTGATACCAAGATGATAAGGGGTGGCCCGATCTTCTCAAAGAGCACCACAAATAATTTTGATAACTAGTGTTTCACTAAGATCTCTCATGGATGATACCTGATTGCCAATGCAACAAATTTCAATCCGTGTGGATATTCTCAACTACACACTCTTGCACAAGTAATCAACCGACTACAAGTGGTCCTGTCTTCTAATTTCCAATGGAATAGATGATAACACGCATAATTTGCAACCGATCTTTACTTCAAGATGAAAGCTTAAACAAGCAATACAATCTGAGGTGTAAGGGAAATTGTCTAAAACTTAATGTAACCTATTTGGGGCGCAAGGGCCGGCTATTTATGAGGGGTTGGGGTGCGGCCAAAGAGGTGGGACGCACCCCCCTAGTTGTGTTTGGGTCGGACTCTATCCACCCTTTTATTACAATCCGAAATTTAAAAGAAGAGTCCTATGAAATAAGGACTCGCAGGTCCACTTCTCCTAAACTACTAGGACTCTTTCTATGGCGCATGCACAAGGTGTGGTGTGCCCCATTGATGTTTTCCATCCATTTCTCCCTTATTTTCCAGCGGCTCCAACTTGTGGCTTTTGTTTTCCAGCTGCTCCTTCTTGTTTTCCAGCATGTACTTCTCGTTTTCCAGCTTGTTCTTGTTGTTTTCCAGCTCCTCTTGATGCTCCTCTCCATTCATGTTTGTGTTATCAACAACCCTGATCATACATAAATGCATAGACTTAGGCAGTATAAAATTCTCATGATCACAAATATCAAATTCTATTAAGAGTGAGTTCACATGTTGTTCTAATAACTTGGTTCTTGATCTTGTCATAGGTCCAAGTCTCACTCCATTAGTGTTATCTTGAGCAGCAACATTATCATGTGTGTTTGTTGGTGAAGAGCTAGGGATGTCCTCATAAAAAACAGCGTGCGTAAGGCGCTATGCAAACTCGAAGGCGCGGCAGAGAAAATGAGCAATGCGGTGCCTCGGCAGGCAAGGACTTGAGCTCGAGTAGGAGTAGGGTACGGCAGATAATCGGTGGGATTTTGTGTCCGGTAGAAAACGGATTGGATACAGGGTAGGAGTAGAAACCGCGCGGCGGAAAATTGAGACTTTCTGGGCCGCGGTAGAACAAGAAATTACATTCCTACTTCAGCAACGAATTGGTTGATTTTGAGCGTCGAAAACTTCCGTAAATAGATGAAGTTGGTTTGGGCTAGATGCACTTCTTACTCCCGAAAATTTTGGGTGCTCGTGCATCGACAACAAAGTTTGTATGCAAAACTTATAGCCTGTCAAAGTTGGTCGTCCAAAACTTAGAAAAATGTAGCGTACCTGCACTTAAAATTTGGCAGGGTACCTGTGTATAGTGCAAACCCCTGGATCGATTTCATTTGCACACACAGTTTAATATGAATATCATAACATTGTATCATTATTACACGAATGATCCAGACTTGGTAAAATAAATTGTTCAAATACAACTTTGCATAGCACAAGGCTAGCTTAAAAGAGTACAGCAGCGGAAATTTATTCTTCAAGGAGTCTCCATCATCTTCATGTGCCACAGGCGAAACATGTTGGTTGCAGACTCGAAACCTTAATCGTAATCTCACTTGTCATCTGAACAATCTGCAAAAAATAAAATTGTTGCAACGGAGTGGGTCAGAACCATTAAAAATGGATCTGGCAAGTGACACTATGTGGACACTTAATGGAATAACTCTAATAACCTATATGCATATTTCGCTGGTGGAGTTTGAGGCTAATTTGCACAAAGCCAATTTTTCCTAATTCTTTATAAAACATCCTTCTTTTGTCAAAGCAGGTATGGCATGAAAACCACCCTCTTTTCCACCTTAGTTCAACCTTCAAAATTTTAACTTTAGAAATTGGAATGTTGGGAAACCTCCATTGAATCCTTGATTAGCTGCTCAAATTGTCCGTAACCGGGGACACGGCTAAGTACTTAGTTTTAACTCTGCAGAGGTTGTGCACTTTCACCATGAGACCCAACAAACCCAAACTATCCTCAAGCACTCGATTTGTGCTAAGGAAAAGGAGAAAGTTGAGACGAGACCTTTGGGGGAAAGTCAAGGCAGAGCCATTATACCACAAGGTTGCACGGGAAGCATCTTCACTTGGACAAAACTTTGGTCCCTTTGTACCTGGGTGGCAATCCTCAAGTGAACTCTCAGGTGAGAACCCCCACATACCATGGTCCTAAGTATAGTAAACTATCTTAGGTGAAAACCCCCATGTACATGGTCCTGAGTAGCCACTCAACATAAACCATGCAAAACCACTTCCACCCAGATTATTCATTAACTTAGTAGATTTTAACATTTCCAGAAAGCAATTTTTGCATAGCATCAATAATTCTACTAAGTTGTCATGGGTGCTAGACACAACTAGTATAAAGGAGATAGTGGTTTTAGCATAGTAGTACTATCCAACTCATGCAATAAAAGAAATACACTAAGTCATGCATAGAAAATACATAGGAAATTTATGAGGGGTGTGCCACTTGCCTTGGTAATAGGAAGAGCAGGAGTAGCAGTTGCAACAGCTTTCGTTTCTCTCCGAAAATTCTAACACAATAAAACAACCACAATAAACATACAAGCAAACCAACAAATCAATTGGAAAATATGCCATGTATGATGTGCAAAATATTCTAAGGCAATGATATGCATGACATGCAAAAATTACTCAAGGCACATAGACAATAATAACTTAAACAAGTTAGCTAGGTCAAGGAAGGTTGGGAAACATGAATTTGATAAAATTGACCTAGAAAAATCGGCAGCTTGTATTCTAAGGATTTAGTCATAGACACAAGGACTTGTTTTATGTCCAATGTGACAAATAGAAGAGAGAAGTTAGTATTCAAGAACCATCTTCAGTCTTGTCATTCTTTTCTTGGTTTGAAGACTCCATTTCTTCTTGTAGACTTGAGGATTTGTAGACTTTATCATTTGGTGCCGCCTCTAAGTTAAATAGAGAAGAAAAGACAAGAAGAACATAAAGAAAACAAGACTTAGGGAAAAGTAGGGGTTGATCATCTTGAAGCTCCTCTTGATTTTCTTCTAAGTACTTTTCTTCTTGGAGATGCTTCTGAAATTTCTAAGTCCTTCATGAGTCTTCTATCTTCATGTTGGAAATCTTCGAGTTGACAATTGTAGCATCCTCTCCATTGATTTTCACTAATCCAGACTTAGTGGTTTTCAACTAGGAGGGTCAACTAGGAAAAATAACTTAGAAATATTCTAAGGGCTTTGGTTTTGTCTCTCTAGTCTAAGGTTAGTCCTTAGCACAATTATCTAGAGAAACCATATTGAAAATAATTACAGAAAATAAACTAAGTCAAAAATAGTCACATGAGCATATAACAACCAAAACCCTTTTAACTTAGCCAAAAACTATTTTGGGCGCCAGGGACTGTTAGCAAACATCATAAGGTATCCAAAAATATTTTATTTGCAATTTTTAGATGTATAGAATTTAAACTATGCCAAAAATCACCAAACAAGCCTATTTAAATTTGAACCAATTTATGTTTGTCAAATTTGAATTTGGACTGTTCTAAAAGATTCTATGTGTTCGGGGCTTTTCAAAAAGTCCTAGTTTGCTAAATTTGAATCTACGGTTAAAAAGTTATGATGATTCTAAGTTTGGGGGACGTTTCTGCAAAACTGCGAATTAAACCTATTCGAAAAAAGAACTTCGCTGACTGGATGCTGACTTGGCCGCCACGTGGTGCTGACGGGGCGCTGACGTTGTGATGACGAGGCGCTGACTGGGCTGCTGACTGGATGCTGACGAAGCGCTGGCGAGGCGTTGACTTGACTTTGACTACTGATTTTGACCAAAAATAAAGTTGCTCGGATGGAAAAACAATCTAAACTAAAGTTGTAGAGCATTACGTGCTCTTTCTAACTAGCACAAATATAACATCAGTAGATGAATGGTTTAGTCACAAATCACAATTTACCTTTCTGGTCCGAAACTTTGTCCGTGAATAACTCCTAGCTCGCTCGACCAAAAGAGGTGAGGTTTGGGGCAAACGAAAGGTCTTGATTAGGAGAACAACTTTTGTTATCAAGCCCCGAAGATTTGAGATAGTTTTCTTCTCCGAAAAACGTCAAACGTCAACTGTATTGTACAGAAAATTCCGTACGTCAAAACAAAAAGTGTTCAAAAACAAAGTTGTAGATCAGGGTTCAATCTAACTTCTCACCAAAGGAATTTAGATTTGAAGATCCGAGCACGAAGAGATCTAGGAATTACGAATTCAGATCTGAAAGATGGCCCTTCGAAATTCTTCCTCCACGGTTGATGAAAAGAGTTGAGACCTCTCGGGATGGAAAGATATTGGAGAGAGCTTCAATATTGCTTCAGACTCTGGTGCGATTCGAGATTGTTTTAGTGGGTAGATAAGCGAAATATTTTTTTGCTGATTAGGGTTTCGGTGGGACGAAAAAGGGAAAAGAAATGCCGGCGGCTACAGATATTTATATAGGCTAATGGTCGATGGAATAGTTTGTGCTCGAAGTTATGAACGCGTAGCAACAAGCAGATCCGGATTTGGAGTCATATTTGTTGAGATATTCGCGTTTAAGCGAAGGTGGTTTAGAAAACACGTTTTCTGGAAAATTTGGTTCGATTGTTCGTGTTAACTCGTTCGCTACCTTCATGGGCCGGCCCAGTTCGGCCGATTTTTTTTTTTTACTGTTTTCTTTATGACTTTTGATTTATAGATCCAAATGATCTCAAACCAATTTCTATAGTTTTGTAAACAAAAATACCTTGATTTAAAATTTCAAATAAGATCTTTCCAATTTAAATAAAATTCCAAAAAATTCAAAACGTTTTTAAATGGATTTTGACACTTAATGTCGGGAAAATATTTATGCCTCAATAAAATAATACAATTGGAAAATTAATTATTTTCCAATTATATACAAACAATACAACCAAGCATTTGACAAACATAGCACATAATTAAAATAATGTGAAGGGCATACCTTGCCCCCTTTTATTTTTTTAAATATGTTTTCAAGTGAAATTATAAATCCCCATTTTGAAAATCTTCAAATGCAACAATGAAATATGCTCATGAATGCATGCATGATTTTATTTTTAAAGCAAAATACTTAGTAGTTTTTGAAAGTTTTAAATTTTTCTGATTTTTCAACTTTTTAAAAAATTGGGATGTTACAGACTACCACCCTTAAAAAGAATCTCGTCCCGAGATTCGGGAAGGCTAGCAATAGGTTGTGACTGTATGGCTACCACCCTTAAAAAGATTTTTGATGGTAGTGTAAAACTTCTAGATGCAAACTTGATTTATAGTATACCTTCCACTTCTTCCACTTCTTCCACTTCTTCCATATTGATGTGGTTCACATATCCTTTATCAAAAGGATTTGGCTTGGCAGCTGCTTCGGCCTTCTTTGCTGGGCACTCGTTGGCATAGTGGCCCTTGTTCTTGCACTTGTAACAAAGCACCTGGCTGATATCCCTGTATTCAGAGTTTGGGCGGGGTTGTCCATTGTTATGTTCGTGATCAGCTTGTCCATTTCCCTTGTGGCCCCCATTGCTTCCTTTGGATCCACCATTGTGATCTTGATGCTTGTGGTGGACTTCCTCCATTATGATGTTTCCCATGTTTGTGACCATTGTTCCCATCATGGGTGGAGTGCCTCTTGAATGAAGGCTCAACATGATGCTTGTTAATACTCAGCTTCCTCTTCCTGTTTTCTGCCTTCTTGATGTTATCCTCCAGCGTGATGGCTTGGTCAAGGAGTGCCTGATAGTTTGGAGCATATGCCACAGTCAAAGGAATATTTAGGTCATCACTTAACCCTTTGAGGAATTTTGCCTTCCTTTTTGCATCAGTATCTACATCTTCAGGAGCATAACGGGACAGTGCAAGAAAGTCATCCATATACTCTTTGAGTGTTTTGTTCCCCTGTCTCAGGTTCTTGAACTCTTCTTGCTTCAAGTTCATAATGCCTGAGGAGATATGAGCATTACGAAAGCCATCCTTGAAGTCCTCCCAAGTCAAGGTGTCCAGAGGGTGAGTGATTTGAAATGTTTCCCACCATTGGGCAGCAGGTCCTTCCAGCAAATGTGCGGTGAATCTCACCTTCTCAGCGTCATCGCATTCAGTTGTCACCAGATCCTTTTGCACAAAACGCAACCATTCATCAGCTACAATTGGTTCAGGTGCAGTTGAGAACTTGTTGCGCTTAAGCCTTAGAAATCTGGCAAGCCTGTCCACTTGGGGAGGTGGTGGTGGTGGAGGTCCTTGTTGGTTGGCCATGAATTGAGCCATCATGGTCATCAGCTGAGTTTGGGCAGCCATCATCTGCTGCATCATAGCTTCATTGTCGTTGTTGTTGTTGCCCTCAGGGTCACGACGAGGAGGCATCTGTGGTTTAAGAATAGATGAGCAACAAGATAGACAGGTCTAGAAGAAGTATTCCTACCCATACAAGCAACCACAACACACAACACAAACAAACAAACAAACACAGCTCAAACCTAAACTTTTAAACTTTTCAATTGTCCTTACACGAAAATAATCATACGAATGTTCGAAAAATAATGCCTAAGTACTGCCATACCACAATTTGGTAGATCAATACTTAAAGGAGCTTTTATTATTCTATTTCCTAGGAATGGGGTCTAGTCTATTTCTTTTCTAAGTGCATCAAGTTCATCTCTTATTTCTTTCAGCTCATCAAAGTACTTCTGGGTGTTATGGAGTCTGAAACGAATCCTCCTTCCAAGGTTTTCGATGGCTTCCCAAGCTGCACTTCTTGCTGAATTGAAGAATGATGGGTACACTATTGGGTTTGTGTACATGCAGCAACCTTGAGTCTTATGGTCATCTCCCTTGTTCTTGTATATGTGGAGTTGCACCCACCAGTACTCTTTACCATCATCAGCTTTCATTGGAAATCCTTTGTAAACGGCGTCTCCTTCATATCACAGGTCCTTCATGATGTCCTTAAGTTCTCTTGGGAACTTAGTGTCACAATGACGAGTCATGGTCATCTCTGGTCCTCTCCTGATTGATTCAATGAGGCTGATCATCTAAAAACCAGAGAAGAGGTTTAGAAAGCAATTAGTTAAGAAAGTTACAAGAATGATGGTAGAAAAGTTTTAGACTTAGAGAAAATAAATTTTTATCCTAGTGGCTTTCTTATTTCTAACCAAACTTAGGGTTTCGAATCTACAGGCAACACAGTGCTCTGATACCATCTGTAGCGTACCTGCACTTAAAATTTGGCAGGGTACCTGTGTATAGTGCAAACCCCTGGATCGATTTCATTTGCACACACAGTTTAATATGAATATCATAACATTGTATCATTATTACACGAATGATCCAGACTTGGTAAAATAAATTGTTCAAATACAACTTTGCATAGCACAAGGCTAGCTTAAAAGAGTACATCAGCGGAAATTTATTCTTCAAGGAGTCTCCATCATCTTCATGTGCCACAGGCGAAACATGTTGGTTGCAGACTCGAAACCTTAATCGTAATCTCACTCGTCATCTGAACAATCTGCAACAAATAAATATTTTGCAACGGAGTGGGTCAGAACCATTAAAAATGGATCTGGCAAGTGACACTATGTGGACACTTAATGGAATAACTCTAATAACCTATATGCATATTTGGCTGGTGGAGTTTGAGGCTAATTTGCACAAAGCCAATTTTTCCTAATTCTTTATAAAACATCCTTCTTTTGTCAAAGCAGGTATGGCATGAAAACCACCCTCTTTTCCACCTTAGTTCAACCTTCAAAATTTTAACTTCAGAAATTGGAATGTTGGGAAACCTCCATTGAATCCTTGATCAGCTGCTCAAATTGTCTGTAACCGGGGACACGGCTAAGTACTTAGTTTTAACTCTGCAGAGGTTGTGCACTTTCACCATGAGACCCAACAAACCCAAACTATCCTCAAGCACTCGATTTGTGCTAAGGAAAAGGAGAAAGTTGAGACGAGACCTTTGGAGAAAAGTCAAGGCAGAGCCATTATACCACATGGTTGCACGGGAAGCATCTTCACTTGGACAAAACTTTGGTCCCTTTGTACCTGGGTGGCAATCCTCAAGTGAACTCTCAGGTGAGAACCCCCACATACCATGGTCCTAAGTATAGTAAACTATCTTAGGTGAAAACCCCCATGTACATGGTCCTGAGTAGCCACTCAACATAAACCATGCAAAACCACTTCCACCCAGATTATTCATTAACTTAGTAGATTTTAACATTTCCAGAAAGCAATTTTTGCATAGCATCAATAATTCAACTAAGTTGTCATGGGTGCTAGACACAACTAGTATAAAGGAGATAGTGGTTTTAGCATAGCAGTACTATCGAACTCATGCAATAAAAGAAATACACTAAGTCATGCATAGAAAATACATAGGAAATTTAAGAGGGGTGTGCCACTTGCCTTGGCAATAGGAAGAGCAGGAGTAGCAGTTGCAACAGCTTTCGTTTCTCTCCGAAAAATTCTAACACAATAAAACAACCACAATAAACATACAAGCAAACCAACAAATCAATTGAAAATATGCATGTATGATGTGCAAAATATTCTAAGGCAATGATATGCATGACATGCAAAAATTACTCAAGGCACATAGATAATAATAACTTAAACAAGTTAGCTAGGTCAAGGAAGGTTGGGAAACATGAATTTGATAAAATTGACTTAGAAAAATCAGCAGCTTGTATTCTAAGGATTTAGTCATAGACACAAGGACTTGTTTTATGTCCAATGTGACAAATAGAAGAGAGAAGTTAGTATTCAAGAACCATCTTCAGTCTTGTCATTCTTTTCTTGGTTTGAAGACTCCATTTCTTCTTGTAGACTTGAGGATTTGTAGACTTTATCATTTGGTGCTGCCTCTAAGTTAAATAGAGAAGAAAAGACAAGAAGAACAGAAAGAAAACAAGACTTAGGGAAAAGTAGGGGTTGATCATCTTGAAGCTCCTCTTGATTTTCTTCTAAGTACTTTTCTTCTTGGAGATGCTTCTGAAATTTCTAAGTCCTTCATGAGTCTTCTATCTTCATGTTGGAAATCTTCGAGTTGACAATTGTAGCATCCTCTCCATTGATTTTCACTAATCCAGACTTAGTGGTTTTCAACTAGGAGGGTCAACTAGGAAAAATAACTTAGAAATATTCTAAGGGCTTTGGTTTTGTCTCTCTGGTCTAAGGTTAGTCCTTAGCACAATTATCTAGAGAAACCATATTGAAAATAATTACAGAAAATAAACTAAGTAAAAAATAGTCACATGAGCATATAACAACCAAAACCCTTTTAACTTCGCCAAAAACTATTTTGGGCGCCAGGGACTGTTAGCAAACATCATAAGGTATCCAAAAATATTTTATTTGCAATTTTTAGATGTATAGAATTTAAACTATGCCAAAAATCACCAAACAAGCCTATTTAAATTTGAACCAATTTATGTTTGTCAAATTTGAATTTGGACAGTTCTACAAGATTCTATGTGTTCGGGGCTTTTCAAAAAGTCCTAGTTTGCTAAATTTGAATCTACGGTTAAAAAGTTATGATGATTCTAAGTTTGGGAGACGTTTCTGCAAAACTGCCAATTAAACCTATTCGGGAAAAAAAAACTTCGCTGACTGGATGCTGACTTGGCCGCCACGTGGTGCTGACGGGGCGCTGACGTTGCGATGACGAGGCGCTGACTGGGCTGCTGACTGGATGCTGACGAAGCGCTGACGAGGCGTTGACTTGACTTTGACTACTGATTTTGACCAAAAATAAAGTTGCTCGGATGGAAAAACAATCTAAACGAAAGTTGTAGAGCATTACGTGCTCTTTCTAACTAGCACAAATATAACATCAGTAGATGAATAGTTTAGTCACAAATGACAATTTACCTTTCTGGTCCGAAACTTTGACCGTGAATAACTCCTAGCTCGCTCGACCAAAAGAGGTGAGGTTTCGGGCAAACGAAAGGTCTTGATTAGGAGAACAACTTTTGTTATCAAGCCTCGAAGATTTGAGATAGTTTTCGGCTCCGAAAAACGTCAAACGCCAACTGTATTGTACAGAAAATTTCGTACGTCAAAACAAAAAGTGTTCAAAAACAAAGTTGTAGATCAGGGTTCAATCTAACTTCTCACCAAAGGAATTTCGATTTGAATATCCGAGCACGAAGAGATCTAGGAATTACGAATTCAGATCTGAAAGATGGCCCTTCGAAATTCTTCCTCCACGGTTGATGAAAAGAGTTGAGGCCTCTCGGGATGGAAAGATATTGGAGAGTGCTTCAATATTGCTTCAGACTCCGGTGCGATTCGAGATCGTTTTGATGGGTAGATAAGCGAAATAATTTTTTGCTGATTAGGATTTCGGTGGGACGAAAAGGGGAAAAGAAATACCGGCGGCTACACGTATTTATATAGGCTAATGGTCGGTGGAATAGCTTGTGCTCGAAGTTATGAACGCGTAGCAACAAGCGGATCCGGATTTGGAGTCATATTTGTTGAGATATTCGCGTTTAAGCGATGGTGGTTTAGAAAACACGTTTTCTAGAAAATTTGGTTCGATCGTTCTTGTTAACTTGTTCGCTACCTTCATGGGCCGGCCCAGTTCGGCCGATTTTTTTTTTTACTGTTTTCTTTATAACTTTTGATTTATAGATCCAAATGATCTCAAACCAATTTCTATAGTTTTCTAAACAAAAATACCTTGATTTAAACTTTCAAATAAGATATTCCCAATTTAAATAAAATTCCAAAAAATTCAAAACGTGTTTAAATGGATTTTGACACTTAATGTCGGGAAAATATTTATGACTCAATAAAATAATACAATTGGAAAATTAATTATTTTCCAATTATATACAAACAATACAACCACGCATTTGACAAACATAGCACATAATTAAAATAATGTGAAGGGCATACCTTGCCCCCTTTTATTTTTTTAAATATGTTTTCAAGTGAAATTATAAATCCCCATTTTGAAAATCTTCAAATGCAACAATGAAATATGCTCATGAATGCATGCATGATTTTATTTTTAAAGCAAAATACTTAGTAGTTTTTGAAAGTTTTAAATTTTTCTGATTTTTCAACTTTTTGAAAAATTGGGATGTTACAAAAAACTGCGGAAATTTACAGGACATGTGTTGTCCCGCGGCAGGAAACCAGAGAAAATTGTGTCGGCACGGTAGGAAAACAGCGTGTGTGAGGCGCTATGCGAGCTCAAAGGCGCGGTAGAGAAAACGCGCAATGCAGTGCGCGGCAGACAAGGACTTGAGTCCGAGTAGGAGTAGGGCGCGACAGATAATCGACGCGATTTTGTGCCCGACAGAAAACGGACTCAAACCGAGTAGGAGTAGAAACCACACGGCGGCAAATTGAGACTTTGGGGATTTTGAACAAGAAATTGCACTCCGAATTAAGCAACAAATTTGGGGATATTGAACATCGAAAAATGCCGTAAACAGATGAAGTGGGTTTGGTCTGGATGCACTTTTTATTCCCAAGCATTTTGGGTGGTCGTGCGTTGAAAACGGAGTTCGTATGCAAAAGTTATATACAGTCAAAGTTGGTCGTCTAAAACTTCCAAAAACTATGGGAATTGACTAGAACCCGTGTTGTCCTGCGGCAGGAAAACAGACAGAAATTGTACCCGCACGGTAGGAAAACAGCGTGTGTGAGGCGCTATGCAAACTCGAAGGTGCGGCAGAGAAAACGAGCAATGTGGTGCCATGGCAGGCAAGGACTTGAGTCCGAGTAGGAGTAGGGTGCGGCAGATAACCGGTGCGATTTTGTGTCCGGCAGAAAACGGACTGGATACCGGGTAGGAGTAGAAACCGCGCGGCGGAGAAATTGGGACTTTCTTTGCCGCGGTAGAACAAGAAATTGCACTCCGATTTCAGCAACGAATTTGGGGATCTTGAGCGTCGAAAACTTCCATAAATAGAAGTTGGTTTAGGCTAAATGCACTTTTTTACTCCCGAGCATTTTGGGTGGCCGTGCATCAAAAACAAAGTTCGTATGCAAAAGTTATGGCATGTCAAAGTTGGTCGTCCAAAACTTCCCAAAACTACAGAAAATTACTGGAACCCTTGCTGTCCCGCGGCAGGAAAACGGACAAAATTATGCCGGCGTGGTAGGAAAACAGCGTGCGTGAGGTGCTATGCGAGCTCGATGGCGCGGCAGAGAAAACGCGCAATGCGGTGCCGCGGCAGACAAGGACTTGTGTCCGAGTAGGAGTAGGGTGCGACAGATAATCGGCGCGATTTTGTGCCTGACAGAAAACGGACTGGATACCGAGTAGGAGCAGAAACCATGCGGCGGAAAATTGAGACGTTCTGTGAAGTGGTAGAACAAGAAATTGCACTCCGATTTCAGCAACAAATTTGGGGATTTTGAATGTCAAAATATGACGTAAACAGACGAAGTGGGTTTGGGATGGATGCACTTTTTATTCCGAGGCATTTTGGGTGGTCGTGTGTTGAAAACGGAGTTCGTAGGCAAAGGTTATGGCAGGTCAAAATTGGTCGTCTAAAACTTCCAAAAACTGCGGAAATTGACTAGAACCCGCGCTGCCCACGACTGGAATACGAACATAATTGTTGCCGGCGCGGTTGGAGAACAGTATGCGTGAGGCGCTATGCAAACTCGAAGGCGCGACAGAGAAAACGAGCAATGCGGTGCTGCGGCAGACAAGGACTTGAGTCCGAGTAGGAGTAGGGTGTGGCAGCTAATCATCGCGATTTTGTGTCCGGCAGAAAATGGACTGGATACCGGGTAGGAGTAGAAACAACGCGGCGGAAAACTGAGACTTTCTGTGCCGCGGTAGAACAAGAAATTGCACTCCGTATTTCAGCAACGAATTTGGAGATTTTGAGAGTGGAAAACCTCCATAAACAGATGAAGTTGGTTTGGGCTAGATGCACTTTTTACTCCCGAGCATTTTGGGTGGTCGTGCGTCGAAAACAATGTTCGTATGCAGAAGTTATCGCGTGTCAAAGTTGGTTGTCCAAAACTGCCCAAAACTGCGGAAATTTACTAGAACCCGTGCTGTCCCGCGACAGGAAAACGGACAAAATTGTGCCGGCGCAGTAGGAAAACAGCGTGCGTGAGGCGCTATGCGAGCTCGAAGGCGCGGCAGAGAAAACGGCGCAATGCGGTGCCGCGGCAGACAAGGACTTGAGTCCTGATAGGGATATAATAGGGTCCATGAGGATTATTCATGCTTGAGTTGGAAGGAAATATTGAGCCTCACTGTTGTTCATTATAAGGTGAATTTTTTCCTAGTAATAAATATTTTTTGTGTTTATAAGAATGTTATACTACCTAAACCTATGCATTATGTATTAGCAGGGTTATTGATAACACAAACATGGATGGAGGAGGACTTCAAGGCAGGAAAACAACAAGTACCTGCTGGAAAACAACCATTACAAGAGGGAAAACAAGATGGAGCACCTGCAAAACAAGGTGGAAAGCAAGGAGAAGAGCATGGGGAAATATTCCAGTGCATAGGAGGATGAAGTGGAAGCACTCCATAGTGATTAATTCGTGTTCCACTTATGTTTTTAGTAGGGACCTGCCAGTCCATTGGGTTGAACTCATGTTGGGTTCAGTTTGTAAGGTTTTGGTTGCACCAAACCGACTAGGGATAGGTTCGGCCGCATTAGGGCTGTTTGGGGCGCACCTCCTCTCTTGGCCGCAACCATACCCCTTCATATATACCCTAGGCTGCAAATTATAATAATTAGACTATCTTAAAACAAAAACCCTAGACCTCTAGATTGAAATCGCTTGTAAGCATTCATCTGGAAGTTATAATGCAAACTTTTCGTGTTAGCTGTTGTTCCACAGGGAATAAGACGGTACAGGACCACCTCGTAGTTGGTGGCTACGTTGCGCACGTGTGGAGTTGAGAATATCCATAGGGCTGGAAACTGTTGCATTGGCATCATGGATCATCTAGGAGAGTTTTTAGTAAAACACAAGTTATCCAATTCGAAATATCTATGAGTTCATAGCGAAGATTGGGCCACCCCTTATCAAGTCCGAGTAGGAGTAGGGTGACACAGATAATTGGCGCGATTTTGTGCCCGACATAAAACAGACTGGATACCAAGTAGGAGTAGAAACCACGCGGTGGCAAATTGAGACTTTCTGTGACGTGGTAGAACAAGAAATTGCACTCCGATTTTAGTAACGAATTTGGGTATTTTGAACGTCGAAAAATGCCGTAAACAGATGAAGGGGGTTTGGGATAGATGCACTTTTTACTCCCAATCATTTTGGGTGGTCGTGTGTTGAAAACGGAGTTCGTATGCAAAAGTTATGGCCGGTCAAAGTTGGTCTCCTAAAACTTCAAAAAACTACGGAAATTGAATAGAACCCGTGCTGTCCCGCGGCAGTAAAACAAATAGAAATTGTGCCGACACGGTAGGAAAACAGCGTGCGTGAGGCGCTATGCAAACTCGAAGGCGCGACAGAGAAAACAAGCAGTGCGGTGCCGCGACAGACAAGGACTTGAGTCCAAGTAGGAGTAGGGTGCGGCAGATAATCGGCGTGATTTTGTGTCCGGCAGAAAATGGACTGGATACCCGGTAGGAGTAGAAACCACGCGGTGGAAAATGGAGACTTTCTGTGCCGCGGTAGAACAAGAAATTGCGCTCCAATTTCAGCAACAAATTTGGGGATTTTGAGCAAAGAAAACCTCTGTAAACAGAGGAGGTTGGTTTGGGATAGATGCACTTTTTACTCCTGAGCATTTTGGGTGGTCGTGCATCAAAAACGGATTTCGTATGCAGAAGTTATGGCCTGTAAAAGTTGGTCGTCCAAAACTGCCAAAAACTGCGGAAATTTACTAGAACGCGTGCTGTCCCGCGGCAGTAAAACGGACAAAGTTGTGCCGGCCCGGTAGGAAAACAGCGTGCGTGAGGCGCTATGCAAGCTCGAAGGAGCGGCACACAAAACGCGCAATGCGATGCCGCGGTAGACAAGGACTTGAGTCCGAGTAGGAGTAGGGTGTGGCAGATTATCGGCGCGATTTTGTGTCCGGCAAAAAACGGACTGGATACCGGGTAGAAGTAGAAACCGCGCGGCGGAAAATTGAGACTTTCTATGCCACGGTAGAACAAGAAATTGCACTCTGATTTCAGCCACAAATTTGGGGATTTTGAGCGTCGAAAACTTCCATAAACAGATGAAGTGGTTTGGGTTAGATGCACTTTTTACTCCCGAGCATTTTGGGTGGTCGTGCGTCGAAAACAAAGTCCGTATGCAAAAGCTATGGCCTATCAAAGTGGGTCGTCCAAAACTGCCAAAAACTGCGGAAATTTACTAGAACCCATGCTTTCCCGCGGCAGGAAAACGGACCAAAATTCTACCAGCGTGGTAGGAAAATAGCGTGCGTGAGGCGCTAAGCGAGCTCGAAGGTGCGGCAGAGAAAACGCGCAATGCGGTGCCGCGGCAAACAAGGACTTGAGACTAAGTAGGAGTAAGGTGCGGCACATAATCGGCACGATTTTGTGTCCGGCAGAAAATGGATTGGATACCGGGTAGGAGTAGAAACCGCTCGGCTGAAAATTGAGACTTTCTGTGCCGCCGTAGAACAAGAAATTGCACTCCGATTTCACCAATGAATTTGGGGATTTTGAGCGTCGAAAACATCTGTAAACAAACGAAGTTGGTTTGGGCTAGATGCACTTTTTAATCCCGAGCGTTTAGGGTGGTCGTGCGTCGAAAACGAAGTTCGTATGCATAAGTTATGGTCAGTCAAAGTTGGTCGTCCAAAACTGCCAAAAACTGCGGAAATCTACTAGAACTCGTGCTCTTCCGCGGCAGGAAAACATACATAAATTGTGCTGGCCGGTAGGAAAATAGCATGCATGAGGCGCTATGCGAGCTTGAAGGCGCGGCAGAGAAAACACGCAATGCGGTGCCGCGGTAGACACGGACTTGAGTCCGAGTAGGAGTAGGGCGCGACAGCTAATTGGCTCTATTTTGTTCCCGGTAAAATACAGACTGGATACCGAGTAGGAGTAGAAACCGTGCGGTGGCAAACTGAGACTTTCTTTGCCGCTGTACAAAAAGAAATTGCACTCCAAATTTCAGCAATGAATTTGGGGATTTTGACCGTCGAAAACTATCGTAAACAGACGAAGTTAGTTTGGGCTGGATGCACTTTTTCCTCCCGAGCGTTTGGGTGGTCGTGCGTCAAAAACGGAGTTCGTATGCAAAAGTTATGGCCGGTTAAGTTGGTCGTCCAAAACTACGAATAAACAACAAAAAATGACTAGAACCCTTGTTGTCTCGCGGCAGGAAAACAGATAGAAATTCTGCGGGCGCGGTAGGCAAATAGCGTGTGTGAGGCGCTATGCGAGCTCGAAGGCGCGGCAGAAAAAACGTGCACTTCGGTGCCGCAATAGATAAGGACTTGAGTCTGAGTAGGAGTAGGGAGCTGCAGATAATCGGCATGATTTTGTGCTCGGCAGGAAACGGGCTAGACACCGCTTAGGAGTAGAAACCGTGTGGCGGCCACTTGAGACTTTCTATGCCGCGGTAAAACAAGAAATTGCACTCCTATTTCAGCAACGAATTTGGGGATTTTGACCGTCAAAAACTATCGTTAATAGACAAAGTTAGTTTTGGATGGATGCACTATTTACTCTTGAGCGTTTTGGGTGGTCGAGCATCAAAAATGGAGTTTGTATGTAAAATTTATTGCCGGTCAAAGTTGGTCGTCCAAAACTGCCAAAAACTGCGAAAATTGACTAGAACCCGTGCTGTCCCGCGGCAGAAAAACAGATAGAAAATGTTCCGGCACGGTAGAAAAACAGCGTGGGTGAGGCGTTATGCGAGCTCGAAGGTATGGCAGAGAAAACGCGAAAATACGGTGCCGCGGCAGACAAGGACTTGAGTCCGAGTAGGAGTAGGGCGCGACAGATAATCGGTGCGATTTTGTGCCCGGCAAAAAACAGACTGGATACCAAGTAGGAGCAGAAACCGCGCGGCGGCAAATTGAGACTTTCTGTGCCGCGGTAGAACAAGAAATTGCACTCCGATTTCAGCAAACGAATTTGGTGATTTCAAGCATCGAAAACTTCCGTAAGCAGACGAAGTTGGTTTGGGCTAGATGTAACTTTTAATCCCAAGCATTTTGGGTGGTCGTGCATAAAAAACGAAGTTCGTATGCAAACGTTATGACCGGTCAAAGTTGGTCGTCCAAAAATTCCAATAAACAATGGAAATTGACTAGAACCCATGCTGTCCCACGGCAGGAAAACACACAGAAATTGTGCCGGCGCGGTTGGAAAACAACGTGCGGGAGGTGCTATGCAAGCTCGAAGGAGCGCTAGAGAAAACGTGCAATGCGATGCCGCGGAAGACAAGGACTTGATTCCGAGTAGCAGTAGGGCGCGACAGATAATCGGCGCAATTTTGTGCCCGGCAAAAAACAGACTAGATACCGGGTTGGAGTAGAAACCGCGCAGCGGCAAATTGATACTTTCTGTGACGCGGTAGAACAAGAAATTGCACTCCGATTTCAGCAACGAATTTTGGGATTATTAGCTTCGAAAACAGCCATAAACACACGAAGTTGGTTTGGGCTGGATGCACTTTTTACTCCCGAGCGTTTTGGGTGGTCGTGCATCAAAAATGGAGTTCGTATGCAAAAGTTATGGCCGGTCAAAGTTGGTCGTCCAAAACTACAAAAAAACTGCGGAAATTGACTAGAACCCGTGCTGTCCCACGGCAGGAAAACATAAAGAAATTCTGCCAGCGCGGTAGGCAAATAGCGTGCGTGAGGCGCTATGCGAGCTTGAAGGCATGGCAGAGAAAACGCGCAATGTAGTG
Source organism: Alopecurus myosuroides (assembly GCA_028641055.1). NCBI lineage: Eukaryota > Viridiplantae > Streptophyta > Magnoliopsida > Poales > Poaceae > Alopecurus > Alopecurus myosuroides. Next base: position 368,104,357 of record CM054057.1, on the reverse strand, counting down.
CCGCGACATACAAGGACTTGAGTCTGAGTAGGAGTAGGGCACGACAGATAATTGGCATGATTTTGTGCCCGGTAGAAACCAGACTAGATACCAGGTAGGAGTAGAAACCGCGCTGCAACAAATTGAGACTTTCTGTGCAAGGGTAGAACAAGAAATTGCACTCCGATTTCAGGAACAAATTTGGGGATTCTGAGCGTAAAAAACTATCGTAAACAAAAGAAGTTGGCTTTGGCTAGATGCATTTTTTACTCTCGAGCGTTTTGGGTGGTCGTGCATCAAAAACGGAGTTCGTATGCAAAAGTTATGGACGGTCAAAGTTTGTCGTTTAAAACTTCCAAAAACTGCGGAAATTGACTACAACCCGTGTTGTCCCGCGGCAGAACACGGACAGACTTTCTGTCGGTGCGGTAGGAGAACACCGTGCGTGAGGTGCTAGGCAAGCTCGAAGGCGCGACAGAGAAAACACGCAATTCGGTGCCGTGGCAGACAAGGACTTGAGTCCGAGTAGGAGTAGGGTGCGACTGATAATCGGAACGCTTTTGTGCTCAGCAGAAAATAGACTTGATAGCGGGTAGGAGTAGAAAATGCACGGCGGCAAATTGAGACTTTCTGTACCGCGGTAGAACAAGAAATTGCACTTCGATTTCAGCAACAAATTTAGGGATTTTGAGCATAAAAAACTTTCGTAAATGGACGAAGTTGGTTTGTGCTGGTTGCACTTTTTACGCCCGAGCGTTTTGGATGGTCGTGCGTCGAAAACAGAGTTTGTATGCACAAGTTATGGCCGGTGAAAGTTGGTCATCCAAAACTGCCAAAAACTGCGGAAATTGACTAGAACCCTTGTGTCCCGTGGCAGGAAAACAGATAGAAATTGTGCTGGCGCGGTAGGAAAACAGCGTGCGTGAGGCGCTATGCGAGCTCGAAGGCGCGGCAGAGAAAACATGCAATGTGGTGCCGCGACAGACAAGGACTTGAGTCCGAGTAGAAGTAGGGCGCGACAGATAATCGACGCGATTTTGTGCCCGGTAGAAAATGGACTGGATACCGAGTAGGAGTAGAAACCGCCCGACAACAAACTGAGACTTTCTATGCCGTGGTAGAACAAGAAATTGCACTCTGATTTTAGCAACAAATTTGGGCATTTTGAGCTTAGAAAATTACGTAAACAGACAAAGTGGTTTTGCGGCAATTTGAGACTTTCTGTGCCGCGGTAGAACAAGAAATGGCACTTCAATTTCAGCAACGAATTTGGTGATTTTCAGCGTAAAAATGGCCATAAACAGACGAAGTTGGTTTGGGCTGGATGCACTTTTTACTCCCCGAGCGTTTTGGGTGGCTGTGCATCGAAAATGGAGTTTGTAGCGTGCGTGAGGCCCTATGTAAGCTCGAAGGCGCGGCAGAGAAAATGCATAATGTAGTGCCGCGACAGACAAGGACTTGAGTCCGAGTAGGAATAGGGCGCGGCAGATAATCGGCAGGATTTTATTCTCGGCAGAAAACGGACTGGATACAGGGTAGGAGTAAAAACCACGCGGCGGAAAATTGAGACTTTCTGTGCCGCGGTAGAAAAGAAATTGCCCTCCGATTTCCGCAATGAATTTGGGGATTTTGAGCGTCAAAATCTGTCGTAAACAGACGAAGTTGGCTTGGGCTGGATGCAATTTTTACACCCGACCGTTTTGGGTGGTCGTCTATTGAAAACGGAGTTCGTATGCAAAAGTTATGGCCGGTCAAAGTTGGTCGTCCAAAACTGCCAAAAACTGCGGAAATTGACTAGAACTCGTGTTGTCCCGCGGCAGGAAAACAGACGGAAATTGTGCCGGCGCGGTAAGAAAACAGCATGGGTGAGGCGCTATGCGAGCTCGAAGTCGTGGCAGAGAGAACGCGCAATGCGGTGCCGCGGCAGACAAGGACTTGAGTTCGAGTAGGAGTAGGGTGCGACAGATAATCGACGCGATTTTGTGCCCGGCAGAAAACGGACTGGATACCGAGTAGGAGTAGAAACCGCGCGGCGGTAAATTTATACTTTCTGTGCCATGGTAGAATAAGAATTTGCATTACGATTTCAACAACGGATTTAGGGATTTTGACCTTCGAAAACTGTCGTAAACAAACGAAGTTGGCTTGGGCTGGATGCACTTTTTACTCCCGAGCGTTTTGGGTGGTCGTGCATCGAAAACGGAGTTTGTACGCAAAAGTTATGGCCGGTCAAAGTTGGTCGTCCAAAACTGCCAAAATCTACGGAAATTGAATAGAACCCATGTTTCCCGCGGTAGGAAAACAGACAGAAATTCTACCAGCGCAGTAGGAAAATAGCGTGTGTGAGTCGCTATGCGAGCTCGAAGGCACGACAAAGAAAATGCGCGATACGGTGCCGCGGCAGACAAGAACTTGAGTCTGAGTAGAAGTATGGCGCGACAAATAATCAGCGCGATTTTGTGCCCAGCAAAAAACAGACTGGTTATCGAGTAGGAGTAGAAACCTAGCGGCGGCAAATTGAGACTTTCTATGACGCGGTAAAACAAGAAACTGCACACCGATTTCAGCAACGTATTTGGGGATTTTGAGCTGTCAAAACTGCCGTAAACAAACGAAGTTGGTTTGGGATGGATGCACTTTTTACTCCCAAGCGTTTTGGGTGGTCGTGCATAGAGAATGGAGTTCGTATGGAAAAGTTATGGCCGGTCAAACTTGGTCGTCCAAAACAGCAAAAAACTGCGGAAATTGACTAGAACCCGTGCTGTCCCACGGTAAGAAAACAGAAAGAAATTCGGCCGGGGCGGTAGGAAAACAACGTGTGTGAGGCGCTATGCGAGCTTGAAGGCGTGGCAGAGAAAACACACAATGCGGTGCCGCGAAAGACAAGGACTTGAGTCCGAGTAGGAGTAGGGCGCGACAGATAATTGGCATGATTTTGTGCCCGACAGAAAACATACTAGATACCAGGTAGGAGTAGAAACCGCGCTGCAGCAAATTGAGACTTTCTCTGCCACGGTAGAACAAGAAATTGCACTCCGATTTCAGCAACAAATTTGGTGATTTTGAGCGTCCAAAACAGTCGCAAACAAATGAAGTTGGTTTTGGCTAGATGCACTTTTTACTGCCGAGTTTTTTGGGTGGTCGTGCATCAAAAGTGGAGTTCGTATGCAAAAGTTATGGCCGGTCATAGTTTGTTGTTTAAAACTTCCAAAAACTGCGGAAATTGACTAGAACATGTGTTGTCCCACGGCAGAAAAATGGACAGACTTTCTGTCGGCGCGGTAGGAAAACACCGTGCGTGAGGCGCTAGGCGAGCTCGAAGGCACGACAGAGAAAAAATGCAAATTGGTGCCGTGGCAAACAAGGACTTGAGTCCGAGTAGGAGTAGGGTGCGGCTGATAATCAGCAAGATTTTGTGCCCAACATATAACAGACTTGATATCGGGTAGGAGTAGAAACTGCACGGCGGCAAATTGAGACTTTCTGTACCGCGGTAAAACAAGAAATTGCACTCCGATTTCAGCAACAAATTTAGGGATTTTGAGCATCGAAAACTTTCGTAAATAGACGAAGTTGGTTTCGGCTGGATGCACTTTTTACTCCCGAGCGTTTTCGGTGGTTGTGCGTCGAAAACAAAGTTTGTATGCAAAATTTATGGCCGGTGAAAGTTGGTCGTCCAAAACTGCGGAAATTGACTAAAACCCGTGCTGTCCCGTGGCAGGAAAACGGATAGAAATTCTGCCGGCGCGGTAGGAAAACAGCGTGCGTGAGGCGCTATGCGAGCTCTAAGGCGCGACAGAGAAAACGCGCAATGCGGTGCCGCGGCAGACAAGGACTTGAATCTGAGTAGGAGTAGGGCGCGGCAGATAATCGGCGTGATTCAATGCCCAGCAGAAAACGGACTGGATACCAGGTTGGAGTAGAAACCGCGCGGCGGCAAATTGAGACTTTCTGTGTCGCGGTAGAACAAGAAATTGCACTCCAATTTCAGCAACGAATTTGGGGATTTTCAGCATAAAAATGGCCATAAACAGACAAAGTTGGTTTGGGATGGATGCACTTTTTACTCCCCGAGCGTTTTGGGTGGTCATGCATCGAAAATGGAGTTCGTAGCGTGGGTGAGGCGCTATGTAAGCTCGAAGGTGCGGCAGAGAAAACGCACAATGCAGTGCAGCTACAGACAAGGACTTGAGTCCGAGTAGGATTAGGGCGCGACAGATAATCGGCACGATTTTGTGCACGGCAGAAAACGGACTGGATACAGGGTAGGAGTAAAAACCACGCGGCGGAAAATTGAGACTTTTTGTGCCGCTGTAGAACAAGAAATTGCACTCCGATTTTAGCAACGAATTTGGGGATTTTGAGCGTCAAAATCTATCATAAACAGACGAAGTTGGCTTGGGCTGGATGCACTTTTTCTCCCGAGCGTTTTGGGTAGTCGTCCATTGAAAATGGAGTTCATATGCAAAAGTTATGGCCGGTCAAAGTTGGTCATCCAAAACTGCTAAAAACTGCGGAAATTGACTAGAACCGTGTTGTCTCGCTGCAGAAAAACAGACAGAAATTATGCCGGCGCGGTAGCAAAACAGCGTGTGTGAGGCGCTATGCGAGCTCGAAGTCGTTGCAGAGAAAACACGCAATGCGGTGCCGCGACAGACAAGGACTTGAGTCCGAGTACGAGTCGGGCGCGACACATAATCGACGCGATTTTGTGCCGGGCAGAAAACGTACTGGATACCGAGTAGGAGTAGAAACCTGCGGCGGCAAATTTATACTTAATGTGCCGTGGTAGACTAAGAAATTGCGCTCCAATTTCAACAACGGATTTAGGGATTTTGACCTTCGAAAACTGTCGTAAAGAGACGAAGTTGCTTTGGGCTGGAGGCACCTTTCACTCCCGAGCGTTTTGGGTGGTCGTGCATCAAAAACAGAGTTTGTATGCAAAAGTTATGGCCGGTCAAAGTTGGTCGTCCAAAACTACCCAAAACTACGGAAATTAAATAGAACCCGTGTTGTCCCGCGGTAGGAAAATGGACAGAAATTCTACCAGCGTAGTAGGAAAATAGCGTGTGTGAGTCGCTATGCGAGCTCGAAGGCACGGCAGAGAAAACGCGCAATGCGGTGCCGCGGTAGACAAGTACTTGAGTCCGAGTAGAAGTATGGCGTGATAAATAATCGGCGCGATTTTGTGCCCGGCAAAAAACAGACTGGATACCGAGTAGAAGTAGAAACTGCGTGGTGGAAAATTGAGACTTTCTATGACGCGGTAAAACAAGAAATTGCACTCCGATTTCAGCACCGAATTTGGGTATTTTGAGCATTGAAAACTGCCGTAAACAAACGAAGTTGGTTTGCGATGGATGCACTTTTTACTCCCGAGCATTTTGGGTGGTCATGCATCAAAAAAAGAGTCCGTATGCAAAAGTTATGGCCGGTCAAAGTTGGTCGTCCAAAACTGCAAAAAAAATGTGGAAATTGACTAGAACCCGTCCTGTCCGGCGGTAGGAAAACAGAAAAAAATTGTGCCAGCGCGGTAGGAAAACAGCGTGCGTGAGGCACTATGCTAGCTCAAAGGCGCGACAGAGAAAATGTGCAATGCGGTGCCGCGGTAGACAAGGACTTGAGTTCGAGTAGGAGTAGGGTGCGGCTGATAATCGGCACGACTTTGTGCCCGACAGAAAATAAACTGGATACTAGGTAGGAGTTGAATCCACGCGGCAGCAAATTGAGACTTTATGTACCGCGGTAGAACAAGAACTTCCAGTCCGATTTCAGCAACGAATTTAGGGATTTTGAGCGTCGAAAACGGCCGTAAACTGACGAAGTTGGTTTGGGCTGGATGCACTTTTTACTCCCGAGATTTTTGGGTGGTCGTGCGTCAAAAATGGAGTTCGTATGCAAAAGTTATGGCCGGTCAAAGTTGGTCGTCCAAAACTACGGAAATTGACTAGAACCCGTGTTGTCCCGTGGCAGGAAAACAGACAGAAATTGTGCCGACGCGGTAGGAAAACAGCGTGCATGAGGCGCTATGCGAGCTCGAAGGCGCGGCAAAGAAAAGATGCAATGTGGTGCCGCGACAGACAAGGACTTGAGTCCGAGTAGAAGTAGGGCGCGGCAGATAATCGACGTGATTTTGTGCCCGGTAGAAAATGGACTGGATACCGAGTAGGAGTAGAAACCGCCCGACAGCAAACTGAGACTTTCTATGCCATGGTAGAACAAGAAATTGCACTCTGATTTTAGCAACAAATTTGGGCATTTTGAGCGTAGAAAATTACGTAAACAGACAAAGTGGGTTTGGGCTGGATGGACTTTCTACTCCCAAGCGTTTCGGGTGGTTGCGCATTGAAAACGAAGTTCGTATGCAAAAGTTATGTCCGGTCAAAGTTGGTCGTCCAAAACTGCCAATAAACTACATAAGTTGAATGGAACTCGTGCTGTCCCGCGGCAGGAAAACAGACAGAAATTCTGCTGGCGCGGTAGGAAAACAGCGTGCGTGAGGCGCTATGCAAGCTCAAAGGCGCGAGAGAGAAAATGCACAATGCGGTACCGCGGTAGACAAGGACTTGAGTCCGAGTAGGAGTAGGGCGTGGCAGATAATCGGCACGATTTTGTGCTCGGCAGAAAACGGACCGGTTACAGTGTAGGAGTAGAAACTACGCGGCGACAAATTGAGACTTTCTTTCCCGTGGTAGAACAAGAAATTTCACTCCAATTTCAGCAACGAATTTGGGGATTTGAGCGTCAAAATCTGTCGTAAACAGACGAAATTGGTTGGCTAGATGCACTTTTTACTCCCGAGCGTTTTGGGTGGTCGTGCATCAAAAACGGAGTTTGTATGCAAAATTTATAGCCGGTCAAAGTTGGTCGTCCAAAACTACCAAAAACTACGGAAATTGACTAGAACCAATGCAGTCCGGCGGTGGGAAAACAAACAGAAATTGTGTCGGCGCGGTACAAAAACAATGTGCGTGAGGCGCTATGCGAGCTCGAAGGCGCGGCAGCAAAACGTGGAATGTGGTGCCGCGGCAGACAAGGACTTGAGTCCGAGTAGGAGTAGGGTGCGGCAGATATTCGGCACGATTTTGTGTCCGGCAGAAAACGGACTGGATACCGGGTAGGAGTAGAAACCGCGCGGCGGCAAATTGAGACTTTCTGTGCCGCGGTAGAACAAGAAATTGCACTCCGATTTCAGCAATGAATTTGGTGATTTTGAGCGTCAAAAACTTCCGTAAACAACGAAGTTGGTTTGGGCTAGATGCACTTTTTACTCCAAAGCATTTTGGGTGGTCGTGCGTCAAAAATGAAGTTCGTATGCATAAGTTATGGCCGGAGAAAGGTGGTCGTCCAAAACTGCCAAAAACGGCGGAAATCTACTAGAACCCATGTTGTCCCGTGGCAGGAAAACAGACAGAAATTGTGTCGGCGCGGTAGGAAAACAACGTGTGTGAGGCGCTATGCAAGCTCGAAGGCGCGGCAGAGAAAACGCACAATGCGGTGCCGCAGCAGATAAGGACATGAGTCCGAATAGGAGTATGGCGCGACATATAATCGGCACGATTTTGTGCCCGGCAAAAAATTTACTGGATACCGAGTAGGAGTAGAAACCGCGCGGCGGCAAATTGAGACTTTATGTGCTGTGGTAGAACACGAAATTGCACTCCGATTTCAGCAACGAATTTGGGAATTTTGATTGTCGAAAACTGCCGTAAACAGACGAAGTTGATTTGGGATGGATGCAATTTTTTAATCCCGAGCGTTTTGGGTGGTCGGCGTCGAAAACGGAGTTCGTACGAAAAAGTTATGGCCGGTCAAAGTTGCTTGTCCAAAACTGCCAAAAAACTACGGAAATTGACTAGAAACCGTGTTGTCCCGCGGCAGGAAAACAGAAAAAATTCTACCGGCGCGGTAGGAAAATAGCGTGCGTGAGGCGCTAGGCAAGCTCAAAGCCGCGGCAGAGAAAACGCGCAATGCGGTGCCATGGAAGACAAGGACTTGAGTCCGAGTACAAGTAGGGCGCGGCAGATAATCAGCACGATTTTGTGCTCGACAGAAAATGGACTGGATACTGCTTCGGAATAGAAACCACGTGGCGGCAAATTGAGACTTTCTGTGCCACGGTACAACAAGAAATTGCACTCATGTTTCAACAACAAATTTGGGGATTTTGAGCGTCGAAAACTGCCGTAAACAAACGAAGTTGTTTTGGGATGGATGCACTTTTTACCCCGAGCGTTTTGGGTGGTCGTGCATCAAAAACAGAGTTCGTATGCTGCGGCAGGAAAACAGACAGAAATTGACTAGAACCTGTGTTATCCCGCAGTAGGAAAACAGACAGAAATTGTGTCGGCGCGGTAGGAAAACAGCGTGCGTGAGGCGGTATGCGATCTCGAAGTCGTGGCAGAGAAAACGCGCAATGCGGTGCCATGGCAGACAAGGACTTGAGTCCGAGTCGGAGTAGGGCGCGACAGATAATCGGCGAGATTTTGTGCCCGGCAGAAAACGGACTGGATACCGAGTAGGAGTAGAAACCGCTCAGCGCCAAATTGATACTTTCTGTGCCATGGTAGAATAAGAAATTGCACTCCGATTTCAACAACGGATTTTGGGATTTTCACCTTCGAAAACTGCCGTAAACAGACGAAATTGGTTTGGGCTGGATGCACTTTTTACTCCCGAGCGTTTTGGGTGGTTGTGCATCAAAAATGGAGTTTGTATGCAAAAGTTATGGCCGGTCAAAGTTGGTTGTCCAAAACTGCCGAAAACTACGGAAATTGAATAGTACCCGTGCTGTCCCGCAGGAGGAAAACGGACAGAAATTCTACCGGCGCAGTAGAAAAATAGCGCGTGTGAGGCGCTATGCGAGCTCGAAGGCGCGGCAGAGAAAATGCTGATAGGGGGTGGCCCGATCTTCTCAAAGAGCAACACAAATAGATATGATAACTAGTGGTTCACTAAGATCTCTCCTGGATGATACCTGATTGCCAATGCAACAACTTTCAATCCCTATGGATATTCTCAACTGCACACTCTTGCACAATGTAATCCACCGACTACAAGTGGTCCTGTACCTTCTAATTTCCAATGGAATAGATGATAGCACGCAGAATTTGCAAAGTATCTTTACTTCAAGATGAAAGCTTAAACAAGCAATACAATCTGAGGTGTAAGGGAAATGGTCTAAAACGTAGTCTAACCTAATTGGGGCACAATGGCCAGCTCTTTATGAGGGGTAGGGGTGCGGCCAAAGAGGTGGGGCGCACCTCCCCTAGTTGTGTTTGGGTGGGACTCTATCCCCCCTTTTATTACAATCCGAAATTCAAATAAGAGTTCTATGAAATAAGGACTCGCAGGTCCACTTCTCCTAAACTACTAGGACTCTTTCTATGGCGCATCCACAAGGTTTGGTGCGCCCCCTTGATGGTTTCCATCCATTTCTCCCTTGTTTTCCAGCAGATCCACCTTGTTTTCAAGCTTGTAGCTTCTGTTTTTGCAGCTGCTCCTTCTTGTTTTCTAGCATGTACTTCTTGTTTTCCAGCTTGTTCTTGTTGTTTTCCAGCTCCTCTTGATGCTTTTGTCCATTCATGTGTTGTGTTATCAACAACCCTGATCATACATAAATGCATAGACTTAGGAAGTATAAAATTCTCATGATGACAAACATCAAATTCTATTAAGAGTGAGTTCACTTATTGTTCTAATAACTTCATTTTTGATCTTTTCATAGGTACAAGTCTCACCCCCATTAGTGTTATCTTGAGCAGCAACATTATCATGTGTGGGTGTTGGTGAAGAGCTAGGGATGTCCTCATCATCCCCCCCTCTTGAAAAGGCGTCAACCTCGATGCATTAAGGTCATCTCCGTATTATGGTGTCAAATCAACAACATTGAAGGAATTGCTAACACCAAACTCCTCAGCTGGAAGATCTATCATGTATGCATTATCGTCGATTTGACCAAGAACTTTGTAAGCACCAGCACCTCTTGGCATCAACTTGGACTTGCGTAATGTTGGGAATCTATCCTTGCGGAAATGCACTCTTTATGCGTTCAGCCACATGATGTCCCTTCTTCTCTATAGTCATCTTGGTCTTCTCATGTATCTTCTTTAAAAAATCAGCACGCTTCGAGGCCTCCATATTAAGTCTCTCATGTATGGGAAGCATCATCATATCTAGTGGAGTAATGGGTTGGAAACCATACACCACGTCAAACGGGCATAGCTGAGTAGTGGAGTATACCGCCCTATTATAAGCAAACTCAACATGAGTCAAACACTCCTCCCACTCCCGCAGGTTCTTCTCGATCATGGTGCACAACAATTGTGATAATGTGTGATTCACCACCTACGTTTGTCCATCGGTTTTGGGGTGACATGTATTTGAAAACAACAACTTTGTCCCCAGCTTCCCCCAAAGTGTCTTCCAGAAATAGCTCATGAACTTCATGTCTCGATTAGAAACAATAGTCTTGGGTACTCCATGTAATCTCACTATGTCTCTGGAAAACAAATTAGCAATATGTGACTCATTGTCGCTTTTGTGGAAAGCAATAAAGTGTGACATCTTGGAAAATCTATCCACTACCACAAATATTGAATCATGCCGCCTCTTAGTTTTGGGCAATCCTAGCAGAAAGTCCATACTAATATCCTCCCATGGTGTAGTTGGTGCAGGAAGAGGGATATACAACCCATGAGATTTTAATTTTGACTTTGCTTTGTTGCAAGTGATGCAACGTTGCACAAATCTATAGACATCTCGCCTCATATGTGCCCAATAGAAATTATTAGCTAACATGAGTAGTGTTTTCTCCCGTCCAAAGTGTCCCATCAATCCACCACTATGGGAGGCCTGCAACAATAGCAAACAAAAAGAACACTCGGGAACACATAATTTGTTACCTCTAAACAGAAAGCCATCAGGAATATGATATTTATCCCATGCTTTTACACTAGTACACTTAGAAAAAGGCATAGAAAACGCAGTATCATTTGCATATAAATCACGTAGACTCTCTAAACCAGGAACTTGCACATCTTGTTTGGTAAGTAGCATGTTCTTTCTAGATAGTGCATCAGCAACCAGATTGTCCAATCCTTTCTTATACTTGATAATATATGGGAAAGACTAAATGAAATCTACCCATTTAGCATGTCTCTTATTAATATTAGATTGGCTCTTTAGAAACTTCATTGCCTCATGATCAGAATGTATGATAAATTCTTTTGGCCACAAATAATGTTTCCAAACCTCAAGAACTCTAACAAGCGCATACAACTCTTTATCATAGACAGAATAATTCAATTGTGCACAATGCCATTTCTCAGAAAAATAAGCAATAGGTTTCTTGTCTTGCATAAGTATTCCTCCAATTCCAATTCCACTGGCATCACATTCAATCTCAAATTGTTTATTGAAATTTGGGAGCATCTACAATGATACAGAAATCAATTTATATTTAAGCTCATCAAATGCCATGTCTTGAGCAACACCCCATTTGAAATCATCTCCTTTCTTAGTCAAATCATTCAAAGGTGTAGCAATGGTACTTAAATCTCTAACAAATCTTCTATAAAAACCAATTTCTTATAGCTTTTATTTTCGAATCATCTACCTCAATCCCATGATTATAAACAACATATCCCATAAATATGACCTTATCCTTGCAAAAAGTGCACTTCTCAAGATTACCAAATAATTTATTTTCCCTTAGCACATGCAAGACTTATCTAATACGATCAATATGTTCAGATTCCTTGTGGCTATATATCAGAATATCATCAAAATAGAATACCACAAATTTGCCAATGAAGTTTCTCAAAACATGGCTCATAAGTCTCATGAAAGTACTAGGTGCATTGGTTAAACCAAAAGGCGTCAGTAACTATTCATATAAACCAAATTTTGTATTAAAGGCTGTTTTCCACTCATCTCCCTCTTTCATCCTAATTTGATGATAACCACTACGCAAATCTAATATGATCAACATGTTCATGTTCATTGTGGCTATATATGTGAATATCATCAAAATAAACTATCACACATCTACCAATAAACTCTCTCAAAACATGGTTCATAAGTCTCATGAAAGTACTAGGTGCATTAGTTAAACCAAAAGGCATCACTAACCATTCATATAAACCAAATTTTGTTTTGAAAGCCGTTTTCCATTCATCCCCCTCTTTCATCCTATTTTGATGATAACCACTATGCAAATCAATTTTAGAGAAAACATCAGAACCACTTAATTCATCTAACATGTCCTCCAAACGAGGTATAGGATGACGATAACGAACAGTGATGTTGTTAATTGCTCTACAATCTACACACATGCGCCAAGTACCATCTTAATTAGGGACTAAAGTAACAGGAACAACACATGGAGATAAGCTTATGCGAATATACTCTTTATCAAGAAGCTCCTGCACTTGTTTCTGAATTTCCATGGTTCTTGGGGATTGGTCCTGTAAGGGGATCGGTTTAGTAATGTAGCTCCAGGAATCAAATAAATTTGATGCTCAATGCCATGCAATGGTGGCAGCCCTATTGGTACCTCCTCTGGAAAAACATCATCAAACTCCTGTAAAACATGAGAAACACCAAGAGGAATAGGGGTCATGTGAGTAGAAACCAATATTTCTCCCTTGTGCATCAGCACCATAGGAGGCATAGTATGGTCCACTCGAAATTATCTCAAGTCCTCGTTAGTGGCTAACATGCATAATAGGCTCACTCCCTCACTTTTATTTTTACCACTCAGCTTGTTTTTACTATTATCACTCATAGAAGGAGTACTCTCTTGTTTTTCTACTCTCTCACTCTCCTTCTCTATACTTATTTCAGATTTTTGACGAGACTCATTCACAATTTGTTGTGGTGTCATAGGTCTCAAAGCAATGTCCTTCACATGCCAATTCAACTGGTATGTTTTAGCTGTCCCATTATGTGTAACATTGTTGTCAAACTTCCATGGTCTTCCAAGCAACATGTGACAAACAGACATTGGCACAACATCACACTCCATAGTATCACAATATGGCCCAATTTGGAACTCCACTCTCACCATGTAGCTCACCTTCATCTCTCCTTTATCACTCGGCCATTGTATATAATAAGGATGAGGGTGTGGAATATATTTTAATTTCAGCTTTGCACATAGCTCTTTACTAGCAAGATTTCTGCAACTTCCTCCATCAATTATAACCTTGCAAGCCATTTGAGGGCCTAAAATTGCCTTGGTTTGAAATAAATTAAACCTCTGATTTTCTGGAGAAGGAACAACACTCAAGGCAGCAGCATTTTGTGCGCAAACAATGGTGGGGTAATGAGAAGCATAAGCATCAAGGGGGCCACCTTTCTCATCATAATCATCCTCCTCATTGGGATAAGCAGCATCGCCAGTCTCGTATTCATTTTCCTCATTAACAAGCATAGTTTTCTTATTGGTACATTCTCTCTTGAAGTGGCCTTTTCCTCCACATGTATGGCAGCTCATGTCCCTATTTCTAGCTGTAGAAGTTGTGGATCCACTTGCAGTAGCTGCTAGTTGCACTTGCCTCCTCGAATTAGAGGGAGTTCTCCCAGGTTTTGTAGTAGAAACTGTAGCATCACACTTTTTAACAAAAGTGAAATACCTGTGTTATGTGCTAGTCCCTGGATCAATGCTAGCACCACAGTACAAAACTTAAAGGTATCATTGCATAAGAGTTAAAATTATTACAACTGAATCTAGAGTAGGAAAATATATCTTATTACAAGGTGCATAGCCTTATAGGCTAGCTAAAACTCAGAGTTTCAAGCAACAGAAGTAAAGTAGCAATGAGCCTCCATCTTCAAGCATGCGCCACAGGCTGACATGTTGAGTGTAGACTCGAGTCCAGAAACATCCTCATTCCTCATCAGAAGATCCTGCAAGTTGGAATATGCAGCCCCCGAAGGAGATCAGTACAATTTAATGTACTGGCAAATTACACCTATGGTGGATATACAATGGAAAATCTAAAACTACATGACGTTTGGCTGAGTGGAGTTTAGGCTAAGTTTGCATAAAGCCAGTTTTGTCCTATCTCTTTTGTAAAACAACTTTTATTTTTGAAAAAGGGGTGGAAACTTTGGATTAAAATCCAAGTACCACTAATACTATTTCACTTGGTCAAAATTTTACTTCAAAAATGGTGTTGTGATTCTTCCGTCCATCCTTGTCCAGTTGCTCGGTGTTGTCCATAACCGGGGACACGGCTAAGATCTTAGTTTGTAGACTCTGCAGAGCTTGTGCACTTTCACCTTCAGACTCAAATCAGCCCAAACATCCTATACACTCTGAGTGCATTAAGGAAAGGAGAAGAATCGAGACGAGATCTTTCAGAAGTAAGAATCCAACCCAATGGCAAGACCCGTTCCACCTATAATCATGCTACATCTGCTTGTCAAGCCCGGGCTGAACCCTCACAACTTAATCAATCAAGACAGAGCCCATATGACTAAAGGCTGCACGGGAAGCAATCAAAACTTGGGGGACTTCATAATCACTTTGTTCCTGGGTGGCATTCCTCAAGTGAACACCCCTCGGGGAGACACTCAACTCTCATCAGCCAAACAACCAAATCCACCCAGGTGGTTCATTGAAGTTGTTACTTAGAATTTTTCCACAACATCAAGTAAAAATCATTTGTCACATTGCATAACATCTATCAAGTTCTAAGGCTATAAATAACAAGGGTAATGGGGATGGCTACACACTACTAGGATAATAGCATAGCATAAAAATCAACTAATGCATATAGAAAATAATGGGTGTGTTATGGGGTGTCACTTGCCTTGGCAGCAGGATGAGTAGGAACAGCAACCACAATTGTAATATTGCTCCTCCTCACAATCTATACAAACAGAATAACAACACATAAACAACAATAAAGGAAAACATTACAAAAACATGTATGCATGTTATGCAATGATGAAGAATGTACTAACAACACAATTGTTATGCAAAAGAAGTAAATGTGGTGTTTAAGTGATACAATTTGTTTGGAGAAAAATAGAATAGATACTAAAATAATTATAACATTTTTAGTGATCTTATATAGATATAATAAACCTAAGATTCAAAACTTATGGTGTTAAAGTGTTCTAATAGTTGTTATTTTCTACTCTCTGGAAGGATTACACCTTAACAAAACCATAGCATTTGGATTTGCTCAAAAAGCCATTTTAGAATTAAAGTTATGTACCAATTAGTGCAACTGAGGAATCTATGAATAACATATTTGTGCATGTGTCAAAAGTGGAGATCTATGGATCCATTGTGTTCTACTTGTTCTTATGATTTCAAAAAGTACAAAATTATTGCATTTGGGTTTACAGAACAAAAGTTATTGAATTTACAAGTTTTAAATTAATTCTGCCTAAAAACAGAAACAGCCGATCCGTGTTAACCTAAACAGAGCGCTGTGATTGGTCCGTGCCGCTTCGCGGGGATCGCGCGCGGGGGCCGTTGGATCTAAGTGATGGGGAACGGCCCAGATCTAATCCAATCAGTACGGTTAGTGATCTAATCTGATCCGTTGGATTAGATCCAACGGTCAGCGACAAAACGCGTCGGGCGGGCAGCGCTGATCGCCGGAGTCTCGTCGGAAACGAGAGTACGCGGCTCGGTGAGCACGGCGTGGTGTCTACACAGGGGAAGAGGGGAAACGGGGCTCACCGAGAGGTTTAGGACGCCGAGGAGATCGTGTTAGCCGTGGATCTTCCCGCGTCCCCGTTCTTCCCAAAAGGCTCGCCGGAGTCGTGTAGAGCGGCCGGCGGTGACAGACGTGGATGGCGGCGCCAACCTGCGGGTTATAGGGGCACGTAAACATGCCAGGGAGGGGCGCACAAACGTGGGGGAGTGAGAGGAGGGGCGTTGTTCTCACCGGAATCGAGTGACGAAGGCGGCGGCCGTGGAGAGATTCAGAGCCTCCCCGTGACCAGCCCAGAGGGGGTAGGGTTAGGGTTTTTGGTGCGACGGAGAGAGGAGGGGCAGGGGTATAAGTAGGACAGAGGTGGGGACCAGAATCGCGAGGATGTCGCCGTATTAACGTCGCGGCGATCACGGGCGCTCTCCGCGGGGTTGCCTTCGCAAGGGAGAAGATGGCGTGACGCCATGCTTGCGTCACTTGTGGGTCCCGCGGGACAGAGAGAGGGAAAGCGCGCGGTTGTTCGCTGCGCGCCTCGGGCTGGCCCAATGGGCTGACTCTTCGCTGCGCAACGCGTGCTGGGCGAGAGAGAGAGGGACAGAGAGGTGGGCCGGGCCCAGGAAGCGCGGTAGGTTTAGGATTTCTTGTTTTTTTTAGTTCTGTGCCTCTTTTTTTATATACAACACAAAAACTAAACAATATATATACCTCAAATTTTACCAGAAAAATTAATAAAAATAAGTTTTGAAAAGCTATTGATGTTAGGAATATCTTGGCTTTGTTACTTTTCAAAAATGAAATAATTTTGCATAGGATGGTATAGGGGTTTCAAAATACCCCTTTTTATACCTATGTGGTAGAGATTGGTTTAATCTTTTGTTTTGAGGATTGATGCAAGGTGGAAAACATGTAACTAATCCATGATGCTCATGTATGCATGGTGTTATTTGAATTTTGAAAACCTGGGATGTTACAGACTAACCCCCTTAAGATGAAGTTCGCCCTCGAACTTCGGAAAGGTCAGCAAATAGGTGTGGGCGGTCTTCTCGAAGATCATCTTCTCGTTCCCATGTAGCTTCCTCCACAGTGTGGTGGCTCCACTGAACTTTGCAAAATTTGAGAGTTTTGGTGCGGGTAATTCTTTCTGCTGTCTCCAGTATCTTGATAGGCTTCTCCTCGTAAGTTAGATCGCTCTCCAGGTGTACTTCCTCAAGCGGTATGGTATCCTTTAATGAAGTTTCCAACATCTCAGGTTGACACTTCTTCAACTGGCTAACATGGAACACATTATGGACTGCTGACAAGATCTTAGGCAATTCTAACTCATAAGCTACTTCACCTTTGCGGGATAAAATCTTGAATGGCCCAATGAATCAAGGTGCTAATTTTCCTTTGATTCCAAATCTCTTAACTCCACGAAGGGGTGACACTCTTAGATAAGCTCTATCACCAGACTCATAAGTGACATCCCTGCGTTTGTTATCAGCGTAGCTCTTCTGTCTTGACTGGGCTATCTTGAGTCTATCCTTAATCAGTCTAACTTTCTCTTCTGCTTCTTGGATTATATCAGGACCAAAGAAATTTCGTTCTCCTACACCACTCCATGGTAGTGGTGTGGTGCACTTTTTCCCATACAGTGCTTCAAATGGTGCCATCTCAATGCTTGCCTGATAACTGTTGTTGTAAGAGAATTCGGCGTATGGTAGGTTATCTTCCCAACTAGATCCATAGTCTAGTGCACATTCTCTCAGCATGTCCTCCAATATTTGGTTCACTCTCTCAGTTTGCCCATCGGTCTGAGGGTGAAATGTTGTACTAAATTCTAATCTGGTACCTAAAGACTCATGTAACTGCTTCCAAAAATGCGATGTAAACTGGGTACCTCTATCGGAAACAATACTCTTAGGTACACCATGCAGACACACAATTATCTTCATGTAAATTTTTGCTAACTTAGCACTAGTGTAGGTGGTCTTCACTGGTAGGAAATGAGCTACTTTTGTTAGACGATCCACTACTACCCAGATGGAATCATAACCAGATTTAGTCCGGGGTAGCCCAGTAATAAAATCCATACCAATTTGTTCCCACTTCCAATCTGGCACCTTCAATGGTTGTAATAGCCCCGCTGGCTTTTGATGTTCTGCTTTCACTCTACTACACACATCACACTTTGCTATGAACTCTGCGATGTCTCTCTTCAAGTTATTCCACCAGAACCTCTCCTTTACATCTATGTACATTTTGGTATTACCTGGATGAATGGAGTAGGGTGTTTCATGTGCTTCTTGCAAAATCATCTTCCTAAGATCTGTGTTATTGGCTACACAAATACGTTTCTCAAACCATAAGGTTCCTTGCTCATCCTCATGAAATCCCTTAGCTTTTCCTATGCTTAGGTTGACTTTTATTTCCTCTATATCTCTATCCCCTTTTTGGGCTTCACTTATTCTGTCCATCAAAGTTGGTTGTACCACCAATGATGTTATAAAACCCTTGGGTACTATTTCTAGTCTAAGATCCTTGAATGCATTGCACAAATCCTCAGGTAGTTCCCCCGCCGTGAGACCATTAACGTAAACTTTGCGACTTAGAGCATCAGCTACTACATTAGCCTTACCGGGATGGTATTGCAAACTCATGTCATAATCCTTAATAAGTTCTAACCATCTTCTTTGTCTCATGTTCAAATCCTTCTGTGTGAATATGTATTTTAAACTTTTGTGGTATGTGAAGACCTCACATCGTTTCCCCATCAAGTAATGTCTCCAGGTCTTCAAGGCATGTACCACTGAGGCTAACTCAAGATTATGTGTGGGATAGTTGACTTCATGTTTCTTGAGTTGTCTAGAGGCATATGATGCCACTTTTACTCCTTGCATAAGGACACTCCCAAGTCCCTGGCGCGAGGCGTCGCAATACACTTGGAATTCTTTTGCTAGGTCTGGTAAGCATAGAACTGGGGCTGTCACTAGTCGTTTCTTCAACTCTTGGAAACTGGTTTCACAAGCATCGGTCCACTCAAATTTATTTTCCTTCTTCAAAAGTTCAGTCATGGGCTTGGCAATTTCGAAGAAATTCTCAATGAACCTCCGGTAATAGCCTGCCAACCCTAGGAAGCTACGAATCTCTCCGACATTTTTGGGTGGTTCCCATTCCATTACTGCTGCTACTTTGGAAGGATCAACAGCAATTCCTTCTTTTGATACTATGTGTCCAAGAAAACCCACTGTACTTAGCCAGAACTCACACTTACTAAACTTGGCATAAAGTTTGTGTTCTCTAAGCTTCTCCAGAATCAAACGGAGGTGAGTTTCATGTTCCTTGGTGCTCTTGGAATAGATCAAAATATCGTCAATGAAGACTACGACAAACTTGTCTAGAAATTCCATGAACACCTTGTTCATCATGTTCATGAAGTATGAAGGTGCATTGGTTAGACCAAAAGGCATCACCGTATACTCATACGAACCATATCTAGTGACAAAGGCGGTCTTAGGTATATCATGTTCTCTAATCTTTAGTTGGAAATATCCAGATCGAAGATCGATCTTGGAAAACACACATGCTCCTTCCAATTAATCAAACAGGTCGTTGATCCTGGGCAGAGGATACTTGTTCTTGATTGTTACTTCATTTAGAGAACGGTAGTCCATAACCAAACGCTGACTCATGTCCTTCTTCTGCATGAACAAAACTGGGGCTCCCCATGGTGATGAGCTTTCACGAATAAAACCTTTCCCGAGTTGTTCCTCTAATTGTTTCTTAAGTTCCTTTAGCTCATCAGTGGACATGGGGTAAGGTTTTTTTGCTATGGGGCCAGTGCCTGGCAGTAGGTCAATGAGAAACTCCACATCTCTATCAGGTGGCATTCCTGGTAATTCCTCGGGAAAAACACCGGGGTACTCCCTTACTATGGGTACTTGATCTAGGCTAACCCCCTTAAGAGAATTGAGCATAACCCATTTTATTTCCATGCTGGATTTGAATCTAATCCTCTTTCCTTCTGGGGTGATATGTGTAGTTGTTCTGTTTGCACAATCTATGACTCCTCCAAAAGTGGTCATCCAATCCATCCCGAGAATAACATCTAGTCCTTGAGACTCTAGACTTACGAGATGGGTTGGAAATTTGTATTTCCCAATTTCTAAGGTAAGCTGCCTGCATCCGGCGTTGACGAGCATTTCCCCACCTGGGGAGCTTACTCTAATGGTTTTCCCTATGGTTTCAGTGGGTAGCCCATTTTTTTTACAAAAGCCCTTGATATGAATGAATCAGATGCTCCAGTATCAAATAAAACCGATGCTGTAAATGAGTCGAGTAGAAACATACCAATCACGACATCGGGTTCATCCATCACTTCTTCCACATTGACATGGTTCACATGTCCCTTCTGAAAGGGGTTGGGCTTTGTAGAGTCATCAGCTTTCTTCTATGTGCACTCATTTGCATAGTGTCCTTGTTTCCTACACTTGAAGCAGGTCACCTGGGACAGATCCTTCTTCCCCTCAGAGTTATGACGATGTTGTCCATTGCCATGATTATGTCCATTGTGACTGTTTCCCTTGAAACCTCCATTGTTACCCTTGTATACACCATTGTGATTATGTCCATGGTGCTTGTGTCCATGGCCATTGGTGTGGTCGCTCCAGGATTTGTGGCCACTACCTTCAGAGAAATGCGGCTTCTTGTGTGATGACTCAGAGTGAGTCTTACTAACTCCAAATTTCTCTTTCTATTCTCTTCCTTCCTCATGTTGTTATCTAGAGTGATGGCTTGGTCTAGCAGAGTTTGATAATTTGGAGCATAAGCTACAGACAGAGGTATCTTCAATTCTCCCTTGAGTCCACTAAGGAATTTATCCTTCCTCTTAGCATCAGTATCAATATCCTCTGGTGCATACCTTGATAAGGTGTAGAAATCATCCATATATTCCTTAAAGGTCCTACCTCCCTGTTTCAGACTACGGAACTCATCCCTCTTCAGATTCATTATTCCTGAAGAAATATGAGCATTACAAAAACCTTCTTTGAAAGCATTCCAAGTCATTCCCTCTAATGGATGAGTCACTTGATAGGTCTCCCACCACATTGCAGCAGGTCCTTCGAGCAAGTGAGTAGTGAACCTCACCTTTTCAGCATTAGTGCATTCACAAGTCACCAGGTCTTTATTAACTGAGCGTAGCCAGTCATCTGCCACTATCGGTTCCGAGGCAAAGGAAAACTTGTTAGGTTTTATCCTTAGGAACCTGGCCAGTCTATCCACTTGGGGCGGAGGTGGAGGATTGTTATGATTGTTGTTGTTGGCTGTCAAAATCTGTGTCATCATTTGCATCAGCTGAGTCTGGGCTGCAATCATTTGTTGCATAGCATCATTGTTGTTGTTGTTCTCGGGGTCACGACGAGGAGGCATCTGTGGTTTTTCAGCATATGTGAGTAAAAGATAGACAGATCTAAGGAGAAATTTTTTCCTACCCATGCACAAACACAAAGGCATAGCAAAGAGAGATAGCTTGAAATCAATTTTAGAGACTTGTTTGCAATACAAAATGTACTAGTTTTGCCTTATCACAAATTGATAGGTCAAAACTTACTAAGATCGAAAAAGCCACATGGGGGGACAAACTAATCTAATCTTCAACCATGATGTCTTCTTCTTCTTCGACTTATTCAATTGTGATACCTTCTCCTGGGAGGATTGCCTTGAGTTCCTCTACTTCCTTCAGTAGCGCGTCATTCTTCTCAAGTAAAACTCTCTTCTCACCTCGTAACTTTCCTATCACCTCATAATCAGCCTCTAAGTGTACGTCATTGTCTTCTAGCTTCGACTTCAGGTCTCTAATCTCTTCGTTCTTCGTCTTGATCCTTTTCTCTTGACTCTGCAGCTTCTTGTCTTGAGTCTTGAGCTTCTCATCTTGAGTGTTGACCACCTCTTCCAGATTCTTCACTTTCTCTTCTTCCTCCTTGAGTTGGGCGCGTAGCTCGTCATTTACCATCAGCTCGTTAAACTTGTCTTCCTCGAGGTCCTTAAGATGAATTTCTATGTTTTGAAGATACTGGCGTAAGGGAGTAGCTTTGGTCGCTGGGGCTAGGATCCAAGGATCCCCATCTTCATTACGTCTACCCAGATTGTAGTAGTAGTGACTCTTCAATTCCTGGCAATGTTTCCCACAGAGACGCCCTATCAGTTCCTGCATAACGAGGTTGAGTCCTCTCTCCATTGAGTCGCTGATTACCCTGATCGTGATGTCTTCGGTTGTGGGATCGGTTTGGCGCCCTGGTTGAAGAAGTCTGACTGCCCAACATCCTCCCTTGCTAAACTTGTTCAGATGTTTCCCTCTGATAATCGGTGTGGGCAACGCCAGTAGTGTGACCATCTCGAGAACATAGCCTCCAAAGCGGGTGTTGGTGATGTCCTCGGCAGTGGTGAAGTTGAAGCTCTCCATCTTTAGTCATAAGAGTGAAAAAAAACACAAGTTTTAGTACACAAGGTAAGGAAGTACTAGAGGAATATAAATACTTAGAAAAATAACCAACTTTCTCTAGGGTGATCAATTGGTTATTAACACTTATTGTAAATTGGATATTCACTATAGTGAGAGATACTGGCACCCGCTAGCCAATCAGGGAACGGTCTCGTGTCCGGGGACACGTAAAGTTGTCCGGGCCGCTTCATCTCACTATGCCGCTAGGATCCAAAATACTCTAAGAAGGTAATAACAAGATAAAAAAAAAATCTTCCAAACATAAGGGCTCGAACCTACAGGCAACACTTGGCTCTGATACCATTTTGTAGCATCCCACTTTTTAACAAAAGTGAAATACCTGTGTTATGTGCTAGTCCCTGGATCAATGCTAGCACCACAGTACAAAACTTAAAGGTATCATTGCATAAGAGTTAAAATTATTACAACTGAATCCAGAGTAGGCAAATATATCTTATTACAAGGTGCATAGCCTTATAGGCTAGCTAAAACTCAGAGTTTCAAGCAACAGAAGTAAAGTAGCAATGAGCCTCCATCTTCAAGCATGCGCCACAGGCTGACATGTTGAGTGTAGACTCGAGTCCAGAAACATCCTCATTCCTCATCAGAAGATACTGCAAGTTGGAATATGCAGCCCCCGAAGGAGATCAGTACAATTTAATGTACTGGCAAATGACACCTATGGTGGATATACAATGGCAAATCTAAAACTACATGACTTTTGGCTGAGTGGAGTTTAGGCTAAGTTTGCATAAAGCCAGTTTTGTCCTATCTCTTTTGTAAAACAACTTTTATTTTTGAAAAAGGGGTGGCAACTTTGGATTAAAATCGAAGTACCACTAATACTATTCACTTGGTCAAAATTTTACTTCGAAAATGGTGATGTGATTCTTCCGTCTGTCCTTGTCCAGTTGCTCGGTGTTGTCCATAACCGGGGACACGGCTAAGATCTTAGTTTGTAGACTCTGTAGAGATTGTGCACTTTCACCTTCAGACTCAAATCAGCCCAAACATCCTATACACTATGAGTGCATTAAGGAAAGGAGAAGAATCGAGACGAGATCTTTCAGAAGTAAGAATCCAACCCAATGGCAAGACCCGTTCCACCTATAATCATGCTACATCTGCTTGTCAAGCCCGGGCTGAACCCTCACGACTTAATCAATCAAGACAGAGCCCATATAACTAAAGGCTGCACGGGAAGCAATCAAAACTTGGGGGACTTCATAATCACTTTGTTCCTGGGTGGCATTCCTCAAGTGAACACCCCTCGGGGAGACACTCAACTCTCATCAGCCAAACAACCAAATCCACCCAGGTGGTTCATTGAAGTTGTTACTTAGGTTTTTTCCACAACATCAAGTAAAAAATCATTTGTCACATTGTGATAAGGGGTTGCCCAATCTTCTCGCTGAACTCACACGATAACAAGGATCTAATAAATTGTGTCTCTCCACGAACTCTCCGGCTAATTCCTGATGCCAATTGCAGCAGCAACCAATCCCTTGGATATTCGTAAATCCACACACTTGCACGAGTAGCCACTGACTACTAGTGGTCCTGTATCAACTAGTTCCCAGTGGAATAGCAGATAACACGCAAAACTTGCAATATCAATTCCTGATGAATGCTTCAAGCAATAAACAATGGAGTTTCTAGGGTTTATGAATAAAGGTAGTCTAACCTCTCACACGCAGGTGAAGAGGTATATAAGAGGGCTAGGGGGTGCGGCCACACCTTGGATGCGCAAGCACCTAACCTAAACCAACTAGGACTCGAACCATAACATGTTTGGACTCGGACTAGGGATACAAACCGACCCCAAGGAGGGGGTGCGGCCAAACAGCCACGCAGGGCTTTATTAATACCGTGTGGGAGGACCTAAGACTTGTCCTTGGTGCTCCCATAACCCTCCAAACGCACCACATAAAATTGGACCCATATGGGAGGACATAGGACATGTCCTTGGTGCTCCCATAAGCCAAAACGCATCAAATATTATTTGGTCTGAGACAAGCAAGGACATGTCCTTGGTGGTCTCAATTCCCTCTTCTCTTTATTGTGCCTCCTCCTTCTCCCTTGACCTTGCATGATCATCTTCCTCCATGTGTGCTCCTATGCCTTGCTCCATGACTCCATGCTCCTTGCCTCCATTAATGTTTGTGTTATCAACAACCTGAATCATACATAAGTGTAGAGACTTAGGTAGTATAAAATTCTCATAAGAACAAACATCATAATTTAAAAGGAGTGAGTTCACCTGCTGTTCTAATAGTTTGGTTCTTGATCTTGTCATTGGACCAATTCTAACTTCATCATGTTTCTCATGAACAGCAACATCATCATCAATAGGAGGAATAACAAATGTGTTAGGGATGTCCTCATCACATTGCATAGCATCTATCAAGTTCTAAGGCTATAAATAACAAGGGTAATGGGGATGGCTACACACTACTAGGATAATAGCATAGCATAATTTAACTTAGTAAAATTTCCTATCAATGCATACAACTCAAAAATCAACTAATGCATATAGAAAATAATGGGTGTGTTATGGGGTGTCACTTGCCTTGGCAGCGGGATGAGTAGGAACAACAACCACAATTGTAATATTGCTCCTCCTCACAATCTATACAAACAGAATAACAACACATAAACAACAATAAAGGAAAACATTACAAAAACATGTATGCATGTTATGCAATGATGAAGAATGTACTAACAACACAATTGTTATGCAAAAGAAGTAAATGTGGTGTTTAAGTGATACAATTTGTTTGGAGAAAAATAGAATAGATACTAAAATAATTATAACATTTTTAGTGATCTTATATAGATATAATAAATCTAAGATTCAAAACTTATGGTGTTAAAGTGTTCTAATAGTTGTTATTTTCTACTCTCTGGAAGGATTACACCTTAACAAAACCATAGCATTTGGATTTGCTCAAAAAGCCATTTTAGAATTAAAGTTATGTACCAACTAGTACAATTTAGGAATCTATGAATAACATGTTTGTGCACGTGTCAAAAGTTGAGATCTATCGATCCATTGTGTTCTACTTGTTCTGCTGATTTCAAAAAGTACAAAATTATTGCATTTGGGTTTACAGAACAAAAGTTATTGAATTTACAAGTTTTAAATTAATTCTGCCTAAAAACAGAAACAGCCAATCCGTGTCAACCTAAACGGAGCGTTGTGATTGGTCCATGCTGCTTCGCTCGGATCGCTCGCGGGGGCCGTTGGATCTAAGTGATGGGGAACGGCCCAGATCTAATCCAATCGGTACAGTTAGTGATCTAATCTGATCCGTTGGATTAGATCCAACGGTCAGCGACAAAATGAGTCGGGCGGGCGGCGCTAATTGCCGGAGTCTCGCCGGAAGCGAGAGCACGCGGCTCGGTGAGCACGGCGTGGTGTCTACACAGGGGAAGAGGGGAAACGGGGATCATTGAGAGGTTCAGGACGTCGAGTAGATCGTGTTGGCGCAGCCGTGGATCTTCCCGCGTCCCCGTTCTTCCCAAAAGGCTCGGCGGAGTCGTGTAGAGCGGCCGGCGGTGACAGACGTGGATGGCGGCGTCAACCTGTGGGTTATAGGGGCGCGTAAACATGTCAGGGAGGGGCGCACAAACGCGAGGGAGTGAGAGGAGGCGAAACGAGGAGCGGAGGGACGTTGTGCTCACCGGAATCGAGTGACGAAGGCTGCGGCCGTGGAGAGATTAAGAGCCTCCCCGTGACCAGCCCAGAGGGGGTAGGGTTAGGGTTTTTGGTGCGGCCGAGAGAGGAGGGGCGGGGTATAAGTAGGACAGAGGCGGTGAGCAGAATCGCGAGGATGTCGCTGTATTAACCCCGCGGCGATCATGGGCACTCTCCGCGGGGTTCCCTTCGCGAGGGAGAAGATGGCGTGACGCCATGCTTACGTCACTTGTGGGTCCCGCGGGACAGAGAGAGGGAAAGCGCGCGGTTGTTCGTTGCGCGCCTCGGGCTGGCCCAATGGGCTGACTCTTCGCTGCGCAACGCGTGCTGGGCGAGAGAGAGAGGGACAGAGAGGTGGGCCGGGCCCAGGGAGCGCGGTAGGTTTAGGTTTTCTTCTTTTTTTTGTTCTGTGCCTCTTTTTTTTTATACAACACA
This sequence comes from Alopecurus myosuroides, assembly GCA_028641055.1. Lineage (NCBI taxonomy): Eukaryota > Viridiplantae > Streptophyta > Magnoliopsida > Poales > Poaceae > Alopecurus > Alopecurus myosuroides. The sequence continues at coordinate 368,078,088 of CM054057.1, read as the reverse complement.
AAAACTAAACAATATATATACCTCAAATTTTACCAGAAAAATTAATAAAAATAAGTTTTGAAAAGCTATTGATGTTAGGAATATCTTGGCTTTGTTACTTTTAAAAAATAAAATAATTTTGCATAGGATGGTATAGGGGTTTCAAAATACCCCTTTTTATACCTATGTGGTAGAGATTGGTTTAATCTTTTGTTTTGAGGATTGATGCAAGGTGGAAAACATGTAACTAATCCATGATGCTCATGTATGCATGGTGTTATTTGAATTTTGAAAACCTGGGATGTTAAAGAAACCCCATGGCTAGGGGCTGGTTGTGGTGATGGTGATGAAACACCAGAATTTCTAGGGGTGAACACCTTCCTAGCACTCAATTTTGCCTCCTCAGCCAACTGTGATTCTGCCTCTCTAGCATGATGTAGCAATTCATTCATATCATTATACTAAAGATGCCTGACAATACTTCTGTTTTAAATTGCAAACCTGAGAGAAAACGTTGCATAGTATGTTCTGGTTCCTCCCTAACTCGAACCCTCTGAAGTATCAACTCCATCTCTCTATAATAAGAATCTACTGACATTGTGCCTTGCTTCAATTGCTGCAATTTATCATATAATGTTCTCACATAATTCTTTGGCACACATCTGTCCCTCATGAGTTGCTTCATAGTAGCCCATGTAACAATTTGTGGATCACCATTTTCTGCCCTCAATTGTGTAATATTATCCCACCACAAAAGAGCATAGCCATCAAACCTAGAAGAAGCCAATTTATTTTTTCTATCTTCATTATAGTCATGCAATCTCCATAGCTTCTCAATTTTCATCTCCCACATCAAATATTCTTCTACATCATCATGATCAAATGTGAAAGGAGGTATAGAAAATTTGGGCTTGCCCAACCCATCATCTTGTCTATTATTATCATGAGCTTGTACCCTCCTTGCATTGAAACCTCCACGTCCATGATTAGCATGCCCATGGCCAAGTTCCCAATCATCATCATTAACTTGATTAGCCCTTTGTTGTAGTTGAGTAGACAACTGAGCAATTTGCCTAGTGAAATTTGTGTGGGACTCTTGCATAGTATCAACAGATTCTTGAGTAGCAAATTTTTCAATTTTGATATCCATCTCTTGCAAATCTCTCCTCAAAATAGTGTCATAAGCATCAAGTTTCTTGTCAATTCTGGTTGCTACCATGTCTTGGAATTTTTAAAATTCTCCCAATGTGAGCAAATTATCAACATTCTTCCTTGTAGATGCCTCAGCAGTTTTCCCAGAAATTTTATCAACCTGCACATCATCACTAGCAGAAGACTCCATGGGTTAATGTGTTAGTGAAATAAAATAATATGGGATGTGGTGCTCTCTCACAACTCACTCAAAAACATCAAATAATGGTGTACCTTACTGTTCCAAAGTGAATAACAGAAACTTACCACAAGTAAAACAACACTACTATGTCTCGGTGTGAATAAGAGAATACCCAGGGATTTTAGCACTCACAAGGGAAAACAAGAGGGGAGCTGCTGGAAAACAAGTCTACACTTGTGGAAAACAACATGTACATGGGGGAAAACAAGACCCAACACATGTAGGATGTTGCCTATGATGATACAAGAGAGGAGAAGGAGGGAGGAGCTAAAGGAGAAGTATTTGGGGCAGTAAGGACATGTCCTTGGTTGCACCAGCCCCCTCCACACTTGGGCACAATAGGGAATAGTTGGGGCCAGCAAGGACATGTCCTAGTTTGTCCCAATGCATGTGTGCCAAATTAGGCTGCACCCCTTAAGGGGTCGGTTTGTATCTTAGTTGGTCGTGTCCAAACATGATTTTGAGTCCATGTCGAGTTGGAGGGGTGGTGCTTGTGAAAGGCTTGTGGCCGCACCCCCTTACCCCTCATAACTACCTAGGATACGAGATCAGAGAGGTTAGACTACGTTAAACATAAACCCTAGAACCTTTGATAGAACTGCTTGTCGCACCCAGACTTCTAGAGGATACTCACAGTCCGCTAAATAGTAGAACAAATGTCTTACGGGGCATACCGGCACCCGCATCTCAATATGAGCAGGCCAACACGTAAACGTGTGAGAAACCATTCTCTACTATCCATCGTCTGCGTAAACCATCCCATAGAAATCAGGACACTTCCGTTGACGTACTTCATACCATACACACATGGTACGTCAACGGCATTAGAACAGCTGATATCACAACATATCTCTAAGACACAAATAAATAGAAATAAGTTGCAAATAGCTCTCACTAGAGAAGAGATAGCAAATACAATCATCCAGAGGACACATGTCCCAACAATTCAGCATTACATCACAGCGGAAGCATCCAAAGTGTCTGAGTACAGACAAGATCCAAATAGGCCTAAGAGGCCGGAAACGAAAAGACGGAGCCCATCCACGTAGTCTCGGATCCTGCCCGGGTCCGCTATCTACTCGTCAGCAGCCTCGTCAAACTCCACGTAGTAGCCATCACGGGGATCCTCGTAAGTGTAGTCTGCGGAAACCACAGCTCCAAAGGGGTCAGTACATAAACGTATTGGCAATCAAGACTCACAGTTCACCAAAATGTACCCCACAACATCAAGCACCGATGCTTTGGGTTCAACGGAAGGAAGAGTGATACAAAAGATGCGTCAGCGGGCTGCACTAACCAACTACAGATACATGCTATAACTTCCGGCTAGCAGAAAGGAGATAAGATAGCGTATCGTAACCAACTAAAACTAACCACCAAACAAACCCATCCTGGACCTCGCCCCTTATCCAAAGAAGCAATCCGAGGATAAACTCACACAGTTGGATTAATGATGGTTCAAATTATTGTGTCGATAAGACTATTACTAGTCAAGTTATCATTAGTTAGGTGTAAGTTGTTCTGAGTACTTGTTAGCCAGTACTTTCACCAAGTCAACCATAACCGCGGAAAACACGGCTTCTCGAGAAGATTTATCCCTGCAGGGGTGCACCAATTTGGCCGTACACGTAAGAATAACCCGCCAGATGGAATGCCTCCCACCAAGCGGGGCACTCAACACAACTCAACTCTTCTTCGCATCAAGCCCAAAGAACCACGTGATGTGCGTGCGCGGCTAATCGAGCCCCCACGAAGAAAAGGGGGACCCTCATAGCACTCTAAGACCACGCCTCCCTAAATGCCGACTACAAAAATTCCACCCTGGCCTCAGGTTCGTACCTGCATATGAGTGCATCAAATGGAAAGCCCGAACTAAGTGTGGCGATTTGGACGAGATGCGAATCGAATCAAATTGAGGGGGGCGCCCATACACGCTTCCCACATGCGGTTAGTGCGCTCATCATGGATCAGTAGACAAGACCCTTTTCCTAATTAGGGTCGACACTAGCAGGCCTCAAAACCACGTCGGGCCTCCTGCCGGTGCCTTATCATCAAATTAGCATTACCTCATATTAACAGGTTGTTGTTTAACATCGAGCCCCAGAACATAATAAATATGATAACAGAAATAACGGACAGCAGACTCGAGCAGAAACAACCTAAGAATGCTAGTAAGACACGGGCAACAAGCAACGGGGTTATAGGTGTGGAGGTGAGGCTATATCAGGGTTAAAGGATAACATGTGATAGGTTCGTAACAGAAACAACGATTCATAGGGCTAGCAGAATAGACAACGGAAAGTATCGGTATCCAATGTGGAAAGGAACACAATGGTTCATGTGAGTGAATACTTGCCTGCAAACTCAGTAGCCTGGTACTGGGCTAACTCCTCAGAAGTAGTGTCGTAAACCTCGTCTGTCTCAACGTCGTCGTCTATTCGAGAAGAAGCAAACAAACAACGCAGAGAGACAAACAATCAATAACATGGCATAATGCACAATCATGGGATGATGCATGACCATTTAATTGATGCATAAAAATAAACTAGTTGACATGGTAACATAACATGATTAAATGGACCCACATGCAATTGGATTGCATATGGAAAGCCCATGAATTAAGGTTGAAATAATTGTTCTACAACTAAACATCATGTGTAAGTGAAGTAGCATGATGCATGGATGAAGAAAACATAAAGAAAACAACAATAGAAACAATTAGAAATAAGGTCTACCAATTTTGGATTTTATTTGTTAAGTTATGGAATTTTGGTTCCTTAAAGGTGTTACACAAGCATTTGTTGTTTTCACCAATTTAAATTGTTCAAAATAGATAACAAAGTTCATATTTGGAAAGAACACAAAATTTTAGGTGGATTACATGTTTCAAATATTGAAAAGGAATTATGATGAATTAATTATGAATTAAAATGGTTTAAACAAGATTTAAATGAATTAAATTCGAGTATGAATTTATTTGAATTTTTATTTGTTCAAAACATTAAACCAATTTCATATTTGAAAAGTTTATACTTCTCTAGTTTGAAAACATATTTCATATGTTCAAAAACAATTTAATTTGAGCAAGTTATGAATTTAGCAAATTTAAATGATTTAAACAAGGTTTAAATTATTTAACCAATTTTAATTATTCAAAACATGAAACAAATTTTATATTTGAAAAGGTGGTTTAAAATGGCATGGAAAACATATTTTATTTGTGTTATTTGAATTAAGTTTGAATTAGTTATGGAATTAACCAAAATTAAGATGATTTGTTTGAATTTGAAATTTGAATACATTTGAAATAATCAAAACAGAAAACAAATGCTTCAATCATGTAGAGAATTTAATTTGGTTCAGGATACATATTTTATTTGTATTATTTGGAGCTGGAATTTAAAAATTATTTGCATTTTAAAAATAGGGACTAATCTGTAAAATAAAGGACTTAATTTTAAAAGAAAAACTGGGCAGAAACTATTTCTACCGCGCAGTGACCCAACCTGGGCCACTGCCAGCGGGCCCTGGCCACCGTGGCAGCGCGTGGAGGCACGCGTGGCCACCACTGCCTATGGCAGGTGGCCCCTGCCTGCCAGTGTGGCTAGGCAAAAAGTGGGGATTAAATCCCGCGGGGGTAGGGCTCGAACCTGCGACCCCGTGTGCGCGCTCGCAGTGCAGTGCCACTGCGCTGTGATCCGTTCCTTGTCAGGTAAGGGGAAGCGAGGGAGGATATGTTTCTGATTACGCTAACTGAATTTTTTTTGCAGGTTCGTTTTACTGAACTTCGACAGAGCGGAAACGGTGGCCGGCGGCGAGCTGCTGCCGCGCTGCCGTGGATGCGTGCGCTAGGGTGCTGCGGGTGCCCGCGGGAGTTGTGCAGCAGAGAAGGAAGCAGGAGGGAGGAAGGTGGGGTGGCGCTGTGCTCACCGGCGATTGGAGAGGAAGCAGAGGCTCGGGGCAGTGGACGACGGCGACGACGTCGAGGACGGCGGCGGTGAAGCAGTGGCCCTCCGAGGCTGCTGTGGTGTCGAGAAGGTCGAGGAAGAGACGGGGGTGCGTTCTCGAAGCTAGCCAGGACGGTGGGCCATCCTATCGACGGCGAACGCCGGAATTTCAGAGGGTGGAGCTCGGGTTTCAGAGTGGAGGTGCAGAGATGGAAGCGATCGGCGGCGGCAGGCGAGGGAGAGAGTGGAGGGGGTTAGGGCTAGGGCAGAGGACGTGGAGCTCGGGTCCTAGGGTTTTAAGGAGGCGAGGAGCGCGCCGTGGCCGTCCCATCCGCCGTACGGCGACGTGGACACGGCAGATGTGCCGCCGTACAGAAGGAAGAGAAAGAGCGAGGGGGTACCGGGCCGGTGGGGATGGTGGGCTGGCCCAGCTGGGCTGGCCTGCCCTTTTTCCCCTCCGTTTTCTTTTATTATTTTTTGTTCTCTATGTTTTTTTTTGCTGATTTGAAAAGGAAGAAAAAGGCTAGGTTTTGGGGTTTAGAAAAATTAGGAAAAATTTGTTAGAGGTTATTTAGGATAACAGCAACAATTGCCAACTGTTGTTTTACAAAATGTTTAAAAATATGATGTTGTTTGCATTTTTTTTTGAATTTGATTGAGTTTTTGATTAAGTGAATTAAAAAGAACCATTTAATTAGTTTGGACCCTCAAGTTTATTTGAAACAATTGATTGGAAGTGTTTGTAATTTTCATAAATTTCAAATGGTTGCTGTTTGAAAGTTTTAATTTGAATTTGAATGCAATTTGAATTAAGTGAATTATTAAAAGGAACAAATCAATAGTTTGAGCTTTTCATTTTTAATGGAAACAAATGGATGTTTTAATTGAACTTTTTATTTGGAAAAAAATTGTAACAGAGCAAGTATGAAACAAAACATTTGAATATTGTTTGAATTTCAATTGGGAAAACAAAGGAAAACAAATGAAAACAAATGGAAAACAATTGCCAAAACAAATGCAATGATGATGTCATGATGCAAAACATAAAATAACAAGAAATAAAACATTCTAAAGGTGATTTTCATACTTGGGATGTTACAAAACGCCCCCCTTGAAGGAATCGCGCCCCGAGATTCCTACTGAGAAGAGAAAAGGTCCGGATACTTCTTGCGAAGATCCTCTTCGGTCTCCCAGGTTGCCTCTTTATCGGAATGATGAGACCACTGCAATTTCAAGAACTTGGTGCTCTTGTTGCGAGTCTTACGCTCGGTCTCATCGAGAATTCGAACAGGGTGCTCCTCATAAGAGAGGTCTTCTTGCAGTTCAATGGAATCATGATCAACTGCACGATCTGGATCTTTGAAACACCTCTTGAGTTGTGACACGTGAAACACATCGTGCACCTTGGATAGTTTTTCTGGAAGTTCAAGACGATATGCATTTTCCGCACTCCTTGATAGAATTTTGAAAGGACCAATGTATCTTGGTGCAAGCTTTCCTTTCACACCAAAACGATGAGTGCCTCTGAGGGGAGTTACACGGAGATATGCCTTGTCACCAGGTGCATAGATCATATCCCTGTGCTTGCTGTCATAGTAGCTTTTCTGACGAGACCGAGCAATCTTGAGATTGTCACGAATGATGCGAACTTTCTCTTCGGCTTCCTTAACAATGTCAGGGCCTAAGAGTGAACGTTCACCAGCTCCAGACCAATTGATTGGACTCCTGCATCTGCGGCCATAGAGAGCCTCAAATGGTGCCATGCCTAGGCTTGCCTGGAAGCTGTTGTTGTAGGAGAATTCAGCATATGGAAGGCAATCCTCCCATTTCATGCCAAAGGAGAGACCACATGCTCTGAGCATATCCTCGAGAATCTGATTGACTCTTTCGACTTGCCCTTGAGACTGAGGATGGTAGGCTATGCTGAACAGAAGTTTGGTGCCCAATGCTTCTTGAAAGCTTTTCCAGAAATGAGAAGTGAATATGCTTCCACGGTCTGAGCTTATTTCCAATGGAACACCATGAAGAGGAACAATCTTTGCTGTGTAGAGCTCTGCTAACTGGCTAGCTGAGATTGTTTCTTTGACAGCAAAGAAGTGAGCTACCTTAGTGAGACGATCAATGACAACGAAGATTGCATCGTTGCCCTTCTTGGACTTTGGAAAACAAGTGACGAAGTCCATTTCAATCATGTCCCACTTCCACTCAGGGATTTTCAGAGGTTGGAGAAGACCGGCTGTTTTCTGATGAACCGCCTTAACACGTTGACAAACATCGCATTCAAAAACGTATTGAGCAATTTCACATTTCATGCGAGGCCACCAATACAGTGTCTTGAGATCCTGGTACATCTTTGTACTTCCAGGGTGGATGGAGAGAGGAGTTTCATGAGCCTCCTTGAGAATAACATCTTTGAGACTTTGAATCTGAGGAACTGCAATGCGTCCTTCGAAGAACACAGTTCCCTTGTCATCAATTGAGAAGGACTTAAATTTCTCCTTGCCTTCTTTGATGTGTTCTACCATCTTCTTGATTTCAGCATCACGAAGTTGTTCAGAACGAATCTTGTCCTCGAGAGTTGGACTGGCTGTCAAGCTCGCAAGATAGCCTTGAGGAAAAAGACCAAGGTTCAGCTTCTGGAATTCTTCATGAAGAGGAGGTTGGCTTTCCATGACCATGAGATTATTGCAATACGACTTGCGACTGAGAGCATCGGCCATAACATTAGCCTTGCCTGGAGTGTAAGAAATGGTGAGATCAAAGTCTTTAATCTTTTCAATCCATCTTCTTTGCCTGAGGTTTAGATCTGGTTGAGTGAAGATGTATTTCAGACTCTTATGATCGGAAAAGATTTCAGTGCGATTACCCAACAAGTATTGCCTCCATTTCTTAAGGGAAAATACAACTGCTGCTAGTTCAAGGTCATGAGTGGGATAATTGAGCTCATGTGCGTTCAACTGACGTGAAGCATAAGCCATAACTTGGCGTTCTTGCATAAGAACTGCACCTAGACCTTGGAGGGAAGCATCACAGAATATCTGGAAAGGTTTGGAAGGATCTGGGCCAACCAGAACTGGTGTAGAAGTGAGTTTAGTCTTCAGGAGATTGAAACTTTCATCACATTGTGGAGACCAAACGAACTTCTTGTCCTTCTTTGTGAGATCACTGAGAGGTTTGGCAATCTTGGAGAATTTTTGGACGAAACGACGGCAATAGCTAGCCAAGCCAAGAAAACTTCTTACTTGCTTTACTGTCTTAGGAGGTTTCCATTCAACAATTGCTTTAACCTTTTCTGGATCAATGGCTATGCCCTTGGCGGAGATGACATGACCAAGGTAAGCAACTTCTGGAATCCAGAACTCACATTTGGAGAATTTGGCATATAGACGATGCTCGCGAAGTTTCATGAGAGTGAGACGAAGATGCTCTTCATGCTCTTCCTCGGATTTTGAGTAGACAAGAATGTCATCAAGATATACCACAACGAACTTGTCGAGGTATTCGTGGAAGACAAAATTCATGAGTCGAGAGAAAGTCGCCGATGCATTGGTGAGACCAAAGGACATGACGGTGTATAGACCGTACCGAGTGGTGAAAGCTGTTTTTGGAATATCTTCTTTTCTAATCTTTATTTGATGGTAACCCATTCTCAAGTCCAACTTGGAGAATATTGAGGCTCCAGCAAGTTGATCAAAGAGATCATCGATACGAGGAATTGGATACTTGTTTTTGATGGTTTTCTCGTTAAGAGGACGATAGTCAACAACGAGTCTCTTTGTGTGATCCTTCTTTGCAACGAACAGAGTTGGGCAACCCCAAGCCGAGGAACTAGGTTGAATGTAACCTTTGTCCATGTACATATCGATTTGCTCCTTTAACAGTTTCAGTTCAGGAGGAGCTATCTTGTATGGATGCTTGGAGATTGGAGCAGTACCTGGTTCAAGCTCGATCACGAACTCAACTGCTCTGTCCGGAGGCATCCCTGGAATTCTTCTGGAAAGACGTCAGGGAATTCGCAAACCACCGGAACATTTTCAAGTAGAGGTAGAGGTTTTGCATCCAGGGTGTACAGCTGAACAGAACTTGATTCATTTGGAGAATAGACTATCTGGCCAGAAGGGTGGAACAGAGTTATTGACTTTTGAGCACAGTCAATTCTAGCTTGATTTGCCTTGAGCCAATCCATACCAAGAATGACATCAATGTCAGAATTTCCAAGCAGTATGAGAGAAGCAAGGAATATGTGACCTCCGATTAGGATTTGATTTCCGTGACTGATCTTAGACGTTTGCATAGTTGCTCCAGGGGAGTTTACTACTAGCGGGGAACCCAAACCAACAAAAGGGAGTTTAACTGCTGTCGCAAAGATCTTTGACACGAAAGAATGTGATGCTCCGGTATCAAACAACACTTTAGCTGGAATAGAGTTTACGGGAAATGTACCGAGAACGACGTCAGGAGATTCCTCAGCTTTGTCGATCTTTACATGATTCACCCTTGCGGTCCTTGTCGTGGGATTATCACGGCAGACGTTACCGGGGGTAACTGATCTTGGGGCAAGACGACACAGGCGTTTGGGAGAGGGTTTAGCTCAGAGGAAAACATGGTGGAACTCGATCTGGCAGCCGGCAATCAAGTCGCCGAGTCTCCGATCTTAATATATTAACTCGATCTCTTGTATACACCGAATGCTCGATATCAAGCGGTACTATTAGGGTTCTTGGATCTCTCAACTAGATCTAGGGGTCGGTTTATAAAGCACCCGTACCCCCCGGCTTGTCCTCCAAGACGCACTCTGGATCCTACCCGGACACGGCATACAAACCCTAACCTTCCTTTACCGTAACCCACAATCCGGGTTACTAGGCCTACAAACTTGGGCCTTCCGGAAGTTTCTTTATCCTTAGCCGGATCCTGCACAGAGTCCTTTGGGCCGGATTACACCTTGGATGTTACAAAATGCCCCCCGGCTCCACGGTGGCCATATGGTAACCCGGCTCTTCTCCAAATACCCGGCTTAGCTTTACGGGTCTAAGCCCTGATAAAAGTGTCAAGATCCTGCACTTTACTCGATAATTGACCTTGATATTATGAAGAATATCTCCTTCTTATTTCTGCCCAGATATCACGTTCAACACTTAAAGCATATTTCGCAAAATTCAAACAAATAGCCGTTACTCCGCAATCCCCGGCTCCTGCTCGCGGAACCAAACTTATCCACATGAACCATTATAAATATGCCCGTAGGGGTAACCCTAACCCCAACGGCTCACTTCCCCCCATTCCTCTTCCTTTCTTCCTCCGTGCTCAATCTCACAGAGCGCCGCCACGGAAATCCCACGCGCATCTCCGGAGCCTATTGGCCGGCGGCTACGTTCCACCACAGCTCACTCTGCACCGCCGCCAAGATCCGTCGCCAAACCCCCAACCGGTCCGTCGGGAATCGCAAAGGGGCACCAATCTTGCGCGATTTTCCTCCGTCGAGCTTCACTTCAACCTCCTCCAGTAAGATTCTCATACCCATTAATTAGCCTCCGCAATTTCTTGATTTTCTTCAAATTAGATCTAGGTCAACCCGCCGGTCATTTTCCCGGTCATGCCGAATTAGATCGCTTGTATTCATTCTAGCTCATCCAATACGTGGGATATAGACTTTATTGTGTTTTCCTACCGCCCACATTCGTTAATTTTACCGCAAATCTAGAAACGGAGTCTCCAATCTGGGCTCGGGCCACTCAGAGTTTCCACCCTTATCTCTGTCACCCGGAAAATCCTCCCCTTTCCGGTTCTTTTTATTCGCAATAGGTGCCTGCGCAACCATTCAACGTCCTCAAAAACTCTTTCAATGCATAGACCTCCATAACTTTTATTACGATGCTCGATACCCGGATAATTCGAACTTCACTCTGCAGATTGACGACCGGATAGTATGCAATTTCCATGTCTCGATATCACTCGCCGATACTCGGCCAGCTCACAGTTTCCGTGTCTTATTCCTTGTATCCTTCTACCTCGTGCTTTGCAGGTCAACCACATGGCTCCCAAGAAGCAGGGAAAAACACCAACCAAGGCCAAGACCACCCACTCCATATCTGCCAACTGGGCGCGATCTACGGTCACCAAGGCCAAGTTAGAAGAACTGGTCGAGCTAGGAGTTCTTCCCCCTCAAGAGGATATCTAGTGGAGGGTGCCGGGTAAGGAGACCCGGCCTACACCGGCAAAGGATGAGGTAATATGCTTTGTAGAGCACGTGACTCGGGGCTTTCGTCCTCCGGGTCACCCCTTCTTCCGCGACGTCCTGAGCCACTATGGCCTTCATGTATTTGACATAGGTCCTAATTCTGTGTTAAATATTTCCCACTTTATCGTCCTTTCCGAGTCATACTTGTGCACTCCGCCAAGTCTGGCTCTTTTCGTTGAGCTTTTCCAGTGCAAACCGTGCCGCGAAAGCGGTGACGGGGCACTTCTCGCTTGCGGCGGGGTTTCTATCCAGCGCCGCAAGAATTCTCTGATGCCACCTCTTACCCTTAACTCCCACGTCAAGCACTGGCAGCTCTCATACTTTTACTGCCAAGACACTTCCCCACCCGGCCAAAAGAAACTGCCGGGTTACTCAGAGGGACTTCTTGACATCTCTGAGAATTTTAATGCCTTTGCCCCTTACTCGGACAGGGAGGCAATTCAACCTTTGCTAGCCAAAATCACTACTCTTGCGGCCCAAGGTCTCATCGGGCTCAACCTGGTGAAAACTTGGGTCGATTTCCGGATTCAGCCCAATTCCATCCGCACAAAGTTAATGTGCGAGTATTCGGGGCAAACCACGGACCCGCTCCGGTACTCTGACAACAGCTTTGCGGCTGGTGACACACATAAAACTATCAAGGGTTTTCTGACAGAAAAACTTGAGGTAATCCGGAACATAGCCGGATTAGAGCCCTTCACACTCGAGAATCTAGCCCCCAAGGTGAAGATCCGATTTTAATGTCTTTACCTTTGCTCTTTCCACTTGATACAGTTGATAACCCTTGTACTGATACCTTTATCTCAGGCTGATGATGATTTTTGGAAGATCAACACTTCTCCTAGCTCTGCGAGTCCAGAGGAACAAGAAGAGGCCGTTAACTCGGACGAAGGTGCTCTCCGAGTTTTACTTGGTTCCTTTAAGTTCATCGTAACTCCTTCATTTTCCAACTATAACCTTGATGATCTCCAGAACAAGAGGAGAATGACGAAGAAGAAGAAACTGACGGCAACGTGGAATCCGCCAGTGATGAAGATGAAGTGGAGCCGGCAATTAAAGTCGGTTCTAAGAGAAAACCCCGAGGGGTCATCTTCAAGGTTTCATATCGCCTCCTTGTATTCAATTCTTATTCCTTTGATGATATTCATGAGCTATCTTTGATATTATTCCACTGGCCGTGTTTAAAGGAGTCGCCCATGACCAAGCGCAGAGTGACTCGGAATTATCCGGGTGATGACGCTCTTAACCCGGATATTCCATTGTCTCCGGCTCGGCGCACTGGTATTTACCTTATCCTTTCTCGGAGGAAACAATCTACCTGAACCCTTCCCTTACGAAATCTCGCTTGATATTTTTTCAGTTTCGCCCATATCCAGCAGCGAATTCCCTTCGGACTTTGCGGTGAATCCTGGGTACAGTTCCTTTTCTGACGTTCTATCACATTTTCATCACCCTTTCCTGATTGCCCACTAACTGCTCACTCATACTATCCGTAGGGCCACTGTCGTTATCAGCGACCAAGAGGATATGGCGACCGATGACCCGGGTAAAGGGAACCCGGCTGATAAGACAACAGCCGCATCTAGCGGCGAAGAACAATCGCCACCACTAAACCCGGGCATACAAGAAGCCGAGTATCCGATCGCCTCCCACACAAGCAAGAAGAGAAGAGCTGCAACCTTGGGTGCAGGAGAGGGAGCATCGGATTCCGACATTCGAATGACCCGGGTGCCGCCTCCCACTAAGAAGAAAACTCCTTCTCGGAATTTCCAAGGCCCCGGGTCCTCTGATACGGGTAATGACACTTTTGATCAACTGATGGACACTCTCCTCACTATGAAGACTTCAGAGAGCAATATCTTGGAGCGCATGGCCGCAGAGCATCAAGTAATAATACTTGCTATCTCGTAGTGTATGCCTAGTCCCCAAGTTCCGAGCATGACTTGCTAAAGTTGTGTTTGGTACTTTACGCAATACTAAGCTTACCATGATATCCAATTGATACTTGTGTTCCTTGTTACCTACAGGCGCAGATAACCCGGTCTGATGAAATTTTACTCAAGACCGAACAACTTCTTCTTGCCAAGGTAAAGCGGAGAGAAACCCTTGAGGATGACATGAAAACCTTGAAGAAGGATGTTTCTAAATACAAGAAGAAGTGCAATACTGCTCAGACCGCACTGAAGAAACTATCGGACCAGGTCACCGATATTTACCAGATCTTGCTTAGTAAGTTTTTGCTGCCGACTGTCTTCATGCCTTTACTTTATTATATGATACTCGAGATTACTAATACGTCCTTCCTTTGTTTCAACTGCAGGTGCCAACCTTGCGGCCCCAGAAGAAGATGCTGTTGCCAAGGCTAAAACATTGAAGACTGTGCTCCGGACCTTTTTTGCCGGTACAAAGTTTATATTGGATGCCGTGAAGTGGCCTACTGAGGTATACCCGGGTGAGGAAAACCTTATTCAAGCCTGCTCCACAGTACCTGGTTGGATCGAGATATGAAAACGCTCAGCCTGCCGTATTGGTATGACCCGGGCCTTGTCGCTGGCTAAAGCTTATTTTCCGAAGCTTGACCCGGCAAAGGTAACTTCCGGGTTCCCCGAATATAAAGCTGATGGCTCCAAGTTCGTACCCAAGGACTTTAAGGCCATACAATCCGCGGTACGCCACTCGGCAACCGCTTTGGCCGATAAGATGGATCTGGGCATGATCATGAGCTCATATGATGCTGAAGGCAAAACCATACTGGAGGAGGCACCCCCTCCCTTTGATATTTTGGAAAAATGGTCGGCTGATTTGGCCAGGAAGAAAGAAAAAACTGCTAAGAGAGAGGCCGAGTTAGGATCAGGACCATCCACCTTTACACCAGCTATTCCTCCGCCTGTCCGTCCTGATGCGGGAAGTCCGGGTAACGCTGCCGGGAAAGCTAAGGAGCAAGCCCAGGACCAAGACCCGGAAGACCATACTCAGGAGGCCGAATAGGGCGATGCCATCATAATAACTGATACTTTGTATTTAGAACTAGTATACTTTTGACGGTGCGCCTGTGCACCTTTGATACTGGTACCGTAATTTGTAACGTACTTTTATTCCGTGATATACTTGTGCCTTTTCTGGCCTTTTGATAATCTTGATACTTGCCTATTCTTGAACTTATTCTCGATACCCGACTCTCTTTTTATTTCCTTCTTTATTTCCGAGTATCGTGAGTTTTGACAGGTGGACTTTTCTTTAAGTCCCCAAGTCCCCACGACTCGGACATTGGGGTCTTTCGAGCTTGGCGACCAAACAACTTGATTCTGCTTCGGAACCCACAGTCCCCAAGGCCCGAATTTCCGAGTCTGTGGTGTGTGGTTTTTTCGAAGAGAACAAACTTGTTGTTGCTAAGCCGAAACCCGGAATTGTTTCATATAGATAATGAAGTTATGCTTGATAAACGTTGAGTTTCCAGCTATTAGCCTTGTACTCTGCATAACTTGTGGTTTAGATGACCCTTTTGACTATCTTGTACTGTAAGCCGGCTTTCGCGTGGATACCATGTTGTTACATCTATACGAAAACAGGGTCAGACAAGTCCCAGTGGGCTTCATGGCTGATTGTAATCGTAAGCGAGCAAATCATGCCACTTTAGTGCGATTCACATCGAGCTTAAGTAAGAAAAGTCAAGAAAATTTGGTTCCTTTGTCCGGTTATAAGATTGCAGCCGTACTCGTTTGCGAATAATCGGCCCTTATAACTCATAGGCATCAAGGCCGGGTCTTTGGGTTTGTGGCTGCGCTACTTGAGCGACCAGCCCCCGAGACCTATACATATTCAACATACTTAATGATACTGATGTATTGATGGCAATGGATACTTACTTACTTGTAATCGAAGTAAAATCCGTAACAAAATAGGACTTGATAATCATCTCTTTATTGATACGAGAAAGTTTGGATCAGCAGGCCGCCTCATTAAAAACCTTCCAGTCCCCTTGGGTACCCTGGGTAGGAAAAGAGCGCGTCTGAAACCTGCTGCCCGTTACAATGTTTAGTTCTTCTTGGGAACCGGTGCCGGTCTGACGTGACCGATACACATTCTCCATTTGCTGGACTTTTTCATGATGAGTACCGGGTTTACTAGCCAACCCGGGTGAGGTGTTTCCATAACCCGGCTGGTTGTGAGCGGCCGTCCAGTTTCTTCTCTTATAGCGGGTTGTTTGGGGGAGTCATCCTCGATAAAAGCCACCATTTTAGTATCTTGTGCTACCTTGGACTTTGCTCTTTCACCTTCAGTACTCGGCCTTTTTGATGTGGTTCTGTCCTCCGGGTCTGCTTGAAACCGGTAGTGCTTGAGTTCCTCTTTTCTACAGGCCTGCTCGGCCATTGCTGCGTCTCCTTCATCGCATTCAGCTGCTATGTCTCGATTTCCATGTATGGTAATGGTCTTCTTAGGACCCGGGATTTTTAGCTGTAGATACACGTAACACGGCCTAGCCATGAATTTGGCATAAGCCGGCCTTCCGAATAACGCGTGATAAAGGCTGCGCAATTTGACCACCTCGAAGGTGAGCCACTCAACTCGATAGTTATCCTTTGACTCCCCAAAAGCTACCTCCAATGCGATTTTTCCCTCGGGGCACGCTGAATGACCCGGCACTATCCCATGAAAAATTGTTGAGCTTTTTTGTAGCTGAGACTCCTTGAGGCCCATGCGTAGGAAGGTTTCCCAATACAGTATATTGATGCTACTTCCACCATCCATCAAAACCTTTTTCAGCTCATACCCGTTGACCTGCGGTGCGACTACTAATGCCAAGACTCCCGGGTGTTCTACTCTTTCCGGGTGATCCCTTCTGCTCCATGTTACATCCTGTTCTGACCATCTCAGGTCTCTCGGGACAGCCGACGAAACTGAATTGACCGCTTGCTTCAGTATCTTTTTGTCCTTGTTAGAACCTCCTGTGGTATGCACATGATATTGACCCAATTGTTTGGGGTTAGCCTGGAAACCTCCTGCTCCCCCTTGGTTATTACCTTGATTTCCAGCCGCCGGGTTACCGGCTGGGGGTGGGCCGTTGCCCGGGTTTCCCCCTGGACCCGGTCCTCCTCCCCGTCCTGCACCTCGCATAGCTCTGTTCACTTCCTCATTTTTCCATCTTTGTAGGTCGGCGCACTGCTCCAAGAAGTGGTTAGCTGGCCTGCCGTTCCTGCTGTGCTTCGGGCATGCCATTCTGAATATGTCCCAATTATTACTCGGCCTCGGTGGTCCTTGATAGTTTCCTCCATTGTGATTCCCAGTATTGAAATTTCCTTCTGCCCTGGGTCTCGAAGACCCGGCTTCTGTGCTAGCGACAAACTCGGAGCCTCCTTCAAACGGGCACTTGTTCTGGCTATTTCCGTTATTACCCGGTGATGATCCATTGCCGGTTCTTCCACTATTACTCGTGTTTGCTTTTGCCTTTTTGTCATCAACTTCCTCCTCTGTAGTACCCGTTGCAGCGTGTTTGTTGCATGCATCCATCAATTCGCCCATTGTAACCTCCGAAGCATTCCGACTGGATTTCATGCGAGTTAACTTTTGTACTAAGGGTGTGTACTTGCAGGTCTTTGCCATAGCTTGCAGCGCATCCTTGGGCTGAATATCCGTAGATGAATGAAGAATTTCCATAACCCGGCGCACCCAGCTGCGTGCCGATTCTCCCTTCTTCTGAACACATCGCTCTAAGTTGTCAATAGTGCATAGCTTTCTACACGTCCCGTGAAAGTGCTTGATAAACGCAGTTTTCAATTCTTCCCATGACTTAATAGATCCTTCAGGTAGATTGGCGAACCATAACTTTGCTGCTCCCTCTGACATCATTAGATACATGAATTTGGCTTGAAGATTCTCGGATGCATTGCTAATCGACATGGCCATCTCATAGCTGCTCAACCACGTTTCTGGATCCATAGTCGGCTCATAATTCACCACTTTACCCGGTTCTTTGAACTTTTCCGGGTAAGGTTCAGCTCTGATGCTATCCGAAAGACACTTAGGCCCTGCGAGAATGGTTGAAGCTGATCTTACTCGGGAAACGTGTGATCCTGCAGGGGGTACAGCTGGATGCGGTACCGCTGGTGGCCCATGTGCCGCAGACCCGGCCACGGCTCTCCTGGCTCTGGAACTATCCACGATGGCCTGTGCTGCTGATGCTGCTGGTACTGCCTGAATGTGTGGAGGAGGCGGCATTTGCTGCTGCTCTTCCCTCCGCCGTGCCGAACTTGTTTGGATGTTTCCACCGTTACCTTGTTGTTGGCTGACATATGGCGTCCCATGCATTCCACTTCTGTGATCCGGGTAATTAACCTGTTGCGCCACCGCGGTGCACAGCATATCTATCACCCGCCGGGTCTCCTCTGCGTGGGGTGACTCTCTCACGGGGATTTGATTTAATGCAAGCGTTGCCGCATACACGTTGTCCATGGGATTGTTGTAGTGACCCGTTGGTGTGCGAAAACGCGATGGTGGCGGTGGTGGTACAACGTTGCCGGCAGTGACTCCAGTCTGCGGTGCAGGTAATCCGGCCTGCACATCTGCCGGTTGTACTCTTCCGGTTGTCGGCTGAGGGGCAGTCCCTGGATTTGCCGCTGGAATCGGCTGATCCTGAGGCGTGATAAATAGCGCGGCCGGGTTTATGACTCCTCCCAATGCTGGTAATCTAGTTTGATGCCTTTGATGTATTCTAGTCGTTTCCTCTCGGAGCCGAGTTTCCAATGCATCCAGCTCACGTTGCCGTGTGACCATCCCTTGCCTTTCTGCTTCTACTTGCCTTCTCTGCTGCTCCAATGCACGACGGGCTACGTCCAAGTGCCTAACTCGTTCCGCCGCGTTCTCCGGAGTGATAACGGTGGCAAGAACCGTCGGATCTAGGATCAGATTGTTATCGAACAAGGCCGGGTGTTGCGGATTGGAAGGACCCGCTCCTGGCGTCCGGTTTGCTAGGAATCCGAACGTGTTCGCGTGTAGCTCGTTCTCTGGTGCTTGACTGGTGACCGATGCCGACTCTCCATCAATCTGGGCCAAAACCGTGTTTCCGTTAGCCGGCCCCTGCTGCCGGGTTAATACTTGTGCTGACCCGGCCGCGGCCGCGGTTACGGTCTCTTGGTTGAGATTGGTCGCGGGAGCCGTGTAAACCGCGGCTCGGCGTATGATGCTTGGCGCGAATTCATGTTGTTCCCCTTCGCTGTTATTCTCCTCATACCGGTTTTCCAGCAGATCCAGGATGGACTCGGTATCATCCTCTCTTTCAACCCGGTCACGCGGGGTCCATGCCGGCTCCTCCGGCTGTTCCCACTTCGTGATGGGTTCTTCTGTTGAATATGTGGTTCCAACTGATTCTTCTTCATCTGATGGGATATAGGCAGCCTCCCCTGGCACAGAATCAGATCCAAAATTGTCAGGGATCGAACCAGAAGTACATACCATACCGATGAAGATGCTGATCCGGCCGATTGTCACGACGGATCCGGATTCGAGGTGATCCGACTCTGGCCCCCAGCCGGAATCGTCCACCGTCTTCTCTCCTTTGCGATCGATGTAGATCTCGCCGACGACAAGATTCTCCATGTTCTTCCGAGCTTCTCCCGTGATGTAAACACCTTTGGACGCAGGCCCCACGGTGGGCGCCAACTGTCGTGGGATTATCACGGCAGACGTTACCGGGGGTAACTGATCTTGGGGCAAGACGACACAGGCGTTTGGGAGAGGGTTTAGCTCAGAGGAAAACATGGTGGAACTCGATCTGGTAGCCGGCAATCAAGTCGCCGAGTCTCCGATCTTAATATATTAACTCGATCTCTTGTATACACTCAATGCTCGATATCAAGCGGTACTATTAGGGTTCTTGGATCTCTCAACTAGATCTTGGGGTCGGTTTATAAAGCACCCGTACCCCCCGGCTTGTCCTCCAAGACGCACTCTGGATCCTACCCGGACACGGCATACAAACACTAACCTTCCTTTACCGTAACCCACAATCCGGGTTACTAGGCCTACAAACTTGGGCCTTCCGGAAGTTTCTTTATCCTTAGCCGGATCCTGCACAGAGTCCTTTGGGCCGGATTACGCCTTGGAGTTGGCCTACCGGGTTATTATCCCTCCATCAGTCCTCCCGACAGGCCTGTTGTTGGAGTTGAAGGCTTTAGGCGGGGGAGCACGCACCATTGCCTGGTTTGTGTTGGGACGAGGTGGTGGTGGAGGTAGCTGCCTCTACGTGCACTTGTCAGCGTAGTGCCCCGTCTGCTTGCACTTGTAGAAAGTGACGACACGAGGAGGCCCTGGCCTTGGCTGCCCCATTGCACCCCTTGGATCATGCATCTGAACAGGGTTGGGTGAGCGGGGAGCGAAGCCTGGAGAAGCTTGGGCGTATGGAGCCCGAGTGACAACACCATTTGGCACCCAGATGCGGCGCTTCTGCGGAGGGGTGGTCATGTTGGAGGAGGAACCACCCTCACGCGAGTGCTTGCGAGACTTCTCGAACGCCTTGCGCCCATTTTCTTCATTGAGCGCGGTGTTAACGAGCTCCTCGAAGTTGTTGGCCTTGATATTGGTGAGGGCGTACTTGAGTTCCGGGTTAAAACCTCTGCGGAACCTTGCCATCTTCTTAGCCTCAGTGGACACCTCATCACCAGCGTAACGAGCGAGGCGATTGAACTCACTCTGATAGCCAATGACGTCCAGCTTGCCCTGCTTGAGTGAGCAAAACTCTTCACGCATCCTTTCCATGAGACCATCTGGAATGTGGTGCTTCAGGAAAGCTTCCTTGAAACAACCCCAGGTGATTGGATAGCCAGCTCTCATCGTCTGGTAGTTTTCCCACCAAGTAGCTGCCTGACCCTTCAGCAGATCGGATGCATACTTGACCTTATCTTCCTCAGCAACGTGAGCAATGTCCAGAGCCTTGGCTATCTCACGGATCTATTCATCAGCATCCAGAGGCTCGCGTGTTGCCACGAAAGCTCTTGGGCCCAGACTGAGAAACTCCTTGATACTGACTCGTGGAGCATTCTGATTGTTGTGCTGGTTAGTCTGAAACTGGGCCATCTGCGTCATGACTTGGGTCATCTGAGTCAACAGCTCCGTGATTGGCTGTGGCTCAGGCGGGGTGTTCCTTGTTGGCGGCATCCTGAATGGAAATGCATTTTAGCACAACAACAGAAAAGGATAGACTTGGCAACCGAAAGAGAGATTATTCCGACGCATGAATAGATAACCAACAGGTACATCATCACATGTTCAAATACATCAGAATATCCAACACACCACAAATGGTTCGAAATGCCAAAGGATAACTAAACATAGCTAAGAATGGATACATCGGTACTCCCATGCTCATCACGCAGGACGGCGGCTAGGAGTACGGCGAGAGGTACGGTGAGGAGCACGCCCACGAAAGTAGGTGGAACGACGATCCACGTAGATCTGACGTGGTCTGAGAGCGACTCTAGGTGTGGTGAAATACATAGCGTCGACTCCCTGTGCTCCAAAGCGCGGAATCCCAGTGTAACCATCACCAAGGTTGAGGAGTGCACCTCTGATCGGCTCGTAACCTCCAGCATCTGGCAGACGACGTCCAACTGGCTGATCGAAACGTGCAAAACGCTCGTCTCCAACAAAGTCTGTGGTGTACGTCGCCAGACGAGTCAAAGCAAGGTAGAGATGCTCTCTGACTGAAGCCAACTCCTGAGATAGTGTGTTGGCAACTGCGTTACTGTGCCTCACAAACTGAGCGGTGGTGTGCAGCCTGGAGTTATCATGCTCGTAAACATCCAAGTTGTCATAGAGAGTGAAGTGAGCTCCCTCCGAAGTGATGTAACCACGGGGGATGTGGCGATAGATGGAATCGTCAAATCCCCAGTTGTCAGCACGAAGGACAGTGAGACTCACATAAGCTGCCTGCTGCACGGCCATATCCACTGCGGAACCTACTGCCTCGTAGTGGTGGACTACGCTCATGCCATCATCTGACAGAATGTAGACGATAGCCTGGTAGTAGGTCTGGTCAAACTCTCGCTGCTGCTCGTAGACCTGGTACTCTGGTGCCCAACGGAACCCCAGATAAGTGACCATGTCCCTCAGCATCTCCGGATAATCGGAGGTGCTCTCGCAACGAGTCATACGAACCACCTGCGGAAAGAACCTGAGATCCATCTGCAGATGATCGGGGAAGTTTTGATTAGACGCCGGTAGAAGAACTGAAGTGGAAAGCAACAACAAGGTTTCAACGGACGAAAAGGATGTTGAGAAGAACAGGATATCGAAGCAACATCGGGAAACACGAGACCAAAAACTCCTGAGGTACTACGGAAAACCCATCCGGGCTTCTAAAGGATCAATATCTACTGCTTAAGGAATAGAGGATCTGCTTCCGGGGCTTACACACCTCCGTTCTCAATCGTGAGTAGGCAACATGATAAATCATGTCACAACCACCTCCATTCGTATGGTCTAGTAGATATAACTATCCCAGAGAAACCAGGATACGTGAAATCCTAACTTGAAAGTTTAGATGAGAAGAGAAAACAACGTTGCACTTCCTTACCAGAAAGGGGAGGGTGGGTGGGGAAAGAAATAAAAGGGGAGAATTCCTACTCTCACGTTTCATTTTTCCTATATAGCTACAAAATAGTTTCTAGACTCAACTGCGACCAGTAAAAGGGGTCCTACAGGCAGACAGGCTCTGATACCATTTGTCGCACCTGGACTTCTAGAGGATACTCACAGTCCGCTAAATAGTAGAACAAATGGCTTACGGGGTCTACCGGCACCCGCATCTCAATATGAGCAGGCCAACACGTAAACGTGTGACAACCATTCTCTACTATCCATCGTCTGCGTAAACCATCCCATAGAAATCAGGACACTTCCGTTGACGTACTTCATACCATACACACATGGTACGTCAACGGCATTAGAACAGCTGATATCACAACATATCTCTAAGACACAAATAAATAGAAATAAGTTGCAAATAGCTCTCACTAGAGAAGAGATAGCAAATACAATCATCCAGAGGACACATGTCCCAACAATTCAGCATTACATCACAGCGGAAGCATCCAAAGTGTCTGAGTACAGACAAGATCCAAATAGGCCTAAGAGGCCGGAAACGAAAAGACGGAGCCCATCCACGTAGTCTCGGATCCTGCCCGGGTCCGCTATCTACTCGTCAGCAGCCTCGTCAAACTCCACGTAGCAGCCATCACGGGGATCCTCGTAAGCGTAGTCTGCGGAAACCACAGCCCCAAAGGGGTCAGTACATAAACGTACTGGCAAGCAAGACTCACAGTTCACCAAAATGTACCCCACAACATCAAGCACCGATGCTTTGGGTTCAACGGAAGGAAGAGTGATACAAAAGATGCGTCAGCGGGCTGCACTAACCAACTATAGATACATGCTATAACTTCCGGCTAGCAGAAAGGAGATAAGATAGCGTATCGTAACCAACTACAACTAACCACCAAACAAACCCATCCTGGACCTCGCCCCTTATCCAAAGAAGCAATCCGA
This sequence comes from Alopecurus myosuroides, assembly GCA_028641055.1. Taxonomy (NCBI): domain Eukaryota; kingdom Viridiplantae; phylum Streptophyta; class Magnoliopsida; order Poales; family Poaceae; genus Alopecurus; species Alopecurus myosuroides. The sequence goes on along the minus strand of CM054057.1, from coordinate 368,054,990 downwards.
GGATAACTCACACAGTTGGATTAATGATGGTTCAAATTATTGTGTCGATAAGACTATTACTAGTCAAGTTATCATTAGTTAGGTGTAAGTTGTTCTGAGTACTTGTTAGCCAGTACTTTCACCAAGTCAACCATAACCGCGGAAAACACGGCTTCTCGAGAAGATTTATCCCTGCAGGGGTGCACCAATTTGGCCGTACACGTAAGAATAACCCGCCAGATGGAATGCCTCCCACCAAGCGGGGCACTCAACACAACTCAACTCTTCTTCGCATCAAGCCCAAAGAACCACGTGCTGTGCGTGCGCGGCTAATCGAGTCCCCACGAAGAAAAGGGGGACCCTCATAGAACTCTAAGACCACGCCGCCCTAAATGTCGACTACAAAAATTCCACCCTGGCCTCGGGTTCGTACCTGCATATGAGTGCATCAAATGGAAATCCCGAACTAAGTGTGGCGATTTGGACGAGATGCGAATCGAATCAAATTGAGGGGGGCGCCCATACACGCTTCCCACATGCGGTTAGTGCGGTCATCATGGATCAGTAGACAAGACCCTTTTCCTAATTAGGGTCGACACTAGAAGGCCTCAAAACCACGCCGGGCCTCCTGCCGGTGCCTTATCATCAAATTAGCATTACCTCATATTAACACGTTGTTGTTTAACATCGAGCCCCAGAACATAATAAATATGATAACAGAAATAACGGACAGCAGACTCGAGCAGAAACAACCTAAGCATGCTAGTAAGACACGGGCAACAAGCAACGGGGTTATAGGTGTGGAGGTGAGGCTATATCAGGGTTAAAGGATAACATGTGATAGGTTCGTAACAGAAACAACGATTCATAAGGCTAGCAGAATAGACAACGGAAAGTATCGGTATCCAATGTGGAAAGGAACACAATGGTTCATGTGAGTGAATACTTGCCTGCAAACTCAGTAGCCTGGTACTGGGCTAACTCCTCAGAAGTAGTGTCGTAAACCTCGTCTGTCTCAACGTCGTCGTCTATTTGAGAAGAAGCAAACAAACAACGCAGAGAGACAAACAATCAATAACATGGCATAATGCACAATCATGGGATGATGCATGACCATTTAATTGATGCATAAAAATAAACTAGTTGACATGGTAACATAACATGATTAAATGGACCCACATGCAATTGGATTGCATATGGAAAGCCCATGAATTAAGGTTGAAATAATTGTTCTACAACTAAACATCATGTGTAAGTGAAGTAGCATGATGCATGGATGAAGAAAACAGAAAGAAAACAACAATAGAAACAATTAGAAATAAGGTTTACCAAGTTTGGGATTTTATTTGTCAAGTTATGGAATTTTGGTTCCTTAAAGGTGTTACACAAGCATTTGTTGTTTTCACCAATTTAAATTGTTCAAAATAGATAACAAAGTTCATATTTGGAAAGAACACAAAATTTTAGGTGGATTACATGTTTCAAATATTGAAAAGGAATTATGATGAATTATGATGATCATATTTGGAAAGAACACAAAACAAGATTTAAATGAATTAAATTCAAGTATGAATTTATTTGAATTTTTATTTGTTCAAAACATTAAACCAATTTCATATTTGAAAAGTTTATACTTTTCTAGTTTGAAAACATATTTCATATGTTCAAAAATAATTTAATTTGAGCAAGTTATGAATTTAGCAAATTTAAATGATTTAAACAAGGTTTAAATTATTTAACCAATTTTAATTATTCAAAACATGAAACAAATTTTATATTTGAAAAGGTGGTTTAAAATGGCATGGAAAACATATTTTATTTGTGTTATTTGAATTAAGTTTGAATTAGTTATGGAATTAACCAAAATTAAGATGATTTGTTTGAATTTGAAATTCGAATACATTTGAAATAATCAAAACAGAAAACAAATGCTTTAATCATGTAGAGAATTTAATTTGGTTCAGGATACATATTTTATTTGTATTATTTGGAGTTGGAATTTAAAAATTATTTGCATTTTAAAAACAGGGACTAATCTGTAAAATAAAGGACTTAATTTTAAAAGAAAAACTGGGCAGAAACTATTTCTACCGCGCAGTGACCCAACCTGGGCCACTGCCAGCGGGCTCTGGCCACAGTGGCAGCGCGTGGAGGCACGCGTGGCCACCACTGCCTATGGCAGGTGGCCCCTGCCTGCTAGCGTGGCTAGGCAAAAAGTGGGGATTAAATCCCGCGGGGGCAGGGCTCGAACCTGCGACCTCGTGTGCGCGCTCGCAGTGCAGTGCCACTGCGATGTGATCCGTTCCTTGTCAGGTAAGGGGTAGCGAGGTAGGATATGTTTCTGATAGCGCTAACTGAATTTTTTCTGCAGGTTCGTTTTACTGAACTTCGACAGAGCGGAAACGGTGGCCGGCGGCGAGCTGCTGCCGTGCTGCCGTGGATGCGTGCGCTAGGGTGCTGCGGGTGCTCGCGGGAGTTGTGCAGCAGAGAAGGAAGCAGGAGGGAGGAAGGTGGGGTGGCGCTGTGCTCACCGGCGATTGGAGAGGAAGCAGAGGCTCGGGGCAGTGGACGACGGCGACGACGTCGAGGACGGCGGCGGTGAAGCAGTGGCCCTCCGAGGCTGCTGTGGTGTCGAGAAGGTCGAGGAAGAGACGGGGGTGCGTTCCCGAAGCTAGCCAGGACGGTGGGCCATCCTATCGACGGCGAACGCCGGAATTTCAGAGGGTGGAGCTCGGGTTTCAGAGTGGAGGTGCAGAGATGGAAGAGATCGGCGGCGGCAGGCGAGGGAGAGAGTGGAGGGGGTTAGGGCTAGGGCAGAGGACGTGGAGCTCGGGTCCTAGGGTTTTAAGGAGGCGAGGAGCGCGCCGTGGCCGTCCCATCCGCCGTACGGCGACGTGGACACGACAGATGTGCCGCCGTACAGAAGGAAGAGAAAGAGCGAGGGGGTACCGGGCCGGTGGGGATGGTGGGCTGGCCCAGCTGGGCTGGCCTGCCCTTTTTCCCCTCCGTTTTCTTTTATTATTTTTTGTTCTGTTTGTTTTTTTTTTGCTGATTTGAAAAGGAAGAAAAAGGCTAGGTTTTGGGGTTTAGAAAAATTAGGAAAAATTTGTTAGAGGTTATTTAGGATAACAGCAACAATTGCCAACTGTTATTTTACAAAATGTTTAAAAATATGATGTTGTTTGCATTTTTATTTGAATTTGATTGAGTTTGAGATTAAGTGAATTAAAAAGAACCATTTAATTAGTTTGGACCCTCAAGTTTATTTGAAACAATTGATTGGAAGTGTTTGTAATTTTCATAAATTTCAAATGGTTGCTGTTTGAAAGTTTTCATTTGAATTTGAATGCAATTTGAATTAAGTGAATTATTAAAAGGAACAAATCAATAGTTTGAGCTTTTCATTTTTAATGGAAACAAATGTATGTTTTAATTGAACTTTTTATTTGGAAAAAAATTGTAACAGAGCAAGTATGAAACAAAACATTTGAATATTGTTTGAATTTCAATTGGGAAAACAAAGGAAAACAGATGAAAACAAATGGAAAACAATTGCCAAAACAAATGCAATGATGATGTCATGATGCAAAACATAAAATAACAAGAAATAAAACATTCTAAAGGTGATTTTCATACTTGGGATGTTACACTGCTTATAAGCATTCATCTGGAAGTATTGTTACAATTGAAAAATTGCGTGTTACCTGTTGTTGAATTGGGAATAAGACAGTACAGGACCACCTCGTAGTCGGTGGCGACGTTGTGCAAGCATGTGGAGTTGAGAATATCCATTGGGTTGCAAACTCTTGCATTGCCATCAGGGATCAGCCGGAGAGTTTTTAGTGAGACACGAGTTATCCAACAAAGTTATCATTGAGTTCATCGATAAGATTGGGCCACCCCTTATCATCTTGGTATCAGATTACAGGTTGCCTCGGTGAGCTGTTTTTCTACCCCCTAGTTTCGAGTGTTTTTATTTCCTATACAGAAAAAGCCACAAAAAAATAGTTCTAGTTTCTTGCCTGATGAGGACATGCCTAGTTCTTACACCATTGCACCCATTGATGATGTTGTTGTTCAAGAGAAACATGATGAAGTGAGGATTGGACCTATGACTAGATCAAGAACCAAACTACTAGAACAGTAGGTGAATTCACTCGTATTAAATGATGATGTTTGTTTTCATGACAACTTTATAATGCCTAAGTCGATGCATCTATGTATACTCAGGGTTATTGATAACACAAGCATGGGAGGAGGAGGACATCAAGAGGAGCTAGAAAACAAACATAGCAAGGTGGAAAACAAGTGTTACATGATGGAAAACAAGACCATACACAAGGAGGGAGATGATCATGGAAAACAAGTGTCGCAACCCATAATTCATGGCAATGTGCATTAGGCTTATGGGGGCACAAAGGACTTGTCCTATGGTGTCCCAATGCGTGTGGAAATAAGAACCTGCGAGTCCAATTTGTGGCTGCACCCCCTATGGGTCGGTTTGTCATTAGTTTGAGTCCAAACTCAAGTTGTTCGAGTCCAAGTAGGTTCATGTTAGGAGGTGCTTGTGCAATACCCCTTGTAGCCGCGCCCCGTCCCCTCATAAATACCGTTCACCTGCGAGTGCAAAGGTTCAGACTACCTTTAAACATAAACCCTAGAACTCCATTGTTGATTTCTCAAAGCATTCATCAAGAATCATATATCTGCAAGTTTTGCGTGTTATCTGTTGTTCCACTGGGAATTAGTCGATACAGGACCACTAGTAGTCGGTGGCTACTCGTGCAAGTGTGTGGATTTGCGAATATCCAAAGGGATTGGTTGTTGCTACAATTGGCATCAGGAATTAACCGGAGAGTTCGTGGAGAGACACAAGCAATCATCGTTGTTATCGTGTGAGTTCACTGAGAAGATCAGACATCCCATTATCATCTTGGTATCAGATTACTGGGTTTACTCGGTGAGCTGTTTCTTGTCCATTACATTCGAGTGTTTTTTTTCCTATCCCAAAAAAGCCTCAAAAAATAGTTTGTGTCTGTGCCATAGCTTTAGATAATCACCATTGTTTGAGTTATAATTGATGTTTGTGTTTGATTTTGTGTTTCTTTTCTCCTTTTGTGTCTTTTTGTTTCGGTCTAGGGTTAGGATTCTTATTGTTCGTCGAGTTCATCAAGTGTCCACCGAAAATTCCAAAAAGAAAGTCCACGGTTTCCTCTTTGTCCCGAGTTGACATCGAGTTGGACAAGGTTTTCTACCACGGCACAAAATTCTTGTTTTTTCTGCCGCGGGATTCCTAGATCTTCTCCTCATCGGATTTCCCTAGCCACGGTTCTAGCCTTCCTGGGATCATCTACGTGCAATCGATGTCTTCAGGGTTTCCGAGTTGCACTCGATTCTGCTCCAAAACGTGCTCCTAGTTGCTTTCGGATCCGTGTTGTACTGCGGCACAAAACTCGACAAATCGCTGTCGTGGTCAAGTCCCTGTCGTGAGCCTAGAACCCTCATACGTGCACTTCCTACCGTTGCATAGAACCAGAGAACACGCTGCCGCGAGCGTGTCCCTGCCGTGCGCCTTACGCGCTCCCGTGAGTTGCTGGCGCGGGCACAAAAACGCACCGTTTCTCTGCCGCCACGGCTGGAAAATGGCTCGTTCTCTGCCGTGAGTTCCTAGTAGTGTTAGGTGTTTTCGGTTAGTTTTTTATTTTTTTCTTTTCCTTAGTATTTCAATTCTGATCATTGTGAGCCATAGCTACAGCCTCTCTACAACAATAAACTAGGTACCTTGCCCAGAAGACTAGCTCTTTTTGTTGCTCATTCCAGGCTGCTCTTTTTCATACATTGTGTCACATTGATCATATTGTGTTTATTATTGCTCCTAGTTGTTTTCGGACAGTCATAAAAGTATATAAAAAGGATAAAAACAGAAAATAGAAAAAGAGAAAAACAGAATTGAAAAAAAAAATCAAAAGAGGCCTTGAGATACATTGCAACATCTTGCTATTGGAGTTGTTTCATCACTACTATATTGACACTATTTCATTGAGAAATCTTGTACCTGTGATATCTTTGAGCCTAGCTAGTGTATTTCGAGTGCATTGCAATATTCTCATCCATATAATTGCATTGCCACATTTGGTTCCACTTTGGTGTGTGTTTCCTAGGTGTTTTTTATATCATCACATACAAAAAATAGGACTTGTTCATTAGTGATTGTTAGGTATCCATACCAAGCCCCACCATATATCATGTTTTGCCTTGTGAGTGCTAAAATCCCAGGGTATTCTCTTATTCACACCGAGAAATAGTAGTGTTGTTTTACTTGTGGTAAGTTTCTGCTATTCACTTTGGAACAGTAAGGTACACCATTATTTGTTGTCTTTCAGTGAGTTGTGAGAGAGCACCACATCCCATATTATTTTATTTCACTAACACATTAATCCATGGAGTCTTCTGCTAGTGATGATGTGTAGGTTGATAAAATTGCTAGGAAAAATGCTAAGGCATCTACAAGGAAGAATGTTGATGATTTGCTAACATGGGGAGAATTTTCAAAATTCCGAGACATGGTAGCAACCAGAATTGACAAGAAACTTTATGCTTATGATACTAGTTTGAGGAGAGATTTGCAAGAGATGGATATCAAAATTGAAAAAGCTGCTACTCAAGAATCTGTTGATACTATGCAAGAGTCTCTCACAAATTTGACCAGGAAAATTGCTCAATTGTCTACTCAACTACAACAAAGGTCTAATCAAGTTAATGATGATGATGATGGGGAACTTGGCCGTGGGCATGCTAATCATGGCCATGGAGGTTTCAATGCAAGAAGGGTACAAGCTCATGATAATAATAGAGAAGATGATGGGTTGGGCAAGACCAAATTTTCTATTCCTCCTTTCACATTTTATCATGATGATGTAGAAGAATATTTGGTGTGGGAGCTGAAAATTGAGAAGCTATGGAGATTGCATGATTATACTGAAGATAGAAAAATTAAAGTGGCTTCTTCTGGGTTTGATGGCTATGCTCTTTTGTGGTGGACATGTCCTTACTGCCCCCAAATACTTCTCCTTTAGCTCCTCCCTCCTTCTCCTCTCTTGTATCATCATAGCACCATCCTCCATGTGGTGGTTCTTCTTTCCCCATGTACATGTTGTTTTCCACAAGTGTAGACTTGTTTTCCAGCAGCTCCCCTCTTGTTTTCAACTTGTACATGTTGTTTTCTCCAAGTTTGATCTTGTTTTCCAGCTCCTCTTGATGTTTTCCTCCAAGCATGTTTGTGTTATCAAGAAACCTGATCATACATAAATGCATAGACTTAGGTAGTATAAAGTTGTAGCGTTCCCACATTTAAATAATGTAAGGACACCTGTGTTAGTGTGCTAGTCCCTGGATCAATTGCTAGCACCACAGTACAAAATGAAATATCATGCAAATGCATCAAATTCTATTACATCGCATGATCCAGTATTTACAAAATAGCATTACAACTTGCATAGTCTTAGAAGACTAGCAGTAAACAAGGATATACAACGGAAAACATAGTAAACATTGAGCCCATCTTCTTCATGTGCCACAGGCAAAACATGTTGGCGATAGTCTCGAGATCCTAAACGAAATCCTCACTCGTCTTCAGAAACATCTGCAATATGGAATATGCAGCCACAAGGGAGTCAATACAATTTAATGTATTGGCAAGTAACACTATGGTGGATATAAATGGCAAAACTAATACTACATGCTTATTTGGCTGAGTGGAGTTTAGGCTAAGTTTGCATAAAGCCAGTTTTTTCCTATCTCTTTTGTAAAACAAACTTTTCTTTTCAAAGGGGTGGCAACATTGGATTTAGATCCAAGCACCACAATACTCTTCACTTGGTCAAAATTTTACTTATTGAAATTGGTGATGAGATTCTTCCGTCAATCCTTGTCCAGCTGCTCATAGTTGTCCATAACCGGGGACACGGCTAAGATCTTAGTTTGTCGACTCTGCAGAGGTTGTGCACTTTCACCCTTTGTCTTCAATTAGCCCAAACATCCTATACACCTGGAGTGCATCATGGAAAGGAGAGAATTGAGACGAGATCTTTCAGAAGAAGAAGTCCAAACCCACCGGCAAGACCCGTTCCACCTATAATTTTGCTAAATATGCTTGTCAAGCCTGGGCTGAACCCTCACAACTTAATTGATCAAGACAGAGCCCATATTGTCAAAAGGCTGCACGATAAGCTACTATACATAGAGGGACTTATTAATCTCTTTGTTCCTGGGTGGCCATCCACAAGTGACAACCTCAAGTGAAATAACCCTTAAACAAGGGCCCTGAGGAAACACTCAACATAATCCAGTCTTACCAGTTCCACCCAGGTGGTTCATTTATTTGTTAGACTTAGAATTTTTCCTCCACATCTAGTAAAACCTTTTGTAATATTGCATAGCATCTACTAAGTTCTAAGGCTATCAAAATAACAAGGTATAAGGAATGGCTACACACTACTAGGATAATAGCATAACATAATATAACTTAGTAAAATTTCCTATCATGCATACTACTCAAAAATCAACTAATGCATATATAAAATAATTGGTAGTTGATGGTGTGTTACTTGCCTTGTTGAAGTTGGTGAATAAATAACACTCTCTTCACAAAAGATCGATGCTCTCCGTACAATATATACATTGAAAACACAATAACAAAATAAACAATCATGCTAACAAACATACAAACAAAGCAAAGGAAAATGTGTGAAAACATTTAGTTTGAATTCATAAAAGAAACTAAGTGATTATAGTTAGAGTTTTCCATTTGTGACTAAGGTTTGGCTTTTGATCAAAAGATCACACAAGTTCTTGGTCCAAATATTTATGTCTTGAGTTTTTTTCAAGTCTTCATTTGCTTCCTTGAGTTGCCTCTGATATCTAAGTCTTTTTGCATGTTCTTCAATGGGCTTGCTCGTAGTCCTCCTTACTGAGTTGAAGAAAATCATCTGGAGCACCTATCTAGGATTTAGGGACTTAGTCATATAGAATAAGATAGGTAGTAGATATTGCTAGAGTTTCCTCAAAAAGGACTTGTAAAACCTTCCTCTTCTTCTTCATCATCTTCTGGGAGAGTATTCTTCTTGAGCTGAACTTGGCTTCTTTCTGAAGTCTTGGTCAAAATCTCTCATCTCACTTGAGAAACTAATTCTAAGTCTTAGACAAAAATAAATTTGATACTAATTCTCCTTGAATAAGTTCCAGCTCCAGGTCTTCACATTGTTTGGTCTTCTTAATGATAATCTTCACCCTCCTTTTGTAGCTTCCTCCTTGGTGCGATGACTTCATTGTCTTTGCAAAACTTAATGGTTTTGGTTCAAGCTAGGGGATGGTATTTATCTAACTTAGCCATAGTACAAGTTCTAAGGGAAAGAAAAGAAAGGGGAGGAAAACATAGAGAAAGATGGAATTGGTCTTCGTGAAATTCCTCTTTATTTTCTTCTAAGTGCTTCTATTACTTGGAGATGCTTCTGAAGTTGTTACGTTCTTCATTGGTTTTCTAGCTTCGTGTCAAAAAATCTCAAGGATGACAAACAAAATGATTTAACAAAAAAAATTTAACCATTGATCTTATGATTAAATATGCCAAAATAAGCAGTGCCATATTTTTTTATGAGGTGTTGTGTGTAGTTTGAAATTCAAACTGAAATGTATAAATGTGATTTGTATGATGTAGTATATTTATTGTTTTATTGGGTATGAAAGATCAACATGAAGTCATAGGAACGGAATAAGCGCGATATAGTTTATCGATTTTGAGATATGGCATAGAAGAATATGACTTTGAGTTAGAACTCATGTAGAGTAACCGAGTAAATTTTTTTTTTGAATAGTGTTACTCGTTAGAGTGCATCCTTATGCACCGTTAGCAAATGATTCACTTTAAGGATTTGTAGTTCTAAAAGAATATGCCCAATTTTACTCAATCACTCAAATGCGATTTGAATAATTTAAATTGGTAAAAAAAGAAGACAGATAACGTAGAAGTGTACTACATGTCTCATAGATTCAGTAGATATATAATTTGACAGATAAGATATATATTTTATGAGCCCGAGCAAGTTTATGTCTAGGATTAAACAAAACAAGATATAATTAGTGCAATGGTTCTAAAAGTAATGGATTAAAGACTAGATTCTAATCCTAAATTTTGTATCTAAGAGTTATATGATTACTTGTACGTATGTGTAATTGCATGTACAAATGCTATTAGTATATCTCAAGTGTACGTGAATGTGCTATATATGCATGGACTGGTCTCATGCATGCGTACGTTTCCTGGACGTGGAGTTTCGGTAAGGACACGCTCATTAGCTAGTTTTGCTAAAGCATTCATCCAACCATACAGATAGTTGTTGTCCGGGACACACCTGGAGACAGAGAAGGACAAGTCGGGTCGGTCGTCTGGTTCACAGTGACTAGGACGTCCTGGTTGTCCGGCAGCTGCTTGTCAAGGTTCGTGGCGTGGAAGCGAGCTTCGGTCGACGACGGCGCGGCCGTGCCAGAGACGGCGACGAACTACAGCGACACGAGCTCAGGTTGTCGATGTCCTCGTTCTGATGGGGACAAGAAAAATCGAACAAGGGTATGATTAGAATCCTCAGGTCGAGGCGGAGAGGTGGGACGAGGAAATCTAAGCGGGGAATTTCCTACCGTGGCCAGGAATCACGAAGAACGGCGGCTGCACTCTGGAGTTCCAACGGCGGTGCGACAAATGTCTTTGTTTTGAAAGACGACTATGTCCTGGAGCTATGCCTTGAATAATACAGTCTACTGGTGCAAGGAATTGACGACGAAATCAGCGTGGACGACAAGATGTGACGATGAACTCGATTTTTGGGAGGAAATGGGCACGAATGGTATGAGATGTAGAGTGATTCTTTGGCAAAAGTTTGAGAAGGGAAATGTGGGAGGAGGAAGTGGGGCACGCTGTGGACAAAGTGGTTCGGCCTGTTTTGTTCTGAGGAGGGAGATCGGGGAGTCAATGCCAACCAATGGCATTCGGTTCACCACGTTAATCCAGACGTTTAAGTCATTCATGTGGGAGATGAATCGCCTGAATAAGACGCCCATCAAATTCTGAGTAATGTTCGTGTTTAATTCGAGCCATTTAGTGGTCTTGAATGACCTAAAGGAAGGGGAGAAGGAAACAGACATGGGTAACGTACAGCTTGCGTAGGTTGCGACGAGGAAGACGACCGTTCGGTTGCTGGTGGGCTCGGTATGATGGGCTGGCATGGGTCGGTCCGTTTATTTCCTTTTTCTTCTCTTCTAAATTTATTCATACCTTTTATTTTAAGACTCCAAATCACCTCAAACAAAAACCTATGGTTTTGTAAAAATATTTCCTTTCAAAAGAAAACATTGGTGTTCTGTTTGAACGCACTTAAGATAATTTTATTTTCTAAATATGATTAGATTACTTATAGCTACTTTATGCCATTTTTCAAAATGGGAAATAATTAATTAGATAACTGGTCAAATAAAAACAGGGGCATAACACTTTTGAAAATATAGTACTTTTCTCATAATGAACTTGGGGGAAAACATTTTGTTACTTAATACTTGATGTAGTACTTGAAAAGTGATATAGTTATTATTTTTATTTTTTTACTTTGAAAGTAATATTTGAGTTAGAAACATTTTATGCACTAGGGTTTGCTAAATAAAATAAATTACTTTGAATTATGAAGACTTAGTTGAAGGAGGTTTTTGGATTATGGAAAACACAGGCATTAACGGCTTTTTAATTTCTATAACATTGGAAAAACAATATTATTTCCTTTGTGTTTGGGTTTTATTTGTTTTTGGTGGATTGATTTAATAGAAAACAAAAAGTTTCAAAATTTTGTGATTTTTGCACTTTCCAAAAATTAGGGATGTTACAGACTACCACCCTTAAAAGAAATCTCGTCCCGAGATTTTGAAGGCTAGAAAGAAAGATTAGGTTTGGGTAAGTGGGTTCCACAACAACTGGGTGGGCTACCACCCTTAAAAGATACTTTTGTGGGTAGTCTATTTTCATTATATTTGGAGTGTAGATTGATTTGAGGTTGGCTTGAGTAGAACTTTCCCTCATGGTAGAGTTACGAACCAACAAAATTCTGTTGAACTACCTTTGACATAGAGGGATCACTCTTTGGGTCAATCAAAAGTCTTTAGGTTCCTCTCAACTTGGTCTTTTGATGTTCTTGGAAAATCTTCCATCTTGTTGTTGTCATCCTTGACAGCAAACACCATTCTATTTCTAACGAAACTCTCATGGCATGCAAAAATCTTCCATTTGTTTGATACCTCCAAGGTTGGCTTGATCCTCACCGAAAATAGTACGTTTTCAGCAACACTAACATAGGGTCATGATTGTTTCTACCATTCTATGGTTCTGGTTTAATATCGTCGTCTCTCTAATAGGTATGTCACTCAGATTTAACATTCCTCATAGCAAAAGTAAATAATGTGAGTAGTCACCATGGGGGCCAATCCATGTTGCACTCAATCATTACCTTGTACTTGGATTGATGAATCTTGTTTAATAACACTAGGTCACCTCACTTGTCTAACAGAAAGTTTCCAGTCTGTAAGACAAACTTGAGCTAACTATCATTTCTGAACTAGTGGGTTGCGTAAAAATCTTATGTAACACAAACTGGTTGTTGTTTTCTTCATTATTTCTTCTCTTGGTGTAGTTGGATCTGAAATCTTCATAGCTCATGCAACTTTGAGTCCACTTATCTATCTTCTCTTGTTGATTGTCTTGATGCTCCTTATGATGTAGTTGGCATTGATAATGGATGTGATTCTTCCTTCACACAAAAAAAAACAATTTGGGAATAACCTTCCTTAAATAGGATGACTTGTGTCTCTATAGAGAACTGGTCATGACATTCTTGGGTGAAAGGGTTGTTGTTGCACTTTATATGGTATCCCAATATGGTTGGTAAATGGGTATGGGTTTTTGTTTGGCTTAGAATGATTGAGTAGAGATTAGAAAGAGACTAAAGAAAATCCTACCCCAACAAACTCATCTTGCAAACAACACATAACAAACATATAGCAACTCAATCATCACACCAAACAACATGGTTTTTATAAAACACTAATATTGTCATACCACACTCATTAGTATGAACAATATACTAATACGTTAACGTTGTTCTAACAAAGTAACTAGATTGGTGGTCTACTATTCAAGGCAGGGTAACAACTTTCTTGCTTTATTCCTCATGAGAGGTCTTCAATACTCCGTCTTCACGATGATCTCCATGTTCTTGTACATTGCAATCTCTTTTTCAAGAGTGTTGATCTCTTCTTCGGCTTCCTTGAGACCCTTCTTAGTGTTGTGAAGTCTCCACTTGAGTCTCTCAGTAAGTTCTTCAATAGCCCTCCATGCAGCACTTCTTGCTGAATCAAAGAATGTCAAATGCACCTCCTTGTTGGTAAGTATGCAATCTCCTCCCTTCTTGTGGTCGTACTCCTTGTTCATGTACAGATGAATCTTCACCCACCAATACTCAAGATCATCTTCCTCATCAATGTAGGGAAAACCCCAGTAGACTGCTGGTCCTTCAAATCCCATGATTAACATGAGATCCTTCAATGCTCTTGGAAAATCAGTGTCACACTCCAGGGTCATGGTCATCATTGGTCCTTTCTTGAGTGATTCAATGATGTTGGTCATCTATAGATAAGAGTATACGTTAGAAATGTATCATGGGAAGGAGTACGAGGAGAAATGAAGTCATAAAAGAGTTCTTTGAGGAGTAGTTGTAAGATAGTAAAATTTTATTCCTATAGATTTTCCTATTCTAATCCAAACCTAGGGTCTCGAATCCTACAGGCAACACAATGCTCTGATACCATTTTGTAGCGTTCCCACATTTAAATAATGTAAGGACACCTGTGTTAGTGTGCTAGTCCCTGGATCAATTGCTAGAACCACAGTACAAAATGAAATATCATGCAAATGCATCAAATTCTATTACATCGCATGATCCAGTCTTTACAAAATAGCATTACAACTTGCATAGTCTTAGAAGACTAGCAGTAAACAAGGATATACAACGGAAAACATAGTAAACATTGAGCCCATCTTCTTCATGTGCCACAGGCAAAACATGTTGGCGATAGTCTCGAGATCCTAAACGAAATCCTCACTCGTCTTTAGAAACATCTGCAATATGGAATATGCAGCCACAAGGGAGTCAATACAATTTAATGTATTGGCAAGTAACACTATGGTGGATATAAATGGCAAAACTAATACTACATGCTTATTTGGCTGAGTGGAGTTTAGGCTAAGTTTGCATAAAGCCAGTTTTTTCCTATCTCTTTTGTAAAACAAACTTTTCTTTTCAAAGGGGTGGCAACATTGGATTTAGATCCAAGCACCACAATACTCTTCACTTGGTCAAAATTTTACTTATTGAAATTGGTGATGAGATTCTTCCGTCAATCCTTGTCCAGCTGCTCATAGTTGTCCATAACCGGGGACACGGCTAAGATCTTAGTTTGTCGACTCTGCAGAGGTTGTGCACTTTCACCCTTTGTCTTCAATTAGCCCAAACATCCTATACACCCGGAGTGCATCATGGAAAGGAGAGAATTGAGACGAGATCTTTCAGAAGAAGAAGTCCAAACCCACCGGCAAGACCCGTTCCACCTATAATTTTGCTACATCTGCTTGTCAAGCCTGGGCTGAACCCTCACAACTTAATTGATCAAGACAGAGCCCATATTGTCAAAAGGCTGCACGGTAAGCTACTATACTTAGAGGGACTTATTAATCTCTTTGTTCCTGGGTGGCCATCCACAAGTGACAACCTCAAGTGAAATAACCCTTAAACAAGGGCCCTGAGGAAACACTCAACATAATCCAGTCTTACCACTTCCACCCACGTGGTTCATTTATTTGTTAGACTTAGAATTTTTCCTCCACATCTAGTAAAACCATTTGTAATATTGCGTAGCATCTACTAAGTTCTAAGGCTATCAAAATAACAAGGTATAAGGAATGGCTACACACTACTAGGATAATAGCATAACATAATATAACTTAGTAAAATTTCCTATCATGCATACTACTCAAAAATCAACTAATGCATATATAAAATAATTGGTAGTTGATGGTGTGTTACTTGCCTTGTTGAAGTTGGTGAATAAATAACACTCTCTTCACAAAAGATCGATGCTCTCCGTACAATCTATACATTGAAAACACAATAACAAAATAAACAATCATGCTAACAAACATACAAACAAAGCAAAGGAAAATGTGTGAAAACATTTAGTTTGAATTCATAAAAGAAACTAAGTGATTATAGTTAGAGTATTCCATTTGTGACTAAGGTTTGGCTTTTGATCAAAAGATCACACAAGTTCTTGGTCCAAATATTTATGTCTTGAGTTTTTTTCAAGTCTTCATTTGCTTCCTTGAGTTGCCTCTGATATCTAAGTCTTTTTGCATGTTCTTCAATGGCCTTGCTCGTAGTCCTCCTTACTGAGTTGAAGAAAATCATCTGGAGGACCTATCTAGGATTTAGGGACTTAGTCATATAGAATAAGATAGGTAGTAGATATTGCTAGAGTTTCCTCAAAAAGGACTTGTAAAACCTTCCTCTTCTTCTTCATCATCTTCTGGGAGAGTATTCTTCTTGAGCTGAACTTGGCTTCTTGTTGAAGTCTTGGTCAAAATCTCTCATCTCACTTGAGAAACTAATTCTAATTCTTAGACAAAAATAAATTTGATACTAATTCTCCTTGAATAAGTTCCAGCTCCAGGTCTTCACATTGTTTGGTCTTCTTAATGATAATCTTCACCCTCCTTTTGTAGCTTCCTCCTTGGTGCGATGACTTCATTGTCTTTGCAAAACTTAATGGTTTTGGTTCAAGCTAGGGGATGGTATTTATCTAACTTAGCCATAGTACAAGTTCTAAGGGAAAGAAAAGAAAGGGGAGGAAAACATAGAGAAAGATGGAATTGGTCTTCTTGAAATTCCTCTTTATTTTCTTCTAAGTGCTTCTATTACTTGGAGATGCTTCTGAAGTTGTTACGTTCTTCATTGGTTTTCTAGCTTCATGTCAAAAAATCTCAAGGATGACAAACAAAATGATTTAACAAAAAAAATTTAACCATTGATCTTATGATTAAATATGCCAAAATAAGCAGTGCCATATTTTTTTATGAGGTGTTGTGTGTAGTTTGAAATTCAAACTGAAATGTATAAATGTGATTTGTATGATGTAGTATATTTATTGTTTTATTGGGTATGAAAGATCAACATGAAGTCATAGGAACGGAATAAGCGCGATATAGTTTATCGATTTTGAGATATGGCATAGAAGAATATGACTTTGAGTTAGAACTCATGTAGAGTAACCGAGTAAATTTTTTTTTTGAATAGTGTTACTCGTTAGAGTGCATCCTTATGCACCGTTAGCAAATGATTCACTTTAAGGATTTGTAGTTCTAAAAGAATATGCCCAATTTTACTCCATCACTCAAATGCGATTTGAATAATTTAAATTTGTAAAAAAAGAAGACAGATAACGTAGAAGTGTACTACATGTCTCATAGATTCAGTAGATATATAATTTGACAGATAAGATATATATTTTATGAGCCCGAGCAAGTTTATGTCTAGGATTAAACAAAACAAGATATAATTAGTGCGATGGTTCTAAAAGTAATGGATTAAAGACTAGATTCTAATCCTAAATTTTGTATCTAAGAGTTATATGATTACTTGTACGTATGTGTAATTGCATGTACAAATGCTATTAGTATATCTCAAGTGTACGTGAATGTGCTATATATGCATGGACTGGTCTCATGCATGCGTACGTTTCCTGGACGTGGAGTTTCGGCAAGGACACGCTCATTAGCTAGTTTTGCTAAAGCATTCATCCAACCATACAGATAGTTGTTGTCCGGGACACACCTGGAGACAGAGAAGGACAAGTCGGGTCGGTCGTCTGGTTCACAGTGACCAGGACGTCCTGGTTGTCCGGCAGCTGCTTGTCAAGGTTCGTGGCGTGGAAGCGAGCTTCGGTCGACGACGGCGCGACCGTGCCAGAGACGGCGACGAACTACAGCGACACGAGCTCAGGTTGTCGATGTCCTCGTTCTGATGGGGACAAGAAAAATCGAACAAGGGTATGATTAGAATCCTCAGGTCGAGGCGGAGAGGTGGGACGAGGAAATCTAAGCGGGGAATTTCCTACCGTGGCCAGGAATCACGAAGAACGGCGGCTGCACTCTGGAGTTCCAACGGCGGTGCGACAAATGTCTTTGTTTTGAAAGACGACTATGTCCTGGAGCTAGGCCTTGAATAATACAGTCTACTGGTGCAAGGAATTGACGACGAAATCAGCGTGGACGACAAGATGTGACGATGAACTCGATTTTTGGGAGGAAATGGGCACGAATGGTATGAGATGTAGAGTGATTCTTTGGGAAAAGTTTGAGAAGGGAAATGTGGGAGGAGGAAGTGGGGCACGCTGTGGACAAAGTGGTTCGGCCTGTTTTGTTCCGAGGAAGGAGATCGGGGAGTCAATGCCAACCAATGGCATTCGGTTCATCACGTTAATCCGAACGTTTAAGTCATTCATGTGGGAGATGAATCGCCTGAATAAGACGCCCATCAAATTCTGAGTAACGTTCGTGTTTAATTCGAGCCATTTAGTGGTCTTGAATGACCTAAAGGAAGGGGAGAAGGAAACAGACATGGGTAACGTACAGCTTGCGTAGGTTGCGACGAGGAAGACGACCGTTCGGTTGCTGGTGGGCTCGGTATGATGGGCTGGCATGGGTCGGTCCGTTTATTTTCTTTTTCTTCTCTTCTAAATTTATTCATACCTTTTATTTTAAGACTCCAAATCACCTCAAACAAAAACCTATGGTTCTGTAAAAATATTTCCTTTCAAAAGAAAACATTGGTGTTCTGTTTGAACGCACTTAAGATAATTTTATTTTCTAAATATGATTAGATTACTTATAGCTACTTTATGCCATTTTTCAAAATGGGAAATAATTAATTAGATAACTGGTCAAATAAAAACAGGGGCATAACACTTTTGAAAATATAGTACTTTTCTCATAATGAACTTGGGGGAAAACATTTTGTTACTTGATACTTGATGTAGTAGTTGAAAAGTGATATAGTTATTATTTTTATTTTTTTACTTTGAAAGTATTATTTGAGTTAGAAACATTTTATGCACTAGGGTTTGCTAAATAAAATAAATTACTTTGAATTATGAAGACTTAGTTGAAGGAGGTTTTTGGATTATGGAAAACACAGGCATTAACGGATTTTTAATTTCTATAACATTGGAAAAAAAATATTATTTCCTTTGTGTTTGGGTTTTATTTGTTTTTGGTGGATTGATTTAATAGAAAACAAAAAGTTTCAAATTTTTGTGATTTTTGCACTTTCCAAAAATTAGGGATGTTACAAAAGTTCTCACAATTATAAATATGATACTCAAGTAGGAGTGAATTCACCTGTTGTTCGAATATTTTGGTCCTTGATCTTGTCATTGGTCCAAGCCTCACACCATTATCTTGATCAGGGACATCATCATGTGTAACAATAGGTGAAGAGCTAGGGATGTCCTCATCACCCCGGCACCCTTACGGTAGGGGAATTCATCACCGGAGGGGTCTACACCACCATTCCCTCCTCCGAAGTGTTGCGTGAGTAGTTCATCCCTGGACTACGGGTCCATAGAAGTTGCTAGATGGTTGTTCTTTACACTTTGTACATCATGTTTAGATCTTGTGAGCTGCCTCACATGATCGAGATCTTCTTTGTGTAATGCTACATGTTGTGTTTGCTGGGATCTAATGAATGTTGAATGCTATGTCTTCTGATTATCAATCTATCATGTTATCTTCATGCTTATGTTATTTATGATCTTGCATACTCTCCGTTATTAGTAGATGTTTTGGCCAAGTGGATGCTAGTAACTCCAAGAGGGAGTATTTATGCTCGGTACTGGGTTCATGCCTCCTTTGCATTTGTGCTCGAGTGACAAAAACGTGACAGATGGAGGATGTGATGTTTCCATTAGGGAGAAAACAACGGTGCTTACCTAGTTTACATTACGCACTTTGCTTACTGCGATAATCTATTGCTAGCAACTTAATACCCAACGTTTATTCGGATGATATTCGGAGGGTGGATTATTAGACATAGATGTTGGATGACGGTATATGTATTTTGTTGTAATGCCCGCATGAATCACATAGTAATCTTTATGTCTTGCATATGCACTACGGTGCAGCCTTCATTTCTCTCAATTGCCCAGCTGTAATTTGTTCACCACACATGTTATTTATCTTTCTCGGAGAGACACCACTAGTGAACTGTGGACCCTGGTCCATTTTCCTCATATTGATAAAACACTTATTGCTTTCACACTGCTTTCATATTGTTTTCCTACTCTTTCCCACATCATACGTTTAACTTCTTTGTGTTCAGAAAAACCGATGAGATTGACAACCTCACTGCTACGTTGGGGCAAAGTGATTTGATTGTGTTGTGTAGATTCCATGTTGTTGCTAAACCAGTAGTGCGCCCTGCCACCTCAGCTGCATCAACCTTCAAAGATTGCTTGTCCTCCTACTGGTCGATTCAACCTTGGTTTCTTTTCGGAGGGAAAACTTGCCGCTGCACTTTTCACAACCTTCCACTTGGGGTTTACTAACGTTTGCATCAAGGTTTTCTCGTGCCGTTGGGAACGAAGTTTTCCAGAGCAAGCAGCCTCCCGTCAAGGCACCATCAACAAAGTTTTCTGGCGCTGTTGCCGGGGAGGAAGAGAAGTTCTGCAAGGGGAGTCTCTCACTTCCAATCTCTTTTCCTTTTTTTAGTTTTTCTTAGTTTATTTTATTTTATCTTGTTAGCTTCTCTTTATCAAAAACACAAAAAAAAAATTTGTTCTTATTCTAGCTGTAGTTTTATTCCTGTTTTTAGTCTTGGTAAAAAGAGTACTCATGTTCCTGTTACCATGTCACATGAGGAAATGATCTTCAATTTCTAACAAGGGAGTGATGAGAGTTTTAAGAAAGCTTGGTCTAGATTTTTTGTTTCCTATTGCAAAATTGAACCTAAAATGACTCTAAGCATGTTTCTTCGTAGCTTTTACTTTGGTCTTGTTCTTTGCTATAGATATGCTTTAGATACTGTGGTAGGAGGAGATTTCCTTCATTGTGATGGAGATCAAGCTTTTAATGCTATAAAAAAAATTAATTGCGACCTACAGTTTACCCAGTAGTTCTGATAAAGCCTTTGCTAGTATTTATGCTAGATTGAATACTCTTGAGTCACATATTTCATATTTAAAAGAAGGGTATGGCCAGATTCGTGAACATCTTGATTATGTCCCAATAAACTCTGAAGCCTCAAATATGATCCCTTTGGTAAAGGTTGCTATAAATGGTGAAATGTTTCATGCTCATTGTGATATTATGTTTGAATTTTGTCTTATGCCTAAAGAGATTTATGAATCTTTGAACCTTTGGGGACTTGCTGAGGAAAGAGAAGAAATTCCTCTCGTTAATAACACCACTATATTTCCAATTGGGATAGCTAAGGGAGTGTTTACAAAACTCCTAGGAAAAAGCGGTCTCCACTGATTATCTTGTTATTGAATGTGTAGGACAAATTACCCTTGGAAGATCTTTGTTGAAGCTCTTAGGAGCAACTATTGATATGGGGAAAGGTACCATGACTTTCACTTCCAAACCATGTTTGCACCATCAGTTCCCTAAAGTAAAATTAAGGGTAAGAAAGGTAAGGATAAACCTCGTAATTATTTGGATGCTTTTCCACTTGAAAATACTTGATTCCACTTTTCTAGGCCTAGCTAAAAGGCGTTAACGAAAAGCACTTCTTGGGAGAAAACCCATGGTTTTATTTTTGCTTTGTTTTTCTCTGATTTCTTTGAGTCAAGGGGTTGTATACTTCTATAGCAACTCGTTTATATCTTTCTTTTCATGTTTTAGTAGTGCCAAATAAGGTTTCTGACGAGAGTTGGAGTTGGTTTTCGGATTTCTGCGTAGGAAACAAATTTCTGCTGTTCACAGTAAAAAACTGTATAATCATAGAAAAATCAGAATGACCTGAAATTTCATGTGCTTACTCCTATGATAATTCCTCAACTTCTTCGTTATTTAAGTTTTTCGATCTGAGCAACGTAAGTGCCTCGAAAAAATTCGTCTTACAGACGGTTCTGGTTTTGACAGATTCTGCCATTTTTCTTACATTTGCTCTTTTCTGATGTCAAGTGGATTTCTTTGCTTCATGAACCAATAGTGGTTGTAGCTTATGTTTAAAAGTATCAACCATACAGAACCAATGGATTTTTAATTGTTGCACTAACCCTCTAATGTGAATTACTCTTTGAGCGTGGTGGGAAGGAAGTTTTCAATGGTCAAGAGAAGAGGGTGATATATGTGATCAATAAGAGTGCAAGGTCAAAGATTGAGGATGCCCCCGTGGTTCATCCAAGCATATTTTAAGAAGACACAAGCATCTAAGCTTCGGGATGCCCAAGGCATGCCCTTCTTCATCAACTATCTATTAGGTCACTTCTAGTGAAACTATATTTTTATTCGGTCACATCATATGAAGTTTACTTGGAGCGTCTGTTTGTTTTTCTTTTGTTGTCTTTTGTTTTTGACGTGGGGATGACTCCAGGACCCGTTGGGTGGGCCTACCCAGTCCATGGCCCAAAGCGAGGAGCTACTCTGTAACTCTAGAAGGCCCAGTGGAGCCCACCCGCGAAACTTGCGGGTCAAGAAGGAAAGTTCCACCGACCTAGAGCTAGGGTTTGTAACCCCCCCGGGACGGTTTGGGACCCATATATCTATTTTTGACCATAATAGCCATAGCTCGAGATCCATCATAGCCATAGCTCGAGATCCATCTCTCAGCTTGCGCACTCACCATTGTACTCGATCTACCCGTAATACAAATCAGAAGAGAAGGAGTAAGGGTATTACCTCTACGAGGGCCCCGAACCTGGGTAAAACTTGCCCCCTGTTAGACGACGATTATCGCCGTGCCTTATTCGTTCTCTTAATCGAAACCCTACCAGATCATCCGAGGGACTTGTCGAGATGACTAACCGACAATTGGCGCCGTCTGTGGGAATGGCGAGCGCTGGATCCACGGCGTCTTTGGCCTTGTCTTCACCAAGATTCAACTGGAGCCTAGGATCATCGACTCCTACGGAGCCGATACGCTTCGGGTCGCTCGTCAACGCGCCCCACTCGCCGGAACCTCGCCCGGCATTCAGCGGACTTGAGAAAAGCGTCAGCCTGACGTTCGGCAACTTCCACTTTCACGCCAGCAAGGCGGGAATCCTGCACTTCCCCAACCAGATCGGGCTCGGCGAATCAGGACTCTGAATCCGTCTCAAGCCAGGCGACCCTCGAGTCGCCATCTGATGATGTTGGTCGCGACCCAGCGCCCAGCGGTGGCTCCATCCGCCGCAACACGCACAACTTCAACACCATCACGACCGAGGAACCCTCCAAATTCGGCGAAAGCCATCGGCCTACGCCAAGGACTACTCACGAACAATATCTGGCCTAAGTCTGCATGGCGTGATCAACCGAACAACCTGAAGAAACGTAGGAAAGTCGAGTGGAGCGGGAACGCATCAAGGTCTCGCAAGTCTCTTGGCTCAAAGCGAATGCAGCGGTACAATCTGGCCAACCAATAGAATCTGGAGCCTCTCGAGAAGACCTGACCGCATATCACTACCACCTGTTGCGGACAGGCCGCCTGTTGGCAGAAGCCCGCAAGGACCTAGAAGCACGGAAGGAAGGGCAGAAGCTTCGAGTGCGCGCTGTGCGGCGCTCTCGAGGACTCACTCGACGAGGAATCAGCCTGCGAAGAAAAAGTACGTCTCGAAAACTACTCGCCTGGACCAAGGGTCTCTCAGCAAAGTCAGCAAATCACTCGAGACCTCCCTCATACACGTCAATGAGGAAGGCAACGTATGCCCGAGAACTCCAGCCGCCGCAATTTTGGCTGCCGCTACGTACTTCTAGGCGAACCAGCCGCTTGAAAACGACCCCCGTGCGCAGCAACACCGACAATTCCAGAAGGGGTTAGGTATGGTCGGAGCAGCGATCGCCGCCCAGAATCGCAAGAACGCGATGTAACATCCCAATTTTTGCTACCAAAGTGTTGTGGTGTTGAGTTCATATCATTCATGCATGAAACCAAAATTTTAAATCATGTTTCAACCAATTTAAATTTGGAATTTAAATGGTTTGAGAAAACTCCAGCAAAAAGTACTTAAAATAGTTTCCAAAATTTTGTTCTGAAAAGTATTTCATTTACACCAAAACAAAACATGGTGAGGTTGGAAATTTCATAAGCTTTCCAAATCTTATTTTTGCCAAATTTTCTGGTTACAAAAAGGCCCCCAAAACTTGGTTCTTGTTCTGGTTTTAAAGAGAAAAGGGCTTCTCTGTATTTCCGAAAAGCTTCCAGGGGGTTCTCTTGGAAAATTCTTTTTGTCTTCTTCAACCTTTTGCCAGGAGGATAAGCAGGCAGCTCGCCGGAGTTTCTGCCACGCACCTGCTGCTCCTTGCTTGCGTGGCCAGGTTCCGGAGGAAGCACTCGGCGCCCTCTCACTCCCCTATCCCCTCGAATCTCTCTCACTCTGTCTCTCTGCCCGTAGAACCGAAACCCTAACCGTAGCTCTACTGCCCTCTCCGGCCGCCGCCGATTGCCACCCTCTCCGGCCACCTGAGGTTAAAATTGAAGCCACCCCCGGAATCTCCATAGCCTCCTCCACCTCCCTGCCAAGCCGCGGTTGCTGGGACGCCGTGGAACGCGAGGATTCAGTCGTCTCCTTCCTCTCCGGCCGCCACGGATTTTCACACGCCGCCGTGGATTCCGACCTTCCCTCGCCACCTCGACCACTCCCCCAGACTCCCCGCGTTGTGGTGAGCTTCGTGGTGCCCTCGCCTTAACACCTCCCCCTCAGTATCGCGCTGCCGCCGTGCGCCGCCGAGCGCCGCTGCGGATGCTCGCCGCCGGCGAGGATTCCGGTGGCCATTAGGCCCTCCGCTGGCATCCCCCAACTCGCCATGTCCTCCTCTCTATAATGGTAGAGTTTAATTTGAAACTTGTGCGCGAATTCGATCGAATTGGATCGAATCTGTGAAGATCAGGGTAACGTGATGTCATGGTGACATCAGCCTGATGTCCTATATCCCTGTTTTTATTATTTCCAGAAAATGAATTAATCTTAATAATTGAATAACTTCTATTATATAAATCAGAAAAATAAAATGAAAACATAGAAATGTTCCTAAAAATATTATCTACCCAACTATGCCATTTTCACACTTGTTTGAGAAAATTGAAAAATGAGTATTATTTAATATTATTTAATCATTTAAAATAGAAAAATAAGTTTTTATTCACCAAATTTAGAAAATTAAAAGTTATATACCAAAATGCTCAAAATAATAAATGCAACATGTTTATGATGTTTTCTAACCCATTTGAGCTTTTAAAATTGTACTTACTTCCATAACCTCCCGAAACCCCCTCCGGGGTCTATTTCGGGCGAATTCCAGTAAAACTTCATATCTGACATACGAACCCTAGCAACCCATCAATCATGTTTAGGGTTTTATTTCAGTGCATTAAATTGCTCATGCATACATATTGTGCATTGCATCGATGCCATGTGTTGATTGTTATTTCTCTTTCGGTGTTATTTCTCTCTCGGTAGAACGTGACTCCGAAGAGAAGGCCAACAATCCAAATGGCGAATACTTGATCCTAACCGACAAGTCAAGCACTTATTCCAGAAGATCTTTATCTGGTTTTCTTATAACCAAGGCAAGCATAACCTCTTATCTGCTCATATATGGTTTCAACGTGTTTTGAATCTCGTACTTTGCATTCGGTTCCAAACTATTTGATGTCAGTAGATAGAGTTCCCTATATACTGCATAACCTAGATATCCTGGTCTACTGCTCCTAGCAGCTATAGGTTTGCTTGTGCGCGCTCCGCTAAACCATGTGAGTCTTGCTTAGCCATGCCTAGTGGTGATCTGATCCATCCGGTTGATGAATCTGGTCAATACGTGAATCATTTATGTCAAGTTGTTGTGTTTTGTATTATCTTTGATAACTTGACTAAATAACGGCATGGATGTGAGGCCACAATGGGTTGTGGCGTTTTGTCCTGTTCATGCCCCTAGGAGCGAGTTCTCGCCTTCGAAGCCAAGACTGAGCGTGCAACCACACGCGGGGCCTAACAGACCGCGCTCGACTAACTAACTTGTTTGGCCACGTCCATGAGTCACGTAGTTTGATCTTTCCATCTGCGTGTGAGTCAGAAAACGATTTGGAGAAAACTTAGGGCGTGACCGGGACAAGTGATGGACGTACACGGATCTTGTTCCCGACTCACAGAACAGGTGCCGTCAGGAGGTGGCCAACTCCCTGTTGACGGGGTGGCCCTGTTTGGGTTGACTCATGGATAGGGTCGAGCAAGGTAAAGGTCGTGGCCAGCCACCCTCTGCCGCGCTCCATGGACGAGCGTACATGTGGCGTTAAGAGTCGGATGGTACGTGTGGGTAAAGTGTACCCCCTGCAGGGATAAATCTCCTCGAGAAGCCGTGTACACGGTTACGGACGACTTGGCAACGGATTCTGTGATCATAGATAACTTCAACGGAATGACTAAAACTTGTTAACCATGATTGAAGGGTGCCTCCCCGGAGATGCCGGGAGGGGTGATCCTTGTAGCATGAGATAGTGTGGGAATGATAAAGACTTGGTGGAATACAATAAGATGATGATCTCAGTAGTTGAGTACCTTTCTCATCTGTTTTGAAAAACCTTCTATGAGACGTGCTATTCCTCCTCGATTTGGAAAATAAAGATTGCTTTACGCAAAACAGCCTTCATAAAACCTTTCTGAAGTACAGATATATAATAGGTTAATTAAGTCTTGTTGAGTACCTCCCGTACTCAGGTTTGCTTAATTTTGGTTCAGGAGAAGAACTCCATCGGTGGTGATTCAACGTGGACATCGACGAGTAGTTTGGGGTTCCCAGGTAGCAGCCTCGAATCTATGGGCTGGGACGTCGCCTGATGTTGCGGCCTCTTAGGCCTTTTTGGTTCTTGTTGATTAGCAACATAATTTGCCTTCCGTTGTCTGATGTAATGTTGGGTCGTGTGACCTCTGTTTGTAAGCTATACTCTAGTAACACCTGTTTAATACAATTTCAATGTCTAGAGTGTTGCTTTGATCGGTTGTTGGTTTCGAGCTCATTGTTATACAGTTTTGGCTATGCCTGCATAGTTGTCGCAGTCGAGGGGTTGTGGAGCCGATGATCCATGTCGGAGCCCGCCTGTCGATGTGATCGGCCTGGGGCGAGGTAACCCCAGTAACCCTCGATTGTTGTTGCACTTTCTGGACACATAGCATCTCTGTATAGCTTTGGTCCCGTTTCCTTCAGTTTCATTCGATTCGTGGACGCTTTGATATGCATAGTTGGTTATGACTAGCGTGGACACAAGGAGTAGTAGACCGGGGATCCGGACTACGTGCCGATGAATCCGGTCTGCCTGCCGTTGTTTGTTGCGGCCGGGGCTGGTAACCCTGAAGCCCTTGTGAGTCCATTGCTAGGAGCACATAACAGTGTGCATATCTCTGGGTCCGGGGTCGTGACACGCGACAACCCCGGAAGCTGATAAAACCCCTCGAGAGGACAAAACTGATATGGATATAATAGGGGTACATGAGGATTATTCATATTTGGGTTGGAAGGAAATATTGATCCTCACTGTTGTTCATTATAAGGTGAATTCTTTCCTTGTAATAAATATTGTTTGGGTTTACAAGAATGTTATACTACGTAAGTCTATGCATTATGTATTAGCAGGGTTATTGATAACACAAACATGGATGGAGGAGGACCTCAAGGCATGCTGGAAAACAACAAGTACCTGCTGGAAAACAACCATTACAAGATGGAAAACAAACTTCTCATGCTGGAAAACAAGCTGGAACACCTGGAAAACAAGGAGAAGAACATGGGGAAATATTCCAGTACATAAGAGTATGGAGTGGAAGCATTCCATAGTGGTTAATTCATGTTCCACTTATGTGTCTATTAGGGACCTATGAGTCCAATGATCTGAACCCATGTTGGGTTCGGTTTGTAAGGGTTTGGTTGCACCAAACCGAGTAGGGATAGGTTAGGGGCGCATTGAGGCTGGTGGGGGCACACCTATCTCTCTTGGTCGCACCCCCTCCTTCATATATACCTCTTAGCCATGAATTTTAGTCTAGACTACGATAAAACATAAACCCTAGACTTGTAGATTGTATTGCTTGAAGCTTTCATCTTGAATTGTTACTACCTACAAATCAGAGTGTATTCGACTGTTCCATTGGGAATAAGGAGAAACATCACCACTTGTAGTCGATGGCTACTTGTGCAAGAGTGTGGAGTCTTGAATATCCGAAGGGGTTTGAGTGCTTTTGCAATTGGTAACAGGGTTCGGCCAAAGGAGAGAGAGAGGTATCACATTGGTTATCAAGTTATCAGAAAGTTCATCAAGAAGATCGGACATCCCCTTATGATCAGGATATAATAGCGGTCCATGGTGAATGTACATGCTTGAGTTGGAAGGAAATATTGAGCCTCACTGATGATTATTATAAGGTGAATTCTTTCCTATTAATAAATATTGTTGGTGTTTATAAGAATGTTATACTACCTAAGCTATTGCATTATGTATTAGCGGGGTCATGAATGGAGGAAGACCTCAAGGCATACTGGAAAACAAGATGGAGATGTTGGGAAACAAGAGTACAAATGGTGAAAACAATTATTCCAGTGATGAAAGAAAATGTGCAAGTGTGGAAAAACAACTCCAGGAATGTTCTTCCACACTAAGGAATGGTGAAAACAAGAGGAGGGCACCCCATTGAAGATCAATGCGCCATATAGAAAGTCCTAATTCAATTAGCATGGCCTGTATGCCATAATGGCCGAACCCCCTAAAGTTGGGTCGGTTTGTATGCCTTCCTAGTCCAAATAGGAGTCCTAGTAGACTCCTCCTAGTACAAGTAGGAGTCCTAGTTGAGTCCTAGTCCTAGTAGGAGTGGTGCTTGGCAAGGAGCCCTCCGCCTATATATACTCCCCACCTGCGTGTGGAAGAGGGAGAACAAGTTTAAATCAAAAACCAACAAACCCTAGCCTCTAGTTTGTATTGCTGCTAAGCATACTACTTGAAGTTTACCCTTGCAAAGTTGCGTGATATCTTGTTATTCCATCTGGGAATAGGGGGATACAGGACCACTTGTGATCTTTGATTACTTGTGCAAGAGTGTGTAGTTGAGAATATCCAAAGAGCTTGATTGTTGTTGCATCTGGCAACAGGGGTCAGCTGAGTGAGAGGTCTCAGTGTAGCACTAGTTATCCACATATCAGAAAAATACAAAGAAGAGAGAGAAGCTCATTGAGAAGATTGGGCCACCCCATATCATCTTAGTATCAGATTCTCCAGGTTTACTCGGTGAGCAAAGTTATCCCTAGTTTAGTTGTTTTTATTTCCTATCCAGAAAAAGCCCCACAAAAATATTAGGTTTTAGTTTTGCCCGAGCCTAGATCAACACCAATTTTCATCTACTAGTTGTTGTTTCTTGTTGATTTGCGTTCCTGTTTTTCTTTTTCATCTTTTTAGGGTTCCTTGTGTTCAACTTTTGTTTCTATCTATACCAAAAATCTCACCAAAAATATTTGTCCAAACATAAACTGTCTTGCGCGCAGATCCAACTCCACCCTTTGTCCTACTCGTGCACCGACCCGCACCGACCATGGATTGGAATCACTCCTGCCAAGACGCGCGCTAGTTTCCCTTCCATACCACTACCAGCCAAAAACCGCGCACTGGTTACCAATCCACCCCACCGTCGGTTTCATGTGGTACCAATCCCACCTGAACTCGGTCCGTGCGCGTATTCACTTGCACCGCACCAACCACGTCCATCCAAATTCGACCCACACCCGCCGCTTAGGAATATTCCAATCGGTAACTGCGTTATTTAACGCGTTGACCGCGCGCCTCCCGATCGCTGTCGGAGTCCTACTCGCAATGCGCGACTTGTCCTACTCGCGCCTGATTCATTTTGTCCTACGAGCGTGCGCATCACAACGACCCCACCAATCCGCACACCACCCCACCGACCCGCTACCGGCCAAAACGAGGCGTTGTGGACTCGGGTCCATACCTGCCGTGTCCGCGCATCGCACACGCTATCCTATCCGCGTGCGCCTCCTGGACCCAATCCAACAGAACCGCGTGTAACGCGTTGGTCCCAAAATCACGGCCAGGCCGTACGAGTGGGCATCAAAATCCACACCACCCACACACACCGCAGCAAATCTACACAACCGTACAACACGATTTCCAGTCTGATCTTTGTTAAACCTAGCTACAGCCATTCTACAGCAACATTTTAGATACCACAACCCAAAGACTAGCTGTTTTATTGCTCCTACAGGCTGCTCAATTTGACCAATTCTTGTCCATATTTTCTGCTCCTAGTTGATTCAAAGTCCATTGGAAAAGTACAAAAAAATAGAGAAAAAGAGAGAAATATAAAAAAAAAGTAGAAAGAGAGAAAAAGAAAAAAGAGGCCGAGACATACTATCACTAGTGGAAGCCTATCATCTTGGATATTTTGTGGACATTTGAGCAATCTTGTGCCTGTTTTCATTGAGTATTTGCTAGTGTCTTTCTAGTGCTTGAAATAACTCTTCCATATAATTGCTAAGCCACATTTGTCTCCCAGAGTGAGTGTGTTTCCTTTAGTATTTCTTTTTCATCACATTAGACAGTGCATTGGAGTTGTATTTTGGTGTTGTTAGGAATCCCAACCAAGCCCCACCAAAAACCCTGTTTGCATTGTGATACTTGATAGCTCGGATTATTCTCTTCTCACACTAAAGCACATTATTCATTGCTCCTTGTTGGTAAGTCGATCCTATTCACTTTGGAACAGTAAGTGAAGCCATCTTTGCTTGGTTTTGAGTGAGTTGTGAGAGGACACCACAACCCATTGATTTTTGTTTTCACTAACATAATGGGTGTTTATAGTGTGGATGAGCATGTGCAGGTTTACAAGGGATCTAAAGCAACTATTGAAGCTATACAAGAACACATATCCAATATGTCAACAATGATTTCTAACATACATCAAAGCTTACAAGCTATGGATGTGTTAGTTGATGAGGAGCACTATAAAAAATTGCAACAATTAAGACAAAGGGAAAAATCCGTGGATACATATTACATAGAGATGATTTCATTGCTACAACAAGCTCGTGTTGTAGAAGATCAAGAAAGAACAATGCAAAGATTTTATTCCGGGTTACTATTTTCAATTAGACTCCAAGTGAGGCGTGTTGAATATAGTACCTTGGATGAATTATTGCAACTAGCAAGGAAGGCAGAAGAGAGTATGGCCGAAGAGTTTTCTATGGCTCTAAGAAGAAGAATTTTTCAATCAAGTCAAAAGTCAAGCATTACCACTACTAATGAAATAATATCTATTCCTAGTGTTGTTTCTTCTCATGTGCAGACTTTTGAAGAAAGGGAGCCCATAGTAACATCACCACCACCACCATTGGAGGAGAATGTCATTGTTCCTAGTGATTTTTCTTGTGATATGCAGGTTACTTTTGAAGAAAGGGAGCCACAACAAGTAGAACCTGCATCACCACTGGAGATAGTTGAATTGGTACCTAATTATTCCGAGGAGGATGCTATTGATAAAGGTGCTGATTTCGTGTTACCCCTCTCAAGTATTGAATTATGTGAACCCACTAAATTGCTAGTTGATTCTTGTGAGTTAACAAGCATAAATAGTCCACCTACATGTGATAATGTGCTAATTTCGAAATTTAATCATGTGGTTTTGATTTCACATAAGGAAGTACTTGCTAAAATACCACCTAATGATATTGTGGATTACATCATGTTAAATGAATCAATTAATGTGCAAAGTGCTTTCACTTTTAAGTTGATTGGTGACTATAACATAAGTGAACTTTTTATGGTGGATCACATATGCATAACTTGTGATAAAGTGGCCGAATTGAGCATTGTTTTCCCTTGGGTAGATAGGTTACAATTTCCTACATATGAGCATGATTTTACACATATGTTTGGTTTGCTACAACACTTGTCACATACATGTGCTAATAAATTATTTTTCACTTATATTAGCAAATTGAGTTGCAATTTTCATGATGAAAATAGTAAGCATGTTCCCACCTTTCAGTGTATTAATAACAACAAATTTGATCATAGATCTTCTGTGAGAACACTTGAATTGATACTAAACAATAAAAATATATACACATATGATTCTCCTTTTGATCATGATTTAATGAGCTTCACTTATATTTGCAATTGTGATTGCTATTTTATGACATGCTATGACAATTATGTGATATTTACATACAAATTTCGTGGTCACATGTAATATGGACATTTTTATGATATGATAACAACTAATGCACCCCATTATAGATACATATATTGTGCATACACGTTGTTCTTTTTGTTTCTTCCACGTTCAGTTTACCACAAGCCGCGGACGTCTTGTCTTGAAGAAAGGGAGGATGATCAGGATATAATAGGGGTCCATGGTTAATGTACATGCTTGAGTTGGAAGGCAACATTGAGCCTCAGTGATGATTATTATAAGGTGAATTCTTTCCTATTAATAAATATTGTTGGTGTTTATAAGAATGTTATACTACCTAAGCTATTGCATTATGTATTAGCAGGGTTATTGATAACACAAACATGAATGGAGGAAGACCTCAAGGCATATTGGAAAACAAGATGGATATGTTGGGAAACAAGAGCACAAATGGTGAAAACAATTATTCCAGTGATGAAAGCAAATGTGCAAGTGTGGAAAAACAACTCCAGGAATGTTCTTCCACACTAAGGAATGGTGAAAACAAGAGGACGGTGCCCCATTGAAGTTCAATGTGCCATATAGAAAGCCTAATTCAATTAGGCATGGCCTGTATGCCATAATGGCCGAACCCCCTAAAGTTGGGTCGGTTTGTATCCCTTCCTAGTCCAAGTAGGAGTCCTAGTAGAGTCCTCTTAGTCCAAGTAGGAGTCCTAGTTGAGTCCTAGTCCTAGTAGGAGAGGTGCTTGGAAAGGATCCCTCCACCTATATATACTTCCCACCTGCGTGTGGAAGAGGGAGAAAAAGTTTAAACCAAAAACCAACAAACCCTAGCCTCTAGTTTGTATTGTTGCTAAGCATACTACTTGGAGTTTACCCTTGCAAAGTTGCGTGATATCTTGCTATTCCATCTTGGAATAGGGGGATACAGGACCAGTTGTGATCTTTGATTACTTGTGCAAGAGTGTGTAGTTGAGAATATCCAAAGAGCTTGATTGTTGTTGCATCTGGCAACAGGGGTCAGCTGAGTGAGAGGTGTCAGTGTAGCACTAGTTATCCACATATCTGAAAAAATACAAAAAAGAGAGAGAAGCTCGTTAAGAAGATTGGGCCACCCCATATCACCTTATCAAAAACACCACGGAGACGCGAAAGTACGTCGCCAAGGAGAGGAGATAAGGGATCGCCTCGCCGCTCCAGAGGAAAAGAAGCCAGGCGCCTTGGCGATAGCCCGCACAACGACGACGATAGGCCGCGAGACCGCGATAGCATCCCACGGCACCATGGAAGCTGGTTGTGACATTGCGGCAGAGAACCGCAGCAGGAGGATAATCGCGACCACGCTCAGCAGGACGCGCATGCAGACATCGCACAGAGCAAGGTCGACAAGGCTCGAGCTCATAGGAACTGCGTTCGATTGCTATTTACCTCCTCTGACGAGGAAGCTTGTAGTGCAATGTGCTTCAGTCGCAGCATCCGCGAGGCACCGATGCCCAAAAGATTCAAGCTCACAACGGAGGTCCCAAAGTACGACGGCTCGCAGGAACCCAAGTCATGGCTCTCATACTATCTTACCGCGGTAAAATGCCAGCACGAGAACAAGAAAACAGCCATGCAGTATCTAAACCTGCACCTCGTAGGCGCTACCCGTAGCTGGCTCGAAGAAAGACCGCGCGCGCACTATCGATCCTGGGACGATCTCACCCGCGACTTCGAGAAGAACTTCCAAGAGACATATAAACGGCCAACATGCATCGAAGAACTGCGAGCCTATAGGCAGAGGAGTGGCGAGTTTACCCGCGAATATATCCAGAGATGGACCACACTCAAGAACACGGCGGGAAACATATCAGAAGAAGCTGCGGTCAAAGCTTTCACCAAGGGTGCTCTGCGCGCTGCCTTTCGAGAAGAACTAGGACGATCTGCACCCAAGTCAATCGGGGAGTTAATGGCGATAGCAGACAGATGGGCTAATGGCGAAGAGTCCCTGCGCAACGAGAAAAGTTCCTCACCCGCGCCCGATGAGGACCGCAGTGGCAACCGCCAAAGGAGGAAGAGAAAACACTACGACCAGGATGATCAATCGGAACTAGTAGCGACGGAGTTCACGAGAAATCACGACTACGGATCTTGCGAAAATCGCGACTAGAAACCAAAACCAAAAGGTAAAACCCCCGAGGAAGACCTTGACGGATACTGCTCTCTACATCTGTTCACAGATAAGCGCACGGGAAAAACCAAGGCCACTCACCTCCTCAAAGACTGTCAAAAATTCCAGGACATCCACGAGGCGTACACAAAGAAGCATAGGGCCGCCATTAACCAGGGATTCCCGCAACTGCCAGGAGGATACCAACAACCAGCCCTGCCTCCACCTGCAGTACCCCAGAACATGGCACTGGCCGCGCTACCAGGGCCACCCGCCACAAACCAAGGAGCTAACGGATACGCGAATCCACAAGGACTGCTCGGAATGATACAGAAGATTTGCTCGTCCCGCAGAGTCCAGAAGACGAACACACGCCAAGTCAACATGGTAGTACAGGCCCCACCATCTAAGACTGAATACTTGAAGATGTCAGAGCAGTCGATAACTTTCTCCAAAGAGGACCACCCCCCACGAGTGTATCGACAAGGGCACGCTGCGGTCGTCATCCAGGCGCAAATAGGCAACTACAACCTGGCTCGGGTGTTCATGGATGGTGGTAGAGGAATCAACATCATATACGCGGACACACTCCACAAAATGAACAACAACCTAGACGGACTCACAGAATCAGAAACATCCTTCCACGGGATATTACCAGGGAAGGCTGTCCGACCACTCAGAACAATCAACTTGGAGGTGATACTCGGAGACCCGAAGAATTACAGGAGAGAATTCCTCGACTTTGAGGTGGTCGACTGGCCATCGCAGTGCCACGCCATTCTTGGCCGAACTGCGTTCGCAAGATTCATGGGAGTACCCCATTATGCCTACCTCAAACTCAAACTCCCAGGAGAATACGGCCCAATAACCATAAACGGCGACTTCCAGAAGTCAGACAAGTGCGACAACGAGTTCAACAAAATC
Source organism: Alopecurus myosuroides (assembly GCA_028641055.1). NCBI lineage: Eukaryota > Viridiplantae > Streptophyta > Magnoliopsida > Poales > Poaceae > Alopecurus > Alopecurus myosuroides. The sequence goes on along the minus strand of CM054057.1, from coordinate 368,020,411 downwards.
GCGAAATCCTTCGGGATGCAAGAGAAGCTGGAAGAGCTGGCAAAACCCACAGATAACTCTGTTATGCCGCTCACCAAAAGGAACGCCCTAGAACTCGAGTTCAGCCCAAGCAGCGACAATCAAAAACATCAAGTATACCCAATAGAATCCGCGAAGACGGCGATCATGTCCACCACCCTATCATCCGCATAGGGAAGCGCGCTCGTCGAACTCCTCTGTGAGTACTGGGAGATTTTCGCCTGACAGCCCTCAGATATGCCAGGAATACCCAGGGAGTTTGCCGAGCACTCACTTGAAGTATTTAAATGCAAAGCCAGTCAAACAAATCACCCGACGCTTTTCCGAGCCGAAATAGAAAGCACTCGGAGAAGAGGTGAACAGATTCTTAGTCGCCAAGTTCATCAGGGAAATTAAGATTTCCACCTGGTTAGCAAACCCGGTGATAGTCCCGAAGAAAATACTAATATCCATCGCGTGTGCATCGACTATACGTCGTTGAACAAACACTTCCCCAAGGATAACTTTTTGTTACCACAGATCAACCAAATCGTGGACTCTACAGCAGGCTGTCAACGCCTCTCCTTCCTGGACGCCTACTCGGTCTATGATATGGGGTGGCCCAATCTTCTCAATGAGCTTCTCTCTCTTTTTGTGGATTTTCTGGATTTTGTGATAACTAGTGCTACACTGAGATCTCTCACTCGACTGACCCCTGTTGCCAGATGCAACAACAATCAAGCCCTTTGGATATTCTCAACTACACACTCTTGCACAAGTAATCAAAGATCACAAGTGGTCCTGTATCCCCGTATTCCCAATGAAATAACAAGATATCACACAACTTTGCAATGGTAAACTTCAAGTAGTATGCTTGGCAGCAATACAAACTAGATGCTATAGTTTTTAATTGGTTTAAACTGGATCTAATCTCCACAACTCGTAGGAGGGGAGTATATAAGAGGGAGGGGTGCGGCCACAAGGGACTCCTTGCGCAAGCATCAATCCCTCTTGGACTAGGACTCTTAATTGGACTCTAAGAGAGGATACAAACCGACCCACTTTAGGGGGTGCGGCCAAATATGGTATACAAACCATACCTACTATGAGTAGGATTTCTATATGTCGCATTGATATTCAATGGGGCGCCCTCCTCAAGTTTTCCAACTTCCTAAGTGTGGAATAACAAGCTAGTAATTGTTTTCCACACTTGCATGATTGTTTTCACCATCTTGTACATTTGTTTTCACCATGGTAGTCTTGTTTTCACCATCTTGTAATCTTGTTTTCACCATGGTACATTTGTTTTCACCACTTGTAATCTTGTTTTCCAGCATCTCCATGTTGTTTTCCAGCTCCTCTTGGTTGTATTCTTCCACCATGTTTGTGTTATCAATAAACCTGATCATACATAAATGCATAGACTTAGGAAGTATAAAATTCTCATTATCACAAGCATCATAATCTATGAGGAGTGAATTCACCTGTTGTTCTAGTAACTTGGTCCTTGACCTTGTCATAGGTCCAAGTCTCACTTCATCTTGTTTAAGTGGCAATGTACTGGGGATGTCCTCGTCATCCTCCCCCTCTTGAAAAGCCTTGATGTCCACATCAAGGTCATCTCCATGATATGGTGTCAAATTAGCAACATTGAAGGAATTACTCACTCCAAACTCATCAATTGGAAGATCTATCTTGTAAGCATTGTCATTTATCTTGGCAAGCACTTTGTAGGGACCAGCACCTCTAGGCAATAATTTGGACTTTCTGAGATTAGGAAATTTGTCCTTTCGAAAGCGTACCCATACCAAATCTCCTTCTTGAAAAATAACCTCCTTTCTCTTCTTATTTATTCTTTGAGCAACTACTTCCATTTCTTCTCAATTGCATCCATTGTCTTCTCATGTATTTTCTTCACAAAATCAGCTCTCTTTGATGCCTCCACATTTGTTCTCTCTTGAATAGGAAGTGGTAGAAAATCAAGTGGTGTAGTGGGTTTGAATCCATAGACCACCTCAAATGGGCAAAGCTGAGTAGTTGAATGCACAACTCTATTATATGCAAATTCCACATGTGGCAAACAATCCTCCCACTCCTTCAAATTTTTCTTGATCATGCTTCTCAATAATGTTGACAATGTTCTATTAACCACCTCGGTTTCTCCATCTGTTTGGGGGTGACATGTTGTTGAAAATAGCAGCTTTGTTCCTAGTTTCTTCCATAGTGTCTTCAAAAAGTAGCTCATAAACTTCACATCTCTATCAGAAACAATATTCCTTGGTACTCCATGTAGTCTTACTATCTCTTTGAAAAATAGAGTAGCAATGTGGGAAGCATCATCACTCTTGTGGAAAGCATCGAAGTGTGAAATCTTAGAGAATCTATCCACTACCACAAATATAGAGTCATGTCCCCTTTATGTCCTTGGCAAGCCTAGCACAAAATCCATACTAATATCTTCCCATGGTGTAGTTGGTGTAGGCAATGGAGTATACAATCCGTGGGGCTTCAATTTGGACTTGGCTTTATTGCAAGTGATGCACCTTTGCACAAATATATAAACATCTCTCCTCATATGTGCCCAATAAAAAATTTCAGCCAACATAAGCAATGTTTTCTCACGTCCAAAGTGTCCCATTAATCCACCACTATGAGATTCCTGCAATAACATCAAACGCAAAGAAAACTCGGGAATACATAATTTTTTAGCCCTCAACAAAAATCCATCCTGTATGTGATACTTATCCCAATCCTTCACATGAGAACATTTAGCATAAAGTGTAGAAAATTCTTTATCTTCAGCTTATAGTGGTTTTAATTCTTCCAAACCCGAAACTTGAACATCCAATTTAGCGAGTAACATATTTTTTCTAGACAAAGCATCAACAACCACATTATCTAATCCTTTCTTATGTTTAATAATGTATGGGAAAGATTCAAGACATTCTACCCATTTAGCATGTGTCTTATTAACATTGGATTGGTTCTTCAAAAATTTCAATGCATCATGATCAGAATGTATAATAAATTCTTTTGGCCACAAATAATGTTTCCAAACTTCAAGAACTCTAACAAGTGCATACAATTCTTTATCATAGACAAAATAATTCAATTGAGCTCCATGTAATTTCTCAGAAAATTAAGCAATTGGTTTCTTATCTTGCATTAGCACACCTCCAATACCTATGCCACTAGCATCACATTCAATCTCAAATTGTTTATTAAAATTTGGTAGTATCAACAATGGGGCCGAAATCAACTTATTTTTCAAAGTATCAAAAGCAATATCTTGAGGAAGCCCCCACTCGAAATTCACACCTTTCTTAGTCAAATCATTCAAACGGGCAGCAATAGTACTAAAATCTTTCACAACTCTTCTATAAAATCCAGCTAGTCCATTAAAACTTCTTACTTGACTCACATTCATGGGAATTGTCCAATTTTTAATTGCTTCAATTTTAGATTCATCCACTTCTATCCCATGTTTAGAAACAACATATCCAAGAAATATGACCTTATCCTTGCAAAAAGTGCACTTCTCTAAATTTCCATACAATTTATTTTCTCTTAGCACAAGAAAGACTTGTCTAATATGATCAATGTGTTCATGTTCATTGTGGCTATATATAAGAATATCATCAAATTAAACAACCACGAATTTGCCAATAAAATCTCTCAAAACATGGTTCATTAATCTCATGGAGGTACTAGGTGCATTAGTTAATCCAAAAGGCATTACTATCCACTCATATAAACCAAATTTTGTTTTAAAGACTGTTTTCCACTCATCCCCCTCTTTCATCCTAATTTGATGATAACCACTACGCAAATCAATTTTAGAGAAAACAGTAGCACCACTTAATTCATCTAACATGTCTTCCAAACGTGGTATAGGATGACGATAACGAATAGTGATGTTCTTAATTGCTCTACAATCTACACACATGCGCCAAGTACCATCTTTCTTAGGAACTAAAATAACAGGAACATCACAAGGAGATAGGCTTATTTGAATATAACCTTTGTCAAGAAGCTCTTGTACTTGTTTCTGAATTTCCTTTGTTTCTTGGGGATTTGTCCTGTATGGAGCTCGGTTTGGTAATGGTGATCCAGGAATTAAATCAATTTGGTGCTCAATCCCTCTCAATGGTGGCAATCCTGAGGGTACGTCTTATGGAAAAACATCATCAAACTCCGGCAAAACATTAGAAACACCAATAGAAAGAGGAGTCATTTCATTAGAAACTAAAATTTCCCCCTTGTGCATGAGCACTATAGGTACTAAACTAGGATCCTCTCCAAACTCTCTCAAGTGTTCTTTGGTGACTAACATTGTCAAAAGGATCACTCCCTTATTTTTACCACTCGGCCTAGGTTTGTTTTCACCCACATAATTTTTGTTTTCTCTCTACTCATCTCTCTCATTTTCTTTCTCAAGATTCACTTCAACTTTTTGTCTAGACTCATTCACAATCTGTTGTGGTTTCATAGGCCTCAAGATAATATCATATTATTCCAATTCAATTGGTATGTGTTTGCTCTCCCATTGTGTGTAACCTTTCTGTTGAATTGCCAAGGTCTCCCAAGTAATAGGTGACAAACAGACATGGGAACCACATCACACTCAATTGTATCCTTGTATGGTCCAATTTGAAACTCCACTCTCACAATTTGTCATACTCCGATTTCTTCCTTGTCATTGAGCCATTGAATATAATATGGATGTGGGTGTGGAATATATCTCAATCTTAGCTTTGCACATAAATCCTTGCTTGCTAAATTTCTGCAACTCCCTCCATCAATGATCACCTTGCAAGCCATTTGAGAACCAACAATTGCCTTGGTTTGAAACAGATTGCATCTTTGGCTCTCATCACTAGGAACAATACTCAAAGCTTGTGTGCAAACAATGGTTGGATAATTTGTAGCATAAGAATCAAAAGGACCATCCTCATCATATGTATCCTCCTCATTAGGATCAGCATCATCTCCAGTCTCATACTCATCATCAGCATTAATAATCATGATTTTCTTGTTTGGGCAATCCCTCTTAAAGTGACCTTTTCCTCCACATGTATGGCATGTCATGTCTCTATTTCTTGTGGGGGATGTAGCACTACTAGAACCCGAAGCTGGTGGTGTTGTTTTCCTAGCACTTGAGGTGCTTGTCTCGGCTTTGGTACTTGTATTCCCACGGGTTGCAGCAATTGGAGGTGTAGGTGGTGAGAAAACAGATTTTTGAGATGAGAAACTCCTCCTAGAACTCACATGTACCTCCTCATTTAGCCTCTTTTCAGCTTCCCTTGCTTGATGCAACAATTCACTCATATTGCTATATTGGACATGCCTCACAATGCTCTTAATTTTGAATTGCAATCCTGACAAGAATCTTTGCGTAATTTGCTCTGGCTCCTCTTTAACCTGAGCCCTTTGAAGGATCAATTCCATTTCCCTATAATAAGTATCCACAGATTTTGTACCTTGCTTCAATTGTTGTGGCTTGTCATAGAGAGTTCTAATATAATTCCTAGGAACAAATCTTTCTCTTAGAAATTGTTTCATCTCTCTCCATGTAGTCACTTCTGGTTGTTCTTGTTCTTCCCTCAATCTTGCAATGCCATCCCACCAAAAGAGAGCATAGCCATCAAACCCAGAAGATGCAAGCTTCACCTTCCTCTCCTCGGAATACTCATGAAGTCTCCATAGTTTCTCAATTTTTAGCTCCCACATCAAGTACTCTTCCACATCCTCAGAATCACAAGAAAGACTAGGGATAGAGAATTTTGGTTTTCCCAAGCCATCATCCTCTCTATTATTTTTCAATGGTACTCTTCTTGCATAACCTCCACGGCCTCCATTGAAATTTCCTCTCCCATCATCAATTGGAGCAATAGCTTCAGGTCTTTGTTGCAGTTGTTCCACTAGAGTTGATAAATTTGTCATTTGGTGTGTCAATGTTCTGAAAGTCTCTTGAATAGCATCCACGGATTCTTGTGTTGCAGAAGCCTCTATCTTCAAATCAAGAGTAGTCATTTCTTTTCTCAATGTATCATCATTCTTGTCTATTTCAGTAGCAATCCTCTTGTACATACTATCTCTTAGTGCTTCATATTCATTCCATTGCACCAAGTCCTCGGGTGTCTTCTTTCCCTGCACATCAACTCCACTAGGTGAACTCATGATTAATTTGTTAGTAACAAAAAAAAATCAATGGGTTGTGGTGCCTCTCACAACTCACTCAAAACCAAGAGAAGATGGCTTCACTTACTGTTCCAAAGTGAATAGGATCAACTTACCAACAAGGAGCAATGAATAATGTGCTAAGTGTGAGAAGAGAATAACCGAGCTATCAAGTATCACAATGCAAACATGGTATTTGGTGGGGCATGGTTGGGAATCCTAACAACACCAAAATAACAACTCCTATGCACTGTCTAATGTGATGAAGAACACTAAAGGAACACACTCACACTTGGAGACAAATGTGGCTTAGCAATTATATGGAAGAGATATTGCAAGCACTAGAAAGACACTAGCAAATACTCTATGAAAATAGGCACAAGATTGCTAAATTGTCCACAGAAATATCCAATATGAAAAGCTTCCAGTAGTGATAGTATGGCTCGGCCTCTTTTTAATTTTTCTTTCTTTCTATTTTTGTATACTTTTTCCTTTTTCTCTATTTTTTTTGATTTTTTCAATGGCCTTTGAATCAACTAGGAGCAACAATTAATGGAAAACAGAAAAAGGTTGACAGATTTGATCAAATTGAGCAGCCTGCAGAGCAATTAAACAGCTAGTCCTATGGGTTTTGGTACCTAAAAGGTCTGGATACTTCTTGCGAAGATCCTCTTCGGTCTCCCACGTTGCCTCTTTATCGGAATGATGCGACCACTGCACTTTCAAGAACTTGGTGCTCTTGTTGCGAGTCTTACGCTCGGTCTCATCGAGAATACGAACAGGGTGCTCCTCATAAGATAGATCATCTTGCAGTTCAATGGAATCATGATCAACTGCACGATCTGGATCTTTGAAACACTTCTTGAGCTGTGACACGTGGAACACATCGTGCACCTTGGATAGCTTTTCTGGAAGTTCAAGACGATAGGCATTTTCTGCCCGTCTTGAGAGAATGTTGAAAGGACCAATGTATCTTGGTGCAAGCTTTCCTTTGACACCAAAACGATGAGTGCCTCTGAGAGGAGTTACACGGAGATATGCCTTGTCACCAGGTGCATAGATCATATCCCTGTGCTTGCTGTCATAGTAGCTTTTCTGACGAGACTGAGCAATCTTGAGATTGTCACGAATGATACAAACTTTCTCCTCGGCTTCCTTAACAATGTCAGGGCCTAAGAGTGAACGTTCACCAGCTCCAGACCAATTGATTGGACTCCTGCATCTGCGGCCATAGAGTGCTTCAAATGGTGCCATGCCTAGGCTTGCCTGGTAGCTATTGTTGTAGGAGAATTCACCATATGGAAATCAATCCTCCCATTTCATACCAAAGGAGAGACCACATGCTCTGAGCATATCCTCGAGAATCTGATTGACTCTTTCGACTTGCCCCTGAGACTGAGGGTGGTAAGCTGTGCTGAACAGAAGTTTGGTGCCCAACGCTTCTTGAAAACTCTTCCAGAAATGAGAAGTGAAGATACTTCCACGGTCTGAGCTTATTTCCAATGGAACACCATGAAGGGGAACAATCTTTGCTGTGTAGAGCTCTGCTAACTGGCTAGCTGAGATTGTTTCTTTGACAGCAAAGAAGTGAGCTACTTTAGTGAGACGATCAATGACAACGAAGATTGCATCGTTGCCCTTCTTGGACTTTGGGAAACCAGTAACGAAGTCCATTTCAATCATGTCCCACTTCCACTCAGGAATTTTCAGAGGTTGGAGTAGACCTGCTGTTTTCTGATGGACTGCCTTAACACGTTCACAAACGTCGCATTCAGAAACGTATTGAGCAATTTCACGTTTCATGCCAGACCACCAATACAGAGTCTTGAGATCCTGGTACATCTTTGTACTTCCAGGGTGGATGGAGATAGGAGTTTCATGAGCCTCCTTAAGAATGAAATCTTTGAGACTTTGAATCTGAGGGACTGCAATGCGTCCTTCGAAGAACACAGTTACCTTGTCATCAATTGAGAAGGACTTGAATTTATCATTGCCTTCTTTGATGTGCTCTACAATCTTCTTGATTTCTGCATCACGAAGTTGTTCAGAACGAATCTTGTCCTCGAGAGTTGGACTAGCTGTCAAGCTTGCAAGATAACCTTGAGGAACAAGACCAAGGTTCAGCTTCTGGAATTCTTCATGAAGTGGAGGTTGGCTTTCCATGATCATGAGATTATTGCAATAGGACTTGCGACTGAGAGCGTCGGCCATAACATTAGCCTTGCCTGGAGTGTAAGAAATGGTGAGATCAAAGTCTTTAATCTTTTCAATCCATCTCCTTTGCCTGAGGTTTAGATCTGGCTGAGTGAAGATGTATTTCAGACTCTTATGATCGGAAAAGATTTCAGTTTTGTTACCCAACAAGTATTGTCTCCATTTCTTGAGGGCAAACACAACTGCTGCAAGTTCAAGATCATGTGTGGGATAGTTTTGCTCATGTGCATTCAACTGACGTGAAGCATAAGCCACAACTTGACGTTCTTGCATAAGAACTGCTCCTAGACCCTGGAGAGATGCATCGCAGAATATCTAGAAAGGTTTGGTAGTATCTGGGCCAACCAGAACTGGGGTGGAAGTGAGTTTAGTCTTTAAGAGATTGAAACTTTCATCACACTGTGGATTCCAAACGAACTTCTTGTCCTTCTTTGTGAGATCAGTAAGAGGTTTGGCAATCTTGGAAAAGTTTTGGACGAAACGACGGCAATAGCTAGCCAAGCCAAGAAAACTTCTGACTTGCTTCACCGTATTAGGAGGTTTCCAATCAACAATTGCCTTAACCTTTTCAGGATCAATGGCTATGCCTTTGGCAGAGATGATATGACCAAGGTAAGCAACTTCTGGAATCCAGAACTCACATTTGGAGAACTTGGCATATAGACGATGCTCGCGAAGTTTCATGAGAGTGAGACGAAGGTGTTCTCCATGGTCTTCCTCGGATTTGGAGTAGACTAGAATGTCATCAAGATATACCACAACGAACTTGTCGAGGTATTCATGGAAGACAGAATTCATGAGTCTTGAGAACGTCGCCGGTGCATTGGTGAGACCAAAGGACATGACGGTGTATTCATATAGACCGTACCGAGTGGTGAAAGCTGTTTTAGGAATATCTTCCTTTCTGATCTTTATTTGATGGTAACCCATCCTCAAGTCCAACTTTGAGAATATTGAGGCTCCAGCAAGTTGATCAAAAAGATCATCGATACGAGGAATTTGGATATTTGTTTTTGATGGTTTTCTCGTTGAGAGGACGATAGTCAACCACGAGTCTTTTTGTTTGATCCTTCTAAGCAACAAACAGAGTTGGGCAACCCCAAGCGGAGGAACTAGGCTGAATGTAACCTTTCTCCATGTACATATCGATTTGCTCCTTCAACAATTTCAGTTCAGGAGTAGCTATCTTGTATGGATGCTTAGAGATTGGAGCAGTACCTGGCTCAAGCTCGATTACGAACTCAACTGCTCTGTCCGGAGGCATCCCTGGCAACTCTTTTGGAAAGACGTCAGGGAACTCACAAACCACCGGAACATTTTCAATTGCAGGAAGAGGTTTTGCATCAAGGTTGAACAGCTGAACAGAACTTGATTCATATGGAGAATAGACTATCTGGAATGTGGTGATTCAGGAATGCTTCCTCGAAACAACCCCAAGTTATAGGAATGCCAACTCTCATAGCGTGGAATCAACAACAACAACAACAACAACAACAACCTTTCTGGCCAGATAGACTTGATATTTGGGAAGTTTTGATTAGACGCCCGTAGAAGCATTGAAGTGGAAAACAACAACAAGATTTGAACGGACGAAAAGGATGTTGAGAAGAACAGGATAACGAAGCAACACCGGGAAAACGAGAACAAAACTCCTGAGGTACTACGGAAAACCCATCCGGGCTTCTAAAGGATCAATATCTACTGCTTAAGGAATAGAGGATCTGCTTCCGGGGCTTACACGCCTCCGTTCTCAATCGTGAGTAGGCAACATGATAAATCATGTCACAACCACCTCCATTCCTATGGTCTAGTAGATATAACCATCCTAGAGAAACCAGAATTTGTGAAATCCTAACTTGAAAGTTTAGATGAGAAGGGAAAACAACGTTGCACTTCCTTACCAGAATAGGGAGGGTGGGTGGGGAAAGAAGAAAAAGGAACAGAATTCCTACTCTCACGTTTCCTTTTTCCTATATAGCTACAAAATAGTTTCTAGACTCAACTGCGACCAGTAAAAAGGGATCCTATAGGCAGACAGGCTCTGATACCATTTGTCGCACCCAGACTTCTAAATGATACTCGCCGTTCCGTTGAAAAGTAGTAGATTGGATTACGGGGCTTACCGGCACTCGCGTCCTCTTACGAGTAGGCCAACACACGCATGTGTGACAACCAACCCCTATCTGTTCAGCGTCGACGTAAACTATCCCATAGAAATCAGGACACTACCATTGACGTACTTCATACCATACACACATGGTACGTCAACGGCTTGTAACAGAATGATAGTGTAACATCCCTGATTTTTGGAAAGTGCAAAAATCACAAAAATTTGAAACTTTTTGTTTTCATGATTAAGAAAGTCACCAAAACCCAATTAAAAGGAGGAAATAAAAGAAAACAATATGTAATTAGAATAAAGAAGCCAATTTGCCTTAATTCCATAAACCCTAAAAGCCTATTCAAAATAAATATTCTTTATTCAAGAAATTGTTTTCTATTAGAAAACCTTATTTTATAACATGTTTTAAAATCAAATATTACTTTGAGTAATGTTTTATAGCCTTTGAAACCATAGAATTATTACCTCTAATAGTTCCTATGCCTCCAAATTATTTTATGAAAATAAAAACTATTTATATTGATATCCAAATGTCATTCCAAGTTTTAAACATGAAGGGGTGAAAATGAAATGCATTGCTTTGAAAATAACATAACAAAAGATTTTGAAAACAATATTATGACATGTGGTTTTATCCTAAATTTATTGATCAACAATATTAATTAATTGATATGAACTAATTAAATAACATTAAGTTACTATTAGTAAATCACTGAAATCTTAAATTTATAAAATATAAAAGTGATGTGAAATGACTTTCAAAAATAGTATTTGACATGTTTAATGTCTCTGAAATTTTATTTAGACAATAACATCAATTTATTATTTACTAAAATTTTAAAATGGCCTTAAAGTATTATTAGTGTTTTATTTATTTTTCAAAATATAAAATTGTGAAAACAAGATTAAATGACTTTCAAAAATATGTTTTCAACATTTATAATACCACTGAAATTTTAATTGGCCAATAACTATGTTTTATAAAATTTTAAATTAAAAATCACATTAAGTGACTATTAAGGAATTATTCAAATGTTCAAATTCAAAAATAAAATATGATGTTTTGTTTCCAAAAATGGTACTGTTAAAAAGTATTTGAAATTTCAAGAATTTAGAAATTTGTTTCATGTCATTTGGATACTTAAAACAGAAGTTATTAAAGATTTAAATAAACAAAAATTGAAAGAAAAATATCGATGACGTCACGCATGACGTCATCATCTTCTTCCTCAGAAGGAAACCCCCGGCCGTTTCTTCCCGATTTTTCTCCCCTCGATTACGCGCCATTAAGGCCGTGTTTACTCTCCCTCTATGACTCTATAAAAAGCCCCTGAGCCCCTCGTCCTTCTGCCCCTTCCCGTTTTCCATTTCGTTGCCCGAGTACACCAAATTCGCTCGTCGGAGTTCGTCGCTTCCGCCGCCGCGATTCACAATTCCGGCAAGTACAGAAGACCATTGCCGCCCTCGTTTGGCCCCCTCTCTTCCTCCCTTTCCCGTGCGCCTCTGTGACCACTTAGGTGGGTGTTTCGTGCAGATTTTTTTTGCCGCGTCGTGCTCGCCGGAGTACACCGCCTCGGGACCTCCTCGCTGCCATCGTAGCAGAGCCCGTGGAGCCTTCCCGTGGCCCCCATCATCTTCGCCGTGCCGCGCTGAGCGTCACCGTGGTCTCCCCGAGCCCGGAGGCACACCGGAACGCGCCGCCGTCAACCTCCCGTGAGCAGCACCGCCACCGTCGCCATTTTCCGGCGAGCCAATCTCCGGTAAGCCCCTCCCCTCTCCTCGGTCCGTTAGATCTAGGATCAACGCCTAGGATTAGATCCTAGACGAAGGGGTATGCCACCCTCAGATCTGGATCTAACGATCCAGATCAAATCACTTAAGCCCAGTCAGCACATCCCAGTCAGCGCCTAGTCAGCAGATGCGCCCAATCAGATCCGGCCACGTGGCCAGCCCTTTATTCGAATTTTTCTTCCGGTAGATTATTTGGCAGTTTTACAGATTAGTCCCTGCAACTTAGATCTAACATAACTTTTGATCCATAAGCCCAAATTTAGCAATCTTGGAATTTTTGAAAAGCCCTTGACATTTAGAATCTTTTGGCACTAGCCAAATTCAAATTTGACAAAATTAAATTTGTTCAAATTCAAATATGCTTGTTTGATGAAATTTGGCATAATTCAAATTCTACAAATCCAAAAATTGTAAATAAAATATATTTGGAAACCTTAGGATGTGTACTTTCATATCCTCTGTCCCAAAATAATATTTGAACAAATTAAAATTGAATTTAGATTTTAGTTGTCTATTTGAGTATTTTTGACATAGAATTAATTCTGTAAATAATTTCAATATAGTTCCTTTTGCAAAATTGTTCCATTTGACAACCTTGGACCAGAAAAACCTTGCCCAAACATTTTTGACACCCTTGGACCATGACCATGTATTTTAGCCAAAAATCCATCATAGTAGTCCATCTAGTTATTATGTCTTAAATTTTGTTTCTATTTCTTTCTACCATTGTTTGTTGTGGCCATTTTGAATCCAAGACCAAGTCCCTTGAATGTAAACCTTCTAAGAGACCAAGTAGTGAACCTCAAACACTAGTACTATAGGTTTCTATCTACCCCTCCATCCCCCTATTCTTGCTTCAAGAATCCATCAAGTTAGCAAATGAAAAACAAGACTCAAGCAATAGAAGGCTCTTCACTTTCAACTTGGTGGCAACATGAAGAGATACAAGGAGGATCAATGAAGAAATTTTGAAGAAAAGACTTGTACTCCACACCTAGAAGAAACTCAAGGAAGTACAAGTGTGAAGAAATTCAGAAGAAAGCATCTCCCTCTCTCTTTCTATCCTTCTTAAATTTTCTTTCAAATTAACTTAGTAGTATTTGTGCCCATACCATACCCAAACCAATTAGTGAATTCAAAGCCATGAAGAATTTATCAAGACCAAGAGAAGAATCCATCCAAGGAACAAGACTACAATAGAAACATGAAGATGATCTTCAAGAAGGCAATCACATGAAGTCTAGAAGCAATCCATACAAGTTGAAGAATAACAAGTTATTTTGTCCAACCATTGACCCAAATGGAAAAACCAAGACTTAGTAATATTTTCCATTTGATGATGAAGTTAGTAGACCTACCCTAACCAAAATGGAAAATACTAACATAGTCACTCAAATATTTTTGAGGGTGAATATGACCAAGTGTTTGCATGTATTACTTAGTTGAAAAAGTAATATGTTTATTCTTAGTGAACTCTTGGAACTTCCTCGACAAGTATGGTTATAATAAAGTTAGATCACATCAAACTCAACCTAGTCCATCCCAAGTAAACCATTGAGACCATTAGAGAATGAATATTTCAACACAAACCTAGACCTTGTCCTAGCCCACTGGGTTAAACTCCTTTGGCTATGTTATTGCTTTGTATGATCTCTTCACTTGTATGTTTGCTTGATAGCATGTTTGTTTATTTTGTTATTGTGTTTTCAATGAATAGATTGTACGGAGAGCAACGATCTTTTGTGAAGAAAGTGTGATATCTTCACCAACTTCAACAAGGCAAGTAACACACCATCAACTACCCATTAATTTCTATATGCATTAGTTGATTTTGAGTAGTATGCATGATAGGAAATTTTACTAAGTTATACTATGCTATGCTATTATCCTAGTAGTGTGTAGCCATCCCTTTTACCTTGTTATTTTGATAGCCTTAGAATTTACTAGGTTCTATGCAATGTTACAAATTGTTTTACTAGATGTTGAGGAAAAATCCTAAGTATAACTAATGAATGAACCACCTGGGTGGAAGTGGTAAGACTGGGTTATGTTGAGTGTTTCCTCAGGGCCCTTATCTAAGGGTTATTCCACTTGAGGTTGTCACTTGAGGATGGCCACCCAGGAACAAAGAGATTACTATGTCCTTCTAAGTTTAGTAGCTTCCCGTGCAGCCTTTTGAAATTATGGGCTCTATCTTGATCAATTAAGTTGTGAGGGTTCATCCCAGGCTTGACAAGCAGATGTAGCATAATTATAGGTGGAACGGGTCTTGCCGGTGGGTTTGGACTTCTTCTTCTGAAAGATCTCGTCTCAATTCTCTCCTTTCCCTGATGCACTCCGGGTGTATAGGATGTTTGGGATAATTGAAGACAAAGGGTGAAAGTGCACAACCTCTGCAGAGTCAACAAACTAAGATCTTAGCCGTGTCCCCGGTTATGGACAACTATGAGCAGCTGGACAAGGATTGACGGAAGAATCTCATCACCAATTTCAATAAGTAAAATTTTGACCAAGTGAAGAGTATTGTGGTGCTTGGATCTAAATCCAATGTTGCCACCCCTTTGAAAAGAAAAGTTTGTTTTACAAAAGAGATAGGACAAAACTGGCTTTATGCAAACTTAGCCTAAACTCCACTCAGCCAAATAAGCATGTAGTACTAGTCTTGCCATTTATATCCACCATAGTGTTACTTGCCAATACATTAAATTGTATTGACCCCCTTGTGGCTGCATATTCCATATTGCAGATGTTTCTGAAGACGAGTGAGGATTTCGTTTAGGATCTCGAGACTATCGCCAACATGTTTTGCCTGTGGCACATGAAGAAGATGGGCTCAATGTTGTTCTATGTTTTCCACTGTAATACTTTGTTTTCTGCTAGTCTTCTAAGACTATGCAAGTTGTAATACTATTTTGTAAAGACTGGATCATGCGATGTAATAGAATTTGATGCATTTGCATGATATTTCATTTTGTACTGTGGTGCTAGCAATTGATCCAGGGACTAGCACAATAACACAGGTATTCCATCTTTATTAAAAGTTGGGATGCTACAAAATGGTATCAGAGCATTGTGTTGCCTGTAGAATTCGAGACCCTAAGTTTGGAGAAGACCCTAGGATAGAAAAATTTCCTATGTTCAAAATTTCTAGAAACAAAACAACCATCTTAATTCTTCTCATATCATCTCATCTATTATTCACCTTCAAAATTTTCTAGATGACCTACCTCTTCAATACCATCAAGACAACAATGTTGATGATCATACCAAGAAGTGCAAGAAGTATTTCCACCACATGAAGACCTACACTCAAGATTTTGAAGAATTTGAAGAAAAACATAGACTTCCCAACAATCAAGAACACCTCAAGACATGGAGAGAAGAATATCAAGAAAAGCTCAAGAAGATATAGATGAGACCACCATGAGAAGTAACAAAAGTTGTGAGACACGAAACACGATTTGAGTATTGATCATACTAATGAGTGTGGTATGACAATACTAGATGTTTTCCTAAAACTATGTTGTTTGGTGTGATGAATGTGTTGCTTTGTGTTTGTTATGTGTTGTGTGTAAGATGAGTTTCCTTGATCTGCTGTGTTTGGATAGGAACCTTCTTAGATCCTTTCTAACCTCTACTCATCCTCCCTAAAACCTCAAAACAGATGTCTAGCCAGAATGCCAACAACCCGGAGAACTCAATAGCAATGCAGATGCTGCTAGAAGCTCAAACTCAGCTGATACAACTGATGACCCAGAACCAAGCAAGCAACCCCAATATGGAGTTAGCACCAGGAATGCAACAAGTGTTAGATACCCAATCCCAGATAGTGCACATGATGTCCCAAAACATGACCAATAGTGGAAACCATAAACCCTTGGTAGCTAGGGATAACCAGGAGACAAAAGAAGAAATGTTTTCAACACCCAAAGTCTGCAAATCTTGTGGAGAGATAGGACACTATTCCAAAGATTGTCCTGATGAGTGGCCCCATGGTGATGCAAACAACTCAATTGAAGGATACTTCACTCAAGTTACTTGCTTTCTGTGTGAAGGGACAACACATGTTCCAACACAATGTACACTTTACCCCATGGTACAACAAGTTGGACAACAAGCCAAAATGGAAATGCTTAGTGAAATCCAAGAGAACTTAGGAAAACCAGATGTGAAGGGAAAACACAAGCTGGATACTTTTCAGATGGCCCATGTCAAGATAGATACTGGAGCCAAGGCTACACCACATCCATATTCATCCAGACACTCCACCAAGAATTGCTATTCTTGTGAAGAAGATGGACATTTGTCTAGAAATTTTCCCAACAAGAAACCCAGACCTTCAACCAACATAGTTGAGTATACTGGGCAGCAGTATGAAGATATGATGGCCAATTTAACTCCACCAAGGAAGAAGAAGAAACTTCAGAAGAACCCCAATCCTGTCTATAGAGACATCAGCCAAGTGACTTGCTTCAAATGCAGAGATAAAGGACACTATGCAAATGGATGCCCTCAAAGGGAGAAGGAAGGAAACATGACTTTCTAAAAGAAGGAATCTTAGGCAAAGTTTCATGTTGAAAATAAATTTATTTTCCCTAGGAGTTCTTCCAGTGTAATAAACCACAATGAATGTCTGAGAAATGTGTTCCCATTATAATGAGATGATGTTGTGAAATCCTCTCAACTTGATCTTTTGATTGACCCAAAGAGTGACCCCTCAGTGTCAAAGGTAGTAAAACATACCTTTGTTGGTCTACACCTCTACCACAAAGGAAAGATCTACTCAAGCCAATCTCAAATCAATCTACACTCTAACCTAATGAAAATAGACTACCCACAAAAATTTCTTTTAAGGGTGGTAGCCCACCCAGTTGTTCTGGAACCCAGTTACCCAATCTTTCTTTCTAACCTTCCCAAATCTCGGGACGAGATTTCTTTTAAGGGTGGTAGTCTGTAACATCCCTGATTTTTGGAAAGTGCAAAAATCACAAAAATTTGAAACTTTTTGTTTTCATGATTAAGAAAGTCACCAAAACCCAATTAAAAGGAGGAAATAAAAGAAAACAATATGTAATTAGAATAAAGAAGCCAATTTCCTTAATTCCATAAACCCTAAAAGCCTATTCAAAATAAATATTCTTTATTCAAGAAATTGTTTTCTATTAGAAAACCTTATTTTATAACATGTTTTAAAATCAAATATTACTTTGAGTAATGTTTTATAGCCTTTGAAACCATAGAATTATTACCTCTAATAGTTCCTATGCCTCCAAATTATTTTATGAGAATAAAAACTATTTATATTGATATCCAAATGTCATTCCAAGTTTTAAACATGAAGGGGTGAAAATGAAATGCATTGATTTGAAAATAACATAACAAAAGATTTTGAAAACAATATTATGACATGTGGTTTTATCCTAAATTTATTGATCAACAATATTAATTAATTGATATGAACTAATTAAATAACATTAAGTTACTATTAGTAAATCACTGAAATCTTAAATTTATAAAATATAAAAGTGATGTGAAATGACTTTCAAAAATAGTATTTGACATGTTTAATGTCTCTGAAATTTTATTTAGACAATAACATCAATTTATTATTTACTAAAATTTTAAAATGGCCTTAAAGTATTATTAGTGTTTTATTTATTTTTCAAAATATAAAATTGTGAAAACAAGATTAAATGACTTTCAAAAATATGTTTTCAACATTTATAATACCACTGAAATTTTAATTGGCCAATAACTATGTTTTATAAAATTTTAAATTAAAAATCACATTAAGTGACTATTAAGGAATTATTCAAATGTTCAAATTCAAAAATAAAATATGATGTTTTGTTTCCAAAAATGGTACTGTTAAAAAGTATTTGACATTTCAAGAATTTAGAAATTTGTTTCATGTCATTTGGATACTTAAAACAGAAGTTATTAAAGATTTAAATAAACAGAAATTAAAAGAAAAATATCGATGACGTCACGCATGACGTCATCATCTTCTTCCTTAGAAGGAAACCCCCGGCCGTTTCTTCCCGATTTTTCTCCCCTCGATTACGCGCCATTAAGGCCGTGTTTACTCTCCCTCTATGACTCTATAAAAAGCCCCCGAGCCCCTCGTCCTTCTGCCCCTTCCCGTTTTCCATTTCGTTGCCCGAGTACACCAAATTCGCTCGTCGGAGTTCGTCGCTTCCGCCGCCGCGATTCACAATTCCGGCAAGTACAGAAGACCATTGCCGCCCTCGTTTGGCCCCCTCTCTTCCTCCCTTTCCCGTGCGCCTCTGTGACCACTTAGGCGGGTGTTTCGTGCAGATTTTTTTTGCCGCGTCGTGCTCGCCGGAGTACACCGCCTCGGGACCTCCTCGCTGCCATCGTAGCAGAGCCCGTGGAGCCTTCCCGTGGCCCCCATCATCTTCGCCGTGCCGCGCTGAGCGTCACCGTGGTCTCCCCGAGCCCGGAGGCACACCGGAACACGCCGCCGTCAACCTCCCGTGAGCAGCACCGCCGCCGTCACCATTTTCCGGCGAGCCAATCTCCGGTAAGCCCCTCCCCTCTCCTCGGTCCGTTAGATCTAGGATCAACGCCTAGGATTAGATCCTAGACGAAGGGGTATGCCACCCTCAGATCTGGATCTAACGATCCAGATCAAATCACTTAAGCCCAGTCAGCACATCCCAGTCAGCGCCTAGTCAGCAGATGCGCCCAATCAGATCCGGCCACGTGGCCAGCCCTTTATTCGAATTTTTCTTCCGGTAGATTATTTGGCAGTTTTACAGATTAGTCCCTGCAACTTAGATCTAACATAACTTTTGATCCATAAGCCCAAATTTAGCAATCTTGGACTTTTTGAAAAGCCCTTGACATTTAGAATCTTTTGGCACTAGCCAAATTCAAATTTGACAAACTTAAATTTGTTCAAATTCAAATATGCTTGTTTGATGAAATTTGGCATAATTCAAATTCTACAAATCCAAAAATTGTAAATAAAATATATTTGGAAACCTTAGGATGTGTACTTTCATATCCTCTGTCCCAAAATAATATTTGAACAAATTAAAATTGAATTTAGATTTTAGTTGTCTATTTGAGTATTTTTGACATAGAATTAATTCTGTAAATAATTTCAATATAGTTCCTTTTGCAAAATTGTTCCATTTGACAACCTTGGACCAGAAAAACCTTGCCCAACCATATTTGACACCCTTGGACCATGACCATGTATTTTAGCGAAAAATCCATCATAGTAGTCCATCTAGTTATTATGTCTTAAATTTGTTTCTATTTCTTTCTACCATTGTTTGTTGTGGCCATTTTGAATCCAAGACCAAGTCCCTTGCATGTAAAACTTCTAAGAGACCAAGTAGTGAACCTCAAACACTAGTACTATAGGTTTCTATCTACCCTTCCACCCCCCTATTCTTGCTTCAAGAATCCATCAAGTTAGCAAATGAAAAACAAGACTCAAGCAATAGAAGGCTCTTCACTTTCAACTTGGTGGCAACATGAAGAGATACAAGGAGGATCAATGAAGAAATTTTGAAGAAAAGACTTGTACTCCACACCTAGAAGAAACTCAAGGAAGTACAAGTGTGAAGAAATTCAGAAGAAAGCATCTCCCTCTCTCTTTCTATCCTTCTTAAATTTTCTTTCAAATTAACTTAGTAGTATTTGTGCCCATACCATACCCAAACCAATTAGTGAATTCAAAGCCATGAAGAATTTATCAAGACCAAGAGAAGAATCCATCCAAGGAACAAGACTACAATAGAAACATGAAGATGATCTTCAAGAAGGCAATCACATGAAGTCTAGAAGCAATCCATACAAGTTGAAGAATAACAAGTTATTTTGTCCAACCATTGACCCAAATGGAAAAACCAAGACTTAGTAATATTTTCCCTTTGATGATGAAGTTAGTAGACCTACCCTAACCAAAATGGAAAATACTACATAGTCACTCAAATATTTTTGAGGGTGAATATGACCAAGTGTTTGCATGTATTACTTAGTTGAAAAAGTAATATGTTTATTCTTAGTGAACTCTTGGAACTCCTCGACAAGTATGGTTATAATAAAGTTAGATCACATCAAACTCAACCTAGTCCATCCCAAGTAAACCATTGAGACCATTAGAGAATGAATATTTCAACACAAACCTAGACCTTGTCCAGCCCACTGGGTTAAACTCCTTTGGCTATGTTATTACTTTGTATGATCTATTCACTTGTATGTTTGCTTGATAGCATGTTGTTATTTTGTTATTGTGTTTCAATGAATAGATTGTACGGAGAGCACGATCTTTTGTGAAGAAAGTGTGATATCTTCACCAACTTCACAAGGCAAGTAACACACCATCAACTACCCATTAATTTCTATATGCATTAGTTGATTTTGAGTAGTATGCATGATAGGAAATTTTACTAAGTTATACTATGCTATGCTATTATCCTAGTAGTGTGTAGCCATCCTTTTACCTTGTTATTTGATAGCCTTAGAATTACTAGTGCTATGCAATGTTACAAATTGTTTTACTAGATGTTGAGGAAAAATCCTAAGTATAACTAATGAATGAACCACCTGGGTGGAAGTGGTAAGACTGGGTTATGTTGAGTGTTTCCTCAGGGCCCTTATCTAAGGGTTATTCCACTTGAGGTTGTCACTTGAGGATGGCCACCCAGGAACAAAGAGATTACTATGTCCTTCTAAGTTTAGTAGCTTCCCGTGCAGCCTTTTGACAATATGGGCTCTGTCTTGATCAATTAAGTTGTGAGGGTTCATCCCAGGCTTGACAAGCAGATGTAGCATAATTATAGGTGGAACGGGTCTTGCCGGTGGGTTTGGACTTCTTCTTCTGAAAGATCTCGTCTCAATTCTCTCCTTTCCCTGATGCACTCCGGGTGTATAGGATGTTTGGGATAATTGAAGACAAAGGGTGAAAGTGCACAACCTCTGCAGAGTCAACAAACTAAGATCTTAGCCGTGTCCCCGGTTATGGACAACTATGAGCAGCTGGACAAGGATTGACGGAAGAATCTCATCACCAATTTCAATAAGTAAAATTTTGACCAAGTGAAGAGTATTGTGGTGCTTGGATCTAAATCCAATGTTGCCACCCCTTTGAAAAGAAAAGTTTGTTTTACAAAAGAGATAGGACAAAACTGGCTTTATGCAAACTTAGCCTAAACTCCACTCAGCCAAATAAGCATGTAGTACTAGTCTTGCCATTTATATCCACCATAGTGTTACTTGCCAATACATTAAATTGTATTGACCCCCTTGTGGCTGCATATTCCATATTGCAGATGTTTCTGAAGACGAGTGATGATTTCGTTTAGGATCTCGAGACTATCGCCAACATGTTTTGCCTGTGGCACATGAAGATGGGCTCAATGTTGTTCTATGTTTTCCACTGTAATACTTTGTTTTCTGCTAGTCTTCTAAGACTATGCAAGTTGTAATACTATTTTGTAAAGACTGGATCATGCGATGTAATAGAATTTGATTCATTTGCATGATATTTCATTTTGTACTGTGGTGCTAGCAATTGATCCAGGGACTAGCACAATAACACAGGTATTCCATCTTTATTAAAAGTTGGGATGCTACAGACAGCACAACATATCTCTAAGACACAAAAGATGGAAATAAGTTGCAAATAGCTCTCACTAGAGCAGAGATAGCAAATACAATCATCCAGAGGACACATGTCCCAACATAACATCATTACATCTCAGCGGAAGCATTCAAAGGGGTCTGAGTACAGACAAATCCAAATAGGCTTAAGAAGCCGGGAACTGAAATAAAGACGGAGCCCATCCACGAGGTCTCGGATCCTGCCCGGGTCCGCTACCTACTCGTCAGCAGCCTCGTCAAACTCCACGTAGTAGCCGCCATGTAGATCCTCGGAAACGTAGGTCTGCGGAAACCACAGCCCCAAAGGGGTCAGTACATAGACGTACTGGCAAGCAAGACTCACAGCTCACCAAAGTGTAGCCCGTCAACACCAAGCACAGATGCCTTGGGTTCAACGGAAGAGGGGATATAAAAGATGCTGCAACTGGCTGCGCTAACCAACTACAGAGATTCTATCACTTCCGGCTAACAGAAAGAAGATAAGATTGAGTATTGTAACCAACTGAAAGATAACTTTAAACAAACCCATCCTGGATCTCGCCCCTTATCCAAAGAAGCAATCCGAGGATAACTCACACAGTTGGATTAAAGATGAATCAGGTTATTGTGTCAATAATCCTATTACTAGTCAAGTTGTTAAATCATTGTGTGTGAGACGGTGAATCATTAGGTTTAAGTTGTCCTGAGTACTTGTTAGCCAGTACTTTCACCAAGTTAACCATAACCGCGGAAAACACGGCTTCTCGAGAAGATTTATCCCTGCAGGGTTGCACCAATTTGGCCGTACACGTATGAATAACCCACCAGATGGGATGCCTCCCACCAAGCGGGGCACTCAACACAACTCAACTCTTCTTCGCATCAAGCCCAAAGCACCTTGGGCGCACGGCTAATCGAGCCCAGAAGAAAATGGACCCTCATAGCACTCTAAGAACGTGTCCCCCTATATGCCGACTACGAAAGTTCCACCCTGCGCTGGGCTCGCAAAAACATGCATGCGGCAAATGGAAAACACGAACTAAATGAGGCGATTTGGACGAGATGCGAATCGAATCAAATTGAGGGGGGGCGCCCATACTCGCTTCCCACATGCGGGTAGTGCGCTCATCATGGATCAGTAGACAAGACCCTTTTCCTATTAGGGTCGACACTAGCAGGCCTCAAAACCACACAGGGCCTCCTGCCGGTGCCTTATCATCAAATTATTATTTAACAATAACATTAGCAAGATTGATTGATTAAACATCGAGCCCCCAGAACATAATGAAAATATAGTAACTGAAAGTAACGTGTAACAGACTCGAGCAAAACAACCTAAGCATGCTAGTAAGACACTGGCTCAAACAATGGGTTGTAGGAGTGGTGGTGAGACAATATCAGGGTTAAGGGATTCATGTGATAGGTTCGTAACAGAAACAACTACACATAGGGCTAGCAATATAGACAACGGAAAGTATCGGTAACCAATGTTGAAGGGAACACAATGGTTCATGTGAGTGATAACTTGCCTGCAAACTCAGCAGCCGGGTACTGAGCTAGATCCTCAGAAGGGGTGCTGTAAATATCGTCTGTCTCAACGTCGTCGTCTATTCGGGAAGAAGCAAACAAACAAGGCAGTAATAAAAACAATCAATATCATGGCATAGTGCACAATCATGGGATGATGCATGTCAAGTTAATGGTTGCATCAAAATAAACTAGTTGATGAAGTGACACAATTTAAATGGACCCCTATGCAATTGGATTGCATATGGAAAAGGTCCATGCATTAAGTGGAAACAAATGATCTATAATTGAATAACATGTGAAAGTTTGCTTATCATGATGCATGCATGATGATAACAACAAAATAACAACAATAGTTGCAAGTGGTAAAGGAATTTTAACAAGTTTGGAAAATAGTTATTATGTTTGGAAAATTTGGGTTACTTAAAGATGTTACACAAGCAATTGTTGTTTTCATCAAGTTAAAGTGTTCAAAACAATTAACAAAATTCATATTTGAAAAGAATACCAAATTTTAGTTGGATTACATGTTTCAAATATTGAAATAAGAGTTAGGATGAATTTATTATGACTTAAACAATATTAAACAAGTTTTAAATGAATTTAAAACAAGTGTGAATTTTATTTGAATTTTATTTGTTCAAAACATAAATTAAAATTCATATTTGAAAAGTTTATATTTTGAGGGTTTGAAAACATATTTTGCATGTTCAAAAATAATTTATTTTGAGCAAGTTATGATTTTATCAAATTTAAATGATTTAAACAAGGTTTAAATTATTTAGACAATTTAAATTATTCAAACCATGCAACAAAATTTATATTTGAAAAGGTTATTTGAAATGGCATGGAAAACATATTTTATTTGCACTATTTGGATTGATAATGAATTAGTTATGAATTTTAGCAAATTGCAATTGAATTATTTGAATTCAAATTTGAATTGCATTTTGAAAATTCAAAACAGGAAACAAATGGTACCAATAGGTAGAGAATTAAATTTAGATCAGCACACATATTTTATTTTCATTATTCAGAGTTATAAAATAAAAGTTATAAGCTTTTGAAAACTAGGGACCATTCTGTGAATTTTTAGGACCTTGATTTAAAACAGAGAGGTTCAAAAACATTTTACACCGCACAGAACCATACCCTAGGCACTGCCAGGGGGGCCCAGGGTCTCTGTGCGCTCGCGTGGCTAGTGAGTGGCTGACAGGGGGCCCTCCCTGTCAGCACTTGGTCGAAAAAAAGTGGGATTTTATCCCGTGCGAGGAGCAGGATTCGAACCCTGAACCTCTCGCTAGTGTGCGCAGTACTGAACTAGTGGGGTGTGTCGCGTCTGTTGTCAGTATACCGTGCGCATACAGGTTGAGATGTTGCTCGCTAACTGAAGCGTTATCTGACGAAAACATGACTGATCTCTGACAGAGATCCTGCCGGCGGCGAGCTACGGACGATGTGCTCGTGCTGCGGCGCTGCGGTGATGCTGGATGCGTGCACGGATGGGTGCGTGGACGCGATGCAGAGAGTGAGGAGGTGGACATGGTGGCGGGCTCACCGGGGGAGTGCAGAGGTAGTCGACGGGGAGGCGATCGCGGCGGCAGGTTAGTGGACGGTGGCGCGTATCCAGGCGGCGTGGACCTCAACGGAGATGTCGTCGAGGAAGGAGGGAGTACGGTGGTTTGGTTCCAGAGGCTAGGAGGGTTGGTGGAGGTCCATGGCAGCGGTGGTGGACGGAGTTTCAGAGGTGGCGTGCTCCGGCGAGCTGACAGAGGGGAAGGAAACGCGGCGAGTGTCGTGGGATAATCACGGCAGATGTTACCGGGGGTAACTGATCTTGGGGCAAGTCGACACAGGTATTCGGGAGATGGTTTAGCTTGAAGGAAGACATGGCGAAAAGCGATCTAAGAACCGGAAAATAACTCGCCGGATCTCAATATGAATTATACTGGATACTCGATAACAGGTGTTACAACTATGACTTGAATCTCTGGCAAACTAAACCTAGGGGCCGGTTTATAAAGCACCCGTACACCCCTAACTTGCCCTTCAAGGCACATCTTGAGTCCTGCTCGAACTCCACATACAAACCCTAACTTTCCTTATCGCAGCCCACAATCCGGGTTACGAATCTCACAAGCCTTTGGGCCTTCCGGTAATCTCTTTACCCATAGCCGGGTATCGCTCAGCACACCTCGGGCCGGATTATATCTTGAAGTGGGCCTACCGGGTTACTATCCCCCCATCAGTAGTCCCCAGAATAGCCTGGGCTTCCAAGATTTACTCTTCGAAGTGCTGGCTATTCCCTGCAGAAATATTGGATACAAGAACGCATAAAGATCAAGATACAATATGCTGACAAACGGCTGGGATTAGCACCAAGGGGATCAGGTAGCAACCCGGCTTCCCCTCAAAGGCTCTCCCTCAATCTTCCAGACCTGAGTCTTAATAGGAAACTCGATGATCCCACATCTTCCTCGATAACTGTCGCTGATACTAGGAAAGAAATTTCCCCTTCCTTTTACTCTGGATTATATCGATCTATGCATAAGGCGCGTCTTTCAAATTTCAAAATAGCCAACCATTACTCCGCACATCCCGGGTTTCGCCCGTTAGGTTAGGCTTTTCCACCCGGGCTATTATAAATAGACCCCAAGGAGCAAACTCAACCCTAACGGCTCATTTCCCCCACTCCTCTTCTCCTCAAGCTCGAGTTCGCGGAGTGCCACCACGGAAGCCCTCCGCACATCGCCGGAGCCCATCCGCCGTCGCTTGCGCTCCGCCACCGTGCAACCCACTCCAGCTCCCAAACCCACCACCAAGCCCCCGCTGTAAGCTTTCTACCTATTGATTTTGGATTTTAACAAGCTTACCTTTATCCGCTTTTCATGACTCAATATTAACCATTACCCTGGCATCTTCACCTCAGGCCGATAATGACTTTTGGACAGTCGATACCCCTCCCAATTCTGGAGACGCGGAGGATGAAGATGACGCCGTTAATTCGGACGAAGGTGCATACTTAACCCCCTTGCACACATCATATCCTGTCTCCTCTTTTTCCTTATGTTATATCTTCAATACCTTTCAGAACGAGAGGACCAAGACGAGGAAGAAGAGACAGATGGCTGGGAAGGGTCCGCCAGCGAGGAGGACGAGCCGGAGCCGGCCATCAAAGCTGGAACCAAAAGGAAATCCCAGAGGATCGCCCTCCAGGTTTTTATTTCGTTCCCTTGCACTTTAATTTTTGTTCTCATAACGTCATTTCGGGGCTAACCCCACCTTCACCCCTTTTGATCATAAATGAAGGAGCCACCCGCGACTAGGCGCCGAGTAACCCGGAACCATCCAGGCAACGAGGGCCTTAACCCGGGCGCTTCATCGCCCCCGGCTCGACACTCTGGTATTTATATCGTAAATAAAAACCCTTTCCGGACATTCCTTCGCAACATAATCTCAAACCTTGCTTGGCATTTTTCAGTATCTTCCGGATCTAGCAGCGGCTTTCCTTCGGACTTCCCGGTGAACACCGGGTAAGCGCCTTTTCCTGATATTATACCGAGCTTTTATCGCCTTTTTTCATAACCAAAGATTAATTGTGCCTTCGCACCTTCTTCAGGGCCACGGTTGTTAGTAGCGACCAGGAGGACGTCGAGGCTAAGGTCCGGGTCGAGAACGAGCCGGCTGATGATGCCTTCACCACAGCTGGCGACGAGCAAGCGTCGCCACCGGAGCCAGCTAGGCATGACGCCGGGTATCCAATTGCTTCGCACGCAGGCGAGAAGGAGAAGGGGGCAGCTTCGAGCGCGGGAGGGGGACCAGACTCCGACATTCGGATGACCCGGGTGCCACCTCCTGTTACAAGAAAAGCTCCTTTTCCCACTTTCCAGGTACCCGAGTCGTCTAACTCGGATAACGCTGATTTTAACCAGCTAATGAGCGCTCTTCTCGCCATGAAAGCTTCGGAAGGAAATGTCCTAGAGCGTATGGCTGCAGCACATCAGGTAATCTTATTTGACACTTCTTACTATACATCCAGTCCCCAAGTTCCGAGCATAATTTTCTGTAATTATTCTCGGTACTTCGCATAATAATTTTCTGTAATCATTTTCTCAGAAGGAAATATTCTCGCAATACCCGGCTTACAGTTGCACTCGTTCTTTGCAGGCGGAAATAACTCAGTCGGATGAAACATTACTTAAAACTGAGCAGCTCTTGCTTGCGGAAACAAAGCGCAGGGAAACCCTTGAAGCGGAGATAAAGACTTTGAAAAAAGATGTCTCCAAGTACAAGAACAAATACAATGCTGCCCAATCCTCGCTGAATAACCTGTCGACTCAGATTACGGACACTTACCGTATCTTGCTAAGTAAGTTTGCTATTTGCGATTAACTTGCGTATCTCTATCTTGCCGCTGTAATAACCAATATTACTGATATGCTTTTGTGTGTTTCGATTGCAGGTGCTAACCTTGCTGCTCCGGAGGAGAACACCGTTACTCAGGCTAAAACTCTGAAGACTGTGCTCCGGACATTTTTTGCCGGCACGAAACTTTTGCTGGATGCTATAAAGTGGCCTTCGGAGGTATACCCGGGCGAAGAAAATCTCATGCAGGCCTTGTCCACAGCGCCTGGATGGATTGAAATATTGAAGCGTTCGTCTTGCCGGATTGGGATGACCCGGGCTTTGACGCTGGCGAAGGCTTATTTTCCTAAGCTTGACCCGGCCAAGGTAGTATCCGGGTTCCCGGAATTCAAGGCTGACGGGTCTAAGTTTAAACCCCAGGACTTCAAAGCTATACAATCTTCGGTACGTCACTCGGCCACAACTTTGGCAGATAAAATCGATCTAAACACAATTATGAGCTCATATGACTCTGAGGGCAAGGTTATTCTGGTGGAGGCACCCCCTCCTTTTGATATGCTGGAAAAGTGGTCGACTGACCTGGCCAGGAGGAAAGAAGAGGCTGCGAAGAGAGAGGCCGAACTAGGCGCAAAGCCGTCTACCTCAACACCAGCCGTTCCTCCGCCTGTCCGTCCTGACGTGAAGAGTCCGAGTAAAACTGCTGGCAAAGCCAAGGAGCAAGTCCAAGACGAAGACCCGGAGAATCACTCCCGGGATGCCGAGTAGGATGATACCTAGTGTTTTGCGTTTCTCGAGACTGATATGATGTTTAGCGATGCGCCTGTGCAACATTGATACTGATGTTATGACTTTGCGCTTGTTTAACTTGTGATAACTCTTTGCCTCTCCCGGCTTTTGATAATCTCGATCCTTGTGTTAAATGTAAGCTTATTCTCGATACTTTGAATTCTTGCTTTTGGTTCCCTTTTGAGACTCGGCTAACCGGGTATCATAGGTTTTGATAGACAGACTTTTAAGTCCCCAAGGCTCGGAAACTAAGGTTTACGAGCTTTAGTAGTTAAGCAGTTTGTTTCTGTCTCGAAGTCCCCAGTCCCCATGACCCAAAGTACGAGCTAGGGGGGCGTGGCCTTTCTCAGATGACAAACTGCTCTTTACCAGGCTGAAAACCGATAGCTATTCACATAAATACTGAAGTCATGCTTAATACTTGTTGAGTTTCCGGCTATTTGAACCTTATACTCTGCATGGACTTGTGGTTTAGATGACCCTTTTGATTATCTTGTACTGTAAGCCGGCTTTCGCGTGGATACCATGCTGTTACATCTATACGAAAAACAGGGTCAAGCAAGTCCCATTGGGCTGCATAGTTTGATTGTAATCGTAAGTGAACAGATCATGCCACTTTAGCGCGAGTCACATCGAGCTTAACTAAGAATAATCAAGAAATTTGGCTCCTTTGTCCGGTTAT
The DNA here is from genome assembly GCA_028641055.1 of Alopecurus myosuroides. Lineage (NCBI taxonomy): Eukaryota > Viridiplantae > Streptophyta > Magnoliopsida > Poales > Poaceae > Alopecurus > Alopecurus myosuroides. The sequence continues at coordinate 367,991,129 of CM054057.1, read as the reverse complement.
AAGATTGCAGCCGTACCCGTTTTTTCGAGTAATCAGCCCTCATAACTCATAGGCATCGAGGCCGGGTCTCCGGGTTTGTGATTACTTACTTAAGCACACCAATCCCCGAAGACCTATATGCACGTGACGTATTTTGATGATATTGACGTATTGATAATAACAAGCATTACTTACTTGTAACTGAAGCAAAGACCATGATATGACTCGAGACCATCTTCTTTTATTGATGAAAATTTCTTTTTTGAATCAGCAGGCCGCCTCATTAAAAACCTTCCAGTCCCCTTAGGTACCCTGGATAGGAAAAGAGTGCGTATGAAACCTGCCGCCCATTACACTGCTTTAGTTATTCCCGAGAGTCGGCCCCGTGTTGGTACGGCCAATCCACATTCTCCACTTGCTATGCCCTTTCATAATGAGTACCGGATTTGCTAGCCAATCCGGGTATATCGTCCTTGAAACGTGATCAGCTGCGGATGGCGGTACGTCTTCTTCTTCCCTGCTAGGAGTTTTGAAAGTATCGCTCCTGATGAAGCCTACCATCTTAGGGTTTTGTCCTGCCCTAACTTTTGCTTGGTCCCCCTCAGGAGTTGGCTTTTTTGACGTTGTCCTCTCTGCTAGGTCTACCTGAGAACGGTAATGTTTGAGCTCTTCCTTCCTGCAGGCTTGCTCGGCCATTGCCGCGTCTCCCTCATCACATTCAGCTGCTATATCTCGATTTCCGTGTATTGTAATGGTCTTCTTGGGACCCGGGATTTTCAGCTGTAGGTACACATAACACGGTCTCGCCATGAACTTGGCATAAGCCGGCCTTCCAAACAATGCATGATAAGGACTGCGCAACTTTACTACCTCGAAGGTAAGCCACTCGACTCGGTAGTTGTCCTTTGACTCTCCAAAAGCTACTTCCAGTGCCACCTTTCCTTCGGGGCATGCCGAGTGACCCGGCACTATCCCGTGAAAAACTGTTGTACTCTTTTGCAGCTGCGATTCCTTTAAGCCCATACGCAGAAAAGTTTCCCAGTACAGGATATTGATACTGCTTCCTCCATCCATCAAGACTTTTTTCAGTTCGTAGCCGTTGACCTGTGGTGCCACTACCAAAGCTAAGACTCCCGGGTGGTCAACTCTGTCCGGGTGATCCTTCCTGCTCCATGTTACCTCTTGTTCTGACCACCTCAAATATCTTGGAACAGCGGAGGAGACCGAGTTAACTGCTTGTTTCAGTATCTTCTTATCCTTGTTAGAGCCTCCCGTAGTGTGCACATGATACTGACCCAGCTGTTTGGGGTTAGCTTGAAAACCTCCCGCTCCTCCTTGATTGTTACCTTGATTTCCAGCTGGCGGGTTGCCAGCTGGGGGCGGTCCGTTACCCAAATTTCCACCTAGGCCCGGGCCTCCTCCTCGGCCTGCACCTCGCATGGCTCTGTTCACTTCCTCGTTCTTCCACCTTTGTAAGTCGGCACATTGCTCCAATGAATGATTGGCCGGCTTGCCGTTCCTGCTATGCTTCGGGCATGCCATCCTGAATATGTCCCAACTGTTGCTTGGTCTTGGTGGTCCTTGGTAGTGTCCCCCATTGTGATTTCCAGTATTAAAATTTCCTTCGGATCTAGGTCTTGAAGACCCGGCCTCCGTGTTGGCTACAAACTCGGAATTCCCCTCAAACGGTCGTTTGTTCTGGCTGTTTCCATTATTGTTTGGCGCCGATATATTGCCGGTTTTCCCACTGCTACTTGTGTTTGCTTTTGCTTTCTTGTCGTCAACTTCCTCCTCTGTGGTATCCGTTGCAGCGTGTTTGTTGCACGCATCCATTAACTCTCCCATCGTAACCTCCGCTGCATTCCTACTAGATTTCATGCGAGTTAGCTTTTGCACTAAAGGAACATACTTACATGTTTTTGCCATAGCTTGTAGCGCGTCCTTAGGCTGAATATCTGTAGACGAGTGGAGTATCTCCATAACCCGGCGCACCCAGCTGCGTGCTGACTCTCCTTTCTTCTGAACGCATCTTTCTAAATCATCAATAGTAAATAACTTTCTGCATGTCCCATGAAAGTGCTTGATAAACGCGGTCTTTAACTCTTCCCACGATTTGATCGACTTTTCCGGTAAATTGGTGAACCATAACTTTGCTGCTCCTTCTGACATCATTAAGTACATGAATTTGGCTTGGAGGTTCTCGGATGCGTTGCGAATTGACATCGCCATCTCGTAGCTGCTCAGCCACGTTTCTGGATCCATTGTTGGCTCATAATTTACTACTTTCCCCGGTTCTTTGAACTTCTCCGGGTAAGGTTCTGCTCTGATATCGTCCGAGAGGCACTTGGGTCCCGCCAGGGTGGTTGGGGGTGGTCTTACTCGGGAGGCGCGTGACCCGGCTGGGGATGCCTCGAGGTGCGGCGCCACTGGCAATTCGTGCCCAGCAGATCCGGCCCCGGCTCTTCTGGCCCTGGAACTGTCCACCACCGCCTGCGCTGCTGATACTACTGGTACTGTCTGGATACGCGGTGGAGGCGGCATTTGCTGCTGCTCTTCCCTTCGTCGTGCCGCACTTGCTTGGACATTGCCCTGTCGCTGACTGGCGTACGGCGTCCCATGCATTCCGCTTCTATGATCCGGATAATTGGCTTGCTGTGCTACCGCGGTGTGTAGCAGATCGATTGCTCGTCGGGTTCCTTCCGCATGAGGCGAGTCTCCCACAGGAATCTGGTTTAATGCGAGCGTTGCTGCGTACACGTTGTCCATGGGATTGTTGTAATGCCCTGCTGGTGTGCGGAATCGTGATGGTGGTGGCGGCATGGTATTGCCGGCTGTCGCCCCTGTCTGTGGCAAAGGTAACCCGGCTGGCGCGTTTACCGGATGTGCTCCTGTTGACGGTCGCGGTATGGTCCCTTGGTTCGTCGGTGGAATCGGCTGATCTTGAGGCGTGAACACCAGGGCAGTCGGGTTAATAACCCCTCCTGTTGCTGGCAGCATAGTTCGGTGCCTTTGGTGCATCCTTGTCGTTTCCTCCCGGAGCCGAGTCTCTCGGTCATCCAATTCGCGCTGCCGCGCGACCATCCCCTGCCTTTCTGCTTCCACTTGCCTTCTTTGCTGCTCCAATGCACGACGAGCCACGTCCAGGTCTCTTACACGCTCTGCCGCGTTTTCTGGGGTAATAACTGTGGCCAAGACTGTGGGGTCCAAAATCAAATTATTATCAAACAGAGCCGGGTGGCGCGGGTTTGAGGGGCCCGCCCCCGGTGTCCGGTTTGCTTGGAACCCAAACATATTTGCGTGTCGCTCCTCGTCTGCTGGGCGACTGGTGACAGATGCCGACTCTCCATCGACCTGGACCAAGACCGGGTCAACTGCACCTTGCTGCTGGGCCGCTGCCTGAGCCGCCTCGGCTGGCGCCGCGGCCGCGTTTTCTTGATTGAGATTGGTCGCGGGAGCCGCATAGACTGCAACCCGGCGCATGATGCCCGGTGTAGATTCGTACTGTTCTTCTTCGCTGTTTTCCCTTTCATATCGATCCTCCGACAAATCCCGTATAGACTCGGTATCATCCTCCCTCTCTATCTGACCCGTTGTTCCAATTGACTCTTCTTTTTCCGATCGGACATACGTGTCTTCTCCTGACACAGAATCAGATCCGATATTATCACAATTCGAACTGGAAGTACATACCATACCGACGAAGACGTTGACGCTGCCGACTGTCACGATGGATCCGGTTTCGAGGTGATCCGACTCTGGCCCCCAGCCAGAATCGTCTACCATCTTCTCTCCTTTGCTGTTGACGTAGATTTCTCCGACGATGAGGTTCTTCATGCTCTTCCGAGCTTCTCCCGTGATGTAAACACCTTTGGACGCAGGCCCCACGGTGGGCGCCAACTGTCGTGGGATAATCACGGCAGATGTTACCGGGGGTAACTGATCTTGGGGCAAGTCGACACAGGTATTCGGGAGATGGTTTAGCTTGAAGGAAGACATGGCGAAAAGCGATCTAAGAACCGGAAAATAACTCGCCGGATCTCAATATGAATTATACTGGATACTCGATAACAGGTGTTACAACTATGACTTGAATCTCTGGCAAACTAAACCTAGGGGCCGGTTTATAAAGCACCCGTACACCCCTAACTTGCCCTTCAAGGCACATCTTGAGTCCTGCTCGAACTCCACATACAAACCCTAACTTTCCTTATCGCAGCCCACAATCCGGGTTACGAATCTCACAAGCCTTTGGGCCTTCCGGTAATCTCTTTACCCCTAGCCGGGTATCGCTCAGCACACCTCGGGCCGGATTATATCTTGAAGTGGGCCTACCGGGTTACTATCCCCCCATCAGCGAGAGGAGAGGGTAACGGCGGCGGCCTCGAGGGGAATAGGAAACCTAGGGTTAGCTAGGGCTGCGCGCTGTGCCCTAGGGGTCTTTATAGGGTCCAGGGCATCGGATCGGCCGTCGGAGGTGGCCGCTGCCGCCGTGGCACCGCGCAATGAGCCGCCGTACAGGAGAAAGACGACGGGGCGGCTGATCGAACCGTTTTCGGGCCGTGGGCTGGCTGCGCGCGAGGAGAAAGAGAGAAATGGGCTGGGCTGGGTAGGCTAGCTGCCGCGCGCGCCGTTTTTCTCCTTTTTCTATTTTCTGCTTTTCTGTTTTTTTTTTGTGGCAAATAGAAATGGAAGAGAAAAGGGATTTTGGGGTTAGCAAAAATCCTAGAAAAAAATTAGGGTGAGCTCATTAGGTTAATTACAACCAAAAACCAATTTTGGAATTCAAAAACATTTGAATTTTTGTGCTGTTTTGGAATTAATTCATATTTGGATGATTTAAGTATTAAAATGATTATTGAAACCAAAATTTTAAATAGGGTGACCCAAATAACTTTAATTGGAAACAAAGAGTATAAAATGTTTTGATTATTTTTATAATTTCAAATTGGTGTGCTGTTTGAATGTTTTTGGTTTGAATTTGAATAATTTGATATTTAATTGATTAATATTGGAAACAATGTTTTTATTAGGGTGACCCCTATTGATTAAATAGAACAATTGGGATTAGAATTTGTTTGGTATTTTTATAATTTTCAAATGAGGTGTTGTTTGATGTTTTGATTTGAATTTGAAAGCAATTTGGGAATTATTTAATTGAAATAAAACCATCATTTTACTAGTTGATCTTTATGGAATAATTGGAAACAAAAGGTTGTTTGAATTGAACTTCTATTTGAAGATGTTGTAACATGACAAGTATGAAACACATCATTGGGATTTGTTTGAAATTCAATTATGAAAACAGAATAAAACAGATGCAAAACAAATAGTAACAAATGCAAACAAGGAAACAAATATGATGACATGATGCAATACTTTAATTAAACATGAAATCAAACATTCTAAGGGATGTTTTCATACTTGGGATGTTACAGGATAGCTTGTGCATCCTGGCTGTGCGCTGCATGAGCCTAAGGACCATGTCTCCTTCTCGGAAAACCCTTGGGTTTACTTTCCGGCTGTGATAACGACTCAGGTTTTGCTGATAGATGGCTGAACGTAACAGAGTTAACTCTCTTGCTTCTTCTAGCAGGTCAACGTCATTTTCTCGAGCTTATCTCACCTCCGCCTCTGTGTAGAGGGTTACTCGGGGCGAGTCATGCTCTAGGTCAGTGGGCAAAACGGCCTCAGCTCCATATACCAGGAAGAATGGTGTGTATCCGGTTGATCGGTTAGGGGTAGTCCTTAGACTCCACAACACCGCCGACAACTCGTCCAGCCAACAACCAGGGGTTCGCTGTAATGGCTCAATCAGCCTTGGCTTTATCCCGGATAGGACCATGCCATTTGCTATTTCAACTTGCCCATTGGAGGCCGGATGCGCAACTGATGCAACATCTAGCCGGATCCGCTTCTCTCTGCAGAATCTTGCGAATGCACCCTCAGCAAATTTTGTGCCATTATCAATGATGATGTTGTGTGGGTAGCCGTATCTCAGAATAACATCATCCAAGAAACTCACCGCTGTGACTCCATCACACTTCCGAATAGGCTTGACCTCAATCCACTTGGTGAACTTATCAACCATGACCAAGATGTGAGTCATGTTGCCTCTAGCTGTCTTGAAGGGCCCTACCATATCCAAGCACCAGACAGCAAATGGCCAAGTAATGGGAATGGTTTGGCATGTGAATCTTACTTGCAAACCTCTGGCACCCGTTGCATTTTCTCACTATATCTTCAGCTTGCCGCAAGGCGGTGAGCCAAAAGAAGCCATGCCGAAAAGCCTAGTTGACCAGAGCCCGAGAAGAGGCGTGATGCCCGCACTCTCCCTGGTGTATCTCTCTAAGGATCTCCTCTCCTTCTTCTGGCTGAACGTAGCGTTGCAGCACACCAGTAGGACTCCTTCTGTGCAGCATCTTGTTGATGATTGTGTTGCCCTTGGATCTTCTCTGTATCTGCCTGGCCGTGACCTCTTCACTTGGTAAAGAGACATCCGTTAGAAAGGATAATATGGGCAGAGCCCAACTCGGTGTCTCCCGGATGGGAAACGCTGGTTCGTCCACTTCCATTGGATCAACTACCAAGACCTCTTCTGTGTTGGGGGCGAGTCCCCGAGTCCCCGAGTACTGAGAAATGATCCCCTCAATGAATGCGACAGTCCCCGAGTTGAATGGAGCAGTCTTCGGGTTGCAGGTGCTAGTCCCCGGGTTGTAGGTGCCAGTCCCCGGGTTCTCTTTTGCGTCCTCCAAATCAATCTCCATGGGAACAGCTTCCGACCCTCGCAAAGATGGAACGAAGATAGACTCCGAGTTGGGGGATGGCTTGATGGATGGCTTTCTCAAATGTTCCAAGGCAATCCCAGCCGGGATAAACTGCCGAGAAGACCCCAACTTGGATAGCTCATCAGACAACCCAATCATAGTTTGCACCAGAAACCGGTAGGACACTATGTTGGCGTCCAAAGCATCCCAATTTCCGGATACTTGCTGCACCACCAAATCCGAGTTGCCATAACAGACAATGCGCTGAACTTCGATCTCCTTGGCTACCCTAAGGCCATGCACCAATGCCTTATACTCTGCCACATTATTGGATGCCTTGAATTGTATCTGCAGCACATACTTGAGTTGATCTCGCTTGGGTTATGTAAGCACCACGCCAGCACCAAGGCCTTCCTTTAATTTGGAGCCATCAAAATGCATCTTCCAGTAATTGGTTTCCGGCAAGGGAGGATCATACTGCATCTCAGCCCAATCCACCAAGAAATCTGCCAAAGTTTGTCACTTGATCGCTTCTCTTCTCGCGTACAGAGGGGTGTACGCGGCTAGTTCAATTGCCCACTTGTCTACCCGGCCGCTCGCTTCCTTGTTGCCCATGATCTCCGAGATGGGAGCAGTGCTCACCACTGTGATGGGATGCTCTTGGAAATAGTGCTTGAGCTTCTTGGCACCCAGGTATACGCCGTATGTCATCTTGTGATAGTGCGGGTAGTTTTGCTTGGAGCTGGATAACACCTCACTGAGATAATACACTGGCCGCTGCACCTTTTTGCCTTCCTCTTCTCTTTCCACCACTATTACCACGCTGACTACCCGGTTGGTTGCTGCAATGTATAGCAACATTGGCTCTTTGGGTAGCGGGCTTGCCAAGATGGGAGCGCTACCCAGCATGGTCTTGAGTTCTCTGAAGGCCACATCAGCTTGTGATGTCCAGATGAACTTATCACTCTTCTTCATGAGCTGGTAAAGAGGCAATGCCTTCTCACCCATTCTTCCCGGGAAGCGGCAAAGGGAAGCCAGGCACCCGGTAAATTTTTGCACATCCTTCAGTGATCTCGGCAAAGACATGCTCTCTATAGCTTTTATATTTGAAGAATTGGCTTCAATGCCCCGACTGGATACCAAGAAACCGAGTAACTTGCCAGCCGGAACACCAAAGGTGCATTTAGTCGGATTCAACTTCATCCTGTACTTGCGTAGACTAGCGAATGTTTCCTCAATATCACTAAGCAGAGTATGTGTTTCTTTCATGTTGATGACAATGTCATCTACGTACACCTGCACATTCTTGCCAATTTGATCATGCAAGCATTTCTGCATGCATCTCTGATAGGTAGCCCCAGCATTCCGCAACCCAAAGCACATAACACAATAGCAATAAACCCCGTACAGGGTAATGAAAGTAGTCTTTATTTGATCAGCCGGGTTAAGAGGTATCTGGTGAAAACCAGAGTAGGCATCAATGAAAGATAAAAGTTCGCACCCGGCAGTGGAATCGATCACCTGATCTATGCGGGGTAGCGGGAACGGGTCCTTGGGGCAGGCCTTGTTCAGGTCGGTGTAGTCCACGCACATGCGCCATGCAGTCTCGGACTTGGGGTCCTCCTTCTTCTCAACCATAACTGGGTTGGCCAGCCAATCCGGATGCAGAACCTCCATGATGAATCCACTTATCAGCAACTTGGTGATCTGATCACCGATAGCCTTCCTCCTCTCATCACCAAAGCGGCGCATCGCCTGCTTAACTGGCTTGGCGTCTGGACGCACAAGTAGCGAGTGCTCAACCAACTCCCTCGGGACACCCGGCAAGTCCTCATTGGACCATGCAAAGACATCCCGATTCTCACGGAGGAAGTGGATGAGTGTGACGCCCCGAGATCGGGCACTATGCAGATTTCAGCATTCCCGCCAAAATCCACATAATAACCGATTCCAGGTTGCCACTTGTGATAACATTACAACAGTTCACGAATATTCCGCAACAACAACAGAAAAGATATATACAAAACGACTCAAACGAGTCAAGGATACAACTGATACCATACAAAGATCCAAATAACAGCGGAAGAAACAACATAGTGTCCGGCTACGGACAAGATACAAATTGGACTAAGAGTCCTGAAGATAACCGATGGCGTCCAATCCCTGCCCAGGCCAAGCCGGAGGGATTCCCAAGCTAACGTCGTCAGACTTCAAACCTGTTGACTGCAATGTGGAATATGCAGCCACGAAAGGGATTCGTGGGTCAGTACGGTTAAGTACTGGCAAGTGGATAAACCATACTCACAAGATATCAGCGTAACCAATCATCACAAGATAAGAATACTTTGGGTTCAACGGAAAGGAAGGGATTATCGCAAAGAAGCGGCAACGGGCTGCACTAACTAACTACAGAGACTTGCTACAACATCCGGCTAAAAGAAAGGGATAAGATAGCGCGACAAAACCAACTATAACTACTCACCAAACAATACCCATCCAGTGTTATCCCCTACTAAGGAAGCAACCCAAGGAAACTCACACGGTTGATTAAGGTGACATTCATTCTTATGGTGGAGGTAATCTATATTACTAGTCAAGTTATCATCGTTAGGTATAAGTTGTCTGAGTACTTGTTAGCCAGCACTTTCACCAAGTCATCCATAACCGCGGACAACACGGCTTCTCGAGAAGATTTAACCCTGCAGGGATGCACCAATTTGGCCGTACACGTAAGAATAACCCGCCAGACGGGGGATCAACCCACCAAGCGAGGTACTCAACACAACCCAACTCTTCCTCGCATCAAGCCCAAAGAACCCCGTGCAGTTGAGCGCACGGCTAATCAAGCCCCACGAAGAAAAGGGGACCCTCATAGCACTCTAAGAACGTGTCTCCCTAAATGCCGACTACAAAAGTTCCACCCTGGCGCCAAGGGTTCGCACCTGCATATGCATGCGGCAAATGGAAAACCCGAACTAAATGAGGCGATTTGGACGAGATGCGAATCGAATCAAAGTTGCGGGGGGCGCCCATACTCGCTTCCCACATGCGGTTAGTGCGCTCATCATGGATCAATGGACAAGACCCTTTTCCTAATTAGGGTCGACACTAGCAGGCCTCAAAACCACGCCGGGCCTCCTGCCGGTGCCTTATCATCAAATTATTATTACCCAAAACATTAACATGTTGTTGATTGAATTGAAACCCAACTATCAAACTAAACAGGTGATAAGACGGACAACAAGACTTGAGCGCAAACAACACTAAGCATGCAACTACGACACGAGGGCCAACGGGGTGAACAAACAACAGGTAACAGGAAGTGGAAGGAAGGCTATATCATGGATGCAAGGTAAACATATGATAGGATCGAGACACAAGCATCGAATCATAAGGCTAGAATAAAGGCAACGGGAAGAATCGGTAACAAGTGATGAAAGGCAGCCATTTGGCAGCAAGTGAGTATACTTGCCTGAGATCCAGCAAGTAGTAGTACATCCGAAGAACTTGTCGTTGCTCACATCATCTCAACGTCCTATCCGCGAAGAAGCAACGAACCTCGAACAAACACCGGATGCAACAATTACTATTACGGCAAAAGATCCATCATGATCAAGATATGGATGCATGACAAGTTTAAGGATGCATCAAGGATAAACTAGTTGACATGGTAAACATATTTAAATGGGCCCATATGCAATTTGGATGGCATATGGAAAAGCCCAGGAATTAATGTTGAATTAAATGATCTACAAATAACCATCATGTGAAAGTTGATTAGAATGATGCATGGATGATGAAAACAATAAGAAAACAACAATAGCTTCAATTTGATAAGTTGTTTACCAAGTTTGGAATTTTATGTGTTAAGTTATGAAATTTGGCTTCTTAAATGAGTTACACAAGCATTTGTTGTTTTCACCCATTTTAATTGTTCAAAACAGATAACAAAATTCATATTTGGAAAGAACACCAAATTTTAGATGGAATACATATTTCATTTGTTGAATTTGGATTTTAGATGAGCAAGTTATTAAATTGGCAATTTTAAATGCATTACTTTAGAAATAGTTGTTTTCAGCAATTTAAATTATTCAAAACAGAAAACAAAGTTGATATTTGCAAATTTTATGAAAATTGGGATGGAAAACATATTTTACATGTTGGAATTGGATTTGAATTGCCCAAGTTATGAATTTTGCAATTTAAGAGGTTTAATTTAAAGCATTGAATTATTGCACCACTTTTAATTAGGGAAAAAAGTAAACAAAATGTATTGAAAAGGTTGAAAACATGTAGCAAATGTTTCACTGAACATTTTGAGCTATTAAACATAATTTTTGGGTTATTACTGAATTTATTATGCAATTTTTCATAAGCATTCTTATTCTACCCTTTTTAGTAAACAGAGGGAAACATGTTCAAAATTAATTCAATTGTGACCAAATAAAATACCAATGTGTCGAGTTTGTTAAGACGAATTTTTAGAGCCCAAGTTTGCTCAATTTGGGTGAGCACAACTCAAGTTATGAAATTCCAAAGTTTCCACTTTTTATTGCATTTTCAGTAATTAATTAGTTAGTGCAAAAATTATTACAGAAACATGTTGCAACTTTGACATTAACAGAAAGAGCACAAAATTATGAATCCACAGGAATTTGAATCATTCAAATTGGAGCAAAATTCAATTTTATATTGATTTCAGAATTAAAGAAACAGATCTGCTGTTCTGGAATTCGGGCAAAAAGGAAAAAGGGCAGAAAAAAAGGTGTGGCTTTTCTGCCTGGGGGGGATTCGAACTCAGGGCTGGGGCTTGCGCGCAAGGGAGGGTTACCAGCTGGGCTGCTGCTCTGTTGTGATTAGGTACAGATCCGTCTGAATAAGAGGCTACATGACGAAGTTAACTGAATTTGTTACGAACAGCAACGATCCAGAGAGTTGGACGGGGACAGAACAATGGGGACGACGTCCTGCAGAGGGCGACGCGGTGATTGCCGCTCGAAGGCGGGCACACAGCGCAAGGGAGGGGGCCTAGGCCGGGACGGGGTGGCCTCACCTCGGTGGTGGTCGGTGTAGGCGCTTTGGACGCGGGAGGACGTCGCCGTCAACGAGCATGGCAGCAGATCGGCGGCGGCATTCCGGCGATGGCGTGGCCTCCCTGGTGGCTCTCCGGCCACCTCGAGGGACGACAGGAGAAGCCGGATGTGCCCCGGTTCCATTCCCGCCGGAACCGGGGCCCGACGACGACCGCATAGCCCGCGCCACCGCCTCCAAAACGGCTCCACGGTGCAGCTCGTCGTGGTTCAGGTAGAGTTTCAGAGAGGGAAAAATTTTTGGGGAAGAGGAAAGAGATGGAGGGGAAAACGGCGATTCCATGGAGGAGGATGGAGGGAGAGGGTAGGGTTAGGGATTTGGGGCTGGCTTGGGGGAGGGGAAGAAGGAAAAGGAGTGTAGGGAGCAGGTGGGCATGTGCGGGCATGTGTTGCCTGCTCCTTTGCGTTTCCCTGCTGAAGAAAGGACGGGGAGGGTGACGTAGGAGGAAGGTGGGCTGGGGTTTGGTGGGTGGGCTGGCCCAATTCGGTTGGGCTCCTCCTTCTTCCACAAAAACTTTTATTTGGGGTATTTGTTATTAGTATTTTCTTTACAACTTGTTCTGACACTCTTAAAATTAGATGCAAGCATCAAATAAATTCCAGGAAATTTTAGAAAATAAGATTTGATGAACTTTAATTAGCTTTCAAGTTTTAAATACATGGAGATGCATGATGGTATGATGTGAGTAAGGAAAACAAACAAAATCTAATGGAAGAAAAACCCCGGGTGTTACAATGAGCTCGCTTTCCTATTTCTCGCCCAACCCGGCACCAATGATGGCAACACGGTCTGGGAACTCAGGGTCCACCTGCACCTTCTTGGTTTCCTGGGAGGCCTGGAAAGCTGCTCCATATTGAGTACCAGGCATGCCAGGCATACCAACTTGCGCTGCTTGAGCCATAGCAACCACCTCGTGTATCTTGTTCTTCTCAACAGCGATGACCAGACTCTGCCAGCAGAGAACCAGCAGATGCGCACTCCAGGGAACGCTTGTAATCACCCGAGATGGTGATGACACCATTGGGACCAGGTAGCTTCATCTTCAGGTAGGCTGCATGTATTGAGGCCATGAACTTGGTGAGAGCAGGCCTACCGAGTAGAGCATGGTAGGGGCTCTGAAGATCAACCACTTCGAACTGCAGGCACTCGGTGCGGCAGTTCTCCCTGGTGCCGAATAGTACAACTATCCAGATGCGGCCCATTGGAGCGCAAGACACTCCCGGCACAATGCCATGGAAAGTGGTCCTGCTGGGAAGCAGCATGTTCTCGGCAAGGCCGAGCTTCTCCAGGGTATCTCGGTACATGATGTTGATGCTGCTGCCGTTGTCAATCAGCACTTTGCTGAACCTGACATTCTTCTTGGTCCCCAGGAAGGTGGGATCTACCACCAGTGCATATGTACCCGGATTGGGCATCACCTTGGGATGATCATCTTTGGACCAAGTAATCTCTTGGTCACACCAGCGCAGATAGTGAGGCACAGCTGGGATTACTGCATTCACCTCCATCGCACGCCTACGCTGCGACTGCTTGTCATCTAGCACGGTGGTTAATACCATGTAGCTCTCATGGTGCTCCTGGTACTGGTTGCGTTCTCCACCACCATTGTTGCCGTTGTTGTTGTTGTTGTTGTTGCTGCGGGTGTAGTAGTTGCGGTTGCGGTCATTGCGGTTGTCGTAGTTGTAGTTGCGGTTGGCTCCCTGAGCCACTTGATTCACATTCTCCATTCTCAGATTCACTGCTGGCCTTGGAGCAGCTGCCCGAATAGGCTGCACGTTGGCTCCCGAGAGTGGCAGAGGAGGAGGAGGGGGCATCTGACCAAACCCTTCACCCTTGATGCGATCCCACCAGTTGCACTGCCGGGTAGTGTGATTGGCTGGCCTACTCGGATGCCGAGTACGGAAGCTGCATGGCCTGTCCTTCATGTTCTCAAAGATAAATCTCTGAGCATCTCCTGCGTCCGGGTTGCTGTTACCTTGCTGAGGAGCATTGTATGGCTTCTTGATGCCTTGGCCTTGATTCTGGTTCTGCCCGTATTGTGCTCCAGCAGTTTTTTGCCCTTGGCTACTCCCAGCAACCGCAGTGTCTTGGTTCACAGAATTCACCTGCTCAGAACCATATCGAGTATCGGGTCAGTCATCTCTGCGCTTGTTGCGGAAGTCCTGGCGTCAGCCGCCATCATGGTGTTTCCTTCTCGACTCGAAAGCATCGAGCAGAGCCTGAGTAGGGTCACCGAGTGCATACATATCAGCTATCTTGATCGTCTCAGTGAGTGTATTCGGCATCTCTCTCTGCAGCTTTTGCCACATCATGCTGCCATACCTCCGGCCTTGAGCAAACCAGGCGATTGCCTGCGACTCGTTCACACCCTCACATGTGTTCCTCAATGTGCCCCACCGAGTAAGGTACTCTCGGCCAGTCTCCTCTTCCCGCTGCTTGCAAGCTGAAAGCTGCTGCGGCCTATTCGGCCTCTTGTACGTGATGGTGAAGTTGCTGATGAAGGCTTCTGAGAAGTCAACCCAGCAGTTGATATTGTCCTTGGCAAATTGTTCAACCAGATCCGGGCAGGGCCCTCCAGCATCTGCCGAACATATCTCACGGCCCATCTCCGGTTGCCGCCTGCAATATGCACAGCGATGACATAGTCATTCAACCAGTCTTCCGGCTTGGTGCTCCCATCATACGACTTGGTCCCTGTGGCCAGCTGAAACTTGTTCACGGAAGGCTCTCCCATGATGCGGTGGCCAAAACAACTTGGACCGGGTGGCCCTCTCTTCTCAATCTGCTCGGACCGGTGAATCCGGTCCAACTTGTATCTTGCATCCCTGGGCTCCAGCATCCGGTCACCCAAACGATCAGTGACGTCCCTCGGATCAGCGTACCCGGCCATTTCCATTGCCGAGTACCCATCATCGTAGCGGTCTTGCGGCACGGGACCGGGTTGAGCAACCGGGTTGGCCGCTGCCACAACTGCTTGCGGCTGCACCCTCTGCTGAACCGGGTTGGCAGCCTGATGTCGGGATGGTCCCGCTCGGTTTCCTCCTTGCCCCTTGCTGTGAGCTTTAGTGGCTTGATAGCCTGCTCCTGTAGAGTTGTGTTTCTGGCCGGGTTGCCGCGCTACAGCGTGCTGTTTTCCGGCGACAGCCGGGTCGTACACCTGCATCTGTTTGTTCTTTCCAGAGTTCACACTCTGGTCCCTTTGATTGCCGGGAAGCGGAGATGAGGCCTGATCCATAGATCTGACCGCATGCGAGTGGACAACCTGAGAAGCACCGGCTCCCGGATTGGCTTTCCGGAACTCCTCATTCTGCCTGCCAGCTGTCGCACCCTGGATTCTAAGGGATACTCATCGTACGAACTGGATAGCAGGTGCTTGGATTATGGGGCATAACTGCTCCCACGTCCCAGCTTCCTGGTAGGCCTGCGCTTATGCGCGACAACACAAGCCCTGCTATTCCACCGTCGATGTAAACTATCCACTAGAAGTCATAGGCACTAATGCTGACGTACTTCATATCAATCACGCACTGTACGTCAACAGCTTTGAACGAATGATGATCACAACATATCTCTAAGACACAAAAGATTGAAATAAGGTTGCAAATGGCCTTCACTAAGGCAGAGATAGCAAATACAATCATCCAGAGGACACATGTCCCAACATAACATTCATTACATCAGCGGAAGCAATCAAAGGTGTCTGAGTACAGACAAAATCCAACAGGCTTAAGAAGCCGGAGAAAATAAAGAAGACGAAGCCCATCCACGTAGGTTCTGGATCCTGCCCTGGTCCAGCTAACTACTCGTCTGCAGTCTCGTCAAACTCCACAAAGTAGCCATCCTGGTGGTCATCGTAGCCGTAGTCGTAGTCTGCGTAAACCACAGCCCCAACGGGGTCAGTACATCCAAGTACTGGCAAGCAAGACTCACAGTTCACCAAAGTATAGCCCGTCAACACAAGCACAGATGACTTGGTTCAACGGAAAGAAGGGGTTATATAATGCTGCAACTGGCTGCGCTAACCAACTACAGAGATTCTATCATATCCAACTATTAGAAAGGGGATAAGATCGAGTGTTGTAACCAACTGGAAGATAATATCAAACAAACCCATCCTGGATCTCGCCCCTTATCCGAAGAAGCGATCCGAGGATAACTCACACAGTTGGATTAATATGAATCAAGTTATTGTGACAATAGTTCTATTACTATTCAAGTTGTTAATCATGGGGTGTGAAATAGTGAATCATTAGTTTAAGTTGTCCTGAGTACTTGTTAGCCAGTACTTTCACCAAGTAATCCATAACCGCGGAAAACACGGCTTCTCGAGAAGATTATCCCTGCAGGGTTGCACCAATTTGGCCGTACACGTATGAATAACCCGCCAAATGGGATGCCTCCCACCAAGCGGGGCACTCAACACAACTCAACTCTTCTCCGCATCAAGCCCAAAGCACCTTGGGCGCACGGCTAATCAAGCCCCGAAGAAAAGGGACCCTCATAGCACTCTAAGACCGTGTCCCCCTATATGCCGACTACAAAAGTTCCACCCTGCGCTGGGCTCGCAAAAACATGCATGCGGCAAATAGAAAGCACGAACTAAATGAGATGATTTGGACGAGATGCGAAGCGAATCAAATTGAGGGGGGCGCCCATACTCGCTTCCCACATGCGGGTAGTGCGCTCATCATGGATCAGTAGACAAGACCCTTTTCCTATTAGGGTCGACACTAGCAGGCCTCAAAACCTCTCATGGGCCTCCTGCCGGTGCCTTATCATCAAATTATTATTAACAGTAATAACATTAGCATGATTGATTGATAGATTAAACATCGAGCCCCCAGAACATAATAAAGATATAGTAACTGAAAGTAACGGGTAACAGACTCGAGCAAAACAACCTAAGCATGCTAGTAAGACACTGGCTCAATCAATGGGTTGTAGGAGGGGTGATGAGGCAATATTATGGGTTAAAGGATTCATGTGATAGGTTCATAACAGAAACATCTACCACTAAGGCTAGCAAGATTTAGACAACGGAAAGTATCGGTAACCAGGGTTGAAAGGAACACAATGGTTCATGTGAGTGATAACTTGCCTGGAAGCTCAACAGCCGGGTACTGAGCTAGGTCCTGGGTAGTGGTGTCGTAAGGATCGTCGGTCTCAACGTAGTCGTTGTCTAACCGAGAAGAAGCAAACAAACAAAACAGGAATGTAAACAATCATTGCCATGGCATTGTGCACAATCAAGATGATGCATGACAAGTTAATGGTGGCATCAAAATAAACTAGCTAACATGATAGCACAAATTAAATGGACCCATATGCAAGGGTTGCATATGGAAAGATCCATTGAAAATAAGTGGAAACAAATGATTTACCATTATTTATTAGGTGATAGTTGTTATCATGATGCATGCATGATGATGATGACAAGATAACAACAAAATAACAATGATAGATGCAAAGGAAAAGGAATAAAACAAGTTTGGAAATTATTTGTTAATTTTTGGAAAGTTTTGGGTACTTAGACATGTCACCCAAACATTTATTGTTTTCACCAATTTAAAGTGTGCAAAACAAATTACAATTTTTATATTTGAAAAGAACACCAAATTTTGGTTGAATTAAATGTTTCACATTTTGAAATTGGACTTTGGATTAATTAATTATGAATTAAACAATATTAAACAATTTTTAATTGAATTAAACAAGATTTAAATTGTTTAGGCAATTTAAATTGTTCAAACCAGAAAACAAATTTTATATTTGAATAGGATATTCAAAAAGGTATGAAAAACATATTTTATTTGACTTATTTGAAAACAGTATGAATTAGTTATGAATTATTACAAATTGCATTTGAATTATTCAAATTTGAAATTTAAATGTATTTTGAAAACTCAAAACAGAACACAAATAAGTTAGATGGAAAGATTATGAAATTTGGATATGAAAACATATAAAGTTTGCATTTGTTGGAATTATAAAATGAAAGTTATTACATTTTGAAATTTTGATTCAAATCTGCTATTTTTTTTAATTGAATTGGAATTTCAGAAATTCGCAAAACGTTTGTTACCGCGCGGTCCTCTACCCTTAGCCACTGTCCAGTGGACCCTTGCCAGCGTGGCGCGCGCGTGGCAGAGAGAGCCCACACAGCCACAGCCAGGTGGGCCAGGCTCGGGATTTAATCCAGCAAAAAGGGTGCGCGGTGCGCCGAGGGGGGGATCGACCCCGCGCCCTCCAGGCTGCACGCGGTGGCGATTGCCACTGTGGTAAACGCTCGCTCGTGACAGATACAGCGTGCGTGGGGTTTTCAGGTTCAGTTCTGCGCGAGATAACTGAAACTGCAATGTTTCTGCCTCTGAACCTGACGGTGGCGCGACATCGGCGGCGACCAGCAGCGAGGCGCGCCGCGACGGGGCACTGCGGGGACGTGCGCGTGACTAGGGTGCGTTGCTGCTGGGGTGTGGCCTAGGGCGCGCGTGATTGCAGAGAGAAAGGGGCGAGGAGATCGTCGGGGATGCTCACCGTGCGCTGCAGGGGCTCGCCGGAGAAACGCGGACGGCGGCGAGGATCTGGATCTCCTCAGGCCCCACGGTGGTGTTGACGACGAAGAGGGTACCGCGGGCTACCCAATCCCGCAGCTAGAGCACCGTGCCAGCCATCGGAGACGGCGATCGCTGCCGGAGTTCAGAGAGGCGGCGGTGGAATTTCAGAACAGAGGGTGGAGGTGGAGGTGGAAGCGATGGCGGCTGCGGCGGAGCTCGAGGGTGGAGTTAGGGTTTGCGGCGGCAGGAGGAGGCCGTGGTGGTTTTATGGAGCGGGTGGAGGACGTACGGCGGCCATCGGGAGGTTCAGTGGGCGATCGACGACGGAGACGCGTTCGTACGCCATGACGTCAGCCTGGAGGAGGGCGACAGCGACGTGGAGAGGGTGCTAACGGGCCAAAGGGTAAAATGGGCTGGGCTGGGGGGTGTAGCTGCTGCTGCTCCTCTCCTCCTATTTTTTTTTTGTACTGTTTTTTTTTTTTTTGTAGTTAAGCAAAATGGAAACAAAGCAAGGTTTTGTTTAAAGAAAATTTTGGAATAAAAAATAGGATAAATTTCTTAGTGGAAAATGCAACCTTTTGGGAGTTTTTGTTTTCAAAAACTTTATTGTTTGCTTGCTGTGTTAAAAAATTAAACCAATTTAATTGAAATTTCCAATATTAGTTAATATTAGAAAAACAAGGTATTTTTCAATAGGGTTTTCTTTGGGGTGTAAAAGTGATTTAATGAATTCAAATTAGTGGTGAATTTCATGGATCCAAATGATTAAAGATTTGAGAAATGGCTTGAGTTTGGAAACAATTTGAAATTAATTGATTAATTGATCAAAGTGATTGATTGAATTAAGCAACAATTTAAGAGTTGATCCAATATGAAATAATTGGAAGCAATTGATGTTTTGGGATTTTTGCAAATCTTCATTTGAAAAGATTGTAACAGACAAGTGTGAAAACAAGGTTTGATTCAAAATGAAAACAATGCAACAGAAATAACATGAGGATGATGCCATGATGCATTGCATAAATTAAACAAGGAACAGAAACACTAGGGTGTTTTCATACTTGGATGTTACAAAACGCCCCCCCTTGAAGGAATCGCGCCCCGAGATTCCCTATTGAGAAATGAACAGGTCCGGATACTTCTTGCGAAGATCCTCTTCGGTCTCCCACGTTGCCTCTTTATCGGAATGATGCGACCATTGGACTTTCAAGAACTTGGTGCTCTTGTTGCGAGTCTTACGCTCGGTCTCATCGAGAATACGAATAGGGTGCTCCTCATAAGATAGATCATCTTGCAGTTCAATGGAATCATGATCAACTGCACGATCTGGATCTTTGAAACACTTCTTGAGTTGTGACACGTGGAACACATCGTGCACTTTGGATAGTTTTTCTGGAAGTTCAAGACGATAAGCATTCTCTGCACGTCTTGAGAGGATGTTGAAAGGGCCAATGTATCTTGGTGCAAGCTTTCCTTTCACACCAAAACGATGAGTGCCTCTGAGGGGAGTTACACGGAGATATGCCTTATCACCAGGTGCATAGACCATATCCCTGTGCTTGCTATCATAATAGCTCTTCTGACGAGACTGAGCAATCCTGAGATTGTCACGAATGATACGAACTTTCTCCTCGGCTTCCTTAACAATGTCAGGGCCTAAAAGTGAACGTTCACCAGCTCCAGACCAATTGATTGGACTCCTGCATCTGCGACCATACAGTGCCTCAAATGGTGCCATGCCTAGGCTTGCCTGGTAGCTGTTGTTGTAGGAGAATTCAGCATATGGAAGGCAATCCTCCCATTTCATGCCAAAGGAGAGACCACATGCTCTGAGCATATCCTCGAGAATCTGATTGACTCTTTCGACTTGCCCCTGAGACTGAGGGTGGTAAGCTGTGCTGAACAGAAGTTTGGTGCCCAATGCTTCTTGAAAACTCTTCCAGAAATGAGAAGTGAAGATACTTCCACGGTCTGAGCTTATTTCCAATGGAACACCATGAAGGGGAACAACCTTTGCTGTGTAGAGCTCTGCTAACTGGCTAGCTGAGATAGTTTCCTTTACAGCGAAGAAGTGAGCAACCTTATTGAGACGATCAATAACAACGAAGATTGCATCGTTGCCCTTTTTGGACTTTGGAAACCCAGTAACGAAGTCCATTTCAATCATGTCCCACTTCCACTCAGGAATTTTCAGAGGTTGGAGTAGACCTGTCTTCTGATGGACTGCCTTAACATGTTGACAAACGTCGCATTCAGAAACGTATTGAGCAATTTCACGTTTCATGCCAGGCCACCAATACAGAGTCTTGAGATCCTGGTACATCTTTGTACTTCCAGGGTGAATGGATAGAGGAGTTTCATGAGCCTCCTTGAGAATGATATCCTTGAGACTTTGAATCTGAGGAACTGCAATGCGTCCTTCGAAGAACACAGTTCCTTTGTCATCAATTGAGAAGGACTTGAACTTATCACTGCCCTCCTTGATTTGCTCTACCATCTTCTTGATTTCATTATCACGAAGTTGTTCAGAACGAATCTTGTCCTCGAGAGTTGGGTTGGTTGTCAAGCTAGCCAGGTATCCTTCAGGGACAAGACCAAGGTTCAGCTTCTGGAATTCTTCATGAAGTGGAGGTTGGCTTTCCATGATCATGAGATTATTGCAATAGGATTTGCGACTGAGAGCGTCGGCCATAACATTAGCCTTGCCTGGAGTGTAAGAAATGGTGAGATCAAAGTCTTTAATCTTCTCAATCCATCTTCTTTGCCTGAGGTTCAGATCTGGCTGAGTGAAGATGTATTTCAGACTCTTATGATCGGAAAAGATTTCAGTTTTGTTACCCAACAAGTATTGTCTCCATTTCTTGAGGGCAAACACAACTGCTGCAAGTTCTAGGTCATGAGTGGGATAGTTTTGCTCATGTGCATTCAACTGACGTGAAGCATAAGCCACAACTTGACGTTCTTTCATAAGAACTGCTCCTAGACCTTGGAGAGATGCATCACAGAATATCTGGAAAGGTTTGGTGGTATCTGGGCCAACCAGAACTGGGGTGGAAGTGAGTTTAGACTTCAGAAGGTTGAAACTCTCATCACATTGTGGAGTCCAAACGAACTTTTTGTCCTTCTTTGTGAGATCAGTGAGAGGTTTGGCTATCTTGGAAAAGTTTTGGACGAAACGACGGCAATAGCTAGCCAAGCCAAGAAAGCTTCTAACTTGTTTCACCGTCTTAGGGGGTTTCCAATCAACAATTGCCTTAACCTTTTCCGGGTCAATGGCAATGCCTTTGGCAGAGATGATATGACCAAGATATGCAACTTCTGGAATCCAGAACTCACATTTGGAAAACTTGGCATATAGACGATGCTCGCGAAGTTTCATGAGAGTGAGACGAAGGTGTTCTCCATGCTCTTCCTCGGATTTTGAGTAGACTAGAATGTCATCAAGATATACCACAACGAACTTGTCGAGGTATTCATGGAAGACAGAATTCATTAGTCTTGAGAACGTTGCCGGTGCATTGGTGAGACCAAAGGACATGACGGTGTATTCATACAGACCGTACCGAGTGGTGAAAGCTGTCTTAGGAATATCTTCCTTTCTGATCTTTATCTGATGGTACCCCATCCTCAAGTCCAACTTTGAGAATATTGAGGCTCCAGCAAGTTGATCAAAAAGATCATCGATACGAGGAAGTGGATACTTGTTCTTGATTGTTTTCTCGTTGAGAGGACGATAGTCAACCACGAGTCTTTTTGTTTGATCCTTCTTGGCAACAAACAGAGTTGGGCAACCCCAAGCGGAGGAACTAGGCTGAATGTAACCTTTGTCCATGTACATATCGATTTGCTCCTTCAACAATTTCAGTTCAGGAGGAGCTATCTTGTATGGATGCTTAGAGATTGGAGCAGTACCTGGCTCAAGCTCGATCACGAACTCAACTGCTCTGTCCGGGGGCATCCCTGGCAACTCTTCTGGAAAGACGTCAGGGAATTCACAAACCACCGGAACATTTTCAATTGCAGGAAGGGGTTTGGCATCGAGGTTGAACAGCTGAACAGAACTTGATCCATAAGGAGAATAGACTATCTGGCCTGAAGTGTGAGAGAGAGTTATTGACTTTTGAGCACAGTCAATTTTAGCTTTGTGGGTCTTCAACCAATCCATACCCAGAATGACATCAATGTCAGAATTTCCCAGCAACATGAGTGAAGCAAGGAATATGCGACCTCCAATTAGGATCTGATTGTCCATGCTTATCTTGGAAGTAATCATTTTAGTTCCCGGAGAGTGCACATAGATTTGATTGCTTAGTGGAACCAGAGCTAAATTGTACGTTGTAGCAAAGATCTTTGACACGAACGAATGCGATGCTCCAGTATCAAACAACACTTTAGCTGGAATAGAGTTTACGGGTAATATACCGAGAACGACGTCAGCAACTTCCTCAGCTTTGTCGGCCTTGATATGGTTCACCCTCGCGTTCCTCCCGACAGGCCTGTTGTTGGAGTTGAAGGCTTTAGCCGGGGGAGCACGAACCATTGCCTGGTTGTTGTTGGGGCGAGGAGGTAGGGGTAGCTGCTTCTGAGTGCACTTATCAGCATAGTGTCCAGTATCCTTGCACTTGTAGCAAGTGACGACACGAGAAGGACCTGGCCTTGGCTGCCCCATAGGGAACCTGTGACCCTGCATCTGAGATGGGTTGGGTGGGCGGGGACCAAAGCCTGGAGAAGCTTGGGCATTTGGAGCCCGAGTGACAGCACCATTTGGCACCCAGATGCGGCGCTTCTGCGGAGGGGTGGTCATGTT
This sequence comes from Alopecurus myosuroides, assembly GCA_028641055.1. Classification (NCBI taxonomy): domain Eukaryota; kingdom Viridiplantae; phylum Streptophyta; class Magnoliopsida; order Poales; family Poaceae; genus Alopecurus; species Alopecurus myosuroides. The sequence goes on along the minus strand of CM054057.1, from coordinate 367,967,931 downwards.
GGAGGAGGAACCACCCTCACGCGAGTGCTTGCGCGACTCTTCGAACGCCTTGCGCCCATTCTCCTCATTGAGCGCGGTGTTCACAAGCTCCACGAAGTCCTTGCACTTGATGTTGGTGAGAGCGTACTTCAGTTCCGGGTTAAAACCTCGGCGGAACCTTGCCATCTTCTTGGCTTCAGTGGACACTTCGTCACCAGCGTACCGAGCGAGACGATTGAACTCGTTCTGGTAGCCGAGACGTCCAGCTTGCCCTGTCTGAGAGAGCAGAATTCCTCACGCATCCTTTCCATGAGACCATCTGGGATGTGGTGCTTCAGGAAGGCATCCTTGAAACATCCCCAGGTGATAGGAAAGCCAGCTCTCATGGTCTGGTAGTTCTCCCACCAAGTCGCTGCCTGACCCTTCAGTAGGTAGGTGGCATACTTGACCTTATCCTCTTCCGCAACATGAGCAATCTCCAGAGCTCTTGCTACGTCACAAATCCAGTCGTCAGCATCCAGCGGCTCACGTGTTGCCACGAAAGCTTTCGGGCCCAAGCTGAGGAAGTCCTTGATGGTGACCCTTGGAGCATTCTGGTTGTGGTGCTGATTTGCCTGGATCTGGGCCATCTGTGTCACCACTTGGGTCATCTGAGCTAACAGTTCCCCCATTGGTGGTGGCGGAGGCGGGTTGTTCCTGGTTGGAGGCATCCTGAACAGAAATGCATTTTAGCACAACAATAGAACAGGATAGACTTAGTAACCGAAAGATAGATTATTCCGACGCATGAATAGATAACCAACAGGTACATCATCACATGTTCAAATACATCAGAATATCCAACAGACCAATACATGGTTCGAAAACGAAAGGATAAACTAGACACAGCTAGTAATGGATACATCGGTACTCCCATGCTCATCACGCAGGACGGCGGCGAGTACGGCGGAGTGGTACGGCGAGGAGGAGTCTGCGCACGTAAGTAGGTATCACGACGATCCATGTAGATAGGAACTGCTCGGAGAGGGACCTCGGTGTGGTGAAGTAGAAAGCATCCTCTCCCCTGTGCTCCAAAGTGAGGGATACCAGTGTAACCTGCTCCGAGTTGAGAAGTGGACCTCTGATCGGCTCGTAACCTCCAGCATCTGGCAGAGGAAAACCCGCTGGCTGAGTGAAACGCGCGAAGCGCTCGTCTCCAACGAAGTCTGTGGTGTATGTAGCCAGACGTGTCAACGCGAGGTGGAGCTGGTCCCTGACTGAGGCCAACTCCTGAGCAAGTGTGGAAGCAACGGCATCACTGTGCTGGCGAACTGGCAGTGGTCTGCAGCCTGGAGCTATCAGTCTCGTAGGTATCCATGTCGCGGTGGAGCACGTGAAGTGAACTCCGCTGCCGTGAGGTAACCACGGGGGATGTGACGATAAATGGAATCATCAAACCCCCAGTAGTCAGCACGGAGAACGGTGAGACTCACGTACGCTGCCTGCTGCACGGCCATATCCACTGTGGAACCTACTGCCTCGTAGCGGTGGGCAATGCTCCTGCCATCATCCGACAGAATGTAGACGATAGCCCGGTAGCAAGTCTGGTCAAACTCTCGCTGCTGCTCGTAGACCTGGTACTCCGGTGCCCAACGGAACCCCAGATAGGTAACCATGTCTCTCAGCATCTCCGGATAACCGGCGGTGCTCTCACAGCGAGTCATCGAACCACCTGCGGGTAGTAGCTGAGATCCATCTGCAGATGATTGGGAATGTTTTGATTAGACTCCGGTAGAAGAAAAAGGATGTGGAAAACAACAACAAGGTTCAACGGACGATAAGGATGTTGAAAAGAACATGATATCGAAGCAACATCGGGAAAACGAGACCAAAAGTCCTGAGGTACTAAGGAGAACCCAAAACACGTGAAATCCTAACTTGAAAGTTTAGATGAGAACAGAAAACAACGTTGCACTTCCTTACCAGAAAAGGGTGGGTGGGTGGGGAAAGAAGAAAAATGGCAGAATTCCTACTCTCACGTTTCATTTTTCCTATATAGCTACAAAATAGTTTCTAGACTCAACTGCGACCAGTAAAAAGGGATCCTACAGGCAGACAGGCTCTGATACCATTTGTCGCACCCTGGCTTCTAAGGGATACTCATCGTACGAACTGGATAGCAGGTGCTTGGATTATGGGGCATAACTGCTCCCACGTCCCAGCTTCCTGGTAGGCCTGCGCTTATGCGCGACAACACAAGCCCTGCTATTCCACCGTCGATGTAAACTATCCACTAGAAGTCATAGGCACTACTGCTGACGTACTTCATATCAATCACGCACTGTACGTCAACAGCTTTGAACGAATGATGATCACAACATATCTCTAAGACACAAAAGATTGAAATAAGGTTGCAAATGGCCTTCACTAAGGCAGAGATAGCAAATACAATCATCCAGAGGACACATGTCCCAACATAACATTTATTACATCAGCGGAAGCAATCAAAGGTGTCTGAGTACAGACAAAATCCAACAGGCTTAAGAAGCCGGAGAAAATAAAGAAGACGAAGCCCATCCACGTAGGTTCTGGATCCTGCCCTGGTCCAGCTAACTACTCGTCTGCAGTCTCGTCAAACTCCAAAAAGTAGCCATCCTGGTGGTCATCGTAGCCGTAGTCGTAGTCTGCGTAAACCACAGCCCCAACGGGGTCAGTACATCCAAGTACTGGCAAGCAAGACTCACAGTTCACCAAAGTATAGCCCGTCAACACAAGCACAGATGACTTGGTTCAACGGAAAGAAGGGGTTATATAATGCTGCAACTGGCTGCGCTAACCAACTACAGAGATTCTATCATATCCAACTATTAGAAAGGGGATAAGATCGAGTGTTGTAACCAACTGGAAGATAACATCAAACAAACCCATCCTGGATCTCGCCCCTTATCCGAAGAAGCGATCCGAGGATAACTCACACAGTTGGATTAATATGAATCAAGTTATTGTGACAATAGTTCTATTACTATTCAAGTTGTTAATCATGGGGTGTGAAATAGTGAATCATTTTTTTAAGTTGTCCTGAGTACTTGTTAGCCAGTACTTTCACCAAGTAATCCATAACCGCGGAAAACACGGCTTCTCGAGAAGATTATCCCTGCAGGGTTGCACCAATTTGGCCTTACACGTATGAATAACCCGCCAGATGGGATGCCTCCCACCAAGCGGGGCACTCAACACAACTCAACTCTTCTCCGCATCAAGCCCAAAGCACCTTGGGCGCACGGCTAATCAAGCCCCGAAGAAAAGGGACCCTCATAGCACTCTAAGACCGTGTCCCCCTATATGCCGACTACAAAAGTTCCACCCTGCGCTGGGCTCGCAAAAACATGCATGCGGCAAATAGAAAGCACGAACTAAATGAGATGATTTGGACGAGATGCGAAGCGAATCAAATTGAGGGGGGCGCCCATACTCGCTTCCCACATGCGGGTAGTGCGCTCATCATGGATCAGTAGACAAGACCCTTTTCCTATTAGGGTCGACACTAGCAGGCCTCAAAACCTCTCATGGGCCTCCTGCCGGTGCCTTATCATCAAATTATTATTAACAGTAATAACATTAGCATGATTGATTGATTGATTAAACATCGAGCCCCCAGAACATAATAAAGATATAGTAACTGAAAGTAACGGGTAACAGACTCGAGCAAAACAACCTAAGCATGCTAGTAAGACACTGGCTCAATCAATGGGTTGTAGGAGGGGTGATGAGGCAATATTATGGGTTAAAGGATTCATGTGATAGGTTCGTAACAGAAACATCTACCACTAAGGCTAGCAAGATTTAGACAACGGAAAGTATCGGTAACCAGGGTTGAAAGGAACACAATGGTTCATGTGAGTGATAACTTGCCTGGAAGCTCAACAGCCGGGTACTGAGCTAGGTCCTGGGTAGTGGTGTCGTAAGGATCGTCGGTCTCAACGTAGTCGTCGTCTAACCGAGAAGAAGAAAACAAACAAAACAGGAATGTAAACAATCATTGCCATGGCATTGTGCACAATCAAGATGATGCATGACAAGTTAATGGTGGCATCAAAATAAACTAGCTAACATGATAGCACAAATTAAATGGACCCATATGCAAGGGTTGCATATGGAAAGATCCATTGAAAATAAGTGGAAACAAATGATTTACCATTATTTATTAGGTGATAGTTGTTATCATGATGCATGCATGATGATGATGACAAGATAACAACAAAATAACAATGATAGATGCAAAGGAAAAGGAATAAAACAAGTTTGGAAATTATTTGTTAATTTTTGGAAAGTTTTGGGTACTTAGACATGTCACCCAAACATTTATTGTTTTCACCAATTTAAAGTGTGCAAAACAAATTACAATTTTTATATTTGAAAAGAACACCAAATTTTGGTTGAATTACATGTTTCACATTTTGAAATTGGACTTTGGATTAATTAATTATGAATTAAACAATATTAAACAATTTTTAATTGAATTAAACAAGATTTAAATTGTTTAGGCAATTTAAATTGTTCAAACCAGAAAACAAATTTTATATTTGAATAGGATATTCAAAAAGGTATGAAAAACATATTTTATTTGACTTATTTGAAAACAGTATGAATTAGTTATGAATTATTACAAATTGCATTTGAATTATTCAAATTTGAAATTTAAATGTATTTTGAAAACTCAAAACAGAACACAAATAAGTTAGATGGAAAGATTATGAAATTTGGATATGAAAACATATAAAGTTTGCATTTGTTGGAATTATAAAATGAAAGTTATTACATTTTGAAATTTTGATTCAAATCTGCTATTTTTTTTTAATTGAATTGGAATTTCAGAAATTCGCAAAACGTTTGTTACCGCGTGGTCCTCTACCCTTAGCCACTGTCCAGTGGACCCTTGTCAGCGTGGCGCGCGCGTGGCAGAGAGAGCCCACACAGCCACAGCCAGGTGGGCCAGGCTCGGGATTTAATCCAGCAAAAAGGGTGCGCGGTGCGCCGAGGGGGGATCGACCCCGCGCCCTCCAGGCTGCACGCGGTGGCGATTGCCACTGTGGTAAACGCTCGCTCGTGACAGATACAGCGTGCGTGGGGTTTTCAGGTTCAGTTCTGCGCGAGATAACTGAAACTGCAATGTTTCTGCCTCTGAACCTGACGGTGGCGCGACATCGGCGGCGACCAGCAGCGAGGCGCGCCGCGACGGGGCACTGCGGGGACGTGCGCGTGACTAGGGTGCGTTGTTGCTGGGGTGTGGCCTAGGGCGCGCGTGATTGCAGAGAGAAAGGGGCGAGGAGATCGTCGGGGATGCTCACCGTGCACTGCAGGGGCTCGCCGGAGAAACGCGGACGGCGGCGAGGATCTGGATCTCCTCAGGCCCCACGGTGGTGTTGACGACGAAGAGGGTACCGCGGGCTACCCAATCCCGCAGCTAGAGCACCGTGCCAGCCATCGGAGACGGCGATCGCTGCCGGAGTTCAGAGAGGCGGCGGTGGAATTTCAGAACAGAGGGTGGAGGTGGAGGTGGAAGCGATGGCGGCTGCGGCGGAGCTCGAGGGTGGAGTTAGGGTTTGCGGCGGCAGGAGGAGGCCGTGGTGGTTTTATGGAGCGGGTGGAGGAGGTACGGCGGCCATCGGGAGGTACAGTGGGCGATCGACGACGGAGACGCGTTCGTACGCCATGACGTCAGCCTGGAGGAGGGCGACAGCGACGTGGAGAGGGTGCTAACGGGCCAAAGGGTAAAATGGGCTGGGCTGGGGGGTGTAGCTGCTGCTGCTGCTGCTCCTCTCCTCCCATTTTTTTTTTTTGTACTGTTTTTTTTTTTTTTTTTTTTTTGTAGTTAAGCAAAATGGAAACAAAGCAAGGTTTTGTTTAAAGAAAATTTTGGAATAAAAAATAGGATAAATTTCTTAGTGGAAAATGCAACCTTTTGGGAGTTTTTGTTTTCAAAAACTTTATTGTTTGCTTGCTGTGTTAAAAAATTAAACCAATTTAATTGAAATTTCCAATATTAGTTAATATTAGAAAAACAAGGTATTTTTCAATAGGGTTTTCTTTGTGGTGTAAAAGTGATTTAATGAATTCAAATTAGTGGTGAATTTCATGGATTCAAATGATTAAAGATTTGAGAAATGGCTTGAGTTTGGAAACAATTTGAAATTAATTGATTAATTGAACAAAGTGATTGATTGAATTAAGCAACAATTTAAGAGTTGATCCAATATGAAATAATTGGAAGCAATTGATGTTTTGGGATTTTTGCAAATCTTCATTTGAAAAGATTGTAACAGACAAGTGTGAAAACAAGGTTTGATTCAAAATGAAAACAATGCAACAGAAATAACATGAGGATGATGCCATGATGCATTGCATAAATTAAACAAGGAACAGAAACACTAGGGTGTTTTCATACTTGGATGTTAGACCAGCTTCTAGCACTAGCTCATTAAGCCTATCCTGCTGCCTAGCGCGCGCGTCGCCAGTGAGATGCGGCAACTCAGCAGCGACTGCCTCTGTAGCCCTAAGAGTTTTGGCAGGGGAGCTGTATTTCGGCCTACCAGCACTGTTCAAACTAGCAGATTGGCTAGCATCCCAACCATCTCTAGCTAGCTCAGCGCCCAAATTGCGACGGATAGTGCCTATCTTGCTAGGTAGCCTAGAAAGGGGAGTAAAGCATGCGCTCTATTGTACTCATTTTGATCTAGGTTAAGCTCAAGCCTAAACATATCCAGCTCCTGGGCCTCCACGAGTAGCGCTTGACATCATGAGCTCGGTGTCGGTGGGAGGCGACATGCCCAGCTGCTCGGTGGCGCCAACGCGAGCAACCGGTATAGCCGCTGCCGTGGAAGGAGCCACGTAACCCGGAATGTTCCGGGGCATTTCGTAGGGCTTGTGGACCCTTGCAGCAGCCGGATCCTCGATGACTTCCGCTGCAGTGGCCGCGCCTTTCCCGGCATCGATAGCCGGTCCCGTCATCATCACCTCCACGATGTCCGCATAGCAGCCAGTAGGCTTCCCGCGAGCAGCGAGTACAGCAGGAGGATCATCCGCGACGAGCACCTCCTCCGGGAACTCGCGAATGACGGTGGTGGCGACGTAGACCAGATGCGCGCCGAAGGAAAGGACAGAGCCGCCTGCTGGCACAGGCCTGCCGCTGAAATCGCCTGCGTTGTCGGTGACGAAGTCGAAGGAGCCGAATCTGTGGACAAAGCCACAGACCATGCGCTCCCCCGATGCAGAAACGGGTCCCGTACGAATATGAACCCCAGCCAGCGCCGCTGCTGGCCCCACGGTGGGTGCCAACTCTCATGGATGAGTAAAGACAGATGCCATGGGATGGCTTAAGGTTTGGGGCCGATGGATGCTGTAGGTATCCGGGGAGGGATCACACGTCGAGTAGACGCGCTCAGGAAACACTGCAAACACCAAGAACTACCCAGGTTCGGGGCCCTCGTGTGGAGGTAACACCACTACTCCTGCCTATCTCTCGATATATGTGATATCCGAGTAGCCACAGTACAATTCATGCCTTCAGCCGAGTAGCCACTCTCTGCTCTCTCTACCTCTAGCTCTTGCTCGTGCAATAAATGCTCTCTCACGTAACGTCCCTCGCGCAGGAGGGGGTTGGGCACCTTATATACTGGTGCCCAGCCGAGTAAACAAATATTAAAAGGTACAATGATGGGACGTCCCTACTGTGATGCAGAGCACGCCGCCGGGTTCTCGCTGATGCGGGTGCGAGAAGTCACCGCGCCGTTTGGCTGACAGGACCTGTCCACCCTGTCAGTCTCATAGAGTAGGCCCCCCGACACGTCCTGTCCCCTCTGTCAGTGACAAGACGTGACAGGCGCCTACCCTCACTGTACCCACGTCGTTGCACGGATAATCATGCGCTCTGTAAGTTGAACCGCATGCCTGTACGGCGGCGGGATACGCGAGATCTTGTCAGAACGGCTCCATTGACTTCTTGCCCGAGTAGGATTGCAGCCCATCTACTCGGACCACTTATCCTCTACTCGAACGATTATGATCTTCCTTATTATCTCCTTCTGGCCTTCAGTACTTATTACCGAATAGTCACCACCGGATAGCGGGTACCTGAGTAGCCGCCTACACGGTAAACAATATTATGATCTCTGTTTTACCACATGTCCTACCCCTACTCGGGGGTAGCCCCCCGACACTCCCTAAAACCAAATTTTGCCTTTTTGTCCATCATACCTACCTACATGTGGTATTTAGCTGCCACTCCAAGTAAATTGTTGATGTGCTACCTTTAAAACCTTCAAAATTACTCCTGCTTTGTGTTCCTGTTTTTGCTCATAAGGATGTAAATTGAGAATCTTTATCTCACTTGTTGATTGGATTTCACACCCTGGACTAGTGTCTTAATCCGCTTAACCAATTGATAGAAGAGCTGGCAGCGGGGTGCTCAGCCCCAAATTAATACACACAAAATCTCTTCAGTATTTTTGCCCCTGATTTATCAGTCAAAGAATAATTGTGTAAACAAAAGAGAAAGAGGGATGACCTTCTACACCAGTTGCGTCCTTCATATGGGAGCCGCTCTTGTGAAATCTAGTTGGCTTGTGGCGTACTGTATTTTCTGTTTACCATTCGTTGACATTAGCATACATCTCCCAAAATATAGACACTCCACCATGGTATGTGATTGTTGGCATGCACCCGAGGATTCGGTGAGCCATGGTTTGTGTAAGATGGATGGGAGGAGTGTCAAACTTTTAATAAATCTGTTTAATAAAATAAAAGCTCTAGCACATGAGTGATCCCTGCTTCCCTCTGCGAAGGGCCTTTCTTTTACTTTTATGTTGAGTCTCCATCTTCTAACTTTATGCACAGTTGAGAGAGCATTTTTTCCATTCTGAGTTTTATGTGCATTTGTCCCAGAAACATTATTAATCTATCCATGATGTGTTATTCCTTGTTCTCTAATTATTTTTTCTAGTCTTCCTCATGAACTTTGAAGGTGTCCTGGCATTTATGTTTTGCCCCACTCTTAAGGAATAGTGAAATACCACTTTTCCATGCTTTCTCTTTACTTGAAACAAACGTATATCTTTCTTTGCATTGTTATTCATGATCCTTTATTTGAGTTATTTCTCATGATGCAAAGTGATTGCTATGCTTCATTATCAAAGTTCTATTTATCATGTTTGTGTTAAAGCTCTGTGGCCCCAATTTACATTCTCTGCTTTACATATTATGATCAAGATTGTGTGGTAGCATGTCACCCTAGAAATTATTTTGTTTTATCATTTACCTACTCGAGGACAAGTAGGAACTAAGCTTGGGGATGTGATATGTGGTGGCCCAATCTTCTCAATGAGCTTCTCTCTCTTTTTGTGGATTTTCTGGATTTTGGATAACTATTGCTACACTGAGACCTCTCACTTGGCTGACCCCTGCTGCCAGATGTAACAACAATCAAGTCCTTTGGGTATTCTCAACTACACACTCTTGCAGAAGCAATCAAAGATCACAAGTGGTCCTGTATCCCCCTATTCCCAATGGAATAACAAGATATCACACAACTTTGCAATGGTAATACTTCCAGATGAATTCTTGTAGCAATACAATCTAGAGGCTAGGGTTTCTTTTGGTTTAAACTCGATCCGCCTCAACCACACGCAGGTGGTCTCTATTTAAGGGTGAGGGGTGCGGCCACAAGGGGTCTTTCACAAGAACCAACTCCCCCTAGGACTAGGACTCCTACTTGGACTCCCACTTGGACTAGGACTCCTACTTGGACTCTAAGAGAGGATACAAACCAACCACATTAGGGGATTCGGCCAAATATGGTATACAAACCATGCCTAGAATAATTAGGACTTTACTATGGCGCATTGGTCTTCAATGGGGCGGCCTCCTCTTGTTATCATTCTTGCTTAGTGTGGAATAACAAGCTAGAAGTTTTTTTCCACACTTGTATGATTGTTTTCTCCATCTTGTATGATTGTTTTCTCCATAGTAGACTTGTTTTCACCACTTGTAGTCTTGTTTTCCAACATCTCCATGTTGGTTTCCACCATCATGTTTGTGTTATCAATAAACCTGACCATACATAAATGCATAGACTTAGGTAGTATAAAGTTCTCACTATCACAAACATCATAATCAATAAGGAGTGAATTCACATGTTGTTGTAATAGCTTGGTCCTTGACCTTGTAATAGGTCTAAGTCTCACTTCATCTTGTTTAAGTGGCAATGTACTAGGGATGTCCTCATCATCCTCCCCCTCTTGAAAAGGCGTCGACCTCGACGCATCAAGGTCTTCTCCATGATATGGTGTCAAATCAGCAACATTGAAAGAATTACTCACTCCAAACTCATCAACTGGAAGAACTATCTTGTAAGCATTGTCATTGATCTTAGCAATCACTTTGTAAGGACCAGCACCTCGAGGCAATAATTTGGACTTTCTGAGCTTAGGAAATCTGTCCTTTTGAAAGTGTACCCGTACGAAATATCCTTCTTGAAATAGAACCTCCTTTCTCTTCTTGTTTATTCTTTCAGCCACATACGTCCCTCTCTTCTCTATGACATCTTTAGTCTTCTCATGTACGTTCTTCACAAAATCAGCTCTCTTTGATGCCTCCATATTTGTTCTCTCTTGTATAGGAAGTGGTAGCAAATCAAGTGGTGTAATGGGTTTAAATCCATAGACCACCTCAAATGGGCAAAGCTGAGTAGTAGAGTGCACCTCTCTATTATGCAAATTACACATGTGGCAAACACTCCTCCCACTCGCTCAGATTTTTCTTGATCATGGTTCTCAATAGTGTTAACAATGTTCTATTAACCAGCTCTGTTTGTCCATCAGTTTGGTGGTGACATGTTGTTGAAAATAGCAGCTTTGTTCCTAGTTTCCCCCATAGTGTTTTGCAAAACTAGCTCATAAACTTCACATCACGATCAGAAACAATAGTCCTAGGTACTCCATGTAATCTCACTATGTCCCTGAAAAATAGATTAGCAATATGCGACGCATCGTCGCTCTTGTGGCAAGCAATAAAGTGTGACATTTTAGAGAATCTATCCAGTACCACAAATATAGAATCATGCCCCCTTTTAGTCCTTGGTAAACCTAGCACAAAATCCATACTTATACTCCCATGGTGTAGTTGGTACAGGTAAAAGAGTATACAAACCGTGGGGCTTTAATTTTGCTTTAGCCTTATTGCAAGTGATGCCCCTTTGCACAAACCTATAAACATCTCTTCTCATATGTGCCCAATAAATTTTTTCAGCCAACATAAGTAATGTTTTCTCACGTCCAAAGTGTCCCATTAATCCATCACTATGAGATTCCTGCAATAACATCAAACGCAAGAACACTCGGGAATACATAGTTTGTTAGCTCTAAACAAAAATCCATCATGTATATGATACTTATCCCAAGCCATCACATTAGAACATTTAGCATATAGTGTAGAAAATTCATTATCTTCAGCATATAGTGGTTTTAAGCTCTCCAGACCCGAAACTTGAACATCCAATTTAGTGCGTAACATGTTTGTCCTAGACAAAGCACCAGCAACCACATTATCTAAACCTTTCTTATGTTTAATAATGTATGGGAAAGATTCAATGAATTCTACCCATTTAGCATGTCTTTTATTAAGATTGTATTGGCTCTTCAAAAAATTTAACGCCTCATGATCAGAATGTATAATAAATTCTTTTGGCCACAAGTAATGTTTCCAAACTTCAAGAACTCTAACAAGTGCATACAATGCGTTATCATATACAGAATAATTCAATTGAGGTCCATGTAACTTCTCAGAAAAATAAGAAATTGGTTTCTTTTCTTGCATTAGCACACCTCCAATACCTATGCCACTAGCTTCACATTCAATTTCAAATTGCCTATTAAAATTTGGTAGCATTAATAGTGGGGCCAAAATCAACTTATTTTCCAAAGTATCAAAAGCAATATCTTGAGCAGCCCCCCCCCACTCGAAATTTACACCTTTCTTTGTTAAATCATTCAAAGGGGCAGCAATAGTACTAAAATCTTTCACAAATCTTCTATAAAAACCAACAAGTCCATTAAAACTTCTTACTTGACTCACATTCATGGGAATTGGCCAATTTTTAATTTCTTCAATTTTAGATTCATCTACTTCAATCCCATGTTTAGAAACAACATATCCAAGAAATATGACCGTATCTTTGCAAAAAGTGCACTTCTCTAAATTTTCATACAATTTATTTTCTCTTAGCACATGCAAGAATTGTCTAATATGATCAATGTGTTCATGTTCATTGTGGCTATATATGAGAATATCATCAAAGTAAACAACCACAAATTTTCCAATAAAATCTCGCAAAACATGGTTCATTAATCTCATGAAAGTACTAGGTGCATTAGTTAATCCAAAAGACATTACTAACCACTCATATAAACCAAATTTTGTTTTAAAGGTTTTTTTCCACTCATCCCCCTATTTCATCCTAATTTGATGATAACCACTACGTAATTCAATTTTAGAGAAAACAACAGCACCACTTAATTCATCTAACATGTCTTCCAAACGTGGTATAAGATAACGATAACGATAGTGATGTTGTTAATTGCTCTACAATCTACACACATGCGCCAAGTACCATCTTTCTTAGGAACTAAAATAACATGAACAACACAAGGAGATAGGCTTATTCGAATATAACCTTTATCAAGAAGCTCTTGTACTTGTTTCTGAATTTCCTTTGTCTCTTGGGGATTTGTCTTATAGGGAGCTCGGTTTGGTAATGATGATCCATGAATCAAATCAATTTAATGCTCAATCCCTCTCAATGGTGGCAGTTCTGAGGGTACTTATTCTGGAAAAACATCATCAAACTCCTGCAAAACATTAGAAACACCAATAGAAAGAGGAGTCATATCATTAGAAACTAAAATTTCCCCCTTTTGCATGAGCACTATAGGTACTAAGCTAGGATCCTCTCCAAACTCTCTCAAGTCTTCTTTGGTGGCTAAGATTATTAAAAGGATCACTCCCTTACTTTTACCACTCGGCCTAGGTTTGTTTTCACCCAAAGAAGTTGTGTTTTCACTCTTTTGATCCCTCTCATTCTCCTTCTCTAGATTCACTTCAATTTTCTTTCTAGATTCATTCACAATCTGTCGTGGTGTCATAGGCCTCAAGATAATATTTTTGTTATTCCAATTAAATTGGCATGTGTTTTCTCTCCCATTGTGTGTAACCTTCCCGCTGAATTGCCATGGTCTTCCAAGTAATAGGTGACAAATTGACATGGTAACCACATCACACTCAATTGTATCTTTGTATGGTCCTATCTGAAATTCCACTCTCACAACTTGGCATACTATGATTTCTATTTGTCATTCAACCATTGGATATAATATGGATGTGGCTATGGACTATATCTCAATCTAAGCTTTGCACATAACTCTTTGCTTGCTAAATTTCTGTAACTCCCTCCATCAATAATCACCTTGCAAGCCACTTGAGGACCAACAATTGCCTTGGTTTGAAATAAATTGCATCTTTGGCTCTCATCACTAGGGACAATACTCAAAGCTTGTGTGCAAACAATGGTTGGATAATTTTTATCATAAGCATCAACATGACCATCCTCATCATATGTATCCTCCTCATTAGGATCAGCATCATCTCCAGTCTCACACTCATCATCAGCATTGATAATCAGTATTTTCTTGTTTGGGCAATCCCTCTTAAAGTGGCCCTTAACTCCACATGTATGTCATGACATATCTATGTTTCTAGCTGTAGAAGCACTTGAACCCGTGGTACTAGCTGCTGGTTGTGTTGTTTTCCTTGCATTGGATGCACTAGGCTCAGTCTTGGATGATGAAACACCATGAGTTGTTGATTGTGGGGGAGGTGTACTAGCCACAGAAGGTGATCTCAATGTAACTCTATCCCTTGTTCTTGCCGAAATTTTGGCCTCCTTATTGATATGTGATTCGGCCTCTCTAGCATGGTGTAATAACTCATGCATATCATGATATTTGTGATGCCTAATAATGCCCTTGATCTTGTAATTCAAACCTGAAAGGAAACGTTGCATAGTTTGCTCCAATTGCTCTCTCACACGTGCCCTTTCCATGATCAACTCCATCTCCTGATAATAAGCATCAACAATAAGGGTACCTTGCCTCAATTGTTGCAATTGATCAAATTGAGAACGAATATAATTTGGTGGTACAAATCTGTCCTTCATAACTCTCTTCATAGTAGCCCAAGAGATAATGGGTAATTCACCATCTTCATGTCTTTTTTCACATAGTAGTATCCCACCAACGAAGAGCATAGCCATCAAACTCACAAGAAGCCAATTTAATTTTTCAGTCCTCAATGTACTCATGCAAACGCCATAACTTTTCAATCTTGAGCTCCCATAGCAAATACTCCTCCACATCCATGTTATCAAAGCTGAAAGCTGGGATAGAAAATTTTGGTTTACCCAATCCATCATCCTCCCTATGATTTTCACGGGGGGTGCATTAAGGGGCACAAGATTTGGAGCAAAATTAGCTCGGCCTTGAAAACCTCCTCGGCCTCTCTCTGCTCTAACTCCACGGCCTCCATTGTTTTCACTCCATCACCTCCATTATTAGGATCACTATGCACAGTAGCATTATCATCATCCTGAACAGGCAGTCTTTGTGCAATCAAATTCTGGAGATTAGCAACTTGAGTAGTCAATGTGGCAATAGAATTTTGTAAAGTGGTAAATTGCTCATTATTGGCCTCGGCCAATTTATGTGTCTCCCCCAGTTTCTTGTCCATGGCTTTTATTGCTCATATAGGGGATCACAAGCATCAGTCATAAACTTCTATAGATCTTTGTGGTCATCTCTCATTTGGTTTGTCAACACATCACACAATGCCTCATACTCCCTCCAATTCACTACCCCTGCATGGTCCTTCTTTTGCTCCACAAGATCATCACTAGAAGGATCGATTAGTAGGTTAGTGAAAACAAAATAATAAATGGGTTGTGGTGCTCCCTCACAACTCACTCAAACCAGCAAAGAAGTGCTTCACTTACTGTTCCAAAGTGAATAGGATTGACGTACCAACAAGAACCAATGAAATTTTTGTCAACTGTGAGAAGAGAATAACTAGACTATCAAGTATCACAATGCAAAATAGGGTATTTGGTGGGGCTTGGTTGGGAATCCTAACAACACCAAAATAACAACTCCAATGCACTGCTTAATGTGATGAAAAACACTAAAGGAACACACTCACTCTTGGAGACAATTATGGCTTAGCAATTATATGGAAGAGATATTGCAAGCACTAGAAAGACACTAGCAAATACTCTATGAAAATAGGCACAAGATTGCTCAAATGTCCACAAAATATCCAAGATGGTAGGCTTCCACTAGTGATAGTATGTCTCGGCCTCTTTTTAATTTTTCTCTCTTTCTATTTTTTTTGATTTTTTCAATGGCCTTTGAATCAACTAGGAGCAAGAAATAATGGAAAACAGAATAGTGGCCAGAAATTTGATCAAATTGAGAAGCCTGTAGAGCAATAAAATAGCTAGTCTTTGGGTTTTGGGGACCTAATATTTGCTGTAGAATGGCTCTAGCTAGGGCTTATCAAAGATCAGAACAGAAACCAAGAGATAAACAGGAGAAAAACAAAAGAAAAACTACGAAAAAAAGATGGAAAATGAGCTCACGGCAGAGATTTATCGCGACGCAGAGAAACATCACGTTTTCGTGCCGTACAGCAGCGAAATGATGCAAAAACTGTGCCCGGCAGAGAAACTCACGGCAGCACGCGCGGATGTTGCGGGTGTGTGTGCGGGTGGGCGCGCAACGAGTCCGAGCGTGGCTCGATGCTGAAGCTGGTGGCAGCGTTTTGACGCGTTTTCGTGTCGTGGCGGAGGTGGACTCCGAGTGCGGTAAGGAAAATTGGGCACTGACGCGCGATTTGGTAAGCGTGTTTTCACCAGGACCGGTGAGATTGACAACCTCATTGTACCGTTGGGACAAAATATTTTTGTTGTGTTGTGTGCAGGTTCCACGTTGTTGCTGACACCGGTGAGGCGCCATCACTACCGTTAGTGGCATCAACCTTCCGAAGATCCTTTTTCTCCTACTGGATTGATAACCTTGGTTCTTAACTGAGGGAAATTCTTACCGCTGCACTCATCATACCGTCCTCTTGGGGTTCCCAACACACCATCCATAGCACCAAGAATTTCTGGTGCCGTTGCCGGGGACTTAATCATCGTCAAGAAGTCTCCTTGTCAAGGCACCATCAAGGTGTAGCAGATATCCGTCGCATCCGCTAGGATTTTTCTTCGTGTTGTTAACACGGAATCTTTACTGGAGGACGCAGCTCGAGTGCGATTCTAGACCCACAGGAGAGATCCTTGGGTCTTACCTTCATACTCGAAAGAATACGGCATCTAGATGTGCCTGGTCGGCCGAACGATCCGGGGTTAAAATGATGTCTGAGTACATCGTGAGGTAGAGTTGCGGGAGCCGCATACTTGCGATTTTACCTTGGATGCACTGTAAGTGCTATCTTTTGCAATTCTTCGAGCGAAATAATCTTCTTTTCCTTCGTCTTGTACGAAAGAGAATTCATGTTATGAAGCTTATACAGAGGAAATTTCTTGTCAATGTGTCTATACGAAAGAGATTTCGTGTCGAAATGACTATACAAAAGAGATTTCAGGTCAGGGTGCCCACACGAAAATAAAATTGTGTCCTGATGCTCATACGAAAGAGTTTTCGTGTCATGAGGTACGCAGTGACATCACCGCACACTCACCTGCTCCCGATGGGACGTGACGAAGTGGGGCAGAGCACGCGGGGCCCATCTTGTCAGTTTTTTTTACCGGAAACGAGCGGTCGTGCTCCGGTTAATCCACTGGCCGCGCTGTAAATATGCACGATCTTTTCGTAAAAAAGATCGTACGGGGGTAACTGCGCCCGTCTGTTCGTTTTTGCTTCACACATGGAGGTGGCGATGGGTGCCACGTTTGTGGATCAACGGCTCACATTGGCTAGGCACCAGTATACATATTAGGCCTTAGGGAAAAAGTAACTTTCCCGGCCCTCATTCATCTTCTTCCTCTTCTTCACACACTTCCTCTTCTGCGAGCTCGAACCAGGTCCCAATGGCGGGAGGCAAGAAACGCGGCGCCGCTGCGGCATCTAGCAAGGATGTGGCGAGCGCCTCCACGTCAGCTCCGGTGAAGAAGATGGGCGATTGGCGCCCGTCAAACGCCACGACGAAAAGCGTCACCGAGATGCAGAGAGAGAGAGAGAGAGAGAGAGAGAGAGATTACTCCCTCCCGAGGACTCCAGGCGCGTTCGGATGTCCAAGAAGAAGGAGGAGATGCCTAATCCTCTCGCCACCGAGTGCGTCTCATTCTCGGAGCACATTTGCCGAGGTTTGTCCTTCCCTCTCCATCCTTTTCTCGTCAGGATGTTGTATGTCTATGGCATACAGCTGTACGATCTTCCTCCTAACGCGATAAAACACAATCTCGTGTTTTATCGTGATCTGCGAGTGCTTCCTCGACATTTGCCCGCGACGGGGGCCCTGGAAGGCCATCTTCTAGGTGCGGATCTTTCGGGAGAAGCCCCTGGCAGGCGAAAAAACTGGGGAGCCGCTGAGGACCGGAGGCTTCGGGATCGATGCGAACAAAGACGTCCCCTACCTGGAGATGAGCTTCGTCGACTCAGCCCAGGGGTTTCATCGAAAGTGGTTTTACCTCGTCGACAACAGCGTGGGTGGCGTTCCAGAATTCCAGCCGTTCACTATTTTGAAGCGGCGGAAGTCCTGGACGCATTCCCTCTCAGCCGAAGAAGTCAAGGTTGTCACCCCTCTACTCGCAAAGGTGGCGCGCTTCCACAACAAGGAGCAGGGGACTCCACTGAATGGGATACACCTGGCGAGTGTGTTTCTGCGCCGGAGGGTACAGCCTCTTCAAGAGAGGCCGATAACCCTGTGGGAGTACACGAGCGTCAACGACCGGAGCCGCACGTCAACCGACATTCTTTAGAATGCAGAATTCGACAAGAAGATCGCGGCTATATCTAATTTGAAGAAGGGAGAGGGCTACTCGATGTGCCCTCTCACCCCATTCAAACCAGAGAACCCCCCGACTGAGGTGAATTCCTTAATGTTCTTCTTTTCTTCGTATTTCATCTTGTTTTGGGTTTTCGTCGATTGAAACTCCTCTTTTTCTTCTTTTTGCCTTTGGTTTTACAGTCTGTCGCTTTTGACCGCTCGGCCACTCTCCCCTTCCCGGGGATACGCCCCCCTCAAAATGAGACACGCGGATGGAGAGATTGATATTGAATTAGGACGTGGCAGCGTGCTACCCGCCAGTTTCTGCTGATGAAGGTGTCTCAGATCTTCTGGCGAGCAACGTTGAAGCCCCTCCCGAGGTGGACGTGGAGGAAGACTCAGATGATGAGCAACTTCGTCGTTGCAAGTGCCGCAAGCCAGAGAAGGCTGAGGTCACTTCCAAGGACAACCCCTTGAGTGATGATCATGTCGAGGAGGTTGAGCCTATCCGAGCGACTCCTCTCAACGTGCTTCCTCCCGTCATCCGCCAGTCGAGGATCTCCACCGCCTGGAACACAGACAACCTTGACGATGATGATGAGGATGAGTGAGTTCCGTGTATTCTCTCCTTTGTCACGAATTTGCCTTTTTTTTCTTTTCTGATACTGAGCTTTTGCAGCTGTCTTGCGACCATCAGCCCGGATTAGTTTGCTTCTTCGACTCCGTCCGTGAAAAGGAAGGAGGCTATCACGGACCCTACTGCAGCTGCAAATCCCACTCGAAGACCTCTGAGCCCAGCAAAGGCAGTCGACGTTCCGGAGTACGGGATGCCTAGCTTGGACGGTGGACGGCCTGGAGATGTCGGGGCGTTAGCGAGCAGGGAGATCTCGGCTAGCTCGGCTGATCCCTTTCCATCGCGCAGGGCAAGGTAAAGTGTTCTCATTTTTCCTGTGATTTGTCTTGCTCTTTTTCTTTTATCGGGTGCACGACAGTGCTCCCGATGGGAGTAGCCCCCGAGTCTATGGTCAATTTCTTGCAGTTGGCTATGGACTCAGGTTGAGATTTTCCTTTTGGAACTGTTTCTTGGTTTTTGTTTTCATCGGGTGCACGGCAGTGCTCCCGATGGGAGTAGCCCCGGAGGCTATACTTGACTATGTACAGTCGTGTATAGGCTCAAGTAATATCTCTCTAATTCTGCACATAATTTTTGCAGGCCATTCTTGGTTCCCTGGCTGCTTTTGGGCTCTGGCTTCTTTAGGCTGAGGCGGATTGTTCTTCTCTTTGGGGAGAGCGCAAACAGCTCGTCTAGTATGGCCTCACCCTACAAAGTGAGCTGCCACACGCCTTTTTCCCTAGTTCCGTTTCTTCCTGGTTGCAACTGTTATTTTAATCGCGCCCTCTATACTGCAGACAAGGTTAGTCGCTTGAAGTCTGAGAAGGTAGAGGCTACCTCTCTGGTGAAGGACCTTAAGAAGGAGCTGAAGTCTACTCGAAAGGAATTGGAGTCCACGCGCAAGCATTCAGCTGACAGTCTCGTGGGAGCCCAGGATGCCTTGAAGCAGCTGGTGGAGGCGAGTGTGAAGCACGACAGCGATTTGGTTGGCGTCCTCCATCCCTTGGCCCAGACTTTGGCTGGTGAGTCATGCTCAAATTTCTTTAGACTGCGGCTCGTTCTTTTCTCTTTCTGAAATTTATCTGCTCCGTCTTTGTTTAGGTGCTACCGGAGTTGAGCTGGAGCTACCCGGAGGGATTCGAATCGACGCCCTCTCGGATGCTTGCACTCAGCTGCAGGAGCACGGGAACAAGGCTTTGTGGATGTGCTGACGCAACTGCACCAACGCCTACTCGTGGATGTGCCTTTTCCGCTAACTCTTTGTGGCCTCCTGCAAGTTTTCCTAGGCAAGGATGATCCCCTCCAGGAGTACTCCCTTGCGCAGACCGAGTGCGGAGCCAAGACGGTTATCCAATTTGCCCTGGCGCACGACGTCTCGGGTGACCTGGAGAAGGTGTACTAGGAGCTTCCTCGAGACGCGCTGGGCAAAAAGGTAGCGCTTCGACCTTTTGGCGATCGTGCAGGGAGCCTTGCAAAGACGCTCTCCGGGGTAGTTTCCTGTGGCCGTGGTGGAAAGCCTTCTACGAGAGGAGTTACCTCAGTAGTTCCTTAGATCAATCGCTATTTCTATATGTTTTATGTGTAATGAACCTTGGAATGCATCCCGTACTTTGTTCTTCAATCGAGATGTTTTAAAAGTGTCAGTGTTTGGTTCTCTGGCCTTACTTTGTGTTCTCCCGATGGGAGTAGCCCCCGAGCACCCGACAGTTTTGTGTGATACATCGTCGAGTGGGGTATGACTCTGTCTCTAAAACTTCGTTGTTCTTTCTAGGTGGTGGATTCTAGCGGAGGTTCGTCGAGTAGGGCTGCTCCTTCGACTGAGCCATTGATTATGGCTGCCAGTATGCTTGCTTCACTTCGTGACAGTGTCGCGGATGGCGAGCGCAAGCTCAAGGCTCTGCGAGGCATGGCATATGTTGACAAGTCGAAGCAGAAACCCACTGCGGATCGCGAAAATTTTGTGATGGAGGAGCTGGCGAGCGATGCAAAGGGCATGCTTTGTAAGTCCCGCGAGCCCCGAGTACCTTTTGTTTATTCCTGCTTGTGTTTTGACTCATTTGCTGTCCATGCAGTTGTTGAGCCTGATGGGGTGTGTGAGGGTCACTGGGTGGACAATCATATTGTTCATGAGTCAAGCAGATCCAAACCTCACGCGAGCAATTTCTGGTCTAACCGCAGTCGGGGTTTTGTTTTGGCTACCCTGCAGTACCGGGCGAGTCAGGCGCAACTTTTTGTTGAATCTTGCCGGGAGGCCCTTTCTTGGGTCCATCGGACGTTTTACCCCTTCCGCTTTGTTCCGGATAGCTTGAGTGGCTTGCTGAAGCTAATTCATCGAGTGGGGGATGTTCGAGATTGTGTGCATCAGCAGCTCATTTGTGGTGCTCGGGTGGCGCTTGCCTTCGTGCGTCTATGGCATCCTGAAGTCAGTTTCAATTCTGTGGCGCGTCTCCTGACACCCGAGGGCCAACTGTAGATTTTGTCCCTCATTATGAGGTTGTGCGACCTGCAGTGGAGCGGATTATTCGACTGACCACGGCGGAGACTGAGCGACTGCTTCAAGAGGCGGCTACTCGGCAATAGCTGTAGTTGATAAGGTGTATATACCTTGTATGTTTTAGTTTAAGGTGTGTTAAGGTGTGTACCTTGTGACCTTGTATGTTAATTCGACCGGTTAACGTGTTTAGAATGTGTGTACCTTGTTACCTTGTAAGATATTCATCGTGCGTGAGCACTCGAAGATTTTGCTGATGCTAGTTTGGTGTAGCCCCCGTGTGTTGGGGTGTGACCATTTGTTTAGCATGTAAAGAAAGGAAAAAATAAAGAATAAATATTGTGACTGGATAGTCTTTGTAGCTATGGTTGAGAAACTATGTTTTTATTGCGATGGCTGAGAAGCCATGTGTTTGCTCGGGCTACAGTGTGGCTGGTACAACTTTATTTTGCAAGTGATATACTCTCCTAGGGATAGAATTTCCTCAGGTGCGCCACGTTCCATGGGTTGGAGTAGATGCCACCTTTCTTTGGGTTCTTCAGGCGATAGGCGCAGCCTGGGATGACTTCGTGTATGATGAAGGGTCCCTCAAACGGTGGTTATAGCTTGTGTCCCTCTTTCTACTTGAGTCACAACACCAGGTCACCTACCACGAAGGATCTATGGCGTATGCGGCGACTATGGTGATTGCGCAGCGATTCCTGGTAGACAACGGATCTTGCGAGGGTAATGTCCCTAATCTCGTCCAACGTGTCCATATCTTTTGTGAGTGCCTTGTTGGAATCTTCTTTGATGTATGCGACAACTCGTCGAGCGCTAAACTTGACGTCCTCGGGTAACACAACTTCAGCTCCATATACCATGAAAAATGGAGTGTAGTTTGTCGATCGGTTTGGTGTCGTTCGAAGGCTCCACAACACCGATGGTAGTCTTCAGCCCAATGCCCTACTGCTATGTGTACTCGGGTGAACAGCCGCTTCTTTAGGCCAGCCGAAACTAATCCGTTGGTTCGTTCGACCTGGCCGTTAGTTTGCGGGTGCGCCACGGAGGCGAAGCCGAGGGCTATCCCTTTTTCTTGCAGAAAGCTTGCGTCTCCTTGGATGTGAGGTTGGTCCCATTATCTGTGATGATATTGTGTGGAACACCGAATCTGCACATGATGGAGTCGAGGAATCTCACGGCACACTCGGCGTGTTGCGATGTGACCGGCATGGCCTCTATCCATTTCGTGAATTTGTCGACTACGACTAGGAGGTGAGTGTATCCTCCGGGTGTTGATTTCCGCAGCGGTCCCACCATATCAAGCCCCCATTGAGCAAAGGGCCAGGAGATGGGGATCATGTGGAGCTCTATGGCCGGTGCGTGTGGATTGGGATAAAACTTTTGGCAGGCGCTGCACCTCTCGACGAGGTCTTTGGCGTCTCTGGCTGCCGTGAGCCAGTAGAATCTGTCCGAAAAGTTTCCCCGCGATTTCTCTCCAACTTGCATGATGCCCACAGTCGCCTTGGTGTATATCGTAGAGCAGTTACTTCCCGTCCTCGGGTGCGATACACCTCTGGAGCACTCCTGATATGCTTTGCTTGTATAGTTCTCCTTTTACCACCCGAAAGAATTTGCTGCATCGAACGATTTATCTCGCCTCGGAAATGTCTTGAGATGTTATGGATGAGCTCGATGAGGGCGATTTTCTGACTGGCCTCCATTTCCGTTGCAGCGCATGTCTCTGCTTGCTTTTTTACTTTGACTGATCGTTTGCTTATTCTCTCGAAGTAGATTCCTGGTGGAACGGGGGTGTTTGTTGACCCTATGTCCGCTAGTCTATCTGCTTCTTCGTTGCTTGATCGTGCGATGTGCTTCAGCTCACACCCTTTGAAACTTCCTTCGAGTAGGTTGTACATGTCGCGATAGGCGACCATGTTATCGGCGAGAGCGTCGCACTCCTCCATTGTCTACTGCACGATAAGATTAGAGTCTCTGTACATCAACAATAGAGTGGCTCCGCAGGCAATCGCCATCTTCATGCCGTGTAGGAGTGCCTCGTACTCTGCATCGTTGTTGGACGCTGGATCGTCAGGGGGGAAGTCGATTCGCCGAACATACTGGAGCTTGTCACCCCTTGGTGACACGAGGATTACTCCGGCTCCGGCTCCCTCGTTTCTTTTTGATCCGTTGAAGTACATGATCCAGTTGCTCATGTATTCTGGGGGTCCTAGAGTTTGCAGCTCCGTCCACTCGCTCAGGAACTCTACGACATCCTGAGATTTTAGGGCGTTACATCCTGTGTATATTATATCCCAGGCGCCTAGATCGATGCTCCACTTTGCATTTCTTCCGGCTGCCATGGGATTGTTCATGATGGTACCGAGTGATGCGTTGTTTAGCACCATGATGATATGCTCCTAGAAGTAGTGTTTGAGCTTGCGGGCTGTAAGGACCACTCCATACGCGAGTTTCTAGTAGTGTGGGTATCGTTGTTTGCACGGTGAAAGTACATCGCTGCTGTAGTATACTGGTGTCTGAGCGCCGTATGATTTTCCATCCTCTGGCCGCTTGACGACAATTATCGTGGTGACCACTTGATTTGTTGCGGCTAGGTAAAGGTAGAGAGGTTCCCTTTCCGTTGGTGTTGCCAATATGCGCTTGCTCTACAACACTCTCTTCAAATAAACGAACACCTTTTTCGCTTCTGGCGTCCACTCGAACTTATCCGTTTTCTTCAGCAATTTGTAGAAAGGGAGCGCTTGCTCGCCTAACCTTGCGATGAACCTGCTGAGGGCTACCAGTCGCCCTGCGAGCTGCTACATGCCACAAAGATTTGTCGGTTCTTTCATCGTCAAGATCGCCTGAAATTTCTCCTGGTTGGCTTGAATTCCTCGGGCAGAGACCAGATAACCGAGGAGCTGTCCATCGGGAACCCCGAAGACGCATTTTGTCGGGTTGAGCTTGATTCTGTATGCGGTGAGGGCGTCGAATGTCTCCCTGATGTCCTCGAGGAGCGTGTCCTCCACTCGAGTCTTGATGACGATATCGTCAACGTATACTTGTACGTTCTTGCCAATGAGCTTGGCGAGGCATTTTTGCATGTAGCGCTGATATGTTGCGCCTGCGTTTTTTAGCCCGAAGGGCATCGTCGTGTAGCAGTATACCCCGTGCAGTGTGATGAATGATGTCTTCTCCTCATCCTCCTGCTTCAATCTGATTTGGTTATAGACCGTTGAGGACATCCCTAGTACATTGCCACTTAAACAAGATGAAGTGAGACTTGGACCTATGACAAGGTCAAGGACCAAGCTACTACAACAACAGGTGAATTCACTCCTCATAGATTATGATGTTTGTGATAATGAGAATTTTATACTGCCTAAGTATATGCATTTATGTATGATCAGGTTTATTGATAACACAAACATGGTGGAAGAAAACAACCAAGAGTAGCTGGAAAACAAGATTACAAGTGGTGAAAACAAATGTACCATGGTGAAAACAAGATTACAAGATGGTGAAAACAAGACTACCATGGTGAAAACAAATGTACAAGATGGTGAAAACAATCATGCAAGTGTGGAAAACAATTACTAGCATGTTATTCCACACTTAGGAAGATGGAAAACATGAGGAGGGCGCCTCATTGAATATCGATGCGCCATATAGAAATCCTACTCATAGTAGGTATGGTTTGTATACCATATTTGGCCGCACCCCCTAAAGTGGGTCGGTTTGTATCCTCTCTTAGAGTCCAATTAGGAGTCCTAGTCCAAGAGGGATTGATGCTTGCGCAAGGAGTCCCTTGTGGCTGCACCCCTCCCTCTTATATACTCCCCTCCTGCGAGTTGTGGAGATTAGATCCAGTTTAAACCAATTAAAAACCCTAGTCTCTAGTTTGTATTGCTGCCAAGCATACTACTTGAAGTTTACCATTGCAAAGTTGCGTGATATCTTGTTATTCCATTGGGAATAGGGGGATATAGGACCACTTGTGATCTTTGATTACTTGTGGAAGAGTGTGTAGTTGAGAATATCCAAAGGGCTTGATTGTTGTTGCATCTGGCAACAGGGGTCAGTCGAGTGAGAGGTCTCAGTGTAGCACTAGTTATCACAAAATCTAGAAAATCTTCAAAAAGAGAGAGAAGCTCATTGAGAATATTGGGCCACCCTAGATCATCTTGGTATCAGATTCACAGGTTTACTCGGTGAGCAAATTTATCCTTAGTCTAGTTGTTTTCATTTCCTATCCAGAAAAAGCCAAAAATATTAGGGTTAGTTTTTGCCAGAGCCTCGATCAACACCAAATTGCTACTCTCATTGATGTTTATTGTTGACTTGCGTATCTGTTTTTCTGTTTTTAGTTTTTCATCTATTAGGGTTAGGGTTCATCTAGTCATCTTTTTTTAGATCTATACCGAAAATTCCACCAAAAATAGATGCTGCCATTTGCTCTACCTCTCGGGAATTAGGACCTATAGCTTGCTTTGCGAGTTGATTTTGTTCTCAAGTTGTTTCTTGTTGTGCTCGAAAAATTTCCATCACATAAACCCATGGGTTCCTAGCCATATTTGGATTCCAATCCGTTTGCTACCGCGGCACAAAACTGGCCAAAACGCTGTCGCGCCGCACTCCTAGCTGCTATCGGACTCCTGTCGTGGGTCGAATTCGGCACGATTTCTTTGCCGCCGCTGCAGTGCGCGCGCCTCACCTAGCCACGCTCGGACTCGTTGCGCACCCATAAAATGCATACCGAGCGCCCACCCGCACCACACCCACAACCCACCCAGCAAACACCAGCGCGCTGCCGTGAGACTCCCTACCGGGCAGCGTTTTCGCACCGTTTCGCTGCCGTACGTCACGATTTCGGTTGTTTCTCTGCCGTGCGCATAACTTCCTGCCGTGAGCTCATTCCACCTCTGTTTTCACTAGTTTTTATTCTGTTTTTCTCCTGTTATCTCTAGGTTCTTGTGCTGATCTTTGTTTAGCCTTAGCCACAACCTTTCTACAACAAATATTTTCTCAGTAAGGAATCTCGGGGCGCGATTCCTTCAAGGGGGGGGCGTTTTGTAACATCCCAAGTATGAAAACATCCCTTAGAATGTTTGATTTCATGTTTAATTAAAGTATTGCATCACGTCATCATATTTGTTTCCTTGTTTGCATTTGTTACTATTTGTTTTGCATCTGTTTTATTCTGTTTTCATAATTGAATTTCAAACAAATCCCAATGATGTGTTTCATACTTGTCATGTTACAACATCTTCAAATAAAAGTTCAATTCAAACAACCTTTTGTTTCCAATTATTCCATAAAGATCAACTAGTAAAATGATGGTTTTAATTCAATTAAATAATTCCCAAATTGCTTTCAAATTCAAATCAAAACATCAAACAGCACCTCATTTGAAAATTATTAAAATACCAAACAAATTCTAATCCCAATTGTTCTATTTAATCAATAGGGGTCACCCTAATAAAAACATTGTTTCCAATATTAATCAATTAAATATCAAATTATTCAAATTCAAACCAAAAACATTCAAACAGCACACCAATTTGAAATTATAAAAATAATCAAAACATTTTATACTCTTTGTTTCCAATTAAAGTTATTTGGGTCACCCTATTTAAAATTTTGGTTTCAATAATCATTTTAATACTTAAATCATCCAAATATGAATTAATTCCAAAACAGCACAAAAATTCAAATGTTTTTGAATTCCAAAATTGGTTTTTTGTTGTAATTAACCTAATGAGCTCACCCTAATTTTTTTCTAGGAT
The DNA here is from genome assembly GCA_028641055.1 of Alopecurus myosuroides. Classification (NCBI taxonomy): domain Eukaryota; kingdom Viridiplantae; phylum Streptophyta; class Magnoliopsida; order Poales; family Poaceae; genus Alopecurus; species Alopecurus myosuroides. The sequence goes on along the minus strand of CM054057.1, from coordinate 367,941,017 downwards.
TTTTGCTAACCCCAAAATCCCTTTTCTCTTCCATTTCTATTTGCTACAAAAAAAAACAGAAAAGCAGAAAATAGAAAAAGGAGAAAAACGGCGCGCGCGGCAGCTAGCCTACCCAGCGCAGCCCATTTCTCTCTTTCTCCTCGCGCGCAGCCAGCCCACGGCCCGAAAACGGTTCGATCAGACGCCCCGTCGTCTTTCTCCTGTACGGCGGCTCATCGCGCGGTGCCACGGTGGCAGCGGCCACCTCCGACGGCTGATCCGATGCCCTGGACCCTATAAAGACCCCTAGGGCACAGCGCGCAGCCCTAGCTAACCCTAGGTTTCCTGTTCCCCTCGAGGCCGCCGCCGTTACCCTCTCCTCTCGCCGCGTTTCCTTCCCCTCTGTCAGCTCGCCGGAGCACGCCACCTCTGAAACTCCGTCCACCACCGCCGCCATGGATCTCCACCAACCCTCCTAGCCTCTGGAACCGAACCACCGTACTCCCTCCTTCCTCGACGACATCTCCGTTGAGGTCCACGCCGCCTGGATACGCGCCGCCGTCCACTAACCTGCCGCCGCGATCGCCTCCCCGTCGACTACCTCTGCATTCCCCCGGTGAGCCCGCCACCATGTCCACCTCCTCACTCTCTGCATCGCATCCACGCACCGCGCACCCATCCGTGCACGCATCCAGCATCACCGCAGCGCCGCAGCACGAGCACATCGTTCGTAGCTCGCCGCCGGCAGGATCTCTGTCAGAGATCAGTCATGTTTTCGTTAGATAACGCTTCAGTTAGCGAGCAACATCTCAAACTGTATGCGCACGGTATACTGACAACAGACGCGACACACCCCACTGGTTCAGTACTGCGCACACTAGCGAGAGGTTCAGGGTTCGAATCCTGCTCCTCGCACGGGATAAAATCCCACTTTTTTTCGACCAAGTGCTGACAGGGAGGGCCCCCTGTCAGCCACTCACTAGCCACGCGAGCGCACAGAGACCCTGGGCCCCCTGGCAGTGCCTAGGGTATGGTTCTGTGCGGTGTAAAATGTTTTTGAACCTCTCTGTTTTAAATCAAGGTCCTAAAAATTCACAGAATGGTCCCTAGTTTTCAAAATCTTATAACTTTTATTTTATAACTCTAAATAATGAAAATAAAATATGTGTGCTGATCTAAATTTAATTCTCTACCTATTGGTACCATTTGTTTCATGTTTTGAATTTTCAAAATGCAATTCAAATTTGAATTCAAATAATTCAATTGCAATTTGCTAAAATTCATAACTAATTCATTATTAATCCAAATAATGCAAATAAAATATGTTTTCCATGCCATTTCAAATAAACTTTTCAAATATAAATTTTGTTGCATGGTTTGAATAATTTAAATTGCCTAAATAATTTAAACCTTGTTTAAATCATTTAAATTTGATAAAATCATAACTTGCTCAAAATAAATTATTTTTGAACATGCAAAATATGTTTTCAAACCCTCAAAATATAAAATTTTAAAATATGAATTTGAATTTATGTTTTGAACAAATAAAATTCAAATAAAATTCACACTTGTTTTAAATTCATTTAAAACTTGTTTAATATTGTTTAAGTCATAATAAATTCATCCTAACTCTTATTTCAATATTTGAAACATGTAATCCAACTAAAATTTGGTATTCTTTTCAAATATAAATTTTGTTAATTGTTTTGAACACTTTAACTTGATGAAAACAACAATTGCTTGTGTAACATCTTTAAGTAACCCAAATTTTCCAAACTTAATAACTATTTTCTAAACTTGTTAAAATTCCTTTACCACTTGCAACTATTGTTGTTATTTTGTTGTTATCATCATGCATGCATCATGATAAGCAAACTTTCACATGTTATTCAATTATAGATCATTTGTTTCCACTTAATGCATGGACCTTTTCCATATGCAATCCAATTGCATAGGGGTCCATTTAAATTGTGTCACTTCATCAACTAGTTTATTTTGATGCAACCATTAACTTGACATGCATCATCCCATGATTGTGCACTATGCCATGATAATGATTGTTTTTATTTCTGCCTTGTTTGTTTGCTTCTTCCCGAATAGACGACGACGTTGAGACAGACGATCTTTACAGCACCCCTTCTGAGGATCTAGCTCAGTACCCGGCTGCTGAGTTTGCAGGCAAGTTATCACTCACATGAACCATTGTGTTCCCTTCAACATTGGTTACCGATACTTTCCGTTGTCTATATTGCTAGCCCTATGTGTAGTTGTTTTTGTTACGAACCTATCACATGAATCCCTTAACCCTGATATTGCCTCACCACCACTCCTACAACCCATTGTTTGCGCCAGTGTCTTACTAGCATGCTTAGGTTGTTTTGCTCGAGTCTGTTACCCGTTACTTTCAGTTACTATATTTTCATTATGTTCTGGGGCTCGATGTTTAATCAATCAATCATGCTAATGTTATTGTTAAATAATAATTTGATGATAAGGCACCGGCAGCAGGCCCTGTGTGGTTTTGAGGCCTGCTAGTGTCGACCATAATAGGAAAAGGGTCTTGTCTACTGATCCATGATGAGCGCACTACCCGCATGTGGGAAGCGAGTATGGGCGCCCCCCCTCAATTTGATTCGATTCGCATCTCGTCAAAATCGCCTCATTTAGTTCGTGTTTTCCATTTGCCGCATGCATGTTTTTGCGAGCCCAGCGCAGGGTGGAACTTTCGTAGTCGGCATATAGGGGGACACGTTCTTAGAGTGCTATGAGGGTCCATTTTCTTCTGGGCTCGATTAGCCGTGCGCCCAAGGTGCTTTGGGCTTGATGCGAAGAAGAGTTGAGTTGTGTTGAGTGCCCCGCTTGGTGGGAGGCATCCCATCTGGCGGGTTATTCATACGTGTACAGCCAAATTGGTGCAACCCTGCAGGGATAAATCTTCTCGAGAAGCCGTGTTTTCCGCGGTTATGGTTAACTTGGTGAAAGTACTGGCTAACAAGTACTCAGGACAACTTAAACCTAATGATTCACCGTCTCACACCCAATGATTTAACAACTTGACTAGTAATAGGATTATTGACACAATAACCTGATTCATCTTTAATCCTACTGTGTGAGTTATCCTCGGATTGCTTCTTTGGATAAGGGGCGAGATCCAGGATGGGTTTGTTTGAAGTTATCTTTCAGTTGGTTACAATAATCGATCTTATCTTCTTTCTGTTAGCCGGAAGTGATAGAATCTCTGTAGTTGGTTAGCGCAGCCAATTGCAGCATCTTTTATATCCCCTCTTCCGTTGAACCCAAGGCATCTGTGCTTGGTGTTGACGGGCTACACTTTGGTGAGCTGTGAGTCTTGCTTGCCAGTACGTCTATGTACTGACCCCTTTGGGGCTGTGGTTTCCGCAGACCTACGTTTCCGAGGATCTACATGGCGGCTACTACGTGGAGTTTGACGAGGCTGCTGACGAGTAGGTAGCGGACCCGGGCAGGATCCGAGACCTCGTGGATGGGCTCCGTCTTTATTTCAGTTCCCGGCTTCTTAAGCCTATTTGGATTTGTCTGTACTCAGACCCCTTTGAATGCTTCCGCTGAGATGTAATGATGTTATGTTGGGACATGTGTCCTCTGGATGATTGTATTTGCTATCTCTGCTCTAGTGAGAGCTATTTGCAACTTATTTCCATCTTTTGTGTCTTAGAGATATGTTGTGCTATCATTCTGTTACAAGCCGTTGACGTACCATGTGTGTATGGTATGAAGTACGTCAATGGTAGTGTCCTGATTTCTATGGGATAGTTTACGTCGACGCTGAACAGATAGGGGTTGGTTGTCACACATGCGTGTGTTGGCCTACTCGTAAGAGGACGCGGGTGCCGGTAAGCCCCGTAATCCAATCTACTACTGTTCAACGGAACAACGAGTATCCTTTAGAAGTCCGGGTGCGACATATCCCCTCCATGGGAAGGGCCTTTCATTGTGAGAAAGGCTCTGCACAATGATGCCTACTATCTAGTTGATGCATAGGCACCCTAGCAGAACAGGCCGGATAAAGCTGGAGAGGAATCCGAGCGTCCCTGGAATGTAGCTCTACTCCGACGTTTTCATTTGTATGTATCCCCTTCACCGAGTTAAAATTCTAGTCGACACTCCAAATTCAAACTCGGGGACTGCGTGTGCAAAAACCTTGCCTTGTGTTGTTTACTTTTTTTCCTTTGTCTACTTGGTTGGTCTACTTAGAATTTCATGTGCATATCTAGTAGTGTGTTTAAACCCAAGGGCGAACTCTTTGACTCTGCTGCTGTCCGCAACCCGGCTTCATGGCAAGCAAGAGAACAAGCCAATGGTCAATGATCACATGAAAAATTGCTAAGGAAATGATAAGTGTAGCAACCGAGTAGGGTGTATTTACTTCTCTGTTTTTTTGGCTAAGTGGTGGGCAGCGTTAGAATTCAAATCTCAAAGTGGTTAAGTATTTGAAACTTGGTTTTGAAATCTTGTGACTCGACTACCAAAAAGCCACAAGTGGCAGGTAAGAGCAAAGACAAAAAGACAAGTGGATAAGAAATGCAACTCGGGGACTTGCATTAAAACGCAATCCGGCATCAAGCCAGTCTTGCTAAAAGTGAAACAAATAAAACTGAGTAGTAAAGAGGGAATATAATTGTATCGATTACATCTGCACCCAGCATCCCGGGGATCTGATAATTGTTTTAAGATAGAAACTGCAGGAATTTAGGCAACAGTGGAGGTAATGGTATCCGAGTTGGTGCTGTTGGGCGCCACTAGCTCGGAGGCAGCAGTTTTAGAGTTTGGCTTGGCGGCAGAAGGAGTTGGAGTTGTGGAGGTTCTCTCTGATGCGGAGTTGGAAGCTTGAGTGGCCGCAGTGCTGGGGAGAGGGTAGAGCTCTGAGGTCGCAGCCCCAGCTGCGCCCAACTTGGGAGCTGGGTCGTCAATCACCATCTCGGTAGTGACGGCAGCCTCCTGCGCGGTGGGTTGCGACTGCTCCGTCTCCTGGTTGGCTCCCATCTCCGGGCTACGCTGCTCGGTCTCCACCCTTTCGACCTCTTCATGATCAGACCCCTCCTGCTCATCTTCTCCGACATCTTGGCTTTGGTCTTCGTCGCCATCCTCCTCGAACTCGGCCTCGCCCTCATCCTCCTGTTCATCAACATCTGTATCCGGCTCGGTGGGTCCGTTGATGTATATGCCTGTTTCAGCATAAGAGGCCATCTCGTAGGCCACCTCTTTCCGGCGAGAGACGCACTCGGAGCGCGTGGTCCACTTGGAGCCATTTCTGCGCTTGCCAATCCTGTCAAGATCTAGATTCTCGTACCAGGACAAGATGAAGTGAAGGACCTCGTCAGCTCCTGCCCGAGCTGCGGAAGCACGCCATTTCTTTAACTCCTCTTTGACATGGTCCAGGTTGGCGGCAATATCGCGGAAGGTATCCGGGACATCTCGGTTAGGCCAGAACAACTTGTGCAGCTTAATAGTAGTGGACACCATGGAGGTGACCAAGCCTTTGAAGGAGCGCACTTGGGTCTTGAGGTTGATGAAATGATCGGCGATACTGGAGGTATCGTCAACGCTCAGACCGGCGGCTGCCCTGGCCTTTCTTGCCTTGTCCACAACAGTTTCACTAGCGGAATGGAGTTTCGGGAAGATATCTGGATCAAGTGATGCGGGTTTGTGTAACATCCCAAATTTTTCATTTGGAATGTTTTACATTTAGATCATATGCATAGCATGACATCATTTCAAAACTTGCATTTGAGTGTTGCATTTTAAAACCTAAAACAAAATCATGTTTTAAAAAGCCCAAAATTCTCCTATAAGGCGTTTATAAGCCGAAGGATATTTGGATATTTTAGTTTTTCCAAAATTACTCCCTAATAGTTAAATATGATAGATTTTCAAATTTAAAATTTTTAGAAATTTGTTTGACTCGATTCCGAGTTATGTTTCAAAAGTTACGAAAGTTTTAAGAAAATAATAAAAGGAAAAGAAAAAACTAAGCTCAGCCCGCACCACATGGGCCGGCCCAGAGGCTGCCCGCACGCACAGGAACAAGGGTGACCGGCAGAGCGCACGTACATGGCACCCAAATCCCGTTTTTCCTGACCTATCTCCATTCAAACTCGCATATCTCTTCGTTGGAGAGTCCAAATTCGAATCCGCTTCTTTCTACTTGTTCCCTACTACAAGGAGCAACTTCCCACCGACCTCCCCACCTATAAATGCCCCAGCCCCGGCCGTGAGGTCGCCCCAAACTCGAACCTCCAATTTCAGATCTGTTTCGTGGTATTTTACTCGCCACGGTCCCTGAGTTGCTCGGTTGACGTTCAAGTCTTCACGAGAGTTTTAGATATCGTCGATACCAATCCATCCCAAGAAACCTCACCTCTTCTCATCCACCACAGCCGGAGATTTTCGCGATCTACTCTCTCAGATCTGAAGCGGCAAAAGTTGAATTGCTCTTCAACCGTTTGTCCGTTTCTCTCAAATTTCTACTGCAGTTGCATCTTATCATTATCTACAACTTTTGTTCTTGCGTTTTTCGATTTGAGCTAGAGATCTATTTATATAATTCCGATCTAGTTTTGCCCACCGGAGTAACTCGAAATTTCAAATCTATACTTCGTTCTTATTCATCTAAAACGTTTTCGTTGAGTGTTTTCTTTTGTTTTTTGGATCTTATTAGCACATTAGGTTTAGATCTATCTTTTTATAAACTTTATTTCGATAAGATCTTGTAGATTGTTAATTAACCCGGTTTAATTTGGTTAAGCTGCTTTTTGTGTCCTGTTGCATTACAAACTTTTTCATGCATCATATATTGTTCAGACAATCATAGAACTAGTAAATTAGTTTTCTTGCATTATTAAATTATCATGCGTCCATATGTTGCATTGTTGTTTTGTCTGGTTTGGTTATTTATTGTGGTATGCTTGCAACGTGTAGACTGCGAGAGTTGCGGTTGCTGTTCGTGTGAGGACTGTGGGTACTACGGTTGCGACTGAGTCGAGTGCGTGAACGACTCCAATTTCTGTCAAGGCAAGTGACATACATATCCCACTATTTTCCTAATTGCATTACAGTTTTATTGTAGCTATGCATTAGTAGGAGTTGTGTGTTATCGCTATGCTGGATTTCTTCACTAACATCCAAGTGGAGCAATCATATGTTATCCCTAGATGTAGCAATCCATATGTTAGGCAAACACCGTAATGTTAGATTGCTTAGCCATGCTTCTATTTATTCGTGGTTGGGATTATTATCATGTTATGATGAAAATCGTTATTTTAATTGCTTATGAAAACAACCTGATAATTAATTAGCCACTGGGCGGATTGCTAGCATGTCAACAGAGTACAAAGTTTGGTGGGGACCGCCGCCCAGTATATTGAGATTATGTTTAGTTTTCCTTATGTAGTTTTTTTTGAATTATTTTTTCCTTATGTAGTTGTTCTTGCGTGCAACCGTGTTTCATATTAGTATGGGCTAGACATAATTTGTAGGTTGTGGTGACTCGAACCCAACATGTCCAGAGATGTAGAATAGTGGTACGATGGTCCGGCTCGTGGAGGGTTTGGGGATCTACTTCTTATGAGTTATGGATTAATCTTCTTTCCTTCCGTGTTACTAATGGTGTATCATGGTGTTTGGGGTCGATTAGGCAACACGGGTAAAGGGCAAAAACCTCGCGAGGGTTAAAACTAAGATCTTAGCCGTGTTCCATTGGTTAGGGACAATCCAACAACTAGATGGGAAACATGACATATCTCGTTCATCTTGTTTTATTGATTACTACCAATTGGACAATGGGTTATTGGAGAAGTGCCTGATGGTGTTTCAGCGTGCTAATCCAAAAAGGGTAGGAGCACTTTGCTATCAACCAAAGTGTCCAATTATATAGGAGCACTTTGCTATCAACCAAAGTGTCCAATTAGATGCAAAACTACTTTCTATTAAAATAGGACAAATGCATTTATGCAAAATTGCCTAAAAACTCCACCAGCCAAATATGCATGTAGACTAGCACTTTCCATTTATATACCACCATAGTGTCACTTGCCACCATTGCTCAGAATGATCTGACCTCCTTTTCGGGGCTGCATATTCCAACATGCAGGTTGTTCGTATCCGGAGTGATCGACGTAGGTCTCGTGACTCCACTCAACATGTTTGTTCGCCTGTGGCACAAATTGAAGACTGGAGCCCTTATATTCGCTTTGTTGAATAAGTATTGTACTAGCTTCCGCTATGCAAGTTGTAATAAAGTACTTTGCTCTGGATATTCGATAGTAATATAATGCATTGATTTCTTTTGATTACTATATGTGTTGTGTGTGCTGGTGAACGGTCCAGGGGCCAGTACTACACGCAACAGTATAGCCTGTGTTGGCTGTACTACTACAGATGGTATCAGAGCAATGTGTTGACTATAGGAACGAGGCCTTAGAAAATGGATTAGGAAAAGCAATATGATGAAAAACTTATTTTTTCCAAATCCTTTATACATTCTTCCTTTGACTCTATTCTTGTAATCTTCTTATCTTTATCTCCTACTTCCATCTCTTCTTTTTCAAATCATAGTGGAGATTCCCATAGAGAAGAAGATTCAATTCAACATAAAGGAGATTAACCTCAAGATAGAGAAGAAGGCTTACTACAAGAAGGAAACACGATGCAGCTATTGGAGCTATGTGAAGACACTAGGTTGCCCACCATGTAGGTTCCTAGTTATCGAGATCGTTTTAGGTGTTGACCATATCCTAATTAGATGATATGGCAATGATAGTCCGTGTATTTTCAACCGTTTTGTTTTCAAAACTTTATGGGTATTTTCGCAGGAATCTATATCCTATTTTTGAAAACTATTTTAAAGTATTTGGATGGCTTATACATTGATTGTTCAGTGTTTCTTTGTTCATATATAGTATGGGTAGCTATTTTCTTTAGTCCTATCCGTTGTCACACTCGGACTTCTAGAGGATACTCGCAGTTCCGTTGAACAGTAGGTTGATTGGATTACGGGGCTTACCGGCACCCGCATCTCTTACGAGTAGGCCAACACACGTATGTGTGACAACCAACCCCTACTGTTCATCGTCTACGTAAACCATCCCATAGAAATCAGGATACTACCATTGACGTACTTCATACCATACACACATGGTACGTCAACGGCCTTTAATAGAATGATAGCACAACTTATCTCTAAGACACAAAGAAATAGAAATAAGTTGCAAATAGCTCTCACTAGAGCAGAGATAGCAAATACAATCATCCAGAGGACACAAGTCCCAGCATATCATCATTACATCTCAGCGGAAGCATTCAAAGGGTCTGAGTACAGACAAATCCAAATAGGCTTAAGAAGCCGGGAAAGAAAGGAAAACGGAGCCCATCCACGATGTCTCGGATCCTGCCCAGGTCCGCTATCTACTCGTCAGCAGCCTCGTCGAACTCCACGTAGTAGCCGTCACGGGGATCCTCGTAAGCGTAGTCTGCGGAAACCACAGCCCCAAAGGGGTCAGTACATAAACGTACTGGCAAGCAAGACTCACAGTTCACCAAAGTGTAACCCGTCAACACCAAGCACAGATGCTTTGGGTTCAACGGAAGAAGGGGAATACAAAAGATGCGGCAGCTGGCTGCACTAACCAACTACAGATACATGATACAACTTCCGGCTAACAGAAGGAAGATAAGATAGCGTATCGTAACCAACTATAACTAACTCCAAACAAACCCATCCTGGATCTCGCCCCTTATCCAAAGAAGCAATCCGAGGATAACTCACACAGTTGGATTAATGATGGATCAAGTTATTGTGGCAATAAAGCTGTTACTAGTCAAGTTATCATTAGTTAGGTGTAAGTTGTTCTGAGTACTTGTTAGCCAGCACTTTCACCAAGTCAACCATAACCGCGGAAAACACGGCTTCTCGAGAAGATTTATCCCTGCAGGGGTGCACCAATTTGGCCGTACACGTAAGAATATCCCGCCAGACGGGAATCAAACCCACCAAGCGAGGCACTCTACACAACTCAACTCTTCTTCGCATCAAGCCCAAAGCACCACATGCTGTGCGTGCGCGGCTAATCGAGCCCCACAAAGAAAAGGGGACCCTCATAGCACTCTAAGACCACGCCGCCCTAAATGCCGACTACAAAAGTTCCACCCTGGCCTCTGGTTCGTACCTGCATATGCGTGCGGCAAATGGAAAACCCGAACTAAATGAGGCGATTTGGACGAGATGCGAATCGAATGAAATTGAGGGGGGCGCCCATACACGCTTCGCACATGCGGTTAGTGCGCTCATCATGGATCAGTAGACAAGACTCTTTTCCTAATTAGGGTCGACACTAGCAGGCCTCAAAACACGCCGGGCCTCCTCCGGTGCCTTATCAGCAAATTATTATTACCTCAAAATTAACAGGTTTATTGTTTAAACATCGAGCCCCAGAACATAATAGAATATGATAACAGAAGGTAACGGGTAGCGGACTCGAGCAAAACAACCCTAAGCATGCTAGTAAGACACGGGCAACAAACAATGGGGCTATAGGTGTGGAGGTGAGGCTATATCAGGGTTAAAGGATAGCATGTGATAGGTTCGTAACAGAAACAACTATTCATAGGGCTAGCAGAATAGACAACGGAAAGTACCGGTATCCAATGTTGAAAGGAACACAATGGTTCATGTGAGTGAATACTTGCCTGCAAACTCAGCAGCTTGGTACTGAGCTAGATCCTCAGAAGGGGTGTTGTAAGTATCGTCTGTCTCAACGTCGTCGTCTATTCGAGAAGAAGCAAACAAACAACGCAGAGAGATAAACAATCAATAACATGGCATAATGCACAATCATGGGATGATGCATGACCATTTAATTGATGCATCAAAATAAACTAATTGGTATAGTAACAACATGATTAAATGGACCCACATGCAATTTGAGTTGCATATGAAAAGCCCATGAATTAAGGTTGGAATAACTGTTTTCCAACTAACCAACATGTGAAAGTGAGTTAGTATGATGCATGGATGAGGAAAACAGAAAAATAACAACAATAGAACCAATTGGAAATAAGGTTTATCAATTTTGGAATTTTAGTTATTAAGTTAAGAATTTTGGTTCCTTAAAGGTGTTACACAAGCATTTGTTGTTTTCAGCAATTTAAATTGTTCAAAACAAATAACAAAGTTCATATTTGGAAAGAGCACAAAATTTTAGGTGGATTACATGTTTCAAATATTGAAAAAGGAATTACAATGATTTAATTATGAATTAAACAAGTTTAAAAAAGATTTAAATGAATTTAAAACAAGTATGAATATTATTTGTTCCAAACATAAATTCAAATTCATATTTGAAAAGGTTATGTTTTTCTGGTTTGAAAACATATTTTATAAGTTCAAAAATAATTTAATTTGAGCAAGTTATGAATTTAGCAAATTTAAATGATTTAAACAAGGTTTAAATTATTTAAGCAATTTTAATTATTCAAAACATGAAACAAAATTTATATTTGAAAAGGTGGTTCAAAATGGCATGGAAAACATATTTTATTTATGTTATTTGGATTAAGTATGAATTAGTTATGCAATTAATCAAATTTCAAATGAATTGTTTGAATTTGAAATTTGAATGCATTTGAATTATTCAAAACAGAATACAAATGTTATAAACAGGTAGAGAATTAAATTTGGTTCAACAAACATATTTTATTTTTATTATTTGGATTTATAAAATAAAAGTTATTCACATTTTAAATTTGAGGACCAATCTGTAAAAGAAAAGGGTTTAATTTGAAAATAGAAAAGCTGAAAACCAAATGTTACTCTGCAGTGGCTAGCCACTGCCACTGACAGAGGGCCCCTGGGGCCAACGTGGCAGCAGCGCGCACTCAGCAGCTGACAGGGGGGGCCACCCTGTCAGTGCCTTTCGCAAAAATTGGGGTTTATTCCGCGGGCGCAGGGCTCGAACCCGCGAGCGAGCGCGTGCGCTGAGTGCTACCGCTGCGGTAGCGAACGTTTCTTGTCAGTATACGCGACGCAGCCAAGTTGAGGTTCAGTTTCGCTTAACTGAATTTTAACTGCGCGCGCGTTGTCTGAACCTTGACAGAAACGACGGCCGGCGGCGAGCTGCTCGCGGTGCTGCCGTGTGCTGCCGTGTGCGTGCTCGAGTGGGTGGTGTGCGTGCTCGTTCTTGCGCAACTGCAGAGCGAGAGGAGGTGGAGGGCACGGTGGCGCTCACCTCCGTTGCAGGTGAGGCAGAGGGCCGGTGCAGAGGTGGACGACGGCGATGTCGAGGACGGCGGCGTCGAACCAGGCCCCCTCGAGCTCAACGAAGGTGTCGGGGACGAAGGTGGTTCTACGGCGAGCTCGTTCCCGAGGTTAGCCAGGACGGAGGAGCGCGGCAACGGCGGTGATCACCATGGTTTCAGACAGGGGGCGCTCCGGTGAGGTTCAGAGGGGTGGAGCTCGTGCCAGAGAGATGGAGGCGACGGCGCAGCGTGAGAGGGAGGAGGGAGGTAGGTGGCGTAGGGTTAGGGCAGCGGCGCGGGGTCTAGGGTAGGCTATAAAGGGGCAGCGACGCGCTCCCAGCCGTTCAATGTCGCGTCGTCGACGTGGCGCCGGTGGATGCGCGGCCGTACCGCGGGAAGATGAGGGCGAACCGGTACCGGGCCGTGGAGAGAGGTAAGGTGGGCTGGGCCGTGCTGCTCCCCCCCCCCTCTGTGAGCGTTTTTTTTTCCTTTTTTATTTTTCTCTTCTGTTTTTTTTTTTTGCAGAAATAGAAATAGGAAGAATTAGATAGGTTTTTGGGTTAGTAAAAATTTAGAAAAATTTGTGTGAGTTGATTAGATCAACAGCAACCAATTGCCAACTTTGGTTTTTCAAAAAGTTCAAATTCTATTGCTGTTTTGTAAATGATTGAATTTGTATGAATTTTGAAATATTGGGTGATTTATTTAAAAGAAACATTTCCAAAAGTTTAAACCCTCAATTTTATTTGAAACACATTGCTTAGAATTGTTTTGTAAATTTCAATAATTCCAAAGGGTTGATGTTTGGAATTTTGTTTGAATTTTGAAAGTAATTTCAATTAAGTGGATTATTAAGGAACAATTTAATAGTTGAGCTTTTTGTTATTTTTCATGGAAACAATTGGATGTTTTATTTGAACCTTTTATTTGGAAAGTTGTAACATAACAAGTATGAACAAAGCATTTGAAATAACGTTTGAATTTCAATTGTGAAAACAAAGGAAAACAGATGCAAACAAAATGAAAACAAATGCAAACAAAGTAATGAGTATGATGACATGAGGCAAAACTTTAATAAAACAAGAAGCAAACATTCTAGGGATGGTTTTTCATACTTGGGATGTTACAAAACGCCCCCCCTTGAAGGAATCGCGCCCCGAGATTCCTACTGAGAATTGAAAAGGTCCGGATACTTCTTGCGAAGATCCTCTTCGGTCTCCCACGTTGCCTCTTTATCAGAATGATGAGACCACTGCACTTTCAAGAACTTGGTGCTCTTGTTGCGAGTCTTACGCTCGGTCTCATCGAGAATACGAACAGGGTGTTCCTCATAAGATAGATCTTCTTGCAGTTCAATGTAATCATGATCAACTGCACGATCTGGATCTTTGAAACACCTTTTGAGCTGTGACACGTGAAACACATCGTGCACCTTGGATAGTTTTTCTGGAAGTTCAAGGCGATAGGCATTTTCCGCACGCCTTGAGAGAATGTTGAAAGGACCAATGTATCTTGGTGCAAGCTTTCCTTTCACACCAAAACGATGAGTGCCTCTGAGGGGAGTTACACGGAGATATGCCTTGTCACCAGGTGCATAGATCATATCCCTGTGCTTGCTGTCATAGTAGCTTTTCTGACGAGACTGAGCAATCTTGAGATTGTCACGAATAATGCGAACTTTCTCTTCGGCTTCCTTAACAATGTCAGGGCCTAAGAGTGAACGTTCACCAGCTCCAGACCAATTGATTGGACTCCTGCATCTGCGGCCATAGAGAGCTTCAAATGGTGCCATGCCTAGGCTTGCCTGGAAGCTGTTGTTGTAGGAGAATTCAGCATATGGAAGGCAATCCTCCCATTTCATGCCAAAAGAGATACAACATGCTGTGAGCATATCCTCGAGAATCTGATTGACTCTTTTGACTTGCCCTTGAGACTGAGGGTGATAGGCTGTGCTGAACAGAAGTTTGGTGCCCAATGCTTCTCGAAAGCTTTTCCAGAAATGAGAAGTGAATATGCTTCCACGGTCTGAGCTTATTTCCAATGGAACACCATGAAGAGGAACAATCTTTGCTGTGTAGAGCTCTGCTAACTGGCTAGCTGAGATTGTTTCTTTGACAGCAAAGAAGTGAGCTACTTTAGTGAGACGATCAATGACAACGAAGATTGCATCGTTGCCCTTCTTGGACTTTGGAAAACCAGTGACGAAGTCCATTTCAATCATGTCCCACTTCCACTCAGGAATTTTCAGAGGTTGGAGTAGACCGGCTGTTTTCTGATGGACTGCCTTAACACGTTGACAAACGTTGCATTCAGAAACGTATTGAGCAATTTCACGTTTCATGCCAGGCCACCAATACAGTGTCTTAAGATCCTGGTACATCTTTGTACTTCCAAGGTGTATGGAGAGGGGAGTTTCATGAGCCTCCTTGAGAATAACATCTTTGAGACTTTGAACTTGAGGAACTGCAATGCGTCCTTCGAAGAACACAGTTCCCTTGTCGTCAATTGAGAAGGACTTAAATTTCTCCTTGCCTTCTTTGATGTGTTCTACCATCTTCTTGATTTCAGCATCACGAAGTTGTTCAGAACGAATCTTGTCCTCGAGAGTTGGACTGGCTGTCAAGTTTGTAAGATAGCCTTGAGGAACAAGCCCAAGGTTCAGCTTCTGGAATTCTTCATGAAGTGGAGGTTGGCTTTCCATGATCATGAGATTATTGCAATAAGACTTGCGACTGAGAGCATCGGCCATAACATTAGCCTTGCCTGGAGTGTAAGAAATGGTGAGATCAAAGTCCTTAATCTTTTAAATCCATCTCCTTTGCCTGAGGTTTAGATCTGGTTGAGTGAAGATGTATTTCAGACTCTTATGATCGGAAAAGATATCAGTGCGGTTACCCAACAAGTATTGCCTCCATTTCTTGAGGGCAAACACAACTGTTGCAAGTTCTAGGTCATGTGTGGGATAGTTTTGTTCATGTGCATTCAACTGACGTGAAGCATAAGCCACAACTTGACGTTCTTGCATAAGAACTGCACCTAGACCTTGGAGAGATGCATCGCAGAATATCTGGAAAGGTTTGGTAGTATCTGGGCCAACCAGAACTGGTGTAGAAGTGAGTTTAGTCTTCAGGAGATTGAAACTTTCATCACATTGTGGAGACCAAACGAACTTCTTGTCCTTCTTTGTGATATCAGTGAGAGGTTTGGCAATCTTGGAAAAGTTTTGGACGAAACGACGGCAATAGCTAGCCAAGCCAAGAAAGCTTCTTACTTGCTTCACCGTCTTAGAGGTTTCCAATCAACAATTGCTTTAACCTTTTCTGGATCAATGGCTATGCCCTTGGCTGAGATGACATGACCAAGGTAAGAAACTTCTGGAATCCAGAACTCACATTTGGAGAACTTGGCATATAGACGATGCTCGCGAAGTTTCATGAGAGTGAGACGAAGATGTTCTCCATGCTCTTCCTCAGATTTGGAGTAGACAAGGATGTCTGTAAGGACCCCAGACCGGCAGTCTGAAACCCTACGTATGCATACATTCACGATCCCAGAAAGATCAGTCGTGAACAACATACAAAGTTGGCACACAGAAAAACATCATCCATTACACGAATACATAAAGGTATTACATAAAAGATCACATGATCAAGTTTAACGCAACTGCCACAAAGGCAGGCAACTTAACAAACACAGCGGAAGACAAAATAAAACACAACGTAGTTGAGCCCGAGTCACGCCTTAACCTACAGGCTGCTGACCCGGAGACGATCCTAGTTCGCAAAGCCGTCAACTCCGTACTTCTCTTCATAGATATCCTTCGGAGGCTCCTTCTCAAAGTCTGGCAAGTAGATACCAGGGGCGAAACCATAATGAGTACATTTGAATGTACTCAGCAAGACATCCATCATATCACTTACCAACATGCAAGTATGCTTATATGGTGGAATAGGTAGGCTATAAATAGGGTTCACTATCAATGGTGTTCATATATGATGACACCACAGTTGCAGTCAAAATTAATCTGTATCTTCGTTGAAGAAGATACTTCAGAAGAAAATAATATAGTTTTATTTCTCTTGTAGATATCACATGTACAAGAGGATTTGTTAAGCTTTGATAAAGAATATTTTCTCTTTGCAAAACTTCTTGGAATCAGTTTCCAGAATTCTTGCTTAGAGTAGAAAAGGTTTTCTTTGCAAAACATTTTGTTTTGTATAACATCATCTGGCTTTTCATCATCGACGATACCTCCACGGTATAAGTTTCCATTCCTTTCCGAACTTCACAAGTTCAACACTTCCTTTCCAAAATTCTCTTTCAAAAACTTCCTTTTTGAAAACATTGACACAATGCTAGCTACATGGCCATTCAACTGTCCATATCCGAGGACGTGGCTTCTTTGAAAAAGTTGTACTCTGCAGAGGTGTACACATCCACCAGATCCAGTACACCTCCCGTGAACAATCACGGACTGTAACAACAGTATGTAAACATCAGGTATCTGATCATAACCATCCACTATGTTCAAGCTAGAATATGCCTATCTCTCGATTGAGGTTGTTCTCCCCGGCATCAAGTCCCACCCTGCCTAGCCAGGAGCCTCAATGAATGCATCCGGAGGGAAAATTAATCCCACACTTTATATGCCTCAACATTGGGAGTTTTGACGACATTCGGTTCGAGGGTACGACGCCCCTTATAGCAAGTGAGATAGCACACACTAATAAGAACAAACTTCAAGTTAAGCCCCGTGCCCATGTTGGGGTAGGGTGGCAGTACGGTAAAGGTTGTCCGGCGAAGACTAGGTTATGTGTCATTTTTGAAAACACCACCTTCTCAAAAATGACCACTTCCACATTCCTCCGGAGAACAAGGATCCGCCTTTTCTCCGGGTTTTTCCGTAAAGCCTTTGTTTCGTAGAATCACAATTTTAGGGTGTCCACTTAGGGACTAGTATATTTGATGGTAATAAATACCATATGGTGGCCTATGGGCTTGGTATTACCAAGTTTAACTACTGGCATGATAGTAACCTATAATATAGTATAGTAGTAATTCCACATCAAAAATAGTTTTGATAATCAAGTTTTTGTAAAACTTCAGAGGTAAAACATGCATGATATATAATGGTAAGTATTGTATCAGCAAGCAATCAGGATGCTTGCCTGGTATCTCCTTGTGTCCCTGGTTTTGGAGTGAC
Organism: Alopecurus myosuroides; assembly: GCA_028641055.1. NCBI lineage: Eukaryota > Viridiplantae > Streptophyta > Magnoliopsida > Poales > Poaceae > Alopecurus > Alopecurus myosuroides. Next base: position 367,923,565 of record CM054057.1, on the reverse strand, counting down.
TGGAACTTGAAACAGAGCTTCACGACACTTCCTTCCTCTTCGTTTTCTAACGTCGTAAAAAGAATAAAGGACACACATTCAGAACCAAACAAGACAAACAAGGCTACAAGTAATACATACAGCAAGCAATCAAGAAGTACCACCCAAGTTCTCAATTTTTCCCTTAAGAAAAATTGGCATAAAAACTATAGTTGAAAAGTCTGCTTTTTTCCTAGCGTTTATGTGTGGCCAATTCAATGATTTTTAGTTAAGAACACCATGGACCAGTGGGGTAGAGCACATGTTACTAGACAGTAGGGTGTCACATAAAACACATTTTTATGTCTAAAAACTCCCCCAACAATCTCTATGGCTAGCACATATAATTTGCTAAAATATTCAAGTGGTGAAAAAGGCTCATGACAACAAGTCAAACCTATTTTCCACCATGAGGCAAACAGTACCAGTGGGTGTTCCACTAGCAAATATGCTCACCAAGAGGTTAATAAGCCTCTGGTCACTTTTATAAAAGTGCTCCAAACAAACAATCTAGCATCCAAAAACTCCTACTCATACTAGTAGAAAATTTAGGAAAAATACTAGACTAGTTTAGGCTACACTAGTTAATTTTATGCACAAGTGTGCAAGCTAGCAGAGGCAAAATACTCCTCTAACCAGTACCATAATTGCTACTGGATTCCACAAAATAACATAAAAAGCATAGCTAGGAAACAAGGAAAAACTATGCTTAAAATGCTACACATGTGAGTAGATTAATTCCTAGTCATCCAAGTGTTACTCATGCTTTTATGCTACTTAAGAGGAAACCTATCAGAGGTGAAAACCCTAAGATAATAATGCCACAAGGACATTCCATCCTCTGGTTTCCACACCAAAGATTCATAGTTTTCCCTAGGGTAAAACAAGACAAAAAGCATACATGAATATCCTAGTATGAAATTTAGACTTTAAGCATTGCTATTTAAATCTATTTCAAACACAAGAACCAAGTATCTAGAGGTGCTATAACCAAAATAACAGTACCTAAATGGTACTGGTTTCATGAGAATTAATCTAGCAATAAGCCTAAAAAGCATTTAAAGATCTACTCAAAACATATATAAAAGAAACACATCTAGTGTGGCGGAAATAATGTTTCCACCAACAATGCAATGAAACCAGTGGGTGTTCCACTAGAATAACAAAGCATTAAGAGGTCACAATGCCTCTGGTCCATTTGCTAAAAATTAACAAAAAACTAAACTAGCATCTAGTGCATTAACAATACTAGCAGAAAATAATAGGGTGCTTAAATAAGCAAGGCAATGCTACTCATGTTATTGTTTTCACACAAGTGAAAACTATAGGGGTCAAGTACTCATAATAACATCATCAAAATGCTACTGGTCCTATGAATAGAACATAATAATATGTGTCTACTCAACCACAAATATTGTGCTAAAAATTCCACACATGAGGGAATTTTTCCATGACATTCTCATAGTCATGACAAAGCTAATAATGCTTTTCTACCAACTCAAATGCAATCTTGCAGAGGTGATACTAACAAAATATAAGTACCAACATGGTACTGAATCTAATAATCTCAACACAACAATCCAAGTGCTTGCACATAATTTATCCCTCAAAAATACTATGCAAAATATTAACTAGAGAATAATCATATGTTAATAACATACAATCCTATTTCTTCTCAACTCAAGTCCACACAATATAACATGCTAAAATAGTTAAGTAACACTTATAAAACAAGTTCACACAACTTATACATGCTAGAAAACAATATTGCAACACAAAAATATAATCACAACAATTAATTAGCTAAAATGCCAAAATGGCAGAAATAGGTGAAACAAAGATCTGTCCACCAAAAATTCTATGATGCTCTAAAAATTAAACCAAGCTAGGTTTGGATAGTCCTAAACATACACAAGACCATCCAATTTGGTTTGCATCAAAATTCATCTTTAATTAATTTATAAAAATCACCAAAGTGCTCTCTGGTGTTTTACCAAATTGCATGCCATTTCAAAAATACAATGAATTTGGAAACGAGGTTAATTGCTCCTGTTAGGAAATTTCAAGGGCTTTCCAATGCAATTGTCCTCACTTCATTCTGAGTTGTAAAATAAAAATGGTGCTCATTTTGGTGTTTCTGGTACCTGTTGCCAAATCATTTTTAATTTCAAAAATGTTCATCCAAAAGTAGATCTACAAGTTGGAGGTGGTTTATAATTAGTTGAGGTACCACTGAGAATTTTAGTTTGGTCAGATTCATATTTTAAGGTGCTTTTTGGTCCAAAAGTAAACAAGGCACATTCTGTAAAAAAAAAAAATGGAAAAAGAACATGTCACGGGCCAGATCTGCTACTGGGCCGGCCAGATCTAGCAGCACCGCGGCCAGAGCTAGCCCGAGCCGCTGACGCGCGGGCCAGGCCTCCACGCGGCTGCCACGCAGGCGAGCGCTGGGGCCACCGGCCAGTTTGACCTCTCCGCGCGGGGTCAGGGGAGGCTGGCGTCACCCCTGCGTCATCGCGACGTCACCCGCCGGCGGAACTGCTCCGGCGAGCTCCAATCCGCGCGGAAACGTCTACCGTTTCACAAATCAAAACCATCTGTGAGTTGCTATCGACAAGGAGATGCGAATGACGGCAACCTCGCTTCCAGGGAACGACCATAGGGCGGCGGCGACGGTGGAGCGGCGGCGGCCGGAAAGAAACACGGCGCGGCCACGTTTAGGAGGGAGAGGGAGGGGGAAAAACGACGGGGGGAATCCCCTGCTCACCACAACTGTCATGGAGTACCCGAGGAGGGAGGAGGAAGGTCGTGGGCGCGGCAATGCCTCGCCGGAGTCCGCCGGACCCGCAGCGAGGAGATGGATGGCGCGGGCTCCTCGCGTCGATTCGGACCGATTCCTTCGGCACCGAGGGCCACCACGGCAAGGCGGAGCTAAAGGGCACAACGGCTGCCGTCGGTGAGCGCTGCAACTACCGAATCGCCGGCGACCATGTACGGGCTAGGGTTCGGTTTGTAAAAATCTAAGAGAGAGAGAGGAGAGACTTCGAGGGGGGGGGAGAGAGGGAGCAGGTAGTGACCACAGAGGTGCACATGGGGGCTTTTAATCAACTAGATGGCTTCTACTCGAATCCAAGAAGCATGGGCTTCCATGCCTGCTACGTGAGCTACAGGAAGAAGAAGATGACAATGACTAGGATCACAATTTGGTCCCTGCCAACTTTACAAGTAGGTCCTTTTCTCTCTGAAAATGGTTGTTTTCACAAGGAAAACAAAGTTTAAATTTTAAATCCTTTTGCCCAAAATTCTTACTAGTTAAGATACACAACATATGTGAAAATTGGCTCATTTGCCTAAACTTGATAGTTCAAAGTTGTTCAAATTTGAATTCTTACATAAATGGACATTGAATTTATTAACCTACTTAGGAGCTTCCAAAAATGATAATTTTTGGCACACATTCCTTATTTGATGTGTTCCTTATGTGGTAAAAATTTCAAGTCATTTTGAGTTACTTCATAGAACAAACTTGTTCAAATGTCAAAAAGGTGCTGTCAAGAAAACAGGGGTTTTTGGCAACTTAAATAACTCACAAACTTGTGCCCTTTTGGTTTTCATCCTCATTTATGATATAGAGCATGTGGTATTTATTTCATGGCATTTGGAAAAAGTTTGTAGAACAAACTTGTTCAAAATCCCAAATGTTTCTGTGGAGAAAATTCATGTTTTCAGGGCTTTAATGGATTCAATTCTTGGTCTCCTCTTGTGTGTGTTCCTTATTTGATATAAGGAAGCAATGGTATGAATTTCAAATCATTTTAGGAAAGTTTCCAATAGTAACTTGTTTTAGTTTTCCGTTTCTGGAAATATTGGAATTTCTATTTAATAAAGCACTTGGCTTTTCTTTAGCAGTGCTTTGCCAAAATATTTATGTGACTAGAGATAGCAAGTAAATGCTCTCTAATACTATTGTTTTTAATCTTCAAGGTTGGAAAAACATTTGATAATATTTTGGTGAAGCATTTAAGAATGCCTCTTTTTCTGATAATCCTTTATGGAAATTTATTAAGTGTTTTCCTCTTTCTTAATTTAGGCCTTGTAATAATATTCAACAAGTATTGGATTCATAAGATAGTTTTGGAAAACTCTTTGATCAATATTTACTTGAGAAAATATTGCCAAAGTCATTGGAACAATATGTTGAATATTTTTATCCTTGGAACCATATGTTGAATATTTTTAGTTCACTGCTTTGCTATCCTTTTTAAGTTTGTTTAGTTGCACTTAAACAAACACAAACAAACACAACAAGGTTTATTAGCAAAGCAATTAGCAAAACAACTGTGTTAACAGGTATTCCAAAATTGGGATGTGACAGGTCTTCCCCCCTTAAAAAGAATCTCGTCCCCGAGATTCACAAGCGAGGACTAAGGGAGGGCCAACAAACACAATGTTAGTGTTGGAGTGCCGGTGCTTCCCCCCTTTGACTTTTCTTGGGAGGTGGGGTACATCCCTAAATTAGTGAATTCAGTTTAAAAGAGTACACCAGTACTGTGTTAGGTCCAAAACTTTTGTTTCCTAGTTGAACAAAAATTAAGGTTAGTGCAGAACTACCTGGAAAAAGTACCGTCAGTTATTTTCATGTGTTCTAGCTATATCCCACTTATTACATACAACATATGGAGTGGTGTACCACTCTCATAGAAGGTATATAAGAAGCTAAAAATATAGCTTGTGGGTGCAAAGGTTAGGTTGCTAAGGTAAAATAAACAGACAGAATAATACCCATGGCAGTGGTATTACTCACCACAAGCAACTATCACTTATATGTCTCATGATTTTAGTTGGATGTTTTAGATTCTTAAGATACTCTTAAGCACAATCATAACACAAGTATAAACTCATGCTAAGGTAAAACATTTAAACAAAATCCAATAAGCAAGCAAACAACACCACAGATGAATAGACTATTTATTCACTAGGTTATTGTTTATTAGAGGTTTGGAATCATCAATCATGAACAAATTAGAAAACAACCAGTAGCTAAAAACTAATGAATTCAACCATAAAGATACTCTAAAATACCATCTTCACACAAGATTAAACTCCTATTACACAGGCATAAAAAGAAAACAGGACTGCACAAATAACCACTAGTATGAAAAATCTACACCAGCATGCTATAAGAAATAATCATATCCTATAACCATAGAACATGAATCTAAATAATTCATGGCATGATAACAGAAGTAATAACTTCCTAAACATGCTATACCAACGCATATACTTAAAAATAAACAGAGGGTAATACTAGAGCAAAAATCACCATTTTCTAGTGGTGAAACTAGTTTCACTCTAGAGAAGCAAACAATGCTATCATGGTGTTTAAACTTAAACAAGCAAGTCATGAACATAAAATGTACCTAATAGCAGTACACAAAACTTACTCATGTTAGTAAGCACAAACATCAAAACAATCCCATGATACAACTATTAAACATGCAGAAATTTATTCTAGCAACTTCTGTTTTTCTTCAACAATTACTAGCAAACAAGCAAGGTATAATTCACACAACCAGTATCTATGCAATTAATGAAAAGTTATTCTAAACCTTTTTAAAAATCCATACACTTAATTTAAAATTATTCACAAACAATCTACCAATCAAGAGGAATTTACTTTATTTGCGAACAATTTAATTTTAGCACACGATAGTGAAACATTTCTTAACATGATACCCCTAAGGAATATTATGCTAGCAAAAGGATCACACCTAAACATATTAGTATTTACTAATAAGAAATAAACTTATCACCTTGCATAGGTGAAAACAAACAATAGTATTTTCCATGGTGGAAAATAGAAAACAATCACATAGGTGAAACATGCTATTTTCACACATGTGTATGGTTGGGGATTTTCATCCTCAAGGCCAAAATGCAATGGGACCAGTGGGCTATGGCCTACTAATACCAAGTAAAAATAGGTACTAAGCCTCTGGTTACACATGAAAAACTTTGCATACTAGATAAAAATATAAGGCTATTTAATCTAGTGCAACAATACTAGTGCATATTGATAGCAATGCTTACACATGCTTCTATTAAAAAGACAAGCAAGCTAACATAGGTACAAAGCATCATAATATCAGTACCTAAATGGTACTGGACTCAAAGAAAACATAGCACAAAATTTATCAAAGCATTCACACAAAGATCTAGCTTTCACAATAATTCCAAATAATAAAAACTGGAAAAATAGCAATTGTCACTCATGCTTTGCTATAAGATCACATGCGAGTTAATGAAGATAACAGCATATAAATAACAGTACCAAAATGGTACTGGATCTATAATAACCATAACAAAAATCTAGGTACAATCAAATCTACAAGGATTTGCCCACTCAACAATCCAAATAATAAAACTAGAAGGTAACAAATGCTATTTCATTTTTCTTCGAGTTTTCCAATCATGCACACACTTTCTATGGTGGATTTATTGTAAGAAAACCACATAATAACAAGTCCTAAAAACTCCATATAAGTTAGGAAGCAAGATTGAATAAAACACAAATTTATTTCAATCAAGAGCACACAAAGAAACAAAAACAGGAAAACTGTTGTTTCCTAGATCTATCACAACCATTCCATTGTTCACTTAATTTCTAAACCCCGAATTTCATAGTACCTACAATGTCTACCAAGTTTTGATTTCCAAAGTAGATACACCCGATATCTTATTGACTAGAAAACGAATAGGTCATCATCTTATTTTCTCGTGACTTCTCCTTTTTACCCACTAAATTAAAAGGTGTCATAAGTCACTTAATCTCTGGGTTTAGAAAGAGTTGTAAGTAGTTCGCATGCTTTGGTTAGGTGTCAACCTAATATTATACAAAGCATGTTAGTCTTGTTAGCTTTCTATTTGATCATGTTTGTCCGACAAGATACGACTAGCGTCATCGTACGTCGAATATTGAATTGTGCTCTTTTGATTTGCTAGTGAGGGGGTTGCGCATCATGGCATGTGAAGACTTATTTTGCACGTTTCTCCAGAGGAGGGGGAGTATATAACTTTTAAAAGTGGATTTCTCTTGTTTGGTCTTTTAAAAGGGAACATAAAAAGATGCGACATTTAGCCAACAAGGTAAAAAGAGTCCTTTGCAAACAGACAAAACACAGAGGTTTTGGTCAGTATTGGTTGGTTTTCTTCACGCCTTTTCTTCTTTGAGGGTTGTCGTGGTTGGAGCTTTATCTGTTGGAGTGCATCACTGGTAGCAATGCTATCAGCTCGTGTGGCTTGATGGTCCTCTATTATTAGGTCCAATGGTGCTTTTATTGATGGTGGGGGAGATGGTGGTGGTTCACGACGGGTGGCATTATGAAGCGAAAACAAATATAAGTCTAAGCAACAAATTCTTGTTTTTGAATGCTATACAAACATTTTTGCTTGCAAAAATTTAACAGGAGGCGATTCAAAAACAAGAGCAGGGCAAGCACAAATCTGCAAATTTTGAGCACCCCACAAACATATAGAAGCCTAGATGAACCAAATTCTACACCACACAATAGCACAAAGTCCTACGGACACACATAAGCAAGCCAAAACACACAAGCAAGGCTCCATTGGAGCTACGTCGGGGGAAACGACTCATGGGGTAATCGCTAAATTACTCCAAACTAGACTAATCCAAAAATCCTAGAAGTGGCTGAAGAACTATATCTACTTCTGACCATCATCACTGTAGAGCTATGCAATTATTTTGGTCTTCTCGGGACATCGGCAAGTATACAAGTTTTTGGATGAAAACAAGATAATAGAAGTAAAGTTTTGATAAAACTATTAACTGAGAGAGGTAAAACTATGCAACAATCTGTTTTTGAAACCCCAACTATTTTCTGAACATAAAATTTCAAATACGAGAGATGTTTCAAAAACAGAGCGGAGCAGTTGCAAACCAGTAAGAAATAACCTCTTAACCGAGAGAGATACCAACTCTGTAAGGCCCGCCCTTCGAACCACTGTTCAAGGACGCCCTTGATATGCATTTAGAATCTTTTGAAAAGATAATAAGGAGGGAAAATATACTAAAATTCCCTTAGATAAAAATAATGTAGATAGTAAATAGGTTTTTACTCAAAAATACTTTTCTTTCCTATCTGACGTCCATGCTAACTAAGGACTCCTAAGGTCAGGATGGCTCTGATACCAACTCTGTAAGGACCCCAGACCGGCAGTCTGAAACCCTACGTATGCATACATTCACGATCCCAGAAAGATCAGTCGTGAACAACATACACAGTTGGCATACAGAAAAACATCATCCATTACACGAATACATAAAGGTATTACATAAAAGATCACATGATCAAGTTTAACGCAACTGCCACAAAGGCAGGCAACTTAACAAACACAGCGGAAGACAAATAAAACACAACGTAGTTGAGCCCGAGTCACGCCTTAACCTACAGGCTGCTGACCCGGAGACGATCCTAGTTCGCAAAGCCGTCAACTCCGTACTTCTCTTCATAGATATCCTTCGGAGGCTCCTTCTCAAAGTCTGGCAAGTAGATACCAGGGGCGAAACCATAATGAGTACATTTGAATGTACTCAGCAAGACATCCATCATGTCACTTACCAACATGCAAGTATGCTTATATGGTGGAATAGGTAGGCTATAAATAGGGTTCACTATCAATGGTGTTCATATATGATGACACCACAGTTGCAGTCAAGTTAATCTGTATCTTCGTTGAAGAAGATACTTCAGAAGAAAATAATATAGTTTTATTTCTCTTGTAGATATCACATGTACAAGAGGATTTGTAAAGCTTTGATAAAGAATATTTTCTCTTTGCAAAACTTCTTGGAATCAGCTTCCAGAATTCTTGCTTAGAGTAGAAAAGGTTTTCTTTGCAAAACATTTTGTTTTGTATAACATCATCTGGCTTTTCATCATCGACGATACCTCCACGGTATAAGTTTCCATTCCTTTCCGAACTTCACAAGTTCAACACTTCCTTTCCAAAATTCTCTTTCAAAAACTTCCTTTTTGAAAACATTGACACAATGCTAGCTACATGGCCATTCAACTGTCCATATCCGAGGACGCGGCTTCTTCGAAAAAGTTGTACTCTGCAGAGGTGTACACATCCACCAGATCCAGTACACCTCCCGTGAACAATCACGGACTGTAACAACAGTATGTAAACATCAGGTATCTGATCATAACCATCCACTATGTTCAAGCTAGAATATGCCTATCTCTCGATTGAGGTTGTTCTCCCCGGCATCAAGTCCCACCCTGCCTAGCCAGGAGCCTCAATGAATGGATCCGGAGGGAAAATTAATCCCACACTTTATATGCCTCAACATTGGGAGTTTTGACGACATTCGGTTCGAGGGTACGACGCCCCTTATAGCAAGTGAGATAGCACACACTAATAAGAACAAACTTCAAGTTAAGCCCCGTGCCCATGTTGGGGTAGGGTGGCAGTACGGTAAAGGTTGTCCGGCGAAGACTAGGTTATGTGTCATTTTTGAAAACACCACCTTCTCAAAAATGACCACTTCCACATTCCTCCGGAGAACAAGGATCCGCCTTTTCTCCGGGTTTTTCCGTAAAGCCTTTGTTTCGTAGAATCACAATTTTAGGGTGTCCACTTAGGGACTAGTATATTTGATGGTAATAAATACCATATGGTGGCCTATGGGCTTGGTATTACCAAGTTTAACTACTGGCATGATAGTAACCTATAATATAGTATAGTAGTAAATCCACATCAAAAATAGTTTTGATAATCAAGTTTTTGTAAAACTTCAGAGGTAAAACATGCATGATATATAATGGTAAGTATTGTATCAGCAAGCAATCAGGATGCTTGCCTGGTATCTCCTTGTGTCCCTGGTTTTGGAGTGACTGGAACTTGAAACAGAGCTTCCCGACACTTCCTTCCTCTTCGTTTTCTAACGTCGTAAAAAGAATAAAGGACACACATTCAGAACCAAACAAGACAAACAAGGCTACAAGTAATACATACAGCAAGCAATCAAGAAGTACCACCCAAGTTCTCAATTTTTCCCTTAAGAAAAATTGGCATAAAAACTATAGTTGAAAAGTCTGCTTTTTTCCTAGCGTTTATGTGTGGCCAATTCAATGATTTTTAGTTAAGAACACCATGGACCAGTGGGGTAGAGCACATGTTACTAGACAGTAGGGTGTCACATAAAACACATTTTTATGTCTAAAAACTCCCCAACAATCTCTATGGCTAGCACATATAATTTGCTAAAATATTCAAGTGGTGAAAAAGGCTCATGACAACAAGTCAAGCCTATTTTCCACCATGAGGCAAACAGTACCAGTGGGTGTTCCACTAGCAAAAATGCTCACCAAGAGGTTAATAAGCCTCTGGTCACTTTTATAAAAGTGCTCAAAACAAACAATCTAGCATCCAAAAACTCCTACTCATACTAGTAGAAAATTTAGGAAAAATACTAGACTAGTTTAGGCTACACTAGTTAATTTTATGCACAAGTGTGCAAGCTAGCAGAGGCAAAATACTCCTCTAACCAGTACCATAATTGCTACTGGATTCCACAAAATAACATAAAAAAACATAGCTAGGAAACAAGGAAAAACTATGCTTAAAATGCTACACATGTGAGGAGATTAATTCCTAGTCATCCAGGTGTTACTCATGCTTTTATGCTACTTAAGAGGAAACCTATCAGAGGTGAAAACCCTAAGATAATAATGCCACAAGTACATTCCATCCTCTGGTTTCCACACCAAAGATTCATATTTTTCCCTAGGGGAAAACAAGACAAAAAGCATACATGAATATCCTAGTATGAAATTTAGACTTTAAGCATTTCTATTTAAATCTATTTAAAACACAAGCACCAAGTATCTAGAGGTGCTATAACCAAAATAACAGTACCTAAATGGTACTGGTTTCATGAGAATTAATCTAGCAAAAATCCTAAAAAGCATTTAAAGATCTACTCAAAACATATATAAAAGAAACACATCTAGTGTGGGGGAAATAATGTTTCCACCAACAATGCAATGAAACCAGTGGGTGTTCCACTAGAATAACAAAGCATTAATAGGTCACAATGCCTCTGGTCCATTTGCTAAAAATTAACAAAAAACTAAACTAGCATCTAGTGCATTAACAATACTAGCAGAAAATAATAGGGTGCTTAAATAAGCAAGGCAATGCTACTCATGTTATTGTTTTCACACAAGTGAAAACTATAGGGGTCAAGTACTCATAATAACATCATCAAAATGCTACTGGTCCTATGAATAGAACATAAAAATATGTGTCTACTCAACCACAAATATTGTGCTAAAAATTCCACACATGAGGGAATTTTTCCATGACATTCTCATAGTCATGACAAAGCTAATAATGCTTTTCTACCAACTCAAATGCAATCTTGCAGAGGTGATACTAACAAAATATAAGTACCAACATGGTACTGAATCTAATAATCTCAACACAACAATCCAAGTGCTTGCACATAATTTATCCCTCAAAAATACTATGCAAAATATTAACTAGAGAATAATCATATGTTAATAACATACAATCCTATTTCTTCTCAACTCAAGTCCACACAATATAACATGCTAAAATAGTTAAGTAACACTTATAAAACAAGTTCACACAACTTATACATGCTAGAAAACAATATTGCAACACAAAAATATAATCACAACAATTAATTAGCTAAAATGCCAAAATGGCAGAAATAGGTGAAACAAAGATCTGTCCACCAAAAATTCTATGATGCTCTAAAAATTAAACCAAGCTAGGTTTGGATAGTCCTAAACATATACAAGACCATCCAATTTGGTTTGCATCAAAATTCATCTTTAATTAATTTATAAAAATCACCAAAGTGCTCTCTGGTGTTTTACCAAATTGCATGCCATTTCAAAAATACAGTGAATTTGGAAACGAGGTTAATTGCTCCTGTTAGGAAATTTCAAGGGCTTTACAATGCAATTGGCCTCACTTCATTCTGAGTTGTAAAATAAAAATGGTGCTCATTTTGGTGTTTCTGGTACCTGTTGCCAAATCATTTTTAATTTCAGAAATGTTCATCCAAAAGTAGATCTACAAGTTGGAGGTGGTTTATAATTAGTTGAGGTACCACTGTGAATTTTAGTTTGGTCAGATTCATATTTTAAGGTGCCTTTTTGGTCCAAAAGTAAACAAGGCACATTCTGTAAAAAAAAAAAATGGAAAAAGAACATGTCACGGGCCAGATCTGCTACTGGGCCGGCCAGATCTAGCAGCACCGCGGCCAGAGCTAGCCCGAGCCGCTGACGCGCGGGCCAGGCCTCCACGCGGCTGCCACGCAGGCGAGCGCTGGGGCCACCGGCCAGTTTGACCTCTCCGCGCGGGGTCAGGGGAGGCTGGCGTCACCCCTGCGTCATCGCGACGTCACCCGCCGGCGGAACTGCTCCGGCGAGCTCCAATCCGCGCGGAAACGTCTACCGTTTCACAAATCAAAACCATCTGCGAGTTGCTATCGACAAGGAGATGCGAATGACGGCAACCTCGCTTCCAGGGAACGACCATAGGGCGGCGGCGACGGTGGAGCGGCGGCGGCCGGAAAGAAACACGGCGCGGCCACGTTTAGGAGGGAGAGGGAGGGGGAAAAACGACGGGGGGAATCCCCTGCTCACCACAACCGTCATGGAGTACCCGAGGAGGGAGGAGGAAGGTCGTGGGCGCGGCAATGCCTCGCCGGAGTCCGCCGGACCCGCAGCGAGGAGATGGATGGCGCGGGCTCCTCGCGTCGATTCGGACCGATTCCTTCGGCACCGAGGGCCACCACGGCAAGGCGGAGCTAAAGGGCACAACGGCTGCCGTCGGTGAGCGCTGCAACTACCGAATCGCCGGCGACCATGTACGGGCTAGGGTTCGGTTTGTAAAAATCTAAGAGAGAGAGAGGAGAGACTTCGAGGGGGGGAGAGAGGGAGCAGGTAGTGACCACAGAGGTGCACATGGGGGCTTTTAATCAACTAGATGGCTTCTACTCGAATCCAATAAGCATGGGCCTCCATGCCCTCTGCTGCGTCATCTACAGGAGGAAGAAGAAGGTGTGACTAGGATTACATTTTGGTCCCTGGAGAATTACAAGTAGGTCCCTGTACTCTCAGAAAATGGATGTTTTCCCTAGGCAAACAAAGTTAAAATTTGAAATCCTTTTGCCCAAAATTCTAATTAGTTGAGATGTACAACATATATGAAAATTGGCTCATTTGCCTAAACTTGATAATTCAAAGTTGTTCAAATTTGAATTCTTACATAAATGGACATTGAATTTATTTGACTACTTAGGAGCTTCCAAAAATGATAATTTTTGGCACACATTACTTATTTGATGTGTTCCTTATGTGGTAGAAAATTCAAGTCATTTTGAGTTACTTCATAGAACAAACTTGTTCAAATTTCAAAAAGGTGCTGTCAAGAAAACAGGGGTTTTTGGCAACTTAAATTATTCAAAAACTTGTGCCCTTTTGGTTTTTCATCCTCATTTATGATATAGAGCATGTGGTATCTATTTCATGGCATTTGGAAAAAGTTTGTAGAACAAACTTGTTCAAAATCCCAATTGTTGCTGTGGAGAAAAACCATGTTTTCAGGACTTTAATGGATTCAAATTTTGGTCTCCTCTTGTGTGTGTTCCTTATTTGATATAAGGAAGCAATGGTATTAATTTCATCTCATTTTAAGAAAGTTTCCAATAGTAACTTGTTTTAGTTTTCTTTTTCAGGAAATATTGGAATTTCTATTTAATAAAGCACTTGGCTTTTCTTTAGCAATGCTTTGCCAAAATATTTATGTGACTAGAGATAGCAAGTAAATGCTCTCTAATACTATTGTTTTTAATCTTCCAAGGTTGGAAAAACATTTGATAATATTTTGGTGAAGCATTTAAGAATGCCTCTTTTTTCTGATAATCCTTTATGGAAATTTATTAAGTGTTTTCCTCTTTCTTAATTTAGGCCTTGTAATAATATTCAACAAGTATTGGATTCATAAGATAGTTTTGTAAAACTCTTTGATCAATATTTACTTGAGAAAATATTGCCAAAGTCATTGGAACAATATGTTGAATATTTTTATCATTGGAACAATATGTTGAATATTTTTAGTTTACTGCTTTGCTATCCTTTTTAAGTTTGTTTAGTTGCACTTAAACAAACACAAACAAACACAATCAAGGTTTATTAGCCAAGCAATTAGCAAAACAACTATGTTAACATGTATTCCAAAATTGGGATGTGACAATGTCATCAAGATATACCACAACGAACTTGTCGAGGTATTCATGGAAAACAGAATTCACGAGTCTAGAGAATGTCGCCGGTGCATTGGTGAGACCAAAGGACATGACGGTTTATTCATATAGACCGTACCGAGTGGTGAAGGCTGTTTTTGGAATATCTTCCTTTCTGATCTTTATTTGATGGTAACCCATTCTCAAGTCCAACTTGGAGAATATTGAGGCTCCAGCAAGTTGATCAAAAAGATCATCGATACGAGGAATTGGATACTTGTTTTTGATGGTTTTCTCGTTGAGAGGACGATAGTCAACCACGAGTCTCTTTGTTTGATCCTTCTTCGCAACGAACAGAGTTGGGCAACCCCAAGCGGAGGAACTAGGTTGAATGTAACCTTTTTCCATGTACATATCGATTTGCTCCTTCAACAATTTCAGTTCAGGAGGAGCTATATTGTACGGATGCTTAGAGATTGGAGCAGTACCTGGTTCAAGCTCGATCACGAACTCAACTGCTCTGTCCGGAGGCATCCCTGGCAACTCTTCTGGAAAGACGTCAGGGAATTCACAAACCACCGGAACATTTTCAAGTAGAGGTAGAGGTTTAGCATCGAGGGTGTATAGCTGAACAGAATTTGATTCATTTGGAGAATAAACTATCTGGCCAGACGGGTGGAACAGAGTTATTGACTTCTGAGCTCAGTCAATCGTAGCTTTATTGGCCTTCAACCAATCCATGCCAAGAATGACATCAATGTAAGAATTGCCAAGCAGAATGAGAGAAGCAAGGAATATGTGACCTCCAATTAGGATCTGATTCTCGTGACTGATCTTGGAAGTTTGCATAGTTGCTCCAGGGGAGTTTACTACTAGCGGGGAAACCAAACCAACAAAATGGAGTTTAACTGCTGTCGCAAAGATCTTTGACACGAAAGAATGCGATGCCCCGGTATCAAACAACACTTTAGCTGGAAAAGAGTTTACGGGGAATGTACCGAGAACGACGTCAGCAGCTTCCTCAGCTTTGTCGACCTTGACATGATTCACCCTCGCGGTCCTCCCGACAGGCCTGTTGTTGGAGTTGAAGGCTTTAGCCGGGGGAGCACGCACCATTGCCTGGTTTGTGTTGGGACGAGGTGGTGGTGGAGGTAGCTGCCTCTGAGTGCACTTGTCAGCGTAGTGCCCCGTCTGCTTGCACTTGTAGCAAGTGACGACACGAGGAGGATCTGGCCTGGGCTGCCCCATTGAAAACCTCTGAGCATGCATCTGAGCTAGGTTGGGTGGGCGGGGAGCGAAGCCTGGAGAAGCTTGGGCGTATGGAGCCCGAGTGACAGCACCATTTGGCACATGCTCATCACGCAGGACGGCGGTGAGGAGTACGACGAGAGGTACGGTGAGGAGCACGCCCACGAAAGTAGGTAGAACGACGATCCACATAGATCTGACGTGGTCTGAGAGCGACTCTAGGTGTGGTGAAGTACATAGCGTCGACTCCCTGTGCTCCAAAGCGTGGAATCCCAGTGTAACCAGCACCGAGGTTGAGGAGTGGACCTCTGATCGGCTCGTAACCTCCAGCATCTGGCAGACGACGACCAACTGGCTGATCGAAACGTGCAAAGTGCTCGTCTCCAACAAAGTCTGTGGTGTAAGACGCCAGACGAGTCAAAGCAAGATAGAGCTGCTCTCTGACTGAAGCCAACTCCTAAGATAGTGTGCTGGCAACTGCGTCACTGTGCCTCACAAACTGAGCGGTGGTGTGCAGCCTGGAGTTATCATGCTCGTAGACATCCAGGTTGTCGTAGAGAGTGAAGTGAGCTCCCTCCGACGTGATGTAACCACGGGGGATGTGGCGATAGATAGAATCGTCAAATCCCCAGTAGTCAGCACGAAGGACGGTGAGACTCACGTAAGCTGCCTGCTGCACAGCCATATCCACTGTGGAACCTACTGCCTCGTAGCGGTGGACAACGCTCATGTCATCATCTGACAGAATGTAGACGATAGCCTGGTAGTAGGTCTGGTCAAACTCTTGCTGCTGCTCGTAGACCTGGTACTCTGGTGCCCAACGGAACCCCAGATAAGTGACCATGTCTCTCAGCATCTCCGGATAACCGGCAGTGCTCTCGCAACGAGTCATCCGAACCACCTGCGGGTAGAACCTGAGATGCATCTGCAGATGATCGGGGAAGTTTTGATTAGACGCCGGTAGAAGAACTGAAGTGGAAAGCAACAACAAGGTTTCAACGGACGATAAGGATGTTGAGAAGAACAGGATATTGAAGCAACAACGGGAAAACACGAGACCAAAAACTCCTGAGGTACTACGGAAAACCCATCCGGGCTTCTAAAGGTTCAATATCTACTGCTTAAGGAATAGAGGATCTGCTTCCGGGGCTTACACGCCTCCGTTCTCAATCATGAGTAGGCAACATGATAAATCATGTCACAACCACCTCCATTCCTATGGTCTAGTAGATATAACCATCCTAGAGAAACCAGGATACGTGAAATCCTAACTTGAAAGTTTAGATGAGAAGAGAAAACAACGTTGCACTTCCTTACCAGAAAAGGGAGGGTGGGTGGGGAAAGAAATAAAAGAACAGAATTCCTACTCTCACGTTTCATTTTTCCTATATAGCTACAAAATAGTTTCTAGACTCAACTGCGACCAGTAAAAGGGATCCTACAGGCAGACAGGCTCTGATACCATTTGTCGCACCCGGACTTCTAGAGGATACTCGCAGTTCCGTTGAACAGTAGGTTGATTGGATTACGGGGCTTACCGGCACCCGCATCTCTTACGAGTAGGCCAACACACGTATGTGTGACAACCAACCCCTACTGTTCATCGTCTACGTAAACCATCCCATAGAAATCAGGATACTACCATTGACGTACTTCATACCATACACACATGGTACGTCAACGGCGTTTAACAGAATGATAGCACAACATATCTCTAAGACACAAATAAATAGAAATAAGTTGCAAATAGCTCTCACTAGAGCAGAGATAGCAAATACAATCATCCAGAGGACACAAGTCCCAGCATATCATCATTACATCTCAGCGGAAGCATTCAAAGGGTCTGAGTATAGACAAATCCAAATAGGCTTAATAAGCCGGGAAAGAAAGGAAAACGGAGCCCATCCACGATGTCTCGGATCCTGCCCAGGTCCGCTATCTACTCGTCAGCAGCCTCGTCGAACTCCACGTAGTAGCCGTCACGGGGATCCTCGTAAGCGTAGTCTGCGGAAACCACAGCCCCAAAGCGGTCAGTACATAAACGTACTGGCAAGCAAGACTCACAGTTCACCAAAGTGTAACCCGTCAACACCAAGCACAGATGCTTTGGGTTCAACGGAAGATGGGGAATACAAAAGATGCGGCAGCTGGCTGCACTAACCAACTACAGATACATGATACAACTTCCGGATAACAGAAGGAAGATAAGATAGCGTATCGTAACCAACTATAACTAACTCCAAACAAACCCATCCTGGATCTCGCCCCTTATCCAAAGAAGCAATCCGAGGATAACTCACACAGTTGGATTAATGATGGATCAAGTTATTGTGGCAATAAAGTTGTTACTAGTCAAGTTATCATTAGTTAGGTGTAAGTTTTTCTGAGTACTTGTTAGCCAGTACTTTCACCAAGTCAACCATAACCGCGGAAAACACGGCTTCTCGAGAAGATTTATCCCTGCAGGGGTGCACCAATTTGGCCGTACACATAAGAATATCCCGCCAGACGGGAATCAAACCCACCAAGCGAGGCACTCTACACAACTCAACTCTTCTTCGCATCAAGCCCAAAGCACCACGTGCTGTGCGTGCGCGGCTAATCGAGCCCCACGAAGAAAAGGGGACCCTCATAGCACTCTAAGACCACGCCGCCCTAAATGCCGACTACAAAAGTTCCACCCTGGCCTCTGGTTCGTACCTGCATATGCGTGCGGCAAATGGAAAACCCGAACTAAATGAGGCGATTTTGACGAGATGCGAATCGAATCAAATTGAGGGGGGCGCCCATACACGCTTCCCACATGCGGTTAGTGCGCTCATCATGGATCAGTAGACAAGACCCTTTTCCTAATTAGGGTCGACACTAGCAGGCCTCAAAACCACGCCGGGCCTCCTGCCGGTGCCTTATCGGCAAATTATTATTACCTCAAAATTAACAGGTTGATTGTTTAAACATCGAGCCCCAGAACATAATAGAATATGATAACAGAAGGTAACGGGTAGCAGACTCGAGCAAAACAACCCTAAGCATGCTAGTAAGACACGGGCAACAAACAATGGGGTTATAGGTGTGGAGGTGAGGCTATATCAGGGTTAAAGGATAGCATGTGAAGGTTCGTAACAGAAACAACTATTCATAGGGCTAGCAGAATAGACAACGGAAAGTATCGATATCCAATATTGAAAGGAACACAATGGTTCATGTGAGTGAATACTTGCCTGCAAACTCAGCAGCCTGGTACTGAGCTAGATCCTCAGAAGGGGTGTCGTAAGTATCGTCTGTCTCAACGTCGTCGTCTATTCGAGAAGAAGCAAACAAACAACGCAGAGAGATAAACAATCAATAACATGGCATAATGCACAATCATGGGATGATGCATGACCATTTAATTGATGCATCAAAATAAACTAATTGGTATAGTAACAACATGATTAAATGGACCCACATGCAATTTGAGTTGCATATGAAAAGCCCATGAATTAAGGTTGGAATAACTGTTTTCCAACTAACCAACAGGTGAAAGTGAGTTAGTATGATGCATGGATGAGGAAAACAGAAAAATAACAACAATAGAACCAATTGGAAATAAGGTTTATCAATTTTGGAATTTTAGTTATTAAGTTAAGAATTTTGGTTCCTTAAAGGTGTTACACAAGCATTTGTTGTTTTCAGAAATTTAAATTGTTCAAAACAAATAACAAAGTTCATATTTGGAAAGAGCACAAAATTTTAGGTGGATTACATGTTTCAAATATTGAAAAAGGAATTACAATGATTTAATTATGAATTAAACAAGTTTAAACAAGATTTAAATGAATTTAAAACAAGTATGAATATTATTTGAATTTTATTTGTTCCAAACATAAATTCAAATTCATATTTGAAAAGGTTATGTTTTTCTGGTTTGAAAACATATTTTATAAGTTCAAAAATAATTTAATTTGAGCAAGTTATGAATTTAGCAAATTTAAATGATTTAAACAAGGTTTAAATTATTTAAGCAATTTTAATTATTCAAAACATGAAACAAAATTTATATTTGAAAAGGAGGTTCAAAATGGCATGGAAAACATATTTTATTTATGTTATTTGGATTAAGTATGAATTAGTTATGCAATTAATCAAATTTCAAATGAATTGTTTGAATTTGAAATTTGAATGCATTTGAATTATTCAAAACAGAATACAAATGTTATAAACAGGTAGAGAATTAAATTTGGTTCAACAAACATATTTTATTTTTATTATTTGGATTTATAAAATATAAGTTATTCACATTTTAAATTTGAGGACCAATCTGTAAAAGAAAAGGGTTTAATTTGGAAATAGAAAAGCTGAAAAACAAATGTTACTCTGCAGTGGCTAGCCACTGCCACTGACAGAGGGCCCCTGGGGCCAACGTGGCAGCAGTACTCAGCAGCTGACAGGGGGGGCCACCCTGTCAGTGCCTTTCGCAAAAATTGGGGTTTATTCCGCGGGCGCAGGGCTCGAACCCGCGAGCGAGCGCGTGCGCTGAGTGCTACCGCTGCGGTATACGAATGTTTCTTGTCAGTATACGCGACGCAGCCAAGTTGAGGTTCAGTTTTGCTTAACTGAATTTTAACTGCGCGCGCGTTGTCTGAACCTTGACAGAAACGACGGCCGGCGGCGAGCTGCTCGCGGTGCTGCCGTGTGCTGCCGTGTGCGTGCTCGAGTGGGTGGTGTGCGTGCTCGTTCTTTCGCAACTGCAGAGCGAGAGGAGGTGGAGGGCACGGTGGCGCTCACCTCCGTTGCAGGTGAGGCAGAGGGTCGGTGCAGAGGTGGACGACGGCGATGTCGAGGACGGCGGCGTCGAACCAGGCCCCCTCGAGCTCAACGAAGGTGTCGGGGACGAAGGTGGTTCTACGGCGAGCTTGTTCCCGAGGTTAGCCAGGACGGAGGAGCGCGGCAACGGCGGTGATCACCATGGTTTCAGACAGGGGGCGCTCCGGTGAGGTTTAGAGGGGTGGAGCTCGTGGCAGAGAGATGGAGGCGACGGCGCAGCGCGAGAGGGAGGAGGGAGGTAGGTGGCGTAGGGTTAGGGCAGCGGCGCGGGGTCTAGGGTAGGCTATAAAGGGGCAGCGACGCGCTCCCGGCCGTTCACTGTCGCGCCGTCGACGTGGCGCCGGTGGATGCGCGGTCGTACCGCGGGAAGACAAGGGCGAACCGGTACCGGGCCGTGGAGAGAGGTAAGGTGGGCTGGGCCGTGCTGCTCCCCCCCCTCTGTGAGCGTTTTTTTTCTTTTTTATTTTTCTCTTCTGTTTTTTTGCAGAAATAGAAATAGGAAGAATTAGATAGGTTTTTGGGTTAGTAAAAATTTAGAAAAATTTGTGTGAGTTGATTAGGTCAACAGCAACCAATTGCCAACTTTGGTTTTTCAAAAAGTTCAAATTCTATTGCTGTTTTGTAAATGATTGAATTTGTATGAATTTTGAAATATTGGGTGATTTATTTAAAAGAAACATTTCCAAAAGTTTAAACCCTCAATTTTATTTGAAACACATTGCTTAGAATTGTTTTGTAAATTTCAATAATTCCAAAGGGTTGATGTTTGGAATTTTGTTTGAATTTTGAAAGTAATTTGAATTAAGTGGATTATTAAGGAACAATTTAATAGTTGAGCTTTTTGTTATTTTTCATGGAAACAATTGGATGTTTCATTTGAACCTTTTATTTGGAAAGTTGTAACATAACAAGTATGAACAAAGCATTTGAAATAATGTTTGAATTTCAATTGTGAAAACAAAGGAAAGCAGATGCAAACCAAATGCAAACAAAGTAATGAGTATGATGACATGATGCAAAACTTTAATAAAACAAGAAACAAACATTCTAGGGATGGTTTTTCATACTTGGGATGTTACATCCGTCTAAACTTATCTATGCTAACCCATAGATGCCTCCCCGTCGCGATCCCAACCGCAACAACAAGGAGGAAGAGAACAACAACAACATGGAGAACGCAGTGACCCAACTTGCACAACTGATGGCACAATACATCACCCACAACAACAACAACAACAACCCACCACCACCGCCACCACCACAGGTGGATATTCTCACTCGCTTTCTGAGGTTGAGGCCAGTAAGGTTCTCAAGTGCTCCTGAACCCATGATAGCCCTTGACTGGTTGCGATCAGTGAACAAAGACCTAGTGACTGTTGGATGCAACGATGAAGAGAAAGTGAGGTTTGCTGCCCACTTGCTAGAAGGACAAGCTGCTTCTTGGTGGGACAACTACCAGATAACCCATCCTATTGCTGATGTTACCTGGGAGATGTTCGAGGAAGGATTTAAGAATGCATATGTCTCAACTGGAGTGATGAGTCTGAAGTGGAGGGAGTTCCGTAAATTGCGCCAGTACCAACGCTCTGTCACTGAGTACATTGATGAATTCAACAACCTAGCTCGCTATGGTTCGGAAGATGTGGACACAGATGCCAAGAGGCGCGAGAAGTTTCTGGTTGGACTAAATGATGATCTGGCTATACAACTCTCAGAAGTTCACATTACCAACTTCCAAGAACTCATTGACAAGGTTGTCATTCTAGAGGGAAAGTACCAACAAGCGGAGAAACACAAGAGGAAGCACAATGGTGGCAACCACATATCTGGATCACATCAGAGGGTCTGTACTCACCATGATAGTATTGGAAGTTCTGGATCCCATATGCAAGAAGGTAATGGGCATAATCAAAGTGAAGGAAACAAGCAGAAGCATGATGGAGGGAACAACCACAACCATAACGACTACAAAGGCAACAATCAGGATGGAAACCAAGACCATCGTAATGGAGGCAATGGCCATAACCACAACAACAACCATGCAGGAAGGAAGGATCTCAGTCAAGTGGAATGCTTCAAGTGTAAGAAGATGGGGCATTATGAAAACGATTGTTCGGAGAAGATAACTGACGGAGGATCCAAACCAAACCCGTTCCGGAAGGCAACTGCGAACCATACGAACGTGCAGGAAGTATATGATGCAGAAGAACCTATGGCTGGTATGTTCTTCATCAGATCATAGCCCACAATAGTACTTATCAATACTGGTGCATCACAGTCATTCATATCAATTGCTTCCACGGATAAGAGTTAGCAAGCTACTAAGTTACTTAAAAGATAAGATATGAAACCACACATATTACTGATGATACCAAGTAGATTTCTCTTGAGGGGGTTAGCCTAGATATTGACTGTAGGAAAACCCATCCACACCTATTTGCTAGCCATTCCGAATCTCGGGACGAGATTCATCTTAAGGGGTTAGTTTGTAACATCCCAAATTTTTCATTTGGAATGTTTTACATTTAGATCATATGCATAGCATGGCATCATTTTAAAACTTGCATTTGAGTGTTGCATTTTAAAACCTAAAACAAAATCATGTTTTAAAAAGCCCAAAATTCTCCTATAAGGCGTTTACAAACCGAATGATATTTGGATATTTTAGTTTTTCCAAAATTACTCCCTAATAGTTAAATATGATAGATTTTCAAATTTAAATTTTTTAGAAATTTGTTTGACTGGATTCCGAGTTATGTTTCAAAAGTTACGAAAGTTTTAAGAAAAAGATAAAAGGAAAAAAAAAAGAAAAAAAACTAAGTTCAGCCCGCACCACATGGGCCGGCCCAGAGGCTGCCCGCACGCACAGGAACGAGGATGACCGGCAGAGCGCACGTACATGGCACCCAAATCCCGTTTTTCCTGACCTATCTCCATTCAAACTCGCATATCTCTTCGTTGGAGAGTCCAAATTCGAATCCGCTTCTTTCTACTTGTTCCCTACTCCAAGGAGCAACTTTCCACCGACCTCCCCACGTATAAATACCCCAGCCCGGGCCGTGAGGTCGCCCCAAACTCGAACCTCCAATTTCAGATCTGTTTCGTGGTATTTTACTCGCCACGGTTCGTGAGTTGCTCGGTTGACGTTCAAGTCTTCACGAGAGTTTTAGATATCGTCGATACCAATCCATCCCAAGAAACCTCACCTCTTTTCATCCACCACAACCGGAGAATTTCGCGATCTACTCTCTCAGATCTGAAGCGGCAAAAGTTGAATTACTCTTCAACCGTTTGTCCGTTTTCTCTCAAATTTCTACTACAGTTGCATCATATCATTATCTACAACTTTCGTTCTTTGCGTTTTTCGATTTGAGCTAGAGATCTCTTTATATAATTCCGATCTACTTTTGCCCACCGGAGTAACTCGAAATTTCAAATCTATACTTCGTTCTTATTCATCTAAAACGTTTTCGTTGAGTGTTTTCTTTTGTTTTTTGGATCTTATTAGCACGTTAGGTTTAGATCTATCTTTTTATAAACTTTATTTCGATAAGATCTTGTAGATTGTTAATTAACCCGGTTTAATTTGGTTAAGCTGCTTTTTGTGTCCTGTTGCATTACAAACTTTTTCATGCATCATATATTGTTTAGACAATCAGAGAACTAGTAAATTAGTTTTCTTGCATTATTAAATTATCATGCATCCATATGTTGCATTGTTGTTTTGTCTGGTTTGGTTATTTATTGTGGTATGCTTGCAACGTGTAGATTGCGAGAGTTGCGGTTGTTGTTCGTGTGAGGACTGTGGGTACTACGGTTGCGACTGAGTCGAGTGCGTGAACGACTCCAATTTCTGTCAAGGCAAGTGACATACATATCTCACTATTTTCCTAATTGCATTAGAGTTTTATTGTAGCTATGCATTAGTAGGAGTTGTGTGTTATTGCTATGCTGGATTTCTTCACTAACACCCAAGTGGAGTAATCATATGTTATCCCTAGATGTAGCAATCCATATGTTAGGCAAACACCGTAATGTTAGATTGCTTAGCCATGCTTGTAGTTATTCGTGGTTGGGATTATTATCATGTTATGATGAAAATCGTTATTTTAATTGCTTATAAAAACAACCTGATAATTAATTAGCCACTGGGCGGATTGCTAGCATGTCATCAGAGTACAAAGTTTGGTGGGGACCGCCGCCCAGTATATTGAGATTATGTTTAGTTTTCCTTATGTAGTTGTTCTTGCGTGCAATCGTGTTTCATATTAGTATGGGCTAGACATAATTTGTAGGTTGTGGTGACTCGAACCCAACGTGTCCAGAGATGTAGAATAGTGGTAGGATGGTCCGGCTCGTGGAGGGTTTGGGGATCTACTTCTTATGAGTTATGGCTTAATCTTCTTTCCTTCCGTGTTACTAATGGTGTATCATGGTGTTTGGGGTCGATTAGGCAACACGGGTAAAGGGCACAAACCTCGCGAGGGTTAAAACTAAGATCTTAGCCGTGTTCCATTGGTTAGTGACAATTCAACAACTAGATGGGAAACATGACATATCTCGTTCATCTTGTTTTATTGATTACTACCAATTGGACTATGGGTTATTGGAGAAGTGCCTGATGGTGTTTCAGCGTGCTAATCCAAAAAGGGTAGGATCACTTTGCTATCAACCAAAGTGTCCAATTATATAGGAGCACTTTGCTATCAACCAAAGTGTCCAATTAGATGCAAAATTACTTTCTATTAAAAGATAGGACAAATGCATTTATGCAAAATTGCCTAAAAACTCCACCAGCCAAATATGCATGTAGACTAGCACTTGCCATTTATATATCACCATAGTGTCACTTGCCACCATTGCTCAGAATGATCTGACCTCCTTTTGGGGGATGCATATTCCAACGTGCAGGTTGTTCGTATCCGGAGTGATCGATCTGGGTCTCGTGACTCCACTCAACATGTTTGTTCGCCTGTGGCACAAATTGAAGACTGGAGCCCTTATATTCGCTTTGTTTAATAAGTATTGTGCTAGCTTCCACTACGCAAGTTGTAATAAAGTACTTTACTCTGGATATTCGATAGTAATACAATGCATTGATTCCTTTTGATTACTATCTGTGTTGTGTGTGCTGTTGAACGGTCCAGGGGCCAGTACTACACGCAACAGTATAGCCTGTGTTGGGCTGTACTACTACAGTTTGGGTCAGAAGGGAAACCGAGAAGAGGAAGGACATAATATAAGAAGACGGAAAGATAAAAATCAAATACGGAGAAGAGTAGCGGCAACTCACATTCCATCTCCAGCACAAGGGCCCCCAGCTTGACCCTCCAGTCATCTGATTCTCGGATATGCTTATCCTGGAGGCGGCGCGAGTCGCTGACTACAGCCTCGAGAGCTTAGTTCCTTTCTCTCAAGGATTTGATTTCCAGCTCAAGTTTCTTCTTCTCGGCAGCAGCTGTCTTCTCAAACTCTTCCTTTTCACGGACAACATTGATGGCAGTTTGGAAGGCGTTGCCAAGATCAGCCTGGAGTTTCTCAACCTCCTTCTTCTCGGCCTCCCGCTCTTTCAGCAACTCGGCCTCGTGGACCAACACTTGCTGATGTGCTTCAGCTGGAGTGAGGCATTGCAAATGATGATCCCGGAAAATCTTTTATTCTTCTGCGGGAAGAATAGCGCTATTTAGCAGAGTAGTTTAGTGAGAAAAAGCAAGTGCGGAGAAGAAAGAAGAGTGCTCACCTTCTAGAGTAGAGATTTTACTCTGCGCTGAGGCAGAGAAAACTTCACAATCCTAGTGTCTCTCCACGAGAGCCTTGAGCTCGCCTACAGAGAAGACAACGGTTGAGCAAAAAGCAAGAAACGGGCGTAGGCAAAAAACGCACAAACCGGAATGCTAAAAGCTTACTTTCCATAGCATAAAGCTTGAGGGTGTTGTCCATGGCGTTCTTCTCCATGGCATCTCTGTCGCTCTTGTCAGCCTCCAGAGCTCGGTTCCGATCTCTGACTTGGCGGTGATTCCAGAGAAGCTGGCAGAAAACCTTTGTCCTTTCCTGGACGCTATCCTGCAGGGAAGAAGGAAGGAGTATAAGTTTTGGAAGTTTGCGAAGATTTGGCCCAACTAGATATCAACTCGGTTGAGTTTTCACCTACTCGGCCGGAATCTCGGGGACTGGGGTAGTGGCTAAGAAAAGAAAAGGAGAAAAAGGAAACTGGCAACTCGGAAGATTCAAAAAGAGAGAAAATACTTACCACATAGCTTTGCTCGATTTCCTCAATGGAGTTGCGCAAGACGAACAGCTTGCTGGCCAGAGTGCTACAAGGACTGGCTACCGCCATGCCAACAGGACCGATGTCGGCCTTGTTCCAATCTATCCGATAATGATCGAGTTTGCCCAAGTCAGTACCAACCCAGGCAGCGTTGCCGAATACCTTTCTATCCCAAACCTTCTCGATGTGGCCTACCCGGTCCAAGATGGCTGTGATGCCTGCTTCGGGAAGCGCCTCATCATCCTCGCCGTGGGAAGAAATTTCCTTAATAATCAAGGAGTCCTTCTTTCCCTTTGACTTGGAGCGGCTCACGGCCTTGCGCTCTTTGAGAGTAGCTATCCGCTCCTCTTCCTGGGTCATATGAATCTTGTGGCGCTCCTGCAGATCTCTCCAGTAATCAGGAAGTTTGGACCCAGCCTCCTTCTCGCTGGCACCAGCGCAGACACCCTGCTCCTCTTCAAGACCAAAGGTGGCAGTAGTTGGAACCAGGCTGACGTTTGGGTTAAGCAGTTTCTTCTTCTGGATGAGCGCCAGCTTGGTGTTCTAGGCCGGCTGCGCAGCCTGTCTGCCTTGCGGCTTGAAGGGCAGCAACGACTGCCCAGCCTATGTGGCACGCTTTGGCTGATGCCGGGTTGGCTCAGCAGCCGTCTTGGCGGGTTTCTTGGTGTTGGGCGGAGGTACTTGCATAGAAGGTGGAATTGGTTGGCGGACTGGCGGAGAGGTTTGCTGAGAAGGAGGTGGCACTTGTTTGACTGGCGGAGGCATCTGCTGAGTTGGCGGCACTGGCGGCCGGCTAGTCGGTGCAGCATCCGGCTGCAAAGTGTACTGGTGGAGCGGCTCCACCACTGGGTCTTCTACCCGCTGCCCGGCAGCGGGGTTTGGCTGCTCTACAGCGTTCCT
Organism: Alopecurus myosuroides; assembly: GCA_028641055.1. NCBI lineage: Eukaryota > Viridiplantae > Streptophyta > Magnoliopsida > Poales > Poaceae > Alopecurus > Alopecurus myosuroides. The sequence goes on along the minus strand of CM054057.1, from coordinate 367,896,017 downwards.
TTCTGGCTGCTGCTCGGCGGCAGCATCTGGCCGCTCCACGGCTGTGGTGTCCTGCTACTGCTCGGCGGCGTGCTCAGTACTCTCCTCAGCTGATGCAGCTAGAGGAGTTGGCGGCCTCTCGGTGTTATCAATGTCCTGAGCAGCTGTCTGCACATCAGGCTGCAGCTGCTCGGAGGTGTGTTCATTCTCATTTCCGGCGCCGGTGTTCTCGGTGCCAAGGTTTGGATCTTCTCGGGGAGGGAGGGCGCATGCGTCCTATCCTCTGGCACCCGGTCCTCCTCATCATCGGAAAGCTCCACAAGGTCTCGTGGTGGATCTTTCTTCTTCTTGGGAGGTGGTGCAGCGGTGGCATCCGCATCAAGTGCCTCACTGAAAATGAATGTGCAAAGGAAGAACAAAGTTAGAAGCATCGGCAGAGAAGGGAACAAGGAAGGAAAACAGCAATGAGTCAAAGTTTACTCGGAAAGCACTTACCCGTCCATGGTGGGGGCGCGTCTCCTGCGGGAGGTGGTTTTGACTGCCGGCTTCTTCTTCAATTTCTTGGGAGGAGGTGCCTGCGCACCACTGCCAGCCCTCTTCCGAGTAGTGGGAGCAGCCACAGATATCGGAACCACCTCCACGGGTTCCTCTAGCTCCTCCAACTCAGGATCCTCTGCAGAAGAGAAGGAAGGGTTCAGAACAAGCAAAGGAAAAGAATCAAAGCATACTGCGCAAGCAGAGGGGTGAACCCGGTCACCTTCATCATCCTCAGACCAGTCCCGAATAGAGGCGTCAACGCGGGATTTACCTTCCTGTACGGCACGTGGGATGCAGAGGGTGGCTTGGATGTCATACGTTGTGGCGTCATCCTTTGTTCTATCCGGTTCCCAATTGGCCTCGAAGATGGGTTCATCCTCATCCTTCTGGCGATTGATGTGTTGTTGGTGCAAACATAAAGCATATCAAGCTAGGGTTTCCTACTCGGACAGCATGCAAACATAAAGCATATCAAGCTATGGAGTTCTACTCGGAACAACATGCAGACACAAAGCATATCAAACTAAGTGATTCTACTCGGTCTAGCATGCAAACATAAAGCATATCAAGCTATGGAGTTCTACTCGGAACAGCATGCAAACACAAAGCATATCAAACTAAGTGGTTCTACTCGGTCTAGCATGCAAACATAAAGCATATCAAGCTATGAAATTCTACTCGGAGCAGCGTGCAAACATAAAGCATATCAAGCTAAGGAGCTCTATCCGACACAGCATGCAAACACGAATCATATAAAGCTATGGGGAGGTCTATTCAGCATTGAACACCAGATACTAAGTGAGCAGGGAAGAACACTTAAATTGGTAATTTGCTTGGTGCGGCTATACAGCACAAAGCCGTATGCCTAGTTGTCGGTCAGCGTGGTCCTCGTGATGGACTTGGCCCAGATGGCCACCTCCGCCTTGGTGAGCTCGAACGTTGTGGTCCGAGTGCAGTCCCGAGGGCCTCCCATGTAGCACATCTTGTGCGCTTACTCAGCGCGAGATCCAGCAGGCGATTGGGTCATCCTGCAGAAGTCCCAGCTCAGCTAGCTGCACCAGGCGCTTCTCTACCTGGACGACGTCAGGCACAGTGTTCTTGGGATTATACCCCCAGTTTTGTCCGGTGGGCAGCGCGTTCACGAACTTGGGGAGCCCAATCTGGTCTTCAACGAGCTTTCCTTCTTCAGGAGGAATGTTCTTCACGTACAGGAAGTCGCGCTGCCACTTGCGCACGGCCTCCAATCTGAGAACCCGCGGGTGGTGCCCGGTGTTGCGTTGCAGCATCATTGCGCTACCCGTCTGGGTCATCACGCGAGGAACAAGAGGATTGCCAGGGTTTGGAACTTTCTGTTGGCGAAGGAAGAAATAGCGGGCCCAAGTTTGGACTGTTGGGTTGACGCCCAGGAAGGCTTCGCATACGGTGGCGTGGGTGGAGAGCATGACTATGGCGTTAGGAGGAAGGTGGTGCGGCTAGAGGCCAAAGTGGTGGAGAATGTCCGAAAAGAATTTGGAGCCGGGGAGGCCTAGGCCGCGTTTGAAATGCGAAAGGAAAACGACGTACTCATCTGCTTCTGGTGCAGGGACGAGCTCGTCGCCGGGGTGCCGGCAGATCACACCGGGAGGGACTCGGCGGGTGTTCACCAGCCACTAGCAATCAGCAGGCGGTGACATCCGAGCCCTCCCAACCGGCCCGGGCCGGCGCCATATCGTCCTCGTACTCGTCCGCGGTAGCGTTCGCGGGATCCATGACGGCGCGGTTGCTGGTGGAGTCGCGGGCGCTCGTCGAGATCGAGGTTGGCGAAGAAGATGGCGGCGGGCGAGGTGTGTTTCTCTCTCTCTCTCTCTCTGTGGAGCGGTGGCGCGTTGCGTACTCGCGGCGGTGCTGTGCTCTACGGCGGAGACGGAGGCAGGGAGAGAGCGAGATTGGGAAAGTGAGCAGGAAAGAGAAGGAGTAGGCGGCGTGGGGGTATTTATCTCTCCGCGGGCTGCAGTTACTACTGGGATCGATCGTGGCCAGGGATCATGCAGCGTGGGTTAACTGCCCGTTAGAAACACACACAGCGCAATCCGCGCGCGTAATGGCCGCAGTTAATCCCACGACGTGGGTCGTGGGCTTTCGAGTACCCGCTCGAAGTGTCCTAACGGGCCGTGGGCCCCAGGAGCAGTGGCTGCGCGTGGCACGTTGAATTTCGCTAAGTGTTGGGTTCTCGGCAGAGCTCTGCGTTGCGTGCTCTACTCAACACTTGGCGGATTTCTTTCAAGGCATTATTCAGAAAAGTGAGAGCAGGGGCTCTGAGCGTCCGAGTTGAGGAGCAACTCGGCCAGGTTGTTTCACAGAGACAATTTGGTTTAAGCTGGCAGGGCCCAACGAACAAGTTCACTGGACTCTACCAGCTTCGGGGACTAATGTCGGGGGGCTACACCCGAGTAGGGGTAGGACAGGTGGTAAAACAGAGATCAGAATACTGTTTACCGGGTAGGAGGCTACTCAGGTACCCGCTATCCGGTGGTGACTATTCGGTAGTAAGTACTGAAGGCCAGGAGAAGATAATAAGGAAGATCATAATCGTCCGAGTGGAGGATAACTGGTCCGAGTAGATGGGCTGCAATCCTACTAGGGCAAGAAGTCAATGGAGCCGTTCTAACAAGATCTCGCGTATCCCGCAGCCGTACATGTGCGCGGTTCAACTTACGGAGCACATGATTATCCGCGCAACGGCGTGGGTACAGTGAGGGTAGGCGCCTATCACGTCTTGTCACTGACAGAGGGGACAGGACGTGTCGGGGGGCCTACTCTGTGAGACTGACAGGGTGGACAGGTCCTGTCAGCCAGACGGCGCGGCGACTTCTCGCACCCGCGTCAGCGAGAACCCGGAGGCGTTCTCTACATCACAGTAGGGACGTCCCATCGTTGTACCTTTAATCTTTGTTTACCCGGCTGGGCACCAGTATATAAGGTGCCCAACCCCTTCCTGCGAAAGGGACGTTGCGCGAGAGAGCATTTATTGCACGAGCAAGAGCTAGAGGTAGAGAGAGCAGAGAGTAGCTACTCGGCTGAAGGCATGAATTGTACTATGGCTACTCGCATATCACATATACAGAGAGATAGGCAGGAGTAGGGGTGTTACCTCCACACGAGGGCCCCGAACCTGGGTAGTTCTTGGTGTTTGCAGTGTTTCCTGAGCACGTCTACTCGACGTGCGATCCCTCCCCGGATACCTACAGCGTCCATCGGCCCCAAACCTTAAGCCATCCCATGGCATCTGTCTTTACTCATCCACGACAGGGAGTTGGATGCACGAGTAGAATTCCATACTCAGTAAAGGTGCAGGTTAGCAAAAGACTAGGAGCGACAAATCAAGAGAGCATAAGAGCCATAATCATGCATAGCGACATAAACATCATTAATCAAAGCATAAGTGGTACCACAAGTTCAAATACTAAATGATCATAGAGGCTATTAGTGACTGGTTCATAGTCATAAACCTGGTGTGAGCATGCGCCAAGTCAACCAAATAAAACATTCAAAAGAGAATACCACAAATTTATGCTTGAATATGACAAGAACAAGCTCATGATTCTTTCAATGGCACATTAAACACTCTCAGCTATCTGAGGCTAATCATGCTACTCAATAACCACAAGGATTTAAAACTAAAATAACATCTAGCATGATATGAAAAAGTTCTAGCACAGTCTAACAAGCTTCTACTTGCACCATTAAAAATTCTACTTCAAGCAGCAGTTTCTTTTCCCAACAAGCACCATACAAGATATGTTTAAAAAAAATACTCTACATGATACAGCAAGCAAACATGAGAGTACTCACATAACACTACTAAAACTGACAGCTCTAGATAAGAGGTGCATGCAAAACAGGAGCTAAATAAATGCAGCACCCGGACAAAGATTAAGAATACAAAATATTCCCATGAAAAAGCGGAGCGTGTCACTCTCTAATAAAAGAATGTTGGGGTCCAACCAAGCTTATTGCAGAAATAAAAACAGACTGAAAGCAAAAATAAAAGACGCTCCAAGTAAAGCACATAAGATGTGACCGAATAAAAATATAGTTTCACTAGAAGTGACCTGATAATTTGCCGATGAAGAAGTGGATGCCTTGGGCATCCCCAAGCTTAGACGCTTGAGTATTATTGTAATTTGCTGGGATGTACCCCCGGGGCATCCCCAAGCTTAGGCTCTTCACTCTTCTTGATCACGTCATATCATCCTCTTCTCTTGACCCTTGAAAACTTCCTTCACACCAAACTTCTCACAATCTTCATTAGCAACGTTTGTGCAATCGAAATAATAAATTCACATGGTTCAGTTTCAACACAAGACTAAAACTCATAAACACATTAGCTACTGTCACAACTTATTTTAAAACTCTTTTTCTCAAAAGAACACCAAAAGAAAGAGATTAAGATGCAAATGCAATTATTGGCAGAAATCTGTCAAAATAGGACAGCAGGTAAAGATGATTTTTTTCGAAAATCTTGTGTTGCTCAAATCAAAAAGTGTTCAACTAAAAAAAGTTGCGTATATAGCCCAGGATTACGCACACAAAAACTCAGGTCATTATGAATTTTCTGTGGTTTTATACGAATTTAACAGTGGACAGCAGAAATTTGTTTCCTACGCAGAAATCCGAAATATAGTCTCAACTTTCCACTCGAGGCTTTACTTGGATCAACAAAGACACAAAATAAAAGAGAAATAAGGGTTTCTAAGGAAATAGAAAACACCCAGGTGCAAAGAACACAGAAAGAAACGACGGAAAACGGGTTAAAAACGGAGAAATAAAACGGGTTGTCTCCCGGTAGCGCTTTTCTTTAACGCCTTTCAGCTAGGCATAGAAAGAAACTCAAGTATTTTTAAGTGAATAAGCATCAACATCATAACTTTCTCTAATAATAGAGTGAAAATATAGCTTCATTATATTTCTAGGAAAGTGTTCCATACCTTTCTTGAGTGGGAATTGATATTTAATACTCCCCTCTTTCATATCAATAACAGCGCCAACAGTTCTAAGAAAAGGTCTTTCCAAAACAATAGGACAAGAATCATTGCATTCAATGTTCATAACAACAAAATCATCAGGGACAAGGTTATTGTTAACCATAATGATAACATCATCAATTCTACCAAAAGTTTTCTTCTTAGCATTATCAGCAAGATGAACATCCAAATAACAGTGTTCCAACGGTGGTAGATCAAGCATATCATAAAGCTTTTGAGGCATAACAGAGATACTAGCACCAAGATAACACAATGCATTGCAATCAAAATCATTTACTTTTATATTAATGATGGGATCCCAACCATCATCTAATTTCCTAGGGATAGATGTTTCAAGTTTCAGCTTTTCTACTCTAACTTTCATGAGAGCATTGGTAATATGTTTAGTAAAGGCCATATTCATGGCACTAGCATTGGGACTTCTAGAAAGATTTTGTAGAAACATAATAACTTAAGAGATATTTCAATCATCAAAATCAAAATTATTATCATCAAAAGTAATGGGACCATTATCTCCCACATCTCTAAAAAATTCAGCACTTTTATCAGAAGCAATTTCAGCAATTTGAGGCAATTTAGCACATTTCACCGAAGGGGTGGAGACTTTGTTAACACCAACTACTTTACCATTGATAGTAGGAGGTTTAGTAGCACTTGGAGCTTCAGTTTTACTAGTGGTGGTGATGGTGCAAACTCTAGCAATATTATTGTTTCTATCCAATTCATCTTCTCTTTCCCACCTACCACGTAATTCAGCCATCAACCTAACATTATTATCAATTCGAACTTGGATGGCATTCAAAGTTTTACTTTCTTTAACATCATGTGGAAAAACCTTCAGTTTTAGAAAATCCACATCAATAGCTAGGCTATCTACTTTAGAGGCAAGAACATCTATTTTACCAAGCTTTTCCTCAACAGATTTATTAAAAGCAGTTTGTGTGCTAATTAATTCTCTAAGCATGTTTTCAAGATCAGAGGTAGATCTTTCATTGTTATTGTTGAATTGCCATAACCATTATTAGGAGGATAGGGCTTATAATTGTTTCCACCAAAATTATTTCTATAAGCATTGTTGTTAAAATTATTATTTCTAATAAAGTTCACATCAACATGGTCTTCTTGAGCAACAAAAGAGGCTAAAGGAATATTATTTGGATCAACTTGAGGTTTACCATTAACAAGCACAGACATAATAGCATCAAGCCTTTCACTGAAAAAGGAGGTTCCCTCAACAGAATTTACCTTCTTACCTTGTGGAGCTCTCTCAGTGTGCCACTCTGAATAATTTATCATCATATCATCAAGAAGCTTTGTTGCATTACCCAAAGTGATGGACATAAAGGTACCTCCAACAGATGAATCCAATAGCTTCCTTGAGGAGAAATTCAGTCCTGCATAAAAGGTTTGTATAATAATCCAAGTAGTCAGTCCATGAGAAGGACAATTCTTCACCATAGTTTTCATTCTTTCCCAAGCTTTAGCAACATGTTCATTATAAAATTGTTTAAAATTCATTATGTCACTTCTCAGGGATATAATCTTAGCAGGAGGATAATATTTTCCAATCAAAGCATCTTTACACTTAGTCCATGAATCAATACTATTTCTAGGCAAAGATAGCAACCATTCTTTAGCTCTTCCTCTCAAAGGGAAAGGAAATAATTTCAGTTTAATAATATCTCCATCCACATCTTTATATTTTTGCATCTCACATAGTTCAACAAAATTATTAAGGTGAGCAGCAGCATCATCAGTACTAACACCAGAAAATTGCTCTTTCATAACACGATTTAATAAAGCAGGTTTAATTTCATAGAAAGCAGCAGTAGGAGCAGGTGGAGCAATAGGTGTGCAAATAAAATCATTGTTGTTTGTGCTAGTGAAGTCAGACAACTTAGTATTCTCAAAGGAACCCATTTTGCAAAATAAAAGCAAGCAAATAAATAATAGCTATAAAGTAAACTATTTATTTTTTGTGTTTTTGATATAAAGAAACAAAACAAGACAAAAATAAAAACAAGACAATAAACAAAATAAAGAGGTTGAGAGTGAGAGACTCCCCTTGCTAGAAGACTTCTTTCTCCCCGGCAACGGCGCCAGAAATTCTTTGCTACACCTTGATGGTGGTTGACGGGGAGACTTCTTGATGATGATGAAGTCCCCGGCAAAGGCACCAGAAATTCTTGTTGATATGGATGGTGTGTTGGGAACCCCAAGAGGAGGGTGTGATGAGTGCAGCGGTAAGAATTTCCCTCAGTTAAGAACCAAGGTTATCAATCCAGTAGGAGAAAGAGGATCTTCGGAAGATTTATGCCACTGACGGTGGTGATGGCGCCTCACCGGTGTCAGCAACAACGCGGAACCTGCACACAACACAACCAAAATACTTTGTCCCAACGGTACAGTGAGGTTGTCAATCTCACCAGCCTTGATAAAAGCAAAGATTAGACGTATAGTGTGGAAAATGGTGTATGCTTGCAGTAAGTAAAGAAATCGGGGCATTGTAGTGGTTTGTTTAACAGTGTAGGATAATGGACCGGGGTTCATAGGTTCACTAGTGGTGTCTCTCCATAAAAGATAACATGCTGGGTGAACAAATTACACCTGGGTAATTGACAAATAGAGGTTGCACCGTAGTGCACATTCATGACATGATGACTACTATCATATTTAGTGTGGGCATTACAACAATATACATAGACCATAATCCAACTGCATCTATGACTAATAATCCACCCTCAGGTTATCATCCGAACCTCCTTAGGTATTAAGTTGCAAGCAACAGATAATCGCATTAAGCAATGTGTGTAATGTAAGCAATGATTGTGCACGCGGGCACTCACACCGCTCTTTTCTTCCTAGTGGCAACAGCACATCCTCCCCTGTCACGTTTCTGTCACTCGAGCACAGGCGAAAAGGAGGCATGAACCCAACTATCGAGCATAAATACTCCCTCTTGGAGTCACTAGCAACTACTTGTCCAGAGCAACCACTAGCAACGGAAAGCATGCAAGATCAAAAATAACATATGCAATAAAGACTATAATCAACGTGGCATAAGTTCAATGTTCATCGGATCCCAGCAAACACAGCACATAGAATTACATAAGAACAATATCGATCATGTTAGGCAGCTCACGAGATCTAAACATTGAGGCATAGGAGGAGAAGACAACCATCTAGCTACTGCTATGGACCCTTATTCCAAGGATGAACTACTCACGCATCACTCCGGAGGCAGGCATGGTGATGAAGAGGCCTTCGGTGATGATCTCCTCTCCGGCAGGGTGCCGGGAGATAGGTTCAGAACCCCCTGATCTAGGGTTGATGACGACGGCGGCAGCGGGACTTTTCGGGGATTTTTTATCAGGTGCCTAGGGTTTTCCTTTGGAGGGGAATAAATAGGCGAATGGGTGGCGTCGTTGGGCCACCAGGGGGGCCCGTGCCTGGCTATGGTGAGGGCCCCCTAGTGCCCGTCTTCGACTCCTCTTCGGACTTCTGGATGCTTCTGGGGAAAATAGGAACTTCGGAATTCGTGGGTCCAATTCCGAGAATATTTCCAGAACAACTTTTCTAAAATAAAAAACAACAGAGAACAGGCACATGGCATCTTGTTAATAGGTTAGTCCCGGAAAACATGTAAAAATGCTATAAAGAAGGGAGAAAACATGCAGCAATTGGCATAATATCATCATGGAACATCATAAATTATAGATACGTTGGAGACGTATCAGTATCCCTTTTAAGGTTAAGTTTGACTTGATAAGACCTCCATGGCCCAGTCGCAACAATCAGCTTGCTGAGTTCGAGTCGGAGGTCTCGGATTTGTGTAGGCCAGAACTGTTTTTGCCTGAGATGCAACTAATTGGCCCTGATCTTTCGGGAGAGCCAAGCAACTGAGCTGTATCCTTCTGCAAAAAAGTCAACACAAGGTGCACTTACCACTCGATACTTGAGTACATCTTATATAGGGTACACTCCCTTGAAGTCAAGCGATTATAATGATCAGTCGCAAAATCTAGGGAACGAACTTTGAGTGCTTACCCGACTATTCTCAGTAGAATAAACACTCGGGGGCTACTAACATGGGGATGACTCCAGGACCCATCAAGTGGGCCTACCCGGTCCAAGTCCCAAAGCGAGGCGCTAATCTGTAACTCTAGAAGGCCAAGTGGAAGCCCACCCGCGAAACTTGCGGGTCAAGAAGGAAATTTCCACCGACCTAGAGCTAGGGTTTGTAACCCCCCCCCCCGGGACGGTTTGGGACCCAGCTATCTATAAAAAGACTGGGAGAACCACGGGGAGGGGGATCCAATCTCCTTTTGACCATCATAGCCATAGCTCGAGATCCATTTCTCAGCTTGCGCACTCACCATTGTAATCGATCTACCCGTAATACAGATCAGAAGAGAAGGAGTAAGGGTATTACCTCAATGAGGGCCCCGAACCTGGGTAAAACTTGCCCCCTATTAGCCGACGATTGTCGCCAGCGCCTTATTTGTTCTCTTAATTGAAACCCTACCGGATCATCCGAGGGACTTGTCGAGATGACTAATCGACAGTTTTCCTTTGTTTTCTTTTGTTTTCCTTGTTGCAATAATATAGGTGCACCCTAGCATTCCTTGTTTGGGAGAGAGACACGCTCCGCTTTTTCATTTGAATACTTGCTATGCTAGTATTCTTAGTTTTTCTTCTAGCTGCTACAAACAATTCCTGTTTAGCTTTTATTTTCATTTTATCTCTTGTTCAGAGTTGTTAGTTTTAGTAGTTTTATGTGAGTACTCCCATGTTTGCTTGCTATAGCATTTAGAGAGTTTTTGTTAAAGCATGTTTTGTATGGTGCCTGTTGGGCAAAGAAACTGCTGCTTGAGGTAGAATTTTTAACGGTGTAAGTAGAAGCTTGTATAGACTGTGGCTAGACCTTTTTCATATCATGCTAGAAGTAATTTTAGTTCTAAATCCTTGTGGTTATTTAGTAGCATGATTAGCCTCAAATAGCTGAGAGTGTTTAATGTGCCATTGAAAGAATCATGAGTTCTTCTTGTCATATTGAAGCGTAAATTTGTGGTATTCTCTTTTGAATGTTTTATTTGGTTGACTTGGCACATGCTCACACCTTTTATATGAATGTGAACCAGTCACTAATAGCCTCTATGATCATTTATTTTCTGAACTTGTGGTACCACTTATGCTTTGATTAATGATGTTTATGTCGTTATGCATGATTATGGCTCTTATGCTCTCTTGATTTGTCACTCCAGTCTTTTGCTAGCCTCCACCAGTATTGAGTATGAGCTATACTCGTGCATCCAACTCCCAAGAACCAAAGTTTTCCCATTGTGTCCACCATACCTACCTACATGTGGTATTTAACGGCCACTCCAAAGTAAATTGCTCATGTGTTACCTTTAAAACTTTCAAAATTACTCATGTTTTGTGCTCCTGTTTTAGCTCATGAGGACGTAAATAGAGAATCTTTATCTCACTTGTTGATTGGACTTTCACACCCCTCGACTAGTGGCTTCATCCGCTTATCCAATGATAGGAGAGCTGGCAGCGGGGTGCCCAGCCCCAAATTAATAACACAAAATCTCTTCACTATTTTTGCCCTGATTTATCAGTCAAAGCATAATTGTGTAAACAACAGAGAAAGAGGGATGACCTTCTAGCCAGATGCGTCCTTCTATGGGAGCCTCTCTTGTGAAGTCTAGTTGGATTGTGACATACTGTATTTTTTGTTTACCATTCGTTTATATAAGCATACACCTCTCTTAAAATATAGACACTCCTCCATGGTATGTGATTGTTGGCAGGCACCCCGAGGATTCGGTTAGCCATGGTTTGTGTAAGATGGTTGGGAGGAGTGTCAAGATTTTATACCTCTGTTTAAAAAAATAAAAGCTCTAGCGCATGAGTGATCCATGCTTCCCTATGCGATGGGCCTTTCTTTTACTTTTATGTTGAGTCTCCATCTTCTAACTTTATGCAAGGTTGAGAGAGCATAGTTGCCATTCTGAGTTTTATGTGCATTTGTCCCAGAAACATTATTAATTGATTCATGATGTGTTATCGCTTGTTGTCTAATTATTTGTTCTAGTCTTCCTCATGAACTTTGAAGGTGTCCTTGGCATTTATGTTTTTCCCCACTCTTAAGGACTAGTGAAATATCACTTTGACATGTTTTCTCTATACTTGAAACAAACATATATCTTTCGTTGCATTGTTATTCATGATCTTTTATTTGTGTTACTTCTCATGATGTAAGGTGATTGCTATGCTTTATTATTAAAATTCTATTTATCATGCTTGTGTTGAAGTTCTATGATCTCAGCTTACTTATGCTTTTACATTACTGATGATCAATTTTATGTTGGTAGCATGTCACCTCAGAAATTATGTGTTTTTATAGTTTACCTACTCAAGGACGAGTAGGAACTAAGCTTGGGGATGTTGATACGTCATAAAAGTATCCTTAATTTCTGATGTTCCATGTTGTTTTCTTATTGTTTCACATGTTTGCTATACACTTTATGTCATTTTTATCAATTTTCCGTACTAATGTATTGACAAGATGCCACAGAGCTAGTTCCCTGTTTTCTGCTGTTTTTAGTTTCAGAAAGTTGTTCTAGAAATATTCTCGGAATTGGAAAATTTGAAGCCCAGAAGTCTTAGAATTCCTGAAGTTCCACGGAGTCTCGAAGAGACCCGAAAGGGGGCCACAGGGGGACCACACCATAGGGCGGTGCCCCCTGGCCGCGCCTGGTGTAACATCCCAAGTATGAAAACCACCCTAGCATGTTTGTTTTCTTGTTTTATTTATGTTTTGCATCATGACATCATCATTGCATTTGTTTTGGCATTTGTTTTCCATTTGTTTTCTATTGGAATTTTGAAACCAAATTCAAATATTTGTTTCATACTTGCTCTGTTACAATTTTCAACCAAAAATATTCAAATAAAAACAACCATTTGTTTCCATGAAATTAGAAAGATCAAACTAGTGATTTATTCCTTTGAATAATTCACTTAATCCAATTGGCATTCAAAATTCAAATCAAATCACAAACAGCACCCAATTTAAAATTATGAAAATTACCAAAACAATTCTAATCTTTTGTTTCTATTTTAAACTCTAGGGTTCACCCTATTTAAACATTGTTTCAATATTTCACTTAATAATTAAAATCCATTCAAATTTGAATCAATTACAAACAGCACTTATATTTTGAAATTGATGGAAAACAAAAGTGGTCAAATGGGTACTGACACAATAAATAAGCAACCCAATTTTTCCTAGAATTTTCCTAACTCAAAAATCCTTCTTTTTCTTCCTATTTCATTTCTGCAAAAAAAAATAAACAGAACAAAAATAAAAAAAAGGAAAAACACCAGCAAGGAGGGGAGCAGCCCAGCCCAGCTCCCTGGCCTGGTACCGGTTTGCTCCTCCCCCCTCTCTTCTTCCCCGCGTACGGCAGCTCATCGAGCGACGCCACGTCGGCGCCGTCGCGAGCAGACGGCCACGCGCAGCCCTAGCTGCCTATAAGATACCCCCTAGGCCCCTGCGCAGCCCTAGCTACCTACCTCCCACCTCCCTCTTGCGCTGCGTCGTCGCCTCCATCTCTCTGCCCCGTTTTTCCCCACCTCTGTACCTCACCGGAGCGCCCACCTCTGAATCCACCATGACCGCCGCCGTTGCCGTGCTCCACCTTCCCACTTAGCCGCGGGAATCGCACCGCCGCAGCTTCCTCGTCGTCGTCGACACCCCAGCGTGCACGGAGGGAGACCACAGCGCCGCCGCCGTCCGTGTTGTCGCCGCCGGCGACAGCGACCTGCCCCGAGCCTCTGCTACCTCAACGACGAGGGTGAGCAGTCGTTTCCCCCTCCTCTCTTCCTCCCTTGCTTGCGCGAGAAACACCAGCACGCACACGAGCCCGGCAGCGAGCCAGCACGGCAGCAACCGCGTTGATCACCGCCGGCCACCGTCGCTCCCTGGCAAAGTTCAGAAACGCGTTCGTCAGTTAAAAATTCAGTTACGAAACTGAACCTCAACCTACCTGCGTCGCGTATACTGACAACAAGCGAAACACACCGCAGTGGTTGCACGCTGCGTACGCGAGCGCAAGGGCGCAGGATCGAGTCCTGCCCCGCGCGAATAAATCCCCACACTTTTTCGCTGGGCAACTGACAGGCGTGGCCCACCTGTAAGTGGCCCCTGATGCCACCTGTGCTGCCACGCAGCCCTTGGGCCCTCTGTCAGTGGCAGTGACTAGCCACTGCTGAGTAACAAACGTTTTTCAACCTTTTCTGTTTCAAATTAAATCCTTTTTCTTTTACAGATTAGTCCCTAGTTTTAATTTGCTAATAACTTTTACATTATAAACCCAAATAATAAAAATAAAATATGTTTGTTGGACCAAATTTGATTATCTATCTATTTAAACCATTTGTATTCTGTTTTGAATAATTCAAATGCATTCAAATTTCAAATTCAAACAATTCATTTGAAATTTAATTAATTGCATAACGAATTCATACTTAATCCAAATAATGTCAATAAAATATGTTTTCCATGCTATTTCAACCCACCTTTTCAAATATAAATTTTGTTTCATGGTTTGAATAATTAAAATTGCTTAAATAATTTAAACCTTGTTTAAATCATTTAAATTTGCTAAATTCATAACTTGCTCAAATCAAATTATTTTTGAACTTATAAAATATGTCTTCAAACTAGAAAAGTATAAACTTTTAGAATATGAATTTGAATTTATGTTTTGAACAAATAAAATTAAAATAATATTCACACTTGAATTTAATTCATTTAAAACTTGTTTAATCTTGTTTAATTCATAATTAAATCATTATAATTCCTTTTTCAATAATTGAAACATGTAATCCACCTAAAATTTTGTGCTCTTATCAAATTTGAACTTTGTTATCTGTTCTGAACAATTTAACTTGCTGAAAACAACAAATGCTTATGTAACACCTTTAAGTAACCAAAATTCCCTAACTTAATAAATAAATTTCTAAACTTGGTAAACCTTATTTTAAATTGTTTCTATTGTTGTTATTTTTCTGTTTTCCTCCTCCATGCATCATACTAATCCACTTTCACCTGTTGATTAGTTGAAAAACAAATATTCCAACCTTAATTCATGGGCTTTTCATATGCAACTCAACTTGCATGTGGGTCCATTTAATCATGTTGTTACCATGACAACTAGTTAATTTTAATGCATCAATTAAATGGTCATGCATCATCCCATGATTGTGCACTATGCCATGTTATTGATTGTTTATCTCTCTGCATTGTTTGTTTGCTTCTTCTCGGATAGACGACGACATTGAGACAGACGAGCCTTACGACACCCCTTCTGAGGATCTAGCTCAGTACCAGGCTGCTGAGTTTGTAGGCAAGTATTCACTCACATGAACCATTGTGTTCCTTTCAACATTGGTCACCGATACTTTCCGTTGTCTATTCTGCTAGCCCTATGAATCGTTGCTTCTGTTACGAACCTATCACATGTTATCCTTTAACCCTGATATAGCCTCACCTCCACACCTATAACCCCATTGCTTGTTGCCCGTGTCTTACTAGCATGCTTAGGGTTGTTTTGCTCGAGTCTGTTACCCATTACTTTCTGTTACTATATTTCTATTATGTTCTGGGGCTCGATGTTAAACAACAACCTGTTAATTTTTTAGGTAATGCTAAATTGATGATAAGGCACCGGCAGGAGGCCCGGCGTGGTTTTGAGGCCTGCTAGTGTCGACCCTAATTAGGAAAAGGGTCTTGTCTACTGATCCATGATGAGCGCACTATCCGCATGTGGGAAGCATGTATGGGCGCCCCCCTCAATTTGATTCGATTCGCATCTCGTCCAAATCGCCGCATTTAGTTCGGGTTTTCCATTTGTCGCATGCATATGCAGGTGCGAACCCTTGGTACCAGGGTGGAACTTTTGTAGTCGGCATTTAGGGAGACAAGTTCTTAGAGTGCTATGAGGGTCCCCTTTTCTTCGTGGGGCTTGATTAGCCATGCGCTCACTGCACGGGGTTCTTTGGGCTTGATGCGAAGAAGAGTTGAGTTGTGTAGAGTGCCTCGCTTGGTGAGTTTGATTCCCGTCTGGCGGGATATTCTTACGTGTACGGCCAAATTGGTGCACCCCTGCAGGGATAAATCTTCTCGAGAAGCCGTGTTTTCCGCGGTTATGGTTGACTTGGTGAAAGTACTGGCTAACAAGTACTCAGAACAACTTACACCTAACTAATGTTAATTTGACTAGTAATAGCCTTATTGCCACAATAACTTGATCCATCACTAATCCAACTGTGTGAGTTATCCTTGGATTGCTTCTTTGGATAAGGGGCGAGATCCAGGATGGGTTTGTTTGGTGGTTAGTTATAGTTGGTTACGATACGCTATCTTATCTCCTTTCTGTTAGCCGGAAGTTGTAGTATGTTTCTGTAGTTGGTCAGTGCAGCCAGCTGCCGCATCTTTTGTATCACCCTTTCTTCCGTTGAACCCAAAGCATATGTGCTTGGTGTTGACGGGTTACACTTTGGTGAACTGTGAGTCTTGCTTGCCAGTACGTTTATGTACTGACCCCTTTGGGGCTGTGGTTTCCGCAGACTACGCTTACGAGGATCCCCGTGACGGCTACTACGTGGAGTTTGACGAGGCTGCTGACGAGTAGATAGCGGACCTGGGCAGGATCCGAGACATCGTGGATGGGCTCTGTTTTCCTTTCATTCCCGGCTTCTTAAGCCTATTTGGATTTTGTCTGTACTCAGACCCTTTGAATGCTTACGCTGAGATGTAATGATGATATGTTGGGACATGTGTCCTCTAGATGATTGTATTTGCTATCTCTGCTCTAGTGAGAGCTAGTTGCAACTTATTTCCATCTTTTGTGTCTTAGAGATATGTTGTGTTATCATTCTGTTAAATTCCGTTGACGTACCATGTGTGTATGGTATGAAGTACGCCAATGGTAGTATCCTGATTTCTATGGGATGGTTTACGTAGACGATGAACAGTAGGGGTTGGTTGTCACACATACGTGTGTTGGCCTACACGTAAGAGATGCGGGTGCCGGTAAGCCCCGTAATCCAATCACTTACTGTTCAACGGAACTGCGAGTATCCTCTAGAAGTCCGGGTGCGACAAATGGTATCAGAGCCTATCTGCCTGTAGGATCCCTTTTACTGGTCGCAGTTGAGTCTAGAAACTATTTTGTAGCTATATAGGAAAAATGAAACGTGAGAGTAGGAATTCTGCCATTTTATTTCTTTCCCCACCCACCCACCCTTATCTGGTAAGGAAGTGCAACGTTGTTTTCCCTTCTCATCTAAACTTTCAAGTTAGGTTTTCACGAACCCTGGTTTCTCTAGGATAGTTATATCTACTAGACCATAGGAATGGAGGTGGTTGTGACATGATTTATCATGTTGCCTACTCACGATTGAGAACGGAGGCGTGTAAGCCCCGGAAGCAAATCCTCTATTCCTTAAGCAGTAGATATTGATCCTTTAGAAGCCCGGATGGGTTTTCCGTAGTACCTCAGGAGTTTTGGTCTCGTGTTTCCCGATGTTGCTTCGATATCCTGTTCTTCTCAACATCCTTTTCGTCCGTTGAAACCTTGTTGTTGCTTTCCACTTCAGTTCTTCTGCCGGCGTCTAATAAAAACTTCCCCGATCATCTGCAGATGGATCTCAGGTTCTACCCGCAGGTGGTTCGGATGACTCGTTGTGAGAGCACCGCCGGTTATCCGGAGATGCTGAGAGACATGGTCACTTATCTGGGGTTCCGTTGGGCACCAGAGTACCAGGTCTACGAGCAGCAGCGAGAGTTTGACCAGACCTACTACCAGGCTATCGTCTACATTCTGTCAGATGATGGCATGAGCATGGTCCACCGCTACGAGGCAGTAGGTTCCACAGTGGATATGGCCGTGCAGCAGGCAGCTTATGTGAGTCTCACCGTCCTTCGTGCTAACTACTGGGGGTTTGACGATTCCATCTATCGCCACATCCCCCGTGGTTACATCACTTCGGAGGGAGCTCACTTCACTCTCTACGACAACCTGGATGTCTACGAGCATGATAACTCCAGGCTGCACACCACCGCTCAGTTTGTGAGGCACAGTGACGCAGTTGCCAGCACACTATCTCAGGAGTTGGCTTCAGTCAGGGAGCAGCTCTACCTTGCTTTGACTCGTCTGGCGACGTACACCACAGACTTTGTTGGAGATGAGCGCTTTGCACGTTTCGATCAGCCAGTTGGACGTCGTATGCCAGATGCTGGAGGTTACGAGCCGATCAGAGGTCCACTCCTTAACCTTGGTGCTGGTTACACTGGGATTCCACGCTTTGGAGCACAGGGAGTCGACGCTATGTACTTCACCACACCTAGAGTCGCTCTCAGACCACGTCAGATCTATGTGGATCGTCGTTCTACCTACTTTCGTGGGCGTGCTCCTCACCGTACCTCTCGTCGTACTACTCACCGCCGTCCTGCGTGATGAGCATGGGAGTACCGATGTATCCATTCTTAGCTATGTTTAGTTATCCTTTGGCTTTCGAACAATTTATGGTGTGTTGGATATTCTGATGTATTTGAACATGTGATGATGTACCTGTTGGTTATCTATTCATGCGTCGGAATAATCTCTCTTTTCGGTTACCAAGTCTATCCTTTTCTATTGTTGTGCTAAAATGCATGTCTATTCAGGATGCCTCCAACAAGGAACAACCCGCCTGAGCCACCGCCAATCATGGAGCTGTTGACTCAGATGACCCAAGTCATGGCACAGATGGCCCAGTTCCAGACTAACCAGCACAACAACCAGAATGCTCCGCGAGTCAGTATCAAGGAGAGTCTGAGTCTGGGCCCGAGAGCTTTCGTGGCAACACGCGAGCCTCTGGATGCTGATGACTGGATCCGTGAGATAGCTAGGGCTCTGGAGATTGCTCATGTTGCTGAGGAAGACAAGGTCAAGTTTGCCTCCTATCTCCTGAAGGGTCAGGCAGCTACTTGGTGGGAAAACTACCAAACCATGAGAGCTGGCTACCCAATCACCTGGGGTTGTTTCAAGGAAGCCTTCCTGAAGCACCACATTCTAGATGGTCTCATGGAAAGGATGCGTGAAGAGTTTTGCTCACTCAAGCAGGGCAAGCTGGACGTCATTGGCTATCAGAGTGAGTTCAATCGCCTCGCTCGTTACGCTGGTGATGAGGTGTCCACTGAGGCTAAGAAGATGGCAAGGTTCCGCAGAGGTTTTAACCCGGAACTCAAGTACGCCCTCACCAACATCAAGGCCAAAGACTTCGAGGAGCTCGTTAACACCGCGCTCAATGAAGAAAATGGGCGCAAGGCGTTCGAGGAGTCTCGAAAGCACTTACGTGAGGGTGGTTCCTCCTCCAACATGACCACCCCTCCACAGAAGCGCCGCATCTGGGTGCCAAATGGTGCGGTCACTCGGGCTCCATATGCCCAAGCTTCTCTAGGCTTTGCTCCCCGCCCACCCAACCCAGCTCACATGCAAGGTCAGAGGGTTTCAATGGGGCAGCCAAGGCCAGATACTCCTCGTGTCGTCACTTGCTACAAGTGCAAGCAGACGGGGCACTACGCTGACAAGTGCACTCAGAGGCAGCTACCTCCACCACCACCTCGTCCCAACACAAACCAGGCAATGGTGCATGCTCCCCCGGCTAAAGCCTTCAACTCCAACAACAGGCCTGTCGGAAGGACCGCGAGGGTGAATCATATCAAGGCTGACAAAGCTGAGGAAGCTGCTCACGTCGTTCTCGGTGTATTGCCCGTAAACTTTATTCCAGCTAAAGTGTTGTTTGATACCGGAGCATCGCATTATTTTGTGTCAAAGATTTTTGCCACAACAAACAACTTAAGTGTGGTTCCACTAAGCAATCAAATCACCGTTCACTCTCCGGGATCTCAAATGTTGACTTCCAAGCTAAGTAAGGATAATCAAATCCTAATTGGAGGCCACATATTCCTTGCTTCTCTCATGTTGTTGGGAAGTTCTGACATTGATGTCATTCTTGGTATGGATTGGTTGAAGGCTAATAAAGCTAAAATTGACTGTGCTCAAAAGTCAATAACTCTGTTCCACCCTTCTGGCCAGATAGTCTATTCTCCAAATGAATCAAGTTCTGTTCAGCTTTACACCCTCGATGCTAAACCTCTACCTCTACTCGAAAATGTTCCGGTGGTTTGTGAATTCCCTGACGTCTTTCCAAAAGAGTTGCCAGGGATGCCTCCGGACAGAGCAGTTGAGTTCGTGATCGAGCTTGAACCAGGTACTGCTCCAATCTCTAAGCATCCATACAAGATAGCTCCTCCTGAACTGAAACTGTTAAAGGAGCAAATCGATATGTACATGGAAAAAAGGTTACATTCAACCTAGTTCCTCCGCTTGGGGTTGCCCAACTCTGTTTGTTGCAAAGAAGGATCAAACAAAGAGACTCGTTGTTGACTATCGTCCTCTTAACGAGAAAACCATCAAAAACAAGTATCCAATTCCTCGTATCGATGATCTTTTTGATCAACTTGCTGGAGCCTCAATATTCTCCAAGTTGGACTTGAGAATGGGTTACCATCAAATAAAGATCAGAAAGGAAGATATTCCAAAAACAGCCTTCACCACTCGGTACGGTCTATATGAATACACCGTCATGTCCTTTGGTCTCACCAATGCACCGGCGACATTCTCTCGACTCATGAATTCTGTCTTCCATGAATACCTCGACAAGTTCGTTGTGGTATATCTTGATGACATCCTTGTCTACTCAAAATCCGAGGAAGAGCATGAAGAACACCTTCGTCTCACTCTCATGAAACTTCGAGAGCATCGTCTATATGCCAAATTCTCCAAATGTGAGTTCTGGATTCCAGAAGTGGCTTACCTTGGTCATGTCATCTCCGCCAAGGGCATAGCAATTGATCCAGAAAAGGTTAAAGCAATTGTTGATTGGAAACCTCCTAAGACGGTGAAGCAAGTAAGAAGATTTCTTGGCTTGGCTAGCTATTGTCGTCGTTTCGTCCAAAACTTTTCCAAGATTGCCAAACCTCTCACTGATCTCACAAAGAAGGACAAGAAGTTCGTTTGGTCTCCACAATGTGATGAGAGTTTCAATCTCCTGAAGACTAAACTCACTTCTACACCAGTTCTGGTTGGCCCAGATACTACCAAACCTTTCCAGATATTCTGTGATGCATCTCTCCAAGGTCTAGGTGCAGTTCTTATGCAAGAACGTCAAGTTGTGGCTTATGCTTCACGTCAGTTGAACGCACATGAGCTCAATTATCCCACTCATGACCTTGAACTTGCAGCAGTTGTGTTTGCCCTCAAGAAATGGAGACAATACTTGTTGGGTAATCGCACTGAAATCTTTTCCGATCATAAGAGTCTGAAATACATCTTCACTCAACCAGATCTAAACCTCAGGCAAAGGAGATGGATTGAAAAGATTAAATACTTTGATCTAACCATTTCTTACACTCCAGGCAAGGCTAATGTGATGGCCGATGCTCTCAGTCGCAAGTCGTATTGCAATAATCTCATGATCATGGAAAGCCAACCTCCTCTTCATGAAGAATTCCAGAAGCTGAACCTTGGTCTTGTTCCTCAAGGCTATCTTGCAAGCTTGACAGCCAGTCCAACTCTCGAGGACAAGATTCGTTCTGAACAACTTCGTGATGCTGAAATCAAGAAGATGGTAGAACACATCAAAGAAGGCAAGGAGAAATTTAAGTCCTTCTCAATTGATGACAAAGGAACTGTGTTCTTCGAAGGACGCATTGCAGTTCCTCAAGTTCAAAGTCTCAAAGATATCATTCTCAAGGAGGCTCATGAAACTCCTCTCTCCATCCACCCTAGAAGTACAAAGATGTACCAAGATCTTAAGACACTGTATTGTTGGCCTGGCATGAAACGTGAAATTGCTCAATACGTTTCTGAATGCAACGTTTGTCAACGTGTTAAGGCAGTCCATCAGAAAACAGCCAATCTACTCCAACCTCTGAAAATCCCTGAGTGGAAGTGGGACATGATTGAAATGGACTTCGTCACTGGTTTTCCAAAGTCCAAGAAGGGCAACGATGCAATCTTCGTTGTCATTGATCATCTCACTAAAGTAGCTCACTTCTTTCCTGTCAAAGAAACAATCTCAGCTAGCCAGTTAGCAGAGCTCTACACAGCAAAGATTGTTCCTCTTCATGGTGTTCCATTGGAAATAAGCTCAGACGATGGAAGCATATTCACTTCTCATTTCTGGAAAATCTTTCAAGAAGCATTGGGCACGAAACTTCTGTTCAGCACAGCCTATCACCCTCAGTCTCAAGGGCAAGTCGAAAGAGTCAATCAGATTCTCGAGGATATGCTCAGAGCATGTGGTCTCTCCTTTGGCATGAAATAGGAGGAATGCCTTCCATATGCTGAATTCTCCTACAACAACAGCTTCCAGGCAAGCCTAGGCATGGCACCATTTGAAGCTCTCTATGGCCGCAGATGTAGGAGTCCAATCAATTGGTCTGGAGCTGGTGAACGTTCACTCTTAGGCCCTGACATTGTTAAGGAAGCCGAAGAGAAAGTTCGTATCATTCGCGACAATCTCAAGATAGCTCAGTCTCGTCAGAAGAGCTACTATGACAGCAAGCACAGGGATATGATCTATGCACGTGGTGACAAGGCATATCTCCGTGTAACTCCCCTCAGAGGCACTCATCGTTTTGGTGTCAAAGGAAAGCTTGCACCAAGATACATTGGTCCTTTCAACATTCTCTCAAGGCGTGCGGAAAATGCCTATCGTCTTGAACTTCCAGAAAAACTATCCAAGGTGCACGATGTGTTTCACGTGTCACAGCTCAAGAGGTGTTTCAAAGATCCAGATCGTGCAGTTGATCATGATTCCATTGAACTGCAAGAGGATCTATCTTATGAGGAGCACCCTGTTCGTATTCTCGATGAGACCGAGCGTAAGACTCGCAACAAGAGAACCAAGTTCTTGAAAGTGCAATGGTCGCATCATTCCGATAAAGAGGCAACGTGGGAGACCGAAGAGGATCTTCGCAAGAAGTATCCGGACCTTTTCTCTTCCCAGTAAGGAATCTCGGGGCGCGATTCCTTCAAGGGGGGCGTTTTGTAACATCCCAAGTATGAAAACCACCCTAGCATGTTTGTTTTCTTGTTTTATTTATGTTTTGCATCATGACATCATCATTGCATTTGTTTTGGCATTTGTTTTCCATTGTTTTCTATTGGAATTTTGAAACCAAATTCAAATATTTGTTTCATACTTGCTCTATTACAATTTTCAAACAAAAATATTCAAATAAAAACAACCATTTGTTTCCATGAAATTAGAAAGATCAAACTAGTGATTTATTCCTTTGAATAATTCACTTAATCCAATTGGCATTCAAAATTCAAATCAAATCACAAACAGCACCCAATTTAAAATTATGAAAATTACCAAAACAATTCTAATCTTTTGTTTCTATTTTAAACTCTAGGGTTCACCCTATTTAAACATTGTTTCAATATTTCACTTAATAATTAAAATCCATTCAAATTTGAATCAATTACAAACAGCACTTATATTTTGAAATTTATGGAAAACAAAAGTGGTCAAATGGGTACTGACACAATAAATAAGCAACCCAATTTTTCCTAGAATTTTTCCTAACTCAAAAATCCTTCTTTTTCTTCCTATTTCATTTCTGCAAAAAAAAATAAACAGAACAAAAATAAAAAAAAAGGAAAAACGCCAGCGAGGAGGGGAGCAGCCCAGCCCAGCTCCCTGGCCTGGTACCGGTTCGCTCCTCCCCCCTCTCTTCTTCCCCGCGTACAGCAGCTCATCGAGCGACGCCACGTCGGCGCCGTCGCGAGCAGACGGTCGCGCGCAGCCCTAGCTGCCTATAAGACACCCCCTAGGCCCCTGCGCAGCCCTAGCTACCTACCTCCCTCCTCCCTCTCGCGCTGCGCCGTCGCCTCCATCTCTCTACCGCGTTTTTCCCCACCTCTGTACCTCACCGGAGCGCCCACCTCTGAATCCACCATGACCGCCGCCGTTGCCGTGCTCCACCTTCCCACTTAGCCGCGGGAATCGCACCGCCGCAGCTTCCTCGTCGTCGTCGACACCCCAGCGTGCACGGAGGGAGACCACAGCGCCGCCGCAGTCCGTGTTGTCGCCGCCGGCGACAGCGACCTGCCCCGAGCCTCTGCTACCTCAACGACAAGGGTGAGCAGTCGTTTCCCCCTCCTCTCTTCCTCCCTTGCTTGCGCGAGCAACACCAGCACGCACACGAGCCCGGCAGCGAGCCAGCACGGCAGCAACCGCGTTGATCACCGCCGGCCACCGTCGCTCCCTGGCAAAGTTCAGAAACGCGTTCGCCAGTTAAAAATTCAGTTACGAAACTGAACCTCAACCTACCTGCGTCGCGTATACTGACAACAAGCGAAACACACCGCAGTGGTTGCACGCTGCGTACGCGAGCGCAAGGGTGCAGGATCGAGTCCTGCCCCGCGCGAATAAATCCCCACACTTTTTCGCTGGGCAACTGACAGGCGTGGCCCACCTGTAAGTGGCCCCTGATGCCACATGTGCTGCCACGCAGCCCTTGGGCCCTCTGTCAGTGGCAGTGACTAGCCACTGCTGAGTAACAAACGTTTTTCAACCTTTTCTGTTTCAAATTAAATCCTTTTTCTTTTACAGATTAGTCCCTAGTTTTAAATTGCTAATAACTTTCACATTATAAACCCAAATAATAAAAATAAAATATGTTTGTTGGACCAAATTTAATTATCTATCTATTTAAACCATTTGTATTCTGTTTTGAATAATTCAAATGCATTCAAATTTCAAATTCAAACAATTCATTTGAAATTTAATTAATTGCATAACTAATTCATACTTAATCCAAATAATGTCAATAAAATATGTTTTCCATGCTATTTCAACCCACCTTTTCAAATATAAATTTTGTTTCATGGTTTGAATAATTAAAATTGCTTAAATAATTTAAACCTTGTTTAAATCATTTAAATTTGCTAAATTCATAACTTGCTCAAATCAAATTATTTTTGAACTTATAAAATATGTCTTCAAACTAGAAAAGTATAAACTTTTCAAATATGAATTTGAATTTATGTTTTGAACAAATAAAATTCAAATAATATTCACACTTGAATTTAATTCATTTAAAACTTGTTTAATCTTGTTTAATTCATAATTAAATCATTATAATTCCTTCTTTCAATAATTGAAACATGTAATCCACCTAAAATTTTGTGCTCTTTTCAAATTTGAACTTTGTTATCTGTTCTGAACAATTTAACTTGTTGAAAACAACAAATGCTTATGTAACACCTTTAAGTAACCAAAATTCCCTAACTTAATAAATAAATTTCTAAACTTGGTAAACCTTATTTTAAATTGTTTCTATTGTTGTTATTTTTATGTTTTCCTTATCCATGCATCATACTAATCCACTTTCACCTGTTGATTAGTTGAAAAACAAATATTCCAACCTTAATTCATGGGCTTTTCATATGCAACTCAACTTGCATGTGGGTCCATTTAATCATGTTGTTACCATGACAACTAGTTTATTTTAATGCATCAATTAAATGGTCATGCATCATCCCATGATTGTGCACTATGCCATGTTATTGATTATTTATCTCTCTACGTTGTTTTGTTTGCTTCTTCTCGGATAGACGACGACGTTGAGACAGACGAGCCTTACGACACCCCTTCTGAGGATCTAGCTCAGTACCAGGCTGCTGAGTTTGCAGGCAAGTATTCACTCACATGAACCATGTGTTCCTTTCAACATTGGTCACCGATACTTTCCGTTGTCTATTCTGCTAGCCCTATGAATCGTTGCTTCTGTTACGAACCTATCACATGTTATCCTTTAACCCTGATATAGCCTCACCTCCACACCTATAACCCCATTGCTTGTTGCCCGTGTCTTGCTAGCATGCTTAGGGTTGTTTTGCTTGAGTCTGTTACCCGTTACTTTCTGTTACTATATTTCTATTATGTTCTGGGGCTCGATGTTAAACAACAACCTGTTAATTTTGAGGTAATGCTAAATTGATGATAAGGCACCGGCAGGAGGCCCGGCGTGGTTTTGAGGCCTGCTAGTGTCGACCCTAATTAGGAAAAGGGTCTTGTCTACTGATCCATGATGAGCGCACTATCCGCATGTGGGAAGCGTGTATGGGCGCCCCCCTCAATTTGATTCGATTCGCATCTCGTCCAAATCGCCTCATTTAGTTCGGGTTTTCCATTTGCCGCATGCATATGTAGGTGCGAACCCTTGGTACCATGGTGGAACTTTTGTAGTCGGCATTTAGGGAGACACGTTCTTAGAGTGCTATGAGGGTCCCCTTTTCTTCGTGGGGCTTGATTAGCCGTGCGCTCACTGCACGGGGTTCTTTGGGCTTGATGCGAAGAAGAGTTGAGTTGTGTAGAGTGCCTCGCTTGGTGGGTTTGATTCCCGTCTGGCGGGATATTCTTACTTGTACGGCCAAATTGGTGCACCCCTGCAGGGATAAATCTTCTCGAGAAGCCGTGTTTTCCGCGGTTCTGGTTGACTTGGTGAAAGTACTGGCTAACAAGTACTCAGAAAAACTTACACCTAATTAATGTTAATTTGACTAGTAATAGCCTTATTGCCACAATAACTTGATCCATCACTAATCCAACTGTGTGAGTTATCCTTGGATTGCTTCTTTGGATAAGGGGCGAGATCCAGGATGGATTTGTTTGGTGGTTAGTTATAGTTGGTTACGATACGCTATCTTATCTCCTTTCTGTTAGCCGGAAGTTGTAGTATGTTTCTGTAGTTGGTCAGTGCAGCCAGCTGCCGCATCTTTTGTATCACCCTTTCTTCCGTTGAACCCAAAGCATCTGTGCTTGGTGTTGACGGGTTACACTTTGGTGAACTGTGAGTCTTGCTTGCCAGCACGTTTATGTACTGACCCCTTTGGGGCTGTGGTTTCCGCAGACTACGCTTACGAGGATCCCCGTGACGGCTACTACGTGGAGTTTGACGAGGCTGCTGACGAGTAGATAGCGGACCTGGGCAGGATCCGAGACATCGTGGATGGGCTCCATTTTCCTTTCATTCCCGGCTTCTTAAGCCTATTTGGATTTTGTCTGTACTCAGACCCTTTGAATGCTTCCGGTGAGATGTAATGATGATATGTTGGGACATGTGTCCTCTGGATGATTGTATTTTCTATCTCTGCTCTAGTGAGAGCTAGTTGCAACTTATTTCCATCTTTTGTGTCTTAGAGATATGTTGTGCTATCATTCTGTTAAACGCCGTTGACGTACCATGTGTGTATGGTATGAAGTACGTCAATGGTAGTATCCTGATTTCTATGGGATGGTTTATGTAGACGATGAACAGTAGGGGTTGGTTGTCACACATACGTGTGTTAGCCTACTCGTAAGAGATGCGGGTGCCGGTAAGCCCCGTAATCCAATCACTTACTGTTCAACGGAACTGCGAGTATCCTCTAGAAGTCCGGGTGCGACACCTGGTGTGGGGCCCCTCGATCTCTACTGCCCTTTCCCTTTCGCCTATTTATACCCCCCCCGAGACGAAAACCCGAAATATATACAACTTCGTCCCGAAAAACACCTGAGGCCGCTGTCATCGTCATCCTGAGATCGGGAGGGTTCTGGAGCTCTCCCAGGCACCCTACCAGGAGGGTAATTCATCACTCGAGGGGTCTACACCACCATGCCCTCCTCCAAAGTGATGCGTGAGTAGTTCATCCCTGGACTACGGTTCCATAGAAGTAGCTAGATGGTTTTTCTCTCCACTTTGTACCTCATGTTTAGATCTTGTGAGTTGCCTCACATGATCGAGATCATCTTTATGTAATGCTACATGTTGTGTGCTGGGATCTGATGAATGTTGAATGCTATGTATTCTGATTATCAATCTATCATGTTATCTTCATGCTTATGTTATTTATGATCTTGCATGCTCTCTGTTATTAGTAGATGCTCTGGCCAAGTAGATGCTAGTAACTCCAAGAGGGAGTATTTATGCTCGATAGTGGGTTCATGCCTCCTTTGCATCTGTGCTCGAGTGAAAGAAACGTGACAGATGGAGGATGTGATGTTTCCATTAGGAGAAAACAACGGTGTTTTCCTAGTTTACATTGTTTACATTACATACTTTGCTTACTGCGATAATTTGTTGCTAGCAACTTAATACCCAACGTTTGTTCGGATGATATTCAGAGGGTGGATTATTACACATAGATGCAGTTGGATGACGGTCTATGTATTTTTTTTGTAATGCCCGCATGAATCACATAGTAATCTTTATGTCTTGCATATGCACTACGGTGTAGCCTTCATTTCTGTCAATTGCCCAGCTGTAATTTTTTCACCACACATGTTATTTATCTTTCTCGGAGAGACATCACTAGTGAACTGTGGACCCCAGTCCATTTTCCTCATACTGATAAAACACCTACTGCTTTCACACTGCTTTCATACTGTTTTTCTACTATTTCCCACACCATACGTTTAACTTCTTTGTGTTCAGCAAAACTAGTGAGATTGACAACCTCACTGCTACGTTGGGGCAAACTGATTTCATTGTGTTGTGTAGATTCCACATTGCTGCTGAACTGGTAGTGCGCCCTGCCACCTCAGCTGCATCAACCTTCGGAGATTACTTGTCCCCCTACTGGTCGATTCAACCTTGGTTTCTTTTCTGAGGGAAAACTTGCCGCTGCACTCTTCACAACCTTCCACTTGGGGTTTACCAACGTTTGCATCAGTAAACAAAAACTATCGTTTTTTAGCTATTTGACTTCCTTATTATTTTTTTTACAAAAGAAGATTTGGTTACGATTGGAAATAAACTTTTTAGTATCTTCAGCCATAGATCCTTTACTCATATTTTAAAAATTGGAATACTTAATCCAATGCAAAATTATGCTTCGCTACTCCCTACTCATAATCCAATTTGTATTTTGGATGCAATTTCCATTAGTTTTTGGATACAAATCGCGAGAATGTATATTCTTCCTCAATATGCTATTGAGAGGAAAAGGATTAAATCCTTTATAAGTACTAAAGTTTTCATCGGAATAGAAAAACTTAAAGATTCCTTTTTAAGTATATCATTTCAAATTCAGTTATTAATAGAACGAATCACACTTTTACCACTAAACTATACCCGCTATATGTAGATTATGATATAAATAGTACCCTTTGTGAAGGATATCCAACCAAAGGTTCATGACACTGAGCGGTTCGTACTTCTACTTGGATCACTTGCCTTTACTTTAGGATTTAGATAACCCCTCTCTATGGTCTGTAAAATACTTACATCGCTTTTTTTGTCGTAACCGTAGATATATTGTGCATACACGTTGTTCTTTTTGTTTCTTCCATGTTCAGTTTACCACAAGCCGCGGACGTCTTGTCTTGAATAAAGGGAGGATGATGAGGATATAATAGGGGTCCATAGTGTTTATACATGTTTAAGTTGGAAGGAAATATTGAGCCTTACTGATGTTCATTATAAGGTGAATTTTTTTCCTAGTAATAAATATTGTTTGTGTTTATAAGAATATTATACTACCTAATCCTATGCATTATGTATTAGTAGGGTTATTGATAACACAAACATGAATGGAGGAAGACCTCAAGGCATGCTGGAAAACAAGAGTACAAATGGTGAAAACAAATATTCAAGTGATGAAAACAAATGTGCAAGTGTGGAAAACAACTCCAGGAATGTTCTTCCGCACTAAGGAATGGTGAAAACAGGAGGAGGGTGCCCCATTGAAGATCAATGCACCATATAGAAGTCCTAATTCAATTAGGCATGGCATGTATGCCATAATGGACGAACCTTCTAAAGTTGGGTCGGTTTGTATCCCTTCCTAGTCCAAGTAGGAGTCCTAGTAGAGTCCTCCTAGTCCAAGTAGGATTCCTAGTTGAGTCCTAGTCCTAGTAGGAGAGGTGCTTGCGCAAGGAGCCCTCCACCTATATATACTCCCCACCTGCATGTGGAAATAGGAGAACAAGGTTAAACCAAAGAAACCCTAGCCTCTAGATTGTATTGCTGCTAAGCATTCATCTTGAAGTATACCTGCAAAGTTGCGTGATATCTTGTTATTCCATTGGGAATACGGGGATACAGGACCACTCGTGATCTTTTATTACGTGTGCAAGAGTGTGTAGTTGAGAATATCCAAAGGGATTGATTGATGTTGCATCGGCAACAGGGGTTATCCAAGTTAGAGGTCTTAGAGTAGCACTAGTTATCAGAAAAACCACAAAACATCCACAAAAATAGAGAGAGCTCATTGAGAAGATCGGGCATGATTTTCTCAACTAAACACTCTTGCACACGCAATCAAAGATCATGGGTGGTCCTGTATCCCCTTATTCCCAGTGGAACAACAAGATATCACGCAACTTTCCAATGGCAATACTTCAAGATGAATGCTTAGCAGCAATACAATCTGGAGGCTTGTGGTTTTTGGTTTAAACTTGTTCTACTGAACCTCACCAAGGTGGTATCTATTTAAGGGGGAGGGGTGCGGCCACAAGGAGGCTTGCGCAAGCACCAATCCCTATTAGAACTAGGACTCCTACTGGGACGCATACTTGGACTAGGACTCATACTTGGACTCTAAGAGAAGATACAAACCGACCACTTTAGGGGATTCGGCTAAATATGGCATACAAGTCATGCCTAATAGACTAAGGACTTGTTTATGGCGCATTGATCTTCAATGGGGCGCCGTCCTCTTGTTTTTAATCTTGCTCAGTGTGGAAGAACATTCCTGGAATTGTTTTCAACACTTGTACATTTGTTTTCACGTTTGTGTACATTTGTTTTCACAGTTGTACTCTTGTTTTCACTACTTGTAATGTTGTTTTCCATCATTTTATGAGGACATCCCTAGTTCTTTACCACACAAGGAGGTTATTATCCAAGAGAAGACTGGTGAAATAAGACTTGGACCAATAACAAGATCAAGGGCCAAGTTATTACAACAACAGGTGAATTCACTCCTTATTGAATATGATGTTTATGATAGTGAGAACTTTATACTTCCTAAGTCCATGCATTTATGTATGATCAGGGTTATTGATAACACAAAAATGGTGGTGGAAAACAACCAAGAGGAGCTGGAAAACAAGATGGAGATGCTGGAAAACAAGAGTACAATGGTGAAAACAGATTTACAAGAAGGTGAAAACAAATGTACAAGTGTGGAAAACAACTGCAGGGATGTTCTTCCACAGTAAGGAATGGTGAAAACAAGAGGAGGGCGCCCCATTGAAGATCAATGTGCCATATAGAAGTCCTAATTCAATTAGGCATGGCATGTATGCCATAATGGCCGATCCCCTAAAGTTGGGTCGGTTTGTATCCCTTCCTAGTCCAAGTAGGAGTCCTAGTAGAGTCCTCCTAGTCCAAGTAGGAGTCCTAGTCCTAGTAGGAGAGGTGCTTGCGCAAGGATCCCTTGTGGCTGCACCTCCACCTATATATACTCCCCACCTACGTGTGGAAAGCTAGGAAAAAGTTTAAACCAAAGAAACCCTAGCCTCTAGATTGTATTGCTGCAAAGCATTCGTCTTGAAGTATACGTGCAAATTTGTGTGATATATTGTTATTCCACTGGGAATAGGGGGATAGAGGACCACTTGTGATCTTTGATTACGTGTGCAAGAGTGTGTAGTTGAGAATATCCAAAGGGATTGATTGTTGTTGCATTGGCAACAGGGGTTATCCAAGTGAGAGGTCCCAATGTAGCACTAGTTATCAAGAAAATCCACAAAACATCCGCAAAATAGAGTCCTCCTAGTCCAAGTAGGAGGAGTCCTAGTAGAGTCCTCCTAGTCCAAGTAGGAGTCCTAGTTGAGTCCTAGTCCTAGTAGGAGAGGTGCTTGCGCAAGGATCCCTTGTGGCCGCACCTCCACCTATATATACTCCCCACCTGCGTGTGGAAAGCTCAGAACAAGTTTAAACCAAAGAAACCCTAGCCTCTAGATTGTATTGCTGCTAAGCATTCGTCTTGAAGTATACCTGCAAAGTTGCGTGATATCTTGTTATTCCACTGGGAATAAGGGGATAGAGGACCACTCGTGATCTTTGATTACGTGTGCAAGAGTGTGTAGTTGAGAATATCCAAAGGGATTGATTGATGTTGCATTGGCAACAGGGGTTATCCAAGTGAGAGCTCTCAGTGTAGCACTAGTTATCAAGAAAATCCACAAAACATCCAAAAAAATAGAGAGAGCTCATTGAGAAGATCGGGCCACCCCATATCATCTTGGTATCAGATTCTCGGGTTTACTCGGTGAGCAAATTTTCTCCATAGTCTAGTTGTTTTTATTTCCTATCCAGAAAAAGCCCCACAAAAATATTAGGTTTAGTTTGTGCCAGAGCCTAGATCAACACCAAATTGCTACTCGCATTGTTGTTTTCTGTTGATTTGTGTTCCTGTTTTTCTGTTTTTTAGTTTTTTTCTATTAGGATTAGGGTTCATCATGTTCATCTTTTGGTTCAATCTATACCGAAAATTTCCACCAAAAAGAAGTGTGCTGCGAGTTGCTTTGTTTTTTCCTCAAGTTAGGTTTGATTCTACCACGGTTTTGAGCCCTAAAACTCTACCGTGGATCGCCTACTTTCAGCCGTGCATTGCATCCTAGTCGCACTTGAGCTCCTAGCTCCTATCGGATTGGGCAGAAAAGTTGCCAAGTGCTGCCGCGCGCCCACTTCCTTGTTTCCATCGGATTGCATCCACTCTGCCGTGGACGCATTTTGGATAGTTGTTCTCCCGCGCGCAAAGTTCCTAGCTCATATGATGCAGCGCGACCCATCCCATTGGGCATGTCTCACACTCCATCATATGTCAAGTCACCATGGATTCAAAAGGTGAACGCATTCTTCTTCTATAAGCCATTTCGTACCCGTTTGGACGATATACTACTTGACCATCTACCCCCGTACATTGCTAGGTATGAGTCGACGAGTACGGATGCGAGGGGAGATGTCGAGGAAGCCTATGACACAAGGCCATCCAAGGTGTACGCGTGGAAGAGGAGGAAGAAGCGAGAAGATGACAAAGAAGAAGGGCAGGAAACCCGGCCTGCAGCCCGGCCAGGCCGGCTCCCTAACAGAGCCGCCCCGCCTCAAGCCCGTCCTAGGCCGGCCTCCCTGCGACCCTCAGGCCAGCCACCCTACAGACTAGCCTAGCGTCCAGGCCGGCTCCCCTGCGTGGGAATAGGGGAACCTCCCCTTGTATCCCTCTCACCTACCCCCTATACTATATATAGGACCCCTCCTCCTCCTTCCTAGGCAAGAGTTCACTTGAGATAGAATTGGGCCTTGTGCTCCCCCTCCCATGTGGAGAACCTCCCCCATGGGATCCATGGATATTCCATAGATTCATCTATTGGATTGTATCAAGATCTCTCCAAGTAGCTACTCTTTCAAATCGTGATTCTGGTAGTTCTTGCCAACTTTCCCCTTGCGGATTTTGTTGGATCAGTGGACCGGCCGGTGAGAGGAATCGGTTCCAATTAGCGTGCTGTTGACTTGGGTTTGCGATCCCTTGTAGGCTTCACGAGTTATCTCCCCTTTTGTGTGCGTGAGTTCATCGTGTTCTTCCCAATCTCCCCACCTCACATGCGTCAATCCGTGAAGATCGGGCCGCCCTAGAGGTAAAGCCTTCATCATCTGGTATCAAGAGCAAAGTTGCCACGGATTTGACACCCTCTTTCCCCCTAACAAATTCTTGTTCTTGCCTAAATTCGAAAATTTCCATCAAAAATAGCCCCAATTTGCTTTTGGATCGATTAGTGATTTGAGTGCATTTGGGTAGGTTTTGATCCATAGATCCGCTGCTATACTTGTTGATCTACCTTCCTTTGCGTTCCCATGGCCTAATTCCATGTTTTCCCCCTTCGATTTGGCGATTTTCAGAGCAGTTTTCCGCCCCCAAAAGTCAAAATCGCGACCAAAATCGCGAATTTTTTAGTGTGCAGGTTGCCTGGCCTCTAGCCCGGCCTGGCTGGCCTCCATGCCGATCACCTAACAGACCCGCCCGGCCTCGCGCAAGAAACCCGGCCTCTGGCCCGGACTAGGCCGGCCTCCCAGAAAACCGCCGAGTCCGAAAACCGTTTTGGCCATAACTTTTGACTCGGGACTCCGTTTTGAGTTATCTTTAGCTAGTTTTGTAGGAAATTACATCATATACATCAAAATTTCAGGATATACATCATCCATTGAATCCTAATTTCGTGAGAAAGCACAAAATTTCCATCCTATAGGGTGAAGATCGTCGAAGAGAGGTATAATCATCCCGAATCTTCTCCCTCTTGCCATTCCTTTGTGAGCCAACCTACCTTGTGATTACCTTACCTATTGAGGCTAGTTCATCTAAGATTTCTTGGGATTTGCACACTTGTACCGTGTAGTTTCCGAGCGAACATTGTATGCGCTAATTCATATAGTTTCATATGTTGTCACAAAGTGAGTGAACAAAAAGTGAAAAAGCAAAAGAGAGAAGAGCAAAGAGAAAAGAGAGAAGAGAAGGAAGAAGAGAGAAAAAGGAAACCACCACTTGCCATAACATTTTTAGGAAGCACGCGAGCTCGATGAACATCTCGTAGGTGGTGCATTGTGTGCAAATCTTGTAGTCCATCAATAAATTGCAATCGAACTAGCGGCTCTCCTTGTACTTGTGCAACACGAGCTTTATAGTCTTCGCTAGGATCATTTGGTTCCTTAGCTCACGTTTTGGATGCATTAGTCACATTTATCTCCGTGCGTGCGTTTCCATATATTTTTTGGAGATTGACTTGTTGTTGCTTTGTGATCATTGTGGTTCTCTACTTGCCATTACAATATCTTGGTTTCCGGTTGTTCCATTTGATTTCCACTTTCCATACCTATCCACCCATAAGCCGTGTGTGTTTTGGAGCGTGTTTTTTGGATCTTTCGAACTCAAGTCACTTCATTCTTTTTGTTATTGGTTTCTCTTGGCATGGTCCACTAGTTCCAATACTTGCTAAAAGGTGAGGTTTGAGCTCTTAGGTCTTCACACTCTATATATACACTTCTGCTTGTGAGTAACAATGTGTAGCGAGAGCGGAGAATATGGAGGCCATGATGAGTACATGATGGACCACTTCGACTACAACAACGACAACGACCACAACGATCTTGACATGGGTGACCTCTACCACGACATGGTGGATCACCACTCCTACGAGCACGAGATGGTGGATGACCACTACTACGAGCATGACATAGTGGATCACCACCACTACTATGATTTGTTGCTTGTATCTCGATCCTATCATATGTTTACCTTGCATCCATGATATAGCCTCATCCCCCACCTCCTATGACATGTTTGTTTCTTGTTTGACATGCGAGTCGTAGCGCATGCTTAGGTTCTTTGGCGAGTTTGGTTCTTTATCACCTAACTTGTATGATAGGTTGGTTCAACTTAATTAAAAATGATCTTATGCTTGGGGTAATAATAATCTCGAATAATAATTTGTTGCGAGATAAGACACCGGCGGGAGGCCCTTCAAGGTATTTGGTCCCTCTCGTGTCGCCTTAGGAAAAGGTTATTGTCCGCTGATCCAAGAATGAGCGCACTAATCACATGTGAGACTTATGGGAATCCCCTCGACCTATTACCCGATCTGCAGACTTGTCCAAGGCGCCACAACTTAGTTCGGGCTTTCCATTTGGCGTATGCACATCACCTTTTCTGCAGGTACGATGAAGACGACGATGATAATGGCATGCGATGTTACCGATGTGCGTAACATTATATAGGTTTCCGCAATTCGATGTTGAGGGTTATACCCATGGCCTCAGACCTCTCAGCCGTAGGCGCAAACGGCTAGGTCCGCCTCGGATCATCGGCCAGACTTTCGATGCGGATCCAACCTAGCTAGGTGGTTCCTTGGACTCGTCTGTGGTGAAAGGGAAGTGTAGTGTCCGATACTCTGTCGGTACACCCCGGACGTGTGCTATCGCGCGGCAAAAAGAGTTGAAGTGCGTGTGGCTAAAGTAGTGCATCCCTGCAGGGCTAAATCTTTTCGAAAAGGCATATCGTCCGCGCTTATGTGATGATGTTGGAGAAAGTGTTGGCTAACAAGAGCCAAACAACTTACACTTAATGATAGTTGTTAACCTGTGCGATAACGAGATCACTATTTCAACTGTTTCCACATGTGTGAGTTTTCCTCGGGTTACCTCCCGGCATTGGTTGAGGGGGGTAAATCCTGGATGGGTTTGCTTTGGTGAGTAGTTGTAGTTGGTTTTGTCGCCCTCTCTCATCCCTTTATTATAGACGAGAGTTGTAGCGTGTCTCCATTGACTGCTTAGTGTCGCCCGTTGCCGCTTCATTACAACAACCTCTTCCTTTGTACCCAAAGTATTTGTATCTTCTGATGTCTGGTTGCATTGGTATCTTGTGAGTATTGCTTGCCGCTTGTTGGTACATTCAAAGTACTGACCCCATGATTCAGGTTTGTATTCACAATGCAGTCAACAGGTTTGAAGTCTGACGCTGTTAGCTTGGGAATCACTCCGGCTTGGCCTGGGCAGGGATTGGACGCCATCAGTTATCTTGAGGACTCTTAGTCCAATTTGTATCTTATCCGTAGTCGGATACTATTGTGTTTTCCGCTGTTATTTAGATCTTTGTATTGTATATGTTGTATTCTTGACTCGTTGGAGTCATGTTGTATATCTCTTCTGTTGTTGTTGCGGATTATTCGTGAATTGTTGTAATGGTATCAGAAATGACAACTCAGGATCAGATATTATGTGGATTCTGGCGGAACGCTGAAATCCCCATAGTACCCGATCCAGTGGCATCACAAATGGTATCAGAGCATGGTTCCGATTCCCAATGTTGTTTCGGTACGAATGGTTATCGAAGCAACGGGTCCGCGAAGCCTTTAGGATAACCTCGCTAACGGTCGTGTATCTAGAGTGTCAAAAACTATTTGTGCAAAACCTGTTTTGGAAACATCTCAATAGTATTCTTATTTTCTCCTCATATCTATTCTATTCTCCTCCTACCTTACTTGTTTTGGGCTCTCCTCTCTTATCTATCTTTCAAAGTGTTAGGTTCCTACGTGGGATTTGGATGTTCTCCTAGCCTTTTAACCTAATAGGTTCGATCTCCAGAAGGTTCTTAATGGAGCTACATCATCATCAACATGGGCAAGAACTCCTTGTTAGTAGTGTCGAGAAGATCAACAAGATGACCGAAAACTCGATAGCTTCACCTTCTTCCCTCTCCCGTAGTTGTGAGCGGATTTCACGGGCGCAATCCCTTGTTAGTGGTGTCGTCGGTAACGACCGGGGTTCTCCCAAATAGACTATTGCTTGTTGTTTTCCTTTCGTGCATGCCATACTGCATCATCATGCATTTTAAAATTGGTAAAATAATTAAAATTGCATAAAATCTTGTTTTCTAAAAAAAATCCGACATTAGCTTGTGCCCCAAAAACTATTTTCAATTAAGCAGTTTTGTAAACACACACAAAAAAACATTTTGGGGCTGACTGGCCAGGACATCCACGCCCACCCAACCAAGAAACCCACCTAAACTCTTCCTTCCTCGACCATACAGAAGGAACTAGGAGAGCGTGATCCTCCCTCGGTCGCTTTCCAGCAGAGCACAACCAGCACCGCACCTGCTCCCTCCCCACCTTAAAGACCCTCTCCCCTCCTATGAACCCTAGACCCTATCCTCCTTCCTCCTTCCGCCGCCATCTCCCCCTTCCACTTTGTGTTCTTCATGTGTTTCCTGCAACGAGAGAGAGAGAGAGAGCACCGGGAGACCTTGCTGTCGACCCGCTACCATGGAGCATCACGACCCTGCTCGGGCGCGACAATGGCGCCGCCTTGTTGTTCTCCGTCTGCTACAACCAGGAGCCGGACCTGGGAGGCACCAGGAGCACCGCACCATCCTCTCCAAGGTCGCCGTGCATCCGTGTGCAGCTCCACGGGGACGCCTTCCTCTTCGTCTTCGATTGGTCCACGTCGTCATCGCCAAACCGCTCCTTCGCGTCATCCCACTCCTAGTAAGCAGCCGAACCTAGTAGACATCCTCCCGGACCCTCTTCTCTCCTGCTCACACGCATCCGGCGGCATCCAGCCCCGCCCGTTCCGCCGCCGGGACGGACTGCTTGTCTCCGAGCTGCTGCAAGTGCAGTTCGTCTTGTACATGATCACGCGCGAATCAACACCCTGCAGCACCCTGGCATGCCCATGCACCCGTGCAACACCGTCTCTGCATGTCTGCACACACCCAGCGACGCTGGTTCGCGGTCGCCTGCCTCAGTTTGGTCCGATGTCGCGAGATCTGTCGCCGGTTCTTCAATTTCGTTAGTAAACCACCGCGCTTCTTCACATCATCTTACGTCTGATGCGCATCTATACACAAGCACATTCACAGCCTAGTGGCTTCGCACCCGAACCGTGTAACACCCCAAATTTTGCTACATTAGGGTGTGTGGTGTTGTGTTCATGTCATACATGCATGAAACAAAAATTTAAACCATGTCGAAACAATTTAAACTATGAATTTAAATGGTTTGAGAAAAATCCCACAAATAGTACTTAATGTGGGTTCCAAAATTTTGTACTGGAAAATATTTCAAACACACCAAAGCAAAACATGGTTATGTTGGAAATTTTGTGAGCTTTCCAAAAATGATTTTTGCCAAATTTTCTGTTCTCAAAAAGGCCCCCAAAACATTTGTTTCTGTGTTGTTTTGAAATAGAAAAGGACCTCAATGGAATTTCACTATTTTCCCGGGGGTTATTGTAATTTTGTTTTCTTTTTTGGCTTTCTTCTACCTTGGGACAAAAAGAAGCAGCTGCGTGGCACCGCCGCCCTCGCCGAATGCCACCTCCTCCCTGCTAGCTTGCTTGCGAGGATAAGCGAGGAGACGCCATGACCTCCCATCTCTCCTCCCTCTCGCGCACGTACCCCCTCCCTCTCTGTATCTCCTGCTGAGAACGAACCCTAACCCTACCGTACGGCCGCCGGCGAGCGCCGCCGCCTCGAGCAACCCCGTGGCCCCCGGTTTGTTCCTCGTGCTTCGCCTGGCCCTCCTCTCTCTCCCCGTTGAGCCACACTTGGTGGGGCGCCTCCACCTGCGCGAATCGGGTCACCGTAGTCATCTCCGACGGCCGGCGCCATGGAAGATTCCGGCGCCACCGCTGCCCCTCCGGCCTCCCCGTCCGCACCAACACGCTCACTATGAGCTTCCACGCCCTCCAATACCATCCATTGCCTCCCTGGCCCTCTGTATCTCCATCACGCCATGAAACCTCTGTCTACCACTACGCCATGGTCGGGCAAAGCTCCGATGACCATAAGGTACTTCCGCCGCCACCGTATGCATCCCCGTCGCTCCCTGTAGCTACTGCTCCGATCAATTTCACCAAACACACAACGGATTGCTCGAATTTGAGTTCAGCAGAGAGAATTCCCCCAGCCGATGCCATCTTGACGTCACGATGACGTCATAATCGTGTTCTGTCTGTTTTTCTAGAAAATGTTTAAATAATTCCAGAAAATGATTACTTCTAATAAATTAATAACTTATGTTTATAACTCAGAAAATAAAATAAAAATATGGGAGTGATCTAGAAAAATAAACTCTACATGAATATATCAATTTCACACATGTTTGACAAAGTTAAAAAATGACCATTATTTAATGTTATTTAATTCTTTTAAAATGGAAAAATAAGTTTTTATTCACTAAAATTAGAAAATTAAAGGTTATATACCAAAATGCTCAGAATGACAAACGCAACCTGTTTATGATGTTTTCGAACCCACTTGAGCACTTTAAATTGTACCCAGTTTTAGAATTGCCGAAGTACCCCTCCGGTGTCCCGTTCGGGCTAATTTCAGTAAAAATGCTTAACTGACATACGAACCCTAGCAACATAACGAACATGTTTAGGGCTTTATTTCAGCGCATCAACTTGCTCATGCATACATGTTGTGCATTGCATCGATGCCATGTGTTGATTGTTGTTCTTCTTTTCGGTGTTGTTTTCCCCTCGGTATAACGCGATTCCAAAGTGAAGGTTAGCAATGCCAA
This sequence comes from Alopecurus myosuroides, assembly GCA_028641055.1. Lineage (NCBI taxonomy): Eukaryota > Viridiplantae > Streptophyta > Magnoliopsida > Poales > Poaceae > Alopecurus > Alopecurus myosuroides. Next base: position 367,856,277 of record CM054057.1, on the reverse strand, counting down.
TGACGAATACTTGATCTTAACCTACAAGTCAAGCACTTATTCCAGAAGATCTCTCTATTGGCTTTCTTATAACCAAGGCAAGCTTAACCTCTTATCTGCTCATATATGTTTTCCAACATCATTTGATTCTCGTACTTTGCATTCGATTCCAAAGTATTTGATGTCAGTAGATATAGTTCACCTATATACTGCATTGCCTCAATATCCTGATCCACTGCTCCTAGCCGCCATAGATTTGCTTGTGCGCATCGCCAGAGCCTCATATATGCTTTGCTTAGTCATGCATGTTTGTTACCTCTGCTCCATCCGGTTGAAGAACCAGAGCTGGAATAACCTAGTAAGATATGATGACGTGGTGAGATGAGCATTGTGTGGATAACTTGACTAAGGCTGGTATGGGAGGCCACATGGGAAGAGGTTGTTCGTCCTATACTCGCCAACCCTAGGATTAAGGTCTCGAGCGGAAGCCAAGACTGAGCGTGCAACCACACGGGGGGTCTAAGTAACCGAGCTCGACCAACTAACTTGTTTGGCCAGATCCATGAGTCACGTAGTTTGATATTTCCATTTGGCACCGCAAATAAAAACTTTTAAACGGTTTTGAAAACAAAATGCTCCGCTAGGGCGTGATCGGGGCCAAGTGATGGACGTACACGGATCTTGACCCCGCCTCATAGAGATAGGTGCCGTCGGGAAGATGGCCAACTCCCTGTTGACGGGGTGGCCCTGTCTTGGGTTGACTCATGGATAGGGTCGGGTAAAGTAAAGGTCATGGCCAGCCAGCCTCTGCAGCGTTCCATGGGAGAGCGTACATGTGGTGCTAAGAGTCGGATGGTACGTGTGGGTAAAGTGTACATCCCTGCAGGGTAAACTTTTCGAAAAGCCGTGTCCACGGTTAAGGACGACTTGGTGAAGGCAAAGACCATAGATAACATGAACATCGCGTAAAAGATATTGACAAAGTATTGAGTCAGTGTTTGAAGGGTGCCTCCTCGGAGATGCCGAGAGGGGTGATCCTTGTAGCATGTGAGATGCTGGGATTTGATGTTGGTGGTTTGAAATGATGATGATTACAGTAGCTGAGTTCTCATCTGTTTTGAAAACCTTCTATGAGACGTGTTATTCCTCCTCGATTTGGAAAACAAAGATTGCTTTACGCATATCAACCTTCATAAAACCCTTTATGAAACCAGCAGATATATAATAGGTTAACTAAGTCTTGTGGAGTACCTCCCGTACTCAGGTTTTCTTAATTCTTTTCAGGTGAAGATCTCACATCGGTGTCGATTCAACGTGGACATCGACGAGTAGTTTGGGGTTCCCAGGTAGCATCCTGGAATCTATGGGCTGGGACGTCGCCTTATGTTGCGGCCTCTTAGGCCTTTTTGGTTCTTGTTGATTAGCAACATAATTTGCCTTCCGTTGTCTGGTGTAATGTTGGGTCGTGTGACCTCTGTTTGTATAGCTATACTCTAGTAACACATGTTTAATAAAGCTTCCATGTCTAGAGTGCTGCTTTGATCGTCTGTTGGTTTCGAGCTCATTGTTATACAGTTTTGTCTATGCCTGCATAGTTGTCGCAGTCGAGGGTTGTGGAGCCGATGATCCATTTCCGACCACGCCTGCCGATGTGATTCGGCCTGGGGCGAGGTAACCTCAGTAACCCTCGATTGTTGTTGCACTTTCTGGACACATAGCATCTCTGTATAGCTTTGGTCCCGTTTCCTTCAGTTTCATATGATTCGTGGACGCTCTGATATGCATAGTTGGTTATGACTAGCATGGACACAAGGAGTAGTAGTATCGTGGTGATCCGGCCTGTGTACCGATGAATCCGGTCTGCCTGCCATTGTCTATTGCGGCCGGGGCTGGTAACCCTGAAGCCCTTGTGGGTCCATGACTAGGAGTGCATAATAGTATGTATACCTTTGGGTCCGGGGTCGTGACAAGTCATGGTATCAGAGCAGGACTGCATGTAGGAAAACCTTACTGCTTGGTCGATGAAGAGTCTAGAGATTGTGAAAACGATTTTGAAACCTGAAAATGAGTTGTGAAAACCTTCTTAGGATTCTTTTTACTCCTTATCTAGTATCGCTCCAATTCCGGGTCACCTTACCTGTTTTGTTTTGAAAAGGTTCTAGTCATTCAAAACCTAGGTGCGTTCTTTGGCAATGACGTCTTTTACCCAAGATGACCTAGTGTTAAGTTCTAGAGTCATGTGTGTTCCATGTTCAATTATCTCTCGTTTCAAATGTTAGATTTCTTTCTGTTATAATCTCTCAAAGTTGTCCAGATTCCACATTCTTACATGTTTCAAAGTTCTAAATCCTGAACCTCGAGATCTGCTTTCCATCTCGAATGTATCCGTTATCCTGTGCTCAAATTCTTCCGGGGCTATCATTGTCCTTCGAAATATACTTTGTGATTGCTATTCGTAGTGTCATTCATGGCACTAATATAGTAGTTACTCCTTCCTTTGGGTTTTCAACCCTTGGACTTGAACCGAAGGTCCCGGAATGTGCTGAATTGTGGTGGGTTGAATCATGTGGTTATAACCATGTGATGCTCACGCTATCGGTACAGGATGCTGATCTTTAACCCAAGTTCCTTTTTGTTGTCCTGAGGAACATCTTCTACCTCAGGATGGCTAGGCAACTCCAACTCTCATAGCCATAGGTTTTCTTTTGGAACAAAAAGGGACCACAACAAGAGTGATCATCATGGCCTCCACATCTTTCTTCTTGGTTCAGCTATACCAACCTATTGGGATGGGTTTTACAAATGAGTATGACTCTGTGCATCCAACGTGATCTTAGGATTTTCCAAAGCACGTTCCCACTCTTCAGTTGCTTCCCGAACTTTGTTCGTTGTTTGGAAACCAAGTTACATATGTGCGTTGGATTCTTCCAATGCATTTGCTCTTGCTTTCTGTCAGAAAATCCTCCTTGGAATGTTAGTAGAAACAAACTCCAGTACCTCGTTCATCTATAGAACCAGGTCAAAGTTTTATAATACGCAAATTAAAGAAGTTTCATTAGCTTTTGTTCTGTTCCACCTTCGAGTATCACACTCTTTTGTATCAAGAGGTCATGCCTAGCTTCATGGCCTTATTGATGAAGTGATGCTCCTACACATCTTCACCCACCATTTCTACAAGCTTGAATGCTCGACAATGTTGGGTGTGTATTGAGGTGTGTATCAGGTGTTCCTAGAAATTCTTATTGCTTTGGAAAATCTCATAAAAACATTTGTATCCTTCTTAGCTCTACTGATCAACCGGTCTTTAATTAAAGTAGATGGGTGTTACCAAATCCGTTCATTCCGGTGCACGTTCTTGGTCAGAGAGTTAGGTTCATGTCGAAGCTCTCATGTTTATATCGGTTGCTTTGAAAAGCAAGGTCCCTTTAGAACTCCAAGACATGTTGGTGGGTTGTGATATTCTGGTTGCCTTTCTAGAAGTAACACTAGGTTTTACCTGACCGTGATGTCTACACAAGGGGTATTTGAACTACTCCTTTCTCCAAGGAACTCTGCTGGATATCCTGGACTAGTTGGTTGAGCTGAAACAATAACTTGGAGAGTTGAAAGACATGAGCTCTTCCTGATTTGTTCCTTTACAAAGGGGTGTCTAGTTTCCTTTGTTTGAACCATGATAGCATCTTCTTCGTGGACATGCTACCATTCTACCTCTTGGTTTGATTTGGGCTATCGTCAAATCAAGATCAGATCCAAGGACTATATTTACGGTGTTCTCACTCATGGTATTTTGCCTTAGTACACCTTCATGTCCTTTATTTTGACCAGTATTTTGCCTTGTTCATGTACCGTATGAATCCCTATTCTTGGAGTAACTTGATAAGTGTGTTGTCGAGCCCATCGATGACATTTCTAATCGTACAAGTTGCAAGAGGCTCATGCTGAACAAATGGAAACAATGTTGGAAACTTTCGAGAACCATCTTTGTTTCATCATGAAGTTTGTGTTCTGGATGTTTGAAGTGACTTTCTTTGGTTCATGTGCCTATGGTGAAAGTTGTCGCCATGGGTTCGAGTAAAGTTTTCCTGTTCCCTCAGGAATAATCCCAAGTCGGTCATGCATGTGTGGACTATTCTTGAGATGGTAGGTCGTTACCTCCATGTCTTGAAGAAGTTTGCATCCACACCAAGCCACTGATTGACTATCCGTGAAAGAGAAGAAGTTTAAGAACTTCGTTATCGTAGTAGTCATCTTCCCAACAAGGACTCTGATGTGTTTTGTTGCAAGTAATCCATGTAGGTGTAACCGTTTTTCACAAGTTGACAATACATTAGTTCTGCAATCTCGCTCATCTTCTTAAGTGTCACATTGTAGTCCATATCTTGAGAATCCAGCATATGTATCTCGTTGGTAACCGATGCAATCTCTTCGCTCAAGCATACAGAGCCTGAGCTATAAAACCACTAACCAGAGCTAAATCTCAAGCAGCAACGACGGTTGGTGTTTCCTCAAGGGTATTGAATTAGGTCCAGTTTAAAATTCGGCTTGGTTGATGTTGTGGTTGACACAATTAGCCGGAAGGCCTAATGTCATATCTCTTTGAATCCGTAAGAACAACCACTCTCCGTGAGAATTCTTGTGTGGCTCATCCTAACAAGTTTTCCTCACCGTTCTTTTGACCGAAGTTTAACATCCACTTGATGACCTATAGAAGGCTTGTGATAAGCCTGCTATCGGTATCTAGAACATCAAGGAAACTTGGAGGTTGATATTTCCAATATCTCTCCGTTGAACCTCCAAAACCTCTGTCCTAGTGGAAACAAGTTCCTCATGAGGAACATCTCGTGGTGTTTTGTGACCACCATTGACCAGTTCCCTTCTTCAACTTGTTTATACCTAAAGTTTTGTTCATCTCACACATTGTTTGAATTTGTCAGTCATTTCAGCCATGGGATCTTAACCATGTGGTAGATGTATTTCTACGTCCAAACCACAACAGGAAAGAGATTCCTTATTCCTCTAGATGTTTCACTTCCCGTTGGTTACTCAACCGTATGGTGTAACCAAGAACTTCTTCTGTTATACGTGTTAAAAGATCTTTTGTTATTCATCTTCTGTCGTGAAGTAATATCTCGAGCCTTGACACGGTTTTCAAGAAAACTGTTATGGAATGGTTGAAAGTTCCTTTATCTTCCATGTCCATTCCGAAGAGTGAACATGATTCGGTATCAAACCTTTATCTTGAATGCATGATTCCAGCGTGTTTCATGTTCTTCCTCGTCCATGGGTTTTACTTTGTGGTATCCAATACCATCCTCTCCATCTTGGTTTTCTGTTTGAAGAAATCTCGATGTCATAAGTTGTCCAACATTTCTTTTCCAGAAGGATTTAAAGTCTTGGGTAAAGCTCATATTCTAAATCCTTTCAAGAACCATCGTCCAAAACATTGAAAACTTCTCTTATTCCCTCCTTTATCTTGATGTTTCATGCACGATAACTCAACAATTCTTTATGAACATTCCTGTCATGAGTTATACATGAGATACTCGATCTTTGTGAAGATTGGTTCCTAAGAGTTTTCCCTCTACCTAAGGTGTAGCCAATCAACACTTCATGATGCTACGGATCAACCTCTTCACGAAGAGAATCGTAAAGTTCAAGAAGATCATTCAAACTGGTGTTCCTTCTTTCTTCTCCTTCGGGAATCTCGGGACGAGATTCTTGTAAGAGGGGTAGATTTGTAACACCCCAAATTTTGCTAAATTAGAGTGTGTGGTGTTGTGTTCATATCATACATACATGAAAAAAAAAATTAAACCATGTTGAAACAATTTAAACTGTGAATTTAAATGGTTTGAGAAAAATCCCACAAATAGTACTTAATGTGGGTTCCAAAATTTTGTACTGGAAAATATTTCAAACACACCAAAACAAAACATGGTTAGGTTGGAAATTTTGTGAGATTTCCAAAAATGATTTTTGCCAGATTTTATGTTCTCAAAAAGGCCCCCAAAACATCTGTTTATGTGCTGTTTTGAAATAGAAAAGGACCTCAATGGAATTTCACTGTTTTCCAGAGGGTTATTGTAATTTTCTTTTCTTTTTTGGCTTTCTTCTACCTTGGGACAGAAAGCAGGAGCTGTGTGGCACCACCGCCCTCGCCGAATGCCACCTCCTCCCTGCTAGCTTGCTCGCGAGGATAAGCGAGGAGACGCCGTGGCCTCCCATCTCTCCTCCCTCTCGCTCACGTACCCCCTCCCTCTCTGTATCTCCTGCTGAGAACGAACCCTAACCCTACCGTACGGCTGCCGGCGAGTGCTGCCGCCTCGAGCAACCCCGTGGCCCCCGGTTTGTTCCTCGAGCTTCACCTGGCCCTCCTATCTCTCCCCGTTGAGCCACGCTTGCTGGGGCGCCTCCACCTGCACGAATCGGGTCACCGTAGTCATCTCCGGCCGCCGGCGCCATGGAAGATTCCGGCGCCACCGCTGCCCCTCCGGCCTCCCCGTCCGCACCAACACGCTCACGGTGAGCTTCCACGCCCTCCAGTACCATCCATTGCCTCCCTGGCCCTCTGTATCTCCGTCGCGCCGTGAAACCTCCGTCCGCCGCCGCGCCATGGTCGCCGGCGAAGCTCCGATGACCATAAGGTCCTTCCGCCGCCACCGTATGCATCCCCGTCGCTCCCTCTAGCTACAGCCCCGACCAATTTCACCAAACACACAACGGACTGCTCGAATTTGAGTTCAACAGAGAGAATTGCCCCAGCCGATGTCATATTGACGTCACGATGACGTCATAATCGTGTTCTGTCTGTTTTTCCAGAAAATGTTTAAATAATTCCAGAAAATGATTTACTTCTAATAAATTAATAACTTCTGTTTTATAACTCAGAAAAATAAAATAAAAATATGGGAGTGATCAGAAAAATAAACTCTACATGAATATATCATTTTCGCACATGTTTGACAAAGTTCAAAAATGACAATTATTTAATGTTACTTAATTCTTTTAAAATGGAAAAATAAGTTTTTATTCACTAAAATTCGAAAATTAAAAGTTATATACCAAAATGCTCAAAATGAAAAATGCAACCTGTTTATGATGTTTTCAAACCCATTTGAGCACTTTAAATTGTACCCACTTTCAGAATTGCCGAAGTACCCCTCCGGGTCCCTTTCGGGCTAATTTCAGTAAAAATGCGTAACTGACATACGAACCCTAGCAACATAACGAACATGTTTAGGGCTTTATTTCAGTGCATTAACTTGCGCATGCATACATGTTGTGAATTGCATCGATGCCATGTGTTTATTGTTGTTCTTCTTTTCGGTGTTGTTTTCCCCTCGGTAGAACGCGACTCCGAACTGAAGCCCGGCAATGCCAATGACGAATACTTGATCTTAACCGACAAGTCAAGCACTTATTCCAGAAGATCTCTCTATTGGTTTTCTTATAACCAAGGCAAGCATAACCTCTTATTTGCTCATATATGTTTTCCAACGTCATTTGATTCTCGTACTTTGCATTCGATTCCAAAGTATTTGATGTCAGTAGATATAGTTCACCTATATACTGCATTGTCTCAATATCCTGATCTACTGCTCCTAGCCGCCATAGATTTGCTTGTGCGCATCGCCAGAGCCTCATATCTGCTTCGCCTAGTCATACATGTTTGTTACCTCTGCTCCATCCGGTTGATGAACCAGAGCTGCGATAACCAAGTAAGATATGATGACGTGGTAAGATGAGCATTGTGTGGATAACTTGACTAAGGATTGTATGGGAGGCCACTTGGAAGTGGTTGTTCGTCCTATACTCGCCAACCCTAGGATTAAGGTCTCGAGCGGAAGCCAAGACTGAGCGTGCAACCACACACGGGGTCTAAGTAACCGCGCTCGACCAACTAACTTGTTTGGCCAGATCCATGAGTCACGTAGTTTGAGATTTCCATTTGGCACCGCAAATAAAACCTTTTAAACGGTTTTGAAAACAAAATGCTCCGCTAGGGCGTGACGGGGGCCAAGTGATGGACGTACACGAATCTTGACCCCGCCTCACAGAGACAGGTGCCATCACGGGGATGGCCAACTCCCTGTTGACGGGGTGGCACTATCCTGGGTTGACTCATGGATAGGGTCGGGTAAGGTAAAGGTCGTGGCCAGCCACCCTGTGCCACGTTCCATGGAAGAGCGTACATGTGGCGCTAAGAGTCGGATGGTACGTGTGGGTAAAGTGTACATCCCTACAGGGTAAACTTTTCGAAAAGCCGTGTCCACGGTTAAGGACGACTTGGTGAAGGCAAAGACCATAGATAACCTGAACGTGGCGTAAAAGATGTTGAAAAACTATGGAGTTAGTGTTTGCAGGGTGTCTCCTCGGATATGCCGAGAGGGGTGATCCTTGTAGCATGTGATATGCTGGGATTTGATGTTGGTGGTTTGAAATGATGATTATTATAGTAGCTGAGTTCTCATCTGTTTTAAAAACCTTCTATGAGACGTGCTATTCCTCCTCGATTTGGAAAACAAAGATTGATTTACGTAAATCAACCTTCATAAAACCCCTTTATGAAACCAGCTGATATATAATAGGTTAACTAAGTATTGTTGAGTACCTCCCGTACTCAGGTTTTCTTAATTATGTTCAGGTGAAGATCTCACATCGGTGGTGATTCAACATGGACATCGACCAGTAGTTTGGGGTTCCTAGGTAGCAGCCTGGAATCTATGGGCTGAGATGTCGCCTTATGTTGCGGCCTCTTAGGACTTTTTGGTTCTTGTTGATTAGCAACATAATTTGCCTTCCTTTTTGTGATGTAATGTTGGGTCGTGTCACCTCTGTTTGTACATCTATACTCTAGTAACACCTGTTTAATAAAGCTTCCATGTCTACAGTGATGCTTTGATCGGTTGTTGGTTTCAAGCTCATTGTTATGCAGTTTTGGCTATGCCTGCATAGTTGTCGTAGTCGAGGGTTGTGGAGACGATGATCAATTTCCGAGCACGCCTGCCGATGTGATTCGGCCTTGGGCGAGGTAACCCCAGTACCCCTCGATTGTTGTTGCACTTTTTGGACACATAGCATCTCTGTATAGCTTTGGTCCCGTTTCCTTTAGTTTCATACGATTCGTGTACTATTTGACATGCATAGTTGATTATGACTAGCATGGACACAAGGAGTAGTAGTACCGCGGTGATCTGCATGTGTGCCGATGAATCCGGTCTGCCTGCCGTTGTTTGTTGCAGTGGGGCTGGTAACCCTGAAGCCCTTGTGGGTCCATGACTAGGAGCGCATAACAGTATGTATACCTTTGGGTCCGGGGTCGTGACAAACCGCACCCGTGGGATCCCAGGTTCGAATCCCACCCGAGGCAGGAGCCTGCCTTTTTTGATTTTATCCACGCGACGGACCCCACCCTGTTGGTGACCCTGGTCTTCGTTGATCCTCGTCAGCGCCTGGGCCCGCTTGTCAACCTCTCGGCTAGCTTCCGTCCCGGTGAAAGAAGACCCAGATCTCGATCTGGATCTGGGATCTTGCATCCAGGCCCCTGGACTTTCAGTTTTTTTACCGGAGCCCTTCCACTCTATGTTTTCTTCACGAACGAGTCCCAGTTTTTACAGAAAACACCCCTAACTTTAAATGCTTATAACTTTTGTTTTACAATTCCAAAAATGCAAACTTTATGTCTATTTTTATCAGAAAAATGCAAGGAATATTAATATGACATCTATGATCATGTTTGCATCTTTCATATTGCATTTTTAGTAGTGTTATGCATGTCCACCTAAATAATAAACATGGAATGTGTTGGGTAATTAATTTAATTTGGGCCCTGTTCCATTTAATTTTGTGTAGCGCACCTATAATTTGTTCTCCATGCTAAACAACAATTAATTTGGTGGTTAGATAAATAACTTGAACCTTCTAACTTAATTGTTGGGATTCCGATTCCATTTAAATTGGTTTAGTTGCATCTTGATTTGCATCTCGCATGCCATGCATATATAATAGGGCCATGCTGGATCTTTTGCAGTAGTATGTAACATCCCAAGTATGAAAAATCACCTTTAGAATGTTTTATTTCTTGTTATTTTATGTTTTGCATCATGACATCATCTTGGCATTTGTTTTTGCATTTGTTTTCCATCTGTATGCATTTGTTTTCCTTTGTTTTCTATTCGAATTTTCAAACCAAATTCAAATATTTGTTTCATACTTGCTCTGTTACAATTTTCAAATAAAAATATTCAAATAAAAACAACCATTTGTTTCTATTAAAATAGAAAGCTCAACTATTAACTTGTTATTTTATTTAATAACTCACTTAACTCAAAATTTCATTCAAAATTCAATTACATTTTTCCAAATAGCAACCATGTTGAAACTTATGAAAATTACAAATCAATTCTAATCCTTTTGTTTCAATTAAACTATAAGGATCAAACTATTTAAATTTTGTTTTCAATATTTCACTTAATAATCAAAATTCATTCAAATTCCATCAAATTACAAACAGCAAAATATTTTGAAATATTTTGAAAACCAAGGCATGCACATGTTGCTGTTACAATAAATAAATGTTACAAAATTATCCCTAAAATTTGTAACCCTAAAGAACTAGCTTTTCTTCCCTGTTTCAAATCAGCAAAAAACAAACAAACAAACAGAACAAAAAAAAGAACAGAGAGAGGGGTAGGGCAGCCAGTTGGGCCAGCCCACCTTACCAACCGGCCCGATACCCCCCTAGCTCATCTTCAACCTGTACGGCAGGGCATCTGTCGTGCCCATGTTGACAGCAGTGGAGCAGCAACGGCCACCGCGCGCTCCTCCCTCCTTTATAACCTAGGCCTCGCTGCCCGAGCTCAGCCCTAGACCCCTACCACTCTCTATCCCTAGCCGCCGCCGCCGATTCTTCCCTCTGCACCACCATCTTCCTCTCTGAACCTCACTCCGACCACCGTCGTCTGAATCCATGATGCTCGCCGTCGTTCGGGGCCTCCACCGAGCAGGGTAGGCACGGGAATCAAACCCCCGTACCTCCCTCTCCCCTTTCGACACCTCCCCGACGTCCAGGAGCAACCACATCGCCGCCGCCGTCTGCACCGTCGCCGGCCACCTCTCTGCTCCGAGCACCGCTTCCTCTACAGCGACAGTGAGCATCACCGTACCCTTCCCCCCCTACCTACTCTCTGCACGAGTGCACGGTCACGCAGCACCCTAGAGCACGCATCCGGCCCGAGCAGCGCGGCAGCAGCTCGCCGCCGGCCATCGAGCCTCCGTCGAAATTTCAGAAAACGCACCTGCAGAAAAAAGTTCAGTTAGCAATAACTGACACATAACCTGTCCGCGCACCCCTTACCTGACAAGCGAGCGCATCCACCACAGTGGTAACGCACCACTGCACGCAGCGCCGCGGCCAGGGTTCGAGGCCCGCGCGCAACATCTTTTTGGGATTTAATCCCCTCGCCCGTGGCCCACCTGCCAGTGGCCTGGGTTGCCACGCGTGCTGCCACGCAGGCCACGCTGGCCCGGGGCCCCCTCGTCAGTGGCCTGGGCTGGGCCACTGCGAGGTAGAAAAGGTTTTCTGGCCTTTTCTTTTTAGAAATAAATCCTTTTCTTTTACAGATTGGTCCCTAATTTTAAAATACAAATAACTTTTAATTTCTAAATCCAAATAATGCAAATAAAATATGTTTCCTGAACCAAATTAAATTCTCTACATGTTTAAAACATTTGTATTCTGTTTTGAACATTTCAAATGTATTCAAATTTCAAATTCAAACAAACCATCTTAATTTTGGTTAATTTCATAACTAATTCAAACTAAGTTCAAATAACCCAAATAAAATATGTTTTCCATGCCATTTTGAACCACCTTTTCAAATATAAATTTTGTTTCATATTTTGAATAATTAAAATTGGTTAAATAATTTAAACCTTGTTTAAATCATTTGAAATTTGCTAAATTCATAACTTGCTCAAATTAAATTATTTTTGAACTTATAAAATATGTTTTCAAACTAGAAAAGTATAAACTTTTCAAATATGAATTTGGTTTAATGTTTTGAACAAATAAAATTTCAAATAATTTCACACTTGAATTAAATTCATTTAAATCTTGTTTGAACTTGTTTAATTCCTAAGTAATTCATTCTAATTCCTTTTTCAATAATTGAAACATGTATTCCACCTAAAAATTTGTGTTCTTTTCAAATATGAACTTTGTTATCTATTTTGCACAATTTAAATTGGTGAAAACAACAAATGCTTGTGTAACACCTTTAAGGAACCAAAATTTCATAACTTAATAAATGAAATTCCAAACTTGGTAAACCTTATTTAAAAATTGTTTCTATTGTTGTTATTTTTCTGTTTTCCTCATCCATGCTTCATACTAATCCACTTTCACCTATTGTTTAGTTGTAAAACAATTATTTCCACCTTAATTCATGGGCTTTCCATATGCAATCCAAATTGCATGTGGGTCCATTTAATCATGTTATGTTACCATGTCAACTAGTTTATTTTTATGCATCAAGTAAATGGTCATGCATCATCCCATGATTGTGCACTATGCCATGTTATTGATTGTTTATCTCTCTGCGTTGTTTGTTTGCTTTTTCTCGAATAGACGACGACGTTGAGACAGACGAGGTTTACGACACCCCTTCTGAGGAGTTAGCCCAGTACCAGACTACTGAGTTTGCAGGCAAGTTTTCACTCACATGAACCATTGTGTTCCTTTCCACATTGGATACCGATACTTTCCGTTGTCTATTTCTGCTAGCCCTATGAATCGTTGCTTCTGTTACGAACCTATCACATGTTATCCTTTAACCCTGATATAGCCTCACCTCCACACCTATAACCCCTTTGCTTGTTGCCCGTGTCTTACTAGCATGCTTAGGGTTGTTTTGCTCGAGTCTGTTACCCGTTACTTTCTGTTACTATATTCTATTGTATTCTGGGGCTCGATGTTAAACAACAACCTGTTAATATCTGAGGTAATGCTAAATTGACGATAAGGCACCGGCAGGAGGCCCGGCGTGGTTTTGAGGCCTGCTAGTGTCGACCCTAATTAGGAAAAGAGTCTTGTCTACTGATCCATGATGAGCGCACTATCCGCATGTGGGAAGCGTGTATGGGCGCCCCCCTCAATTTGATTCGATTCGCATCTCGTCCAAATCGCCACACTTAGTTCGGGCTTTCCATTTGTTGCACTCATATGCAGGTACGAACCCGAGGCCAGGGTGGAACTTTTGTAGTCGGCATTTAGGGCGGCGTGGTCTTAGAGTGCTATGAGGGTCCCCCTTTTCTTCGTGGGGGCTCGATTAGCCGCGCACGCACAGCACGTGGTTCTTTGGGCTTGATGCGAAGAAGAGTTGAGTTGTGTTGAGTGCCCCGCTTGGTGGGAGGCATTCCATCTGGCGGGTTATTCTTACGTGTACGGCCAAATTGGTGCACCCCTGCAGGGATAAATCTTCTCGAGAAGCCGTGTTTTCCGCGGTTATGGTTGACTTGGTGAAAGTACTGGCTAACAAGTACTCAGAACAACTTACACCTAACTAATGATAACTTGAATAGTAATAGTCTTATTGACACAATAACTTGACCCATCATTAATCCAACTGTGTGAGTTATCCTCGGATTGCTTCTTTGGATAAGGGGGAAATCCAGGATGGGTTTGTTTGGAGTTAGTTGTAGTTGGTTCTGATATGCTATCTTATCCCCTTTCTGTTAGCCGGAAGTGGTAGTATGTTTCTGTAGTTGGTTAGAGCAGCCAGCTGCCGCATCTTTTGTATCACCCTTTCTTCCGTTGAACCCAAAGCATCTGTGCTTGATGTTGTGGGGTACATTTTGGTGAACTATGAGTCTTGCTTGCCAGTATGTTTATGTACTGACCCCTTTGGGGCTGTGGTTTCCGCAGACTACGCTTACGAGGATCCCCGTGATGGCTACTACGTGGAGTTTGACGAGGCTGCTGACGAGTAGATAGCGGACCCGGGCAGGATCCGAGACATCGTGGATGGGCTCCGTCTTTTCGTTTCCGACTTCTTAAGCCTATTTGGATCTTGTATGTACTCAGACATTTTGGATGCTTCCGCTGTGTTGTAATGATGATATGTTGGGACATGTGTCCTCTGGATGATTGTATTTGCTATCTCTGCTCTAGTGAGAGCTATTTGCACTTATTTCCATCTTTTGTGTCCTAGAGATCTGTTGTGCTATCATTTTGTTAAACGCCGTTGACGTACCATGTGTGTATGGTATGAAGTACGTCAATGGTAGTATCCTGATTTCTATGGGATGGTTTACGTAGACGATGAACATTAGGGGTTGGTTGTCACACATACGTGTGTTGGCCTACTCGTAAGAGATGCGGGTGCCGGTAAGCCCCGTAATCCAATCATCTACTGTTCAACGGAACTGCGAGTATCCTCTAGAAGTCCGGGTGCGACAAATGGTATCAGAGCCTGCCTGCCTGTAGGATCCCTTTTACTGGTCGCAGTTGAGTCTAGAAACTATTTTGTAGCTATATAGGAAAAATGAAACGTGAGAGTAGGAATTCTGTTCTTTTTCTTCTTTCCCCACCCACCCTCCCTTTTCTGGTAAGGAAGTGCAACGTTGTTTTCCCTTCTCATCTAAACTTTCAAGTTAGGATTTCACGTATCCTGGTTTCTCTAGGATAGTTATATCTACTAGACCATAGGAATGGAGGTGGTTGTGACATGATTTATCATGTTGCCTACTCACGATTGAGAACGGAGGCGTGTAAGCCCCGGAAGCAAATCCTCTATTCCTTAAGCAGTAGATATTTATCCTTTAGAAGCCCGGATGGGTTTTCCGTAGTACCTCAGGAGTTTTTGGTCTCGTGTTTCCCGATGTTGCTTCAATATCCTGTTCTTCTCAACATCCTTTTCGTCCGTTGAAACCTTGTTGTTGCTTTCCACTTCAGTTCTTCTACCGGCGTCTAATCAAAACTTCCCCGATCATCTGCAGATGGATCTCAGGTTCTACCCGCAGGTGGTTCGTATGACTCGTTGCGAGAGCACTGCCGGTTGTCCGGAGATGTTGAGAGACATGGTCACTTATCTGGGGTTCCGTTGGGCAGCAGAGTACCAGGTCTACGAGCAGCAGCGAGAGTTTGACCATACCTACTACCAGGCTATCGTCTACATTCTGTCAGATGATGGCATGAGCGTAGTCCACCGCTACGAGGCAGTGGGTTCCACAGTGGATATGGCTGTGCAGCAGGCAGCTTATGTGAGTCTCACCGTCCTTCGTGCTGACTACTGGGGATTTGACGATTCTATCTATCGCCACATCCCCCGTGGTTACATCACTTCGGAGGGAGCTCACTTCACTCTCTACGACAACCT
This sequence comes from Alopecurus myosuroides, assembly GCA_028641055.1. Taxonomy (NCBI): domain Eukaryota; kingdom Viridiplantae; phylum Streptophyta; class Magnoliopsida; order Poales; family Poaceae; genus Alopecurus; species Alopecurus myosuroides. Next base: position 367,840,921 of record CM054057.1, on the reverse strand, counting down.
GGATGTCTACGAGCATGATAACTCCAGGCTGCACACCACCGCTCAGTTCGTGAGGCACAGTGACGCAGTTGCCAGCACACTATCCTCAGGAGTTGGCTTCAGTCAGAGAGCAGCTCTACCTTGCTTTGACTCGTATGGCGACGTACACCACAGACTTTGTTGGAGACGAGCGCTTTGCACGTTTCGATCAGCCAGTTGGTCGTCGTCTGCCAGATGCTGGAGGTTACGAGCCGATCAGAGGTCCACTCCTCAACCTCGGTGCTGGTTACACTGGGATTCCACGCTTTGGAGCACAGGGAGTCGACGCTATGTACTTCACCACACCTAGAGTCGCTCTCAGACCACGTCAGGTCTATGTGGATCGTCGTTCTACCTACTTTCGTGGGCGTGCTCCTCACCGTACCTCTCGTCGTACTACTCACCGCCGTCCTGCGTGATGAGCATGGGTGTCCCGATGTATCCATTCTTAGCTATGTTTAGTTATCCTTTGACATTCGAACCATTTGTGGTGTGTTGGATATTCTGATGTATTTGAACATGTGATGATGTACCTGTTGGTTATCTATTCATGCGTCGGAATAATCTCTCTTTCGGTTTCCAAGTCTATCCTTTTCTGTTGTTGTGCTAAAATGCATGTCTATTCAGGATGCCGCCAACAAGGAACACCCCGCCTGAGCCACCGCCAATCACGGAGCTGTTGAGTCAGATGACCCAAGTCATGACGCAGATGGCCCAATTCCAGACTAATCAGCACAACAACCAGAATGCTCCACGAGTCAGTATCAAGGAGTTTCTGAGTCTGGGCCCGAGAGCTTTCGTGGCAACACGCGAGCCTCTGGATGCTGATGACTGGATCCGTGAGATAGCCAAGGCTCTGGACATTGCTCACGTTGCTGAGGAAGATAAGGTCAAGTATGCATCCTATCTGCTGAAGGGTCAGGCAGCTACTTGGTGGGAAAACTACCAGACCATGAGAGTTGGCTATCCAATCACCTGGGGTTGTTTCAAGGAAGCCTTCCTGAAGCACCACATTCCAGATGGTCTCATGGAAAGGATGCGTGAAGAGTTTTGCTCTCTCAAGCAGGGCAAGCTGGACGTCATTGGCTATCAGAGTGAGTTCAATCGCCTCGCTCTATACGCTGGTGATGAGGTGTCCACTGAGGCTAAGAAGATGGCAAGGTTCCGCAGAGGTTTTAACCCGGAACTCAAGTATGCCCTCACCAACATCAAGGCCAACAACTTCGAGGAGCTCGTTAACACCGCGCTCAATGAAGAAAATGGGCGCAAGGCGTTCGAGGAGTCTCGCAAGCACTCGCGTGAGGGTGGTTCCTCCTCCAACATGACCACCCCTCCGCAGAAGCGCCGCATCTGGGTGCCAAATGGTGCTGTCACTCGGGCTCCATATGCCCAAGCTTCTCCAGGCTTGGCTCCCCGCCCACCCAACCCTGCTCAGATGCATGATCAGAGGGCTTCGATGGGGCAGCCAAGGCCAGGGCCTCCTCGTGTCGTCACTTGCTACAAGTGCAAGCAGACGGGGCACTACGCTGACAAGTGCACGCAGAGGCAGCTACCTCCACCACCACCTCGTCCCAACACAAACCAGGCAATGGTGCATGCTCCCCCGCCTAAAGCCTTCAACTCCAACAACAGGCCTGTCGGGAGGACCGCAAGGGTGAATCATGTCAAGATCGACAAAGCTGAGGAAGCTCCTGACGTCGTTCTCGGTACATTTCCCGTAAACTCTAACCCAGCTAAAGTGTTGTTTGATACCGGAGCATCACATTCTTTCGTGTCAAAGATCTTTGCGACAGCAGTTAAAATCCCCTTTGTTGGTTTGGGTTCTCCGCTAGTAGTAAACTCCCCTGGAGCAACTATGCAAACGTCTAAGATCTGTCACGGAAATCAAATTCTAATTGGAGGCCACATATTCTTTGCTTCTCTCATACTGCTGGGAAATTCTGACATTGATGTCATTCTTGGTATGGATTGGTTGAAGGCCAATAAAGCTACGATTGACTGTGCTCAAAAGTCAATAACTCTGTTCCACCCTTCTGGCCAGATAGTCTATTCTCCAAATGGATCAATTCCCATTCAACTGTGCACCCTCGATGCAAAACCTCTACCCTTACTTGAAAATGTCCCGGTGGTTTGTGAATTCCCTGACGTCTTTCCAGAAGTGTTGCCAGGGATGCCTCCGGACAGAGCAGTTGAGTTCGTGATCGAGCTTGAGCCAGGTACTGCTCCAATCTCTAAGCATCCATACAAGATAGCTCCTCCTAAACTGAAATTGTTAAAGGAGCAAATCGATATGTACATGGAGAAAGGTTACATATAACCTAGTTCCTCGGCTTGGGGTTGCCCAACTCTGTTCGTTGCGAAGAAGGATCACACAAAGAGACTCATTGTTGACTATCGTCCTCTTAACGAGAAAACCATCAAAAACAAGTATCCAATTCCTCGTATCGATGATCTTTTCGATCAACTTGCTGGAGCATCAATATTCTCTAAGTTGGACTTGAGAATGGGTTACCATCAAATAAAGATCAGAAAAGAGGATATTCCAAAGACAGCCTTCACCACTCTCTACGGTCTATATGAATTCACCGTCATGTCCTTTGGTCTCACCAATGCACCGGCGACATTCTCTCGACTCATGAATTCTGTTTTCCATGAATACCTCGACAAGTTCGTTGTGGTATATCTCGATGAAATTCGCGTCTACTCAAAATCCGAGGAATAGCATGAAGAACATCTTCGTCTCACTCTCATGAAACTTCGCGAGCGTCGTTTATATGCTAAGTTCTCCAAATGTGAGTTCTGGATTCCAGAAGTTGCTTACCTTGGTCATGTCATCTCAGCCAAGGGCATAGCCATTGATCTAGAAAAGTTTAAAGCAATTGTTGATTGGAAACCTCCTAAGACGGTGAAGAAAGTCAGAAGTTTTCTTGGCTTGGCTAGCTATTGTCGTCGTTTCGTCCAAAACTTATCCAAGATTGCTAAACCTCTCACTGATCTCACAAAGAAGGACAAGAAGTTCGTTTGGTCTCCACAATGTGATGAAAGTTTCAATCTCCTGAAGACTAAACTCACTTCTACACCAGTTCTGGTTGCCCCAGATCCTTCCAAACCTTTCCAGATATTCTGTGATGCATCTCTCCAAGGTCTAGGTGCAGTTCTTATGCAAGAACGTCAAGTTGTGGCTTATGATTCACGTCAGTTGAACGCACATGAGCAAAATTATCCCACACATGACCTTGAACTTGCAGCAATTGTGTTTGCCCTCAAGAAATGGAGGCAATACTTGTTGGGTAATCGCACTGAAATCTTTTCCGATCATAAGAGTCTGAAATACATCTTCACTCAACCAGATCTAAACCTCAGGAAAAGGAGATGGATTGAAAAGATTAAAGACTTTGATCTCACCATTTCTTACACTCCAGGCAAGGCTAATGTTATGGCCGATGCTCTCAGTCGCAAGTCGTATTGCAATAATCTCATGATCATGGAAAGCCAACCTCCTCTTCATGAAGAATTCCAGAAGCTGAACCTTGGTCTTGTTCCTCAAGGCTATCTTGCGAACTTGACAGCCAGTCCAACTCTCGAGGACAAGATTCGTTCTGAACAACTTCGTGATGCTGAAATCAAGAAGATGGTAGAACACGTCAAAGAAGGCAAGGATAAATTTAAGTCCTTCTCAATTGACGACAAGGGAACTGTGTTCTTTGAAGGACGCATTGTAGTTCCTCAAGTTCAAAGTCTCAAAGATATCATTCTCAAGGAGGCTCATGAAACTCCTCTCTCCATACACCCTGGAAGTACAAAGATGTACCAGGATCTCAAGACACTGTATTGGTGGCCTGGCATGAAACGTGAAATTGCTCAATACGTTTCTGAATGCGACGTTTGTCAACGTGTTAAGGCAGTCCATCAGAAAACAGCCGGTCTACTCCAACCTCTGAAAATTCCTGAGTGGAAGTGGGACATGATTGAAATGGACTTCGTCACTGGTTTCCCAAAGTCCAAGAAGGGCAACGATGCAATCTTCGTTGTTATTGATCGTCTCACTAAAGTAGCTCACTTCTTTGCTGTCAAAGAAACAATCTCAGCTAGCCAGTTAGCAGATCTCTACACAACAAAGATTGTTCCTCTTCATGGTGTTCCATTGGAAATAAGCTCAGACCGTGGAAGCATATTCACTTCTCATTTCTGGAAGAGTTTTCAAGAAGCATTGGGCACCAAACTTCTGTTCAGCACAGCTTATCACCCTCAGTCTCAAGGGCAAGTCGAAAGAGTCAATCAGAATCTCGAGGATATGCTCAGAGCATGTGGTCTCTCTTTTGGCATGAAATGGGAGGAATGTCTTCCATATGCTGAATTCTCCTACAACAACAGCTTCCAGGCAAGCCTAGGCATGGCACCATTTGAAGCTCTCTATGGCCGCAGATGCAGGAGTCCAATCAATTGGTCTGGAGCTGGTGAACGTTCACTCTTAGGCCCTGACATTGTTAAGGAAGCCGAAGAGAAAGTTCGCATCATTCGTGACAATCTCAAGATTGCTCAGTTTCGTCAGAAAAGCTACTATGACAGCAAGCACAGGGATATGATCTATGCACCTGGTGACAAGGCATATCTCCGTGTAACTCCCCTCAGAGGCACTCATCGTTTTGGTGTGAAAGGAAAGCTTGCACCAAGATACATTGGTCCCTTCAACATTCTCTCAAGACGTGCAGAAAATGCCTATCGTCTTGAACTTCCAGAAAAACTATCCAAGGTGCACGATGTGTTTCACGTGTCACAGCTCAAGAGGTGTTTCAAAGATCCAGATCGTGTAGTTGATCATGATTCCATTGAACTGCAAGATGATCTATCTTATGAGGAGCACCCTATTCGTATTCTGGATGAGACCGAGCGTAAGACTCGCAACAAGAGCACAAAGTTCTTGAAAGTGCAGTGGTCCCATCATTCCGATAAAGAGGCAACGTGGGAGACCAAAGAGGATCTTCGCAAGAAGTATCCGGACCTTTTCCCTTCTCAGTAGGAATCTCGGGGCGCGATTCCTTCAAGGGGGGGTGGCGTTTTGTAACATCCCAAGTATGAAAAATCACCTTTAGAATGTTTTATTTCTTGTTATTTTATGTTTTGCATCATGACATCATCTTGGCATTTTTTTTCCATCTGTATGCATTTGTTTTCCTTTGTTTTCTATTCGAATTTTCAAACCAAATTCAAATATTTGTTTCATACTTGCTCTGTTACAATTTTCAAATAAAAATATTCAAATAAAAACAACCATTTGTTTCTATTAAAATAGAAAGCTCAACTATTAACTTGTTATTTTATTTAATAACTCACTTAACTCAAAATTTCATTCAAAATTCAATTACATTTTTCCAAATAGCAACCACGTTGAAACTTATGAAAATTACAAATCAATTCTAATCCTTTTGTTTCAATTAAACTATAAGGATCAAACTATTTAAATTTTGTTTTCAATATTTCACTTAATAATCAAAATTCATTCAAATTCCATCAAATTACAAACAGCAAAATATTTTGAAATATTTTGAAAACCAAGGCCTGCACATGTTGCTGTTACAATAAATAAATGTTACAAAATTATCCCTAAAATTTCTAACCCTAAAGAACTAGCTTTTCTTCCCTGTTTCAAATCAGCAAAAAAAAAACAGAACAAAAAAAATAAAATAAAAGAACAGAGAGAGGGGTAGGGCAGCCATTTGGGCCAGCCCACCTTACCAACCGGCCCGATACCCCCCTCGCTCATCTTCAACCTGTACGGCAGGGCATCTGTCGTGCCCACGTCGACAGCAGCGGAGCAGCAACGGCCACCGCGCGCTCCTCCCTCCTTTATAACCTAGGCCTCGCTGCCCGAGCTCAGCCCTAGACCCCTACCACTCTATTCCTAGCCGCCGCCGCCGATTCTTCCCTCTGCACCACCATCTTCCTCTCTGAACCTCACTCCGACCACCGTCGTCTGAATCCATGATGCTCGCCGTCGTTCGGGGCCTCCACCGAGCAGGGTAGGCACGGGAATCAAACCCCCGTACCTCCCTCTCCCCTTTCGACACCTCCCCGACGTCCAGGAGCAACCACATCGCCGCCGCCGTCCGCACCGTCGCCGGCCACCTCTCTGCTCCGAGCACCGCTTCCTCTACAGCGACAGTGAGCATCACCGTACCCTTCCCCCCCTCTACCTACTCTCTGCACGAGTGCACGGTCACGCAGCACCCTAGCGCACGCATCCGGCCCGAGCAGCGCGGCAGCAGCTCGCCGCCGGCCATCGAGCCTCCGTCGAAATTTCAGAAAACGCACCTGCAGAAAAAAGTTCAGTTAGCGATAACTGACACATAACCTGTCCGCGCACCCCTTACCTGACAAGCTAACGCATCCACCACAGTGGTAACGCACCACTGCACGCAGCGCCGCGGCCAGGGTTCGAGCCCCGCGCGCAACATCTTTTTGGGATTTAATCCCCTCGCCCGTGGCCCACCTGCCAGTGGCCTGGGTTGCCACGCGTGCTGCCACGCAGGCCACGCTGGACCAGGGCCCCCTCGTCAGTGGCCTGGGCTGGGCCACTGCGAAGTAGAAAAGGTTTTCTGGCCTTTTCTTTTTAAAAATAAATCCTTTTCTTTTACAGATTGGTCCCTAATTTTAAAATACAAATAACTTTTAATTTCTAAATCCAAATAATGCAAATAAAATATGTTTCCTGAACCAAATTAAATTCTCTACATGTTTAAAACATTTGTATTCTGTTTTGAACATTTCAAATGTATTCAAATTTCAAATTCAAACAAACCATCTTAATTTTGGTTAATTTCATAACTAATTCAAACTAAGTTCAAATAACCCAAATAAAATATGTTTTCCATGCCATTTTGAACCACCTTTTCAGATATAAATTTTGTTTCATGTTTTGAATAATTAAAATTGGTTAAATAATTTAAACCTTGTTTAAATCATTTGAAATTTGCTAAATTCATAACTTGCTCAAATTAAATTATTTTTGAACTTATAAAATATGTTTTCAAACTAGAAAAGTATAAAGTTTTCAAATATGAATTTGATTTAATGTTTTGAACAAATAAAATTTCAAAAAATTTCACACTTGAATTAAATTCATTTAAACCTTGTTTGAACTTGTTTAATTCCTAAGTAATTCATTCTAATTCCTTTTTCAATAATTGAAACATGTATTCCACCTAAAAATTTGTGTTCTTTTCAAATATGAACTTTGTTATCTATTTTGCACAATTTAAATTGGTGAAAACAACAAATGCTTGTGTAACACCTTTAAGGAACCAAAATTTCATAACTTAATAAATGAAATTCCAAACTTGGTAAACCTTATTTCAAAATTGTTTCTATTGTTGTTATTTTTCTGTTTTCCTCATCCATGCATCATACTAATCCACTTTCACCTATTGTTTAGTTGTAAAACAATTATTTCCACCTTAATTCATGGGCTTTCCATATGCAATCCAAATTGCATGTGGGTCCATTTAATCATGTTATGTTACCATGTCAACTAGTTTATTTTTATGCATCAAGTAAATGGTCATGCATCATCCCATGATTGTGCACTATGCCATGTTATTGATTGTTTATCTCTCTGCGTTGTTTGTTTGCTTTTTCTCGAATAGACGACGACGTTGAGACAGACGAGGTTTACGACACCCCTTCTGAGGAGTTAGCCCAGTACCATGCTACTGAGTTTGCAGGCAAGTTTTCACTCACATGAACCATTGTGTTCCTTTCCACATTGGATACCGATACTTTATGTTGTCTATTTCTGCTAGCCCTATGAATCGTTGCTTCTGTTACGAACCTATCACATGTTATCCTTTAACCCTGATATAGCCTCACCTCCACACCTATAACCCCTTTGCTTGTTGCCCGTGTCTTACTAGCATGCTTAGGGTTGTTTTGCTCGAGTCTGTTACCCGTTACTTTCTGTTACTATATTCTATTGTATTCTGGGGCTCGATGTTAAACAACAACCTGTTAATATCTGAGGTAATGCTAAATTGACGATAAGGCACCGGCAGGAGGCCCGGCGTGGTTTTGAGGCCTGCTAGTGTTGACCCTAATTAGGAAAAGAGTCTTGTCTACTGATCCATGATGAGCGCACTATCCGCGTGTGGGAAGCGTGTATGGGCGCCCCCCTCAATTTCATTCGATTCGCATCTCGTCCAAATCGCCACACTTAGTTCGGGCTTTCCATTTGTTGCACTCATATGCAGGTACGAACCCGAGGCCATGGTGGAACTTTTGTAGTCGGCATTTAGGGCGGCGTGGTCTTAGAGTGCTATGAGGGTCCCCCTTTTCTTCGTGGGGGCTCGATTAGCCGCGCACGCACAGCACGTGGTTCTTTGGGCTTGATGCGAAGAAGAGTTGAGTTGTGTTGAGTGCCCCGCTTGGTGGGAGGCATTCCATCTGGCGGGTTATTCTTACGTGTACGGCCAAATTGGTGCACCCCTGCAGGGATAAATCTTCTCGAGAAGCCATGTTTTCCGCGGTTATGGTTGACTTGGTGAAAGTACTTGCTAACAAGTAATCAGAACAACTTACACCTAACTAATGATAACTTGAATAGTAATAGTCTTATTGACACAATAACTTGACCCATCATTAATCCAACTGTGTGAGTTATCCTCGGATTGCTTCTTTGGATAAGGGGCGAGATCCAGGATGGGTTTGTTTCGAGTTAGTTGTAGTTGGTTCCGATACGCTATCTTATCCCCTTTCTGTTAGCCGGAAGTGGTAGTATGTTTCTGTAGTTGGTTAGAGCAGCCAGCTGCCGCATCTTTTGTATCACCCTTTCTTCCGTTGAACCCAAAGCATCTGTGCTTGATGTTGTGGGGTACATTTTGGTGAACTGTGAGTCTTGCTTGCCAGTACGTTTATGTACTGACCCCTTTGGGGCTGTGGTTTCCGCAGACTACGCTTACGAGGATCCCCGTGATGGCTACTACATGGAGTTTGACGAGGCTGCTGACGAGTAGATAGCGGACCCGGGCAGGATCCGAGACATCGTGGATGGGCTCCGTCTTTTCGTTTCCGGCTTCTTAAGCCTATTTGGATCTTCTCTGTACTCAGACATTTTGGATGCTTCCGCTGTGTTGTAATGATGATATGTTGGGACATGTGTCCTCTGGATGATTGTATTTGCTATCTCTGCTCTAGTGAGAGCTATTTGCACTTATTTCCATATTTTGTGTCCTAGAGATCTGTTGTGCTATCATTTTGTTAAACGCCGTTGACGTACCATGTGTGTATGGTATGAAGTACGTCAATGGTAGTATCCTGATTTCTATGGGATGTTTTACGTAGACGATGAACAGTAGGGGTTGGTTGTCACACATACGTGTGTTGGCCTACTCGTAAGAGATGAGGGTGCCGGTAAGCCCCGTAATCCAATCATCTACTGTTCAACGGAACTGCGAGTATCCTCTAGAAGTCCGGGTGCGACATAGTAGTAATTGTTGCATCCGGTGTTTCTTCTAGTGCTTCGCTTCTTCTCGGATAGGACGTTGAAATGATGTGAGCACCGACAAGTTCTTGTACCTCTACAAGTTGGATTCCAGGAAAGCTTTACTCACTTGCTACCTATGGTTGTCGTTCCTCACTTGTTACGGATTCTTTCCGTTGTCTTTATTCTAGCCTTATGATCTGTTGCTTGTGTCTCGATCCTATCATATGTTTACCTTGCAGCCATGATATATCCTCATCCCCCACCTCCTATGACATGTTTGTTTCTTGTTTGCCTTGCGAGTCGTAGCGCATGCTTAGGTTCTTTGGCGAGTTTGGTTCTTTATCACGTAACTAGTATGATAGGTTGGTTCAACTTAATTAGAAATGATCTTAATGCTTGGGGTAATAATAATATTGAATAATAATTTGTTGCAAGATAAGACACCGGCGGGAGGCCCTTCGAGGTATTTGGTCCCTCTGGTGTCGCCTTAGGAAAAGGTTCTTGTCCGCTGATCCAAGAATGAGCGCAATAATCACATGTGGGACTTATGGGAATCCCCTCGACCTATTACCCAATCTGCAGACTTGTCCAGGGCGCAACAAATTAGTTCGGGCTTTCCATTTGGCGTACGCACATCACCTTTTCTGCAGGTACGATGAAGACGACGATGATAATGGTATGCGATGTTACCAATGTGCGTACAATTATATAGGTTTCTACGATTCGATATTGAGGGTTATACCCATGGCCTCAGACCTCTCATCCGTAGGCGCAAACGGCTAGGTCCGCCTCGGAGCATCGGCCGGGCTTTCCATGCGGATCCAACCTAGCTAGGTGGTTCCTTGGACTCGTCTGTGGTGAAAGGCAAGTGTAGTGTCGGATACTCTGTTGGTACAATCCGGACGTGTGCTATCGCGCGGCAAAAAGAGTTGAAGTGAGTGTGGCTACAGTAATGCATCCCTGCAGGGTTAAATCTTTTCGAAAAGGCGTATCGTCCTTGCTTATGTGACAATCTTGGAGAAAGTGGTGTCTAACAAGAGCCAGATAACTTACACATAATGATAGTTGTTAACCTCTGCGATAACGAGATCACTATTTCAACTATTTCCACATGTGTGAGTTTTCCTCGGGTTACCTCCCAGTATTGGTTGAGGGGGGGGGGGGTAAATCCTGGATGGGTTTGCTTTGGTGAGTAGTTGTAGTTGGTTTTGTCGCGCTCTCTCGTCCCTTTCTAATAGATGAGAGTTGTAGAATGTCTCCATAGACTGCTTAGTGCCGCCCGCGACCGCTTCATTACAACAACCTCTTCCTTTGTACCCAAAGTATTTGTATCTTGTGATGTCTGGTTGCACTGGTATCTTGTGAGTATTGCTTGCCGCTTGTTGGTACATTCAAAGTACTGACCCCATGATTCGGGGTTGTATTCACAATGCAGCCAACAGGTTTGAAGTCTGACGCTGTTAGCTTGGGAATCCCTCCGGTTTGGCCTGGGCAGGGATTGGACGCCATCGGTTATCTTCAGGACTCTTAGTACAATTTGTATCTTATCCGTAGTTGGATACTATTTTATTTCCACTGTTATTTCGATCTTTGTATTGTATATGTTGTATTCTTGACTCGTTGGAGTCGTGTTGTATATCTCTTCTGTTGTTGTTGCGGATTATTTGTGAACTGTTGTAATGGTATCAGAAATGACAACTGAGGATCAGATATTATGTGGATTCTGGCGGAACGCTGAAATCCCCATAGTACCCGATCCAGGGGCGTCACAAGAACCTTCCCCATGGGATCCATGGCTACTCCATAGATTCATCTATTGGATTGTATCAAGATCTCTCCAAGTAGTGACTCTTTCACATCGTGATTCTGGTAGTTCTTGCCAACCTTCCCCTTGCGGCTTTTGTTGGATCGATGGACCGGCCGGTGAGAGGAATCGGTTCCAATTAGCGTGTTGTTGACTTGGGTTTGCGATCCCTCGTAGGCTTCACGAGTTATCTCCCCTTTTGTGTGCGTGAATTCATCGTGTTCTTCGTGTTCACCGTGTTGTTCCCAATCTCCCCACCTCTCGTGCGTCAATCCGTGAAGATTGGGCAACCCTAGAGGTCAAGCCTTCATCATCATATCGGATTCGAATCCGAGCTATACCTTGACGCGTTTTGGAGTTGTTGTTGTCGCACGCGCACGTCCACTTCTAGTCCAACTCGGACTCGCTGCCACGGTAGAAAAGCAACACGTTTTGCTGCCGTGATAACCACTACATCACGCGCGCCCGCACACATCCCTGTCGCGGTACGGTTTTCACAATTTTTGTTGCCGCGCTCGGAACACACGCACACCCACGCGCAACTCTCTGTCAGGCAGTGTTTTTCGTGTCGTTTCGCTACCGTACGGAACAAAATCGATCAAATCTCTGTCGTGAGCTATTTCTTCACATTTTCTCTCCGTTTTTCATAGTTTTTCATTGTTTTCTCCTGTTTTCTCTCTAGGTAATGATGTTCTGATCTTTGTTAAGCCTGGCCACAGCCTATCTACAGCAAATTTTTAGGAACCTACCCAAAGACTAGCTGTTTTTATTGCTCTAACAGGCTGCTCAATTTGATCAATTCTTGTCCATATTTTCTGTTTTCCATTACTTATTGCTCCTAGTTGCTTCAAAGGCCATTGGAAAAGTACAAAAAAATAGAGAAAAAGAGAACAAGTATAAAAAAATAGAAAGAGAGAAAAATCAAAAAGAGGTCGAGCCATACTTTATCACTAGTGGAGCTTGATACATCATATCTTGGATATTTTTGTGGACATATTTGAGCAATCTTGTGCATGTTTTCATAGAGTATTTGCTAGTGTCTTTCCAATGCTTGCAATACCTCTTCCATATTATTGCTAAGCCACGTTTGTCTCCCAGCGTGAGCGTGTTCCTTTAGTGTTTTTTTTCATAACATTAGACCGTAAATAGGAGTTGCTATTTTGGTGTTGTTAGGAATCCCAACAAATACCCTGTTTTGTCTTGTGACACTTGATATCCGGGTTATTCTCTTCTCAAACTTGGTACACTCTTCATTGGTACTTGTTGTTAAGTAAATCCTATTCACTTTGGAACGGTAAGAGAAGCACTTCGTTGTTGGTTTTGAGTGAGTTGTCAGAGAGCACCACAACCCATTGATTATTTGGTTTCACTAACATGTTAATCATGAGTTCTTCTAGTGAAACTGATGCTATGCAGGGAAAGAAGCCAGAGTAGGTAATAGCCCCTAAGAAGAATGTTGATGATATGCTCACATGGGCAGATTTCAACAAATTTAAAGAAGGAGCTGCTAGAAGGATTGAGAAAAGGATTGAGGAATATGATAATGTAGTAAGCAAAGAATTGAACAAGGTAAAAGAGGAAGTTGACAAAGCTTCTACTCAAGAATCCCTTGATATGTTACAAGAGGTTGTGAACAATATGACAAGGCAACTTGCAAATTTGACCACAACCTTACAACAAAGAGCTCCCAATGCTAATTTAGGTGCTGATTTTGATGATGGCCGAGCCAATGTATTTGGAGGCCGTGGTAATTTTGCTGCTAGAAGAGTACCTATGGGAGAAAATAATAGAGAGGTTGATGGTCTTGGAAAGCCAAAATTCTTTATTCCCTCTCTCACATGTGATATTGGGGATGCTGAGGAGTACTTAATGTGGGAGTTGAAGATTGAGAAGCTATGGAGATTGCATAATTACACTAAGGAGAGGAAAGTTAAACTTGCATCTTCTGGATTTGATGGTTATGCTTTCTTATGGTGGGATGGCATCACAAAATTGAGAGAAAGAGAAAACCAACCAGAAATTACTACTTGGGCTGAGATGAAGCAAATCATGAGAGATAGGTTTGTCCCTAAGAATGTGAGAACTCTCTACGAAATATTGCAGCAATTGAAACAAGGTACAAATTATGTGGATCAATATTACAAGGAGATGGGGTTGATACTAGAAAGAGCTCGTGTTAGAGAAGAACCAGAATAGACAATGCAAAGATTTCTTTCAGGTTTGCAATTCAAGATTATATGCATTGTGAGGCATGTTCAATATAATACCATGACTGAGTTATTGCACCAAGCAAGAGAGGCAGAAAAGAGGTTAGCCGAGGAGGTTTCTATGGCTCCAAGAAGAACTTTTCCATCAAGAACGTCTTTCACACCTTCTACACCTCAAGCTTCACAATTTCGAGCTAGTACATGTTCCAAACCCGAGACAAGCAATACTACTGATAAGAAAACAATTGAACCAGCAGCTAGTACAAGTGGTTCTACTCAATCAACAGCAAGAAATAGAGACATGACATGCCATACTTGTGGAGGAAGAGGGAAATTTAAGAGAGATTGTCCTAACAAGAAAATTGTGGTTATCAATGCTGATAAGGAGTATGAGACTGCGGATTATGCTGATCCTAATGAGGAGGATACATATGATGTTGATGATGGTCCTATGTATGCATATGCTACAAACTATCCAACTATTGTTTGCACAAAAGCTTTGAGTTTTGTTCTTAGTGATGAGAGCCAAAGATGCAATATATTTCAAACCAAAGCAATTGTGGGTCCACAAATGGCTTGCAAGGTGCTCATTGATGGAGGGAGTTGCAGAAATTTAGCAAGAAAGGATTTATGTGCAAAGGTCAAGTTGATTTATATTCCACATCCACATCCATATTATATTCAATGGTTGAGTGAAAAAGAAGAAATCAGGGTGTGCCATCATGTAAGAGTGGAATTTCATATTGGACCATACAAGGATACAATTGAGTATGATGTGGTTCCCATGACAGTTTGCCACCTGCTACTTGGAAGACCATGGCAATTTGACAAGGAGGCTATACATAATAGGAGAGCAAACACATACCAATTGAATTGGAATAAAAAGGATATTATCTTGAGGCCTATGACACCACAACAGATTGTGAAAGAGTCTAGACAGAAAACTGAAGTGAATCAAAAAAAATAGAGTGAGAGAGATGAGAAGAGTGAAAACACAAATTCTGTGGGTGAAAACAAGCCTAGGCCGAGTGGTAAAAGTAAGGGAATGAGCTTTTTAACAATGTTAGCCACCAAAGAAGATTTGAGAGAGTTTAGTGAGGATCCTAGTTTAGTACCTATAGTGCTCATGCACAAGGGGGAAATTTTAGTTTCTAACGACATGACTCCTCTTTCTATAGGTGTTTCAAATTTTTGGTGGAGTCTGATGATGTGTTTCTAGAAGAGGTACCCTCGGGGCTGCCACCATTGAGAGGGATTGAGCATCAAATTGATTTGATTCCTGGATCATCATTGCTAAACCGAGCTCCCTATAGGACAAATCCCCAAGAGACAAAGGAAATTCAAAAACAAGTACAAGAGCTTCTTGATAAAGGTTATATTCGAATAAGCCTATCTCCTTGTGTTGTTCCTGTTATTTTAGTTCCTAAGAAAGATGGTACTTGGCGCATGTGTGTAGATTGTAGAGCAACTAACTAATGAGGTTATCCCTAGTACATTGCCACTTAAACAAGATGAAGTGAGACTTGGACTTATGACAAGGTCAAGGACCAAGCTATGACAACAACAGGTGAATTCACTCCTTATTGATTATGATGTTTGTGATAATGAGAATTTTATACTGCCTAAGTCTATGCATTTATGTATGATCAGGGTTATTGATAACACAAGCAGGATGGTGGAAAACAACCAAAAGGAGCTGGAAAACAACATGGAGATGCTGGAAAACAAGACTACAAGTGGTGAAACAAGAGTACCATGGTGAAAACAAACATACAAGATGGTGAAAATAAGAGTACCGTGGAGAAAACAATCATACAAGATGGCGAAAACAATCATACAAGTGTGGAAACCTCTACTAGCTTGTTATTCCACACTAAGACAGAAGGAAAACAATAGGAGGGCGCCCCATTGGATACCAATGCGCCACATAGAAGTCCTATTCCAAATGGGCATGGTTTGTATGCCATATTTGGCCGAACTCCTTAATGTGGGTCGGTTTGTATCTCTCTCCGAGTCTTAGTAGGAGTCCTAGTCATAGGAGGAGTTGGTGCTTGCGCAAGCCCCCTTGTGGCCGCACCCCTCCCCCTTAAATAGCTACCACCTACGTGTGGAAAAGTAGATCAAGTTTAAACCAAAGAAAACCCTAGCCACTAGATTGTATTACTGCTAAGCATTCATCTTGAAGTTTACCATTGCAAAGTTGCGTGATATCTTGTTATTCCATTGGGAATAGGGGGATACAGGACCACTTGTGATCATTGATTACTTGTGCAAGAGTGTGTAGTTGAGAATATTCAAAGGGCTTGATTGTTGTTGCATTGGCAACAGGGGTCATCCAAGTGAGAGGTCTCAGTCTAGCATTAGTTATCACAAAATACATAAAAATACCACAAAACGAGAGAGAGCTCATTGAGAAGATCGGGCCACCCCATATCACTAACAACATCACTATTCGTTATCGTTATCCTATACCACGTTTGGAAGACATGTTAGATGGATTAAGTGGTGCTGATTTTTTCTCTAAAATTGATTTGCGTAGTGGTTATCGTCAAATTAGGATGACAGAGGGGTATGAGTGGAAAATAGCATTTAAAACTAAATTTGGTTTATATGAGTGGTTAGTAATGCCTTTTGGATTAACTAATGCACCTAGTACTTTCATGAGATTAATGAACCATGATTTGACAGATTTTATTGCCAAGTTTGTGGTTGTTTATTTTGATGATATTCTTATATATAGCCACAATGAACATGAACATATTGATCTATAGACAAGTCTTGCATGTGCTAAGAGAAAATAAATAGTATGGAAATTTAGAGAAGTGCACTTTTTGCAAAGATAAGGTCATATTTCTTGGTTATGTCGTTTCTAAACATGGGATTGAAGTGGATGAATCTAAAACTGAAGCAATTAAAAATTGGCCAATTCTCATGAATGTGAGTCAAGTAAGAAGTTTTAATGGTCTTGCTGGAGTTTATAGAAGATTTGTGAAAGACTTAAGTACTATCGCTGCCCCTTTGAATGATTTGACTAAGAAAGGTGCGAATTTCGAGTGGGGGGTTGCTCAAGATATTGCTTTTGACACTTTGAAAAATAAGTTGATTTCGGCCCCATTATTGATGCTACCTAATTTTAATAGACAACTCGAAATTGAATGTGATGCTAGTGGCATAGGTATTGGAGGTGTGCTAATGCAATATAAGAAACCTATTGCTTTTTTTTAGAAAATGCATGGTGCTCAATTGAATTATTCTGTCTATGATAAAGAATTGTATGCACTTGTTAGAGTTCTTGAGGTTTGGAAACATTATTGTGGCCAAACGAATTTATCATACATTCTGATCATGAGGCATTAAGATTTTTAAAGAGCAATTCCAATCTTAATAAGAGACATGCTAAATGGGTAAAATTTATTGAATCTTTCCCATACATTATTAAACACAAGAAAGGATTAGATAATGTGGTTGGTGATGCTTTGTCTAGAAAAAACGTGCTACTCACTAAATTCGATGTCCAAGTTTCGGGTTTGGAGAGTCTGAAACCACTATATGCTGAAGATAAAGAATTTTCTACACCATATGCTAATTGTTATAATGTAAAGGCTTGGGATAAATACCATATACATGATGGATTTCTATTTAGCGCTAACAAATTATGTATTCCCGAGTGTTCTTTGCGTTTGATGTTTTTGCAGGAATCTCATAGTGGTGGATTAATGGGACACTTTGGACGTGAGAAAACATTACTTATGTTGGCTGGAAATTTTTTATTCGCCACATATGAGACGTGATGTTTACAGGTTTTTGCAACGTTGCATCACTTGCAATAAGGCAAGGTCGGAATTGAAGCCCCACGGTCTGTATACTCCTCTACCTACACCAACTACACCATGGGAAGATATTAGTATGGATTTTGTTCTAGGTTTACCGAGGACTAAAAGAGGGCATGTTTCTATATTCGTGGTAGTGGATAGATTTTTTAAGATGTCACACTTTATTGCTTGCCACAAAAGCGACGATGCATCGCATATTGCTAATATGTTTTTCAGGGACATACTAAGACTACATGGAGTACCAAGGACTATTGTTTCTGATCGTGACGTGAAGTTTTTTAGCTACTTTTGGAAGACATTATGGGGGAATCTAGGAACAAAGCTTTTGTTTTCAACAACATGTCACCCCCAAACTGATGGAAAAATGGAGGTGGTTAATCGCACATTATCAACATTGTTGCAAACCATGGTCAAGAAAAATCCGCGGGAGTGGGAGGAGTGTTTGCCACATGTGCAATTCGCATACAACAGGGTTGTGCACTCTACTACTCGGCTTTGCCCGTTTGAAGTGGTCTATGGTTTCAATCCCATTACACCACTTGATTTGCTACCACTTCCCATACAAGAGAGAATAAATATGGTGGCATCAAAGAGAGCTGATTTTGTGATGAAGATACATGAGAAAACCAAGGATGCTATGGAGAAGAAGGGGGACTATGTGGCTGAAAGAGTAAACAAGAAGACAAAGGAGGTTCTATTTCAGCCAGGAGACTTAGTATGGGTGCACTTTCGAAAAGATAGATTTCCAAAGTTGAGAAAGTCCAAGTTGTTACCTCGAGGTGCTGGTCCCTACAAAGTGCTTGAGAAAATCAATGACAATGTTTAAAAGATAGACCTTCCAGTTTATGAGTTTTGATATGGGGTGGCCCGATCTTCTCAATGAGATCTCTCAAATTTGGTGGATGTTTTGTGGATTTTCTGATAACTAGTGCTACACTGAGACCTCTCATTTGGATAACCCCTTTTGCCAATGCAACAGCAATCAATCCCCTTGGATATTCTCAAATACACACTCTTGCACACGTAATCAAAGATCACAAGTGGTCATGTATCCCCTTATTCCCAGTGGAACAACAAGATATCACGCAACTTTGCAGGTAATACTTCAAGATGAATGCTTGGCAGCAATACAATCTACAGGCTAGGGTTTTTGGTTTAAACTTGTTCTATCTAATCCACACGCAGGTTGTAACATCCCAAGTATGAAAATACCCTTAGAATGTTTTGTTTCTTGTTTTAATTCAAGTATTGCATCATGTCATCATGTTTAATTATTTGTTTGCATTTGTTACGATTTGTTTTGCATCTGTTTTATCTTGTTTTCATAATCAAACTCAAACAAATTCAAATGGTTATTTCATACTTGCTCTGTTACAACTTTTGGAATAAAATCACAAATAAAAACCATCTATTTGTTGTCATAATTTTCAATATGGATCAATTAATAAAATGGTGTTATAAATTCCACTAAGTCATTCCAAATTGGTTTTCAAATTCAAAGCAAAGCATCAACAACACCTCATTTGGAAATTATAAAATATCAAACCATTCCAATAATTCTAATCCAACTAATAATAGGGTTCACCCTATTAAGTTGTTGTTTTCTATATTACTTAACAAAATATTCCAATTCAAATCAAATATTTTCAAACAGAACCAATTTGAAACTATAAAAATAATAACCAAAACATTCCTTTATTTTTTATTTCCAATTAATTCTCTTGGGTCACCTTGTTAAAAGGTTGATTTTATTAATCAATTTAAATATTCAAAAATCATCCAAGTTGGCTTATTTTCCAAACAGCAATGTAAAAGTTTGAATTTTCAAAAACCTATTTGCCAACTGTTAGCTTTTGAGCTAACATGGTCCCATGAATTTTCTCTAAATTTTTAAAATCAAAAACCCTATCAAATTCTTCCAAATCTGTTTTCAGCAAAAAAAAATAACACAGAAAAATAAAAAAGAGAAAAACTAACGCACGCGCGCGGCAGCTAAGCGACCCAGCCCACCTAAGCTAACCCTAGCGCGCAGCCCAGCCCAACTAGCAACTTACCGGTTCGATTAGACGATCGCGTCATCGTCTCCCCGTACGGCAGCCATCCGAGGCCGCCACGTCGGCGTACGGCGGCGCTCGACGGCCAGGGAGCTCCCCCGCGCCCTATTTATACCCCCCTAGGCCCCTGGCGCCGTGCCCTAGCCCTAGCCATCCTCGCTCCCCGCGCCGCGCCGCCAATCCCTTCTCTCTGTCGCCGCTCCCCCTCTCTGATTTCCTCACCGGCGGCAGCATCTCTGAAACCCCGATGGTTACCGTCGCCATGATCCTCCTCCACCCTACCTAAGTGCTGGAAACGTTTCCCATCTCCTTCCGCTACGTCTGCGACACCTAATCGACACCGGTGAGCTTCTGATTCGCCGCCGCGATCCTCGCCCTCTCCGACCACCGTGTCGCCATCGTTCTGAACCCGAGGTTCTCGTCTTCGTTGCAGAGCCCCGCGTAGCTGTCCGTTCGCTGGGATCGAGTCGCCACCGTCTCCGCTTCCTCTTGGACACCGGAGCAGCCACGGGGAGAAACCAGGGCGTCGCCGCCGTCCACGACACCGCCGCGGCCGCCGTCGTCATCCGTCGTCATCCACACTCTGCGACGACGACAACGTTGGTGAGCTCCACCAGCTACTCCCCTCTCTCCCTTTGTGCACCCACCACGGTTCCGTGCACGTCCGTCGTTTCTAGATCGAGCACGGCAGCATCGTTTCCCGCCGGCGAGCGCCGTTGTCTGACGGAGTTCCTCGCGCGCGTTCCAAGTTCAGTTAACCGCGGTGTGACGCCCCGAGATCGGGCACTATGCAGATTTCAGCATTCCCGCCAAATCCGCATAATAACCGATTCCAGGTTGCCACTTATGATAACATTACAACAGTTCACGAATATTCCACAATTACAACAGAAACAGATAGATACAAGACGACTCAAACGAGCCAAGGATACAACTGATACAATACAAAGATCCAAATAACAGCGGAAGAAACAACATAGCGTCCGGCTACGGACAAGATACAAATTGGACTAAGAGTCCTGAAGATAACCGAGAGCGTCCAATCCCTGCCCAGGCCAAGCCGGAGGGATTCCCAAGCTAACATCATCAGACTTCGAACCTGTTGACTGCAATGTTGAATATGCAGCCACGAAAAAGGATTCGTGGGTCAGTACGGTTAAGTACTGGAAAGTGGATAAACCATACTCACAAGATACCGGCGTAGCCAGTCATCACAAGATACAAATACTTTGGGATCAACAGAAAAGAAGGGATTGTTGCAAATAAGCGGCAACGGCTGCACTAACCAACTACAGAAACACACTACAACATCCGGCTAGAAGAGGGGGATAAGATAGCGTATCGTAACCAACTACAACTACTCACCAAACAATACCCATCCAATGTCACCCCCTACTAAGGAAGCAACCCAAGGATAACTCACACTGTTGGATTAATGATGGATCAGGTTATTGTGTCAATAAGACTATTACTAGTCAAGTTATAATCATTAGGTGTAAGTTGTCTGAGTACTTGTTAGCCAGTACTTTCACCAAGTAATCCATAACCGCGAAAAACACGGCTTCTCGAGAAGAATTATCCCTGCAGGGTGTGCTCTAGTACCCGTACACACTCAAGCCACCAACTAAAACTCAGGTTGGCTTGACACGACCCAAACCATCTCTACAACCCATCCTCGGAGCCACGAAGCTATAAGGTCCCGGCCAGTCCGCTAAGCGCAAGGGTGAAAACCACACCCCCCGGCACCACAGGCCTCGTCCTATATGCATCATCATCATCATTAGTAACCAAAGGGGGGCCAACCCATTATGCAAAGGAGCAAATGGAACACCCGAACTAAGTGTGGCTCTTCGGACAAGCTGCAGATCAGGTCTAAGTCGAGGGGGGTCCCATACTACCACCCGGATGCGGTGAGCACGCTCATCATGGATCAGTAGACAAGACTCTTTTCCTAGTTTCGACACTAGCAGGCTCCAAAACCCTAACCCGGGCCTCCTGCCGGTGCCTTATCATCAAATTATTATTACCCAGAACAATAACAAGTTGTTGATTGAATTTAAACCCAACTATCAACTAAACAGGTGATACAACAAAGGATAACAAGACTCGAGCACAAACAAACCTAAGCAGGCAACTACGACACGAGGGCCAACCGGGGTAAACAAACAACAGTTGATAGGAAGTGGAAGGGAAAGCTATATCATGGCTGCAAGGTAAACATATAATGGGATCGAGACACAAGCATCGTATCAACCGGGTAGAATAAGAACAACGGAAAGCATCGGTAACAAGTGATGAAAGGCAGCCATTTGGCAGCAAGTGAGTATACTTGCCTGAGATCCCGCAAGGTAGCAGAACTTGTCGTTGCTCACATCATCTCAACATCCTATCCGCGAAGAAGCAACGAACCTCGAACAAACACCGGATGCAACAGTTACTACTACGGCAAAAGATCCAGCATGATCCTATTTTATATGCATGACATGGCAAGATGCAACAGGGGAAACAACTTAAGCAATTTAATCGGAACCGGAGTCCGGAGAAATAGAGATTGGTTCAAGTTGTTTAGCTAACCATCAATTTAATTGTTATTTAGCATGGCAAACAATAAAGTAGATGGGTTAGGCAATTTAAATGGAATGAGGCAACAGCTGGAATTATTTAACCCACACATTCCATATGTTTTCATATAGAGGAACATGCATAACAAGATCTAGAATGCACAAGATAGGATGCAAACAGAGATATGGATGGCATGAACATGTTAAGGACATGACACTGATTGGAAAACATATTTTATTTGTTTGATTTGGAATTAAAATGAATTAGTTATGAATTTTGGCAATTTAAATTGCAGTAAATAAGAGGTGAAACAATTATTCAGTTTAAGTGTTGCAAACCAGAAAACAAAGTTGATATTCAAGTGTGGCATGTGATTTTGGATGAAATTCATGTTTTGAGTATTTAATTTGGAGCAACCATTTGAAAGTTATTAATTATGCCATTTAATTAACCAATTCAAGGATTATTAAATAACATTAATTTTAATTGCCCAAATTGCAAAACAAAGTTGATAAGCAGAAAGTACATTGAATTTGGACTGAAAAACATATTTGATTTGTGTTATTTGAATTAACTATGAATTAATTATGGAATTAACCAAATTGGAAAAGAATTGTTTGAATTTGAAATTTGAACCAATTTGAAAGGTGCAAAACAGAAAACAAAAGTTATATTTGAAAAGTTCAGGAAATTTGGAGTGGGATACATATAAAATTTGTATGATTTGGATTTATAAATTAGAAATTACATCCATTTGAATTTTGAGGGTTATTAAGCATTTCTGGAAAAAAAGAAAACAGGGATTGAACCCTTTATACCGTGGCTGGGCTACCCACAATGGCTGACCAGTGGGGCCACGCCAGGGTGGCGCCACGGTGGAGCGCGGTGGAAGGTGACAGGGCACCGGGGTCAATGACCCGTGGGGCCGGAGAACTCACGATGCAAAATTAAGGAAAAAGGGCAGAGGCAATGCCTCACGCAGGATTCGAACCTGCGTCCGCACGCTTCCGCGACGGGGGCATAGCCACTGGGGTGATTGCCTGCTTGTGTAAGGATACACCTAGCGAACAAGGTGAAGTGCATCCGGGTGTTTCTTCTGACGAACTGACGGACGCGCGTTCTGCAAGCTGCAGGCTTGCGATCGGAGAAGAACTACTGCGGGGATGCTGCTCGATTTCGCGCCGTGTGCGTGGGGGCGCAGCAGGTGTGCGTGCGGATCGGTGCAGGAGCGGAAGGGAGAGGGAAGGATGAAGGGTAGCTGCTCACCTTGGTTGGCCGACACGGAAGCAGTAGCAAGCGAGGGCGGTGGTGCTCGATGGCGCCGTCAACGGCGCGGGAGAGGGGCTCCGAGGCCTCTCCGGCCAGGTGGAGGCGACGAGGAGGGAGGCCGGGCCCCCGGGGTTCCATTCCCGGCCACGGTTGGCCCCGGAGGTGGCCAGGTTGACGGCGGGTGGCGAGGTTCTGACGGCGCGCTCACTGTTGAGGTGGTTGCAGGTTCAGGGACAGAAGGAAAAAAAATCGGGTAGGTAGAGAGGACGGCGGCGCTAGGGCTAGAGGATAGGGGCTAGGGTTAGGCTAGGCTTGGGTGGTGGGTGGTTTTAAGGGGGGAGCTCGAGCTCGGTTGGCAGCAATCGGGAGGGGGGAGAAGATCATCTACGGTGGTGGAGGGGATCGTACAGAGGTGACATCACGCTGAGGAAGACGACAAGATGGACGAAGGGGTATGGGCCAAAAGGTGGAAGTGGGCTGAGGAAAAAGAACTGGGCTGTCTCCTGGCTCACCTCTCCCTTTCTATTTTTTTTTCCTCATGAACATTTTTTTTGTAAAGGATGAGAAAGGAGAGAGAGATAGAAAAGAAATAGGGTTTTTCTTTTTAGCTTATAAATAAATTTTGTTATTTTGCAAAACAGCACATAACAAGGTTTGGTACTTATTTCCAACAATTTGGGAAAGTGACAAATTGTTTGAACTTTGCTATTTGAAAATCATAGGATTTCAGTTGATTTTTAAAATTGACAATTTTTTACTTAATAAACCCAAAAACTTAGTGAGCTAAAAAGAGTGCAAGTTGTTAATTTTCTTAAACCACAATTTGATCATGTCAAATAAGAAGGAAAATGATGTGAAACTTAATTTGCCATTAGGGTGTGGATAAAAAAGAATTTTATTCACAAGCAATCAACTTCAAACTATTGAAAACAATTGGAGTTGTTTGATTGCAATTATTAAGTTGGAAATTTGGACAATGTTGGAAAGTTTAAGTTGGTTTTTGAAAATTGGAGATTTGTTCTGAAAACATGATGCAATGCATATGATGCATGCAACAACCAACTTTCTATCTAGGGTAACACCCCAGGTGTTACAGACGACACCACTAACAAGGGATTGCGCCCTCGCAATCCACCTGCTAACCCGAGAGGGGAAAGAAGTTCGACTATCGATTCTTCATGCTTCCAGCTGATCTCCTCGACACCACTAACAAGGGATTCTCGACACCACTAACAAGAGATCCTTGCTCAGGCTGACGACGATGTTCTTCCACCAGGAATCTTCCGATGATCGAACCTATTAGGTTAAAGGCTCAGAAAACGTCCAACCCACATAGGATCCTAACACTTTGAAAGATAGACAGGGGGGAGACTCCAAAACAAATAAGATGGGAGGGGAAATAGAATAGAGATAAGGAGAAAACAAGAATCCTATTGAGATGTTTCCAAAATAGTTTAGCAGAAATAGTTTTTGACACTCTAGAAACAACGACCGTTAGCGAGGTTATCCTACAGGCTTTGCGGACCCGTTGCTTCGATAACCATTCGTATCGAAACAATCTCGGGAATCGGAACCAAGGCTCTGATACCATTTGTGACGCCCCGAGATCGGGCACTATGCAGATTTCAGCATTCCCGCCAAATCCGCATAATAACCGATTCCAGGTTGCCACTTATGATAACATTACATCAGTTCACGAATATTCCACAATTACAACAGAAACAGATAGATACAAGACGACTCAAACGAGCCAAGGATACAACTGATACAATACAAAGATCCAAATAACAGCGGAAGAAACAACATAGCGTCCGGCTACGGACAAGATACAAATTGGACTAAGAGTCCTGAAGATAACCGAGAGCGTCCAATCCCTGCCCAGGCCAAGCCGGAGGGATTCCCAAGCTAACGTCGTCAGACTTCGAACCTGTTGATTGCAATGTTGAATATGCAGCCACGAAAAAGGATTCGTGGGTCAGTACGGTTAAGTACTGGAAAGTGGATAAACCATACTCACAAGATACCGGCGTAGCCAGTCATCACAAGATACAAATACTTTGGGATCAACGGAAAAGAAGGGATTGTTGCAAATAAGCGGCAACGGGCTGCACTAACCAACTACAGAAACACACTACAACATCCGGCTAGAAGAGGGGGATAAGATAGCTTATCGTAACCAACTACAACTACTCACCAAACAATACCCATCCAATGTCACCCCCTACTAAGGAAGCAACCCAAGGATAACTCACACTGTTGGATTAATGATGGATCAGGTTATTGTGTCAATAATACTATTACTAGTCAAGTTATTATCATTAGGTGTAAGTTGTCTGAGTACTTGTTAGCCAGTACTTTCACCAAGTAATCCATAACCGCGGAAAACACGGCTTCTCGAGAAGATTTATCCCTGCAGGGTGTGCTCCAGTACCCGTACACACTCAAGCCACCAACTAAAACTCAGGTTGGCTTGACACGACCCAAACAATCTCTACAACCCATCCTCGGAGCCACGGAGCTATAAGGTCCCGGCCAGTCCGCTAAGCGCAAGGGTGAAAACCACACCCCCCGGCACCATAGGCCTCGTCCTATATGCATCATCATCATCATCAGTAACCAAAGGGGGGCCAACCCATTATGCAACGGAGCAAATGGAACACCCGAACTAAGTGTGGCTCTTCGGACAAGCTGCAGATCAGGTCTAAGTCGAGGGGGGTCCCATACTACCACCCGGATGCGGTGAGCACGGTCATCATGGATCAGTAGACAAGACTCTTTTCCTAGTTTCGACACTAGCAGGCTCCAAAACCCTAACCCGGGCCTCCTGCCGGTGCCTTATCATCAAATTATTATTACCCAGAACAATAACAAGTTGTTGATTGAATTTAAACCCAACTATCAACTAAACAGGTGATACAACAAAGGATAACAAGACTCGAGCACAAACAAACCTAAGCAGGCAACTACGACACGAGGGCCAACCGGGTAAACAAACAACAGTTGATAGGAAGTGGAAGGGAAAGCTATATCATGGCTGCAAGGTAAACATATAATGGGATCGAGACACAAGCATCGTATCAACCGGGTAGAATAAGAACAACGGAAAGCATCGGTAACAAGTGATGAAAGGCAGCCATTTGGCAGCAAGTGAGTATACTTGCCTGAGATCCCGCAAGGTAGCAGAACTTGTCGTTGCTCACATCATCTCAACGTCCTATCCGCGAAGAAGCAACGAACCTCGAACAAACACCGGATGCAACAGTTACTACTACGGCAAAAGATCCAGCATGATCCTATTTTATATGCATGACATGGCAAGATGCAACAGGGGAAACAACTTAAGCAATTTAATCGGAACCGGAGTCCGGAGAAATAGAGATTGGTTCAAGTTGTTTAGCTAACCATCAATTTAATTGTTATTTAGCATGGCAAACAATAAAGTAGATGGGTTAGGCAATTTAAATGGAATGAGGCAACAGCTGGAATTATTTAGCCCACACATTCCATATGTTTTCATATAGAGGAACATGCATAACAAGATCTAGAATGCACAAGATAGGATGCAAACAGAGATATGGATGGCATGAACATGTTAAGGACATGACACTGATTGGAAAACATATTTTATTTGTTTGATTTGGAATTAAAATGAATTAGTTATGAATTTTGGCAATTTAAATTGCAGTAAATAAGAGGTGAAACAATTATTCAGTTTAAGTGTTGCAAACCAGAAAACAAAGTTGATATTCAAGTGTGGCATGTGATTTTGGATGAAATTCATGTTTTGAGTATTTAATTTGGAGCAACCATTTGAAAGTTATTAATTATGCCATTTAATTAACCAATTTAAGGATTATTAAATAACATTAATTTTAATTGCCCAAATTGCAAAAAAAAGTTGATAAGCAGAAAGTACATTGAATTTGGACTGAAAAACATATTTGATTTGTGTTATTTGAATTAACTATGAATTAATTATGGAATTAACCAAATTGGAAAAGAATTGTTTGAATTTGAAATTTGAACCAATTTGAAAGGTGCAAAACAGAAAACAAAAGTTATATTTGAAAAGTTCAGGAAATTTGGAGTGGGATACATATAAAATTTGTATGATTTGGATTTATAAATTAGAAATTACATCCATTTGAATTTTGAGGGTTATTAAGCATTTCTGGAAAAAAAGAAAACAGGGATTGAACCCTTTATACCGTGGCTGGGCTACCCACACTGGCTGACCAGTGGGGCCACGCCAGGGTGGCGCCACGGTGGAGCGCGGTGGAAGGTGACAGGGCACCGGGGTCAATGACCCGTGGGGCCGGAGAACTCGCGGTGCAAAATTAAGGAAAAAGGGCAGAGGCAATGCCTCACGCAGGATTCGAACCTGCGTCCGCACGCTTCCGCGACGGGGGCATAGCCACTGGGGTGATTGCCTGCTTGTGTAAGGATACACCTAGCGAACAAGGTGAAGTGCATCCGGGTGTTTCTTCTGACGAACTGACGGACGCGCGTTCTGCAAGCTGCAGGCTTGCGATCGGAGAAGAACTACTGCGGGGATGCTGCTCGATTTCGCGCCGTGTGCATGGGGGCGCAGCAGGTGTGCGTGCGGATTGGTGCAGGAGCGGAAGGGAGAGGGAAAGATGAAGGGTAGCTGCTCACCTTGGTTGGCCGACACGGAAGCAGTAGCAGGCGAGGGCGGTGGTGCTCGATGGCGCCGTCGACGGCGCGGGAGAGGGGCTCCGAGGCCTCTCCGGCCAGGTGGAGGCGACGAGGAGGGAGGCCGGGCCCCCGGGGTTCCATTCCCGGCCACGGTTGGCCCCGGAGGTGGCCAGGTCGATGGCGGGCGGCGAGGTTCTGACGGCACGCTCACTGTTGAGGTGGTTGCAGGTTCAGGGACAGAAGGAAAAAAAATCGGGTAGGTAGAGAGGACGGCGGCGCTAGGGCTAGAGGATAGGGGCTAGGGTTAGGCTAGGCTTGGGTGGTGGGTTGTTTTAAGGGGGGAGCTCGAGCTCGGTTGGCAGCAATCGGGAGGGGGGAGAAGATCATCTACGGTGGTGGAGGGGATCGTACAGAGGTGACATCACGCTGAGGAAGACGACAAGATGGACGAAGGGGTATGGGCCAAAAGGTGGAAGTGGGCTGAGGAAAAAGAACTGGGCTGTCTCCTGGCTCACCTCTCCCTTTCTATTTTTTTTTTCCTCATGAACATTTTTTTGTAAAGGATGAGAAAGGAGAGAGAGATAGAAAAGAAATAGGGTTTTTCTTTTTAGTTTATAAATAAATTTTGTTATTTTGCAAAACAGCACATAACAAGGTTTGGTACTTATTTCCAACAATTTGGGAAAGTGACAAATTGTTTGAACTTTGCTATTTGAAAATCATAGGATTTCAGTTGATTTTTAAAATTGACAATTTTTTATTTAATAAACCCAAAAACTTAGTGAGCTAAAAAGAGTGCAAGTTGTTAATTTTCTTAAACCACAATTTGATCATGTCAAATAAGAAGGAAAATGATGTGAAACTTAATTTGCCATTAGGGTGTGGATAAAAAAGAATTTTATTCACAAGCAATCAACTTCAAACTATTGAAAACAATTGGAGTTGTTTGATTGCAATTATTAAGTTGGAAATTTGGACAATGTTGGAAAGTTTAAGTTGGTTTTTGAAAATTGGAGATTTGTTCTGAAACATGATGCAATGCATATGATGCATGCAACAACCAACTTTCTATCTAGGGTAACACCCCAGGTGTTACACGCGGTGTTAAAACTCAACCTTACTGCATCCCTATACCTGTCAAACGATTCGAAGCAGCGCAGTGGTTCAGCCCAACGCGTGCAAGCGCGCGGTCGTGGGATCGATCCCCCGCGGCCGCAGTGGATTATTCCACCCTTTTTTTCGCTCGCATGGCTGACAGCCATGGCCCACGCCTCAGCGACTCCCACTGCCACGCAAGCGCAGCGCGCCACGCTGGCCCCCCAGGCCCACGCTGCAGTGGCAGTGGCTAGGGGCCAGTTCGGTGCCAAACGTTTTAAAACGTTTTCTGTTTAAATCCCAATTGTTTTAAATAACAGATTTAAGCATTAAACTTTAAACATTAATAACTTTAAATCTATAAGTCCAATTCATAAAAGTTGTATATGTTTATTGCTCCAAATTTAATTGTCTATCCCATTATTCCAAATGTGTACTGTTTTGAATTTTCCAAATACATTTAAAATTCAAATTTGAATAATTCAAATGTAATTTGCAACAATTCATAAATAATTCATACTAATTCCAAATAAGGCAAATAAAATATGTTTTTCATACCATTTTGAATATCCTATTCAAATATAAAATTTGTTTCATTGTTTGAATAATTTAAATTGCCTAAATAATTTAATACTTGTTTAATTCATTTAAATTTGATAAAAATCATAACTTACTCAAAATAAAATATTTTTGAACATGCAAAATATGTTTTCAAACCATCAAAGTGTGAACTTTTCAAATGTGAATTTGAATTTATGATTTGAACAAATAAAATTCAAATAAAATTCACACTTGTTTTAAATTCAATTAAAACTTGTTCAATATTGTTTAATTCATAATAAATTCATCCTAATTCAAATTTCAATATTTGAAACATGTAATCCAACTAAAATTTGATGTTCTTTTCAAATATAAATTTTGTTAATTGTTTTGCACACTTTAAATTGATGAAAACAATAATTGCTTGTGTGACATGTTTAAGTAACCAAACTTTCCAAACTTAATAAATAATTTCCAAAACTTGTTAAATCCTTTTATCACTTGCATCTATTATTGTTATTTATTGTTATTTTGTTGTTACCATCATGCATGCATCATGATAACAACTTTCACATAATAATTAATTGTAAATCATTTGTTCCACTTACTCTATGGACCTTTTCTATATGCAATCCAATTGCATAGGGGTCCATTTAAATTGTGTTACCATGTTAGCTAGTTTATTTTGATGCAACCATTAACCTGTCATGCATCATCTTGATTGTGCACAATGTCATGATAATGATTGTTTACATTCCTGTTCTGTTTGTTTGCTTCTTCTCGAATACACGACGACGTTGAGACAGACGATCTTTACAGCACCCCTTCTGAGGATCTAGCTCAGTACCAGGCTGCTGAGTTCGCAGGCAAGTTATCACTCACATGAACCATTGTGTTCCTTTCAACCCTGGTTACCGAATACTTTCCGTTGTCTATTTCTGCTAGCCTTAGTGGTAGTTGATTCTGTTACGAACCTATCACATGAATCCTTTAACCCTGATATTGCCTCACCACCCCTCCTACAACCCTATTGATTGAGCCAGTGTCTTACTAGTATGCTTAGGTTGTTTTGCTCGAGTCTGTTACCCGTTACTTCCAGTTACTATATTTCATTATGTTCTGGGGGCTCGATGTTCAATCAATCAATCAATCATGCTAATGTTATTACTTAATAATAATTTGATGATAAGGCACCGGCAGGAGGCCCTGTGTGGTTTTGAGGCCTGCTAGTGTCGACCCTAATAGGAAAAGGGTCTTGTCTACTGATCCATGATGAGCGCACTACCCGCATGTGGGAAGCGAGTATGGGCGCCCCCCTCAATTTGATTCGATTCGCATCTCGTCCAAATCATCTCATTTAGTTCGTGCTTTCTATTTGCCGCATGCATGTTTTTGCGAGCCCAGCGCAGGGTGGAACTTTCGTAGTCGGCATATAGGGGGACACGGTCTTAGAGTGCTATGAGGGTCCCTTTTCTTCGGGGCTTGATTAGCCGTGCACCCAAGGTGCTTTGGGCTTGATGCGAAGAAGAGTTGAGTTGTGTTGAGTGCCCCGCTTGGTGGGAGGCATCCCATCTGGCGGGTTATTCATACGTGTACGGCCAAATTGGTGCAACCCTGCAGGGATAATCTTCTCGAGAAGCCGTGTTTTCCGCGGTTATGGTTAACTTGGTGAAAGTACTGGCTAACAAGTACTCAGGACAACTTAAACCTAATGCTATCACAATCTCTCACCCCATGATTAACAACTTGACTAGTAATAGGATTATTGACACAATAACTTGATTCATCTTTAATCCAACTGTGTGAGTTATCCTCGGATTGCTTCTTTGGATAAGGGGCGAGATCCAGGATGGGTTTGTTTGAAGTTATCTTTCAGTTGGTTACAACACTCGATCTTATCCCCTTTCTGATAGTTGGAAGTGATAGAATCTCTGTAGTTGGTTAGTGCAGCCAGTTGCAGCATCTTTTATATACCCTTTTCCCTCCGTTGAACCCAAGTCATCTGTGCTTGTGTTGACGGGCTATACTTTGGTGAACTGTGAGTCATGCTTGCCAGTACGTCTATGTACTGACCCCTTTGGGGCTGTGGTTTCCGCAGACTATGATTACGAGGATCCAGGTGACGGCTACTACGTGGAGTTTGGCGAGGCTGCTGACGAGTAGTTAGCGGACCCGGGCAGGATCCGAGACATCGTGGATGGGCTCCGTCTTTATTTCAGTTTCCGGCTTCTTAAGCCTATTTTGGATTTTTTCTGTACTCAGACCCCTTTGAATGCTTCCGCTGAGATGTAATGATGCTATGTTGGGACATGTGTCCTCTGGATGATTGTATTTTCTATCTCTGCCCTAGTGAGGGCCATTTGCACCTTATTTCAATCTTTTGTGTCGTAGAGGCATGTTGTGTTATCCTTTTGTTCAAAGCCGTTGATGTACCATGTGTGTATGGTATGAAGTACGTCAATGGTAGTGTCCTGATTTCTACAGGATAGTTTACATCGACGGTGAACAGTAGCGATGGGTTGTCACACATAATTGTTGGCCTACTCGTAAGAGGACGCGGGTGCCGGAAAGCCCCGTAATCCCATCAGAATACTGTTCAGTTCGTACGGTGAGTATCCTCTAGAAGTCCGGGTGCGACAAATGGTATCAGAGCCTGTCTTCCTGTAGGATCCCTTTTTACTGGTCGCAGTTGAGTCTAGAAACTATTTTGTAGCTATATAGGAAAAATGAAACGTGAGAGTAGGAATTCTGCCATTTTTCTTCTTTCCCCACCCACCCACCCTTTTTCTGGTAAGGAAGTGCAACGTTGTTTTCTGTTCTCACCTAAACTTTCAAGTTAGGATTTCACGTGTTTTGGGTTCTCCGTAGTACCTCAGGAGTTTTTGGTCTCGTGTTTCCCGATGTTGCTTCAATATCCTGTTCTTTTCAACATCCTTATCGTCCGTTGAACCTTGTTGTTGCTTTCCACATCAGTTCTCTACCGGCGTCTAATCAAAACCTTCCCCGATCATCTGCAGATGGATCTCAGGTTCTTCCCGCAGGTGGTTCGGATGACTCGCTGTGAGAGCACCGCCGGTTATCCGGAGATGCTGAGAGACATGGTTACCTATCTGGGGTTCCATTGGGCACCAGAGTACCAGGTCTACGAGCAGCAGCGAGAGTTTGACCAGACCTACTACCGGGCTATCGTCTACATTCTGTCGGATGATGGCAGGAGCGTTGTCCACCGCTACGAGGCAGTAGGTTCCACAGTGGATATGGCCGTGCAACAGGCAGCTTACGTGAGTCTCACCGTCCTCCGTGCTGACTACTGGGGATTTGACGATTCTATCTATCGCCACATCCCCCGTGGTTACATCACGTCAGCGGGAGTTCACTTCACTCTCCACGGCAACCTGGATACCTACGAGTCTGATAGCTCCAGGCTGCACACCACTGCTCAGTTTGTGAGGCACAGTGACGTAGCTGCTTCCGCACTGTCTCAGGAGTTGGTCTCAGTCAGGGAGCAGCTCTATCTTGCTTTGACTCGTCTGGCTACGTACACCACAGACTTCGTTCAAGACGAGCGCTTTGCGCGTTTCACTCAGCCAGCTGGTCTTCCTCTGCCAGATGCTGGAGGGTACGAGCCGATCAGAGGTCCACTTCTCGACCTTGGTCCGGGTTACACTGGGATTCCCCGCTTTGGAGCACAGGGAGACGACACTTTCTACTTCACCACTCCGAGAGTTGCTCTCAGAGCAGTCCCGCTCTACGTGGATCGTCATCATACCTACTTCCGGGGGATTCCTCCGCACCGTATCTCTCGTCGTACTACTCACCGCCGTCCTGCGTGATGAGCATGGGAGTACCGATGTATCCATTCCTAGCTATGTTTAGTTATCCTTTGTATTTCGAACCATGTATTGGTGTGTTGGATATTCTGATGTATTCAAACATGTGATGATGTACCTGTTGGTTATCTATTCATGCGTCGGAATAATCTCTCTTTCGGTTACCAAGTCTATCCTTTTTCTGTTGTTGTGCTAAAATGCATGTCTATTCAGGATGCCGCCAACAAGGAGCAACCCACCGGAGCCACCTCCGCTCACGGAGCTGTTGACTCAGATGACTCAGGTCGTGGCTCAGATGGCCCAGATCCAGGCTAACCAGCACAACAACCAGAATGCTCCGCGAGTCAGCATCAAGGAGTTTCTGAGCATGGGGCCGAGAGCTTTCGTGGCAACACGTGAGCCTCTGGATGCTGATGACTGGATCAGGGAGATGAACAGGGCTCTGGAGATTGCTCATGTTGCTGAGGAAGATAAGGTCAAGTATGCCACCTACCTACTGAAGGGTCAGGCAGCTACTTGGTGGGAGAACTACCAGACCATGAGAGCTGGCTATCCTATCACCTGGGGATGTTTCAAGGATGCCTTCCTGAAGCACCACATCCTAGATGGTCTCATGGAAAGGATGCGTGAGGAATTCTGCTCTCTCAAACAGGGTAAGCTGGACGTCCTCGGCTACCAGAACGAGTTCAATCGTCTCGCTCGATACGCTGGTGACGAGGTGTCCACTGAAGCCAAGAAGATGGCAAGGTTCCGCCGAGGTTTTAACCCGGAACTGAAGTACGCTCTCACCAACATCAAGTGCAAGGACTTCGTGGAGCTCGTGAACACCGCGCTCAATGAGGAGAATGGGCGCAAGGCGTTCGAGGAGTTCCGTAAGCACTCGCGTGAGGGTGGTTTCTCCTCCAACATGACCACCCCTCCGCAGAAGCGCCGCATCTGGGTGCCAAATGCTGCTGTCACTCGGGCTCCAAATGCCCAAGCTTCTCCAGGCTTTGGTCCCCGCCCACCCAACCCATCTCAGATGCAGGGTCAGAGGTTTCCAATGGGGCAGCCAAGG
Organism: Alopecurus myosuroides; assembly: GCA_028641055.1. Lineage (NCBI taxonomy): Eukaryota > Viridiplantae > Streptophyta > Magnoliopsida > Poales > Poaceae > Alopecurus > Alopecurus myosuroides. The sequence continues at coordinate 367,806,521 of CM054057.1, read as the reverse complement.
CCAGGTCCTCCTCGTGTCGTCACTTGCTTCAAGTGCAAGGAGACTGGACACTATGCTGATAAGTGCACTCAGAGGCAGCTACCTCCACCTCCTCGCCCCAACACCAACCAGGCAATGGTTCGTGCTCCTCCGACTAAAGCCTTCAACTCCAACAACAGGCCTGTCGGGAGGACCGCGAGGGTGAATCATATCAAGGCCGACAAAGCTGCTGACGTCGTTCTCGGTATATTACCCGTAAACTCTTTTCCAGCTAAAGTGTTGTTTGATACTGGAGCATCGCATTCGTTTGTGTCAAAGATCTTTGCTACAACGTACAATCTAGCTCTGGTTCCACTAAGCAATCAAATCTATGTTCACTCTCCGGGAACTAAAATGATTACTTCCAAGATAAGTATGGACAATCAAATCCTAATTGGAGGTCGCATATTCCTTGCTTCACTCATGTTGCTGGGAAATTCTGACATTGATGTCATTCTGGGTATGGATTGGTTGAAGACCCACAAAGCTAAAATTGACTGTGCTCAAAAGTCAATAACTCTCTCCCACACTTCAGGCCAGATAGTCTATTCTCCATATGGATCAAGTTCTGTTCAGCTGTTCAACCTAGATGCCAAACCCCTTCCGGCAATTGAAAATGTTCCGGTGGTTTGTGAATTCCCTGACGTCTTTCCAGAAGAGTTGCCAGGGATGCCTCCGGACAGAGCAGTTGAGTTCGTGATCGAGCTTGAGCCAGGTACTGCTCCAATCTCTAAGCATCCATACAAGATAGCTCCTCCTGAACTGAAATTGTTGAAGGAGCAAATCGATATGTACATGGAGAAAGGTTACATTCAGCCTAGTTCCTCCGCTTGGGGTTGCCCAACTCTGTTTGTTGCCAAGAAGGATCAAACAAAAAGACTCGTGGTTGACTATCGTCCTCTCAACGAGAAAACCATCAAGAACAAGTATCCAATTCCTCGTATCGATGATCTTTTTGATCAACTTGCTGGAGCCTCAATATTCTCAAAGTTGGACTTGAGGATGGGGTACCATCAAATAAAGATCAGAAAGGAAGATATTCCTAAGACAGCTTTCACCACTCGTTACGGTCTATATGAATACACCGTCATGTCCTTTGGTCTCACCAATGCACCGGCGACCTTCTCAAGACTCATGAATTCTGTTTTCCATGAATACCTAGACAAGTTCGTGGTGGTATATCTTGATGACATTCTAGTCTACTCAAAATCCGAGGAAGAGCATGGAGAACACCTTCGTCTCACTCTCATGAAACTTCGCGAGCATCGTCTGTATGCCAAGTTCTCCAAATGTGAGTTCTGGATTCCAGAAGTTGCATATCTTGGTCATATCATCTCTGCCAAAGGCATAGCCATTGACCCGGAAAAGGTTAAGGCAATTGTTGATTGGAAACCCCCTAAGACGGTGAAGCAAGTCAGAAGTTTTCTTGGCTTGGCTAGCTATTGCCGTCGTTTCGTCCAAAACTTTTCCAAGATTGCCAAACCTCTCACTGATCTCACAAAGAAGGACAAGAAGTTCGTTTGGACTCCACAATGTGATGAAAGTTTCAATCTCCTGAAGGCTAAACTAACTTCCACACCTGTTCTAGTTGGCCCAGATACTACCAAACCTTTCCAGATATTCTGCGATGCATCTCTCCAAGGTCTGGGTGCAGTTCTTATGCAAGAACGTCAAGTTGTGGCTTATGCTTCACGTCAGTTGAACCCACATGAGCAAAACTATCCCACACATGATCTTGAACTTGCAGCAGTTGTGTTTGCCCTCAAGAAATGGATACAATACTTGTTGGGTAACAAAACTGAAATCTTTTCCGATCATAAGAGTCTGAAATACATCTTCACTCAGCCAGATCTGAACCTCAGGCAAAGGAGATGGATTGAGAAGATTAAAGACTTTGATCTCACCATTTCTTACACTCCAGGCAAGGATAATGTTATGGCCGATGCTCTCAGTCGCAAATCCTATTGCAATAATCTCATGATCATGGAAAGCCAACCTCCACTTCATGAAGAATTCCAGAAGCTGAACCTTGGTCTTGTCCCTGAAGGATACCTTGCTAGCTTGACAGCCAGTCCAACTCTCGAGGACAAGATTCGTTCTGAACAACTTCGTGATACTGAAATCAAGAAGATTGTAGAGCACATCAAGGAAGGCAATGATAAATTCAAGTCCTTCTCAATTGATGACAAGGGAACCGTGTTCTTCGAAGGACGCATTGCAGTTCCTCAGATTCAAAGTCTCAAGGATATCATTCTCAAGGAGGCTCATGAAACTCCTCTCTCCATCCACCCTGGAAGTACAAAGATGTACCAGGATCTCAAGACTCTGTATTGGTGGCCTGGCATGAAACGTGAAATTGCTCAATACGTTTCTGAATGCGACGTTTGTCAACGTGTTAAGGCAGTCCATCAGAAAACAGCAGGTCTACTCCAACCTCTGAAAAATTCCTGAGTGGAAGTGGGACATGATTGAAATGGACTTCGTTACTGGGTTCCCAAAGTCCAAAAAGGGCAACGATGCAATCTTCGTTGTTATTGATCGTCTCACTAAGGTAGCTCACTTCTTTGCTGTCAAGGAAACTATCTCAGCTAGCCAGTTAGCAGAGCTCTACACAGCAAAGGTTGTTCCTCTTCATGGTGTTCCATTGGAAATAAGCTCAGACCGTGGAAGTATCTTCACTTCTCATTTCTGGAAAAGCTTTCAAGAAGCATTGGGCACCAAACTTCTGTTCAGCACAGCTTATCACCCTCAGTCTCAGGGGCAAGTCGAAAGAGTCAATCAGATTCTCGAGGATATGCTCAGAGCATGTGGTCTCTCCTTTGGCATGAAATGGGAGGATTGCCTTCCATATGCTGAATTCTCCTACAACAACAGCTACCAGGCAAGCCTAGGCATGGCACCATTTGAAGCACTGTATGGCCGCAGATGCAGGAGTCCAATCAACTGGTCTGGAGCTGGTGAACGTTCACTCTTAGGCCCTGACATTGTTAAGGAAGCCGAGGAGAAAGTTCGTATCATTCGTGACGATCTCAGGATTGCTCAGTCTCGTCAGAAGAGCTATTATGATAGCAAGCACAGGGATATGATCTATGCACCTGGTGACAAGGCATATCTCCGTGTAACTCCCCTCAGAGGCACTCATCGTTTTGGTGTGAAAGGAAAGCTTGCACCAAGATACATTGGTCCTTTCAACATTCTTTCAAGGCAGGCAGAAAATGCTTATCGTCTTGAACTTCCAGAAAAACTATCCAAGGTGCACGATGTGTTCCACGTGTCACAACTCAAGAAGTGTTTCAAAGATCCAGATCGTGCAGTTCATCATGATTCCATTGAACTGCAAGATGATCTATCTTATGAGGAGCACCCTATTCGTATTCTCGATGAGACCGAGCGTAAGACTCGCAACAAGAGCACCAAGTTCTTGAAAGTGCAATGGTCGCATCATTCTGATAAAGAGGCAACGTGGGAGACCGAAGAGGATCTTCGCAAGAAGTATCCGGACCTTTTCACTTCTCAGTAAGGAATCTCGGGGCACGATTCCTTCAAGGGGGGGCGTTTTGTAACATCCCAAGTATGAAAATACCCTTAGAATTTTTTGTTTCTTGTTTTAATTCAAGTATTGCATCATGTCATCATGTTTAATTATTTGTTTGCATTTGTTACTATTTGTTTTGCATCTGTTTTATCTTGTTTTCATAATCAAACTCAACAAATTCAAATGGATATTTCAGACTTGCTCTGTTACAAACTTTTGGAATAAAATCACAAATAAAAACATTCTATTTGTTGTCATAATTTTCAATATGTTCAATTAATAAATTTTTTTTGGGGGATTGTTATAAATTCCACTAAGTCATTCCAAATTGGTTTTCAAATTCAAAGCAAAGCATCAACAACACCTCATTTGGAAATTATAAAATATCAAACCATTCCAATAATTCTAATCCAACTAATAATAGGGTTCACCCTATTAAGTTGTTGTTTTCTATATTACTTAACAAAATATTCCAATTCAAATCAAATATTTTCAAACAGAACCAATTTGAAACTATAAAAATAATAACCAAAACATTCCTTTATTTTTTATTTCCAATTAATTCTCTTGGGTCACCTTGTTAAAAGGTTGATTTTATTAATCAATTTAAATATTCAAAAATCATCCAAGTTGGCTTATTTTCCAAACAACAATGTAAAAGTTTGAATTTTCAAAAACCTATTTGCCAACTGTTAGCTTTTGAGCTAACATGGTCCCATGAATTTTCTCTAAATTTTTAAAATCAAAAACCCTATCAAATTCTTCCAAATCTGTTTTCAGCAAAAAAAAAAAACAGAAAAATAAAAAAGAGAAAAACTAACGCACGCGCGCGGCAGCTAAGCGACCCAGCCCACCTAAGCTAACCCTAGCGCGCAGCCCAGCCCAACTAGCAACTTACCGGTTCGATTAGACGATCGCGTCATCGTCCCCCCGTACGGCAGCCATCCGAGGCCGCCACGTCGGCGTACGGCGGCGCTCGACGGCCAGGGAGCTCCCCCGCGCCCTATTTATACCCCCCTAGGCCCCTGGCGCCGTGCCCTAGCCCTAGCCATCCTCGCTCCCCGCGCCGCGCCGCTAATCCCTTCTCTCTGTCGCCGCTCCCCCTCTCTGATTTCCTCACCGGCGGCAGCATCTCTGAAACCCCGATGGTTACCGTCGCCATGATCCTCCTCCACCCTACCTGAGTGCTGGAAACGTTTCCCCTCTCCTTCCGCTACGTCTGCGACACCTAATCGACACCGGTGAGCTTCTGATTCGCTGCCGCGATCCTCGCCCTCTCCGACCACCGTGTCGCCATCGTTCTGAACCCGAGGTTCTCGTCTTCGTTGCAGAGCCCCGCGTAGCTGTCCGTTCGCTGGGATCGAGTCGCCACCGTCTCCGCTTCCTCTTGGACACCGGAGCAGCCACGGGGAGACACCAGGGCGTCGCCGCCGTCCACGACACCGCCGCGGCCGCCGTCGTCATCCGTCGTCATCCATACTCTGCGACAACGATAACGTTGGTGAGCTCCACCAGCTACTCCCCTCTCTCCCTCTGTGCACCCATCACGGTTCCGTGCACGTCCGTCGTTTCTAGATCGAGCACGGCAGCATCGTTTCCCGCCGGCGAGCGTCGTTGTCTGACGGAGTTCCTCGCGCGCGTTCCAAGTTCAGTTAACCGCGGTGTTAAAACTCAACCTTACTGCATCCCTATACCTGTCAAACGATTCGAAGCAGCGCAGTGGTTCAGCCCAACGCGTGCAAGCGCGCGGTCATGGGATCGATCCCCCGCGGCCGCAGTGGATTATTCCACCCTTTTTTCGCTCGCATGGCTGATAGCCGTGGCCCACGCCTCAACGAATCCCACTGCCACGCAAGCGCAGCGCGCCACGCTGGCCCCCCAGGCCCACGCTGCAGTGGCAGTGGCTAGGGGCCAGTTCGGTGCCAAACGTTTTAAAACGTTTTCTGTTTAAATCCTAATTCTTTTAAATAACAGATTTAAGCATTAAACTTTAAACATTAATAACTTTAAATCTATAAGTCCAATTCATAAAAGTTGTATATGTTTATTGCTCCAAATTTAATTGTCTATCCCATTATTCCAAATGTGTACTGTTTTGAATTTTCCAAATACATTTAAAATTCAAATTTGAATAATTCAAATGTAATTTGCAACAATTCATAAATAATTCATACTAATTCCAAATAAGGCAAATAAAATATGTTTTTTCATACCATTTTGAATATCCTATTCAAATATAAAATTTGTTTCATTGTTTGAATAATTTAAATTGCCTAAATAATTTAATACTTGTTTAATTCATTTAAATTTGATAAAAATCATAACTTACTCAAAATAAAATATTTTTGAACATGCAAAATATGTTTTCAAACCATCAAAGTGTGAACTTTTCAAATGTGAATTTGAATTTATGATTTGAACAAATAAAATTCAAATAAAATTCACACTTGTTTTAAATTCAATTAAAACTTGTTCAATATTGTTTAATTCATAATAAATTCATCCTAATTCAAATTTCAATATTTGAAACATGTAATCCAACTAAAATTTGATGTTCTTTTCAAATATAAATTTTGTTAATTGTTTTGCACACTTTAAATTGATGAAAACAATAATTGCTTGTGTGACATGTTTAAGTAACCAAACTTTCCAAACTTAATAAATAATTTCCAAAACTTGTTAAATCCTTTTATCACTTGCATCTATTATTGTTATTTATTGTTATTTTGTTGTTACCATCATGCATGCATCATGATAACAACTTTCACATAATAATTAATTGTAAATCATTTGTTCCACTTACTCTATGGACCTTTTCTATATGCAATCCAATTGCATAGGGGTCCATTTAAATTGTGTTACCATGTTAGCTAGTTTATTTTGATGCAACCATTAACCTGTCATGCATCATCTTGATTGTGCACAATGTCATGATAATGATTGTTTACATTCCTGTTCTGTTTGTTTGCTTCTTCTCGAATAGACGACGACGTTGAGACAGACGATCTTTACAGCACCCCTTCTGAGGATCTAGCTCAGTACCAGGCTGCTGAGTTCGCAGGCAAGCTATCACTCACATGAACCATTGTGTTCCTTTCAACCCTGGTTACCGAATACTTTCCGTTGTCTATTTCTGCTAGCCTTAGTGGTAGTTGATTCTGTTACGAACCTATCACATGAATCCTTTAACCCTGATATTGCCTCACCACCCCTCCTACAACCCTATTGATTGAGCCAGTGTCTTACTAGTATGCTTAGGTTGTTTTGCTCGAGTCTGTTACCCGTTACTTCCAGTTACTATATTTCATTATGTTCTGGGGGCTCGATGTTCAATCAATCATGCTAATGTTATTACTTAATAATAATTTGATGATAAGGCACAGGCAGGAGGCCCTGTGTGGTTTTGAGGCCTGCTAGTGTCGACACTAATAGGAAAAGGGTCTTGTCTACTGATCCATGATGAGCGCACTACCCGCATGTGGGAAGCGAGTATGGGCGCCCCCCTCAATTTGATTCGATTCGCATCTCGTCCAAATCATCTCATTTAGTTCGTGCTTTCCATTTGCCGCATGCATGTTTTTGCGAGCCCAGCGCAGGGTGGAACTTTCGTAGTCGGCATATAGGGGGACACGGTCTTAGAGTGCTATGAGGGTCCCTTTTCTTCGGGGCTTGATTAGCCGTGCGCCCAAGGTGCTTTGGGCTTGATGCGAAGAAGAGTTGAGTTGTGTTGAGTGCCCCGCTTGGTGGGAGGCATCCCATCTGGCGGGTTATTCATACGTGTACGGCCAAATTGGTGCAACCCTGCAGGGATAATCTTCTCGAGAAGCCGTGTTTTCCGCGGTTATGGTTAACTTGGTGAAAGTACTGGCTAACAAGTACTCAGGACAACTTAAACCTAATGCTATCACAATCTCTCACCCCATGATTAACAACTTGACTAGTAATAGGATTATTGACACAATAACTTGATTCATCTTTAATCCAATTGTGTGAGTTATCCTCGGATTGCTTCTTTGGATAAGGGGCGAGATCCAGGATGGGTTTGTTTGAAGTTATCTTTCAGTTGGTTACAACACTCGATCTTATCCCCTTTCTGATAGTTGGAAGTGATAGAATCTCTGTAGTTGGTTAGTGCAGCCAGTTGCAGCATCTTTTATATACCCTTTTCCCTCCGTTGAACCCAAGTCATCTGTGCTTGTGTTGACGGGCTATACTTTGGTGAACTGTGAGTCATGCTTGCCAGTACGTCTATGTACTGACCCCTTTGGGGATGTGGTTTCCGCAGACTACGATTACGAGGATCCAGGTGACGGCTACTACGTGGAGTTTGGCGAGGCTGCTGACGAGTAGTTAGCGGACCCGGGCAGGATCCGAGACATCGTGGATGGGCTCCGTCTTTATTTCAGTTTCCGGCTTCTTAAGCCTATTTTGGATTTTATCTGTACTCAGACCCCTTTGAATGCTTCCGCTGAGATGTAATGATGCTATGTTGGGACATGTGTCCTCTGGATGATTGTATTTGCTATCTCTGCCCTAGTGAGGGCCATTTGCACCTTATTTCAATCTTTTGTGTCGTAGAGGCATGTTGTGTTATCCTTTTGTTCAAAGCCGTTGACGTACCATGTGTGTATGGTATGAAGTACGTCAATGGTAGTGTCCTGATTTCTACAGGATAGTTTACATCGACGGTGAACAGTAGCGATGGGTTGTCACACATAATTGTTAGCCTACTCGTAAGAGGACGCGGGTGCCGGAAAGCCCCGTAATCCTATCAGAATACTGTTCAGTTCGTACGGTGAGTATCCTCTAGAAGTCCGGGTGCGACACAGGTGGTAGGTATATAAAGGAGGAGGGGTGGGGCCACAAGGGATCCTTGCGCAAGCACTACTCCTACCACCATATGCTAATTGTTCTAATGTGAAGGTGTAACATCCCAAGGATGGAAAATAAGCCTTTAGAATGTTTGCTCTCTGTTATTTTATGTTTTGCATCATGGCATCATGTTGATTGCATTTGTTTTGTTTGATTCCCAACTGTTTTCAGTTGTTTTCCTTGTTTTCTATTTGAATTTCAAACCAAAATTCAAACCCTTTTGTTTCATCCTTGTGATGTTACAATTTCCAAGATGTGATTTCAAATAAAAACAACCAAATTGATTTCTTTTTATTCCATAATGCTCACTTATTGAATTGTTGGTTTTAATCAATCATTTAAATTCCAAAAACACATTTAAAATTCAAATCAAAGCACTAAAACAGAATCACTTTGAAATTATGTTGATGTCAAAACAAATTAATCCATTCTGTTTATAATTAAATAGGGGTTACCCGATTACAATCCTTGTTTTCCATATTAATCAATTAATTCCCAAATTGCTTTCAAATCCAAACCAAATCAATAAACAGCACCTCTTTTGAAATTAAAACTAACCAAAACATTGTTGTGCTCTATATTTCCAATTACATTCTTTGGATCACCCTATTTCTAAGAATATTGTTAATAACCATTTAATAGTAAAATTTACTCAAACACCATCCAAATCCAAACAGCCCCAAAAATATAAATGTTTTGATTTCCAAACTTGGTTTCTGGTTGTGTTTGACCTAAAGAGGCTACCCAAATTTTTCTGTAATTTTTGGCAAACTCCAAAGCATCTATTTCTTCCATTTTCCTCTTTGCTACAAAAAAAACAGAAAGCCAAAAAATAATAAAAGAAATCGGTTCAATGGGGGGGGGGGGGGAAGAAAACACAGCCCATCATCCAGCCCACCCCCTCTGGCCCAGTACCTTTCTTCCTCCTCCCCGACGTCACGATGTACGAATCCATCGCCACCCTCTGTTCCACCTCCCCCTCCACCGATGGCACGCCGTACAGGCACCTCTCCCCCATAAAACTAACCTACCCCGACCACCTCCTAGCCCTAGCTCTCCAACCCACCGCCGCCATCTCTCCCTCTGCCATATCCCTCCTCTCTGCTAGCTTCCCCTCTCTCTGCACATGACTGAACAACCACCGTGAACACCACTGCCTCCCCGTCGAGCACCGCCGCATTCATCCACCGCCACACCCACCTAAGTCCGGGGATCGAACCGCCCCCACTTCCTCCCTCGTTTGCACACCCGCACCAGCCCGGAGGCGCACGGAGCACGCGCCGCCGTCCACAACCTGCCGCGGCTATCACCTCACCGGAGTTATTCTCTGAAACTTCGAGGGTAACCACCGCTCCAGTGCACCTCCTCCCTCGATGATCGCGGGAACCTCGCCGCCGTGTCTTCCTCGTCTACCCCGACACCTGCACGGCGCATGCGAGCAGCCGCTTCTACGCCGCCGTCCTCGTCCCTGACCGCGGCGTCAACCTCGCCGTCGTCCGTCTTCTGAACCCCACGGTGATCACCTCCAATCTCTGCCTCCTCCTCTCTGTTGCTTGCCGCAAGCGCGCACCTCACTGCCACCCATCAAACGCACGCACCAGCGAGCCGTCGCGGTGATCACCGCCGGCCCCGATCTGTCTCTGTCAGTCGCAGATACTTTCGGTCGTCAGAAAGTTCAGAAACGCTCCAAGCAACAGGTTACCTTGACTGCGCACGCTGTACTGACAAGATCCCCTCGCCATCCCAGTGGAAACGCCACACTGCGCTCACCCCGAGCCCAGGGCTCGAGCCCTGGCTCGCGCACGGGAAATTTTTCCCCAACCTTTTTCGCTAGCTGCTGACAAGTGGGGGCCATTCGTCAGTGGCCCTGGCTGCCACCAGCGCCCACACAGCGCCACGCTGGCCACCAGGCCCACGGGGCAGTGTCTGTGGGTAGGGTACCACTCCGTAACAAATGTTTGCACGTTTTGTTTTTATTTCCAAAATCATTTAAATGGCAGAATTAATCCCTAAAAGCAAAACTTTAATAACTTTTAATCTATCACTCCAATTAATAGAAGTTATATATGTTTATTGCTCTAAATTTAATCATCTATCCAAATATTCCATTTGTGTACTGTTTTGAAATTCCCAAATGCATTTAAAATTCAAATTTGAATAATTCAAATGCAAATTTCTAAATTCAATAACTAATTCATTTTAAATCCAATAAATGCAATTAAAATATGTTTTCCATACCATTTTGCATAACCTTTTCGAATATAATTTTTGTTTCCTGGTTTGAATAATTTAAATTGCCTAAATAATTTAATACTTGTTTAATTCAATTAAAATTGATAAAATCATAACTTGCTCAAAATAAAATATTTTTGAACATGCAAAATATGTTTTCAAACCATCAAAGTGTGAACTTTTCAAATGTGAGTTTGAATTTATGATTTGAACAAATAAAATTCAAATGCTATTCAAACTTGTTTTAAATTCAATTAAAACTTGTTTAATATTGTTTAATTCATAATAAATTCATCCTAATTCAAATTTCAATATTTGAAACATGTAATCCAACTAAAATTTGATGTTCTTTTCAAATATAATTTTTGTTAATTGTTTTGCACACTTTAAATTGATGAAAACAATAATTGGTTGTGTAACATGTTTAAGTAACCAAACTTTCCAAACTTAATAAATGATTTTCCAAAACTTGTTAAATCCTTTTATCACTTGCATCTATTATTGTTATTTGCTGTTATTTTGTTGTTTCCATCATGCATGCATCATGCTAACAACTTCCACATAATAATTAATTGCAAATCATTTGTTCCACTTACTTCATGGACCCTTTTTCATATGCAACTCAAAATTGCATAGGGGTCCATCTTAATTGTGTTACATGTCACTTAGTTTATTTGATGCAACCATTAACTTGCCATGCATCATCTTGATTGTGCACAATGCCATGATAATGATTGTTTATATTTCTGCCTTGTTTGTTTGCTTCTTCTCGGATAAACGACAACATTGAGATCGAAGATACTTACGACACCCCTTCTAAGGAGTTAGCTCAGTACCAGGCTACTGGGTTTGCAGGCAAGTTATCACTCACATGAACCACTGTGTTCCTTTCAACATTGATTACCGATACTTTCCATTGTTCTTTTTGCTAGCCTTAGTAGTAGTTGTTTCTGTTACGAACCCATCACATGAATCCCTTAACCTTGATATTGCCTCACACTCCACTCCCATCACCCCTTTGGTTGAGCCAGTGTCTTACTAGCATGCTTAGGTTGTTTTGCTCGAGTCTGTTACCCGTTACTTTCTGTTACTACTCTATTATGTTCTGGAGGCTCGATGGTTAATCAATCAATCATGCTAATGTTATTGTTAATAATAAATTTGATGATAAGGCACCGGCAGGAGGCCCTGTGTGGTTTTGAGGCCTGCTAGTGTCGACCCTAATAGGAAAGGGTCTTGTCTACTGATCCATGATGAGCGCACTAACCGCATGTGGGAAGCGAGTATGGGCGCCCCCCTCAATTTGATTCGATTCGCATCTCGTCCAAATCGCCTCATTTAGTTCGTGTTATCCATTTGCCGCATGCATGTTTTTGCGAGCCCAGGCCAGGGTGGAACTTTTGTAGTCGGCATATAGGGGGACACGTTCTTAGAGTGCTATGAGGGTCCATTTTCTTCTGGGCTCGATTAGCCGTGCGCCCAAGGTTCTTTGGGCTTGATGCGGAGAAGAGTTAGAGTTGTGTTGAGTGCCCCGCTTGGTGGAAGGGCCTTTCCATCTGGCGGGTTATTCATGCGTGTACGGCCAAATTGGTGCAACCCTGCAGGGATAATCTTCTCGAGAAGCCGTGTTTTCCGCGGTTATGGATTACTTGGTGAAAGTACTGGCTAACAAGTACTCAGGACAACTTAAACCTAATGATTAACTACCTTACACCCAATGATTAACAATTTGACTAGTAATAGGCTTATTGACACAATAATCTGGACCATCATTAATCCAACTGTGTGAGTTATCCTCGGATTGCTTCTTTGGATAAGGGGCGAGATCCAGGATGGGTTTGTTTGAAGTTATCTTTCAGTTGGTTACAATCCTCGATCTTATCTCCTTTTTCTAGTTAGCCGGAAGTGGTAGAATCTCTGTAGTTGGTTAGTGCAGCCAGTTGCAGCATCTTTCATATCCTCTCTCTTCCGTTGAACCCAAGGCATCTGTGCTTGGTGTTGACGGGTTACACTTTGGTGAACTGTGAGTCTTGCTTGCCAGTACGTTTATGTACTGACCCCTTTGGGGCTGTGGTTTCCGCAGACCTACGTTTCCGAGGATCTACATGGTGGCTACTACGTGGAGTATGACGAGACTGCTGACGAGTAGATAGCGGACCCGGGCAGGATCCGAGACTTCGTGGATGGGCTCCGTCTTTTTGTTTCCAGCCTCTTAGGCCTATTTGGTTCTTGTCTGTACTCAGACATTCTGGATGCTTCCGCTGTGATGTAATGATGTATTGTTGGGACATGTGTCCTCTGAATGACTGTATTTGCTATCTCTGCTCTAATGAGAGCTATTTGGAACTTATTTCAATCTTTTGTGTTGTAGAGATCTGTTGTGATATCAGTTGTTCAACGCCGTTGACGTACCATGTGTGTATGGTTTGAAGTACGTCAACGGAAGTATCCTGATTTCTATGGGATAGTTTACGTCGACGCTGAACAGATAGGGGTTGGTTGTCACACATACGTGTGTTGGCCTAATCGTAAGAGGACGCGGGTGCCGGTAAGCCCTGTAATCCAATCTACTACTGTTCAACGGAACGGCGAGTATCCTTTAGAAGTCCGGGTGCGACAAATGGTATCAGAGCCTGTCTGCCTGTAGGATCCCTTTTTACTGGTCGCAGTTGAGTCTAGAAACTATTTTGCAGCTATATAGGAAAAATGAAACGTGAGAGTAGGAATTCTGTTCTTTTTTCTTCTTTCCCCACCCACCCTCCCTTTTTCTGGTAAGGAAGTGCAACGTTGTTTTCCCTTCTCATCTAAACTTTCAAGTTAGGATTTCACGAATTCTGGTTTCTCTAGGATGGTTATATCTACTAGACCATAGGAATGGAGGTGGTTGTGACATGATTTATCATGTTGCCTACTCATGATTGAGAACGGAGGCGTGTAAGCCCCGGAAGCAAATCCTCTATTCCTTAAGCAGTAGATAATGATCCTTTAGAAGCCCGGATGGGTTTTTCCGTAGTACCTCAGGAGTTTTGTTCTCGTTTTTCCCCGATGTTGATATCCTGTTCTTCTCAACATCCTTTTCGTCCGTTGAAATCTTGTTGTTGTTTTCCAATTCAATTCTTCTACCGGCGTCTAATCAAAACTTCCTCGTAAACGCTTATCCAGCTAAAGTGTTATTTGATACCGGAGCATCACATTCTTTTGTGTCAAAGATCCTTTCCACAACAAACAACCTAGATGTGGTTCCACTAAGCAATCAAATCAATATTCACTCCTCGGGATCTCAAATGTTGACTTCCAAGTTCAGTCACAGAATCAAATTTTAATGGGAGGCCACATATTCCTTGTTTCTCTCATAATGCTTGGCAATTCTGACATTGATGTCATTCTTGGTTGGATTGATGTCAATAACTCTGTTCCACCATTCTAGCCAGATAGTCTATTCTCCAAATGAGTCAAATTCTATCCAGCTATACACCCTCCATACAAAACCTCTCCCTTTACTTCAAAATGTTCCGGTGGTTTCCAAATTCCCTGACATCTTTCCAGAAGAGTTGCAAGGAATTCCTATCGTTTTGAGCTTCCAGAAAAACTATCCAAGGTGCACGATGTGTTTCACGTGTCACAGCTCAAGAGGATCTTCCCAAGAAGTTATCCGGACCTTTCCTTTTCTCAGTAGGAATCTCGGGGCGCGATTCCTTCAAGGGGGGGCGTTTTTTAACATCCCAAGGATGGAAAATAAGCCTTTAGAATGTTTGCTCTCTGTTATTTTATGTTTTGCATCATGGCATCATGTTGATTGCATTTGTTTTGTTTGATTCCCAACTGTTTTCAGTTGTTTTCCTTGTTTTCTATTTGAATTTCAAACCAAAATTCAAACCCTTTTGTTTCATCCTTGTGATGTTACAATTTCCAAGATGTGATTTCAAATAAAAAAAACCAAATTGTTTTCTTTTTATTCCATAATGCTCACTTATTGAATTGTTGGTTTTAATCAATCATTTAAATTCCAAAAACACATTTAAAATTCAAATCAAAGCACTAAAGCAGAATCACTTTGAAATTATGTTGATGTCAAAACAAATTAATCCATTCTGTTTATAATTAAATAGGGGTTACCCTATTACAATCCTTGTTTTCCATATTAATCAATTAATTCCCAAATTGCTTTCAAATCCAAACCAAATCACTAAACAGCACCTCTTTTGAAATTAAAACTAACCAAAACATTGTTGTGCTCTTTATTTCCAATTACATTCTTTGGATCACCCTATTTCTAAGAATATTGTTAATAACCATTTAATAGTAAAATTTACTCAAACACCATCCAAATCCAAACAGCCCCAAAAATATAAATGTTTTGATTTCCAAACTTGGTTTCTGGTTGTGTTTGACCTAAAGAGGCTACCCAAATTTTTCTGTAATTTTTGGCAAACTCCAAAGCATCTATTTCTTCCATTTTCCTCTTTGCTACAAAAAAAACAGAAAGCCAAAAAATAATAAAAGAAATCGGTTCAATGGGGGGGGGGAAGAAAACACAGCCCATCATCCAGCCCACCCCCTCTGGCCCAGTACCTTTCTTCCTCCTCCCCGACGTCACGATGTACGAATCCATCGCCACCCTCTGTTCCACCTCCCCCTCCACCGATGGCACGCCGTACAGGCACCTCTCCCCCATAAAACTAACCTACCCCGACCACCTGCTAGCCCTAGCTCTCCAACCCACCGCCGCCATCTCTCCCTCTGCCATATCCCTCCTCTCTGCTAGCTTCCCCTCTCTCTGCACATGACTGAACAACCACCGTGAACACCACTGCCTCCCCGTCGAGCACCGCCGCATTCGTCCCCCGCCACACCCACCTAAGTCCGGGGATCGAACCGCCCCCACTTCCTCCCTCGTTTGCACACCCGCACCAGCCCGGAGGCGCACGGAGCACGCGCCGCCGTCCACAACCTGCCGCGGCTATCACCTCACCGGAGTTATTCTCTGAAACTTCGAGGGTAACCACCGCTCCAGTGCACCTCCTCCCTCGATGATCGCGGGAACCTCGCCGCCGTGTCTTCCTCGTCTACCCCGACACCTGCACGGCGCCTGCGAGCAGCCGCTTCTACGCCGCCGTCCTCGTCCCTGACCGCGGCGTCAACCTCGCCGTCGTCCGTCTTCTGAACCCCACGGTGATCACCTCCAATCTCTGCCTCCTCCTCTTTGTTTCTTGCCGCAAGCGCGCACCTCACTGCCACCCATCAAACGCACGCACCAGCGAGCCGTCGCGGTGATCACCGCCGGCCCCGATCTGTCTCTGTCAGTCGCAGATACTTTCGGTCGTCAGAAAGTTCAGAAACGCTCCAAGCAACAGGTTACCTTGACTGCGCACGCTGTACTGACAAGATCCCCTCGCCATCCCAGTGGCAACGCCACACTGCGCTCACCCCGAGCCCAGGGCTCGAGCCCTGGCTCGCGCACGGGAAATTTTTCCCCAACCTTTTTCGCTAGCTGCTGACAAGTGGGGGCCATTCGTCAGTGGCCCTGGCTGCCACCAGCGCCCACACAGCGCCACGCTGGCCACCAGGCCCATGGGGCAGTGTCTGTGGGTAGGGTACCACTCCGTAACAAATGTTTGCACGTTTTGTTTTTATTTCCAAAATCATTTAAATGGCAGAATTAATCCCTAAAAGCAAAACTTTAATAACTTTTAATCTATCACTCCAATTAATAGAAGTTATGTATGTTTATTGCTCTAAATTTAATCATCTATCCAAATATTCCATTTGTGTACTGTTTTGAAATTCCCAAATGCATTTAAAATTCAAATTTGAATAATTCAAATGCAAATTTCTAAATTCAATAACTAATTCATTTTAAATCCAATAAATGCAATTAAAATATGTTTTCCATACCATTTTGCATAACCTTTTCGAATATAATTTTTGTTTCCTGGTTTGAATAATTTCAATTGCCTAAATAATTTAATACTTGTTTAATTCAATTAAAATTGATAAAATCATAACTTGCTCAAAATAAAATATTTTTGAACATGCAAAATATGTTTTCAAACCATCAAAGTGTGAACTTTTCAAATGTGAGTTTGAATTTATGATTTGAACAAATAAAATTCAAATGCTATTCAAACTTTTTTTAAATTCAATTAAAACTTGTTTAATATTGTTTAATTCATAATAAATTCATCCTAATTAAAATTTCAATATTTGAAACATGTAATCCAACTAAAATTTGATGTTCTTTTCAAATATAATTTTTGTTAATTGTTTTGCACACTTTAAATTGATGAAAACAATAATTGGTTGTGTAACATGTTTAAGTAACCAAACTTTCCAAACTTAATAAATGATTTTCCAAAACTTGTTAAATACTTTTATCACTTGCATCTATTATTGTTATTTGCTGTTATTTTGTTGTTACCATCATGCATGCATCATGCTAACAACTTCCACATAATAATTAATTGCAAATCATTTGTTCCACTTACTTCATGGACCCTTTTTCATATGCAACTCAAAATTGCATAGGGGTCCATCTTAATTGTGTTACATGTCACTTAGTTTATTTGATGCAACCATTAACTTGCCATGCATCATCTTGATTGTGCACAATGCCATGATAATGATTGTTTATATTTCTGCCTTGTTTGTTTGCTTCTTCTCGGATAAACGACGACGTTGAGACCGAAGATACTTACGACACCCCTTCTAAGGAGTTAGCTCAGTACCAGGCTACTGGGTTTGCAGGCAAGTTATCACTCACATGAACCACTGTGTTCTTTTCAACATTGATTACCGATACTTTCCGTTGTTCTTTCTGCTAGCCTTAGTAGTAGTTGTTTCTGTTACGAAACCATCACATGAATCCCTTAACCTTGATATTGCCTCACACTCCACTCCCATCACCCCTTTGGTTGAGCCAGTGTCTTACTAGCATGCTTAGGTTGTTTTGCTCGAGTCTGTTACCCGTTACTTTCTGTTACTACTCTATTATGTTCTGGGGGCTCGATGGTTAATCAATCAATCATGCTAATGTTATTGTTAATAATAAATTTGATGATAAGGCACCGGCAGGAGGCCCTGTGTGGTTTTGAGGCCTGCTAGTGTCGACCCTAATAGGAAAGGGTCTTGTCTACTGATCCATGATGAGCGCACTAACCGCATGTGGGAAGCGAGTATGGGCGCCCCCCTCAATTTGATTCGATTCGCATCTCGTCCAAATCGCCTCATTTAGTTCGTGTTTTCCATTTGCCGCATGCATGTTTTTGCGAGCCTAGGCCAGGGTGGAACTTTTGTAGTCGGCATATAGGGGGACACGTTCTTAGAGTGCTATGAGGGTCCATTTTCTTCTGGGCTCGATTAGCCGTGCGCCCAAAGTTCTTTGGGCTTGATGCGGAGAAGAGTTGAGTTGTGTTGAGTGCCCCGCTTGGTGGAAGGGCCTTTCCATCTGGCGGGTTATTCATGCGTGTACGGCCAAATTGGTGCAACCCTGCAGGGATAATCTTCTCGAGAAGCCGTGTTTTCCGCGGTTATGGATTACTTGGTCAAAGTACTGGCTAACAAGTACTCAGGACAACTTAAACCTAATGATTAACAACCTTACACCCAATGATTAACAACTTGACTAGTAATAGGCTTATTGACACAATAATCTGGACCATCATTAATCCAACTGTGTGAGTTATCCTCGGATTGCTTCTTTGGATAAGGGGCGAGATCCAGGATGGGTTTGTTTGAAGTTATCTTTCAGTTGGTTACAATCCTCGATCTTATCTCCTTTTCTGTTAGCCGGAAGTGGTAGAATCTCTGTAGTTGGTTAGTGCAGCCAGTTGCAGCATCTTTCATATCCTCTCTCTTCCGTTGAACCCAAGGCATCTGTGCTTGGTGTTGACGGGTTACACTTTGGTGAACTGTGAGTCTTGCTTGCCAGTACGTTTATGTACTGACCCCTTTGGGGCTGTGGTTTCCGCAGACCTACGTTTCCGAGGATCTACATGGTGGCTACTACGTGGAGTATGACGAGACTGCTGACGAGTAGATAGCGGACCCGGGCAGGATCCGAGACTTCGTGGATGGGCTCCGTCTTTTCGTTTCCGGCCTCTTAGGCCTATTTGGTTCTTGTCTGTACTCAGACATTCTGGATGCTTCCGCTGTGATGTAATGATGTATTGTTGGGACATGTGTCCTCTGAATGACTGTATTTGCTATCTCTGCTCTAATGAGAGCTATTTGCAACTTATTTCAATCTTTTGTGTCGTAGAGATCTGTTGTGATATCAGTTGTTCAACGCCGTTGACGTACCATGTGTGTATGGTTTGAAGTACGTCAACGGAAGTATCCTGATTTCTATGGGATAGTTTACGTCGACGCTGAACAGATAGGGGTTGGTTGTCGCACATACGTGTGTTGGCCTACTCGTAAGAGGACGCGGGTGCCGGTAAGCCCCGTAATCCAATCTACTACTGTTCAACGGAACGGCGAGTATCCTTTAGAAGTCCGGGTGCGACAGAAGGCTTGGGATAAATAGCATATACATGACGGATTTCTGTTTAGAGCTAACAAATTATGTATTCAGAGTGTTCTTTACGTTTGATGTTATTGCAGGAATCTCATAGTGGTGGATTAATGCCACACTTTGGACGTGAGAAAACATTAATTATGTTGGATGACAATTTTTATTGGGCACATATGAGACGTGGTGTTTAAAGGTTTGTGCAACGTTGCATCACTTGCAACAAGGCCAATTCGAAATTGAAGCCCCACGTTTTGTATACTCCTCTACCTGCACCAACTACACCATGGGAAGATATTAGTATGGATTTTGTTCTAGGTTTACCGAGGACTAAAAGAGGGCATGATTCTATATTTGTGGTAGTGGATAGATTCTCTAAAATGTCACACTTTATTGCTTTCCACAAAAGCGACGATGTGTCTCATATTGCTAATATGTTTTTCAGGGACATAGTGAGACTACATGGACTACCGAGGACTATTGTTTCTGATCGTGACGTGAAGTTTATGAGCTAGCTTTGGAAGACATTATGGGGGAATGATGAGGATATCCCTAGTACATCTACTATTTCTCCCATTGATGATGAAGTTGTTGTTCAAGAGAAACATGATGAAGTGAGGATTGGACCAATGACTAGATCAAGAACCAAACTATTAGAATAGCAGGTGAACTCACTCTTATTAAATTATGATGTTTGTGGTTCTGAGAATTTTATACTACCTAAATCCTAGCATTTATGTATGATTCAGGTTGTTGATAACACAAGCATTATTGGAGGAGACGATCAAGGAGCCATGGAGAAATGCATGGGAGAATACATGGAGAGAGATGATCATGGAAGCATACACAAGAAGGAGAAACCAGGAGCTATGCATGATGGAGATGAGAGCACCAAGGACATGTCTTAGGGTGTTTCCACCAATGTGTATGTGTGATGTGCATTAGGCTTATGGGGGCACCAAGTACATGTCCCAGGGTGTCCCAATGCATGTCGAATAAAGGCTTGCATGCCTCTTAGCCGCACACCCTCATGGGTAGGTTTGTATCCCTTGGTCTGAGTCCAAAGCCCCTTAAGGGTTGAGTCCTAGTCGAGTTGGTCTGGTTCTTGCGCAACCCCCTTGTGGCCGCACCCACTCCTCTCATATATACATGTTCACCTGCGTGTGAAAGGTCAAACTACCTTTAAACATACACCCTAGAACTCCATTGTTGAATTGCTCGAAGCATTCACCAGGAATTGATCATACTGCAAGTTTTGCGTGTTATCTTCTATTCCACTGGGAATTAGGTTATACAGGACGACTAGTAGTCAGTGGCTTCTCGTGCAAGTGTGTGGATTTGCGAATATCCATGGGATTGGTTGCTGCTGCAATTGGCATCAGGAATTAGCCGGAGAGTTCGTGGAGAGATACCAGTTATCAGATCCTTGTTATCGTGTGAGTTCATTGAGAAGATCGGGCAACCCCTTATCAGTGAAGCTAGGAACAAAGCTGTTGTTTTCAACAACATGTCACCCCCAAACTGATGGACAAACGGAGGTGGTTAATCGCACATCATCAACATTGTTGTGAACCATGATCAAGAAAAATATGTGGGGGTGGGAGGAGTGTTTGCCACATGTACAATTCGCATACAACAGGGTTGTCCACTCTACTACTCAGCTTTGCTCATTTGAAGTGGTATATGGTTTCAAGCCCATTACACCACTTGATTTGCTACCACTTCCCATACAAGAGAGAATAAATATGGAGGCATCAAAGAGAGCTGATTTTGTAAAGAAGATACATGAGAAGACAAAAGATTTTATAGAGAAGAAGGGGAAGTATGTGGCTGAAAGAGTAAACAAGAAGAGAAAGGAGGTTCTATTTCAGCCAGGAGACTTAGTATGGGTGCACTTTCGAAAAGACCGATTTCCAAAGTTGAGAAAGTACAAATTGTTACCTCGAGGTGCTGGTCCCTACAAAGTGCTTGAGAAAATCAATGACAATGCTTACAACATAGACCTTCCAGTTGATGAGTTTGGTGTGAGTAATTCATTCAATGTTGCTGATTTGACACCATACCATGGAAATGACCTTGCTGCGTCGAGGTCGACGCCTTTCCAAGGGTGGGAGGATCATGAGGACATCCCTAATTCTTTACCACACAAGGAGGTTGCTATCCAAGAGAATCCTGGTGAAATAAGACTCGGACCAAGAACAAGATAAAGGGCCAAGTTACTACAATAAAGGTGAATTCACTCCCAATTGAATATGATGTTTGTGATAGTGAGAACTTTATACTGCCTTAGTGATGAGGACATCCCTAGCTCTTCGCATATTGTTACACATGATAATGTTGCTGTACAAGATAATGGAGTGAGACTTGGTCCCATGACAAGGTCAAGGACCAAACTATGAGAACAACAGGTGAATTCACTCCTACTTGAGTATAATGTTTATAGTTGTGAGAACTTTATACTACCTAAATCTACACATCTATGTATGATCAGGTTTATTAATAACACAAGCAAGCTTGGAGAATAACATCAAGAGGAGCTAGAAAACAAGGATGAGAAGCTGGAAAACAAGATCACACTTGGGGAAAACAACATGTACAAGGTGAAAACAAGATAGGAGCTGCTGGAAAACAACATGTACATGGTGGAAAACAAGACACAAGATGGTGAAAACAATAGTACAAGTGTGGAAAACAACTATTAGCTTGTTATTCCACACTGAGAGAGAGTAAGACAAGAGGAGGGCGCCCCATTGGATATCAATGCGCCACATAGAAGTCCTATTTTCGAATAGGCATGTTTGTATACCATTATGGCCGAACCCCTTAATGTTGGGTCGGTTTGTATCTACTCTAGTCGGTTGGGTTGAGTGCAAACCCAACTAATGAGTCCAAACCGAGTTGGAGTAGGGGTGCTTGCGCAAGTCCCCTTGTGGCAGCACCCATACCCCCCTCTTATATACCTAGATTGCGAGATAGAAGAAGAAGACCATGTTAACACATAAACCATAGACCTCTAGATTGAAATCGCGTGTAAGCATTCATCTAGAAGTTATACTGCAAACTTTTAATGTTACCTGATGTTACAATTGGAATAATACGGTACAAGACCACCTCGTAGTCGGTGGCTACGTTGTGCAAGTGTGTGGAGTTGAGAATATCCTTGGGGTTGCAAACTGTTGCATTGGCATCAGGGATCAGCCCGGAGAGTTTTCAGTGAGACACAAGTTATCAAATTCGAGTGATCTGTGAGAGTTCATCGAGAAGATTGGGCCACCCCTTATCATCTTGGTATCAGATTTACAGGTTGCCTCGGTGAGCTATTATCTATCCCTTAGATTCGAGTGTTTTTCGTCCTATAAAGAAAATTGCCCCACAAAAATAATTTAGATCATTGCCATAGCCTTAGTTGATCCATAGTTTCAATTTCTAGTTGTTGTTTTTGTGTTTGATTTGCGTCCCTTTTCTATTTTTGAGTCTTTAGTTTTCAGCTAGGGTTAGGGTTCTTGTGTCTAGTTTAGTTCCGAGTGCTGTTTTTTTTTCGAGTTCATACCGAAAATTGCCCCACAAAAATAGTTGTGTGCATTGTTCATTGGATTAGCCTAGTTCTAGCCCTACTCGGATTTCAATCTGGGAGCTGGTTGGTTGATTCGTGTACTTTTGTTGCTAGTTCTTGTTCTACTCGGATTGTAATCCGTTGCTACCTCACATCGGATTCGAGTGCAGCTGTTGCCGCGTGCTTTTCCTATTTCAACGTGGAATCCGATCGCTGCTGTGAAGCAAACCGCGGCACAAAAGGTAGAGTTTTTCTACCTTGGTCTCACCTACACCCAAGTGCGCGCACACACCCGCGGCACAGGCGGCAGAGTTTCGCTGCCGCGATCGCAAACGCTACCATGCGCGTTATTTCTGCCGCGCCGGCAGCGATTTTAGCCCGTTTTGCTGCCGCCACGGCAAAGAATCGGCTAGTTTCCTGCCGTGAGCAATAGCTCCTATTAGGTTCGTTTTTCTCCGTTTTCTTTTGTTTTTTCTTTCTATTTTCTTAGGATTTCCATATCTGATCTTTGTGAACCATAGCCACAGCATATCTACAACATATTAGTAGGAACATACCCACAAGTATAGCTATTTTGTGCTCTTCACAGGCTGCTCATAATTTCATCTACCATTGTGTTTCACTTGACTATTGGTTCATATTGCTCCTAGTTGTTATTAAGGCCATTGGAAAAATACAAAAAAATAGAAAAAGAGTAAAAGTATATAAAAAAAGAGAAAACAGAAAAATTGAAAAGAGGCTGAATTGCTACCATTACTTACTAGTGGAGCTTGCTTTATACCACATTGTGACACTTGGTTTCTTTCATTAATCAATCTTGTGCCTGTCTATTGTGAGCCTAGCTAGTGACTTTCTAGTGCATTGCAAAATCTCATCCATATATTTGCTTTGCCACATTTGTCTCCATTATTGGTGTGTGTTTCCTTGGGTATTTTTATATCATCACAAAACAGCAAATAGGACTTGTTACTTTGGTGATTGTTAGGTATTCATACCAAGCCCCACTAAAAAACCTTGTTTGCTTTTGTCAGAGTTTAACCCGGTATTCTTTTCTTCACATCAAATACTCTAGTTGCCACTACTTGTTGGTAAGTATTTCTATTCACTTTGGAACGGTAAGGTACTCAATTTTCTTGCTAGTTTTGAGTGAGTTGTGAGAGAACACCGCATATAGATACTTGTTTTCTATTTTCACTAACCTACTAATGGATCCTTCTAGTGATGATCTTGTGCAGCAAAAGAAGGACTATTCCGAGGGAGTGAATTGGAGGGAGTATGAGGCATTGCGTGATGTGTTTACACAAAAATGACAGCTAACCACAAAGATTCACAACAATTTGTGACTAATGCTTGTGATCCTCTTTATGAAGCAATGCAAGCCATGGATACTAAAGTGGGGGACATCAATAAATTGGCCGAGGCCAACAATGAGCAAGTGACCACTATACAAAATTCTATTGCCACATTGACTACTCAACTTGCTGATCTCCAGAATTCAATTGCACAAAGACTTCCTGTTCGTGATGATGATAATGCAAGTGTGCATAGTGATGCTAATAATGGAATTGATGGAGTGGAAAAAAATGGAGGCCGTGGAGTTAGAGGAGAGAAGGCCGAGGAGAATTTCAGGGCCGAGCCAATTTTCTTCCAAGGCGTATGCCCCTTAATGCACCTCCTGAAAATAATAGGGATGATGATGCTTTGGGTAAACCAAAATTCTCTATACCACCTTTCAGTTTTGATGGCATGGATGTTTCGGAGTATTTGCTATGGGAGCTCAAAATTGAAAAATTATGGTGTTTGCATGAGTACACTGAGGAGAGGAAAATCAAATTAGCTTCTTCTGAGTTTGATGGCTATGCTCTTTGTTGGTGGGATAATACTGTGAGAAAAAGGCATGAAGATGGTGAATTACCCATTATCACTTGGGCTACTATGAAGAGAGACGTGAGGGACAGATTTGTACCACCAAATTATATTAGAAATCAATATGATCAATTGCAACAATTGAGACAGGGTTCTTTGACTGTTGATGCTTATTATCAAGAGATGGAATTGATCATGCAAATGGCACGTGTGAGAGAGCAATTGGAGCAAACAATGCAATGTTTTTCTTTCAGGTTTGAATTACAAGATCAAAGGCATTGTTAGGCATCACCAATATCATGATATGCATGAGCTATTACACCATGCTAGGGAGGCCGAATCACATATCAATGAGGAGGCCAAAATTTTAGCAAGAACAAGGAGCAGATTTCCATTGAGAATACCTTCTAAGGCTAGTGCACTAACCCCCACAATCAGCAATACGTGGTGTTTCTTCATCCAAGGCCGAGCCTAGTGCATCTACTACAAGGAAAACACCACAACCAGCATCTAGTACCACTGATGAGGACATCCCTATTGCTTCTACACTTTCTCCCATTGATGATGATGTTGTTAGTCAAGAGAAGAATGATGAAGTGAGAATTGGAGCAATTACTAGATCAAGAACTAAATTATTACAACAACAGTTGAATTCTCTCTAATTAGAATATGATGTTTGCTTTCATGAGAACTTTATACTACCTAAATCCATGAACTTACGTGTACTTGGGTTTGTTGATAACACAAGCATGGATGGAGATGGACATGAAGAGGAGCTGGAAAACAAGTGCTACAAGGAGGAAAACAAACATGACAAGGTGGAAAACAAGGAGTAACACTTGTTATTTGCTGGAAAACAAGAGGAGGTCGCCCCATTGGATACTAATGCACCATATAGAAGTCCTTTTTCAATAGGTATGGTTTGTAAACCATATTGGCCGAACCCTTTAATGACGGGTCGGTTTGTATCAAGTTGGTTCGAGTCCAAACTCTAAGTATGTCAAGTCCTAGTCAGTTTAGGTGTGCTTGCGCATTGCCAATGTGGCCGCATCCCCTACCCCTCATAAAACCCTCCAATCTGTGAGTTGACAGGTTAGACTACGATAAAACATAAACCCTAGACTTCTAGATTGTATTGCTTGAAGCATTCATCTTGAATCATACAACCTTTGCAAATCTGAGTGTATTATGTTGTTCCATTGGGAATAAGGAGAAGCGGGACCACTTGTAGCCGGTGGCTACTTGTGCAAGAGTGTGGAGTCTCGAATATCCGAAGGGGTTTGAGTGATGTTGCAATTGGTAAAAAGGTTCAGCCAAAGGAGAGATCGAGCTATCATACTGGTTATCATCAAGTTATCAACTAGTTCACTGAGAAGATCGGGCATCCCCTTATCATCTTGGTATCAGATTACTGGGTTTACTCGGTGAGCTGTATTTATCCCTTTAGATTCGAGTTGTTTTTCTTACCTATACAGAAAAGGCCACAAAAATTAGTTCTAGATCATTGCCTTAGCATTAGATAATCTCTAGATTTCAATTTCTAGTGTTGTTTTGTGTTTTGATTTCGTGTCCCATTTCTTCTTTTGTGTTTTTAGGTTTCGTGTTAGGTTTAGGGTTCATCGAGTTCCTCATAGTGTCCATCGAAAATTCCCTGCAAAAATATCAATCCGATCCATGCATGTGCTTGCAATTCGAGTAGAACTCGATTTCCTGCCGTGGAAGCAAATCTCGCAAAAACGCTACCGCACAGCTTCCTTGCCGCAGTCGGATTCTGACCCCTACCGCAACGCGGTTTCCACCGTGCGCGTGCCCACAAAAACCCGCGCGCAATCCACCTGCGCTAACCTGCGCACTGCCGTGATACCGAAACGAGCAGAATTGCTACCGCGCGCTGCGCCCGACCACAAACGGTCTCTGTGTTTTACCGCGTGTCGCCTCGCTTCTAGCCGCTGCCGTACGGCAGGATTTCAGCGCGTTTTCTGCCGCAACAGCCTGCCGCGAGCTCCAAAACGCAGCGTTTCGCTGCCACCGCGGCAGAAAAACGGAGTGTTCCCTTCCGTGAGTTCCAAGTCCTTTAGGTGTTTCGTTTTTTTTTCTTTCTCGATTTCTTTAGGTTTTCAGCCATTCTACAGCAATCAAATAGGTACATTGCCCACAAGACAAGCTATTTTCTTTGCTCATTACAGGCTGCTCATTTTCATATCATTGTGTCACAAATATCATAGCTTTGTTTTGACTTGTTATTTTTGCTCCTTTAGTTGTTATTCGGCCAGTAAAAAGTATAAAAAAATAAAAAGAAAAAATAGAAAAGGAGAAAAACAGAATTGAGAAAAAGCAAAAAGAGGCCATTGAGACATATTGCTATATATATCATTTGGAGTTGTTTTCATTGCTATCATTGACACTACACTTTGAGCAATCTTGTGCATGTTATCATTGAGCTTGGCTAGTGTCTTTCTAGTGCATTGCAAAATTCCATACACATATTTGCATTGCCCCATTTGTCTCCAATTTCGTGTGTGTTTCCTAGGTGCTATTTTTATATCATTCACAAACAGCAATAGGACTTGTTAATTGGTGATTGTTAGGTATCCATACCAAGCCCCACCATATAACATGTTTTACCTTTGTGAGAGTTATAACCCCTGGGTATTCTATTCTTCACACCAAGTCACATTAGTTGCTATTACTTGTGGTAAGATTTTCTTTTCACTTTGGAACAGTAAGGATCACCTCTTTTGCTAGTTTTGAGTGAGTTGGGAGAGAGCACCACAACCCATAGAAAATTGTTTATTTCACTAACCTATTATTCATGTCTTCTCCTAGTGATGTTTCTGCGCAGGCTAAGAGGACAAATGGTGATGAGTCTGTGAAGTGGACAGAATTGGAGGAGATAAGAGATCAATTGACTACAACTATTCAGTCAAAAAAATCAGCATTGCACTCTTTGGTTGACAAGCATGGAGTGGATATGGATACACATGTTCATAATTTGGGTTTGCAAATTGATATTGTTTCTAATACTACTGCTGCTACACAAGAGCAAGTTACAACAATGCAAGAAACTCTCACAAATTTGGCTACACAAATTAATGCTTTGGCAACTTTGGTGACTCAAAGGATCCCTGTTCAGGAGGATAATGGTAGTGCTCTTGGTGATTATGATAATGATGAGGGCAATTTTATTCCTCAAGACCAAGGTGGAGGGAGAGGCAATGCAGGTGGTCGTGGCTTTGTAGCAAGGAGGGTCCAAATTCCAGAACCAAACCGAGAGGATGATGGGCGTGGCAAACCAAAATTCATGTTGCCATCCTTCAATTTTGATACTGATGATGTAGAAGAATATCTCATGTGGGAGCTAAAAATTGAAAAATTATGGAGGATGCATGAGTACACCGAGGAGAGGAAAATTAAACTTGCTTCTTCGGGTTTTGATGGCTATGCTTTGCTATGGTGGGATAATATTACAAGAACAAGAGCAAGAAATAGAGAACCTGAAATTGTTACATGGAGGAAAATGAAGCAAGTTATGAGAGATAGATTTGTGCCCAAAAATTATTTGAGAACATTATATGACAAGATAGAACACTTGAGACAAGTCACAAATTATGTGGATGCTTATTTTAGGGAGATGGAGCTGATCATGCAAAGATCTAGAGTGAGAGAAGATACAGAACATACTATGCAAAGATTTCTCTCAGGCTTGCAATTTAAAATCAAGAGCATTGTTAGGCATGTACAATATAATGATATGAATGAGCTATTACATCAAGCAAGGGAGGCAGAAAAGCACTTGGCCGAGGAATCTCTTATGGTTCCAAGGAGGACATTTACTCCTAGATCATCTTTTTCATCACCATCACAACAGCCAGCCCCTAGCCGTGGGGTTTCCACCACCAAATCCGAGAGCACCCCCTCTATTTCTAAGAGGCAAGTGCAACCAGCAGCTAGTGCAAGTGGAACCACAAATTCGACAGCAATAAATAGGGACATGATTTTTCATACATGTGGAGGAAAAGGGAACTTCAAGAGGGATCGTCCTAATAAAAAGATTATTCTTATCAATGAGGACAATGAGTATGAGATAGATGATGATGCTGATCCTACTGAGGATGATGATTGTGATGATAAATGTCCAGAGGATGCATATCCTTCTTCTTACCCTAATTTTGTTTGCACACAGAAATATTGACTGTTCTCCCTAGTCCAGAAAGTCAGAGATGCAATTTATTCCAAACAAGAGCAATTGTAGGCCCTCAATTGGCTTGCAAAGTGATTATTGATGGATGTAGTTGCAAAAATTTAGCAAGCAAGGAGTTGTGTGCAAAACTGAAATTGAGATATATTCCACATCCTCGTCCTTATCATATATAGTGGCTTAGTGATAAAGGAGAGATGAAGGTGACCCACATGGTGAGAATTGAATTTCAAATTGGGCCTTACAAAGACACTATTGAGTGTGATGTAGTGTCTATGTCAGTTTGTCACATGTTACTTGGGAGACCTTGGCAGCTTGATAGGAGTGTGACACATGATGGGAGAGCAAATACCTATCAGCTGAAGTGGAATGAAAGGACATAATTTTGAGGCCTATGACACCATAGCAAATTGTAAATGAGTCTAGACAAAAAAATTAATGTCAATCCTGAGAGTGATAGTGAGAGACATGAGAGTGAAAAAAGAGTGAAGTGAGTGAAAATGGCAAAACCAATGTGAGTGAAAATAGCAAAACCAATGTGAGTGGTACAAATAAAAGTGAGGGAGTGAGCCTATTATGCATGTTAGCCACTCAAGAGGACTTGAGAGAATTTCGAGAGGACCCTAGTATGCTTCTATAGTGCTTATGCACAAGGGAGAAATATTGGTTTCTAATGACATGACCCCTATTCCTCTTGGTGTTTCTCATGTTTTACAGGAGTTTGATGATGTTTTTCCAGAGGAGGTACCAGCAGGGTTGTCACCATTGTGTGGCATTGAGCATCAACTTGACTTGATTCCAAGAGCTACATTGCCAAACCGAGCCCCTTACATGACCAATCCCCAAGAGACCAAAGAGATAAAGAAACAAGTGCACGAGCTTCTTGATAAAGGGTATATTCGCATTAGCATTTCTCCATGTGTTGTTCCTGTTATTTTAGTTCCTAAGAAAGATGGTACTTGGCGCATGTGTGTAGATTGTAGAGCAATTAACAACATCACTATTCGTTATCGTCATCCTATACCTCGTTTGGAGGAACATGTTAGATGAATTAAGTGGTGCTGCTATTTTCTCTAAAATTGATTTGCGTAGTGGTTATCAACAAATTAGGATGAAAGAGGAGGATGAATGGAAAACTGCTTTCAAAACAAAATTTGGTTTATATGAATGGATAGTGATGCCTTTTGGTTTAACTAATGCACCTAGTACTTTCATGAGACTTATGAACCATGTTTTGAGAGAGTTTATTGGTCGATTTGTGGTAGTTTATTTTGATGATATTCTTATATATAGCCAATGAACATGAACATGTTGATCATATTAGACAAGTCTTGCATGTGTTAAGAGAAAATCAATTATATGGTAATCTATCTAAGTGTACATTTTGCAAAGATAAGGTCTTTTTTTGGGGTATGTTGTTTCTAAGCATGGAATTGAGGTTGATGAATCTAAAATTGAAGCTATTAAAAATTGGCCTATTCCTACAAATATTAGCCAAGTGAGAAGTTTTAATGGGTTGGCTGGTTTCTATAGAAGATTTGTCAAGGATTTTATTACTCTTGCTACATCTTTGAATGATTTAACTAAAAAGGGTGTTAATTTCGAATGGGGGTTGAACAAGATATTGCTTTTGATGCTATTAAGAATAAATTGATTTCGGCCCCATTGCTCATGTTGCCTAATTTTCATAAACAATTCTAAATTTAATGTGATGCAAGTGGTATTGGTATTGGTGGAGTGCTTATGCAAGAAAACAAACTTGTTGCTTATTTTTCTGAGAAATTGCATGGTGCTCAATTAAACTATTATGTTTATGATAAAGAATTGTATGCACTTGTTAGAGTTCTTGAGGTTTGGAAACATTATTTGTGGCCAAAAGAATTTATCATACATTCTGATCAGGAAGCATTGAAATTTTTAAAGAGCCAATCTAGCCTTAATAAGAGACATGCTAAGTGGGTTGAATTCATTGAATCTTTCCCATACATAATTAAATATAAGAAAGGCAAAGATAATGTTGTTGTTGATGCTCTCTTTAGGAAATATATGTTATTAACTCAACTGGATGTGAGAGTTCCTGGTTTGGAGAGTGTGAAAGATTTGTATGCTCACGATAATGATTTTAAACTTGCTTATGTGAATTGTTCTAATGTGAAAGCATGGGATAAATTTCATTTGCATGATGGATATTTGTTTAGAGCTAACAAATTATGTGTGCCCGAGTCGTCCTTGCGTTTTTTATTGTTACAGGAATCACATAGTGGTGGATTGATGGGACACTTTGGGAGGGAGAAAACATTGATGATGTTCGCTGATCAATTTTATTGGCCACGCATGAGAAGAGATGTGGAGAGGTTTCGGAGACGTTGCATCACTTGCAAAAAGGCTAAGTCTAAACCAAAACCTCATGGTTTATATACTCCTCTACCTTCACCTAATACACCTCGGGAAGACATTAGTATGGATTTTGTGTTAGGTTTGCCTAGGACTAAAAGAGGACATGATTCTATAATTGTGGTAGTGGATAGATTCTCTAAAATGTCACATTTTATTGCATGCCACAAGAGCGACGATGCGTCGCATATTGCTAATCTGTTTTTCAGGGACATAGTGAGATTGCATGGAGTACCCAAGACTATTGTTTCTGATCGTGATGTGAAGTTCATGAGATACTTTTGGAAGACACTGTGGGGGAAGCTGGGGACAAAGTTGATGTTTTCTACTACTTGTCACCCCCAAACTGATGGACAAACGGAGGTGGTAAATCACACATTATCTACATTGTTGCGATCCATTATCAAAAAGAACATGCGGCAGTGGGACGAGTGTTCGCCACATGTTGAGTTTGCCTACAACAGGGCTCTACATTCTACTACTCAGTTATGCCCGTTTGAGGTGGTGTACGGTTTTAAACCCACAACACCACTTGATTTGCTGCCACTTCCTATACAAGAGAGAGTCAATATGGAGGCTTGAAAACGTGCTGATTTTGTGAAGAAGATCCATGAGAAGACCAAGCAAGCCATTGAGAAAACAGGAAGACATGTAGTTGAGAGAGTTAACAAGAAGAGGAAGGAAGTACTATTTCGGCCAGGAGATTTAGTGTGGGTGCGTTTTTGCAAGGATAGGTTTCCCACATTGCGCAAGTCCAAGTTAATGCCAAGAGGTGCTGGTCCATATAAAGTGCTTCAGAAGATTAATGATAATGCGTACAAGATTGATCTTCCTAGTGATGAGTTTGGTGTGAATAATTCTTTTAATGTTGCTGATCTATCACCATACCATGGAGAGGACCTTCATGCGTCGAGGCATACGCCTTTTCAAGCGGGGAGGATGATGAGGACATCCCTAGTGCTTCTACACTTTCTCCCATTGATTATGATGTTATTATTCAAGAGAAGAATGATGATGTGAGAATTGGACCAATGACTAGATCAAGAACTAAATTATTACAACATAAGATGAATTCTCTCTTATTAGAATATGATGTTCATTTTCATGAGAACTTTATACTACCTAAATACATGCACTTATGTATACTCAGGTTTGTTGATAACACAAGCATGGATGGAGATGGACATGAAGAGGAGCTGGAAAACAAGTGCTACAAGGAGGAAAACAAACATGATAAGGTGGAAAACAAGGAGTAACACTTGTTATTTGCTAGAAAACAAGAGGAGGGCGCCCCATTGGATACTAATGCGCCATATAGAAGTCCTATTTTCAATATGCATGGTTTGTACACCATATTGGCCGAACCCCTTAATGATGGGTCGGTTTGTATCAAGTTGGTTCGAGTTCAAACTCTAAGTAGGTCGAGTCCTAGTCGGTTTGGGTGTGCTTGCGCATTGCCAATGTGGCCGCACCCCCTACCCCTCATAAAACCCTCCTACCTACGAGTTGAGAGGTTAGACTACGATAAAACATACACCCTAGACTTCTAGATTGTATTTCTTGAAGCATTCATCTTGAATCATACTACCTTTGCAAATTTGAGTGTATTCTGCTGTTCCATTGGGAATAAGGAGAAACAGGACCACTTATAGTCGGTGGCTACTTGTGCAAGAGTGTGGAGTCTCAAATATCCGAAGGTGTTTGAGTGTTGTTGCAATGGGAAACAGGGTTCAGCCAAAGGAGAGATCGAGGTATCATAGTGGTTATTATCAAGTTAGTGAATATTTTATGCCATTTGCTAAATGTACTAATGTTAAGGCATGGGATAAATTTCACATACATGATGGGCTCTTATTTCGAGCTGACAAATTGTGTATACCCGAGTGTTCTTTGCGTTTGTTCTTATTGCAGGAATCCCATAGTGGAGGATTAATGGGACACTTTGGACGCGAGAAAACATTGCTTATGTTAGTAGATAATTTTTATTAGACACACATGAGGCGCGATGTGTATAGGTCTGTGCAACGTTGCATCACTTGCAACAAGGCTCAATCAAAACTGAAGCCTCATGGTTTATATACTCCTCTTCCTGCACCTACTACACCTTGGGAAGATATTAGTATGGATTTTGTGTTAGGATTTCCAAGGACTAAAAGATGACATGATTCTATATTTTTTTTAGTGGATAGGTTTTCTAAGATGTCGCATTATATTGCATGCCACAAGAGCGACGATGCGTCGCATATTGCTAATCTTTTTTTCAGGGACATAGTGAGATTACATGGAGTACCCAAGACTATTGTTTCTAATCGTGACGTGAAGTTTATGAGCTATTTCTGGAAGACATTATGGGGGAAGCTGGGGACAAAGTTGTTGTTTTCTACTACTTGTCACCCCAAAACTGATGGACAAACGGAGGTGGTGAATCGCACATTATCTACATTGTTGCGAGCCACGATCAAGAAAAATCTGCGGGAGTGGGAAGAGTGCTTGCCTCATGTTGAGTTTGCTTATAATAGGGTTGTGCACTCCACCACTCAGCTATGCCCGTTTGAGGTGGTGTATGGTTTTAAACCAATAACACCACTTGATTTGCTACCACTTTCTATACAAGAGAGAGTCAACGTGGAGGCATCAAAGAGAGCTGATTTTGTGAGAAAGATACATGAGAAAACAAAAGAAGCTATAGAGAAGAGAGGACAACATGTGGCTGAAAGAGTGAACAAGAAGAGTAAGGAGGTGATATTTCGGCCAGGAGACATGGTGTGGGTTCACTTTTGCAAGGATAGGTTCCCCACGTTGCGCAAATAAATATTAATGCCTAGAGGTGCTGGTCCATATAGAGTGATTTTGGAGGGTCAATGATAATGCCTACAAGATAGACCTCCCAATTGATGAGTTTGGTGTGAGTAGTTCGTTTAATGTGGCTGATTTGACACCATACTATGGAGATGTCGCACCCTGGTTTCTAGGGGATACTCATCGGGCCGAACTGGATAGCAGATGCTTGGATTATGGGGCATAACTGCTCCCACGTCCCAGCTTCCTGGTAGGCCTGCGCTTATGCGCGACAACACAAGCCCTGCTATTCCACCGTCGATGTAAACTATCCACTAGAGACCATAGGCACTACTGTCGACGTACTTCATATCAATCACGCAGGGTACGTCAACAGCGTCAAACGGAAGGATACCACAACATATCTCTAAGACACAAAAGATTGAAATAAGGTTGCAAATGGCCTTCACTAAGGCAGAGAATAGCAAATACAATCATCCAGAGGACACATGTCCCAACATAACATTCATTACATCAGCGGAAGCAAACAAAGGGTCTGAGTACAGACAAATCCAAATAGGCTTAAGAAGCCGACAATGAGAAGGAAGACGGAGCCCATCCACGAAGTCTCGGATCCTGCCCGGGGTCCGCTATCTACTCGTCAACAGCGTCGTCGTACTCCACGTAGTAGCCTCCATGGGGATCCTCGGAATCGTCGTCTGCGTAAACCACAGCCCCAAAGGGGTCAGTACAACAACGTACTGGCAAGCAAGACTCACAGTTCACCAAAGTGTAACCCGTCAACACCAAGCACAGATGCCTTGGGTTCAACGGAAGAAAGGGGTTATAAAAGATGCTGCAACTGGCTGCGCTAACCAACTACAGAAACACTACCCCTTCCAGCTAACAGAAAGGAGATAAGATAGCGTAACGTATCCAACTGTTGTTGACCATCAAACAAACCCATCCTGGATCTCGCCCCTTATCCAAAGAAGCAATCCGAGGATAACTCACACAGTTGGATTAATGAATAATGGATCAAGTTGTTGTGTCAATAAGTCTATTACTAGTCAAGTTAACATTAGTTAGGTGTAAGTTGTTCTGAGTACTTGTTAGCCAGTACTTTCACCAAGTCGTCACATAACCGCGGACAACACGGCTTCTCGAGAAGATTTATCCCTGCAGGGTGTGCTCCAGTACCCGTACACACTCGAGCCACCAACTAAAACTCAGGTGGACTCGACACGACTCGAACCATCTCTACAACCTGTCCTAGGAGCCACGGAGCTATAAGGTCCCGGCCAGTCCGACCTAACCTAAGCGCAGGGGTGAAAACCACACCCCCCGGCACCACAGGCCTCGCCCTATATGCATCATCATCATCGACAGTAACCATGGGAGCGACCCATTCATGCTTATGCGCAAATGGAACTCCCGAACTAAGTGTGGCTCTTCGGACAAACTGCGGATCAGGTCAAAGTCGAGGGGGGTTCCATACCACCACCCGGATGCGGTGAGCACGCTCATCATGGATCAGTAGACAAGACCCTTTTCCTAATTAGGGTCGACACTAGCAGGCCTCAAAACCACGCCGGGCCTCCTGCCGGTGTCTCATCAGCATATTATTAACAACAGGTTGATTTATTAACATCGAGCCCCCAAAACATAATAGAAGTAGTAACAGAAAGCAACGGTTAACAGACTCGAGCAGAAACAACCCTAAGCATGCTAGTAAGACACGGGCTCAAACAACGGGGTTATAGGACGGGAGGTGAGGCAATATCATGGTTTCAGGGTATCATGTGATAGGATCGTAACAGAAACAACTACTACTAAGGCTAGCAGAAAAGAACAACGGAAAGTATCGGTAACCAATGTTGAAAGGAACACAGTGGTTCATGTGAGTGATAACTTGCCTGCAAACTCAGCAGCCTGGTACTGAGCTAAATCCTCAGAAGGGGTGTCGTAAGGAACGTCGGTCTCAACGTCGTCGTCTAACCGAGAAGAAGCAAACAGACAATGCAGAAAGGGTAGACAATCAATATCATGGCATAGTGCACAATCATGGGGATGATGCATGTCATGTTAATGGTTGCATCAAAATAAACTAGCTAACATGGTAACATAAATTAAATGGACACATATGCAATTTTGAGTTGCATATGAAAAGCCCATGAATTTTGGGTTAGATTATTTGTTTTCCAACTAATCAACAGATAAAGGTGAATTAGTATGATGCATGGATGAGGAAAACAACAAAATAACAACAATAGAACCAATTTAAAATAGGGTTTACCAATTTAGAAATTTATTTATTAATTTAGGGGGTTTTTGGTTCCTTAAAGTTGTCACACAAGTATTTGTTGTTTTCGCCAAGTTAAATTGTTCAAAACAGATAACAAAGTTTATATTTGAAAAGAACACCAAATTTTAGTTGGATTACATGTTTCAAATATTGAAAAAGGAGTTAGGATGGATTTATTATGATTGAAACAATATTAAACAAGTTTTAAATGAAATTAAAACAAGCATGAATTTTATTTGTTCAAAACATAAATTCAAATTCATATTTGAAAGGTTTATACTTTTCTAGGTTGAAAACATATTTTGCATGTTCAAAAATAATTTAATTGGAGCAAGTTATGATTTTATCAATTTTAAATGATTTAAACAAGGTTTAAATTATTTAAACAATTTAAATTATTCAAAACATGAAACAAAATTTATATTTGAAAAGATTATGTGAAATAGCATGGAAAACATATTTTATTTTCATTATTTGTATTAATAATGAATTAGTTATGGATTTTAGCAAGTTGTAATTGAATTATTTGAATTCAAATTTGAATTGCATTTTGAAAATTCAAAACAGAAAACAAATGTTATAGATAGATAGACAATTTAATTTAGAGCAGTGCACATATTTTATTTTTATTAATTGGAGTTATGAAATAGAAGTTATTCATTTTCTAAGTTTAGGGACCAAACTGTGAATTAAAAGGACTTGTATTTAAAAAGAAAACGCAGGAAATATTTTGTTACCGCGCAGATAACTACCCAGGGCACTGCCAACTGGGCCCTGGGCCTGCGTGGCACCTAGGTGGCAGGCTAGGAGGTGAGGTGGCCGCTAGGGTCGATGACAGGTGGGCCCTGGGGTGGCTTGTGGAAAAACAACCCAAAAGGGGTGGCCTAAACCGCAGGAGTGGGGGATCGAACCCACCACCTACGGCGCGCGCGGGTGGAGCGCTGCCAGTGCGCCTCTGGATCGTTTGGTGAAAGCTAAGGAGCAGGTGGGTAGTTATGCTTCTGTAAGCGCTTAGATCTGAACATAACTGAAACTTCTGAATTTTTGTTTGGGGGTGCAGGTTACTGAATCCGACCGGAGGGATAGCGAACAGGGGCGGCCGGCGATCGCTGCTGTGCGCTGCCCGCCGCGGATCGCGGCCGTGCGTGCGGTGGCCGCCGTCCGCCGCTGCGGCCGCTCGTGCGGGCTCGTGCCCGAGAGGGAAAAGGAGAGGAACGAGGGGCGGCTCACCTCGCGGTCGAGCAGAGGAGCGGAGAGGAGGCGCTCGGTGAGGTGCGGCCGGCGGCGAAACCGAGATGGCGGCGAAGCTCCGGGCGCTCCCGGCGGGGGCCGAGGGGATGGCGAGGTAGAGGGAGCCGCGCCGGTTCCGTTCCCGGCCCTAGCGCGGCCGAGCGGGCACCGGGGCGCCGGCGGCGAGCCGGAGAGGGCGGCGGTGATGGAGCTCTCGGGGAGGATACAGAGAGGAGCGAGAGAGAGAAAAAGAGGGAGGAGATGGAGGCGCTCGAGGGAGGAAGAAGGAATTAGGGCTAGGAGGGGGCTTGAGGGCAAGAAATAGGAGGAGGGGTGCGCAGCGATCACCGTTCCCTGCCTGTACATGTCGACGTGGGTGAAAGTGCAATATGGTCAACTAGAGGGGGGGGGTGAATAGGTGACCTACAAATTTTACTCCTTTTTCACTTTTAATGGGGCTTTTACGAAAGTAAATGCTTGATTACCTAGATGTGCAACTAAGTGAAAACCCTAGGTGATACGAAGCAAGTAGCAGCGGAAATAAAGGAGTGGTGCAAGATAACAACAAGTGAAAAACACGGAGACAAGGATATGTTTCCCGTAGTTCCTTCTTAAAAGAAGTACGTCTACGTTGGAGAGGTGGGGAGCCACCTAGGCGCTCCTCAATAGCACGGATGTGCACACCTTGTTCTCCTTGAGCTTCTCCGGTGAGGGAGATTCTCGTTTCCACTATGAGGTCGACTTGAAGGCGTTGACCAAACCTTTACAAGGGGTTGAGGCTACTCCACAAGTGAGATGGAGGCTCTCAACAATCGAAGCTTCTTGCTACAAGGTGGAAGCTACAAGCACTAGGGTTTCCCTTGGATGACAAAGCAACCAAGAGATTACAAGATCCCAAGAGTTGTGGTGTGGGTACACACGTTTTGGCTTGGTGGAAAGGTAGATCTAGACCTCCTCCATGAGATCCTTGAAGGGCATCGAGTTTGGTTGGAGGAGGAGGGAGATCGGGGCGATTTGAGCTCTACAACAATGGAGGAGAGAGAGGAATGGACGAGCTGCCTATCTAGAGGAAGAAGACAGCTATTTATAGGCTCCTCCAGAATCTGACCGTTGCAGTCTTGCGGGACAGGAAATTTCCGGGCTAAAGGCCGGAATATTCCGGTCGGAAGGGCCGGATATTTGAAAAGTCCGGGGGGCGGATAATTGAAATATCCGGGGGCGGAATATTCCGCCCCAAAACTCCGCCCCCATCTCTGTGCGCAGGCACCAACACAAAGATGAGAAAACTGCTAAGGACCAAGGGCCGGATTTTTGCTACGGAAATTTCCGGGGCAAATTTCCGCCCTACCTTCTGTGCGCGGGCATCAACTTCTGGTAGAAAAATGGCTAAGGACTTTGATGCCCGGAATATTTGAAATATCCGGGGGGCGGATAATTGAAATGTCCGGGCCCGGAAATTTCCGGACTGAATTTCCGCCCCCATCTCTGTGCGCGGGCAATGCGAAGAAGACCAAATTCTGCTAAGTCCTTGGAGGCTGGATTTTTGGCCCGGAAATTTCCGGGGCAAATTTCCGCCCCGGCTTCTGTGCGCGGGCAAGAAAATACTTAGTCGTTTTCGTGGAAGCCAGAAGAGTGGCCGGAAATTTCCGGTGAGGGGGCCGGATAATCCGCCCCATAGGATCCGGAATTTCCGCCCTGTATACTGAAAAATCCGGTGGCTGAATTTCCACAATAGTGATCTTCTCTTTGATCTTTTGACTTGGATATATCGATGATCATGTAAAGTAATAGCTGCACAGGCTGAACCACATTGTTAGATAGGAGATATCCGTGTTAGCATCATCACCAAAATCATTACAGGGATCATGAGCTTTCAATCTCCCCCTTTTTGGTGAATGATGACAACACGGGTATTTGCAGGGAATAAACCTAACAATGCAGAATATAGAAACATCACACATAGCATATATAGGAGACATGCCTCCCAATAATAATAGTTCAACACAAATGACTAGTACGGTAGAACGGAGTTCGAAAAAGACGCACGAAAAACGAAAAGGGCACGAAAGAACGAAAGAGAAACCCTCCCAAGCAAATCCCCACGATCATCTAAATCTTCTCCCCCTTTGGCATCAAGACACCAAAAAGAGAAAAGAGAGAGCTACGTCCCATGGAGCACACTCTAGGCCTGGGTATCCTCATCGTCCTCTTCAGCTTCACTGTCGGTGGCAGTCTCCATGTCCTCATCTTCATCAACACCAATATCCCAGTCAACATCACGGTTGTTCCAGTTCCTGTAGGCAACCCGAGGAGGAGGAAGTGGTGGCACAGAGGGAGTCTTGAGGGCAGTCATGATGTGATGCTGATTCTCCAAGATGGTGCGGCGTTCCACATAGGCTGCATAGTTCTCCTTGTGGAGGCAAACAGTCAAGCTGAGCACCTTCTCAACAGCACGAGCAAGCCACGAGCGCTTCTTCTTTCCAGGAGGAGGAGGACGCATGCGAGCATCCCTGTGACCCTGTCCAGATCCACCAACATCATGAGTAGCCTGCTGAGTATGAGCAGACTTCTTGTAGAGGTTGACATCCTTGTGATCCTCACAGTCCAACTCCAAGTCTTCTCGGAGCGCCTCAGGATAGCGTGCCTTGATCAGCTTCATGATATAGGGGGCATATGGTGGCACCTTGCGATGGAAAAGAGCATAGTGGATCTCATTGAAAATGAAGTCCATGACATCCACCCTGTGAGCCTCCATATCAGTCATATCAGTCTCAGAAAAGGTCAGGAATGCATGGTGCATAAGGTTGACCAATCCGCCACGAATAGCATCATTGTTCCCCGCACTTGGAGCAATGGACTCCCTGAACTGCGCAGGAGAATATCATAGACTGCAAAGAGCCCTTTAGCCGAACCAACTGTGCCGCGAGGACCATAGAGCTCAGCAAGCCTGTTCTTCTGGTACTCTTCCCCATGAATGTGCATACGGTGGCCCTGAGGAGTGTTGAGGCCAGCAAACGGATAGTCAAGAACAGTGGCAAAGTCATGGAAGTTTGCAGTGAGCAGGTGAGGGCCAGACATCCAGGACATCCCAATATCTTCAGAATCATCAATGACAAGAGTAGCAAAGAACTGCTGGATGTAGGTGGTGTTGTAAGAGCAGCGAGTCTCCATAAGCTGACGAAGACCAAGGACCTCCACAAGCTGAACAGAGTTGTTGAAGTACTCGGGGTTGGCAGCTAGATGGGCAAAATTGATAACCTTCATGGGGCAAACTGGTTTGCTCATAACTGTGTAGACCTGCTTGAAGAGAGTCTCCTGCTCGACGTGCCAAAAGCACGAGTCAATCGTGGGGTCCTGAGGACCCTCTGTGTACCAAGCCTTCTTGCGCCATTCAGAAAAATCAGCAATGGGCATAGTGCCCACATTGAGAGGTGCCTTGCCCTGCTGCCTACCAGCTCTGCGAGCAGCCCGATCAGCCTCACGTTGTTGCTCATAAGCTCGCTGAGCATCTCGTTCACGCCGGCGGGTTTCATTGTCTTCCACAAAAGTTCCCTCCTCATTCTCTGTCAGATGGCGGAGGCGTTTGCGGGAACTGAGTAGCTTTCCAGACCTAGAGGTGGAACCATCTGCGAGAAAAGCAAAAGAAAGCCAAAGAAAAAGCAAACAAACATCAAAAACGGGGGCTCACGAAATGAGGAATGGAATTGGGAAGTTCTGTTGCAGAGTCAGTGTAGGCCGGAAATTCCGGTCATGGAGACGGAAATTCCGGAGGACGGAAATTCCGGCCTCAGGGCAAATTTCCGGGGTGCGGAAATTCCGGCCCTGGGCGGAAATTTCCGGCCTGCGGGATTTTCGAAACCAGATCTGAATCTGGGCCTAAAATGAATCTGGAACAAAGGATCTAGGACGAGGATGAATACACGGTGTGTTGTGTGAACAAGGTACCATGCTAGATCAGGAACAAACCCTAGATTGAAAAAGCATCTACTCAACCCAAAATTTTGCGGAGAAGACAAACACGTACCGGGATCCATGGAGGAAGGGACGTGCGGTCTCTTAATCCGCAAAGGAAGAGGAGAGGCAGAGGAGGGAGGCAAAGGAGCCTCCCGGAAGGCTCGGAGGCGGCGGCGGCTGGCTGGGGCGAGTGGAGAGACGAGGGGAGGAAACAGTGCGGAACCGTCTCCTCCCGTCGCCCTTATATAGCCCCAGACCAAGGGCACCGGAAATTTCCGGTGTTAATGCCGGATATTCCGGACCCCGGAGATTTGGGCCGGAATATTCCGCCCAATTATCCGGTGTGCCTTCTGCGAGCGGGCACGCTGGATAGGTGGGGGGATTATTCGAGTCCAAATCTTCCTCCGGAAATTTCCGTGGTTTTAGGGCACGGAATATTCCGGGCCCCCGGAAATTTGATCCGGAAATTTCCGCCGAAATTTCCGGTGTGCCTTCTGCGAGCGGGCACAACGAAACTTAGCGAAATTTCGGGGACAAACGTCTGAGGGCCGGAATATTCCGGTCCTGGGTCGGAATTTCCGGGGTGCCAAAACCAACCGAGTTTGGTGGAAAATGGATCAAATCGTGAGCCTCCAAAGATGCAAAAAGGACACAAACTAACTCAAAACACGAGAAAAACATCAACAATGAAATCCAAAGAAAAGGTTGGTGGCCGAAGCCACCGTGTTTGAGTGATACCAAGGAGCCGCGAAGATGTATCTTGGACTCAAAAGTACAACTCACGTTTAAAGCACTATAAGTCACAAATTGACTAGATATGCATGACGTTTTGGTTGTTTTACGCATGATAGGTGAAGTGTTGGTCCATGAATTGAACTACGCTCCCCCTATGTCCATGCCTACATCTAGACTAGATAGCATATATAATGAAGGTACTTATGCAAGGGTTCAAGAGAAGTTAGACGCATCGATCACATTTAGTTCATTCCTCAAACCCCGAAATCTTGGTTCGTCAAGGGCCTTCGTGAAGATATCCGCGAGTTGATCCTTGGTCGCAACATATGAGAGGTCAATATCACCCTTCTCAACATGATCCCGAATGAAGTGATGCCGTATCTCAATGTGCTTCGTCTTGGAGTGAAGAACGGGATTGTAGGCGATCTTGATGGCACTCTCATTGTCGCACAAGAGAGGAACATTGTCGAAGATGATGCCATAATCTCTCAATGTTTGCCGCATCCAAAGTAATTGAGCGCAACAACTCGCCGCGGAGATGTATTCGGCCTCAGTGGTGGAGAGAGCAATGCAGTTTTGCTTTTTGGAAGACCAACACACCAATGAGCGACCAAGAAATTGACAACTCCCGGATGTAGATTTCCTATCCGTCTTCTCTCCCGCATAGTCCGCATCCGAATACCCAATGAGCTGAAAGCTTGAACCCTTGGGATACCAAAGACCAAAGTTTGGGGTATGAACTAAATATCGAAAGATACGCTTAACCGCTTCAAGATGACTTTGTCTAGGGGAGGCTTGAAACCTTGCACATTTACCAACGCTATACATAATATCGGGTCTAGATGCACAAAGGTAAAGCAAAGAGCCAATCATGGAGCGGTATACCTTTTGATCTACCTCTTTACCATTCGGATCGGGTTTCAAATCAACCGTCGTGGACATGGGAGTCTTCATAGGTTTAGCATCATGCATATTGAATCGCTTGAGCATATCTTGAGTATACTTGGCTTGCTTGATGAATGTGCCTTCGGGATGTTGCTTGATCTCAAAGCCAAGAAAATACTCCAATTCTCCCATCATAGACATCTCGAACTTGTCCGTCATAAGCTTGCAAAACTCATCATTGAATGCAACGTTAGTGGAACCAAAGATGATATCATCCACATAGAGTTGGCATATGAACAAGTCGCCTCCGACCTTTTTGGTGAAAAGGGTGGGATCGATTAAACCAACATTGAACCCACGATCTACCAAAAACTCTTTAAGGTGCTCGTACCATGCACGTGGAGCTTGTTTAAGCCCATATAGCGCCTTATCGAGTTTGTAGACATGATCGGGGTGGTTGGGATCTTCGAAACCCGGAGGTTGCTTGACATAAACCAACTCATGGATGGGACCATTCAAGAAAGCACTTTTAACATCCATTTGTTGCAATTTGAAGTTATGATGAGAGGCATATGCAAGTAAGATGCGAATAGATTCAAGACGAGCAACGGGAGCGAATGTTTCACCGAAATCGACACCTTCGACTTGAGAGAAGCCTTGGGCAACCAATCTAGCCTTGTTGCGGATGACGATGCCGTCCTTGTCTTGTTTGTTCTTGAAGATCCACTTAGTGCCGATGACGTTCTTGCAATCTTTGGGCCTTGGAACCAATTTCCACACTTTGTTGCGCTCGAAATTGTTGAGTTCATCGTGCATAGCTTCAAGCCAATCTTGATCTTCAAGAGCTTCATAAACCTTCTTTGGCTCAATGTGCGAGACAAATGCATGTGCTTTGCTAAAGTCCGCTAGTTGCCTCCTTGTGACGACCCTTCCACGAACTTGTCCAAGAATCATATCCTCCGTATGGCCGGCACGAGCAAGATTATCGAGCCTTCTCTTTGCTCTACGAGCTAGCATCTCCTCCAAAGTTTCCTTGGATAGGGCTTGATCATCACCTTCATCATCGGAGACATGTCCACCTTGGTCTTGATCATTGATGGGAGATGGATCCCTAACGTGATGAGTTGCATCATCACCATGTGTATCTTGTTCTCCATTATGAGCTTGGCCTTCATCATGAGCTTGGCCTTGATTGTTTGCTTGGCCTAGTGGTGAGGCATGAGGGCTTGGTGCATCTTGTTGGGTAGCATGGTTATCAATGGATGTAGTCAATGGCTCCACTTGAGTAGAGCATAGTCCTTCTCCCTCCGTCATCCGGTTTTCCTCAATGGGGATTATTTCACCAATCCCCATTCTTCTTATGAC
This sequence comes from Alopecurus myosuroides, assembly GCA_028641055.1. Classification (NCBI taxonomy): domain Eukaryota; kingdom Viridiplantae; phylum Streptophyta; class Magnoliopsida; order Poales; family Poaceae; genus Alopecurus; species Alopecurus myosuroides. The sequence continues at coordinate 367,762,092 of CM054057.1, read as the reverse complement.
GATGGGAGGAATTGCATCTCCTACAATACCATGATCTATACGGCCCCCTTGGGACCCATTATCCTCATCGAACACCACGTCTATAGCTTCTTCAACTTGTCCGGTGGATTTGTTGTAGACTCTATAGGCGTGAGAGTTTGTGGCATAACCAACAAAGATACCCTCATAGGATTTAGTCTCGAACTTTGACAAGCGTTTCCCTCTTTTGCGAATGAAGCATTTGCATCCAAAGACCTTGAAGTATGAAACGTCCGGCTTCTTGCCCGTGAGAATCTCATAGGGGGTCTTGTTCAAAATCTTGCGGAGATATAATCGGTTGCTAGCATGGCAAGCGGTGGATACGGCCTCGGCCCAAAAGTTGTAAGGAGAAGAGAACTCCGCAATCATGGTACGAGCCGCATCCATAAGAGTCCGATTCTTTCTCTCCGCCACACCATTTTGTTGAGGAGTGTACGGAGTGGAATATTGATGAGCAATGCCTTCCTCACTAAGAAATCCCTCAACGGTGTAGTTCTTGAACTCGGATCCATTATCACTCCGGATCGCCATGATGCTCGTATTATGTTGTCTTTCCACCAAAGTGATGAATTCGATGACCCGCTTTTGAGTCTCACTCTTTCTCTTGAAGAAGTACACCCAACAATATCGTGAATAATCATCCACAATCACCAAGCAATACTTTTTGCCTCCAAGACTATCATATGATAGAGGACCAAAGAGGTCCAAGTGAATGAGCTCGAGGATTCTTGATGTAGTGATGTTCGTCTTGGTGGGATGTGCTTCTCCATGTTGCTTTCCTAGAACGCAAGAGCTACACACACGATCTTTGGCAAACTTAGCATTTGTTAGTCCTAGAACGTGATTGCCACTTTGAAGGTCATGCAACGTCCTCATATTGGTGTGGGCTAACCGGCGATGCCATAGCCACCCCACATCAACTTTAGCCATTAGGCATGTCGCGGCACACGTGTCTCCTTTGGAGAAGTCCACTACATACATGCCGTTCTCGACATGCCCAACAAAGGCTACTTTAAGAGTCGTTTCCCAAGTGACAATCACATTCTCTTTATTAAAGAAAGAGGTAAAACCACTTTTAGCAAGTTGAAGAACCGAGATGAGATTGTAGCCAAGGGACTCAACAAGAAGAACATTCTCAATTGACAAGTCATTTGAGATTGCTACCTTGCCTCGTCCCAATACCTTTAGTTCGGAGTTGTCACCAATAGTGACGCAATTGAGATGAGGTAGTGGAGGAAGAATATCACTCATTACGTCATTGCTTCCGGTCATATGTTGGGATGCACCACTATCCACCGTCCATTTGCTCGTACCGTAAGCACTCCCCTACAATAGATTAGTTGCTTGATTTAGGGACCCATTTTTGAATGGGTCCTCTCATGTTAGTGACAAGGGTCTTAGGAACCCAAATACTCCAATGATAATCGTCACCATAAGAAGTACCAACATATTTAGCATATACACGACCATCTCTAGATTTCATAAGCACATAAGATGGATTATATTTCCCGGCAAAGTTATTGTGAGTGGTGCTCCCCCTAGAGGTCTCACCACCCACAATAGTGTTGGTCTCCTTCCCTTTGGTCACCTCTCCCTCTTTCACAAATCTTACTTCTTGTGAGGAGGAGGTGACTCTCTTCTTGTTCTTCTTCTTGTACTTCTTCTTTGACTTGGCAACATAGCCAAGTCCCTCCTTTCCATAGTTGGCATGATGAGAAGCAATCTCATGGAAACTCTTCTCATTTCCTACAAGATTAGTTGTACCACAAGTATTGCTAGACAAGACATTCAAGCTAGAAGATGAAGTGGATACTACTTGCTTGTTTGATTGTTGAGCTAGAAGATTGTCACGAGATTTGGTTAACTTGTCATGAATTTCCTTAAGAGACATGAACTCTTTTTCAAGTTTTTCATAACGAGTGCCAAGTTCCTCGTGAGCAATTCCTAGCTTTAATTCTTCATGCTCAAGAGTTTTAATTAAGGCAAGAGATTGTGCATTTTCCTTCCTAAGCTTAGAGACACTTATGGCAAAGTTTTCTTCAAGACAAGACAATTTCTCCTCAAGTGAGGCACGAATGGAACGCTCATTATCAAGAGCTTTTTCAAGCTCTTGCTCATTGCAAGTATGACCTCCATGGCTTTCTAAGGTCATGATGATCTCCTCCTTTTCATCAACAAGAGAGTTAGCCTCATCAAGTTGCCTCAAAAGGGAGTTCACCTTTTCCTTAGTCTCCCCCTTAAGGCTAGATAGCCATAAACTTAACTCATTAGACTCACTATCCTCCTCACAAGCATTTTCAACACAATCCAATAACGAAGGAGGGTTAGTGACAATGGTCTTAGAGTTGGGAGAGCATACCGAAGTGGCTTTTGCCATAATACATGTAGGTCGGGTTGCCACATTCTCATTGGGGGATTCGAATAGAGAGATCGAAGGTGAGGATGCGGTGGCCTTGGCGATGTGAGCTACACCTACCACCTCATCCTCTCCTTCATCTCCGGAGATGTAAGTCTCAAGAACCGCCCCTTCTTGTACGTAGAGAGCTCTTGGAACCTTCCTTGCAAAGTTCTTGTTTTGAGGAGGCTTGGTCTTGTTCTTGCGAATGAGCTTGCCTTCGTTCTCTTCTCTTGGCTCAAAGGGGCACTCCTTCACGAAGTGGTTAGCGCTACCACAATTATAGCATGTCCTTGAGCGCTCCCCCTTCTTCTTGTAGTTCTTGTTTTGTGGAGGCCTTGGAGATCCGGCCTTGTGAGCTTCCCATCTCTTCCAATATCCATGCATAGCAAGGGCAATGCACTTGTGAGCTCCTGTGTAAGTATCTTCATAGTCTTCCTCATCATCATCATCTTCTTCACTTTCATCGACTCGAGCCATTGCTTTTGACTTTAATGCAAGGTTGGGAGACTTTCCCATCCCTCTAGAGCGAGCTAGAGCATCATCCGCACTCTTGTGAGAGAGAGAGATTGCGATGAACTCACTAAGAACACCTATGGAGTTGAGAGTATTGTAGTCCGCTCTAGTCCGGATGCTAGTGGCAAGATTCTTCTCGAAGGGTGTGATAGCCTTGACAAACTTCCTCTTTATCCATTCATCCGTGATCTCTTCCTTGCCAAAGTCTCTCAGTTGATTGGCGAGAGTGACAACTCGTCTATAGAGCTCTTCAGGAGTCTCATCCTCTTGCATAACAAAGTTCTCGGAGTTGTCAATGGCCACATCATACTTGGAGGACTGAATACTAGCATTTCCTTGAAACAAGGTATCAAGTTTGTCCCAAGCTTCCTTGGCGGTCTTGCAACCGCGAATGTGAGTGAGATGCTCCCTTGGGAGAGCCTTCTGGATGATAACAAGAGCAGTTTTGTTGAGTTGAGATTCAACATCCTCCCTTGGAGTCAAGTTGCTTGGATCATGAGGATGAAACCCATGGATCACGCTTCTCCACAAAGCCGTACACGATCCTGAAATGTGAGATTCCATTTCAAACTTCCAAGAGGAAAATTCGTTAGTGTTAAGGATGGGTGGAACTCCAACATTAAGGATGTGTGGCATGGAAACGATTGGGTGGATGGAATCATAGTTTTGCGGTGGTGGAACTTTTGAATTGGACCCCGAACCATTAGCCGTTTGAGACTTGGAGCCACCTTCACTCTCCTTAGCTTTGGCTTTAGCCTTTTGAGCGGCTTTAGCCTTAGCTTTGGCAATGTTTGCTTCGATTTCGGAAATGTCCGGATTTGTTTCCTCATCCGAACTATCCTCGTCGGTGACATGGGGAGAGTGGGACGGCTCCTTGGTTCTACCCATCATGTTCTCCAACATCTTCTTGATGGAGGAGACCTCCGAGCCCACACTAGAGCTAACCTTCGACAATTGGGTTTGTATGGTACAAACCGTTGTCTCAAGGTTGGCTATAGTGTCGGCCATTTTGGAGAGCTCCTCCTTAGAAGTTTCGGGAACATCCCCGTTGACCATGATTACTCTTAGGCGGTTAAGCCCGATACAAGAGCCGAGGCTCTGATACCAATTGAAAGTGCAATATGGTCAACTAGAGGGGGGGGGGTGAATAGGTGACCTACAAATTTTACTCCTTTTTCACTTTTAATGGGGCTTTTACGAAAGTAAATGCTTGATTACCTAGATGTGCAACTAAGTGAAAACCCTAGGTGATACGAAGCAAGTAGCAGCGGAAATAAAGGAGCGGTGCAAGATAACAACAAGTGAAAAACACGGAGACAAGGATATGTTTCCCGTAGTTCCTTCTTAAAAGAAGTACGTCTACGTTGGAGAGGTGGGGAGCCACCTAGGCGCTCCTCAATAGCACGGATGTGCACACCTTGTTCTCCTTGAGCTTCTCCGGTGAGGGAGATTCTCGTTTCCACTATGAGGTCGACTTGAAGGCGTTGACCAAACCTTTACAAGGGGTTGAGGCTACTCCACAAGTGAGATGGAGGCTCTCAACAATCGAAGCTTCTTGCTACAAGGTGGAAGCTACAAGCACTAGGGTTTCCCTTGGATGACAAAGCAACCAAGAGATTACAAGATCCCAAGAGTTGTGGTGTGGGTACACACGTTTTGGCTTGGTGGAAAGGTAGATCTAGACCTCCTCCATGAGATCCTTGAAGGGCATCGAGTTTGGTTGGAGGAGGAGGGAGATCGGGGCGATTTGAGCTCTACAACAATGGAGGAGAGAGAGGAATGGACGAGCTGCCTATCTAGAGGAAGAAGACAGCTATTTATAGGCTCCTCCAGAATCTGACCGTTGCAGTCTTGCGGGACAGGAAATTTCCGGGCTAAAGGCCGGAATATTCCGGTCGGAAGGGCCGGATATTTGAAAAGTCCGGGGGGCGGATAATTGAAATATCCGGGGGCGGAATATTCCGCCCCAAAACTCCGCCCCCATCTCTGTGCGCAGGCACCAACACAAAGATGAGAAAACTGCTAAGGACCAAGGGCCGGATTTTTGCTACGGAAATTTCCGGGGCAAATTTCCGCCCTACCTTCTGTGCGCGGGCATCAACTTCTGGTAGAAAAATGGCTAAGGACTTTGATGCCCGGAATATTTGAAATATCCGGGGGGCAGATAATTGAAATGTCCGGGCCCGGAAATTTCCGGACTGAATTTCCGCCCCCATCTCTGTGCGCGGGCAATGCGAAGAAGACCAAATTCTGCTAAGTCCTTGGAGGCCGGATTTTTGGCCCGGAAATTTCCGGGGCAAATTTCCGCCCCGGCTTCTGTGCGCGGGCAAGAAAATACTTAGTCGTTTTCGTGGAAGCCAGAAGAGTGGCCGGAAATTTCCGGTGAGGGGGCCGGATAATCCGCCCCATAGGATCCGGAATTTCCGCCCTGTATACTGAAAAATCCGGTGGCTGAATTTCCACAATAGTGATCTTCTCTTTGATCTTTTGACTTGGATATATCGATGATCATGTAAAGTAATAGCTGCACAGGCTGAACCACATTGTTAGATAGGAGATATCCGTGTTAGCATCATCACCAAAATCATTAGAGGGATCATGAGCTTTCAGTGGGCAGCTCCATCTGCCTGCCATACAGGAGGTAGGAGAAGGTGGGGGTTACCAGGCTTTGGGCATCTGGGCTGGCCCAAGTGGGCTGGGTGCCTTTCCCTCCCCCCTTCTCTTTTAATTCTTTTTGTTTATTACTTTTTTTTTGCAGCTTTGGAAAAGGAGAAAGAAGAGATGGTTTTAGGGTTAGCAAATTTTTAGGACAAATTTTTAATGATTCATTTTTGTAACCACACATTAAAATAAACTTTTGTTTTCCAACTATTTAATTGATGGTATTGTTTGGAAATAAATTAAATGAGTTGAGCAATTGAGGTATAAAAAGAAATAAATGCCACTTAACCAATTTAAAGTTTTTGAAACCAAGTTTTAGGGGAACAATTTGTTTGTTTGTTTGTAGTTTTTATTTGACACAAAGTAACATAACAAGTATGAGCAATAATGATTTGAATTTGGTTTGAAATTACAATTGGAAAACAATGAAAACAAATGCAAACAAAAGGCAATAGATATGATGACATGATGCAAAACAAAAATAAAACAAGAAACAAACATCTAGGGGGGAGATTTTCATACTTGGGATGTTACAAAATGCCCCCCCTTGAAGGAATCGCGCCCCGAGATTCCTACTGAGAAGTGAAAAGGTCCGGATACTTCTTGCGAAGATCCTCTTCAGTCTCCCACGTTGCCTCTTTATCGGAATGATGCGACCATTGCACTTTCAAGAACTTGGTGCTCTTGTTGCGAGTCTTACGCTCGGTCTCATCGAGAATACGAACAGGGTGCTCCTCATAAGAGAGATCTTCTTGCAGTTCAATGGAATCATGATCAACTGCACGATCTGGATCTTTGAAACACCTCTTGAGCTGTGACACGTGAAACACATCGTGCACCTTGGATAGTTTTTCTGGAAGTTCAAGACGATAGGCATTTTCCGCACGCCTTGAGAGAATGTTGAAAGGACCAATGTATCTGGGTGCCAGCTTTCCTTTGACACCAAAACGATGAGTGCCTCTGAGGGGAGTTACACGGAGATATGCCTTGTCACCAGGTGCATAGATCATATCCCTGTGCTTGCTGTCATAGCAGCTTTTCTGACGAGACTGAGCAATCTTGAGATTGTCACGAATGATTCGAACTTTCTCTTCGGCTTCCTTAACAATGTCAGGGCCTAAGAGTGAACGTTCACCAGCTCCAGACCAATTGATTGGACTCCTGCATCTGCGGCCATAGAGTGCTTCAAACGGTGCCATGCCTAGGCTTGCCTGGAAGCTGTTGTTGTAGGAGAATTCAGCATATGGAAGGCATTCCTCACATTTCATGCCAAAGGATAGACCACATGCTCTGAGCATATCCTCGAGAATCTGATTGACCCTTTCGACTTGCCCTTGAGACTGAGGGTGATAAGCTGTGCTGAACAGAAGTTTGGTGCCCAATGCTTCTTGAAAACTCTTCCAGAAATGAGTAGTGAATATGCTTCCACGGTCTGAGCTTATTTCCAATGGAACACCATGAAGAGGAACAATCCTTGTTGTGTAGAGTTCTGCTAACTGGCTAGCTGATATTGTTTCTTTGACAGCAAAGAAGTGAGCTACCTTAGTGAGACGATCAATAACAACGAAGATTGCATCGTTGCCCTTCTTGGACTTTGGAAAACCAGTAACGAAGTCCATTTCAATCATGTCCCACTTCCACTCAGGAATTTTCAGAGGTTGGAGGAGACCGGCCGTTTTCTGATGAACTGCCTTAACACGTTGACGAACGTCGCATTCAGAAACGTATTAAGCAATTTCACGTTTCATGCCAGACCACCAATACAGAGTCTTGAGATCCTGGTACATCTTTGTACTTCCAGGGTGGATGGAGAGAGGAGTTTCATGAGCCTCCTTGAGAATAACATCTTTGAGACTTTGAATTTGAGGAACTGCAATGCGTCCTTCGAAGAACACCGTTCCCTTGTCATCAATTGAGAAGCACTGATACTTCACATTTCCTGCTTTGATGTTATTTGCGATCTTCTTGATCTCAGCATCACGAAGTTGTTCAGAACGAATCTTGTCCTCGAGAGTTGGAATGGCTGTCAAGTTCGCAAGATAACCTTGAGGAACAAGACCAAGGTTCAGCCTCTGGAATTCTTCATGAAGTGGAGGTTGGCTTTCCATGATCATGAGATTATTGCAATACGACTTGCGACTGAGAGCATCGGCCATAACATTAGCCTTGCCTGGAGTGTAGAAATGGTAAGATCAAAGTCTTTGATCTTTTCAATCCATCTCCTTTGCCTGAGGTTTAGATCTGGTTTGAGTGAAGATGTATTTCAGACTCTTATGATCGAAAGATTCAGTGCGATTACCCAACAAGTATTGCCTCCATTTCTTGAGGGGCAAACACAACTGCTGCAAGTTCAAGATCATGAGTGGGATAGTTTGAGCTCATGTTGCGTTCAACTGACGTGAAGCTAATCCACAACTTGACGTTCTTGCATAAGAACTGCACCTAGACCTTGTTGAGAAGCATCACAGAATATCTGTAAAGGTTTGGTAGTATCTGGGCCAACCAGAACTGGTGTAGAAGTTAGTTTAGTCTTCAGGAGATTGAAACTATTCATCACATTGTGGAGACCAAACGAACTTCATTTCCTTCTTTGTGAGATCAGTGAGAGGTTTGGCAATCTTGGAGAAGTTTTGGACGAAGCGACGACAATAGCTAGCCAAGCCAAGAAAACTTCTGACTTGCTTCACCGTCTTAGGAGGTTTCCAATCAACAATGGCCTTAACCTTTCTGATCAATGCTATGCCCTTGGCAGAGATGACATGACCAAGGTAAGCAACTTCTGGCATCCAGAACTCACATTTGGAGAATTTGGCATATAAACGATGCTCGCGAAGTTCATGAGAGTGAGACGAAGATGTTCTCCATGCTCTTCCTCAGATTTTGAGTACACAAGAATATCATCTAGATATACCACAACGAACTTGTCGAGGTAATTCATGGAAGACAGATTCATTAGTCGAGAGAATGTCGCCGGTGCATTGGTGAGACCAAAGGACATGACGTGTATTCATATAGACCGTAGCGAGTTGTGAAAGTTGTCTTTGAATATCTTCCTTTCTGATCTTTATTTGATGGTAACCCATCCTCAAGTCCAACTTTGAGAATATTGAGGCTCCAGCAAGTTGATCAAAAAGATCATCGATACGAGGAATTGGATATTTGTTTTTGATGGTTTTCTCGTTGAGAGGACGATAGTCAACCACGAGTCTCTTTGTTTGATCCTTCTTGGCAACAAACAGAGTTGGGCAACCCCAAGCGGAGGAACTAGGCTGAATGTAGCCTTTCTCCATGTACATATCGATTTGCTCCTTCAACAACTTCAGTTCAGGAGGAGCTATCTTGTATGGATGCTTAGAGATTGGAGCAGTGCCTGGTTCAAGTTCGATCACGAACTCAACAGCTCTGTCAGGAGGCATTCCTGGCAATTCTTCTGGAAAGACATCAGGGAATTCACAAACCACCGGAATAGTTTCAATAGATGGTAGAGGATTTGCATTGAGAGTGTAGAGTTGAGCAACTGGATTTTCAGCATGGAAGTAGACTATCTGGCCAGAAGGGTGTGTGATTTTGACAGACTTAGCAGGACAATCAATGACTGCTTTGTTGGTTACCAGCCAATCCATCCCAAGAATGACATCAATATCTGAAGAGTGGAGAGCTATCAGAGATGCCTGGAATGGAAGGTTTCCAATTGTGATCTCGATGTTCCGGCTAACTTTATTGCTTTGCCAGCTAGATCCCGGTGATTTCACTAGGAGAGGGATAGACAACTGTTCGAAGTTGATTCCACTGTTGTTTGCAAAGCATTGAGAGATAAAAGAGTGTGAAGCACCAGAATCGAACAAGACTTTAGCACGAAACGAGTTCACAAGAAGTGTGCCCATTACAACGTCTGGAGATTCTTCTGCTCCCTGGGCCTTGACATGGTTCACCTTAACGGTTCTCACACCAAGGTCGTTGCTGTTGTAGCAACCCAACGGAGGACCACGTATTCTTGTCGGGGTCGACCTGTGGCGCGCTGGAGGTGGAAAGAGGTGCCTTTGCGGACACTTGTCGGAATAGTGGCCCGGCTGTCCACACTTGTAGCATGTAACACCAGAACGAGGAGTTGTTGGACCTGGCTGAGCTGGAGCACCTCCTGAAGATACCACTGGGGTGGGAGGGCGGGTGAGAATTCCTGCCGGGCTTGGCAAGCAGATGGGTGGTGTTGGAGTGGTATATGGAACCCAAACTCTCCGTTTTTGTGGAGGCATGATAGCTTTTGAAAGATTAGCCTGTTCACGAGAGTGCGTACGAGATTCCTCAACCAACTTGCGCCCATGCTCTTCATTTAGAGCGATGTTGACGAGGTCCTCAAAATTCTTGGCCTTGACGTTGGTGAGAGCATACTTGAGTTCCGGGTTGAGACCCCTGCGGAACTTTGCCATCTTTCTCGCTTCCGTGGAGATTTCATCTCCGGCGTAGCGAGCCAGACGATTGAACTCTCTTTGGTATTCGAGAACGTCCAGACTGCCTTGTGTGAAAGAATAGATGTCCTCACGCATTTTCTCCATGAGCCCATCGGGAATGTGATGGCGCACGAAGGCTTCCTTGAAATCCTCCCATGTGATTGCCACACTAGGACCTCTCATTTCTTGGAAATTCTCCCACCAAGACATAGATTGTCCACGGAGAAGGTAGGTCACGTAAGGAACACGGTCCTCGTCAGCCACATGAGCTACCATAAGAGTACCGTTCATTTCACGGAGCCAGTCATCAGCATCCAATGGCTCGGAGGAGGTATCAAACGTGCGCGGATTTAGCTCAAGGAACTCCCGAATAGACACCCGGGCGTTGCCATTACTCCCAAGGTCTTGGTTCTGCTGCATCTGCTTTATAACTTGTGTCATCTGAGACAGCACTTTCCCCATCTCAGGTGGCAGTGTGGGTTCTTCGGCACCACTTTCCATCCTGAAGAGGATACCAAGATTAACACACTAACCGGATAACAAAATCCAATATAAGTGCTTAAAAGGATTACTTCAGACGGTAAGAAGGTAGCATAGAACAAGGATGGATGTTAACAACGGATTAACAGATAAGTTGTTACAACGGAAGAGAAGATTTGTGAAGGACGATATCGAAGCAACAACTGGGAAACAGGAGACCACAAACACCTGAGGTACTACGGAGAAAAACCCATCCGGGCTTCTAAAGGATCAATATCTACTGCTTAAGGAATAGAGGATCTGCTTCCGGGGCTTATTTGCCACCGTTCTCAATCGTGAGTAGGCAACATGATAAATCATGTCACAACCACCTCCATTCCTATGGTCTAGTAGATATAACCATCCTAGAGAAACCAGGATACGTGAAAACCTAACTTGAAAGTTTAGATGAGAAGAGAAAAACAACGTTGCACTTCCTTACCAGAAAAGGGAGGGTGGGTGGGGAAAGAAATAAAATGGCAGAATTCCTACTCTCACGTTTCATTTTTCCTATATAGCTACAAAATAGTTTCTAGACTCAACTGCGACCAGTAAAAGGGATCCTACAGGCAGACAGGCTCTGATACCATTTGTCGCACCCTGGTTTCTAGGGGATACTCATCGGGCCGAACTGGATAGCAGATGCTTGGATTATGGGGCATAACTGCTCCCACGTCCCAGCTTCCTGGTAGGCCTGCGCTTATGCGCGACAACACAAGCCCTGCTATTCCACCGTCGATGTAAACTATCCACTAGAGACCATAGGCACTACTGTCGACGTACTTCATATCAATCACGCAGGGTACGTCAACAGCGTCAAACGGAAGGATACCACAACATATCTCTAAGACACAAAAGATTGAAATAAGGTTGCAAATGGCCTTCACTAAGGCAGAGAATAGCAAATACAATCATCCAGAGGACACATGTCCCAACATAACATTCATTACATCAGCGGAAGCAAACAAAGGGTCTGAGTACAGACAAATCCAAATAGGCTTAAGAAGCCGACAATGAGAAGGAAGACGGAGCCCATCCACGAAGTCTCGGATCCTGCCCGGGGTCCGCTATCTACTCGTCAACAGCGTCGTCGTACTCCACGTAGTAGCCTCCATGGGGATCCTCGGAATCGTCGTCTGCGTAAACCACAGCCCCAAAGGGGTCAGTACAACAACGTACTGGCAAGCAAGACTCACAGTTCACCAAAGTGTAACCCGTCAACACCAAGCACAGATGCCTTGGGTTCAACGGAAGAAAGGGGTTATAAAAGATGCTGCAACTGGCTGCGCTAACCAACTACAGAAACACTACCCCTTCCAGCTAACAGAAAGGAGATAAGATAGCGTAACGTATCCAACTGTTGTTGACCATCAAACAAACCCATCCTGGATCTCGCCCCTTATCCAAAGAAGCAATCCGAGGATAACTCACACAGTTGGATTAATGAATAATGGATCAAGTTGTTGTGTCAATAAGTCTATTACTAGTCAAGTTAACATTAGTTAGGTGTAAGTTGTTCTGAGTACTTGTTAGCCAGTACTTTCACCAAGTCGTCACATAACCGCGGACAACACGGCTTCTCGAGAAGATTTATCCCTGCAGGGTGTGCTCCAGTACCCGTACACACTCGAGCCACCAACTAAAACTCAGGTGGACTCGACACGACTCGAACCATCTCTACAACCTGTCCTAGGAGCCACGGAGCTATAAGGTCCCGGCCAGTCCGACCTAACCTAAGCGCAGGGGTGAAAACCACACCCCCCGGCACCACAGGCCTCGCCCTATATGCATCATCATCATCGACAGTAACCATGGGAGCGACCCATTCATGCTTATGCGCAAATGGAACTCCCGAACTAAGTGTGGCTCTTCGGACAAACTGCGGATCAGGTCAAAGTCGAGGGGGGTTCCATACCACCACCCGGATGCGGTGAGCACGCTCATCATGGATCAGTAGACAAGACCCTTTTCCTAATTAGGGTCGACACTAGCAGGCCTCAAAACCACGCCGGGCCTCCTGCCGGTGTCTCATCAGCATATTATTAACAACAGGTTGATTTATTAACATCGAGCCCCCAAAACATAATAGAAGTAGTAACAGAAAGCAACGGTTAACATACTCGAGCAGAAACAACCCTAAGCATGCTAGTAAGACACGGGCTCAAACAACGGGGTTATAGGACGGGAGGTGAGGCAATATCATGGTTTCAGGGTATCATGTGATAGGATCGTAACAGAAACAACTACTACTAAGGCTAGCAGAAAAGAACAACGGAAAGTATCGGTAACCAATGTTGAAAGGAACACAGTGGTTCATGTGAGTGATAACTTGCCTGCAAACTCAGCAGCCTGGTACTGAGCTAAATCCTCAGAAGGGGTGTCGTAAGGAACGTCGGTCTCAACGTCGTCGTCTAACCGAGAAGAAGCAAACAGACAATGCAGAAAGGGTAGACAATCAATATCATGGCATAGTGCACAATCATGGGGATGATGCATGTCATGTTAATGGTTGCATCAAAATAAACTAGCTAACATGGTAACATAAATTAAATGGACACATATGCAATTTTGAGTTGCATATGAAAAGCCCATGAATTTTGGGTTAGATTATTTGTTTTCCAACTAATCAACAGATGAAGGTGAATTAGTATGATGCATGGATGAGGAAAACAACAAAATAACAACAATAGAACCAATTTAAAATAGGGTTTACCAATTTAGAAATTTATTTATTAATTTAGGGGGGTTTTGGTTCTTTAAAGTTGTCACACAAGTATTTGTTGTTTTCGCCAAGTTAAATTGTTCAAAACAGATAACAAAGTTTATATTTGAAAAGAACACCAAATTTTAGTTGGATTACATGTTTCAAATATTGAAAAAGGAGTTAGGATGGATTTATTATGATTGAAACAATATTAAACAAGTTTTAAATGAAATTAAAACAAGCATGAATTTTATTTGTTCAAAACATAAATTCAAATTCATATTTGAAAGGTTTATACTTTTCTAGGTTGAAAACATATTTTGCATGTTCAAAAATAATTTAATTGGAGCAAGTTATGATTTTATCAATTTTAAATGATTTAAACAAGGTTTAAATTATTTAAGCAATTTAAATTATTCAAAACATGAAACAAAATTTATATTTGAAAAGATTATGTGAAATAGCATGGAAAACATATTTTATTTTCATTATTTGGATTAATAATGAATTAGTTATGGATTTTAGCAAGTTGCAATTGAATTATTTGAATTCAAATTTGAATTGCATTTTGAAAATTCAAAACAGAAAACAAATGTTATAGATAGATAGACAATTTAATTTAGAGCAGTGCACATATTTTATTTTTATTAATTGGAGTTATGAAATAGAAGTTATTCATTTTCTAAGTTTAGGGACCAAACTGTGAATTAAAAGGACTTGGATTTAAAAAGAAAACGCAGGAAATATTTTGTTACCGCGCAGATAACTACCCAGGGCACTGCCAACTGGGCCCTGGGCCTGCGTGGCACCTAGGTGGCAGGTAGGAGGTGAGGTGGCCGCTAGGGTCGATGACAGGTGGGCCCTGGGGTGGCTTGTGGAAAAACAACCCAAAAGGGGTGGCCTAAACTGCAGGAGTGGGGGATCGAACCCACCACCTACGGCGCGCGCGGGTGGAGCGCTGCCAGTGCGCCTCTGGATCGTTTGGTGAAAGCTAAGGAGCAGGTGGGTAGTTATGCTTCTGTAAGCGCTCAGATCTGAACATAACTGAAACTTCTGAATTTTTGTTTGGGGGTGCAGGTTACTGAATCCGACCGGAGGGATAGCGAACAGGGGCGGTCGGCGATCGCTGCTGTGCGCTGCCCGCCGCGGATCGCGGCCGTGCGTGCGGTGGCCGCTGTGCGCCGCTGCGGCCGCTCGTGCGGGCTCGTGCCCGAGAGGGAAAAGGAGAGGAACGAGGGGCGGCTCACCTCGCGGTCGAGCAGAGGAGCGGAGAGGAGGCGCTCGGTGAGGTGCAGCCAGCGGCGAAACCGAGATGGCGGCGGAGCTCCGGGCGCTCCCGGCGGGGGCCAAGGGGATGGCGAGGTAGAGGGAGCCGCGCCGGTTCCGTTCCCGGCCCTAGCGCGGCCGGGAGGGCACCGGGGCGCCGGCGGCGAGCCGGAGAGGGCGGCGGTGATGGAGCTCTCGGGGAGGATACAGAGAGGAGCGAGAGAGAGAAAAAGAGGGAGGAGATGGAGGCGCTCGAGGGAGGAAGAAGGAATTAGGGCTAGGAGGGGGCTTGAGGGCAAGAAATAGGAGGAGGGGTGCGCAGCGATCACCGTTCCCTTCCTGTACCTGTCGACGTGGGCAGCTCCATCTGCCTGCCGTACAGGAGGTAGGAGAAGGTGGGGGTTACCAGGCTTTGGGCATCTGGGCTGGCCCAAGTGGGCTGGGTGCCTTTCCCCCCCCCCCCCTTCTCTTTTAATTCTTTTTGTTTATTTCTATTTTTTTGCAGCTTTGGAAAAGGAGAAAGAAGAGATGGTTTTAGGGTTAGCAAATTTTTAGGACAAATTTTTAATGATTCATTTTTGTAACCACACATTAAAATAAACTTTTGTTTTCCAACTATTTAATTGATGGTATTGTTTGGAAATAAATTAAATGAGTTGAGCAATTGAGGTATAAAAAGAAATAAATGTCACTTAACCAATTTGAAGTTTTTGAAACCAAGTTTTAGGGGAACAATTTGTTTGTTTGTTTGTAGTTTTTATTTGACACAAAGTAACATAACAAGTATGAGCAATAATGATTTGAATTTGGTTTGAAATTACAATTGGAAAACAATGAAAACAAATGCAAACAAAAGGCAATAGATATGATGACATGATGCAAAACAAAAATAAAACAAGAAACAAACATCTAGGGGGGAGATTTTCATACTTGGGATGTTACAGGAGATGACCTTGATACATCAAGGTCGACGCCTTTTCAAGAGGGGAGGATGATGAGGACATCCCTAGCTCTTCACCAATTGTTACCTATGATGATGTTGCTATCAAAGATAATCGAGTGAGACTTGGTCCCATGACAAGATCAAGGACCAAACTATTAGAACAACAGGTGAATTCACTCCTACTTGAGTATAATGTTTATAATTGTGAGAACTTTATACTACCTAAATCTATGCATCTATGTATGATCAGGTTTATTAATAACACAAGCATGATTGGAGGAGAACATCAAGAAGAGCTGGAAAACAAGGATGAGAATCTGGAAAACAAGATCACACTTGGGGAAAACAACATGTACAAGGTGAAAAGAAGACAGGAGCTGCTTGAAAACAACATGTACATGGTGGAAAACAAGACATAAGATGGTGAAAACAATAGTACAAGTGTGAAAAACAACTATTAGCTTGTTATTCCACAATGAGAGAGAGTAAGGCAAGAGGAGGGCGCCCCATTGGAAATCAATGCACCACATAGAAGTCCTATTTTCGAATAGGCATGGTTTGTATACCATTATGGCCGAACCCCTTAATGTTGGGTCGGTTTGTATCTAGTCTAGTCGATTGGGTTGAGTCCAAACCCAACTAATGAGTCCAAACCGAGTTGGAGTAGGGGTGTTTGCGCAAGTCCCCTTGTGGCTGCACCCATACACCCCCTCCCCCCTCTTATATACCTAGGTTGCGAGATAGAAGAGGCAGACTACGTTAACACATAAACCCTAGACCTCTAGATTGAAATCGCTTGTAAGCATTCATGTGGAAGTTATAATGCAAACTTTTCGTGTTACATGTTGTTCCATTGGGAATAAGACGGTACAGGACCACCTCGTAGTCGGTGGCTACGTTGTGCAGGTGTGTGGAGTTGAGAATATCCTTGGGGTTGCAAACTGTTGCATTGGCATCAGGGATCAGCGGGGAGAGTTTTCAGTGAGACACAAGTTATCAAATTCAAGTGATCTGTGAGTATTCATTGAGAAGATTGGGCCACCCCTTATCACTATGTCTATGCATTTATGTATGATCAGGGTTATTGATAACACAAACATGGTGGTGGAAAACAACCAAGATGAGCTAGAAAACAAGATGGAGATGCTGGAAAACAAGAGTACAATGGTGAAAACAGATTTACAAGAAGGTCAAAAGAAATGTACAAGTGTGTAAAACAACTCCAGGAATGTTCTTCCACACAAAGGAATGGTGAAAACAAGAGGAGGGTGCTCCATTGAAGATCAATGTTCCATATAGAAGTTCTAATTCAATTAGGCATGGCATGTACGCCATAATGGCCGAACCCCCTAAAGTTGGGTCGGTTTGTATCCCTTCCTAGTCTAAGTAGGAGTCCTAGTAGAGTCCTTCTAGTCCAAGTAGGAGTCCTAGTTGATTCCTAGTCCTATTAGGAGAGGTGGTTGCGCAAGGAGCCCTTGTGGCCGCACCTCCACCTATATATACTCCCCGCCTACGTGTGGAAAGCTCAGAACAAGTTTAAACCAAAAACCCTAGCCTCTAGATTGTATTGCTGCTAAGCATTCATCTTGAAGTATTACCTTTGCAAAGTTGCGTGATATCTTGTTGTTCCACAGGAAATAAGGGGATGCAGGACCACTCGTGATCTTTGATTGCGTGTGCAAGAGTGTGTAGCTGAGTGTAACACCTGGGGTGTTACCTGTTTGTTTTCTTTTTGCTTGCATCATCTGCATCCCATAAGCATTGCATCATGTTTTCCAAACCAATCAAAACTTCAAAACAATTTAAGTTGTTCAAAACCCTAATGGTAAATTTCCAATTCAACTTAAATTTCAAATCCTTTCAATCATAAAGGGCATGATCAAATGGTGGTTTAAAAATCAAATTCTTGCCAACTATCAAATTCAATGATGATTGCAAAATTGCTTGAGATTAATAAATAAAATTTGTTTATTTTCCAAAATTCCCAACCAAACCCTAATTGAAAAATCCAACTAACAACTCTAATTCAATTGTAATTTCAACCTTTTGAAAGTAATGCCAACTTTTGCTTTCATTTTGCTGTTTTGAAAATATTGGATAAACTAAACCCCTCCTAATTTTATTTTTCCTTCTCTCCTCTCATCTTTTACAAAAAAAATAATAAGGAAACATAAATAAAAAAGAAAAAAAGCACAGCAAGGAGAGAGGCAAGCCCACCCCTTTCTCTCCTTTTTCTCCCCCAAGCCCACTTGCTCTGGCCCAGTACCCCTTCAGCGCTTGTCTTCTTCCTCCACCCCTACGTCATCGCTGTACGACCACAGAAGAACCATCCGATCACCTCCTCCCCCCTCCCGATGTGGAGCCGTACATGCTAGGCACCTCCCATATAACCCACACCAACCCTCTGCCTAGCTCGCCCTAGCCTGCCTCCTCCCACACCGCCGCCATCCTCTACCTCCATCTCCCTCTGTTTCTGAACCCAACGAACACCACTGCACCTCCCGTCCGAAAAACCACCATGGCCGCCACCTTCCTTCTATAGCTCCGTTCACCCCCGTCCACCTCGAGGAGCAACAAGGGCGGGAATGGAACCGGGATGGAATCCTCGACGACTTCCGTGGAGGAGCGGAGGCGGGAGGAGGCCCGAGCCGGCCGCGCCGTCGCCGGAAGGATCGCCGCTGCAACCTGCCGTCGGTGTTCGTCATCGACAGAGATCGAGGTGAGCCGCCTCGATCGCCATCCTCGCTCCTCTTCCCCTGCCTCCTCCTCTCTGCTCCCAGCTCGCGGCAACCGCACGCCCCACCGGCAGCCGCTGCACGCCCAAGCGCGGCAGCAGCCACCGCACCGTCGCGACCCAGCTTCCGGCTGACGAACGCCATGTTCTCTGTCCGATAGATGGGTTTAGTACCTTCAGTTACGTTTCTGAAAAAAACTGTCCGGGAGCTGAACCTCTTACTCCCATCGATGCGGTACCTGACACCAAGCGCTCGCCAGCCCGACTGGCCACGCCTCCGTGCGCGCTAGCGCAAGCCCGCGGGTTCGAATCCCAGGGGAGGCATTTGCCTCCCCAATTTCTTTTCCCTTGCCCACACCCGCGCTGGGCCCCACCTGTCATCCACCCGCTGCGCCACCTCATCTTCCCACCGCGCCACGCTGGCTAGGCCCCACGAGGCAGTGGCTGTGTGTAAAGTGCAGCCCGGTAACAAAAAAATTGCTAACGTTTCTGATTTCAAAACAAATTCCTTTTAATTAACAGAATTAATCCTAAAACTTCAAACCTTAATATCTTCTAATCTATAAGCCCAATAAATACAAGTTCTATATGTTTTCTGATCCAAATCAAATACTCTTTTCAAGTAATTCATTTGTTCACTGTTTTGAAATTTCAAAATGCATTTAAAATTCAAATTTGAACAATTCAAATGCAATTTGCTAAATTCAATAACTAAACCATTATTAATCCAATAAATGCAAATAAAATATGTTTTCCATACCATTTTAAATAACCTATTCAAATATAATTTTTTTTTTCTGTTTTGAACAATTAAAATTGCCTAAACCATTTAAATCTTGTTTAATGCAATTAAAAATTGTTTAATATTGTTTAATTCATAATTAAATAATCCTAAGTCCAATTTCAAAATGTGAAACATGTAATCCAACTCAAATTTGATGTTCTTTTCAAATATCCACTTTGTTATTTGTTTTGAAGATATTAAATGGTTGAAAACAACAAATACTTGTGTGTTCCCTTTAAGGCACCCAAAATTCCCTAAGTTAATAATAAAATTCTAAATTGCTACACCCCATTTCAATTTAATTCTAATGTTGTTATTTCGCTGTTTCCCTTTTGCATGCATCATACTAAACCACCAGCACCTGTTGATTAGTTGGAAAACAAATAACCTAACCAAAATCCCTGGGCTTTTCATATGCAACTCAATTGCATATGGGTCCCTTTAAATCTGTTCATCTTGTCAACTAGTTTATTTCTATGCATCCATTAAATTGTCATGCATCCATGTCTTGATCATGCTGGATCTTTTGCCGTAGTAGTAATTGTTGCATTCCGGTGTTTGTTCGAGGTTCGTTGCTTCTTCCCGGATAGGACGTTGAGATGATGTGAGCAACGACAAGTTCTGCTACCTTGCGGGATCTCAGGCAAGTATACTCACTTGCATGCCATATGGCTGCCTTTCATCACTTGTTACCGATTCTTTCCGTTGATTCTTTTCTGCTAGCCTTAGTAGTAGTTGTTTCTGTTACGAACCTATCACATGAATCCTTTAACCCTGATATTGCCTCACCTCCACTCATATAACCTTTGCTTGAGCCTGTGTCTTACTATCTTGCTTAGGGTTGTTTTGCTCGAGTCTGTTACCCGTTACTTTCTGTTATTACTTAATTATGTTCTGGGGGCTCGATGTTAATCAATCAAACCTGTTAATTGCTAATGGTAATAATAATAATTTGATGATAAGGCACCGGCAGGAGGCCCTTTGTGGTTTTGAGGCCTGCTAGTGTCGACCCTAATAGGAAAAGGGTCTTGTCTACTGATCCATGATGAGCGCACTACCCGCATTTGGGGAGTATGGGCTCCCCCTCAGTTTGACCCGATTCGCATCTCGTCCAAATCGCCTCATTTAGTTCGGGTTTTCCATTTGCTGCATGCATGATCTTGCGAGCCCTTGGTACCCGGGTGGAACTTTCGTAGTCGGCATATAGGGGGACACGGTCTTAGAGTGCTATGATGGTCCATTTTCTTCTGGGCTTGATTAGCCGTGCGCCCAAGGTGCTTTGGGCTTGATGCGAAGAAGGGTTGGATTGTGTTGAGTGCCCCGCTTGGTGGAGTGGCCACTCCATCTGGTGGGATATTCATGAGTGTCGGTTACTATGGTGCAACCCTGCAGGGATAATCTTCTCGAGAAGCCGTGTTTTCCGCGGTTATGGATTACTTGGTGAAAGTACTGGCTAACAAGTACTCAGGACAACTTAAACCTAATGATCAATCATGTTACACCCAATGATTAATAACTTGACTAGTAATAGATTATCCACACCATAAACTTGACTCATCTTAATACAACTGTGTGAGTTATCCTCGGATTGCTTCTTCGGATAAGGGGCGAGATCCAGGATGGGTTTGTTTGAAGTTATCTTTCAGTTGGTTACTATCACTCGATCTTATCCCCTTTCTGATAGCTGGAAGTAATAGAATCTCTGTAGTTGGTTAGTGCAGCCTGTTGTCGCTTATTTGTAGTAACCCCTTCCTTTCCGTTGATCCTAAAGTATTTGTATCTTGTGATGACTGGCTACGCCGGTAACTTGTGAGTATGGGTTTTATCCTCCTTGCCAGTACTTAACCGTACTGACCCACGAATCTCTTTCGTGGCTGCAAATTCCAACTTGCAGTCAACAGGTTTAAAGTCTGACGACGTTAGCTTGGGAATCCCTCCGGCTTGGCCTGGGCAGGGATTGGACGCCTTCGGTTATCTTCAGGACTCTTAGTCCAATTTGGATCTTGTCCGTAGACGGACGATATGTTGTTTCTTCCGCTGTTATTTGGATCTTTGTATTGTATCAGTTGTAACCCCGGCTCGTGTGAGTCATCTTGTATCTATCTGTTTCTGTTGTAATTGTGGATTATTCGTGAACTGTTGTAATGTTATCATAAATGACAACCTGGAATCGGTTATTATGCGGATTTGGCGGGAATGCTGAAATCTGCATAGTGCCCGATCTCGGGGCGTCACAAAATGGTATCAGAGCCTTGGTTCCGATTCCCGATATTGTTTCGATACGAATGGTTATCGAAGCAACGGGTCCGCAAAGCCTGTAGGTTAACCTCGCTAACGGTCGTTGTTTCTAGAGTGTCACAAACTATTTCTGCTAAACTATTTTGGAAAAACATCTCGATAGGATTCTTGTTTTCTCCTTATCCCTATTCTATTTCCCCTCCCATCTTATTTGCTTTGGAGTCTCCCCCTTTGTCTATCTTTCAAAGTGTTAGGATCCTACGTGGGTGGACGTTTTCTGAGCCTTTAACCTAATATGTTCGATCATCGGAAGATTCCTGGTGGAAGAACATCGTCGTCACTCCGAGCAAGAATCCCTTGTTAGTGGTGTCGAGGAGATCAACCGGAAGCACGAAGAATCGATAGTCGAACTTATTTCCCCTCCCGGGTTAGCAGGTGGATTGCGAGGGCGCAATCCCTTGTTAGTGGTGTCGTCTGTAACACCTGGGGTGTTACCTGTTTGTTTTCTTTTTGCTTGCATCATCTGCATCCCATAAGCATTGCATCATGTTTTCCAAACCAATCAAAACTTCAAAACAATTTAAGTTGTTCAAAACCCTAATGGTAAATTTCCAATTCAACTTAAATTTCAAATCCTTTCAATCATAAAGGGCATGATCAAATGGTGGTTTAAAAATCAAATTCTTGCCAACTATCAAATTCAATGATGATTGCAAAATTGCTTGAGATTAATAAATAAAATTTGTTTATTTTCCAAAATTCCCAACCAAACCCTAATTGAAAAATCCAACTAACAACTCTAATTCAATTGTAATTTCAACCTTTTGAAAGTAATGCCAACTTTTGCTTTCATTTTGCTGTTTTGAAAATATTGGATAAACTAAACCCCTCCTAATTTTATTTTTCCTTCTCTCCTCTCATCTTTTACAAAAAAAATAATAAGGAAACATAAATAAAAAAGAAAAAAAGCACAGCAAGGAGAGAGGCAAGCCCACCCCTTTCTCTCCTTTTTCTCCCCCAAGCCCACTTGCTCTGGCCCAGTACCCCTTCAGCGCTTGTCTTCTTCCTCCACCCCTACGTCATCGCTGTACGACCACAGAAGAACCATCCGATCACCTCCTCCCCCCTCCCGATGTGGAGCCGTACATGCTAGGCACCTCCCATATAACCCACACCAACCCTCTGCCTAGCTCGCCCTAGCCTGCCTCCTCCCACACCGCCGCCATCCTCTACCTCCATCTCCCTCTGTTTCTGAACCCAACGAACACCACTGCACCTCCCGTCCGAAAAACCACCATGGCCGCCACCTTCCTTCTATAGCTCCGTTCACCCCCGTCCACCTCGAGGAGCAACAAGGGCGGGAATGGAACCGGGATGGAATCCTCGACGACTTCCGTGGAGGAGCGGAGGCGGGAGGAGGCCCGAGCCGGCCGCGCCGTCGCCGGAAGGATCGCCGCTGCAACCTGCCGTCGGTGTTCGTCATCGACAGAGATCGAGGTGAGCCGCCTCGATCGCCATCCTCGCTCCTCTTCCCCTGCCTCCTCCTCTCTGCTCCCAGCTCGCGGCAACCGCACGCCCCACCGGCAGCCGCCGCACGCCCAAGCGCGGCAGCAGCCACCGCACCGTCGCGACCCAGCTTCCGGCTGACGAACGCCCTGTTCTCTGTCCGATAGATGGGTTCAGTACCTTCAGTTACGTTTCTGAAAAAAACTGTCCGGGAGCTGAACCTCTTACTCCCATCGATGCGGTACCTGACACCAAGCGCTCGCCAGCCCGACTGGCCACGCCTCCGTGCGCGCTAGCGCAAGCCCGCGGGTTCGAATCCCAGGGGAGGCATTTGCCTCCCCAATTTCTTTTCCCTTGCCCACACCCGCGCTGGGCCCCACCTGTCATCCACCCGCTGCGCCACCTCATCTTCCCACCGCGCCACGCTGGCTAGGCCCCACGAGGCAGTGGCTGTGTGTAAAGTGCAGCCCGGTAACAAAAAAATTGCTAACGTTTCTGATTTCAAAACAAATTCCTTTTAATTAACAGAATTAATCCTAAAACTTCAAACCTTAATATCTTCTAATCTATAAGCCCAATAAATACAAGTTTTATATGTTTTCTGATCCAAATCAAATACTCTTTTCAAGTAATTCATTTGTTCACTGTTTTGAAATTTCAAAATGCATTTAAAATTCAAATTTGAACAATTCAAATGCAATTTGCTAAATTCAATAACTAAACCATTATTAATCCAATAAATGCAAATAAAATATGTTTTCCATACCATTTTAAATAACCTATTCAAATATAATTTTTTTTTTCTGTTTTGAACAATTAAAATTGCCTAAACCATTTAAATCTTGTTTAATGCAATTAAAAATTGTTTAATATTGTTTAATTCATAATTAAATAATCCTAAGTCCAATTTCAAAATGTGAAACATGTAATCCAACTCAAATTTGATGTTCTTTTCAAATATCCACTTTGTTATTTGTTTTGAAGATTTTAAATGGTTGAAAACAACAAATACTTGTGTGTTCCCTTTAAGGCACCCAAAATTCCCTAAGTTAATAATAAAATTCTAAATTGCTACACCCTATTTCAATTTAATTCTAATGTTGTTATTTCGCTGTTTCCCTTTTGCATGCATCATACTAAACCACCAGCACCTGTTGATTAGTTGGAAAACAAATAACCTAACCAAAATCCCTGGGCTTTTCATATGCAACTCAATTGCATATGGGTCCCTTTAAATCTGTTCATCTTGTCAACTAGTTTATTTCTATGCATCCATTAAATTGTCATGCATCCATGTCTTGATCATGCTGGATCTTTTGCCGTAGTAGTAATTGTTGCATTCCGGTGTTTGTTCGAGGTTCGTTGCTTCTTCCCGGATAGGACGTTGAGATGATGTGAGCAACGACAAGTTCTGCTACCTTGCGGGATCTCAGGCAAGTATACTCACTTGCATGCCTTATGGCTGCCTTTCATCACTTGTTACCGATTCTTTCCGTTGATTCTTTTCTGCTAGCCTTAGTAGTAGTTGTTTCTGTTACGAACCTATCACATGAATCCTTTAACCCTGATATTGCCTCACCTCCACTCCTATAACCTTTGCTTGAGCCTGTGTCTTACTATCTTGCTTAGGGTTGTTTTGCTCGAGTCTGTTACCCGTTACTTTCTGTTATTACTTAATTATGTTCTGGGGGCTCGATGTTAATCAATCAAACCTGTTAATTGCTAATGGTAATAATAATAATTTGATGATAAGGCACCGGCAGGAGGCCCTTTGTGGTTTTGAGGCCTGCTAGTGTCGACCCTAATAGGAAAAGGGTCTTGTCTACTGATCCATGATGAGCGCACTACCCGCATTTGGGGAGTATGGGCTCCCCCTCAGTTTGACCCGATTCGCATCTCGTCCAAATCGCCTCATTTAGTTCGGGTTTTCCATTTGCTGCATGCATGATCTTGCGAGCCCTTGGTACCCGGGTGGAACTTTCGTAGTCGGCATATAGGGGGACACGGTCTTAGAGTGCTATGATGGTCCATTTTCTTCTGGGCTTGATTAGCCGTGCGCCCAAGGTGCTTTGGGCTTGATGCGAAGAAGGGTTGGATTGTGTTGAGTGCCCCGCTTGGTGGAGTGGCCACTCCATCTGGTGGGATATTCATGAGTGTCGGTTACTATGGTGCAACCCTGCAGGGATAATCTTCTCGAGAAGCCGTGTTTTCCGCGGTTATGGATTACTTGGTGAAAGTACTGGCTAACAAGTACTCAGGACAACTTAAACCTAATGATCAATCATGTTACACCCAATGATTAATAACTTGACTAGTAATAGATTATCCACACCATAAACTTGACTCATCTTAATACAACTGTGTGAGTTATCCTCGGATTGCTTCTTCGGATAAGGGGCGAGATCCAGGATGGGTTTGTTTGAAGTTATCTTTCAGTTGGTTACTATCACTCGATCTTATCCCCTTTCTGATAGCTGGAAGTAATAGAATCTCTGTAGTTGGTTAGTGCAGCCTGTTGTCGCTTATTTGCAGTAACCCCTTCCTTTCCGTTGATCCTAAAGTATTTGTATCTTGTGATGACTGGCTACGCCGGTAACTTGTGAGTATGGGTTTTATCCCCCTTGCCAGTACTTAACCGTACTGACCCACGAATCTCTTTCGTGGCTGCAAATTCCAACTTGCAGTCAACAGGTTTGAAGTCTGACGACGTTAGCTTGGGAATCCCTCCGGCTTGGCCTGGGCAGGGATTGGACGCCTTCGGTTATCTTCAGGACTCTTAGTCCAATTTGGATCTTGTCCGTAGACGGACGATATGTTGTTTCTTCCGCTGTTATTTGGATCTTTGTATTGTATCAGTTGTAACCCCGGCTCGTGTGAGTCATCTTGTATCTATCTGTTTCTGTTGTAATTGTGGATTATTCGTGAACTGTTGTAATGTTATCATAAATGACAACCTGGAATCGGTTATTATGCGGATTTGGCGGGAATGCTGAAATCTGCATAGTGCCCGATCTCGGGGCGTCACACTGAGAATATCGAAAGGGGTAGATTGTTGTTGCATTGGCAACAGGAGTTATCCAAGTGAGAGGTATCAGTGTAGCACTAGTTATCAGAAAATCCACAAAACTTCCACCAGAAATAGAGAGAGCTCAACGAGAAGATCGGGCCACCCCATATCATCGTGAGTACTTCTAGTGATGCTGATGTGCAGGCAAAGAAGAAACCAGAGGATGTCGTCAAGGGGAATGAGTATGAGGCTTTGAGAGATACAATGTACAAGAGAATTGCTATAGACATGGAAAAGAGTAATGATAGTCTGAGGAAAGAATTGAACACTTTCGACCTCAAAATTGAAGTTGTTGCTACTCAAGAATCTGCCAATATTTTACAAGAATCTGTGACAAATTTGACAACAAAGATAGCTAATTTGACAACTTTGGTGCAAAGAGCTCCACACAATGTTAATGATGCCGATTTGGATGATGGTCGTGCTAATTTGCAAGGAGGCCGTGGAGGACTTGCTAGAAGAGTTCCATTAAAAAATAGTAGAGAGGATGATGGCTTGGGAAAACCAAAATTCTCTATTCCTAGTATCACTTGTGATACTAAAGATGTGGAAGAATACTTGATGTGGGAGCTGAAATTTGAGAAGCTATGGAGATTACATGAATATAATGAAGAGAGTAAGGTAAAGCTTGCATCTTCAGGTTTTAATGGTTATGCTCTCTTGTGGTGATATGGCATTACAAGATTGAGGGAAGAACATGAAGAACCAGAAATTAATGCATGGAGAGAGATGAAGCAATTGCTAAGAGAAAGATTTGTTCCCAAGAACTATATTGTGGGGACCCCAGAATAGCAGTCTGAGACCTCCAGCATGCATACATTCACGATCCCATGATCAGTTAGTCGTGAACAACATACTCGAGTTGGCATTGCAGATTACAAAACCACTACACGAATACACGGCTTACACAACAGGTCACATGACTCAGTTAAAAACAACTGCCACGCAGGGCTGGAAAACACACTAAACAGCGGAAGTCTTCAAAACAAACTCATGGTAAAACCCAAATCATGCCTTGACTACCTACAGGCTACTGACTCGGAGACGTTCCTAGCTCGCACAGCCGTCAGCAAGACCATCTTCTTCAGGTTCTCCGGGTATCTGCTCAAAGTCTGGCTAAGACAATAGGCAGGGACGAAACCATTGTGAGTACATTGGAATGTACTCGCAAGACACCCCAAATGAAAGCTAAGCATGCAAGTATCCATATATATATATATATATATATATATATATATATATATAGGTGGTAGGAAGGCTGTAATTAAGGCTAAACTAGCCATGATGAATTGAAGACACATCATGGTTGCACAAGTTTCAGTTGTTTTTGTTGAAGAAGATACTTCAAAAGATATTGTATTTATCTTGTAGATATTGCATGTCCACAAGGTTTTGATAAAGCATTCTAAATAAAAGAAAGTTATTCTTCGCAAAACTTCTTGGAAGATCACATCTTCAAGATCATCATTTACCGGTACCTCAAAGGTACAATCATTCTTTTTCCATGTACCTCCCAGGTACAGTTCCAAAACACTTTCCAACTTTTTGAAAACATTGACATAATGCTAGATACATGGCCATTCAACTGTCCATATACGAGGACGCGGCTATTCTGAATAGTTTTACTCTGCAGAGGTGTACACAATCCACAAGATCCAGTACATCCTCCGTGATCAACCACGGACTGTCCAAGACAGTATGTAAACATCAGATAACTGGTCCTAACTATCCACTATGCAAGCGCTAGTAAATGTCTACCTCTTCAACTGGGTTTGTTCTCCCCGGCACAGAGTGAGCCAGCCATATCGATCCGGTTTCCCCTCACAATACACCGCCATGATAGGAGACCCAACCGTTGCAACCGGTGGTGAACTTAATCCCACACTCTGAATGTCCCATTCTTTCCTTTCTGGCAACAATTCGGTTCAGGGGACTCTAACCCCTATAGCACATTGAGGTTGACACGGACTAACACCGACAAGCTTCTAGCTAGACCACGTTCCCATATTGGGGTAATGTGGCATCACGGCTTGGTTGTCCGGTGAAAACTAGGTTATGTGTCATTTTTGGAAAACAAGTCGAAAACATTTCCTTCTTCACAAACCTCCCTCGGACAAGGTCCCACCTTTCCTCGGGGTTTTTCCAAGCTTTTTCTTTCAAAAAACATCAAGTTAAAATTTCCACTAGGTTACTTAAGTGAATGAAGTTATGATACTAAAATATCTAAAGGTCTTGGTAACACCAAGATTATATAGTAGATATAGCATAATATATTCCTGAAATGGATAGTGGTATAGTCCACTTAAAAGAGTAGTTTTTGAATCAAACTTTTGTAAAACTTCAGAAGTAAAACATGTATGATAGATAATCATAAGTAAAAAAACAGCAAGCATTTAGAGTGGCTTGCCTTGGCACTGTTCTTGGTCTTTCTCTTGAAATAAACAAGAGTTGCAATAATAACCGCTCCGAGAAATAATACCGTCTTCGTTATCTAACGTCGTAAACTCCAAAAGGAAGACACCCAATTAGAACCAAAAAAAGGCAAGCACTTGACAAAAAGTAAACATACAGCAAGCATTTCATCAAACAAGTACACTCACAAACAATATTACTAGGGTGCACACCAACAAGCAAAACATGCACAGACAACACACATGAATAACACTAGAATTGATGTTATGGATCCTCAAACAAAATGGCATGAGTCCAGTGGGTGTGCCACTCTCATAACATTCCCAAATAAGGTTAAATGACTCTATGGTCATTCATGAGGAAGAACAAAATAACAAGAAAACAATCTAGAAACAACTACACATGCACAGGAAATTAATAACAAGCAGTAATACAAGCCCATCGTAACACATGCTTTTCTAAACATGGAGAAATAATATAACCAGTATCTAAACAACCTAATAATAGAGACAAAACAATACCAAACATATCATGGCATCACTCAATACATGAAAATAATCATGGAGCAAAACAAATGTTAAAACTAGGCATGAAAAAGGGCTATTTAGACAAGCAGACAGTCATAACCATAAGAGATCATCAAACAAGATTTATTCTAACATGATGGATCCGTAAGATAGCGTCCAAGTAACAGAGAAAACAACACCTAAACATGCTAGTAATATCATAATAACAGTCTAATCAATGCCTCAAAAATTAAGCATGCAAATAACAACTTATGGCAGAAAATCATCTAAAACTAACATGCATGACAATTTGATCTAGAGCTCACTCAAGCATGAAATCAAGTATAATATGCTTGAATAAAAGTAGCTATGCTATGGAAAACAATACTAGAGCATTTATTCAAGTCATCATACAATTATGATGACTAACATAATTTAACCTATTATTACGAGGAAAACACCCTATGAGAATAAAACTGTAACAAACATGGTTTTCCACACCCAAATACTAACATGATAGTGTTACACTCAAAGAGAAACTCAAACAAGTATTACCACCCTAAACATGCTAGGAAACAATTTTATAACAGAAACAATATAACACACAATTTAGTAAAGTCATAGCAATAATATGCAGAAAGGGGCTAAACACTAAATAATGCACCAAGCCTATTCTGTAACTCCTAAAATCATGAAAATCTAGTATAAGGTGGTCCTAGTAACTAGCAAACCAACCCAAGTGGATTCACATCAAAATACGTCACCAATAAAATTAAACAATTCACAGAAGTGCTCTCTGGCCTATAACTAACATGCATGTCAATTTCAATCAAAAACTCAAGTCAACAAAAGTCCAACTGGCACAGATAGACATTATCAAGGGCTACTCAGAACAGTTGAGTTTTCATGTTTTGGATACATAAAACTCACGTTATTAAATAAATGGTATTAATGAGTGCTTCTGCCATTTATTTTATTTCTCCTAAAATATAGTACAAAACCTAGATCTACAAGTTGGTTGTGGTTAAGAAAATGTAGATATAGCACTGTGATTTTTATTTTGGCAAGATTCATAGATTATCATTTTTATTTCGAATTAAAGCAAAGCATTAGATCTGGATCTGTAGGAAATTAGGAAAAACAACCTTAAGAAAAACTGAAATGGGCCAGATCTGCTCGCAGGCTGGTTTCCACCGAGATGGGCTGGCCCATGGCTGAGGTGAAGAGGTAAGTCATGAGGGACGGCCGATATTAGATCATATTGACGGCTGGGGTTCATCTCTTACCTCTGGCCACACATTCATGGGCAGAAACACTAGACGGCTCGGGGGGTTTTGCATGCTCACCAACGGTTGGTCCTGGGTGATCAAGAGGGAGTGCAGGAGTTTTCGGGGGTCAGGGAAGCAACTCCTTAGTAGAAGAACTAGCAGCAGCACCCATGGACACCGGTGTTGCCGTGGACGAGCTTGATGGCGTCTCAGACGGCGACGCGTCTAATGCATGCAAACAAAGAAACGAGTGTGTCAAGAACGTGCTACCGGAGGAGGGCTAAAAGAAGAAGCAACCAAGGACGAGAGGGGGCAAAGGCACGCCCGCAGCCATCTCTACAGGGAGTCACAGGCTGGGACAAGAGTGAGCTCCTCCTCGCTCACAGACAGAGAGATGAGAGCTGGGCTTTCTCAAGGTGGGGAGGTGTGGTGGAGTGGTGCGAATGGCTCGGGGAGAGGCCGGGGGATGGGTTAAAACGGGCAGGGCGTAGCCTGGTCTCTCTTCAGTCACGAGCATAGATGGTGCGCGAGTGTGGGGGCTACCTACAGAGGTTGGAGGGCACTTGGACGATGTCTCAGAGGTGCAGGAGAGGCCACCCGCTAGAGACAAGCAACACGGGAGGAAGGAGAGAGCGTATGCTACTTGCCACAGCGGCGCTCTGCCAGCTCGAGCCCAAACTGGGCGCCCCCATTTCTCTCTCTCCGTGAATGCTTACAGGGAAAGGAGTGCGGAGTTGGGGAGGTTTTCTGCATGCCTGCCAACGTGACATGGTCGACGAGGTAGAGGGTGAGTAGGTGCACGACGTGGTGCAGAGGTGCTCCCCACGGGTGTGCACTTGCACACACGTGCATCGCCCAACTGGTTATGTCCATGTCCATAAATGAACTCAAACAGCAAAGACTAATGCCAGGGAAGGTAGAGGACATGGTTTGAGCTTAAGAAACACGAATTTGAACAGATTTGGAGGGTGTCAAGATCTGCCAGAAAAAAGTTCAGAAAATTCAGACTTATGACTTAGGAATTTTCAAAGTCCCAGAAAACTGTTATTTTTAGCCGAAAGTAACAGAAGAATTGAGGGCTCAAGGGCGCTCAAAAATGTTTGGATAAATGCATGGAAGTGAAGTACAATGCATGGGGATCACAAAGGTCACAAGGTACCAACGAAATATGGAGAGTTTGGCCAAATACCATGCAGTCAAAAACAGCAAGATATATCTATTTTCAGGAAATTGTTAACAGATATTAACATGGCATGTTTACACACATGACATCTTGTGCATTTGTCCAAATTAGATTTCGTAAACAACATAGGTATGAATTAGGAGTTTAAGTGTAGTAGACGGAGGATAATATAATTCAAAAAGAACAGGATTTGATTCTAAAACAGGAGGGCCAAAAGTGATCAGAATGAAAGTTTCAGAAAATTCAGGCTTAGGACTTAGAAATTTATAGAGTCATGTCCATATTATTTTCTGTCAAAAGTAGAGGCATGTCTCATGGACCAATTAATTTCAAATTGTAAATCCGAAGGAATATATTGAAACAACATATCCCAAATGAGCATAAACTTATTTTTAAGTATTTTAAATAAATGGTTAAGGCTATGAAAATATGATGAAAAAGAGGCATGCTGCATGTTTTCTCTGTTTCCTCTAATTCTCTGGTTTCAACTAGACCACTTTACATACATGTAAAAACAGGTTAATTGATCCCAAAAATTATTCCATCACCAAGGAAGGATAGTTTATACACAAGAGAGGTGTGACCCATCCAAAAACATGGAAATTGAGTCAAGCAAGTTCTTAATTGGATAGGGTGAAAAGTCATGGTTAAAAGAGTTTAGGGTTCAAATGACTCTGCCAATCTCCCTAAGGAAAGAATATATCCAATTATCCAAAGGACAAGATCATGGAAGGATTTCTTGCAAGGATGATATCATGAGAATATTAGAGACAAGAACTTAAGCATTTAAGGTTTTTGATGCATGGATTCTCACATAATCCAAGAAGGAGAAGATAAGAAAGAAAAAAGGAATCCTTCTTAAGGAGTAGATGAAAGTCCTCTTAGTGGTATTAGAAATTTGGATTAAAGGGAATAAGTTCTTTGCCAAACACACAAGAAAAACAAGCAATCAAACCAAATCAATCATCCCACAAGGTTATATAACAAACAATAATAATGAAACACCACTCATTAACCAAGTCAATCATGAGAGAACAGATCCACCCAAGCAATGTTGTTCTCAAAAGCCAATTCGAAAGTGTTTTTGGTGCGTTAGAGATAAAATATCATGACAAGGTCATTAGGGAAGAATCTCAACTCAAAGTTGACACTTTTCAAAAGGAAATAGACAAGGTAAAATAAAGAAGTAATATTGTCCATGATCAAGTATTTTCAAAAGAAGTTTTGAAAGAGAGATAGCACTTGTAAAATTGGAAAGGATAAAAATAGGTGGGAGATGACTACCTCCAAAATACGTTTCATAAAGTTTTGGAAAATCACTTTTGTTTTCTCAAAAGCTTGGGCCTTTAGGTTGTTGTTAAAATCAAATCATTTTCGAAAGTGTTAGTCCAAAATAAGGTGATAAGTTTTTCTTGTTAGGACTTGACAATAAGGGTTGTGTTTTAAGAAAGTTATGATCATTGGTTTTAATGTCAGTTGTTAACAAACTCAAACGCAAACATAAACAACAAGCAAATATAAAAGAAAACATAAGCATAAGTCAATCATATTAAAAAGTTTTTGTTGGCCCTGATTTTTTGGGTTATTGAAAACAAGTTTTTCATGTCTTCCTAAGATTGGGCTGTTACAGCTCTTCCCCCCTTAAAATGAATCTCGTCCCCGAGATTCGTAAGTGGGTACTTAAGAGTGTAACTAAAAACAAGAGTCTCGGGCTTCTTCAATTTTTGTAAATGAAGATCCTTTGGCGGGGTGGTATTCTGAGAACTCGAGGTGTTGATGTTGTCAGAATGTTGTTTGTCGAGGAGATCGATATGTTCACTTGACACTTCATGTCCTTGATCTTGATGTTGGTGGAACGACACAAGCTAAAGAAGGGTCTTGATTTTGCTGTTTTGTAGACCACATGTGTTTGTCTTGATCTCTTCTTCTTTAGGAGTATCGCAGATAGTTACCCATGGCAACCATCTGGCCTCACAGGGCGTCAGGTCCATAGACTTGACTCTCTCCGATTACTGCTATGAGGTCTGTTAGAAACTCCTATATGCTTCTTTTCTTCTTGAGTGGTCGACCGCGTTGGAGTGCGGATGCTTCCCCCCTTTGATTGGTCTTCGTAGGTTGTCGGGAATTATCTTCGTCTCGTTTTTGCTTGGTGGCAATGGCAGGTCGTAGAAGAATTTGTTGGGTCTTGATCTTCATGGATCTTTGTAGGCGTCTTCATAGGTGAATTAGGATCACATAGTTAGCTTTCCCTCGGGAAAACTAGCTAGTGCCTTAAGCAAAACTTCAGTTAGATGTTAGTCTAAAATTAGATAGTTATGTTAGTAGTGTTAGACTAGTGATATTTCTACTAGAGTTGCGAGACACATCTCGCTGCATCTCGGACTTGAATCTGAATTCGTCGTCCTTCCTGATGGCTCTTGATGTAGCTGCACAAAATGGCGCGTGAAGTCTGTTACCCGTCTTCAGGAAGATTACATAGTCTTGGGCTCTCGGGTTGATGTAGAGAGTGTTCCATACCGCGCTCTTCTCATGAAGGGATGGGGGATAAAACTTTTTTAAAAGGGGGTTTTGCTAAGTTAGACCTTTGAAGAGGTACCAAAAGTCTAACTAAGGCCGACATGGCAAAAAGGGTTTTTGCAAACAAACGGGAATAAAGCAAGAGGTAAAAGTGTGGTGACTTTGTTTTGCCGAAAAGGTGTGCTTGTGAGACACACATGAAAACAATTCAAAAACACACACAACAAGGGAACAAGTAAAAACATCACGCAGAAGTAAACCACACAAACAACGCACAAGCGAAAAACAAACAAGGTAGCTTTTGTACCAGCAAACGTCTAATACCGCTGAAGAACGGGTAGCTCAAGTAAAACAACTGAGCGAAAACTATTGAATCCTATGGGGCTGGGTTGACCAGGGGTTATTGAAGTTTTCATGTTGTTAATGTCGTTGTTGATCTTGATACATGGCAGAGTCTTCGGATCTAGATGATTTATTTATCTCATCTTGATGTTGAGGTCTTTGGAAGGAAGCTTCTTTTTCTTCGAGTTGCTAACTACTAAGGTCTTCTCGGGACATCACCAAGTACGTAACTTTTAATAGAAAGATAACAGAAGAAAACTTTTTGGTAGACTTTTACATGAAAACCAATTTTTTATAAACTCATGTTTATTTATTTATACTAAAAATTTTGAGTCATGAAAACAAAGAGAAAAAAAGTAGTTTTATGTTTTCCAATTTACTATTTCAAAAACTAGGCAATAATGTCTTTAGAAAAAGTGGAGCTATGCTTAGGGTTTCTTAGAGAAAACTATTTAGGTAGTAATATAGTTTTTACCAAAATATTTTTATTTCCTATCTGACGTCCATGCTAACTAAGGTCTCCTAAAGTCAGGATGGCTCTGGTACCAACTCTGTGGGGACCCCAGACTAGCAGTCCGAGACCTCCAGCATGCATACGTTCATGATCCCATGATCAGTTAGTCATGAACTACATACTCGAGTTGGCATTGAAGATTACAACATCCACTACACGAGTACACAGCTTACACAACTGGTCACATGACTCAGTTAAAAACAACTGCCACGCAGGGCAGGAAAACACACTAAACAGCGGAAGTCTTCAAAACAAACTCGTGGTAAAACCCAAATCATGCCTTGACTACCTATAGGTTACTAACTCGGAGACGTTCCTAGCTCGCACAGTCGTCAGCGACACCATCTTCTTCAGGTTCTCCGGGTATCTGCTCAAAGTCTGCTAAGACAATAGCCAGGGACGAAACCATTGTGAGTACATTGGAATGTACTCGCAAGACACCCCAAATGAAAGCTAAACATGCAAGTATGCATATATATAGGTGGTAGGAAGGCTGTAACTAAGGCTCAACTAGCCATGATGAAAACACACATCATGGTTGCACAAGTTTCAGTTGTTTTTGTTGAAAAAGATACTTCAAAAGATATTTTATTTCTCTTGTAGATATTGCATGTCCACAAGGTTTTGATAAAGCATTCTAAATAAAAGAAAGTTTTTCTTTGCAAAACTTCTTGGAAGATCACATCTTCAAGATCATCATTTACCGGTACCTCAAAGGTACAATCATTCCCTTCCCACGTACCTCCTAGGTACAATTCCAAAACATTTTCCAACTTTTTGAAAACATTGACACAATGCTAGATACATGGCCATTCAAATGTCCATATCCGAGGACGCGGCTATTCTGAATAGTTTTACTCTGCAGAGGTGTACACAATCCACAAGATCCAGTACATCCGCCGTGATCAACCACGGATTGTCCAAGACAGTATCTAAACATCAGATAACTGGTCCTAACTACCCACTATGCAAGCGCTAGTAAATGGCTACCTCTTCATCTGGGTTTGTTCTCCCCGGCACCGAGTGAGTCAGCCGTATCGATCCGGTTTCCTCTGACAACACACCGCCATGACAGGAGACCCAACTGTTACAACCGGTGGCGAACTTAATCCCACACTCTGAATGTCCCATTCTTTCCTTTTTGGCGACAATTCGGTTCAGGGGACTCTAACCCCTATAGCACATTGAGGTTGACACGGACTAACACCGACAAGCTTCTAGCTAGACCCCATTCCCATATTGGGGTAATGTGGCAGCACGGCTTGGTTGTCCGGCAAAGACTAGGTTATGTGTCATTTTTGGAAAACAAGTAAAAAAACATTTCCTTCTTCACAAACCTCCCTCGGACAAGGTCTCACCTTTCCTTGGGGTTTTTCCAAGCTTTTGCTTACAAAAAATATCAAGTTAAAATGTCCACTAGGTTACTTGAGTGAATGAAGTGATGATACTATAATATCTAAAGGGCTTGGTCACACCAAGATTGTATAGTAGATATAGCATAATATAGTCCTGAAATGGATAGTGGTATAGTCCACTTAAAAGAGTTGTTTTGGAATCAAACTTTTGTAAATCTTCAGAAGTAAAACGTGCATGATAGATAATGATAAGTAAAACAACAGCAAGCATTTAGAGTGGCTTGCCTTGGCACTGGTTTTGGTATTTCTCTTGAAATAAACAAGAGTTGCAATAATAACCGCTCCGGGAAATAATACCGTATTCGTTATCTAACGTCGAAACTCAAAAAGGAAGACACCCAATCAGAACCAAACAAAGGCAAGCACTTGACAAAAAGTAAACTTACAACAAGCATTTCATCAAACAAGTACACTCACAAACAATATTACTAGGGTGCACACCAACAAGCAAAACATGCACAAACAACACACATGAATAACACTAGAATTGATGTTATGGATCCTCAACCAAAATGGCATGAGTCCAGTGGGTGTGCCACTCTCATAAGATGCCCAAATAAGGTTAAATGACTCTCTAGTCATTCATGAGGATGAACAAAATAACAAGAAAACAATCTAGAAACAACTACACATGCACAGGAAATTAATAACAAGCAGTAATACAAGCCCATAGTAACACATGATTTTCTAAACATGGAGAAATAATATAACCAGTATATAAACAACCTAATAATAGAGAAAAAACAATACCAAACATATCATGGCATCACTCAATATATGAAAATAATCATGGAGCAAAACAAATGTTAAAACTAGGCATGAAAAAAGGCTATTTAGACAAGCAGACATGCATAACCATAAGAGATCATCAAACAAGATTTATTCTAACATGATGGATCTGTAATATAGAGTCCAAGTAACAGAGAAAACAACACCTAAACATGCTAGTAATATCAGAATAACAATCTAATCAATGCCTCAAAAATTAAGCATGCAAATAACAACTTATCGCAGAAAATCATCTAAAACTAACATGATGAAAATTTGACCTCGAGCTCACTCAAGCATGCAATCAAGTATAATATGCTAGAATAACATTAGCTATGTTATGGAAAACAATACTAGA
The DNA here is from genome assembly GCA_028641055.1 of Alopecurus myosuroides. Classification (NCBI taxonomy): domain Eukaryota; kingdom Viridiplantae; phylum Streptophyta; class Magnoliopsida; order Poales; family Poaceae; genus Alopecurus; species Alopecurus myosuroides. Next base: position 367,725,010 of record CM054057.1, on the reverse strand, counting down.
GCATTTATTCAAGTCATCATACCAATATGAAGACTAACATAATTTAACCTATTATTACTAGGAAAACACCCTATGAGAATAAAACTGTAACAAACATGGTTTTTCACACCCAAATACTAACATGATAGTGTTACACTCAAAGAGAAACTCAAACAAGTATTACTACCCTAAACATGCTAGGAAACAATTTTATAACAAAAACAATATAACACACAATTTAGTAAAGTCATAGCAATAATATGCAGAAAAGGGATAAACACTAAATAATGCACCATGCCTATTCTGTAACTCCTAAAATCATGAAAATCTAGTATAAGGTGCTAATAGTCACTACCAAACCAACCCAAGTGGATTCATATCAAAATTCATCACCGATAAAATTAAACAATTCACAGAAGTGCTCTCTGGCCTAGAACTAACATGCATGTCATTTTCAATCAAAAACTGAAGTCAACACAAGTCGAACTAGCGCAGATAGACCTTATCAAGGGCTACTCAGAACAATTGAGTTTTCATGTTTTGGATACATAAAACTCAAGTTATTAAATAAATGGTGTTAATGAGTGCTTCTGCCATTTATTTTATTTCTCCTAAAATACAGCACAAAACCTAGATCTACAAGTTGGTTGTGGTTAAGAAAATTTAGATATAGCACTGTGATTTTTGTTTTGGCAAGATTCACATATTATCATTTTTATTTCGAATTAAAGCAAAGCATCAGATCTGGATCTGCAGGAAAATAGGAAAAACAACCTTCAGAAAAACTGAAATGGGCCAGATCTGCTCGCAGGCTGGTTTCCATCGAGATGGGCTGGCCCATGGCTTAGCTGACGAGGTAAGTCATGAGGGACGGTTGAGATTAGATCAGATCGATGGCTGGGGTTGATCTCCTACCTTTGGCCACACATTCATGGCCACAAACACTAGACGGCTCGGGGGGTTTTGCATGCTCACCAACTGTTGGTCTGGGTGATCAAGAGGGAGTGCAGCAGTTTCAGGCGGTCAGGGAAGCAACTCCTCAGTAGAAGAACTAGCAGCAGCACCCACGTACACCGGTGTTTCCGTGGACGAGCTCGATGGCGTCTCGGACGGCGACGCGTCTACTGTATGCAAACAAAGAAACGAGTGTGTCAAGAAGGTGCTACCAGAGGAGGGCTATTAGAAGAAGCAACCAAGGACAAGAGAGGGGCAGAGGCACGGCCGCAGCCATCTCTGCAAGGAGTCACGGGCTGGGACGAGAGCGAGCTCCTCCTCGCTCATAGACAGAGAGAGGAGAGCTGGGCTTTCTCAAGGTGGGGAGGTGTGGTGGAGTGGTGCGAATGGATTAGGGAGAGCCGGGGGATGGGTTAAAACGGGCAGGGCGCAGCCTGGTCTCTCTTCAGTCACGAGCATATATGGTGTGCGAGTGTGGGGGCTACCTGCAGAGGTTAGAGGGCACTTGGACGATGTATCAGAGGTGCAGGAGAGGCCACCCGCTAGAGACAAGCAACACGGGAGGAAGGAGAGAGCGTGTGCTACTCGGCACAGCGACGCTCTGCCAGCTCGAGCCCAAACTAGGCGCCCCCGTTTCTCTCTTTCCGTGAATGCATACATGGAAAGGAGTGCGGAGTCGGGGAGGTTTTATGCATGCCTCCCAACGTGACATGGTCGACGAGGTAGAGGGTGAGTAGGTGCACGAGGTGGTGCAGAGGTGCTCCCCACGGGTGTGCACTTGCACACACATGCATCGCCCAACTGGTTATGTCCATGTCCATAAATGAACTCAAACAGCAAAGACTAATGCCAGGGAAGGTAGAGGACATGGTTTGAGCTTAAAAAACACGAATTTGAACCAGATTTAGAGGGTGGCAAGATCTGCCAGAAAAAGTTCAGAAAATTCAGACTTATGACTTAGGAATTTTCCAAGTCCCAGAAAACTGTTATTTTTAGCCGAAAGTAACAGAACAATTGAGGGCTCGAGAGCGCTCAAAATGTTTGGATAGATGCATGTAATTGAAGTACAATGCATGGGGATCACAAAGGTCACAAGGTACCAACGAAATATGGAGAGTTTGGCCAAATACCATGCAGTCAAAAACAGAAAGATATATCTGTTTTCAGGAAATTGTTAACAGATATTAACATGGCATGTTTACACACATGACATCATGTGCATTTGTCCAAATTGGATTTGGTAAACAACATAGGTGTGAATTAGGAGTTCTAGTGGAGTAGACGGAGGATAATATAATTCAAAAAGAACAGGATTTGATGCTAAAACAGGAGGGCCAAAAGTGATTAGAATGAAGTTCAGAAAATTCACGCTTAGGACTTGGAAATTTTTAGAGTCCTGTCCATAATATTTTCTGTCAAAAGTAGAGGCATGTTTCATGGACCAATTAATTTCAAATTGTAATTCCGAAGGAATATATTGAAACAACATATCCCAAATGAGCAGAAACTTATTTTTAAGTATTTTAAATAAATGGTTAAGGCTATGAAAATATGATGAAAAAGAGGCATGCTGCATGTTTTCTCTGTTTCCTCTAATTCTCTGTTTTCAACTAGACCAATTTACTGATAGAGGCAAAGGTGTCCGATCTTTCGACGAGATGATAACTACGATTTGGGTGGCATTGACGTTGACGATCTGACTACAAACGTACGAGGACGCTGCGCCTTAGCAATCGCTACACCAACTCCGGGAGGTTATTGACAGCGCCGTAGCACGGTCGACCCAACCACTCAGGTCTAGATCCTGCAATCAATCGAGAACAAGCAAGAACTAAGAATTGGCAATCAATATATTGCGAATATAGATGAATGATTATAGCTGAAAGTGGGGTTCCGAAAGCGGTCTTAGTCTGGTCGATCTGACACAAACAAAGTACGGCAAAGTTGCAGCGACGGCTAACTTTTAACTAAACAACACCCAGCCCGAAAAGAAACCCTAGGGGCTGTATTTATGAGGGGAAAAGAGGGGAAATTCGTGATCCCATGGGTGGGGCCACGAAATCCAGCCTAAACCTCTTTTTCCCATGAATACGGACTCTAAAAACTGCCCACCAAGGGGTATGACGAAAATACATGGGCCTGGCCCAATAATGAGGTGTCGCAGCACCTATAAAAGGACTTGGATGAAAATAATGAAGTGGTAGCTTGTATAATTCGTCCAAGGCTTCATTTGGCATTACGGTGACTTCTTGCTGCTGTAATCTCCCTCTGTGACAGTGCCATCTTCTCCACTTGTGCTTCTGCTGCCAGCTCCATCCTCGAACATGCTCCATAGCTTGTCCCTCTCATCCACGCTAGGTCCATTATTCCTGAGAGAAACAAACACATTTGATTTAGGCAATATCATATTCTCATGTATATTAGGAACAACTCGTAGAAACGATAGTACCTGCTGATTAAGCTGACGTGCACGAGCTCTAGTCATAGGTCCTTGTAATGGAAGTGGTGTAGTAGTAGAGATGTCCTCATCATTCCCCCCCCCCCCCTTCTTGAATCGAAGTCGTCCTCGACGCTATGTCATCATTGTCCCCCAAATATGGCTTCAAATATGTAATGTTAAATGTGGGACTAACCCCGAAATCTGCAGGTAACTCAAGTTTATATGCATTATCATTGATCCTCTCTAACACCTTAAAAGGACCATCAGCTCGTGGCATTAATTTTGACTAGCGCAACTCAGGAAAACGGTCTTTACGCAAATGCAACCAAACAAGATCTCTAGGTTCAAATATAAGTTCCTTCCGTCCCTTATCACCATACATTTTATATTTAGCATTCATGCGTTCAATGTTCTCTTTAACAGTGGCATGCAATTTTAAGATCAAGTCAGCACGTTGTGTAGCATCTAAGTTATGTTGCACCGAAGATGGAAGAGGCAATAAATCAATAGGTGCACGAGGAATAAAACCATACACAATCTCAAAAGGGCACAATTTAGTAGTAGAATGCAGCGAACGATTAAAAGCAAATTCTATATGAGGCAAACATTCTTCCCACTTTTTTAAATTATGTTTTAACACATCCCTTAACATAGTAGACAAAGTTCTATTAACTACTTCAGTTTGTCCATCAGTTTGGGGATGACATGTAGTACTAAATAGTAATTTAGTCCCCAACTTAGCCCATAAACAGCGCCAAAAATGACTAAGAAACTTAGTATCACGATCTGAAACAACAGTATTTGGCACACCATGTAAACGAACAATTTCACGAAAGAATAAATCAGCAACATGTGTAGCATCATCACTCTTGTGACAAGAAATAAAGTGTGCCATCTTTGAAAAACAATCCACAACAACAAAAATGCTATCCCTCCCCTGTTGTGTGCGAGGCAATCTCAAAACAAAATCCATAGAAATATCCTCCCAAGGCACACTAGCGACAGGAAGAGGCATATATAAACCATGTGGATTCAAACGAGACTTAGCTTTTTGACATGTAGTGCAGCGAGAAACAAACCTCTCAACATCGCGTCTCATACGTGGCCAGAAAAAGTGTGCAACAAGTATGTCCTCCGTCTTCACTCCAAAGTGACCCATCAGTCCTCCTCCATGCGCTTCCTGTAACAACAAAAGAAGAACTGAGCTATCTGGAATGCATAACTTGTTAGCACGAAACACAAATCCATCACTAAGGACGAATTTGTTCCATGTTCTACCATCCTTACAATTCTGCATTACGTCCTTAAACTCAGCATCATGCATATACAAATCTTTGATGGTCTCCAACCCAAATATTTTGAAATCAAGTTGAGAAAGCATAGTGTAACGACGAGACAAAGCATCAGCAATAACATTATCTTTACCCTTCTTGTGCTTTATGACATAAGGAAAAGACTCAATGAATTCAACCCACTTAGCATGTCTACGGTTCAGTTTTGCTTGACTTCGAATATGTTTTAAAGATTCATGATCAGAATGGATAACAAATTCTTTGGGCCATAAATAATGTTGCCAAGTTTCTAAAGTCCTAACAAGAGCATATAATTCCTTATCATAAGTAGAATAGTTGAGACTAGGCCCACTCAATTTTTTCAGAAAAGTATGTAACAGGTTTACCATCTTGCAGTAACACACCTCCCAAACCAATACCACTAGCATCACATTCAAGCTCAAAAGTCTTACTGAAATCAGGAAGTTGTAGCAAAACAGCATGTGTTAACTTATCCTTTAATAACTTGAAGGCCTCATTTTGTGGTGTACCCCACACAAAAGGAACATCTTTCCTTGTCAATTCATTGAGACAGGCAGCAATGGTGCTGAAATCTTTCACAAAACTCCTATAAAATCCTGCGAGGCCAAGAAAACTCCGCACTTGTGTGACTGTTTTTGGTTGCAGCCAACTCTCAATAGCTTCAATCTTGGCTTTATCAACTTCAATTCCCTGTGGAGTAACAACATAGCAAAGAAAAGAAACACGGTCTGTGCAAAAGGTGCACTTACCAAGATTACCAAACAAATGCGCAGATCGCAAGGCCTTAAAAACAGCACGCAAATGTTCCAAGTGATCATCCAAAGATTTGCTATAAATCAATATATCATCAAAATAAACTACCGCAAATTGTCCAATGAAAGCACGTAAAACTTCATTCATTAATCGCATGAAAGTGCTAGGTGCATTAGTTAACCCAAAAGGCATAACCTACCACTCATATAAACTAAACTTAGATTTAAATGTTGTTTTCCATTCATCTCCCAATTTCATACGAATTTGATGGTATCCACTATGCAAATCAACTTTGGAAAACAGAATAGAGCCACTTAATTCATCAAGCATATCCTCTAATCTAGGAATGGGATGACGATATCGAATAGTAATATTATTAATGGCTCGGCAATCAACAACAAAACGAGATGTGCCATCCTTTTTTGGTACCAACAAAACAGGGACAGCACAAGGGCTAAGGGATTCACGTATATGACATTTCTCAAGTAGCTCCTGTATGTGACGCTGAATCTCTTTTGTCTCCTCGGGGTTGGTACGATAGGGCGCCCTGTTTGGTAGCAAAGCACCGGGAATTAAATCAATCTGATGATCAATCCCTCTAATAGGTGGTAATCCCGGTGGTACATCTTGTGGAAAAACATCCACATACTCCTGCAAGATGTTAGTGACAGCAGAAGGCAAAGAGGGAGGCAAATCCTAAAATGAAAATAACACCTCTTTGCACACAATAGCATAGCAAACAGAATTGAGAACATCCAAATCGTTAATATCAGATTTGCTAGCTAAGAAACATGGACTTGTCAATTTAATCTCATGTGAAGGTGGCGAATTTGTATTAGTCTTATGTTGCTGCAATTCTGTAGCCACAATCTTATTTTCACTCTTGTTAACCTCTTGTTTCTTTGCTTTACTACCTCTAGCAATGTCATCTTTCAAAATTTGTTCAGGAGACATAGGAAGCAAAGCAATTTTTTTATCCTTATGAACGAGAGTATATTTATTTGTACTACCATGATGTACAGATTTTTTATCAAATTTCCATGGTCTACCGAGTAAAAGAGAGCATGCTTGCATAGGTACCACATCACAATCAACAAAATCAGTATATGTAGAAATATTAAAATGCACACGAACGGTACGCGATATTTTAAACTTGCCACTGTTGTTGAACCATTCTATGTAGTAAGGACGAGGATGTGGCTTCGTTTGAAGGGAGAGCTTCTCTACCATCTCAACACTTGCCAAATTGTTGCAGCTCCCTCCATCAATAATGATGTGTATACATCGTTCTTTGACGACCCCTTTCGTATGGAACAGATTGTTCCGCTGTTCATGTTCTTCCTTGGTCACCTGCACACTCAAAGCTCGTTGAACAATTAAAGACTCATACCTCTCAGCGGCTTCGGCAGCCATGCATTGTACATCTTGATCAGACTCGGTGCCATCATGATCCTCTTGTGCAATAAGAGCCAATGTCTCCTCATCATAGTCACTAGCAGAATCATACCCGCCATCTTCACGAGCTATCATCACACGCTTGTTTGTACACTCACGAGCATAATGACCCCAACCATCACAACGGCCACACTGAATTTTACTTGTGTGTCCCGTAGAAGCCATGGAAGATGAAGACTGTGTAGAACCAGTAGGGGTCATCTTAGGTGATGGTAGTGGTGCCTTGCTTGACGGTTCTCTGCTAGTCGTGGTAGCAGGACTCGAAGGAGAAGCTGTGGTGCGTGTAGGACGTGTACGAGAAGTCCATGATGTAGCACGACCTGCAGAAAAATTAGTCCGTGCGGCTTGCCGATCCTGCACTTCACGTTCAGCAATACAAGCAAGATGGAACAAACGAATGATGGTCTGATATTCTTTATATTCCAAAATAGTTTGAATTTCTTTGTTTAACCCACCCCTAAAACGTGCAAGCATAGGTGCAGTATCCTCAATAACACCACATCTTATTAACCCAGTTTGCAATTCCTGATAGTACTCCTCTACAGAATTTTTGCCTTGTTTTAGGTTCTGTAATTTTTTAAGCAATTCACGTTGATAATATGGCGGCACCCAACGCGTATGCATAACATTCTTTAAATCAGTCCAAGTGGTGGGAATGGCATTAAGATTTACTCGACAATATTCAGACCACCAAATAGAAGCAAAACCAGTAAATTCACAAACAGCAGCTTTAACACGTCTAGCATCAGGATAATGTAAGCATGCGAAACGTTGTTTAGTTTCCAATTCCCATGTAAGATAAGCATCAGGATCATATCTACCCGCAAACGGTGAAATATGTGATTTTAATTTGGCTACATGGTCATCGTCGTGCAATACCTGAAGGCGTGGTCCAACATTACCATTACACACGTGGGGGCGCGGCCGACCTGCGGGATGCACCGGAACCTCATCTCCCACGTCCTCATCTTCATCCTCATACTCAGCGATATTAGCATCACGAGCAGCTGCAGCAACACCTTGCTCAATCGTAATACGTTGTGCCCGTCCAACATCCGCAGGTATGCGAGGACCAGCGCGTGGAGGTGCTAAACGAGCGAGCAGCTCGTCGAATTTTGTGTCGAGCTTGGTGTCAAAAGCTTGCTCGAGGCCTGTTATCTTCTCAAGCGCCTCTCCAAGTTTGGTGTCGATGTCCTCTGTGTGATCCGTCACAAGCTTGTCGAACTTTGTGTCCAACTGTTTGTTCGTTAAGCTCTCCCATTCATCATCGGATCCTGGCATGGTTAGTGGACAAGAAAATAAAAAAAAAATCACGAGTATATGGTCCTATCGACTGCTAGGTGGTGGAAAAAAATGCCTAATATGTCAAACCAAAAACAAAACTCTTACAAGTTCTCACCCAACAGCAGGAGGTGACCAGCAACGAACGATGTCAAGTCTCAGTGAAGATTAGATGGAGCGATTGCCAGGTAAAAGTCACAACGCACGATGTAGAATATGTGGAGCTTTAGGAGGCTTGAATATAGTAGCAAGAATTAGCAATAATCAAATCAGGAATGCAAGTTGAATAAACGCTCAAAGACGGTACTGTGCTGGTCCTAGGCTAGACCGTTTTAGAGACGCGAGCCTATAACACCAACAACGTCACGGCGCGGCAACAACAAGCAAAAAGAGAAGAAGTATGAGCAAAGAGCAGTAAAAAAACTGCACTAAAAAGTGGAAGTTTTTTTTTCGCTCTCTCCAAACCTCAGACTATGTCTGTGATCAGGCGAGACCACGAAATTTTTTTTCTGCTACAGTAGGTCGCGAATTTGGAGTCCCAAGCTGATTAGAACTCTAATCTATTGATAGAAATAAGGATTTAAACAACTAGAAAACCCCTAACCCTAACTAGTAGGGTGGAGGCGGCGCACGGGAACAAGTGGAGACGCACGCGTGCGGATGGAAGCGGCGGCGCGATGCAATGTGGTGGCGGCAAGGTAGCAGCGCGATGGATAGCTTGTCGAACAGCGGTAATGAAGATGATAGCGGCGGCTGATTGTGGTGCGTGCGGCGGCTGTTTGTGGTGGCTGGATAGTGGCGGAATTTGTGGTGGTGGGAAGCAGCGGTGATCTGCAAACATGCGAGGTGATGCGGCAGCGGCACTGACAAACTATGCAAAGAAATCGAAACTCTACGGGAATAAACGCTAAGACCAGCAACTTGACACGACGATGCAGACGAAAACTCAACAATGCAATACACTGAAAAGAAGATGCAAGAAGATGCAAAAGGCCCGGACTGGTTGTAGTATGGGATGATCTAACCCTAATAATTTTCTTTTTGGCTTTTTGTGGACTGTAGGTATGAAGAACAGATTGAATCTAATCTATGAAAAACAGTAAATCTCACCGATCAACCTAAAATCTGATACCACTTGATAGAGGCAAAGGTGTCTAATCTTTCGATGAGATGATAACTACGATTTGGGTGGCATTGACGTTGACGATCCGACTACAAACGTACGAGGACGCTGCGCCTTAGCAATCGCTACACCAACTCCGGGAGGTTATTGACAGCGCCGTAGCACGGTCGACCCAACCACTCAGGTCTAGCTCCTGCAATCAATCGAGAACAAGCAAGAACTAATAATTGGCAATCAATATATTGCGAATATAGATGAATGATTATAGTTGAAAGTGGGGTTCCGAAAGCGGCCTTAGTCTGGTCGATCTGACACAAACAAAGTACGGCGAAGTTGCAGCGACAACTAACTTTTAACTAAACAAAACCCAGCCCTAAAAGAAACCCTAGGGGTTGTATTTATGAGGGGAAAAGAGGGGAAATTCGTGCTCCCATGGGTGGGGCCACGAAATCCAGCCTAAACCTCTTTTTCTCATGAATACGAACTTAAAAACTGCCCACCAAGGGGTATGACGAAAATACATGGGCCTAGCCCAATAATAAGGTGTCGCAGCACCTATAAAAGGACTTGGACGAAAATAATGAAGTGGTAGCTTGTATAATTCGTCCAAGGCTTCATTTGGCATTACTGTGACTTCCTGCTGATGTAATCTCCCTCCGTGGCAGTGCCATCTTCTCCACTTGTGCTTCTGCTGCCAGCTCCATCCTCGAACATGCTCCATAGCTTGTCCCTCTCATCCACGCTAGGTCCATTATTCCTGAGAGAAACAAACACATTTGATTTAGGCAATATCATATTCTCATGTATATTAGGAACAACTCGTAGAAACGATAGTACATGCTGATTAAGTTGACATGCATGAGCTCTAGTCATAGGTCCTTGTAATGGAAGTGGTGTAGTAGTAGCGATGTCCTCGTCATTTACACACATGTAAAAATAGGTTAATTGATCCCAAAAATTATTCCATCACCAAGGAAGGATAGTTTATACACCAGAGAGGTGTGACCCATCCAAAAACATGGAAATTGAGTCAAGCAAGGTCTTAATTGGATAGGGTGAAAAGTCATGGTTGAAAGAGTTTAGGGTTCGAATGACTGGGCCAATCTCCCTAAGGAAAGAATATATCCAATTATCCAAAGGACAAGATCATGGACGGATTTCTTGCAAGGATGATTTCACGAGAATATTAGAGACAAGAACTTAAGCATTTAAGGTTTTTGATGCATGGATTCTCACATAATCCAAGAAGGAGAAGATAAGAAAGGAAAAAAGGAATCCTTCTTAAGGAGTAGATGAAAGTCCTATTAGTGGTATTAGAAAGTTGGGTTAAAGGGGATAAGTTCTTTTCCAAACACACAAGAAAAACAAGCAATCAAACCAAATCAATCATCCCACAAGGTTATATAACAAACAATAATAATGAAACACCACTCATTAACCAAGTCAATCATGAGAGTACAGATCCACCCAAGCAATGTTGTTCTCAAAAGCCAATTCGAAAGTGTTTTTGGTGCTTTAGAGATAAAATATCATGACAAGTTCATTAGGGAAGAATCTCAACTCAAAGTTAACACTTTTCAAAAGGAAATAGACCAGGTAAAATAAAGAAGTAATATTGTCCCTGCTCAAGTATTTTCAAAAGAAGTTTTGAAAGAGGAATAGATAGCACTTGTAAAAGTGGAAAGGTTGAAAATAGGTGGGAGATGACTACCTCCAAAATACCTTTCATAAAGTTTTTGAAAATCACTTTTGTTTTCTCAAAAGCTTGGGCCTTTAGGTTGTTGTTAAAATCAAATCATTTTTGAAAGTGTTAGGCCAAAATAAGGTGGTAAGTTTTTCTTGTTAGGACTTGACCATAAGGGTTGTGTTTTAAGATAGGTATGATCATTTGTTTTAATGTCAGTTGTTAACAAACTCAAACACAAACATAAACAACAAGCAAATATAAAAGAAAACACAAGCATAAGTCAATCGTATTAAAAAGTTTTTGTTGGCCCTGATTTTTTGGGTTATTGGAAACAAGTTTTTCCTGTCTTCCAAAGATTGGGCTGTTACATATATTAGAACTCTTTATGACAAGTTACAACAATTGACGCAAGGTACAAAATTTGTGGATGCATATTACAAGAGACGAAGGAAATTCAGAAACAAGTACAAGAGCTTCTAGACAAAGGTTATATTCGAATAAGCCTCTCTCCTCATGTTGTTCTTGTTACTTTGGTTCCTAAGAAAGATGGCACATGGTGCATGTGTGTAGATTGTAGGGCAACTAACAACATCACTATTCGTTATCAACATCCTATACCACGTTTGGAAATATGTTAGATGAATTAAGTGGTGTTGTTGTTTTCTCTAAAATTGATTTGCGTAGTGGTTATCATCAAATTAGGATGAAAGAGGGGGATGAGTGGAAAACAGCCTTTAAAACAAAATTTGTTTATATGAGTGGTTAGTGATGCCTTTTGGATTAGCTAAGGCACCTAGTATTTTCATGAGATTAATGAGCCATGTTTTGAGATATTTTATTGGCAAGTTTGTGGTAGTTTATTTTGATGATATTCTCATATATATCCAAAATGAACATGAAAACATTGATCATATGTCACACCCCAGTTTTTGGATTCTTGTACTGTTGTTCAAGAAGACAAAAATGAGGGCCAACAATTTTTTTTCTAACAACATGATTGTTTGAACTAACATGTGTTTATGATCTTAATCATTTTTTCAATGCAAGTTTTGCTTCTTGATGAAACCATTATAAAAAATTTCTGAAAACACTTTTATAATATTTTCCCTGTTGTTTTCTCTGTTAATTACTTGAGTGAATTTTATTCCAAGACTTGGATCATTCTTGTTTGGATCTTAAAATGAACTTTTAACTTTGTTGGATCCAAGAAAACAAAATTTCAGATTGATTTATGGAAGTTTTCTATAGAAAATATTCCCTGAAAATATAGCCAAGTACATGTTTTCCACTTTAGTTTTCACTAGGCTATAAACTGTTATTTTATGTTTTCTTGACTTTTATTTGTTCCTTGATACATGTAATACAAATCCATAAGCTTGGTTATATTTTTGCATTATTAAAAATGATCTTTTGCTTGTTGTCTTTGTGGTATAAAAACAAGGCAGAAAAAGGCATTTTTGGAAAACGGAGAAAAACAGAAAGTACACCTTTTCCCACATTGTTTTCATGGCCTTAAACTATCTCAATTTTATTTTCAACAGTTGTTTCTGAAAGTTTAAAACATGGTTAACAAGTTCTCACTTTGAAAACAAAATTTGGGATTTATTTGACCCTTGAAAACAGTGTGAACTTTCTGATGTTTTTAACAGATTTTCAACACTTAGAAAAATTCTCTAAGTCCTTAACTGAATTTTCTGAATTTTTCAGAAACAGTTGTTGTTACACTTTTGGACAGTTGTTTTCAATTCTTTTTGGTTCAAAACTTGGTATGCCACCTTTCCCCTTGTGTTGACCATAGTTTAGACTCCACTTTGGATCCCTTGGAATGCTTCTAGAAGTCTTGGTGAAGGTGAAAATGAGTGAGATTTTGGGGTGGTCAGAGAAGTGTGGACACTGCCTGTTGGCACTGTGCAGTGGGCCTTGTGCCCATACCATGGCCTCTCCACACCCCTAGGGCCATGAGTTGACTGGCCCCTTTGCTGGTCTTGGCCTTTGGCACACTGCCATGCTTGTTCCTGGTCTAAATTGCCCTCTGGACTCGCCCATGCCGCCCCTAGACATGAACCCGAGAGCAACCTAGCTCCCCCACCTAATGCCTTCGAGTTTAAGCCACGACAGCCCTACTCCTTGCGCCACTGCCCTCCTCCACATCCCCTCTCACACCCCAAGCGAAAGGAAGCCCCGCCCTGGCCCCCGGGAGCGTGCCCGAGCCCTTGATCTTGGCGATCACCACCAGGATCTCGAGGTAGTGCTCTCCTCCCCTACGTTTTCCCGTTCCTTCTCACCGCCCTAGATAATATCCCCGCCACTTGTGCTACCTCCCTGACACGTTCCCTCACCCTCTCGCATGCAGGATCACCGCCGTCGTCGAGCTCGCCGCCGAGGACGTCATGCCGTGTCCCGACGTTTGGAGCCCCTCCCGCGCACGTACTCTGCGTCCCTCGACGCCCCTCATCCCCTGCACCACCCCCGAGCCGCGCAACCGCCCCCTCGAGCAACCACGGTGAGCCACCATGCGTTTTCCCGTCGCCGATAGTTTCGAGATAGAGAGGAGAGGGTGGGAGGAATACGACGTGTGCGCCGTTGGATCTCCGATCAACGGGCGCGGTTGAACTTGCGTTTCCCGTGCTGGCCGCGCGCGCAGCGCGCTGGGCTGCGTTCGCCGCTTGGTGGGCCGCGCCATAGGGAACCCAGCCCGCTCACCAGTTTTCTTTTCTTTTTAAAATCAACAGATCTATTGCTTGTTGATTTGGCTCTGTGAAAAATACCTAGAGTGTAAAATAAAATCAACTGAAAATCTTGACCCTAGTAATTTGTTTTCCTAACCATCTAAAATTTGTAGATCTAACTTTTGACTTGTAGTTTTGTCTCAAGATCTATTTTGCCACAGGGTGTCTGTAAAGATGTTTTTGGCATAACTTTTTGGGTATATATCCAAAATGATCAAACTAAATTGTTTTGGATAGCTTAGGACTAGATGTATCACTAGGACTTTGCCGCACATCAAGGTGAGTTACCAAATGGAAATGACATCCATTTTGGTAAAAGGACAGTAGGCTTTTCTAGGATTTTTAGAGTGGGTTTAAAATTGATTTTTGAGGTGAATCCAATTGGATGAGTTTTCTTATGACTAGATCCATCTAGCCCTAGATTATTTTTGGTGAGAAAAACTAGAAACAGCAGCTTTTCTGTTTTCATTATTACTTGTGTGGTTGTTTGAAAACAAGTGTGTGATTGTTTGAATCTTGATTCCTAGCATGTATAGAAGTGTTACCACTTGTTATTAGGATGTTTTCTTGCAGTGAATCTATCTTATAAAGTGTGTGCATGTTTGGAAAGTCTAATATGAATAAAGTTAGCATTTGTTATTTCTAGTTTTATTATTTGATTATTGTGTGGCCCAAATCTTGGTAGGTTTGTTTTGCCTAGGTTTGTGATATGTGTGAGTGGAGTCCAGTACCATTTTGGTACTGTTATTTCTATGTTATTATCTCTGTTAGCTTGCATGTTATTTTATAGATAAGCATGTGTAACTTTTGTTATTAGTTTTCACTAGTATTATTTTCACTAGTATGAATAGTCTTGTATTTTTTTGCTTTGTTAAATTAATTTTTGTCATGTGTGACCAGAGGCCTTGTTACCTCTTTTGCCTTGGTATTAGTGGGCCCATAACCCACTCGTCCCATTGCACCTTGGTTAAGGATGAAAATCCCCAACCATACACTTGTGTGAAAATAGCATGTATTTCTTTATGTGAGTGTAATATTTTCCACCTGGGAAAATGGTTGTTTGTTTCACTTATGGGAAAGTGTTTAGTATTCCTTTGTGAATCCTAGTATGTTAGTGGTGATTCATTTGTTAACATAATATTCTCTTAGGAGTATCATGTTAAGAGGTGTTTCACTATTGCTTTGTTTAAATGGAATATTGCTTGCAAATAGAATGTTTTCCTAGTGATTGGTAGATTATTTGTGAATAATTTTCATTGAGTGTTTGGATTTTTGAAAGTGTTTATTTGAGCTTGTGTTGAGTGCATAGCTACTGGTTGTATAGTTGTACCTTGATTGCTTGCTATTTAATTGATTAGAAATGCATGTATTACTAGAATGGATTGATGCTTGCTTAGTAGATGTTTTCATAGAATTATTTTAGTGTTTTTGCTTATTAGCATGTGTAGGCTTTGTGTGTTGTTAGTAGTCATCTATATTCATGTATTGCTTGTTTAGTAAAATACATCCTTATAGTGATGTTTGCTTCTCTAGTGATGAACTAGTGTCCCCACTAGGTCTTATGAGTTGCTCTAGTATTTTTGTCTATTTTATTTTATAAGCGTGTGATTACTCTAGCATGTTTAGGATGTTATTACTTCTGTTATTTTGACATGAGTTGTGTAGTTGCTTGTTTCTATAATTGTAGAATACAATTATTTCTTATAGCATGCTTGTGTAGGATTTCCTTACTAGAATGTTATTAGTGCACTCCTGTGTTTATGCTTTTTGTTAGCAGCATTATCTTTTGTGATGATTGTGTTTTAGATTATGTTTTATGACTTGCTACCATTGATTGAGATACTATTATTTTTTTTATGATTGATGGATTCCTTAATTTTAGATAGACATTAGCATAGTCAATAACTAGCCTGCTCATCTGAGATGTGTTTGCTTGTTGTTTGGAAATTGTCTGAGGGGTGGCTTAGCATGAGTATTGTACTTATGTTATTTGTCGTGCTAGTGTTGTTGTTGTGCCTAGTAGTACCTTGTTATCTAAGCATTGGTTTGGTAGTGAACTTGTTTGATGATGATTGCTTGTGTGTTGCTAATACCCACTTCCTTGGGTATTGCTTTGATTGATTGTTAATATCTTAATAGCCTCACCTTTTGTGCCCACAAGCTATATTTTTAGCTTCTTGAATATCTTATTATGAGAGTGGCACACCCACTCCATATATGATATGTAAGATGTGTGATAGGGTTTTTCAACCATATGTTTGTTTGACGATAGTTTTGTACCATGAGAGTTGCGAGATAGTTTTCGTGATAACCTTTTTGGGTGATTGCGCTAGTATAAGTTTGCTTGATGTATGTATTCCTTTGTTTAGAGGTTTGCCCTTTAGTTCTGAGTGTGTGTCTTTTATTCTTTTGCGACGCTAGGAAACGAAGAAGAAGAAGAAGAAGAAGAAGAAGAAGAAGAAGAAGAAGAAGAAGAAGCAGTTGTGGATCTGTGCGTCAAGTTCAAGTTACTTCAAGGCCAGGGACACTAAGAGTTTTAAGGCAAGCCATCCTGATGCTTGCTGTTACTACACTTATCATTACCTATCATGCATGTTTTACTTCTAAAAGTTTTACAAAAACTTTGATTACCAAAAACTATTTTTGAGTGACTACTACTACTATTATATACTATTACTATGCCAGTAGTTGATACTTGGTGTTACCAAGCCCATAGCCACCATATGGTATTTATTACCATCACAAGTATTAGTCCCTAAGTGGACACCCTAAAAATATGTTTTTGCAAAACAAAGGTTTTATGGAAAATCCGGTGGAAAGGCGAAGCCTTATTCACCAGAGGAATGTTGAAGTGGTCATTTTTGAGAAAAAGGTGTTTTCACAAAAATGACACATAACCTAGTCTTCGTCGGACAACCTTTACCGTACTGCTACTTTACCCCAACATGGGCACTGGGCTTAACTTGAAGTTTGTTTTTGTTAGTGTGTGTTCTATCTCAAATTGCTATAAGTGTCGTCGTGCCCTCAAACCGAATGTCGCCAAGTTTTGAAACGTGCGACATATAAAGTGTGGGATTAAGTTTCCCTCTGGACGCAGCAGTGGGCTTCATGTCATTGCAGGGGTAGACCAAGTGTCGGGGAGAACACAGAATCTCCTGTCATGGCAGGGTTTATCTAGGTGACGGGGAAATTAAACTCAACTGAAGAGATAGTCATATACTAGCTTGAACATAGTGGAAGGTTAGGATCAGTTATCTCATGTTTACAAACTGTTGTTACAGTCTGTGGTTGTTCACGGCGGATGTACTGGATCTGGTGGATTGTGTACACCTCTGCAGAGTAGAACTATTTCGGAATAGCCGCGTCCTCGAATATGGACAGTTGAATGGTCATGTAGCTAGCATTGTGTCAATGTTTTCAAAAAGGAGTTTTCAGAAAGGAGTTGGACTAATGAAGTATCGAAAGGAGGAAATCTTGTACCGTGGAGGTACCGTTGATGAAAAGCTAGAAGTTGTTTTACAAAAAAATTTGCAAAGAGAAAACTTTCTTTTAACAAAGTTTTACAAAACCTCTTGTACATGTGATATGTACAAGAGAAAGAAAACTATATTATTTTCTTTTGAAGTATCTTCTTCAACAAAGATACAAAGATTTTCAAAATCAACTATGATATATCTTTCATATATCATTGATAGTGAACCCTATTTATACCCTACCTATTACACCATATAAGCATACTTGCATTTTGGTAAGCTACATGATGGGTGTCTTGCTGAGTACATTCAAATGTACTCATATTGGTTTCGTCCCTGGTATTTACTTGCCAGACTTCGAGGAGGAGTCTCAGAAGGAGATCTACGAAGAGGAGTACGGAGCTGATGGCTTTGCGAACTATGATCGTCTCCCGGTCAGCGGCCTGTAGGTTAAGGAGTGACTTGGGCTCTACTACGTTTGTGTGTGTTTAGTCATCCGCTGTGTGTGTTGGGTGTTTGCCCTGCGTGGCAGTTGTGTTAGACTTGGTCATGTGACATGTCCCTTTTGTAAGTGTTTTGTGCAATCGTGTAATGGATATTGTATCTGCGTACCAACTTGATATGTTGTTCACGACTCGTGTGATCTGGGATCGTGAATGTATGCATATCGGAGGTGTCCTTGAACAGTGGTTCTGGGGGAGCTTACAGAGTTGGTATTGGAGCTATCCTGACCTTAGGAGACCTTAGTTAGCATGGACGTTAGCTAGTACTCTTATAATAAAGGATAATAAAACCATGTCACTAAGATGACTATTTACCAAAATATTCTATATATTCCATCCCCTGTGTGTTTTTGAAAAACTATACTTATACTAAGTAACCTTTGAGCATCTTAAAAACTTTGCACACTATTACCCAACTTAAATTATGCCTAACCATTTGGTATAGATGGCAGTTGTCTTCACCGAATCCTTCCGGCTAGGTACGCATGCACCTTGCTACCGCCGTTTTGAGGAGGATTTGATCAAGATGACTCATCCTATTAGTCGCCCAGTACCTGATTTGAAGGGAGCGCAGATTCACCATAATGGACGGGAAGTGCCCTGGTTGGTGGTTTGTACCATTCGTTCTCCTTTGCTAGCACCGTCGACCCCAGAGATCAGTTGACAAGCCCATAGATGTCATCGAAGAGTTTGTGTTTGCTCGTCACTTCCAGCACTTGGAGGGACAACTGTACAACATCAGTTCTCCCTTGATAAACTTAGAGGAGATTACGACCTCCGAGGCAGGGAGATGGACCAGCTGGAGAAAGGCTTGAATGTTTCTTCTTCTACCGAGAGTCGTCTCAAGGTACTGAAGATGACCATGAAGTACACTGACTCCCAGCACCGTGCTCAAATGACATCCCTTCATCTTTAGCTTGCGACCAGCAAGACCAGAGTTGAAGAGTTGGAGGAACATCTACGCGCTTCCTCGAGCACTTAGGATTGCCGCAGGATGTTAGGAGTTGCGTTATCTCCACCCCTATGCTTGTTTGTTTGTGTTGTGTGAACTCTGTTAAGAGCATTGTGTGTGCTAGTTGTGTTGTAAGCCTTATGCTATTGCCATGTGAACCTTGAAGTTAATGTTATGCTTGTTAGGGCTCTCATATGTGCGTATGAGTAGTCTTTGTTTATGATTGTCTCTTACACGCTTGTTTGTTGTTGTGTTACCTACCGTTCTCATCTCCGTTATTAGCCAGTATGTTTCACCAGTTTTCAAAGCAAAACCACCCTTTTTGTTTGCTCTCGTCTTATACCGTTCTTTTTCTTCAGCATGGCCCACCACCGGAGCCGACAGTTGCCCAACTTTTTGCTATGATCATGGAAGACCGTGAAGCCACTCAAATAGACCGTGAAGCCGCTCGTGCTGAACACATTGCCACACATGCTGCCCTGGAGCGTTTGACTCAGCTTTTTGCCACCAATGTTGAGAACAATGCTATCCTTATGAGAGAGTGACAGCGCCTGCTTGCTGGAGAGAGTCGCAAAAGGAAGATAGTGACGCCAGGTGAACCTAGTTCACCGGTGACTCGCAGTGCCTTACCTGTGATGCCGCAACCCCCAAGGAAGCGTGGGATTAATGGACCAAAGACTAGAGGATGCTTTGTCTGTGGGAAGGAGGGGCACTTTGCTCGTGATTGTCCCCAGAAGAAATATGATCCGTCTTGGTCTGATGAAGCCCAAGAGACGCAGGGTCCATCCCAGAAGAAACGCAAGAGTTTGATGAGTGGACCTCGAAACCAAGATGATGTTGCAGAAGCACCTGCGACACATGCCATAGCTAATGGTACGTTTTCGAACCAAACCTGTGAATCCCATAGTTGTGTTTGTCTTCGTACCCTGAGAAATCCGACGTAAATGGAACACTAGAAGTGTCATGTCGGACTAGAAATGATATCTTTTAAAATTAACAATACTAACGTAACTTCATCTAACTTCAGCTTAACACCTAACACCAGCTTTGAAAATTTCTAACCAACTTTTCCAATACCAAAGAGAAAGGTGCCTTAGGATGTTCTTAGCTGTTTGAAAGAAAGATGAAAGGTTGGAAAAAATATTGGATTGGTGAACTATGATTGTTATGAGACAATAAGAAATTTCGTGTATCTTTTGGAGGAAACAGGTTCTGGAATATGAGATGGTGGAGACTCATTTGAGGTTTAGCTTAGGAGTGAAAGATTCAGGATCACATGATTTTAGTTGAGATGAATTATGATATAATATCTGGGGCTAACCAGTTGTGGACCCCAAAACCTTGGAAGTTATCGGTAACTAAAATTTGTATCCTTGAAGAAATGATTCGAGGTTTAGAGATATTGGTGGAAACTATTGGATTTTAGGAAGCACTTGATATATCGGGAGATGGGATTGATTAGAAGTAGTATGTTGAGAATAATTTGTGAATTTGGAATGATGATGATAATATTTTGCTTAGGTGATTCTTATCCTGGATTTTAGCAGAAAGGCTGATGGTAGTAAAAATATCATGTTGGATTGGGATAGATATTCGATTTCGATAAAGGATGGATCGGAGAAATATTGGATTTAATTTAGGAAGAAGTTGGTGGATGTAAAAGGGTGATTTTGGATTTTTAGGAAAAATCAATATGACTTGGATTTAGTAGAGGAATATTATTGATGATATATTCTCGGAGCTTGTCACGCTCTATTGAGATTGTTTGAGGAAAATGGTTTGTCTTTGATCATGAGATAAGGGTTTGAAAAGATTTATAGAAGTAGTACAGAGTTGGATATGCTTGATGAATTTGGTGGTTTAGCTTTAGCAATATGGTCATTGAGGAAATACCTTTGAGGGAGACAAATGATTTGAGACTTGATTTCTAGGAGGATATTATATTAAGAGGAAAATAGTGGATTTTCATGGATTGTTAGAATTTGAGCATTGGGAAGCTCAATCTTAATAAAGATTGGTGGATACCCGATTGATTGATCTATGCCCCAAAGGAGATATAGTGGTATGATAATCTTATTAGAAAGGAAAACAAGTAGACCTTGGTCTAAATTGTACCCTCTGGATTGATATTATGGTTTTGAGGAACAATAAGTTCGAGGTTTAGAACATGGCACCCAAACCTTTGAAAAGAAAACTAACCTGCCGGTGGATTTTGGTAAGATTAATCAAGGGGGGAAGCACCAGTGCTTAATGTTACCAACCACCAACACATGTTCTTATAAACAAATGATCTCATTGTTGGTTTGACCATACCCTCTTTTCGCTTGCCTGCGAATCTCGGGACGAGATTCTTTTAAGGGGGGAAGGTCTGTAACACCCCAGTTTTTGGATTCTTGTACTGTTGTTCAAGAAGACAAAAATGAGGGCCAACAAAAAACTTTCTAACAACATGATTGTTTGAACTAACATGTGTTTATCATCTTAATCATTTTTTCAATGCAAGTTTTGCTTCCTGATGAAACCATTATCATTTTTTTCTGAAAACACTTTTATAATATTTTCCCTATTGTTTTCTCTGTTGATTACTTGAGTGAATTTTATTCCAAGACTTGGATCATTCTTGTTTGGATCTTAAAATAAACTTTTAACTTTGTTGGATCCAAGAAAACAAAATTTCAAAATGATTTATGGAAGTTTTCTTTTAAGTTTTCTATAGCAAATATTCCCTAAAAATATAGCCAAGTACATGTTTTCCACTTTTGTTTTCACTAGGCTATAAAATGTTATTTTATGTTTTCTTGACTTTTATTTCTTCCTTGATACATGTACTAAAAATCCATAAGCTTGGTTTTATTTTTGGATTATTAAAAATAATCTTTTGATGGTTGTCTTCGTGGTATAAAAACAAGGCAGAAAAAGGCATTTTTGGGAAACAGAGAAAAACAGAAAGTACACCTTTTCCCACATTGTTTTCATGGCCTTAAACTATTTCAATTTTATTTTCAATAGTTGTTTCTGAAAGTTTAAAACATGGTTAACAAGTTCTCACTTTGAAAACAAAATTTGGGATTTACTTGACCCTTGAAAATAGTGTGAACTTTTTTATGTTTTTAACAGATTTTCAACACTTCGAAAAATTCTCTAAGTCCTTAACTGAATTTTCTAAAATTTTCAGAAACAGTTGTTGTTACACTTTTGGACAGTTGTTTTCACTTCTTTTTGGTTCAAAACTTGGTATGCCACCTTGCCCCTTGTGTTGACCATAGTTTAGACTCCACTTTGTATCCCTTGGAATGCTTCTAGAAGACTTGGTGAAGGAGAAAACAAGTGAGATTTTGCGGTGGTCAGAGAAGGGTGGACACTGCCTGTTGGCACTATGCAGTGGGCCTTGTGGCCATACCTTGGCCTCTCCACACCCCTAGGGCCATGAGTTGACTGGCCCCTTTGCTGCTCTTGGCCTTTAGCACACTGCCATGCTTGTGCTTGGTCTAAATTGCCCTCTGGACTCGCCCATGCCGCCCCTAGACATGAACCCGAGAGCAACCTAGCTCCCCACTCGATGCCTTCGAGTTTAAGCCACCACAGCCCTACTCCTTGCGCCACTGCCCTCCACCACATCCCCTCTCACACCCCAAGCGAAAGGAAGCCCCGCCCTGGCCCCCGGGAGTGTGCCCGAGCCCTTGATCCCGGCGATCACCACCGGGAGCTCGAGGTAGTGCTCTCCTCCCCTGCGTTTTCCCGTTCCTTCTCACCGCCCTAGATGACATCCCCGCCACCTGTGCTACCTCCCTGACACGTTCCCTCACCCTCTCGCATGCAGGATCACCCCCGCCGTCGAGTTCGCCGCCGCGGGCGTCCTGTCGTGTCCCGCCGTTTGGAGCCCCTCTCGCGCCCGTACTCTGCGTCCCTCGACGCCCCTCGACCCCTGCACCACCCCCGAGCCGTGCAACCGCCCCCTCGAACAACCACGGTGATACACCGTGCGTTTTTCCGTCGCCGGTAGTTTCGAGAGAGAGAGAGAGAGAGGAGAGGATGGGAGGAAGACGACGGGTGCGCCGTTGGATCTCCGATCAACAGGCGCGGTTGAACCGCGCGTTTCCCGTGCTGGCCGCGCGCGTAGCGCGTTGGTCTGTGTTCACCGCTTGGTGGGCCGTGCAGTAGGGAACCCAGCCCGCTCACCAGTTTTCTTTTATTTTTAAAATCAACACATATATTGCTTATTGCTTTGGCTCTATGAAAAATAGCTAGAGTGTAAAATAAAATAAACCAAAAATCTTGACCCTAGTAATATGTTTTCCTAACCATCTAAAATTTGTAGATCTAAGTTTTGACTTGTAGTTTTGTCTCAATATCTGTTTTTCCACGGGGTGTCCGTAAATATGTTTTTGGCATAACTTTTTGGATCTGTATCCAAAATGATCAAACTAAACTGTTTTAGATATCTTAGGACTATATCTATCACTAATACTTTGCCTCACATCAAGGTGAGTTACCAAATGGAAATGCCATCCATTTTGGTAAAAGGCCAGTATGCTTTTCTAGGATTTTTAGAGTGAGTTTAAAATTGATTTTTAAGGTGAATTGATGTAGCCCACCCAACTCCACCAAGTGCACCAATGACAAGATCACGAGTAAAGGCCATTCATGATAAGGTGAACTCGCTCCTCTCGCTCCATACTTTCGGTGACTTGGCGGATGGTGCGCTACCTCATGGTTCTACTCTTTGTGTGCTCAGGTTCGAACCCACCACGGAGGCCCCGGAAAGCACCCGAGTCGATGCGCAAGAAGGTACCAAGAAGGGCGGATAAGACGGTGTTGGATTCGGAGTCCCGGCGGAGAAGATAGGGGGAAAACACTCCCCCCCCCCCCCCCCCCCGCCTCAGGACCCGGCCAGGCCGGCCCCCCTAATCCCCAGGCCGGGCACCCACCAGAGGGGGCCGGCCGCCCCCCTCCTCAGGCTGGACCCCCCCCCCCCGAGAGGGCCGGCCTCCACCCCGGCCCGAGGCCGGCGCCCCCTCTCCCACCTCGGCCTCAGGCCGGATGCCAGGATGGCCCCAGGCCGGCGCGCGCCTGGGCCGCCCCTCTGCCCCCACCCCGGCCTCATGGCCGGCCAGGCCGGGCTCCCAGGTCGGCGTGGCCTAAAACGCACAGATTTTCCCGGATTTTTCCCCCGTTTCCTCCTACTTCGACCCCCGGCTATATAAAGACTTCCCGAAGCTAGATCTAGGGTTTCAGAGTTGAATTTAGAACATTTGGAGCTCAGCTCTCTTGTATCCCTCTTTGAGGAACTACTCCTACGGTGTGTACCTAGGAACGTATCAAGGCTACTCCT
Organism: Alopecurus myosuroides; assembly: GCA_028641055.1. Classification (NCBI taxonomy): domain Eukaryota; kingdom Viridiplantae; phylum Streptophyta; class Magnoliopsida; order Poales; family Poaceae; genus Alopecurus; species Alopecurus myosuroides. The sequence goes on along the minus strand of CM054057.1, from coordinate 367,701,036 downwards.
CCGACTTCGTCGAGGATCGTATCAAGGCACATCCCAACTACTTGTCCTCTCCCTTTAGGGTTTCAGTCAAGAGTTGTCCGATCTTCCTCTCGTTAATCCTTGAGGTTCTATTGGCATAGTGGTACCGGCTACGGGTGTGAGACGGTTTGTATCAAGGTGAGTTCAGTTGGATCGATTGTTCCGTAGGCGGCCTCGGGGTTTAGTTGACGGGAGGTTGGATCTTTCGGTTCTTGCGATTTATCCCGCTTTGTGTTTTTCCCTGCGATTCCCCACGTTTCCCCCTCGATTCCCCATCTCGTGTTCTTCGTTCGTTCTTCGTCAATTCGTGAAGATCGGGCCAATCTAGGAGTCCAAGTCCATATCATCTGGTATCATGAATGGAAAACGGCTTTCAAAACAAAACTTGGTTTGTATGAATGGCTTGTTATGCCCTTTGGTCTTTCGAATGCCCCATCTACCTTCATGCACCTCATGAATGAAGTTTTGCGTCCTTTCATTGGCAAATTTGTTGTGGTTTACTTCGACGACATTCTCATTTATAGCAAGTCTTTGGAAGATCATCTTGATCATGTTTCACAAGTATTGTTGGCTCTTCGCAAAGCAAAACTTTTCGCCAATCTTTCCAAATGCAATTTTTGCACCAACAAGCTTGTTTTCTTGGGTTTCGTGATCTCTTCCAATGGTATTGAAGTAGATAACAAGAATATTGAGGCAATTAGAAATTGGCCCAACCCTACCTCCGTGGGTGAGATAAGGCGCTTTCATGGCCTTGCCGGTTTCTATCGCCGCTTTGTCAAGGATTTTTTAACTATTGCTTGCCCTTTGAATGAGCTTACCAAAAAGAATGTACCTTTTGTTTGGGGCAACGCGCAACAAAAAGTTTTCGACACACTTAAGAGATGTTTAACCGAAGCTCCTTTGCTTGTCTTACCGGATTTGAGAAAACTTTTGAGATTGAATGTGATGCTAGTGGTATAGGAATTGGTGGCGTTCTCATGCAAAACGGACGCCCCGTAGCATACCATAGTGAAAAACTAGATGGCGCTAAACTCAGTTACCCAATCTATGATAAGGAACTTTTTGCTTTGGTTAGAGTGCTAGAAGTTTGGCAACACTACCTTTGGCCGAAAGAATTTGTCATTCATTCCGATCACGAATCATTGAAATACTTGAAAAGTCAAACCAATTTGAACAAGAGGCATGCTAGGTGGGTAGGATTCATTGAATCTTTTCCTTATGTCATTAAGTACAAGAAAGGTAAAGAGAATGTGGTAGCCGATGCCTTGTCTAGAAAAGAGTGTCTTCTTACACGTCTTGACATCAATGTGATTGGTTTGGATGAGATCAAAGACTTATATGCTTCCGATACTTTCTTTGGTCCTATCTTTGAGAAATTCTTGCCTAACCGAGGATTTGATGCTACTATCTTCACAAAGGTTTCTTGTTTAAGGCTAACAAATTGTGTATTCCCGAGTCCTCTCTTCGTTTGTTATTATTGAAGGAATCACATGAAGGAGGTCTCATGGGACACTTTGGACGCGACAAGACCTATGCCATGCTCTCCAACCACTACTATTGGCCCAAGATGAAGCATCAAGTTGAGAGACATGTCAAGAGATGTTCTACATGCCTCCGAGCTAAGTCTACTTCCAACCCCCATGGTCTTTACATGCCATTGTCTATCCCACATGCACCTTGGAGTGATATTATCATGGATTTTGTGTTAGGGCTCCCATGAACTAAAACCAACATGGATTCAATCTTTGTAGTTGTTGATCGTTTCTCTAAGATGGCATATTTCATTCCTTGCAACCGAACCGACGATGCTTCACATGTTGCCACTTTGTTTTTCAGGGAAATTGTGCGTCTACATGGTGTACCTACTTCCATTGTCTCGGACCGCGACGTCAAGTTCACCTCATACTTTTGGAAGACGTTGATGGCCAAGCTCGGCGTCAAGCTACTCTTCTCCACCGCCTATCACCCACAAACGGATGGACAAACCGAGGTCGTCAACCGCACACTCTCTTCACTACTTCGAGCATTGATCAAGCCCAACCTGAAGAATTGGGAGGAATGCATCCCACACGCCGAGTTCACCTACAACCGTGCTCTACATCAAGCTACCAAGAAGAGTCCCTTCGATATCGTCTACGGCTTCAACCCCAACACCGCCCTCGACATACTACCTTTGCCTCTCCGCGAGCGAGCAAACATGGACATTGACAAGCGCACCGACTACATCAAGAAGCTACACGACTCCACAAGAGCTACGCTTGAGAAGCATTCCGAGCACCGAGCTTCCATCACGAACAAGAACAAGAAACCCAAGGTGTTATAAGAAGGTGACCTAGTGTGGCTAGACTTGCGCAAGGACCGTTTCCCCGAAGAGCGCAACTCCAAGCTCAATCCAAGAGGTGACGGCCCTTTCAAGGTCATCAAGCGCATCAACAACAACGCCTGCAAGCTCGAGTTACCGCCATCCAAGTACCTCGTCCACAACTCCTTCAATGTCAAGGACATCTCTCCCTTCCATGGATACCCAAGTGATGAAGACGCCGCTGAGTCGAGGTCGACTCTTTTTCAAGGGGGGGAGATGATGTAGCCCACCCAACTCCACCAAGTGCACCAATGACAAGATCACGAGTAAAGGCCATTCATGATAAGGTGAACTCCCTCCTCTCGATCCATACTTTCGGTGACTTGGCGGATGGTGCGCTACCTCATGGTTCTACTCTTTGTGTGCTCAGGTTCGAACCCACCACGGAGGCCCCGGAAAGCACCCGAGTAGATGCGCAAGAAGGTACCAAGAAGGACGGAGAAGACGGCGTGGGATTCGGAGTCCCGGCGGAGAAGATAGGGGAAAACACTCCCCCTCGGCCTCAGGACCGGGCCAGGCCGGCCCCCGTACTCCCCAGGACGGGCACCCACCAGAGGGGGTCGGCCTCCACCCCGGCCCCAGGCCGGCCCCTCCAGGCCGGCGCCCCCTCGCCCACCTTGGCCTCAGGCCGGGTGCCAGGCCGGCCCCAGGCCGGCTCGCGCCTGCGCCGCCCCTCTGCCCCCACCCCGGCCTCATGGCCGGCCAGGCCGGGCTCCCAGGTCGGCGTGGCCTAAAACGCACAGATTTGCCCGGATTTCTCACCCGTTTCCTCCTACTTCGACCCCCGGCTATATAAAGACTTACCCAAGCTAGATCTAGGGTTTCAGATTTGAATTTAGAACATTTGGAGCTCAGCTCTCTTGTATCCCTCTTTGAGGAACTACTCCTACGGTGTGTACCTAGGAACGTATCAAGGCTACTCCTCTGACTTCGTCGAGGATCGTATCAAGGCACATCCCAACTACTTGTCCTCTCCCTTTAGGGTTTCAGTCAAGAGTTGTCCAATCTTCCTCTCGTTAATCCTTGAGGTTCTATTGGCGTAGTGGTACCGGCTACGGGTGTGAGACGGTTTGTATCAAGGTGAATTCAGTTGGATCGATTGTTCCGTAGGCGGCCCTCGGGGTTTAGTTGATGGGAGGTTGGATCTTTCGGTTCTTTTGATTTATCCCGCTTTGTGTGTTTCCCCGCGATTCCCCACGTTTCCCCCTCGATTCCCCATCTTGTGTTCTTCGTGTTCTTCGTTCGTTCTTCGTCGATTCGTGAAGATCGGGCCAATCTAGGAGTCCAACTCCATATCATGAATCCAATTGGATGAGTTTTCTTATGACTAGATCTATATAATCCTAGCTTGGATTAGTTTTTGGAGCCCTAGATTATTTTTGGTGAGCAAAACTAGAAATAGCAGCTTTTCTGTTCTAATTATTACTTGTGTGGTTGTTTGAAAACAATTGTGTGATTGTTTGAATCTTGTTTTCTAGCATGTATAGAAGTGCTACCACTTGTTATTAGGATGTTTTATTTCAGTACATCTATCTTAGAAAGTGTGTGCATGTTTGGAAAGTCTAATAGGAATAGAGCTAGCATTTGTTATTTTCTAGTTTTATTATTTGATTATTGTGTGGCCCAAATCTTGGTAGGTTTGTTTTGCCTAGGTTTGTGATATGTGTGAGTGGAGTCCAGTACCATTTTGGTACTGTTATTTCTATGTTATTATCTCTGTTAGCTCGCATGTTATTTTATAGAGAAGCATGTGTAACTTTTGTTATTTGTTTTCACTAGTATTGTTTTCACTACTATGAATAGTCTTGTATGTTTTGCTTTGTTAAATTAATTTTTGTCATGTGTGACAAGAGGCCTTGTTACCTCTTTTTCCTTGGTATTAGTGGGCCCATAACCCACTGGTCCCGTTTCACCTTGGTTAAGGATGAAAATCCCCAACCATACACTTGTGTGAAAATAGCATGTATTTCTTTATGTGAGTGTAATATTTTCCACTTGGGAAAATGGTTGTTTGTTTCACTTATGTGAGTGAAGTGTTTAGTATTCCTTTGTGAATCCTAGTATGTTAGTGGTGATTCATTTTTTAACATAATATTCTCTTAGGAGTATCATGTTAAGAGGTGTTTCACTATTGCTTTGTTTAAATGGAATATTTCTTGCAAATAGAATGTTTTCCTAGTGCTTGGTAGATTATTTGTGAATAATTTGCATTGAGTGTTTGGATTTTTGAAAGTGTTTAGTTGAGCTTGTGTTGAGTGCATAGCTACTGGTTTTATAATTGTACCTTGATTGCTTGCTATTTAATTGATTAGAAAAGCATGTATTACTAGAATGGATTGATGCTTGTGATAAGGGGTTGCCCGATCTTCTCGATGAACTCACACGATAACAAGGATCTGATAACTTGTGTCTCTCCACGAACTCTCCGGCTAATTCCTGATGCCAATTGCAGCAGCAACCAATCCCTTGGATATTCGTAAATCCACACACTTGCACGAGTAGCCACTTACTACTAGTGGTCCTGTATCAACTAGTTCCCAGTGGAATAGCAGATAACACGCAAAACTTGCAATATCAATTCCTGATGAATGCTTCAAGCAATCAACAATGGAGTTCTAGGGTTTATGAATAAAGGTAGTCTAAAATTCTCATAAGAACAAACATCATAATTTAAAAGGAGTGAGTTCACCTGCTGTTCTAATAGTTTGGTTCTTGATCTTGTCATTGGACCAATTCTAACTTCATCATACTTCTCTTGAACAGCAACATCATCATCAATAGGAGGAATAACAAATGTGTTTGGGATGTCCTCATCATCCTCCCCCCCTTGAAAAGGCGTCGACCTCGACGCATCAAGGTCCTCTCCATGGTATGGTGATAGATCAGCAACATTGAACGAATTACTCACACCAAACTCATCACTAGGAAGATCAATTGTGTATGCATTATCATTAATCTTGTGAAGCACTTTATAAGGACCAGCACCACGGGGCATCAACTTGGACTTGCGCAATGTGGGGAATCTGTCCTTGCGAAAATGTACCCACACCAAATCCCCTGGCTGAAAAAGTACCTCCTTCCTCTTCTTGTTTCTCCTCTCAACCACATGTCTTCCTGTCTTCTCAATTGCTTCTTTGGTCTTCTCATGGATCTTCTTAACATAATCAGCTCGTTTTGAAGCCTCCATATTAACTCTCTCATGCACAGGAAGTGGCAATAAATCAAGCAGTGTTATGGGTTTGAAACCATACACCACCTCAAACGGGCATAGCTGAGTGGTAGAATGCGCAGCCCTGTTGTATGCAAACTCAACATGAGGCAAACACTCCTCCCACTCCCGCAGGTTCTTTTTAATCATGGCTCGCAGCAATGTGGATAATGTGTGATTCACCACCTCCGTATGTCCATCAGTTTGGAGGTGACAAGTAGTGGAAAACAGCAGCTTTGTCCCCAGCTTCCCCCAAAGTGTCTTCCAGAAATAGCTCATGAACTTGACATCACGATCAGAAACAATAGTCTTGGGTACACCATGTAATCTCACTATGTCCCTGAAAAAAAGATTAGCAACATGCGACGCATCGTCGCTCTTGTGGCATGCAATGAAGTGTGACATTTTAGAGAATCTATCAACTACCACAAATATTGAATCATGTCCTCTTTTAGTCCTAGGCAATCCTAACACAAAATCCATACTAATGTCTTGCCAAGGTGTAGTAGATGCAGGAAGAGGAGTATATAAACCATGAGGTTTCAGTTTTGACTTAGCCTTGTTGCATGTGATGCAACGTCTCACAAACCTCTCAACATCTCTTCTCATACGTGGCCAATAGAAGTGATCAGCCAACATCATCAATGTTTTCTCCCTCCCAAAGTGTCCCATTAAACCACCACTGTGTGATTCCTGCAACAATAACAAACGCAAGGACGACTCGGGCACACATAATTTGTTAGCTCTAAACAAATATCCATCATGCAAATGAAATTTATCCCATGCTTTCACAGTAGTACAATTCGCATAAGCAGTTTTAAAATCATTGTCTTGAGCATACAAATCTTTTACACTCTCCAAACCAGGAATTTTCACATCCAATTGAGTTAATAGCATATTTTTCCTAGAGAGAGCATCAGCAACAACATTATCTTTGCCTTTCTTATATTTAATTATGTATGGGAATGATTCAATGAATTCAACCCACTTCGCATGTCTTTTATTAAGGCTAGATTGGCTCTTTAAAAATCTCAATGCTTCATGATCAGAATGTATGATAAATTATTTTGGCCACAAATAATGTTTCCAAACCTCAAGAACTCTAACAAGTGCATACAATTCTTTATCATAAACAGAATAGTTCAATTGGGCACCATGCAATTTCTCAGAAAAATAAGCAATAGGTTTGTTTTCTTGCATAAGCACACCACCAATACCAATACCACTTGCATCACACTCAATTTCGAATTGTTTGTTGAAATTAGGCAATATTAACAATGGGGCCGAAATCAATTTGTTCTTAATCTCATCAAAATCAATATCTTGTTCTATCCCCCATGTAAAATCAACACCCTTCTTAGTTAAATCATTCAATGGTGCAGCAAGAGTACTAAAATCCTTGACAAATCTTCTATAGAAACCAGCCAATCCATTAAAACTTCTCACTTGACTAACATTAGTTGGAATAGGCCAATTTTTAATAGCTTCAATTTTAGATTCATCAACTTCAATGCCATGTTTAGATACAACATATCCCAGAAAAATGACCTTATCTTTGCAAAAAGAACATTTAGCAAGATTGCCATATAATTGATTTGCTCTTAAAACATGCAAGACTTGTCTAATGTGATCAACATGCTCAGTTTCATTGTGGCTATATATGAGAATATCATCAAAATAAACTACCACAAATTTTCCAATGAACTCTCTCAAAACATGGTTCATAAGTCTCATGAAAGTACTAGGTGCATTAGTTAAACCAAAAGGCATCACTAACCATTCATATAAACCAAATTTAGTTTTGAAAGCATTTTTTCATTCATCCCCTTGTTTCATTCTTATTTGATGGTAACCACTACGCAAATCAATTTTAGATAACACAGCAGCACCACTTAATTCATCTAACATGTCCTCCAAACGAGGTATAGGATGACGATAACGAATAGTGATGTTGTTAATGGCTCTACAATCAACACACATACGCCAAGTACCATCTTTCTTAGGCACTAAAATAACAGGAACAGCACATGGAGATAAGCTAATACGAATATAACCTTTGTCGAGTAGCTCCTGCACCTGTTTCTGAATTTCCTTGGTTTCTTGGGGATTAGTCCTGTAAGGGGCTCGGTTTGGTAATGTTGCTCCAGGGATCAAGTCAATCTGATGCTCAATGCCACGCAATGGTGGCAGCCCTGCTGGTACCTCCTCTGGAAAAACATCATCAAAATCCTGCAACACATGAGAGACACCAAGAGGAATAGGGGTCATGTCAGAAGAAACCAAAATTTCTCCCTTGTGCATTAGCACTATAGGAAGCATAGTAGGGTCCTCACTAAACTCTCTCAAATCTTCTTTGGTGGCTAGCATACATAATAAGCTCACTCCCTCACTTTTATTTTTACCACTCAGCTTATTTTTTCACTCATAGAAGGAGTACTCTCTTGTTTTTCTCTCTCACTCTCAGTCTCTAAATTCACTTCAGTTTTTTGGCGAGACTCATTTACAATTTGCTGTGGTGTCATAGGTCTCAAAATAATATCCTTCCCATGCCAATTCAACTGGTAGGTGTTTGCTCTCCCATTATGTGTAACATTCCTGTCAAACTGCCATGGTCTTCCAAGAAACATGTGACAAACAGACATAGGCACCACATCACACTCAATGGTGTCAGTATAGGGCCCAATTTGGAACTCAACTCTCACCATGTAGCTCACCTTCATCTCTCCTTTATCACTCAGCCATTGTATATAATAAGGATGAGGGTGTGGAATATATTTCAATTTCAGCTTTGCACATAGCTCTTTACTAGCAAGATTTCTGCAACTCCCTCCATCAATAATAACTTTGCAAGCCATTTTAGGACCTACAATTGCCTTGGTTTGGAAAAGATTGCACCTCTGATTTTCTGGAGAAGGAATAACACTCAAAGCAGCAGCTTTTTGGGAGCAAACAATAGTGGGATAATGTGTAGCATAAGCATCAAGTGGACCTCCTTGCTCCTCACAATCATCCTCCTCATTAGGATCACCATCATCTCCAGTCTCATACTCATTATCTTCATTAACAAGCATGGTCTTTTTATTTGGGAATTCCCTCTTGAAGTGGCCTTTTCCACCACATGTGTGACATGACATGTCTCTATTTCGGGCTGTGGAAGAGGTGGAACCACTAGCACTTGCTGCTGGTTGCACTTGCCTCCTAGATGTGGAGGGTGTGCTCTCGGCCTTGGGTGTAGATACCCCACGGCTAGGTGCTGGTTGTGGTGATGGAGAAGAAAAATTGCTATTTCGAGGGGGAAACAGCCTTCTAGCACTCAATTTTGCCTCCTCAGCTAGCTGTGATTCGGCCTCCCTTGCATGATGTAGCAATTCATTCATATCACTATATTGAAGATGCCTCACAATGCTTCTGATTTTAAATTGCAAACCTGGCAGAAAACGTTGCATAGTATGTTCTGGTTCTTCTCTCACTTTAGCCCTCTGAATAATCAACTCCATCTCTCTATAATAAGCATCAACATATAATGTACCTTGCTTCAATTGCTGCAATTTATCATATAATATTCTCACATAATTCTTTGGCACAAATCTAGTCCTCATGAGTTGCTTCATAGTAGCCCAAGTAATCACTTCAGGATCACCATTTTCTGCCCTCAATTGAGTAATATTATCCCACCACAATAGAGCATAACCATCAAAACTAGAAGAAGCCAATTTAATCTTCCTATCCTCAGTGTACTCATGCAATCTCCATAGCTTCTCAATTTTAAGCTCCCACATCAAATATTCCTCTACATCATCAGAATCAAAAGAGAAAGGAGGAATAGAAAATTTTGGCTTGCCCAAACCATCATCTTCTCTATGATTATCTTGAGCTTGTATTCTTCTAGCTTGAAAACCACCACGGCCATTATAAGCTTGCACTCGGCCTGGTTCCCACTCATCATGATCTCTTTGCTCTAATTGAGTAGTCAATTCTGTGATTTGCCTAGTCAAATTGGTGAGAGATTCTTGCATAATATCAACAGATTCTTGAGAAGCAGCTTTCTCAATTTTAATATCCATCTGCTGTAAATCCCTCCTCAAACTCTCATCATAGGCATAAAGCTTTTTATCCATTCGGGTGGCTACCACTTCATCATATTCATCCAATTTTTTATCAATTCTGGATGTGATCATATCTCTAAATTTGGAGAGGTCTCCCCATGTGAGAGGATCATCAAAAGACTTCTTAGCAGCAGCCTCAGTAGCTTTCCCACCATGTTTATCCACCTGCACATCACTAGCCACAGAAGACTCCATAGATTAATGTGTTAGTGAAAACAAAAATATGGGATGTGGTGTTCTCTCACAACTCACTCAAAACAGCAAAGCAATGAGGTTAACTTACTGTTCCAAAGTGAATAGCAATACTTACCACAAGCAAATAGTAGTACTATGGCTTGGTGTGAATAAAAGAATACCCAGGGATTTTAGCTAACACAAGGCAAAGCAGGATATATAGTGGGGCTTGGTATGGATACCTAACAACACCAATAACAAGTCCTATTTGTTGTTTGTGATGACTGAAAAATAGCACCTAGGAAACACACACCAAAGTGGAGACAATTGTGGCAATGCAATTATATGTATGGAAATATTGCAATGCTCTGGAAAGACAATAGCTATGCTCCAAAATATCACAGGCACAAGATTGCTCAATGGAAAATGTCAATATAGTAGTGTGAAAACAGCTCCAAGAACAATATAGCAATCGATCACAAGGCCTTTTTCTCTTTTCACAATTCTTTTTTTCTCTTTTTCTATTTTATGTTTTTCTCTTTTTTTTATACTTTATAACTGGCCGAAACTAGCTAGGAGCAAAAATAAACACAAAGCTAACAATGTGACACAAATGATATGAAATTGAGCAGCCTGGAGAGAGCAAAAGGTAGCTATTATTTTGGGAAAGGTACCTAAAATTTGCTTTAGACAGGCCATAGCTATAGCTCACAAAGTTTGGAAACGAAAACCTAAAGAAATTGTAAACAAAAACTAAAAGGAAAAACAGCTAGGGCGAAAACAGCACTCACGGCAGAAAACTGCGCGGTTTTGGAGCGGCGGCAGCCTGCCGTGGCAGCAAAACGCGCCGAAGTTGTGCCGTACGGCAGCGCGCGGGTGCAGTTTGGCCGCGGCAGCAAAACGCACAAAACGCATACCGCGGCAGCGCGCGGGGGCTCGCGTGGTAAGCGCGCTATGGGGCTCGGGGCCGGATTGGTAAGGCGCGGCTGGCCGAAAACCTAGTGCGGGTAGGGGTGCGGCGGCGGCAGGGAATCGGACGTTTTTCTGCCGCGGCAGAAATTCGAGTCCAACTCGGATTGGCTCCCAAACACCACACGATTGGAAATTGGAGGAGGATTTTGATGTAGCCCAACCATCTACTCCAAGTGGACCGATGACAAGATCACGCGCAAAGGCCATCAAGGATAAGGTGAACTCGCTCCTCTCGCTCTATACTTTCGGTCTCGTGGAGGATGGTGCGCTACCTCATGATTCCACACTTTGCGTGCTCAGGTTCAAACCCACCACGGAGGCACCGAAAACTACCCGAGACGATGCGCAAGAAGATACGGAGAACAGCGGTGAAGACGGCGTCCAATTCGGAGCCCCGACGAAGAAGTTAGGGGTGAAAAACCCCCTCCCGGCCTCGGGGGCCGGCCTCCACCCCGGCCTCGGGCCGGCCTCGGCGCCCCCCTCAGGCCGGACCCCCTCCAGAGGAGGCCGGCCTCCAAGCCGGCCTGACCTCCTCCCACCCCGGCCCCAGGCCGGGCCACCACCCGAAGCAGCCGGCCTGGGGGCCGGCCTGCCTCCTCCCCACCCCGGCCCCAGGCCGGCCTCCCTCTCCAGGCGCCCACCCTGGCCCCAGGCCGGGTTCCAGGCCGGCCAGGCCGTCCCCTAGGCCGGGGTGGACCCGAAAATGCACGGAAAAGACCCGTTTTCGCTCCGGTTTCCACCTACTTCGACCCCCGGCTATATAAGGACTCCCCCAAGCTAGATCTAGGGTTTAGAGTTGAATTAAGAACATTTGGAGCTCAGCTCTCTTGTATCCCTCTTTGAGGAACCATCCCTCCGACATCGTCGAGGATTGTATCAAGGATCATCCAACTACTTGATCTCTCCCTTTGGGTTTCTATCAAGTACTTGTCCGATCTTCCTCTCGATTATCTTGAGGTTCTATTGGCGTAGTGGACCGGCTACGGGTGTAAAGCGGTTTCAATCAAGGTGAGCTCAGTTGAATCGATCGTTCCGTAGGCGGCCCTCGGGGTTAGTTGACGGAAGATTTGGGGTTCTTCGGTTCTTACTAGTTATCCTTGTGTTTGTTTGCGTTGCCCTCGATTTCCCCCTCGTTTCCCCCTCGTGTGTTCATCGAGTTCCTCGTGTTCTTCGTGTTCTCCGTCGATTCGTGAAGATCGGGCCAATCTAGGAGTAACCCTCCACATCATCTGGTATCCAGAGCTAGATTGACACGAATCCGACACCCATACCCCTCCCCATCCACCAATTTTTCTTTTTCCACCAAGAATTTCGAAAATCCTCAAAAAATAGCCAAAAGGGAATTTGACCGATCTGTTGATTCGTTGAGTTTTTCGTGGTTTTTCTTCATAGATTTGTTGCCAAACACCATTCCACACCTTTCCATTCAGCCAATTTTTCCAATTTCGTCCAAAAAATTTCTTGATTTTGTGGGAATTTCGAATTTGAGCCAAAAACTCAGAAAATTTCAGCTCTTCGATTCTCCGACAGATTTTGGAACTTGTTTTTCTTTGTCGTTTGTGATCCAAATTGAGTGCAACGAGTTGCTACGCGACGCCCACGACATCACCTACGCTTCCACATCATCGGATCGCCACGACATCGACTCCCCCATGGCCGCAAGTCCGTGATCATCAAATAAGAGAGGTATAACTTGCTTCCGCTTGCACCACCCCATCCCATTGTGTTACTTACCTATCGGACTAGTTCTTTTTACACCGCTTGGCATCGCATTTGTGGCATCGAGAGTGCGAGGTTAGCGCTTGTGAGAGATTAGCTACCGAGTAGGCATTGGCACTTTGGAATCCATCAAAAAGAGAAAATCAAAAAAAAAAGAGAAAAAGAGAAAATAGAAAAAGAAGAAAAAGGATCGGTGCCAATTGCTTTCCATTGTAGGAACGTGTAGCATTGCGTCGCAAAAGAGAAAGAGTGACCGATTGCCACGGTGCGAATCTTGTTGCCTTTTCAACTTTGCGGTTTGAGCTAGCGTCCTCCTTGAGTTAGTGTGGCATTGAGCATTAGTCTACGTTAGGGCCATTTCGTTCTTCGCTCGTCCATTGGTCGCACTAACCCCATTTTTCCCTTGCGTGTGTGTGTTCCACCATATTTCCATCATATAGGTTTGGTTTTTTTGCTAACTTTTCTTTGAATTTTCTCCACGATTGACAACAAACTTTTCTTCGGTTTTGGTTGATTTTTCCTCGCCACTTTCCTAACCTATTTGCCTTCCATATAAAGTGTGTGTGTTGCCGTTTGCGGTTTCTTTCGATCTTTTGGATTCGCTCTTGACATACCGCCCTACACCTACGCTCGTCCACTAGCCTCAATACGACCAAGAAAGGTAACGTTGGGTAAGTGAGGCGTCCATTTCTTCAATATCACCCTTGTGTGTGTTTTTGAGATGGCTAGGGAAGGAGTATTCACAAGTCCGAGCTCGGAAGACGAAGGCAATCCATTCTACAACGACAATGATTACGCCAACTTCGTCACCCACAATGACCACTTTCAACTCCGCGAACTCGTCAAGGACGGGTTGCAACGCTATGAGCGTCGACTCCAAGAGCAAGAGGCTCGATTGAATGATCAAATGACGCGCATCAACATCAACTTGGCTAATCTTGCCAATCGCCGTCATTCATCATCGTCCTCAAGGTCTCGTCGCTCGAGCCACCGCAATCAAGATCCTCACCAACCTCGTCGCCATGATCGCCACGATCGCAATGATCGCCACAACGTGGAGGAGGGTGGACAACCTCAACAAGCACCACCACCTCCTCCACAACCTCAACAACCTCCGCGACGCAATCGGTATGAGGATAGCTCGCCATCACCACCACCTCGACATCGCCAAGGCCATGATGATAGTGAACGCCGTGAAGCTAGGCTCCGTCACCACCAACCACCACCACCTAATGACCACCGGCGTCATACTCCCCATCATGATCGCCACCGCCAAGACAATGAGGATGACCCCTATGATGATTCGCCTCCCATGTATGATGAAGACCCCCATGAGCGCCAACATGCGCGCCCCCATCGTCCGCAAGAGGACAACAACATGAGTGCTCTCCGCTTCAATGTTCCAAAGTTCAATGGTGAGAATGATCACGAAGACTATCTTGCTTGGGCTCTCAAGGTTGACAAGATCTTCGGCATTCACAACTTCACCGACAAGAAGATGGTTGCTCTAGCATCTTTGGAATTCGAAGGCTATGCACTCTTATGGTGGGATCGTCTACAAGCCGAACGAGTCCGCAATCGCGTTGCTCCTATTGCCACTTGGAATGAGATGAAGCAATTCATGCATGCTCGATTCGTTCCTCCTCACTACAAGCGTGACCTCTTCAAGAACTTCGTCAAGGTGTGAAGTCCGTTGATGAGTACTACAAGGAAATGGAGACATCTTTGATCCGCGCTCATGTGATAGAATCTCAAGAGCAAACAATGGCCCGCTTCCTCAATGGACTCAACTATCCTATAAGGAAGATCGTCGAGTATCAACCGTATGACAACATTGTGGCCCTTGTCCACCAAGCTCTCAAGTCGGAACGCCAAATTGCGGAAGATCTCAAATATAGCAAGCAAAAGGCTTTCTTCAACTCAAGACCATCATCCTCTACTCCAATGACACAAGTTCCTCCTCCAACTACCACCAAGAGCAACACGCGAGCCTCTAGTGCTCCCAACAAGTCTTCCCAACCATTCAAGAAGCAAGCTCCTCCAACCTCATCCTCAAGTGCTCCTCAAGTCAAGTCAAGCACTATTACTTGCTTCAAGTGTGGTGGTAGTGGACACAAGTCCTTTGAATGTTCCAACAAGATGATCATGATTGTCAACCAAGACGGTGAACGTGATTCTATGAGCTAAGGCGAATACTATGCCTTGCATCAAGTTGCTCTCAACCCTTTGGACGTCTCCAACGATGATGAAGAAAGTGTGTATTGCGATGAGGACAAGAATCCATCACTAGTGGTCACAAGAGTCCTCACTTCTTCTCCTCAAGATGAGCAAGATCAACGGTGCAATCTCTTTCAAACAAGAGCCGGTATTGATGGCAAGTCAATCAAGGTCATCATCGACGGTGGAAGTTGTCACAACTTGGCTAGCAAAGAGCTTTGCGACAAACTCAAATTGCCTTACAAGCAACATCCTCACCCATATCATGTCCAATGGCTTAGTGACTCCGGCACCTTCAAGATTCAACACATGGTCTCCGTGACTTTCAAGATTGGTCCTTATGAAGACACGGTAGATTGTGACGTTGTTCCTATGACCGTGTGTCATCTTCTTCTTGGTCGACCTTGGCAATACGACAAGAGTGCTATCCATGATGGGCGTACCAATCACTATAGCTTCAAGTGGAATAACAAGACATTTGTTCTTCGTCCCATGTCTCCTAGCCAAGTGATCGCCGACAACGCCAAGACTCTTGCACGTAGACAAGAAGAGCTCAAATCTCGTGAGATGAGTGGTGAGAGAGTGATCCACCAAAAAGTGAGTGAGAGCCACAAGCCAAATATGAGTGGAAAAATTCCGAGTGATGCCAAAGGCTTTGCCTTACTTGCCACCAAAAGAGAGATGCGAGCGCTAAGAGATGACCCAACCATACTTCACTTTGTCCTATTGTGCAAAGGGGAAGCACTTGACACTAACGACATGACAAATCTACCTCCATCTTTGTTGCCTTTGTTGCAGGAATTTGAAGACGTCTTTCCCGATGAGCTCCCTCCGGGCCTTCCTCCCCTTCGAGGAATCGAGCACCGTATTGACCTCATTCCGGGCGCGCCCCTTCCAAACCGCGCTCCTTACCGCACCAATCCCGAGGAGACTAAGGAGATTGAGCGCCAAATCCAAGAGCTACTCGAAAAAGGTTTTATTCGCGAATCCCTTAGCCCTTGTGCCGTGCCGGTTATCCTTGTTCCAAAGCAAGATTCTACTTCCCGCATGTGTATGGATTGTCGCCCTATCAATGCTATCACCGTTAGATATAGACATCCTATTCCTAGGCTCGATGACATGCTTGATGAGTTGAGTGGTGCTACTATCTTTTCCAAAATTGATCTTAAAAGTGGTTACCATCAAATTCGTATGAGTATAGGTGATGAATGGAAAACGGCTTTCAAAACAAAACTTGGTTTGTATGAATGGCTTGTTATGCCCTTTGGTCTCTCGAATGCCCCATCTACCTTCATGCGTCTCATGAATGAAGTTCTACGTCCTTTCATTGGCAAATTTGTTGTGGTTTACTTCGACGATATTCTCTTTATAGCAAATCTTTGGAAGATCACCTTGATCATGTTTCACAAGTATTGTTGGCTCTTCGCAACGCAAAACTTTTCGCCAATCTTTCCAAATGCAATTTTTGCACCAACAAGCTTGTTTTCTTGGGTTTTGTGATCTCTTCCAATGGTATTGAAGTAGATAACAAGAAGATTGAGGCAATTAGGAATTGGCCCAACCCTACCTCCGTGGGTGAGATAAGGCGCTTTCATGGCCTTGCCGGTTTCTATCGCCGCTTTGTCAAAGATTTTTCAACCATTGCTTGCCCTTTGAATGAACTTACCAAAAAGAATGTACCTTTTTTTTGGGGCAATGCGCAACAAAAAGCTTTCGACACACTTAAGAAATGCTTAACCGAAGCTCCTTTGCTTGTCTTACCGGATTTTGAGAAAACTTTTGAGATTGAATGTGATGCTAGTGGTATAGGAATTGGTGGCGTTCTCATGCAAAACGGACGCCCCGTTGCTTACCATAGTGAAAAACTTGATGGTGCTAAACTCAATTACCCCATCTATGATAAGGAACTTTTTGCTTTGGTTAGAGTGCTAGAAGTTTGGCAACACTACCTTTGGCCAAAAGAATTTGTCATTCATTCTGATCACGAATCATTGAAATACTTAAAAAGCCAAACCAATTTGAACAAAAGGCATGCTAAGTGGGTTGAATTCATTGAATCTTTTCCTTATGTCATTAAGTACAAGAAAGGTAAAGAGAATGTGGTAGCCGATGCCTTGTCTAGGAAAGAATGCCTTCTTACACGTCTTGACATCAATGTGATTGGTTTGGATGAAATCAAAGACTTATATGCTTCCGATGCTTTCTTTGGTCCTATATTTGAGAAGTGCTTGCCTAACCGAGGTTTCGATGATTACTATCTTCACAAAGGTTTCTTGTTTAAGGCTAACAAATTGTGTATCCCCGAGTCTTCTCTTCGTTTGTTGTTATTGAAGGAATCACATGAAGGAGGCCTCATGGGACACTTTGGACGCGACAAGACCTATGCCATGCTCTCCACCAACTACTATTGGCCCAAGATGAAGCATCACGTTGAGAGACACGTCAAGAGATGTTCCACATGCCTCCGAGCTAAGTCCACTTCCAACCCTCATGGTCTTTACATGCCATTACCTATCCCACATGCACCCTGGAGTGATATTAGCATGGACTTTGTGTTAGGCCTTCCACGAACTAAAACCAACATGGATTCAATCTTTGTAGTTGTGGATCGTTTCTCTAAGATGGCAAGTTCAAGTTACTTCAAGGCCAAGGACACTAAGAGTTTTAAGGCAAGCCATCCTGATGCTTGCTGTTACTACACTTATCATTACCTATCATGCATGTTTTACTTCTGAAAGTTTTACAAAAGCTTTGATTACCAAAAACTATTTTTGAGTGACTACTACTACTATTATGTACTATTACTATGCCAGTAGTTGATACTTGGTGTTACCAAGCCCATAGCCACCATATGGTATTTATTACCATCACAAGTATTAGTCCCTAAGTGGACACCCTAAAAATATGTTTTTGCAAAACAATGGTTTTATGGGAAACCCGGTGGAAAGGCGAAGCCTTATTCACCGGAGGAATGTTGAAGTGGTCATTTTTGAGAAAAAGGTGTTTTTCCAAAATGACACATAACCTAGTCTTCGCCGGAAAACCTTTACCGTACTGCCACTTTACCCCAACATGGGCACGGGGCTTAACTTGAAGTTTGTTTTTGTTAGTGTGTGTTCTATATCAAATTGCTATAAGGGTCGTCGTGCCCTCGAACCGAATGTCGCCAAGTTTTGAAACAACCGACATATAAAGTGTGGGATTAAGTTTCCCTCCGGATGCAGCAGTGGGCTTCCTGTCATGGCAGGGGTAGACCAGGTACCGGGGAGAACACAGAATCTCCTGTCATGGCAGGGTTTATCCAGGTGCCGGGGAAATTAAACTCAACTGAAGAGATAGTCATATACTATCTTGAACATAGTGGATGGTTAGGATCAGTTATCTCATGTTTACATACTGTTGTTACAGTCCGTGGTTGTTCACGGCGGATGTACTGGATCTGGTGGATTGTGTACACCTCTGCAGAGTAGAACTATTTCGGAATAGCCGCGTCCTTGGAAATGGACAGTTGAATGGCCATGTAGCTAGCGTTGTGTCAATGTTTTCAAAAGGGAGTTTTCAAAAAGGAGTTGGACTAATGAAGTATCCAAAGGATAAATCTTGTACCGTGGAGGTACCGTTGATGAAAACCCAGAAGTTGTTTTACAAAAAGTTTTGCAAAGAGAAAACTTTCTTTTAACAAAGTTTTACAAAACCTCTTGCACATGTGATATCTACAAGAGAAAGAAAACTATATTATTTTCTTTTGAAGTATCTTCTTCAACAAAGATACAGAGATTTTCAAAATCAACTATGATATATCTTTCATATATCATTGATAGTGAACCCTATGTATAGCCTACCTATTACACCATATAAGCATACTTGCATTTTGGTAAGCTACATGATGGGTGTCTTGCTGAGTACATTCAAATGTACTCATATGGGTTTCGTCCCTGGTATTTACTTGCCAGACTTCGAGGAGGAGTCTCAGAAGGAGATCTACGAAGAGGAGTACGGAGCTGATGGCTTTGCGAATTAGGATCGTCTCCCGGTCAGCAGCCTGTAGGTTAAGGCGTGATTTGGGCTCTACTACGTTTGTGTGTGTTTACTCTTCCGATGTGTGTGTTGGGTGTTTGCCCTGCGTGGCAGTTGTGTTAGACTTGGTCATGTGACATGTCTCTTTTTTAAGTGTTTTGTGCAATCGTGTAATGGATATTGTATCTGCGTGCCAACTTGATATGTTGTTCACGACTGGTGTGATCTGGGATCGTGAGTGTATGCATATCGGAAGTGTCCTTGAACAGTGGTTCTGGGGGACCTTACATCATATTAGACAAGTCTTGCATGTGCTAAGAGAAAATAAATTGTTTGGTAATTTAGAGAAGTGCACTTTTTGCAAAGACAAGGTCATATTTCTTGGATATGTTGTATCTAAAAATGGGATAGGAGTGGATGAATCTAAAATTGAAGCAATTAAAAATTGGCCAATGCCCATTAATGTAAGTCAAGTAAGAAATTTAATGGACTTGCTGGATTGTATAGAAGATTTGTTAAAGACTTTAGTACTATTGTTGCCCCTTTAAATGATTTGACTAAGAAAGGTGTGAATTTCGAGTGGGGTGTTGCTCAAGATATTGCTTTTGATACTTTGAAAAATAAATTTATTTCAGCCCCATTATTGATGTTACCTAATTTTCATAAGCAATTTGAGCTTGAATGTGATGCTAGTGGTATAGGTATTCGAGGTGTGTTAATGCAAGATAGAAAACATGTTCCTTATTCTTCTGAAAAATTACATGGTGCTAAATTGAATTATTCTGTCTATGATAAGGAATTATATGCACTTGTGAGAGTTTTAGAAGTATGGAAACATTATTTGTGTCCAAAAGAGTTCATTATACATTCAGATCATGAGGCTTTGAAATTTTTAAAGAATCAATCCAATCTTAATAAAAGACATGCTAAATGGGTAGAATTTATTGATTCATTCCCATACATTATTAAGCATAAGAAAGGATTAGATAATGTGGTTGTTGATGCTTTGTCTAGAAAAAACATGTTACTCACTAAATTGGATGTCCAAGTTTCGGGTTTGGAGAGTTTGAAACCACTATATGATAAAGATAAACAGTTTTCTACACTTTATGCTAATTGTTCTAATGTGAAGGCTTGGGATAAATATCATATACATGATGGATTTCTGTTTAGAGCTAACAAATTATGTATTCCCGAGTGTTCTTTGTGTTTGATGTTATTACATGAATCTCATAGTGGTGGATTGATGGGACACGTTGGACATGAGAAAACATTACTTATGGTGTGATAGAGGCAAAGGTGTCTGATCCTTCGATGAGATGATAACTACGATTTGGGTGGTGCTGACGTTGACGATCCGACTACAAACGTGCGAGGACGTTGCGCCTTAGCAATTGCTACACCAACTCTGGGAGGTTCTTGACAGCGCCGTAGCACAATCGACCCAACCACTCAGGTCTAGTTCCTGCAATCAATCGAGAACAAGCAAGAACCAAATATGCAATCAGAATTACGGATAAAATATGAAGTATATCGATAGGTGGGTTTCTGCAAGTGCGTAGTACAAGAGGTCTAGCCGACACTCGTGCCTATGGCGAAGACTAGCAAATAAAGCTAAGTTCTTTTTAACTAAACAAAATCCGAGTCTGAACTGAGACCTATTGTGACGCCCCCGGATCGGGTACCATGGGGATTTCAGCGTTCCCGCCCAAATCCACATAATATCGGATCCTAGGTTGTCATTTCTGATACCATTACAACAGTTTGCGAATAATCTGCAGCAACAACAACAGAAGGTACATATAAAACACGACTCCAACGAGTCAAGAATACAGCTGATACAATACAAAGATCCCAATAATAGCGGAAAACAAAACAGTATCCGACTACGGATAAGATACAAATTGGACTAAGAGTCCTGAAGATAAGCGATGGCGTTCAATCCTTGCCCAGGCCAAGCTGGAGGGATTCCCAAGCTAACGTCGCCCAACTTCAAACCTGTCGACTGCATTGTTAATACAGCCCCGAATCATGGGGTCGGTACTTTGAATGTACCAACAAGCGGCAAGCAATACTCACAAGATACCAATAAAACCATTCATCACAAGATACAAATACTTTGGGTACAAAGGAAGAGGTTGTTGTAATGAAGCGGCAGCGGGCGGCACTAAGCAGTCTATGGAGACACGCTACAACTCTCTTCTATTAGAAAGGGATGAGAGAGCGCATTGAAACTGTAGAGGCCCCAGACCGGAAGGTCCAGAACCCCTCATATGCATTCATTCACGATCCCAGAAGAACCAGTCGTGAACAACATACGTAGTTGGCATATAGAATACATCATCCATTACACGAATATAGAGTCTTACATAAATGGTCACATGACCAAGTTCTTGGCAACTGTCACACAGGACAGACATTCAACATTAACACAGCGGAAGACGATAAGCATAGCGTAGTAGAACCCGAGTCACGCCTCATCCTACAGGCTGCTGACTGGGAGGCGCTCCTAGTTCGCAGGGCCATCAGCGTAGAACTCCTCCTCATAGTACTCCTCCTGAGGTGGCTCCTCGTAGTCTGATAAGTAGATACCAGGGGCGAAACCAAATGAGTACATTTGAATGTACTCAACAAGACATCCTTTATGTGCTTACAATAATGCATACATGCTTATTTTGTGGGATGGGTAGGCCATACATATGGTTCAGCTACCCATGACGGATAAAAGATTTATCATGGTTGATTCTTCAGGTTTAAATCCCTGTGAAAAATCATTTGAAATAATGTAGTTTTTCTCTCATCGATATCCCATATCTCGGAGGTTTTCTAAGATTGGTTTTTAGAAAAGAAAGTTTTCTTTTCAGAAAAACTTTTAGCAGTAATTTCCTTCTCATCCGTATCTCGCAGATACCAAGTCATTCCTCCGTAGTACCTCGCAGGTACAAAACCTTCCTTCAAAAACCACTTCTGAAAAGTTGACACAATGCTAGCTACATGGCCATTCAACCGTCCATATCCGAGGACGCGGCTATTTCTAAATAGTTTTACTCTGCAGAGGTGTACACATTTCCACCAGATCCAGAATCCGCCATGAAACAACCATGGACTGCTCTCATCCTATGAGAACATCAGATAGCTGGTCTTGACTATCCACTCTATACAAGCTAGTACATGACTATCTCTTCAATTGGGTTTAACCTCCCCGGCAAGCCGTGTCCCACACCGCCCAAACAGGAGACCCAACTGCTGCATCCGGAGGGAAAATTAATCCCACACTTTAGATGTCCCGTATGCTCACTCCTAGCGACACTTCGGTTCGGAGGATCCAATCCCCTATAGCACTTGAGATAGCACACATACTAACCATAACAAGCTTTTGGTCAAGCCCCTACCCATATTGGGGTAAAGTGGCAGTACGATAATGGTTGTCCAGCGAAGACTAGGTTATGTGTCTTTTGTAAACATTTCTCAAAATTTCCCATCCTGACATTCTTCCGGTAGACAGGGTCTCACCCTTCCTCCGGGGTTTTCCTTCCATAAGGCATTTGTTTACAAAAACACATTTTATTTAGTTCATTTAAGAACTCAAGTTTTTAAGTGGGTGAATGGTATTTATATACCATTTAGTGGCTAAGGGCTTGGTAATACCAAGTTGACTATTAATATGATTCCTTCTACTAGTAATATTAATAGTAGTAGTATTCACACAAAAATAGTTTTGAAGATGTAGTTTTGTGAAAACTTCAGAAATGGAAGGCATGCATGATAGATAATGATAAGTATTTATACAGCAAGCATTAGGATGGCTTGCCTTGGTACAAGTGATGGTCCTGGTCCTGAAAGTAACAGGAGTTGCAATACCCCTCCTCAGCAATTCCTTCCTCCTCGTTTTCTAACGTCGTAAAAAGAAATAAAAACACACTTTCAGAACCAAACAAGGCAAACAATGCTACAAGTGATACATACAGCAAGCAATCAAAAAGTATCACCCAAAGTACTTAATGTTTTCCTTAAGAAAAATTGGCATAAAAACTATAGTGGAAAAATCTGCCTTTTTCCTAGTGTTTATGTGTGGCCAATCTCACTGATTTTTAGTTAAGATCACCATGGACCAGTGGGGTAAAACACATGTTACTTGACAGTAGGGGTTCACTTAAAACACATTTTGATGTCAAAAAAACTCCCCCAACAATCTCTATGGCTAGCACATAAATTTTGCTAAAATAATCAAGTGGTGAAAAAGCTCATGACAACAAGTCAAGCCTATTTTCCACCATGGTGAAAAAATACCAGTGGGTGCTCCACTAGCAAAATTCTCACCAAGAGGTTAATAAGCCTCTGGTCACTTTTATAAAAGTTCCCCAAACTAACAAACTAGCATCCCAAAAACTCCTACTCATACTAGTAGAAAATTAGGAAAAATTCTAGACTAGTTTAGGCTACACTTGTTAAATTTTATGCACAAGTGTGCAAGCTAGCAGAGATAAAGTACTCCTCTAACCAGCACCAAAATGCTACTGGATCCCACAAAATAACATAAAA
The DNA here is from genome assembly GCA_028641055.1 of Alopecurus myosuroides. Classification (NCBI taxonomy): domain Eukaryota; kingdom Viridiplantae; phylum Streptophyta; class Magnoliopsida; order Poales; family Poaceae; genus Alopecurus; species Alopecurus myosuroides. Next base: position 367,677,701 of record CM054057.1, on the reverse strand, counting down.
AGTTTAGCTATGAAACAAGGAAAAACTAGGCTTAAAATGCTAGACAAGTGAGGAGATTAATTCCTAGTCATCCAAGTGTTACTCATGCTTTTATGCTACTTAAGAGGAAACCTATCAGAGGTGAAAACCCTAAGATAATAATGCCACAAGGACATTCCATCCTCTGGTTTCAACACCAAAGATTCATATTTTTCCCTAGGGGAAAACAAGACAAAAAGCATACAAGAATATTCTAGTATGAAATCTAGACTTTAAGCATGGCTATTTATATCTATTTCAAACACAAGCACCAAGTAACCAGAGGTGCTAAATCCTAACTAACAGTAACTAAATGGTACTGGTTCCAAGAAAATTAATCTAGCCATAAGCCTAATAAGCAACACATGATCTACTCCAAACATAAGTAGAAAAATAAGCTATGAGCAAGATCTATGCATGGAGAATAATTCTAAAAATTATACCACTCCAACCATTTATTCTAACATGTTCATATAACTTGTAAACATCATAACCACATTGGAAAACAACATTACAAGCACTACAACATCATTTGCACATCACAACATGAACATATAAAACAAGATCTAGGAATAAAAATTAGACAGAAAAGTACCAAAACTTGTTCTGTCTCTCTAATTTTTTCTATGGCTCCAAAAATTAAATACTTCTAGGATGTGATAGTCCTTAACATTACAAAGCCTCTCCAATTGGTCCCACTCAAAAATAATGTCCCAAACTCCCCCTAAAATTCATGGAATAGCTCACAGATGCTTTACCAAAATGGATGGCATTTCCAAATGCTAACTCACCTTGGTGCAAACTAAAATTCTACTGGTAGGTATTGAAAAGGGATTTTCAAAACAGTTGAGTTTGCTCAAAAATGTTATGTATTTTTGGAGTTCTATTCATTTCCATTTTAAGGGTATTGTCTGGGAAATTAGCTATAGAAAAAAAATTAAAACTCCAAACATGATTCTGCCAGTGGGAGATGGTTGTGATTTTGTATGGCTACGAGTAAAACAATTATCAAGGTCAAATAAAATTATTTGCTACCTTTTTCAAGCCCAAAGCTAACACCTATTTAATCTGCCAGAAAATCCTATTTTTGAAACTAACAGGAAAAAGCCCAGATGGGCCAGATCTGCCGCGCCTGGCCCAACTAGCGCGCGATACAGCCCGCCAGCGCACGCGTGCGCGCGAATCGGTAAGTTTCAAAGGGGACCGTCGATTCGCAGATCGACGGCTCTCCTCCCTTCTTCCTCCCCGCGCCTCTCTTCTCTCTCTCTCTCTCTTATGCCCGCGGACGAACACGTAGCAAACGTGGACATTGGCTCACCTAGGGCTCGCGAGAAGCAGTGGGGTGATGCAGGTGTGGAAGATGGTGGCCTGGGCGACTCCGTGGCGCGGGCACGGATGGCGTGAGGGCGCAGACACGGCGGCGGCTCGACGGTGTTCTGCGGCGGCTCCGAGGACGGCGGCGATGGATCTGCAAGCGATCGAGGGCAAGAGGGTGTCAGGGAGGTAGGCACGAGCTAGGGGGTCGCAATGGAGGTGAAAGGAGGGCGGGAGGGGCAGAGATCGCGACGCCATTTCAACCTCGATCTGTACGGGCTTGCGGGTGGGCGCGGCTCGCCTCGCTCACAGAGAGTGATCGAGCACGCAAGTGCTCGATGGGGTGAGTGAGAGAGGTGAGTGGGGCTTGGTGGCGAGAGGGTTCTGCCTCTAGGGCTTTGTAGGCTCGAGCCAAGGTGGGTGGGCTCGGGTTGGCAATGGCATGGGCATGCCTTGCCCCTTGGGGGTTCTCCACGGGTGGCATAGCCTCCAAGAGGTGGCCTGGGGTTAATCTTAGTACATGTCGGTGAGCAAAGCCACAGTAGGGGCCAAGGGATGGGCAAAAGTGAAAATGCAACTATTCCAACCACTACAAGTGACATCATCACTTAGTCAAATGCCACCTCATTTTCTCCCTCCCTAGTCAGCCAAAATGGGATCCAATGCCACCTTCTAGAAGCTCAATAACATTGTTTTCGAATTGGCAAAGTGGCAAGGCTTGGATCAGTACACACAAGATAAATCATCAAGTCTAAAAGTGTTGACCACTGTTCTGTCAGAAAAATTCAGTTAGGCAGTATTCTAAATTTTTCTAAGTGCTGGAAAAACAGACAGAGATAGCAAAAGTTGGGGCTGTTTTCACCAAGCAAACAAACTCCAAAAAGTGTGATTTAAAAATGCTCAACAAAGAGCAACCATTCAAGTTTCAGAAACAATCATTTGATCTGAAAAATGAGGGGTTTAAGGCTCTGTAAACAATTGGCAAAGTAGGCACTTCTGCTGTTTTTAAACTGCCTAAAAACTGTCTTAACAAGATGGCTCAAAAACCATCATGGAGAAGTGTGTTAATTATCTTTGTAAGTTTTTCCAAGGGTGTATTTTTGTTGTCCTCATATCATAGAGTAGTTTTGATCAAATAAAATCCATAATTGGATAATCCTTGTGATGGAAAACAAGGGTTGAAAACAGCTACTTGGCTGTTTTTTAGGACAAAAATTATATTGGAAAATCTCATGAAAGCTTTTCCAATTAATTTTATTTCAAGTTCAAGTTGATTCCTAACCATCAATGACACATTTTTAAGTTGATACAAGGTGTTACCTTAAGTTTTGAAAAATAATCTCTTAAGAACCTTAGTGGAAAACATAGGAAAACATATAGAAAACAATGTTTTCCCTAGGAGAAAAACTTCTCAAGATAGTGAAAAGAACACACCACTTAAGTTGCATAGATAAACCTTACTACACAAACATGTTGTCCACTTAATTGTATTACAAAAGTCTTAAGAGGCTTGCTAAATTATTATTATACAGGTGCTTAAAAACAGGGGTGTGACAGAAACAACTACAACTACTTACCAAGAACAATACCCATCCAGGGTTAACCCCCCTCAACCAATGCCCGGAGGTAAGCCGAGGAAAACTCACACATGTTGAAATAGTAATATCGTTATCGCACAGGTTAACAAATGTTATTAGGTGTAAGTTGTCTGACTCTTCTTAGCCAGCACTTTCTCCAAGATCGTCACATAAGCGTAGACGATACGCCTTCTCGAAAAGATTTAACCCTGCAGAGATGCACTACTGTAGCCACACGCACCGAGACTGTCGCGAGACTGTCGGCACAACACTTCACCTCACCACAAACAAATCCAGGGAGCCACCTAGCTAGGTTGATCCGCATCGAGAGTCCGGCCGATGCTTCGAAGCGAACCCAGCCGTTTGCGTCTACGCGCGAAGCGGATCAAACCTGGCCGGAACTGTCCGATTCACGTCATACCGCGGAAACCTATATAATTGTACGCACATCGGTAACATACCATCAGCATCCTCAACGGTGTTGCCATTGTACCTGCAGAATTGTTGATGTGCGTACCGAAATGGAAAGCCCAAATTAAGTTGTGGCATCCTGGACAAGAGTGCAGCGGGGCTAATAGGTTGCGGGGAGTCCCATTCCTCCCACGATGTGGTTAGCGCGCTCATTCTTGGATCAGCGGACAAGAAACTTTTCCTAAGGCGACACCAGAGGGACCAAAAGCCTCGACGGGCCTCTCGCCGGTGTCTTAACTCGAATTGAAATTTTATTATTACCCCAAGCGTTGAGATCATTTTAATTAAGTTGAAACAACCTATCATACTAGTCAGGTGATAAGGAACCAAACTCGCCAAAGAACCTAAGCATGCACTACGACTCTCAAGGCCAACAAGAAAAAAACATGTCATATGAGGTGGGATATGGGGCTATATCATGGCTGCAAGATAAACATATGATAGGATCGAGACATAAGTATCAAATCATAAGGCTAGAATAAAGACAACAGAAAGCATCCGTAACAAGTGAGGAACGGAAGCCATAGGTAGCAAGTGAGTAAAGCTTGCCTGGAATCCAGCTTGTAGAGGTAGCAGAACTTGTCGTTGCTCACATCATCTCAACGTCCTATCCGCGAAGAAGCAAAGCACTAAAAGAACAACAAATGCAACATTTACTACTACGGCAAAAGATCCAACATGTCAAGATATGGATGCATGACATGCGAGATGAAACTTAACCAATTTAAGTGGAACCAAAGTCCCAACAATTAATTTAGAGTGTTCAAGTTATTTATCTAACCATCAAATTAAATGTTGTTTAACATGGATGTCGGTTAATAGGTGAGCTAAACCAAATTAAATGAAACTAGGCGAAGAGGCACGCTTCGCCGCGCCGCCTGTATTTCGTTGGCATAGCGCAGCTGTCGTGCACAGTTACATGTGTTTTCATAGGTGATCTCTCGTGTGTAACATGTTTAGCTATCTTAACCATTTCTTGCATGTTTTGTGGACTGATCAGTGTGTTGTGCGAACGTGGCATTTTTTGTCTGGAAAGTGCTTCTGTTGGGAGGAAAATGCCTCAAATAGAAAAGTAAAGGAACACTATATAAAAAAGAAGATGAGGTTTAAAATCCTTCCACTAATAGTGTATCTTGGAAAAAAAAATGTGGCCTACTTATAAGAAATATTGTCAGCTAGCTATCATCTTTTTTGGTTGCAAATTTATCAAATTACAAATTTCAAAGAAATCTCCATAAAAGGTCAAGCAAATATGTAAGTACGCATGAACTACTTTTGCCACCACCAACGAACAATCGTAAAAGTGAACAAAAAATACTTAACTAATTTCCGGTCTATAGAGTCAGCATTATCATTTGCTTTAGGTTTAGAAGCTATATTTGCAAAATTAATTTTGGGATCCTGGTTGGCTTGCAACATAAAGTAAACTGGCATCAATCAAGAGGTCCGTCCTCTTTTATATTAGAATCCTTACAATTTTTCTTTATCTTGCTCTTTCAAAAACTTTGCACACAATTTTTTTTAATCCAGAAACATCATCCAACCTGAAACTGTTTTCAACAATAATGTAACTATCATTGTATCAAATATCTATATATTGGCATGCTATTATTTTGGAGAATGGAAGGAGTTGCAACAGATCAATATTGGATACAAAATATTCTCAACAATCTGAATCATTTTGCAGATAAGGCCAGCTTTGGTTCCATGATATATTCATAGCTCCAGACTTTCGAACCATTTTCTTGTATGCACCGTGCTCTTAATCTTGAATCAACCGTACAGAAAACTCCAATTTGTGTAGGCCCCGCAACAAACAAAAACATATATAACTACATAGTGAACAAACCATGGATGATGTGGTCTCCCTTATTACTTTTACAGAACCAAATTCATGAGGAATAAATTAATCATCTTTTTAAGGAACAAAGAACCAAATTTCACCAAGTAAAAAAAAGAACCAAAATTCATCAAGAACCAGAACCACTTTTTTAATATTTCAGTGCTAAGAACAAAAAGTAAAAAAAAAAGGTATGATGAGTAAATGGATATGTTATTACAGATCAGGAGGGTCCAAGAAGAAAAAAAAATCAAGAACAAATCTAGTTCCCGCTGGAGTTCTGTTCACGTTGTTCAGCTTAGGCACACAGAGAGAGATGGTCTCGGCAACGTTGCTCGAGGTCCGCGACGACGTCATCCATGGCTTGGTGAAGGATGGCTGGGAGGAAGGGATCGATGGGAATCCTTTCTGGTCCTGCTTCCTCGCTGGGTGCATCCCGGCGCGTCGACGCGGTTGAGGTCTCCTCATGCGTTGGCGTCGTCTCCTGCTTCGGTCGGATGAGGCCGAGAGGAGGTAAAACTAAAAGCTAAATGCATCAATGGTCCTTGTACTTGTCGTCACCGTTCTTCGAAATAAGCTACTCCCTCCGTCTCAAAATAATTGTCTCAAAGTTAGGCAAAAGTGGATGTATCTAGACTTATTGTAGTGTTAGATGCATCTACTTTTATCTAACTTTGAGACGGAGGGACTACTTTTTTTGCATGGCAGAAATAAGTTGCTTATGGTACTCGAATACACATTAGTCTTCGAACCATCGACGGTCACTCCTCATAGTATCGCCTCGTATTTGTCGATGTGGCAACGTGTGGACCTAGCTTGTCGGTTTCATTACACAAAAAGAACCCCTAATCTTGTTTTCTTCCACATACCGCTCCACCGTCCAGCTGCATACAATGACCAGAATTAGTCGACGCAAAAATGACCCGGTCCTTCACGTCATTCGTCCTCGCGGCAAGGCAAAATCGTGGCGGGAACGACACATTCCACGGCAGGAACTCCAGTACAGAGCTTAATCCGCCGTCGCCACCATGGGGAAGGGAGCAATGTGAGCTCCCGTGGCAGCCACCGGATAAAATAAGCCGGCAAGCCCTTCCCTTTTCAGAACAAACTGTTGGTGCCAAATTCAAGTTACAAATGCTACAAAGTTTGTATATTGTTCAATTCATTGAACTCTTACTTTTTCATACTTTGCTTATATATTTTGTCGGTGCAAAAAAAGTACTTGTTAAATAAATTCCATGTTTTGGATTATAGCTCTAGGCTGTTGTTGTTGAAGAATTTCAGTATTAAGTTCTAAAAGTCTGTATATATTGTTCAATGAATTTTCAGTTCACTTTTTAATTCATTGTGTAATGTTTGCCTCATGTTCAACTCTATTTTTTGGTTCATTTTCCGGTGCTAAAGTTTGTACATCACACTTTTCTGCTGCTCGTTTGCTTAAGTCAAATTGGTCTCTGTCTATAGTTAACTGAATTTGATGCCGGTCTTCAGTTAACTGAAAATTCTGTTTGTCTGCAGATGTTTGCTCCTCCTGTCTCGCGGCTGTAGCTCCAGGGCCTCGTGATGGTCAGAGGGGTGCATAGAAGGACGTCGTATGGGGGCATAGGAGCAGGAGGAGGAGTCGCCATATGGGAGGCGGACGGAGCAGCCGGAGGTGTGATGTCATCAAGGATGTTTCCTCCTGTGGACGCCGCAGGAGCTTAGCCTGGAGAAGCAGCCGGAATCGCTCCTCTCCATTTCCCGCAGCGCGCTCACAGGACCATGTACCTGGACCGCAGCATGGCGACGCAAGATGCAGCACCCGCGGTGTTGACTTGGCTTGCCCACCGTGAAGAATGGTCATTTTTGCATTGACTAAATATGGCCGTTGGATGCAGCTGGACGGTGGATGTTGGGTCTCAAGACAACGCGTGAGCAAGGCACTGGATCTTGTACTGGCCCACAGACAGTCACATGGTTGGTCTAGAGGTGGGACCAGAACCTCTCAAGAGCTGTTGCTATTAAAGAGTAGAAGAATATAACGCGACGGGTTCCTCCCTAAACGCCCTAATTTTTTCTAGTCATTCTACCATACACCCTCAACCTACAAATCATCTTCACCCGAGCAACGAAAGAGAAGGAAACGTAGTGACAATCAATGCAATTTTATTGACACTTAGCAACCAAAGTGAGTTTCAGCAGATGCTAGCATATCTTTTGGTCAGCCTTACCGGTGCAACACCGAACAACTTATATAATTCCAACAACCTATAACTATGAAGCAGATATGAAGGGAAACTGGAACAACCCCAGTAAAAAGAGCATTAAAGGTTACAAAGGTTTTGCCTTTTTTATGTATTGACCATATAAGAAGGGATGCATCATCAGCACCAACACAGCCCATTGGCCACCAGCTTCTAGCAAATAACATGCAAGTATTAGACAATGCCAATTTATGAACCAACAAAATTGTACATGAGGAGAAAACCAGGTCGTATCTATTCTTCTCACCTCAAAAAGAAAATTCACTTACCATTCAGAAGTGCAGTGGTCTCTCCACACTAAATTAATAATCAAGTATGTATTCTCATGCATAACCAAAAGTACATAGAATTTGAGCTTTCTGGAGCATTTGAGCAGAACTCGACAAAGAATTACAGTAAGTTAGATGCATATAACTATCTGCAAATACAAATTCAATTATCCCCATATTCTCAATATGAACCTGCCACATATATGCATAGGTTGGAAGGCTACTGCAGTAGAGACTTTTTCCTTGATATTTGGGGATGAACAAACCAAATTTTCAGTTGCACCAACTTAGCACATCGAAAAAGTTATACATCATACATATGGCTAGTTCCAACATTAGGGAAGTTTCGTGCAATATCTTTATGATGTATGTTGGATTCTAAGAAAAACTTTATAAGAACATTTACGCCTAGCATTGGGCAAACATATGAAAACGTATGGAACTGATAATAGAACTGGCTGAAAATAGAGACATACAATTGGACCCTTTTCATGTAAACCCCACATGATCAACTCAATCTATGTTAAGTAAATACGTTCATGTTCCAATTCTAATTGATTGTTCTAGAACAACTTTAGTTTTTGGAAATCTTAAAAAACAATCTTAATGTATATATAGACATAAGTACTATCTTACTATTAATCTAAAGATAATTACAAAATATTTTTCATGAAAGAGCTGATCACCTAGCATTTGGTGACACACTGAACACTTATGTATGATTTAGCAAAGTTAAAATCAAGCCCTCTTGCCTATAATGTCTACACCTGAAGGTCAAAATGAGAACAAAGCAGATATTGGAAACTCATATTAGAGTTTCAGTACCTGCCCACACACTGCAACGTTAGAGCCGAGAGTAGACCAAAATACCATGCAAACCGGCATATTTTTGTGCAATCTGACTGAATAGCAGCTCCTGAGCCTAAAACTGTTGATCACACCATCAAGTGGATGTCCTCTGCACGTTGATCGCCATGTTAGAAAAATGACAAAGAAAGTGTATAACTATGTCACAAAACATATAGACTTGAATCAGAATAAAATTAATGTAACTAATTGCTGCACGTAAAAATCATATCAATTATATAGAACTGTTAAATTTTGATTAAGAGAAATAATATTACAGGATTCGCTTCAAGATTGACTAAAATGATACTTACACATGGATCACGTAAACAGATCTTATGTCCGTCTCAATTTTATTCATGAATCTATTTCACTGAACTGCTTAATGACAAAGGGCAGATTAGTGCGATTGTATTTATTATACACAAGTTTCTCCGCACATGTATTTCCCAACATGCAACTATTGCTATCAGAGGATTGATTGGAAACCAAATATCATCCTTTAATCCAGCCTAGAAGTTTGTCGCTTTCACACGAGAAAACCCGGAACATGAAACAATTCTACCACGTTATGTTCATTTCCAACCCCGGGCCTAAATGTGCATGCAAATGAGGTTGTTGCAGAATATCTCATAGCTTACACTGATAGACAGAGATCGAAAAAATTCAGAATGTGAAGCGTGCAGCAAATTCTATCAAATGAATTGGCGGCCCACTAAAATTATCACGCAGTCACGGCAACATCCGAAAATAAACAAAAAACATTGTTGCATGGACTATGGACTAATCTACTGAAAATTAAAGTTTTTGGAAAATCTTTGATGTAGTTTCACAGTCAAGAAAACCGATGAGCTGCACTTGTACATTGGTCATCAGAGAAACACACTTGCTTTCTTTTCCTCATAAGATTAGCCACTATGAGACCATTAGAAGATGCATATATTTCAGCCAGCACTAAGGTTTCACTTATCTCCTACATTTATATATGGGAAAGAATATGAGGTAACATGTTGAAACCAAGAACATGACATTAAACCATGGAGTTGCACAAGAAGAAATGTAACTAGACCAACTCCAATAGGAAATTACTTGATTCGAACGCACATAAGAAAGCAGAAGCCACCAACAAACTGGGGAAGATACCACCCAGGTAATGAGGGGCAGCGTAGCAGTCAATTCCGGCTTGCGGTATTTTCTCCACAAAAAAATGGAAAAAAGAGAGATGAGGGGCTGGTGGAAAGGAGAGATGCTACGATAGAGAGAGAAGGAATGCAGCAGCCGGTCCGGCCTGCGGCGGCCTGAGATGGAATCGATATCCAGCCTTGCTCGTGCGACCATAACCGGTCCTCCTCCCTGCCGCGTGCTCTTTGTCGCCGCTCATTCCTTCTTCTTGCTTGCCGCCGCCGCTCCTCCCTTCTGTTTGCTCGACATGGACTATGACGACAAATTGCTCGGGGAGATATGAGGCGGAGGTCGGGGGCCAAGATGTGGATGTCGAGGAGGTGTTGGACGGCGTCTGGCCGTCTGCAACTCGAGGGCGAGCGACGGGTCGCGTGAGTGCCGGCGAGCTAGGCGGAAGCACTTCCTCCTCCTCCTCCTGCTGCGCAGGCTTAGGTTCCGGCTGCTTTCCCCACCGCCGCTGCTGCTTCTTCTTCTCGAGAAAGCGGAACCAGAGGTCGTCCTGGAGCCGCCCGCTAGACTACCGGCGCGGCTGGTTAGGCAGGCTCTGCTTGCTCCTCCCCCACCACAACCGTTGCTGCCGGGGCGCCCAATTATCGTTGCCCCCGCTCGTCATGGCGCACACAGTCAGCACGGCGGGCCGCAACCGCGCTGGCACCGCATCGGCGACGGATTCCAGGAGGAGGAGGAGAGGAGAGCGGGAGAGAGACAGGGAACGCGGCAGGGCGAGTGGCGGGCATAAGCCGTCCGGGAGGAACTGCGATTTTTTTTTGACCTTTGGAGGAACTGCGATTGAGATTCTCTATGGTGATGAGAGAGCTTCGATCTTCGGGGGCTGGTAAAAACCTTTTGTTACCGCGTGGGACGCCTCTTCTGTGAGTACTTTCGTGTGGGCCTTGTAGGTCTAACATCGTGGGAGCGGTCTCAGCAGCTGGGTCATCTACCAAGCTTAAAGCTTTAGAGTAATAGGGCACAAATTAAATTAAATACCCAACACATTCCATGTTTATTAGTTAGGTGAACATGCATAACACTACTAAAATGCAAGATGCAAGATGAAAACATGAGCATGGATGACAAATTAAGATTCTATGAATTTTTCTGATAAAAATAGATATAAAGTTTGTGTTGTTTGGATTAGTAAAACAAAACTTATAGACATTTAAAGATTAGGGGTGTTTTCTGGAAAAGTCAGGGACTTGTGCTGGATGAAAACAGAGGACTGAAGGGCTCCGGTACAAAAACGGAAAATCCAAGGGCCTAAACAGAAAGATCCAGATCGGATCTGGATCTCGGACGATTCTCACCGGGATGCACCCGGCTAGAGATACTGACGGATGGGGTCGCGCCAGCGCGACGCTGACAGGGCATCGACAGTCAATGACCGGTGGACCCAAACCCATGGTGAAAATTCACAAAAAGGCTTTGCCTCGGCAGGTAATCGAACCGGTGATCTCTCGGTGAGAGCAAAGGAAACGGAGCCACTGGTCTATTATCGCCCTTCTGATAAGATACACATCCGACGCTACGGATGGCAATGGGGTCCCGAAACCCGCGAACCCGACGGGTACCCGCCTTAAATGGGGAGGGTTTGGTAAAATTTTCGACCCGCCAGGTCTAATGGGGCGGGTATGGGGGTGGCAAACTCGTACCCGCATACCCGTAGACCCGCTCTAAGTCCTAATCATATCACTCATAATCCTATGCCTAAACACACGTACATGAGTTATCTACCACAAACCTCACACATCACATGGACGCGTTGAAATCTAGAATCCCGGAGACAACACACGTACACACGTGTCTATTCCCACCAACCTCATCCTAATATTCCATTGTTTTATTCCCTACATGTGTCGGTGTCGCTCCTTAAATGGGTACCCGTTGGGGCTCCGAACCCGGTCGGGTCGTGGGTATGGTAAGAAATAAGACCCGACAAGTTAAATGGGGCGGGTATGGGGGCGTCGACCCGGCCAGGTTAACTGAATTTTGAAGAACGAAATTTCAGACTTCGACAGAGGTCGGACGAATACGACCGGTGATGACCAGATCAGGGCGGCGGTTGGCGTCTTCGGGGTGCTGCTGTGTGCAAGGCGGGACAGTGGTTGTGGAAAGGCTCCGGTATGTGTGGTTGTGCCGCACGTGCACATGTGCGTGCGTGCACATGTGGAGCGATTGTTGAAGTTTGAGCTTGCATGTCAATGGAGGAACAGACACGGAAACCCGAAGAGGGCGATGCTACGGCGACGGATTCGAGCGGGAAAAGGAAGGAATTGGGAGAGGGGCTCACAGCGAGTTGTGTGGCGGAGTCAATTCAGCTCGGAGACGACGAGGAAGGTGCCGGGAAGAGGATGTCTGCTGTTGGCTCCTCACGGATGGGCGTAGACAGGGAAGCACAACTCGAAGCTCTCCGGCGTTCCGGGCAGCGGAGGCCTCTAGTCTTCGGCGAGGACGGCGTGCTCGGCTCGGCTGCTCCATTCCCGCAGATAGCTCGGCCCGAAGGAGTCCATGGCGGAACGGCGGCGCTCTCCCGCGCGTTCTCCGGTGCTCTCACGAAAAAATTTCAGAGAAACGAAATATAGCACAGAGGAAGGGAGATGGCGGCGGAGATGGAAGGGAGAGGAAGCTAGGGTTCCAGAGGAGGCCTTGGAGCGGCTTTATGGAGGGGAAGGAACAGGTGGCGTGGTGGTGGCATCGGTGTGATGGTGGGGGTGGGGAAAGAAACAGAGCGCTTCACGCCTCCTCTCTGAGTGTCCGTAGGAAGAAGAGGATTGAGGGGAAGGTGGGCTGGAAGTGGAGAAGAGATGGGTTGCTTGGTTGGTGGGCCGGCTTGTGTCCCAAAGCCTTTTTCTTTTGTTTATTTTTTTTCAGAAGAAAAAAAGAAGAAGAATTGGTTTAGGGATTTAGAAAATAGATTTCTAACCATTTAAAATATTGTAGAAAATAAGTTTTATCGATGCCGTGTGATATGATGCATGAACCATGATGCACAAAAGAAAAACAAGCAAAACTAATTGGGGAAAGTTCCCGGGCATTACACCTATGGAGGGTATATGTGGAGGAGAGACTTGGGTGGCGTCCAAGGAGGTGGAAGGACGTCCCAAGGCACCAAAAATCTAACCCTAATTCTTATAAGGCCTTTGGGCCCAATTAGAGGTGACGCAGCACCTTTTTCCTGGATTTCTGGCCCATTTTCAACTACACGGTCGGACTGTTTTGGCCATAACGTTTCGCTCGAAACGAATTTTGAGGTGAGGCCAATTTTTCCGGAAAGTGCATGAGACCAACTTTCCAACAAAAAAAGATTTACCTCATTCGAAGCCTGTATGCAAAAGTTATAGTCTTCTGAAGTCAGGTATATTTATGCAGTCTGAATCTGCGTCCAGAACGTGGAGTAGAGGGACTCTATGGATCCAAAGTGACGTGGAAGAACTCCTTGAGCAGCATCTAATTATGTCCCTTATTTCTTGATGTAATATAGAGAAAGTAGTAATTGTCTTGATCGTATCCGTCCTGGTCATGTCCTCATCATCCTCCCTTTCTTGAAAGATAAGCCGTCCTCGGCGCTGTTTCTTCTAAAACAAGGATAACAAAAGAGACAAGGTATACGCATGATATATGTATATGGCATCCATTTTTATTAATTGTTGCACATATGACACATATATACGGGGGTAAGTGGTATGTCTTGTTAAATATAAAGCCAAATAATTATCACAAGAAGGAAACCACATTAAATTATTGCAACTCAGTTTGCACATATATAAGTGAAGACTTTATTCATAACATTGATATTGTGATGTGCATCATTAAACCATCCCAACATTGTACACAAAGAAGTGATGTATCAAAAATTCTAGCCAAAACTTGTATAGATAAGCAATCATGCAACTAGTTATTTAGCATATAAAATCACTACCATAGTTGGAGGTCATATCAAAATGATTAAACCTATGGATCAAGTTATTTTTTTGAATTTTTTACTATGATCGTTCCCAAATGAAAAATTGGAATTGAGATAGCAAATATATAACACATACTTGTCATAATGGAACAAAGAATATCCCAGCAATAAGAAATCATAATTGCAAGTGTAAGTGAAGCTCATGTAATCAGGATCATGAGAAGAAACACATATGTATAAATTATTATTGTTCAATATTAAATCCAGTGTCCTCACCGAAGATCGATGATCAAATTTGTGAATAACAAGGTCAAACCAATCCATAAAATGTGACAACAAAACAGGATTAAACCATGCTTCAACTGCTCTACTCTGATAATTATGAATTTGAGATGGATGGACAACAAATTTATCAATCATATGTCCAATATGTAAGATGCAACTCAAATTGCAAATATAAGTGAAGCTCAAATCAGTAGCACAACTAGGTAATAACTTATGGGACAAACGTAATGGATATGACAAACTAGTTTCTAATGTATCAACTACAGCAGAATGTATCATATTATCATGAAAATTATGAACAATCCCATAGCAACAATACATTGGCCCATACCATAGATTGCTGAAAACAGCAATATCATCACACGTGACAAAAAATTTATGCACCCAAAATTCATTATTAATATCATAATCACCAATCAGCTGAAAGTTTAAATCAGGGGCATAAACACTTTTGAACGTACGCAAACATGTGATTTCACAAATTTTATGCTTAACATGTGACAAAGACATAGGTGGATCCATTGGAACACAAAACAAAGTATTAGCATGCTGAATTCTAGCCAATACTTTGTCATTCCTAATCAATTCTATATGAGACAAGCCAGTTTGAATTATTAAGTCACATGGTTCATTTGCATTAACTATGTGGATGCACTCGTATCAATAGGTGCATTAAAATCAATAATAGGTGCACTGAAAACAGTAGCTACTTTGGTTATTTGATCACATGGTAAAGTCGAATCAACAACATAGTTCTCTAAGACAGGTGGTGTGACCAAACCAACCGGTAACTCAACACGTGATGTATGGAAATCATCGTGGAATATAGCAATAGGATGTTGAGGAACAGAATCAGTACCATTATTATTACCATATATGTCCAACGCAGATGATGTAGGTACAATCGATCCAGACACATCCTGAGCTTTTGGTGGTGTGACCTCCACAAATTCGTGAGTGGCTGTCATGGTAGGTGCAGCGGTTGAGGGGTTAACCTTCTTTGGTTGTTTATGACAATAATTCCATCGAACACTTGTCGGTCTTATTGCCACGTCTTCGTATTTCCTGTTCAGCTTTACAGGCAAGAAAAAACAAATGCTCTACATAATATATCTCATCTTCACGTAGTAATATTTTCTGAATATCATGGTTTAACCCTCTCCAAAATTTATATATAAACTCTTCTTCACTTTCTTCTAAAAATGAATGCAACAATGTACTTTCTAACTTATCATAATATTCATTTACATTGTTATTACCTTGTTCTAAATTTTGCAATTTCTTAACCATGTCACGAGTATAATATGATGGAACAAATTTATATCTCATACCAAATTTCAAGTCATGCCAAGTAATAGGTATATAATCAAGAT
This sequence comes from Alopecurus myosuroides, assembly GCA_028641055.1. Classification (NCBI taxonomy): domain Eukaryota; kingdom Viridiplantae; phylum Streptophyta; class Magnoliopsida; order Poales; family Poaceae; genus Alopecurus; species Alopecurus myosuroides. The sequence goes on along the minus strand of CM054057.1, from coordinate 367,662,382 downwards.
ATAAATGACAATATTCATTCCACCAAATAGAAGTCAAACCAGTAAATGTAGAAATTGCGAATTTCACTTTCTTATTCTTAGAAATATTATGGGAAACAAATATTGCATTCATGTCAAATTCCCATTCAATGTATAAAGCAGGTTTACAACGACCCTCAAAATATGGCATAGAAACAGTAACATGATCATGTACATGGGTACGTGTTTCTACCTTCCGTGGTCGTTGTTCATGTGCTGTAGGAGTCAGTTCATCTCCAACTATAGACGAAGCCCAATTACATCGAGCTCCCGGTCCTGCCATGATTAGTAGAAGACAAGAACAAACCACAGTAGACGTTCCTATTCCTACTAGGATGTGGTGGAAAGTCGCATAATCCTTCCAGCAAAAATAAAGATCTTACAATTTCTCACCCAACAGCAGGAGGTGACTGGCAACGAACGATGTCAAGTCTCACTGAAGATTAGATGGAGCGATTGCCAGATGAAAGTCACAACACACGATGTAGAATCTGTGGAGCTTTAGGAGGCTTGAATATAGTAGCAAGAATTAGCAATAATCAAATCAGGAATGCAAGTTGAATAAACGCTCAAAGACGGTATTGTGCTGGTCCTAGGCTAGACCATTTTAGAGACGCGAGCCTATAACACCAACAACGTCACGGCGCGGCAACAACAAGCGAAGGAGAAAAAGTATGAGCAAAGAGTAGTAAGAAACTACACTAAATAGAGGAAGAAAAATAAAGATTGTTTTTTTTTTGCTTTTTGCTCTCTCCAAACCTCAGACTATGTCTGTGGTCGGGCGAGTTCCCGAATTTTTTTTTCGCTCTCTCCAAACCTCAGACTATGTCTGTGGTCAGGCTAGACAATAATTTTTTTTTGGAGTCTGCTACAGTAGGTCGTGAATTTGGTGTCGCAAACTAATTACAACTCTTTTAGATCATGGAAATCTTGCAAGAAAAAGGAATCATAAGTACCAAAACCCTAACCCTAAGTTGTGGCAGCGGCGTATGATGCAGCTCGGTGGTGTGGCAGATGGAGAGGCTTGCGCGAGGGCTTGTGGTGCCGGCGCGCTGCAAGGACGTGGCGATGGTGGTGCAATGGAAGCTTGTAGAACAGCGGTGATGGTGGATGTTATTTATGGTAAGTGGAAGCGGTAGTAGATGCAAGAGGAGGTGTGAGTGGATGGAGATGCACACGCAGCGGTGCGGGTAGATGGAGATGCGCGGGCAGCGGTGGATGGTGTGGCAGCGGAAAAGTGGTGGTGGGCAGCAATGCTGATCTGCGAGCGTTCAAGGTGATGCGAAAGCAGCGATGACAAACTATACAAAGAACTCGAAACTCTACGGGACTAGACGCTAAGACCAGCAACTTGACACGACGATGTAGACGAAAACTCAACGATGCAATGCACTGAAAAGAAAATCCGAGAGGATCGGACTGGTTATAGGACAATATGATCTAATCTATATATTTTTGTATGGATTTTTCTCTGGACTATAGGTATGAAGAACAAAACGAATCTAGGGATAAATGTTCTCACCGAGCAACCTGAACTCTGATACCACTTGATAGAGGCAAAGGTTTCTGATCTTTCGATGAGGTGATAACAACGATTTGGGTGGCGCTGACGTTGACGATCCGACTACAAACGTGTGAGGACGTTGCACCTTAGCAATCGCTACACCAACTCCGGGAGGTTCTTGACAGCGCCGTAGCACAATCGACCCAACCACTCAGGTCTAGTTCCTGCAATCAATCAAGAACAAACAAGAACCAAATATGCAATCAGAATTGTGGATAAAATATGAAGTATATCGATAGGTGGGATTCTGCAGGTGTGTAGTACAAGAGGTCTATACGACACTCGTGCCTATGGCGAAGACTAGCAAATAAAGCGGAGTTTTTTTTTAACTAAACAAAATCCGAGTCTAAACTGAGACCTATGGAGGGTATATATGGAGGAGAGACTTGGGTGGCGGCCAAGGAGTTGGAAGGACGTCCCAAGGCACCAAAAATTCAACCCTAATTCGTAAAAGGCCTTTGGGCCCAATTAGAGGTGACGTAGCACCTTTTTCCTGGATTCCTGGCCCATTTTCAACTACAGGGTCGGACTGTTTTGTCCATAACGTTTCGCTCGAAACGAATTTTGAGGTGAGGCCAATTTTTCTATAAAGTGCACGAGACCTACTTTGTAACAAAAAAAAGATTCACCCCATTCGGAGCCCGTATGCAAAAGTTATAGCCTTATGAAGTCAGGTATATTTCTGCAGTCCGAATCTGCGTCCAGAACATGGAGTAGGGGGACCCTATCTTCTCTTGGACGCAAAGTGACGTGGGAGAACTCCTTGAGCAGCATCTAGTTATGTCCCTTATTTCTTGATGAAATGTAGAGGAACTAGTAATTGTATTGGTCGTATCCGTCCTGGTCATGTCCTCATCATGTTGGCTGATAATTTTTACTAGGCACATATGAGACGTGATGTTTATAGTTTTGTGCAACGTTGCATCACTTGCAACAAGTCTAAATCAAAATTGAAGCCCGACAGTTTGTATACTCCTCTTCCTGTACCTACCACACCATGGGAAGATATAAGTCTGGATTTTGTGTTAGGATTGCCTAGGACTAAAAGAGGACATGATTCTATATTTGTGGTAGTAAATAGATTCTCTAAGATGTCACACTTTATTGCATGCCACAAAAGCGACGATGCGTCACATATTGCTAATCTATTTTTTAAGGACATAGTGAGACTACATGGAGTACCAAGGACTATTGTTTCCGATAGTGATGTAAAGTTTATGAGCCATTTTTGGAAGACACTATGGGGGGAGCTAGGAACAAAGTTGTTGTTTTCAACTACATGTGACCCCCAAACTGATGGGCAAATGGAGGTGGTTAATCGCACATTATCAACAATGTTGCGAACCGTTGATGACCCACAAGTATAGGGGTGTATCATAGTACTTTCGATAAATAAAAGTGTCAAACCCAACGAGGAGCAGAAGGTGTTGACAAGCAGTTTCGATGAAGGAATAACTGTAAATACTGAAATATAAATTTGTAGGGGTTTTTGATATTGCAGATAAATAAAGTGCGAGTAAATAAAATGCAATAACAATAATTGTAGCAAGTGTCCCAATCCTTTCTTCAGCAAAGGACAATCCGGTGGGTTTACTTATGATTAACAAACGTTCTCGAGGACACACGGGAGGTTTCAGTCAAGTGCTTTTGTTGTATGCCGATGAATAATCTTTAGTGTTTTGATAAGTGTTGTGTGGGTGAACCTATGCTAATGTACCGTCCCATCAAGACTAATACATACTTGTGATTATACCCCTTGCAAGCATCCGCAACTACAAGAAAGTAATTAAGAAATAAATCTAACCACGGCTTTAAACTCCGGGATCCTACGCTCCCTCGTGCAATGGTTTCCTAACGGGGGTTGAGGTTTCTGTCACTCCGGCAACCCCATAATTAGTAGCCAAATACACGATGCATTCCCCTAGGCCCATAAATGGTGAAGTATCATGTAGTCGAAGTTCACATGACACCACTAGAATAATAACACCACAACTTAAATATCAAACCATTAAATATTACTCAACATCACTACTAACAACTTGACTTCTCCCATGTCCTCAAGAACAACACGAACTACTCACAAGACATTATATGGATCATGATCAGAGGTGATATAATGGTGCTTAACAATCTGGCCATAAACCTAATCCAATGATTTCACTCAATAGCATCAACTACAAGTAGTAATCAACACCCGGGAAGTTTCCCCTATGAAATAGACAAGATGCAACCCTAGATGTTAGAGCGGAGCGGAGTGGGTATGAGGGTGATGATGGTGGAGATGATGATGATGACAATGATGATCCCGATGAAGTCCAGCTCGATGACGGTAACGATGGCGATGATTTCCCCCCTCCGGGAAGGAATTTCATCGGCAGATTTCTCCCTGCCGGAGAGCTTTTCTCTCTCTGTTGTTTTCCGTCCCGCAGAGGCGACAGAAAGACTCCTCGATGATTCTCTGTGTCTTAGGGTTCCCGGGGGATGAAGTACATCGAAGGGGCAAGCCATATGTGGGCCAGGGCCTCCTCGCCACCCCCAGGCGCGGCCAGAGGTGGGCCCGAGCCTGGGCATGGTGAGGGCCCTTGGTGGCTAATATGTCATAAACGTATCCTTAATTTCTGATGTTCCATGTTGTTTTCCACATATTTTCCTTAAACTTTATGTCATTTTTATCGATTTCCCGGGACTAACCTAGTGACAAGATGCCACGGAGAGAGTTCCTGTTTTCTGCTATTTTTAGTTTCAGAAAAGTTGTTCTGGAAATATTCTCGAAATTGGACGATTCGAAAGCCAGAAGTCTTAGTGATAAGGGGTGGCCCAATCTTCTCAGTGAACTCACATATAACTTCAGTATGATAACTAGTGCGCCACTAAGAACTCTCCCGGCTGATCCCTGATGCCAATGCAAAAGATAGCAACCCCAAGGATATTCTCAACTCCACACTCTTGCACAAGTAATCCACCGACTACAAGTGGTCCTGTACCTTCTTATTCCCAGTGGAACAGCAGGTAACACGTAAATTTTGCAGATGAACTTCCAGATGAAGGCTTACAAGCTGTTTCAATCTAGAGGTATAGGGTTTAATGTTTTAATGTAGTCTAATCTAGCTATTTCGCACCAAGGGGTATATAAGAGGGTTGGGGGTGCGGCCGCAATGTAATTGCGCAAGCAAACCCTCCCAAACCGACTAGGACCCAACTTGGACTCACACAATAGATACAAACCGACCCCAAATAGGGGGGGTGCGGCCAAATTGGTATACAAACCAATCCTAACACTACTAGGAATCTATATGGCGCATAGATCCTCTTTGTGGGCGCCCTCCTCTTGCTTTTTCCATCAATGAGTGTGGAAATAACATATTGGCATTGTTTTCCACACTAAGTGCATTTGACCTTGTGGAGGCACTATCCCCTTGTCATCATAACATTTGTTGTTTTCACCATGCTAGCACTTGATCTCCATCTCCTCTTCTAGTCCATCTCCATCCATGTGTAACTCCTCTTCATGATCTCCATTCATGCTTGTGTTATTAATAAACCTGAGAATACATAAGTGCATGGATTTAGGTAGTATAAAGTTCTCACAATTATAAACATTATACTCAAGTAGGAGTGAATTCACCTGTTGTTGTAATAGCTTGGTTCTTGATCTTGTCATTGGACCAATCCTTACTTCATTAGCTTTTATTGGAACATCCTCATGTGTAACAATAGGTGAAGAGCTAGGGATGTCCTCATCATCCTCCCCCTCTTGAAAAGGCATCGACCTCGATGCTAAATCATCTCCATGGTAAGGTGTCAAATCAGCCACATTAAAAGAATTGCTAACACCAAACTCATCAATTGGGAGGTCAATCTTGTATGCATTATCATTGATCCTTCAAATAACTCTATAAGGACCAGCACCTCTAGGCATCAATTTTGATTTTCTCAATGTGGGAAATCTATCTTTTCTAAAGTGCACCCACACCATGTCTCCTGGCTGAAATATGACTTCTCTCCTCTTCTTGTTTACTCTTTCAGCCACATGTCTTCCTTTCTTCTCAATTGCCTCTTTTGTTTTCTCATGAATCCTCTTCACAAAATCATCCCTCTTTGATGCCTCCATATTAATTCTCTCTTGTGTAGGAAGTGGTAATAAATCAAGAGGAGTAATAGGCTTGAAACCATAAACCACCTCAAAAGGACATAATTGAGTAGTTGAATGCACAGCTCGATTATATGCAAATTCCACATGGGGCAAACACTCCTCCCACTCCTTCAAATTTTTCTTGATCATGCTTCTCAATAATGTGGACAATGTTCTATTAACCACCTCAGTTTGGCCATCAGTTTGGGGGTGGCAAGTAGTAGAAAATAATAGCTTGGTGCCAAGCTTACCCCAAAGTGTCTTCCAAAAGTAACTCATGAACTTGACATCTCTTTCTGAAACAATAGTTCTTGGCACTCCATGTAATCTCACAATTTCTTTAAAGAATAAATTTGCAATGTGAGAAGCATCATCACTCTTGTGGCAAGCAATGAAGTGAGCCATCTTTGAAAATCTGTCCACAACCACAAAGATAGAGTCATGCCCTCTTTTTGTCCTTGGCAAGCCCAAAACAAAATCCATACTTATATCCTCCCATGGGGTACTAGGTGATAGCAATGGGGTGTACAACCCGTGGGGCTTCAACTTGGACTTGGATATGTTGCAAGTAATGCATCTTTGCAGCAATCTATACACATCTCTTCTCATATGTGCCCAATAGAAATTTTCAGCCAACATAAGCAATGTCTTCTCTCTTCCAAAGTGTCCCATCAATCCTCCACTATGAGATTCCTGTATTAAGAACAAACACAAAGAACACTCGGGAATACATAATTAGTTAGTTCTAAACAAGTAGCCATCATGTATATGAAATTTATCCCATGCCTTAACATTAGTACACTTATTAAATGGCATAGAAAATTCATTATCTTCATCATATAAATCTCTAATACCCTCCAAACCCGAAACCTTAATCTCCAAATTTGAGAGTAACATATTGTTTCTTGACAAAGCATCAGCAACTACATTCTCCAATCCCTTTTTATGTTTAATTATGTATGGAAAAGATTCAATAAACTCAACCCATTTGGCGTGTCTTTTATTCAAATTTGTTTGACACTTTAAGAATTTGAATGCCTCATGATCACTATGAATAATAAATTCCTTAGGCCACAAATAATGTTTCCACACCTCTAAAACTCTCACAAGTGCATATAATTCTTTATCATAAATAGAGTAATTAAATTGTGCACCATTTAATTTTTCAGAAAAATGGGCAATAGGTTTCTTTTCTTGCATTAACACACCTCCAATACCTATGCCACTAGCATCACACTCAATCTCAAATTGTTTATCAAAATTTGGTAGCATTAATAGTGGGGCCGAAATCAACTTCTCTTTTAAAGTATCAAAAGCAATATCTTGAGCAACACCCCACTCGAAATCAACACCCTTTTCAGTTAGATCATTTAAAGGGGCAGCAATAGTACTAAAATTAGGTACAAATCTTCTATATAGCAAGCCCATTAAAACTTCTAACTTGACTCACATTAGTTGGAATTGGCCAATTTCGAATTGCTTCTATTTTTGATGTATCAACTTCAATCCCATGTTTATAAACTACATATCCCAAAAAGATGACCTTATCTTTGCAAAAGGTGCACTTCTCAAGATTACCATACAATTTATTTTCTCTTAGCACTTGCAAAACTTGTCTAATATGATTAATATGATCATGTTCATTGTGGCTATATATGAGAATATCATCAAAATAAACTACCACAAATCTACCAATAAAGTCTCTCAAAATATGGTTCATTAGTCTCATGAAAGTACTAGGTGCATTAGTTAAACCAAAAGGCATCACTAACCATTCATATGAACCAAATTTTGTTTTAAATGCAGTTTTCCATTCATCTCCCTCTTTCATTCTTATTTGATGGTATCGACTATGCAAATCAATTTTAGAGAAAAGAGTAGCACCACTTAATTCATCTAACATGTCATATAAACGTGGTATAGGATGACGATAACGAATAGTGATGTTATTAATTGCTCTACAATCTACACACATGCGCCAAGTACCATCTTTCTTAGGAACCAAAATAACGGGAACGGCACAAGGAGAAAGACATCATCAAAATCCTGCAACACATGAGAAACACCAAGAGGAATAGGGGTCATGTCATTAGAAACCAAAATCTCTCCCTTGTGAATAAGCACAATAGGGACTAATGTAGAATCATCCTTAAATTCCCTCAAATCCTCTTTAGTGGCTAACATGCATAATAGGTTCTCTCTCTTTTTACCACTCGAATTGGCTAGACTATCACTCCCCAAGGCTTGTGATTTTTGTGTTCCCTCATCCCTCTCTCTCTTTCCACTATCATATCAATTTTGGATTGCGGCTCATTTACAATTTGTTGTGGAGTCATAGGCCTCAAAATAATAGTATTCCCATGATGATGCAACTCATAAGTATTTGCTCTTCCTTCATGCTTCACACTTCTATCAAATTGCCAAGGTATTCCCAATAATAAGTGGAAAACTATCATGGGCACCACATCAAACTCAATAGTATCCTTATAAGGTCCAATTTGAAATTCTACACGCACCATATGAGTCACCTTCATTTGTCCCGAGCTACTCAACCATTGGATATGATAACGACAAGGGTGTGGCAAATATTTCAAATTTAGCTTTGCACATAGATCTTTGCTAGCCAAATTCCTGTAACTCCCTCCATCAATAATGACTTTGCAAGGCATATTAGGACCAATAACAGCCTTTGTTTGAAACAAATTGCACCTTTGATTTTCAGGACTAGGAATAACACTCAATGATTTTTGTGTGCAAATAATAGATGGCATAGTAGTAGCATAGGCATCCAATGGAGTATCACTCAAATAACCATCATCATCATTATCATTATCATTAGGATCAACATCATCACCTGTCTCATACTCATTGTTCTCATTGATAATCATCACCTTTGTATTTTGACAATCCCCCTTGAAGTGCCCCTTTCCTCCACATGTATGACATGTAATATCTCTATTCCTTGTAATAGAAGCACTTGAACCCGTGGTGCTTACATATGGTTGTGATGATTTCTTTGCAATAGAGGTACTAGGCTTGGCCTTGGATGATGAAACACCACGACTAAGAGATGGAGGAGGTGGTGTACTAGGCATAGTAGATGATCTCAAGGGAAATCTACTCCTTGTCCTTGCTGTAATTTTAGCCTCCTCATTGATGTATGATTTGGCCTCCCTAGCATGATGTAATAATTCATGCATATCATGATATTGGTGATGCCTAACAATGCCCTTGATTTTATAATTCAAACCTGAAAGAAACCTTTGCATTGTTTGCTCCAATTTCTCTCTCACACGTGCCCTTTGCATGATTAATTCCATCTCTTGATAATAAGCATCAACAGTCATAGTACCTTGCGTCAATTGTTGCAATTGATCAAATTGTTGCCTTATGTAATTGGGTGGTACAAATCTGTCCCTCATGACTCTCTTCATGGTGTTCCAAGTGACAATGGGCAATTCACCATCTTCTTATCTCTTTCTCACAGTAGTATCCCACCATCTAAGAGCATATCCATCAAACTCAGAAGATGCCAATTTGATTTTTCTATCCTCACTATAATCATGCAATCTCCATAGCTTCTCAATTTTTAGCTCCCATAGTAAATATTCCTCCACATCCATAGTATCAAAACTGAAAGAAGGAATAGAGAATTTTGGCTTACTCAAACCATTCTCTCTTTGATTTTCTGGAATCACATTATTGGGCACTCTCCTTGACACAAAATTATGGGCTCGGCCTTGATGTCCTCCTCGGCCTCTATCTCCTCTAGATCCATGGCCATGATGTGGATCCACTCCCATATTAGCTTCCAATTGTAACGGCCGGGGATTTTCCCCTCTTAGCCTTGTTTGTTTTTTTCTTTTTGTTTGTGCATCGTCATGCATCATGCACCATCATCTATTTAAAATTTGCAAACATATTTAAATTTATCAAATCAAGTTTTCTAAAATTTACTAAAATTTATTCGATGTTTAAATCTATTTTTCTTATGGCCTAAACACTTTCTGGAAAAAAATAAAACAAAAAAAAATGTTTGGGGGCCAGCCGAGCCAAGCCAGGCCGAACTAGGCCCAGCAAGGCCCAGTCAGCCTCCCCCACCCGAAACCCTAACTGCCCCTTGTACCTTTTCCACCCCCGCCTCCACATTTTTTCTCGCGATCGGGTCCCTCCACCAACCAGACCACGCACGGGAGGGAGAGCATCGCTCGGTCCCGTTCCCCTGCCGGTTACCTCCTCTCGCTTGCTGCCTCCTTTCCTCCATCGACAGAAGGTGACGCTGCCGGCCGCCTCCCTGCTCCCCTTCGTCTCCCTCGTCCTCCTGCCACCTCCCGCCGGCGAGCCTCCTCCCGTCGCCCCTCTCCCACTGCTCGATCCCCTTCCTTTCTCTTGTACGCATGGTCGCCGCCGCCACCTCCTCTGCTCCGGTGGTTGCCGGCCGTCCCCAGCGCCGCCGCGCCATGGAGCTGCTTCGCTGCCTCCTTCCCCACCGATTCCCCGTCGCTCTCCTTCCGATTTGGAGTTCGTGCTCTCCAATCAGACATGCCCAAGGAACCCTAACCTTGGCCATGGCTCGGTCGATCGCGCTCCGGTTGCTCCTCTCTGGCTTCCGCTGTTTCCCCGCCGCCGTGTCCTCCTCCTCGGTGTCTAGCGCCGCCACCCAGGCCAGCTCTTCCTCTCGAGCCCCTGCTCGAATAGGCCGCCTTGGTCTCCTCCTCTCTTGCTCACTGGCAATGATATGGTGGTGGTCTGTAGTTGCGCGGCGAGGGTGTGTGGTGGTGCGGTGATAAGGTGCTGACGGTGTGGCTCAGCGCAGGTGATGCGCCGCTTCTGTGGTGCTCCCTGTGCCGCCGTCGCTGCGGTGATGCGGCTGCTCCGATCTCGCTCCCGGCGGGAAGGTGCTTTCGTGCAACTCCGGCATCGACCTTGGTGTGGTTTCTGTCGCCGAAGGGACGGCGGTGATGCCGTCACCGCAACCACGGAGACACACGACTGCGATACCCTTCCTCGACAACGGCATGGTACTATATCGCCAACGCACGAACGACCGCCGACAAGATCTCCGTTCCGTGGAAAATACGACGACTGTGCAAAGGTCGACCCCGACCCGTACCTCGACGACAAGGCCTTCATCGAAAAGTTCCACAACGACTGGGTGGACATCTTCCATTGCCGTGTCCGTTTCGTCGTTGCTTGTTTGTGTTGGCCGCCGTCGTGTGTGCCATGAAGACCGGAACCGCCAAGATCTCCTACCTGGATATGACGAGTACCTCGACCACGACTACGTCTACTTCCTCTTCGAACCTCGATGACAAGATCGACAACTACCACCGATGACGTGAACGACTACTTCCCCTACCTCCTCGACGTCGACTACTTCCTCTACGGACGTGTACTTCCTCCACGTTCCGAAGTTTCCGGCGTTGACCCCGGCGATCCTCTTTCCAATGTGCGAACCAAAACCCCAACCCTATACCCTATATGCCTATTTTCTAAATGTCATCTATGTCGTGCATATCAAATCATTCATCTTGTTGCATTGCACATTGTGGGTGCGGGCAATCATAATATCACCTAATAATTAAGTATGGAATGTGTTGGGATGCTATATTTATTGTCCCGGTTCCATTTCAAATTGCATAGCGCATCTTTATATTATCTTGCCATGTTAAACAACATTTAATCTTGATGGGTAGATAAATAACGTGAACCTCCTAAATTAAATGTTGGGCTTCCGGCTCAATTTAAATTGATTTAATTGCATAAATCATAACTAATTCATTTTAACTCCAAATTTGAAAAGTAAAATACGTTTTCCAATCAAAATTCTCTAAACTTTGCAAATATCAACTTTGTTTTCTGTTTTGAACAATTTAAATTGCTGAAAACAACTATTTCTTAATTAATGCCTTTAAAATTGTCAATTTAATAACTTGCTCATTTTAAATCCAAATTCAACAAATGAAACATGTATTCCATCTAAAATTTTGTGTTCTTTCCAAATAAAATTTTTGTTATCTACTTTGAACAATTAAAATGGGTGAAAACAATAAATGCTTGGGTAACTCACTTAAGAAGCCAAATTTCATAACTTAATAAATAAAATTCCAAACTTGGTAAACACCTTTTCAATTTGAAGCTATTGTTGATTTCTTATTGTTTTCATCATCCATGCATCATTCTAATCAACTTTCACATGATGGTTATTTGTAGATCATTTAATTCAACCTTAATTCATGGGATTTTCTGTATGCAACCCAAATTGCATATGGGCCCATTTAAATATGTTTACCATGTCAACTAGTTTATCTTGATGCATCCTTAAACTTGTCATGCATCCATATCTTGATCATGCTGGATCTTTTGCCGTAGTAGTAATTTTTGCATCCGGTGTTTGTTCGAGGTTCGTTGCTTCTTCCCGGATAGGACGTTGAGATGATGTGAGCAACGACAAGTTCTGCGGATGTACCTCTACTTGCTGGATTCCAGGCAAGTATACTCACTTGCTGCCAAATGGCTGCCTTTCATCACTTGTTACCGATTCTTTCCGTTGTTCTTATTCTAGCCTGTTGATTCGATGCTTGTGTCTCGATCCTATTATATGTTTACCTTGCCGCCATGATATAGCCTTCCTTCCACTTCCTATTAACTGTTGTTTGTTTACCCTGTTGGCCCTCGTGTCGTAGTTGCATGCTTAGTGTTGTTTGCGCTCAAGTCTTGTTGTCCGTCTTATCCCCTGTTTAGTTTGATAGTTGGGTTTCAATTCAATCAACAAGATGTTAATGTTTTGGGTAATAATAATTTGATGATAAGGCACCGGCAGGAGGCACGGCGTGGTTTTGAAGCCTGCTAGTGTCGACCCTAATTAGGAAAAGGGTCTTGTCTACTGATCCATGATGAGCGCACTATCCGCATGTGGGAAGCGAGTATGGGCGCCCCCTCAATTTGATTCGATTCGCATCTCGTCCAAATCGCCTCATTTAGTTCGGGTTTTCCATTTGCCGCATGCATGATCTTGCGAACCCAGGCCAGGGTGGAACTTTTATAGTCGGCATTTAGGGAGACACGTTCTTAGAGTGCTATGAGGGTCCCCTTTTCTTCGTGGGGCTTGATTAGCCGTGCGCTCAATTGCACGGGGTTCTTTGGGCTTGATGCGAAGAAGAGTTGGGTTGTGTTGGGTACCTTGCTTGGTGGGTTGATCCCCCGTCTGGCGGGTTATTCTTACGTGTACGGCCAAATTGGTGCACCCCTGCAGGGTAAATCTTCTCGAGAAGCCGTGTTTTCCGCGGTTATGGTTGACTTGGTGAAAGTACTGGCTAACAAGTACTCAGAACAACTTACACCTAACTAATGCTAATTTTGACTAGTAATAGTCTTATTGACGCAATAACTTGATCCATCATTAATCCAACAGTGTGAGTTATCCTTGGGTTGCTTCCTTAGTAGGGGGTAACATTGGATGGGTTTGTTTGGGTGGTTAGTACTAGTTGGTTACGATACGCTATCTTATCCCCCTCTTTTAGCCGGATGTTGTAGTGAGTCTCCATAGTTGGTTAGTGCAGCCCGCTGCCGCTTATTTGCAATAATCCCTTCCTTTCCGTTGAACCAAAGTATTTGTATCTTGTGATGACTGGTTACGCCGGTATCTTGTGAGTATGGTGTATCCACTTGCCAGTACTTAACCGTACTGACCCACGAATCCTTTTCGTGGTTGCATATTCCACATTGCAGTCAACAGGTTTGAAGTCTGACGACGTTAGCTTGGGAATCCCTCCGGCTTGGCCTGGGCAGGGATTGGACGCCATCGGTTATCTTCAGGACTCTTAGTCCAATTTGGATCTTGTCCGTAGTCGGACACTATGTTGTTTCTTCCGCTGTTATTTGGATCTTTGTATCGTACCAGTTGTACTCTTGACTCGTTTGAGTCGTTTTGTATATATCTTTTCTGTTGTTGTTGCGGAATATTCGTTAACTGTTGTAATGTTATCACAAGTGGCAACCTGGAATCGGTTATTATGTGGATTTTGGCGGGAATGCTGAAATCTGCATAGTGCTCGATCTCGGGGCGTCACACCAATCCATTATTAGAATCACTATGTACACTATCATTATCATCATCAACAATTGGTAGCCTTGCTGGAATCATAGTTTGAAGACCAGCAAGTGTAGTAGCTAGTTGAGCAATAGCATCATTGATGGATTTCACCTCCCCATTGTTCTTTTCGGCCAACCTATGGGTCTCATCCACCTTGGTCTCCAATCCTTGGACAGTATTGTATAATGGATCACATGCATCATTGACATATTCCTTGAATTCTTTATGATTGTCTCTCATTTGTGTCGCACCCTGATTTCTAGGGGATACTCACCGTACGAACTGGATAGCAGATGCTTGGATTATGGGGCATAACTGCTCCCACGTCCCAGCTTCCTGGTAGGCCTGCGCTTATGCGCGACAACACAAGCCCTGCTATTCCATCGTCGATGTAAACTATCCACTAGAGATCAACGGTACTTCCGTCGACGTACTTCAAACCATACACACATGGTACGTCAACGGCGTTGAACAACTGATATCACAACAGATCTCTACGACACAAAAGATTGAAATAAATTGCAAATGGCTCTCATTAGAGCAGAGATAGCAAATACAAGCATTCAGAGGGCACATGCCCCAACAATACATCGTTACAATACAGTGGAAGCATTCAACATGTCTGAGTACAGACAAGAACCAAATAGGCCTAAGAGGCCGGAAACAAACAGACGGAGCCCATCCACGAAGTCTCGGATCCTGCCCGGGTCCGCTATCTACTCGTCAGCAGTCTCGTCATACTCCACGTAGTTGCCACCATGTAGATCCTCGGAAACATCGTCTGCGTAAACCACAGCCCCAAAGGGGTCAGTACACCAACGTACTGGCAAGCAAGACTCACAGTTCACCAAAGTGTAACCCGTCAACACCAAGCACAGATGCCTTGGGTTCAACGGAAGAGAGGGGATATAAAAGATGCTGCAACTGGATGCGCTAACCAACTACAGAGATTCTACCACTTCCGGCTAACAGAAAGGAGATAAGATCGAGGATAGTAACCAACTGAAAGATAACTTCAAACAAAACCCATCCTGGATCTCGCCCCTTATCCAAAGAAGCAATCCGAGGATAACTCACACAGTTGTAATAATGATGGTTCAAATTATTGTGTCAATAAGCCTATTACTAGTCAAGTTATTAATCATTGGGTGTAAAGTTGTTAATCATTAGGTTTAAGTTGTCCTGAGTACTTGTTAGCCAGTACTTTCACCAAGTAATCCATAACCGCGGAAAACACGGCTTCTCGAGAAGATTATCCCTGCAGGGTTGCACCAATTTGGCCGTACACTCATGAATAACCCGCCAGATGGAAAGGCCCTTCCACCAAGCGGGGTACTCAACACAACCAACCATTCTTCGCATCAAGCCCAAAGCACCTTGGGCGCACGGCTAATCAAGCCCAGAAGAAAATGGACCATCATAGCACTCTAAGACCGTGTCCCCCTATATGCCGACTACGAAAGTTCCACCCTGCGCTGGGCTCGCAAAAACATGCATGCGGCAAATGGAAAACACGAACTAAATGAGGCGATTTGGACGAGATGCGAATCAGGTCAAGTTGAGGGGGGCGCCCATACTCGCTTCCCAAATGCGGGTAGTGCGCTCATCATGGATCAGTAGACAAGACCCTTTTCCTATTAGGGTCGACACTAGCAGGCTCCAAAACCTCTCATGGGCCTCCTGCCGGTGCCTTATCCTCAAGCTTATTATTAATAGTAACATTAGCATGATTGATTGATTAAACATCGAGCCCCCACAACGTAAATGAAGTAGTGACAGAAAGTAACGGGTAACAGACTCGAGCAAAGCAACCTAAGCATGCTAGTAAGACACGGGCTCAAACAATGGTTATAGGTATGGAGGTGAGGCAATATCAGGGTTAAGGGATTCATGTGATAGGATCGTAGCAGAAACAACTACTACTAAGGCTAGCAGAAAAGAACAACGGAAAGTATCGGTAACCAATGTTGAAAGGAACACAGTGGTTCATGTGAGTGATAACTTGCCTGCAAAACCCAGTAGCCTGGTACTGAGCTAAATCCTTAGAAGGGATGTCGTAAGTATCGTCGGTCTCAACGTCGTCGTATATCCGGGAAGAAGCAAACAGCCAATGCAGAAAGATAAACAATCAATTTCATGGCATAGGTGCACAAACATGGGATGATGCATGTCATGTTAATAGATGCATC
The DNA here is from genome assembly GCA_028641055.1 of Alopecurus myosuroides. Classification (NCBI taxonomy): domain Eukaryota; kingdom Viridiplantae; phylum Streptophyta; class Magnoliopsida; order Poales; family Poaceae; genus Alopecurus; species Alopecurus myosuroides. Next base: position 367,646,384 of record CM054057.1, on the reverse strand, counting down.
AGAATAAACTACTTGACAAGATAACACAATTTAATTGGACCCATATGCACTGTGAATTGCATATGGATGCAAATGGTTTAGGTTGAAGCAATGAGCTACATTTGATTAACAAGTGTAAGTAGTTAGACATGATGCATGCATGATGATGACAAGAAGTAAACAAGTTAGATGCAAATGGAAAAGGAGTAAAACAAGTGTGGGATTTTTATTATTAATTTAGGGAATTTTTGGGTGCATTAAGGTGACACACAAGTAATTGTTGTTTTCAACCATTTAAAGTGTTCAAAACAAATAACAAAGTTGATATTTGAAAAGGTTATCAAATTTTAGTTGGATTACATGTTTCACATTTTGAAATTGGACTTTGGATTATTTAATTATGAATTAAACAATAATAAACAATTTTTTAATTGCATTAAACAAGATTTAAATGGTTTAGGCAATTTTAATTATTCAAAACAGAAAACAAAAATTATATTTGAATAGGTGATGCAAAATGGTATGAAAAACATATTTTATTTGCATTATTTGGAAATAGTATGAATTAGTTATGAATTATTACAAATTACATTTGAATTATTCAAATTTGAAATTTAATTGCATTTGAAATTGTCAAAACAGTAAACAAATGGATTATTTGGATAGATGATTAAATTTGGAGCAATAAACATATAAAGTTTGTATTTATTGGATGCATAAGTTAAAAGTTATTGAATTTTCAAATTAGGTGTTTATTCTGCCCATTAAAGATATTAGAAATAAAAACAGGTTTTGATTTTAGTCTTTTGCTACCGTGCAGGAACCCTACACACACACTGCCGGAGGGGCCCGTGGCCAGCGTGGCAGGTTGGAAAGGTGAGGTGGCAGCAGGGGTCACTGCCCTGTGGGCCTGCCCCTGTGCGCGCGCTACAGAAAAAAGTGGGAGTAAATCCCTGGGTAGGATTCGAACCCGGGTGCTCTTGCTCGGGCGCGCGGGGCGGAACCAAAGGACTAGATGCGGCTGTTGTGACAGAACAGGGACTCGGGGGGTTAAGAGGTTCTGCCAGCGGCTGTTTCTGAATGTAACTGAATTTTTGCCTGCACTGCTTTCTGAACCCGAGCGGAAATAGCAGGGACAGATAGCTGGCAGCGGCTGCTCCGCCGGGATCTCGCCGGAGGGCCGTGGCTGGATCGCGATGGTGCGGCTGCTGGAGCGGGGCGTGGGTGTGTGCCTAGGGCGGACCGAGCGAGAGGGGAAGAGGGCAGGGCGAGAGGATGCCGATCGCACCTGTTGCTGTCGACGGCGATTGCCTGACGGCAGTGGCAGAGGGCCGCCCTCCGGCGACGGCGTGGCCGCCACGATCCCTCCCAGGAAACGGCAAGGGCACGAGGAGCTGCAGTGGCATGCCGCGGTTCCATTCCCGGCGAAGGATCCTCCTCGCGGTGCCCAGGCTACCGGCGGCGAGTGGATGAAGGTGGTCTCGGTGGTCGGGTTTCAGAGGTTCAGACAACTAAGAGTTAGCAGAGAGGTGAGGGATGGAAGATGGCGGCGCGGCGGAAGGGGACTAGGGCTCTAGGGTTCAGGGTAGGCAGGTGGGTGCGGGGTAGGCTAGATATAGGCTTCGAGCTTGTACGGCGAGCATCGCAGACGGGGAGGGAGGCGATCGTGCGGTGATGCGCCATGCCGTACACGGGAGAGAAGATGAGGTTCGTGGCGAAGGGGTACCGGGCCCCTGCGGGTAGCTAGATGGGCTGGGCCGCTTTAGTTGCTGCTGCTGCCTCTCCTCTCCTCTTTATTTTTATTTCTTTGTACTATTTTTTTTTGTAGCATGTGCTTTAGGAAGAAAACATTAGGGTTTAGATTAGAGAAAAAATTTGGAAAATTTAGGATAAGTTCCTTAGGCCAAATGCAACCATTTGGTAATTTTCATTTTTCAAAATTTAACATTTGGTTGATTTTTGAAATTAGAACCAAATTTGAGTGAAATTATTAATATTAATAAACATTAATAAAATCAACCAATTAAATAGGGTAACCCCTAAGGTATTTAGACAAATTGAAATGATTTGTTTTGGCATCAACATAAATTCAAAATGGTTCTGATTTGGTGCTTTGTTTGGAATATAAACCAAATTAGATTATTTTGAATAATTAAAATGATTATTAAGTCAACACTTTAATAGAATGACCCAAGTGATTTAATTGGAAACAAAAGATCATAAATGCTTTGGGTTATTATTTTTATACTTTCACATTGGGTTCTGCTTGGAACACATGGTCTGAATTTGGAATATTTTGTTAATTAATATAGAAAACAACAACTTAATAGGGTGGACCCTATTATTAATGTGATTAAGGTGAGTTGATTGGTTTGGAGATTTTCATAATTCCAAAGAAGGTGCTGTTGATGTTTTGCTTTGAATTTGAAACCAATTTGGAATTAATTAGTGAAAACAAAGGCACCATTTTATTAGTTGATCAACATGGAATAAAATGGAACAATTTGGTTGTTTTCATTTGAAATAACATTTTGGAAATTGTAACATCACAAGGATGAAACAAAAGGTTTGAATTTTGGTTTGGAATTCAAATAGAAAACAAAGGAAAACAACTGAAAACAGTTGGAAAACAAATGGAAAACAAACAAAACAAATGCAACCAACATGATGCCATGATGCAAAACATAAAATAACAGAGAGCAAACATTCTAAAGGCTATTTTTTAGACTTGGGATGTTACAAAACGCCCCCCCTTGAAGGAATCGCGCCCCGAGATTCCTACTGAGAAAAGAAAAGGTCCGGAAACTTCTTGGGAAGATCTTCTTGAGCTTTGACACGTGAAACACATCGTGCACAGTGGATAGACGTTAGGGAATTTGCAAACCACCGGAACATTTTCAAGTAAAGGGAGAGGTTTTGCACCAAGGGTGTATAGCTGGTAGAATTTGATGCATTTGGAGAATAGACTATCTGTACTAAGGTTGGAACAGAGTTATTGACATCAATTGAACACCAAGAATAATATCAATGTCAGAATCATCAACATGAGAGTAACGAGGAATATGTGGCCTCCCATTAGAATTGGATTGAGATTCCGGAGAGTGAACAGAGATTTGATTGTTTAGTGGAACCAGAACTATGTTGTATGTTGTTGAAAAGATTGTTGACACAAAGGAATGTGATGCTCCGGTCTGAAACAACACTTTAGCTGGATAAGAGTTTACGAGGAAGTTTTGATTAGACGCCGGTAGAAAAATTGAAGTGGAAAACAACAACAAGATTTTCAACGGACGAAAAGGATGTTGAGAATAACAGGATAACGAAGCAACACCGGGGAAAACGAGAACAAAAACTCCTGAGGTACTATGGAAAACCCATCCGGGCTTCTAAAGGATCAATATCTACTGCTTAAGGAATAGAGGATCTGCTTCCGGGGCCTATTTGCCACCGTTCTCAATCGTGAGTAGGCAACATGATAAATCATGTCACAACCACCTCCATTCCTATGGTCTAGTAGATATAACCATCCTAGAGAAACCAGAATTCGTGAAATCCTAACTTGAAAGTTTAGATGAGAAGGGAAAAATCAACGTTGCACTTCCTTACCAGAAAAAGGGAGGGTGGGTGGGGAAAGAAGAAAAAGAACAGAATTCTTACTCTCACGTTTCATTTTTCCTATATAGCTACAAAATAGTTTCTAGACTCAACTGCGACCAGTAAAAAGGGATCCTACAGGCAGACAGGCTCTGATACCATTTGTCGCACCCTGATTTCTAGGGGATACTCACCGTACGAACTGGATAGCAGATGCTTGGATTATGGGGCATAACTGCTCCCACGTCCCAGCTTCCTGGTAGGCCTGCGCTTATGCGCGACAACACAAGCCCTGCTATTCCATCGTCGATGTAAACTATCCACTAGAGATCAACGGTACTTCCGTCGACGTACTTCAAACCATACACACATGGTACGTCAACGGCGTTGAACAACTGATATCACAACAGATCTCTACGACACAAAAGATTGAAATAAATTGCAAATGGCTCTCATTAGAGCAGAGATAGCAAATACAAGCATTCAGAGGGCACATGCCCCAACAATACATCGTTACAATACAGCGGAAGCATTCAACATGTCTGAGTACAGACAAGAACCAAATAGGCCTAAGAGGCCGGAAACAAACAGACGGAGCCCATCCACGAAGTCTCGGATCCTGCCCGGGTCCGCTATCTACTCGTCAGCAGTCTCGTCGTCATACTCCACGTAGTTGCCACCATGTAGATCCTCGGAAACATCGTCTGCGTAAACCACAGCCCCAAAGGGGTCAGTACATAAACGTACTGGCAAGCAAGACTCACAGTTCACCAAAGTGTAACCCGTCAACACCAAGCACAGATGCCTTGGGTTCAACGGAAGAGAGGGGATATAAAAGATGCTGCAACTGGCTGCGCTAACCAACTACAGAGATTCTACCACTTCCGACTAACAGAAAGGAGATAAGATCGAGGATAGTAACCAACTGAAAGATAACTTCAAACAAACCCATCCTGGATCTCGCCCCTTATCCAAAGAAGCGATCCGAGGATAACTCACACAGTTGAAATAGTGATGGTTCAAATTATTGTGTCAATAAGCCTATTACTAGTCAAGTTATTAATCATGGGGTGTAGCATGTTTGATCATTATGTTTAAGTTGTCCTGAGTACTTGTTAGCCAGTACTTTCACCAAGTAATCCATAACCGCGGAAAACACGGCTTCTCGAGAAGATTATCCCTGCAGGGTTGCACCAATTTGGCCGTACACTCATGAATAACCCGCCAGATGGAAAGGCCCTTCCACCAAGCGGGGTACTCAACACAACCAACCATTCTTCGCATCAAGCCCAAAGCACCTTGGGCGCACGGCTAATCAAGCCCAGAAGAAAATGGACCATCATAGCACTCTAAGACCGTGTCCCCCTATATGCCGACTACGAAAGTTCCACCCTGCGCTGGGCTCGCAAAAACATGCATGCGGCAAATGGAAAACACGAACTAAATGAGGCGATTTGGACGAGATGCGAATCAGGTCAAGTTGAGGGGGGCGCCCATACTCGCTTCCCAAATGCGGGTAGTGCGCTCATCATGGATCAGTAGACAAGACCCTTTTCCTATTAGGGTCGACACTAGCAGGCTCCAAAACCTCTCATGGGCCTCCTGCCGGTGCCTTATCATCAAGCTTATTATTAATAGTAACATTAGCATGATTGATTGATTGATTAAACATCGAGCCCCCACAACGTAAATGAAGTAGTGACAGAAAGTAACGGGTAACAGACTCGAGCAAAAGCAACCTAAGCATGCTAGTAAGACTCTGGCTCAAACAATGGTTGTAGGAAGGGAGATGAGGCAATATCAGGGTTAAGGGATTCATGTGATGGGTTCGTAACAGAACAACTACTACTAAGGCTAGCAGAAAGGAACAACGGAAAGTATCGGTAATCAATGTTGAAAGGAACACGATGGTTCATGTGAGTGATAACTTGCCTGCAAAACCCAGTAGCCTGGTACTGAGCTAACTCCTTAGAAGGGGTGTCGTAGGTATCGTCGGTCTCAACGTCGTCGTGTATCCGAGAAGAAGCAAACAGACATTGCAGAAAGGTAAGCAATCAATATCATGGCATAGGTGCACAATCAATGGATGATGCATGTCATGTTAATAGATGCTTCAAAATAAACTAGACTGACATGATAATACAATTTAAATGGACAGATATGCAATTTTGAGTTGCATATGAAAAGCCCATGGAATTTGGTTAGATTGTTTGTTTTCCAAGTATTCAACAGGTGCTAGTGGTTTAGTATGATGCATGCAACAGGAAAACAGCAAAATAACAACATTAGAATCAAATTAGAATAGGGTGTAGCAATTTAGAATTTTATTATTAATTTAGGGAAATTTTTGGGTGCATTAAGGTGACACACAAGTATTTGTTGTTTTCACCCATTTAAAATGTTCAAAACAAATAACAAAGTTGATATTTGAAAAGGTTATCAAATTTTAGTTGGAATACATGTTTCACATTTTGAAATTGGAATTTGGATTATTTAATTATGAATTAAACAATAATAAACAATTTTTAATTGCATTAAACAAGATTTAAATGGTTTAGGCAATTTTTAATTATTCAAAACAGAAAACAAAAATTATATTTGAATAGGTTATGCAAAATGGTATGAAAAACATATTTTATTTGCATTATTTGGAAATAGTATGAATTAGTTATGAATTATTACAAATTACATTTGAATTATTCAAATTTGAAATTTAATTGCATTTGAAATTGTCAAAACAGTAAACAAATGGATTATTTGGATAGATGATTAAATTTGGAGCAATAAACATATAAAGTTTGTATTTATTGGATGCATAAGTTAAAAGTTATTGAATTTTCAAATTAGGTGTTTATTCTGCCCATTAAAGATATTAGAAATAAAAACAGGTTTTGATTTTAGTCTTTTGCTACCGTGCAGGAACCCTACACACACACTGCCGGAGGGGCCCGTGGCCAGCGTGGCAGGTTGGAAAGGTGAGGTGGCAGCAGGGGTCACTGCCCTGTGGGCCTGCCCCTGTGCGCGCGCTACAGAAAAAAGTGGGAGTAAATCCCTGGGTAGGATTCGAACCCGGGTGCTCTTGCTCGGGCGCGCGGGGCGGAACCAAAGGACTAGATGCGGCTGTTGTGACAGAACAGGGACTCGGGGGGTTAAGAGGTTCTGCCAGCGGCTGTTTCTGAATGTAACTGAATTTTTGCCTGCACTGCTTTCTGAACCCGAGCGGAAATAGCAGGGACAGATAGCTGGCAGCGGCTGCTCCGCCGGGATCTCGCCGGAGGGCCGTGGCTGGATCGCGATGGTGCGGCTGCTGGAGCGGGGCGTGGGTGTGTGCCTAGGGCGGACCGAGCGAGAGGGGAAGAGGGCAGGGCGAGAGGATGCCGATCGCACCTGTTGCTGTCGACGGCGATTGCCTGACGGCAGTGGCAGAGGGCCGCCCTCCGGCGACGGCGTGGCCGCCACGATCCCTCCCAGGAAACGGCAAGGGCACGAGGAGCTGCAGTGGCATGCCGCGGTTCCATTCCCGGCGAAGGATCCTCCTCGCGGTGCCCAGGCTACCGGCGGCGAGTGGATGAAGGTGGTCTCGGTGGTCGGGTTTCAGAGGTTCAGACAACTAAGAGTTAGCAGAGAGGTGAGGGATGGAAGATGGCGGCGCGGCGGAAGGGGACTAGGGCTCTAGGGTTCAGGGTAGGCAGGTGGGTGCGGGGTAGGCTAGATATAGGCTTCGAGCTTGTACGGCGAGCATCGCAGACGGGGAGGGAGGCGATCGTGCGGTGATGCGCCATGCCGTACACGGGAGAGAAGATGAGGTTCGTGGCGAAGGGGTACCGGGCCCCTGCGGGTAGCTAGATGGGCTGGGCCGCTTTAGTTGCTGCTGCTGCCTCTCCTCTCCTCTTTATTTTTATTTCTTTGTACTATTTTTTTTTGTAGCATGTGCTTTAGGAAGAAAACATTAGGGTTTAGATTAGAGAAAAAATTTGGAAAATTTAGGATAAGTTCCTTAGGCCAAATGCAACCATTTGGTAATTTTCATTTTTCAAAATTTAACATTTGGTTGATTTTTGAAATTAGAACCAAATTTGAGTGAAATTATTAATATTAATAAACATTAATAAAATCAACCAATTAAATAGGGTAACCCCTAAGGTATTTAGACAAATTGAAATGATTTTTTTTGGCATCAACATAAATTCAAAATGGTTCTGATTTGGTGCTTTGTTTGGAATATAAACCAAATTAGATTATTTTGAATAATTAAAATGATTATTAAGTCAACACTTTAATAGAATGACCCAAGTGATTTAATTGGAAACAAAAGATCATAAATGCTTTGGGTTATTATTTTTATACTTTCACATTGGGTTCTGCTTGGAACACATGGTCTGAATTTGGAATATTTTGTTAATTAATATAGAAAACAACAACTTAATAGGGTGGACCCTATTATTAATGTGATTAAGGTGAGTTGATTGGTTTGGAGATTTTCGTAATTCCAAAGAAGGTGCTGTTGATGTTTTGCTTTGAATTTGAAACCAATTTGGAATTAATTAGTGAAAACAAAGGCACCATTTTATTAGTTGATCAACATGGAATAAAATGGAACAATTTGGTTGTTTTCATTTGAAATAACATTTTGGAAATTGTAACATCACAAGGATGAAACAAAAGGTTTGAATTTTGGTTTGGAATTCAAATAGAAAACAAAGGAAAACAACTGAAAACAGTTGGAAAACAAATGGAAAACAAACAAAACAAATGCAACCAACATGATGCCATGATGCAAAACATAAAATAACAGAGAGCAAACATTCTAAAGGCTATTTTTCAGACTTGGGATGTTACAATTTGATTTGTCAAAACATCTCTTAGGGCTTCATACTCCCTCCAATTAACTCCCTCCTTATGGTCCTTCTTTTGCTGCACAAGATCATCACTAGAAGGATCCATTAGTAGGTTAGTGAAATATAAACAAGTATAGGTTATGGTGTTCTCTCACAACTCACTCAAAAATCTAGCAAGACAATAGGTTATCTTACCCTTCCAAAGTGAATAGAAATACTTACCACAAGTAGAGGCAATTAATGTACTTTGATGTGAAGAAGAGAGTACCCAGGTTTTTAACTCTCACAAAAGCAAACAAGGTTATTTAGTGGGTCTTGGTAGGGATACCTAACAATCACCAAAGTAACAAGTCCTATTTGATGTCTTTGTGAAGATATAAAAATACCCAAGAAACTCACACAATAATGGAGACAAATGTGGCAAAGCAAATATATGGATGAGATTTTTCAATGCACTAGAAAGTCACTAGCTAGGATCTTAATTGACAGGCACAAGATTGCTCAATGAAAAACCAAGTGTCACAATGGCAAGCTCAACTAGAAATAATAGTATCAATATGGCCTCTTTGCAATTTTCTGTTTTTCTCTTTTCTCTTTTTTTTTACTTTTACTCTTTTTCTATTTATTTCTTTTTTTGTATTTTCCAATGGCCTTAAACACAACTAGGAGCAATATGAACCAATATACTAGTGAACACAATGGTAGTGATGAAAATGAGCAACCTGTCAGAGCACAAAAATAGCTATACTTGTGGGAAAGTTCCTATTTGAATGCTGTAGAAAGGCTGTGGCTATGGTTCACAAGGTATGGATGTATTGGTCCTAGTGATAAAAACAGGAAAAACGAAGAAAAACAAAGAAAAACTAAGTGAAAATGAGTTTACGAGCTCACGGCAGAAAACAGTGTACCACGGCAGCAAAACTGCTCAACTCACTGCCACGGCAGCGCGTACTTATGCGTTACAGTGATTGGTAATGGTGTTACGGGCGCGCGCGCGTTATGGCAGTGATGTGGAGCGCACGGCAGCAATCTGGAACGGCGGCGAAGAAACTAGCGCGCGGCAGCAGTACGGCAGAATAATTCTGTCGCGGTGGCGCGCGGTGGACTGCGATGGTAATCTGCGTTACGGCTGCGGCAGTGATTTTGTAAGCGCGCGATGAAACGAATCCGAGTGCGGGTGGGATGCGGTAGCGGTTGCGGTACGGCAGGAAAACGCGTGAAACGCTGCCGCGGTAGGGAATCCGATAAGGACTAGGCTGCGGTACGGCAGGAAATCAACGAAAACGCTGGCGCGGTAGGAATTTTGAGGTGGACTCGGATTGGCTGAACAAAAGCAATCTGCAGCAGAATTTTTTGTGGTTTTTTGATATGAACTCGACCAGGGGAACAAGAACCCTAACCCTAGCCGAAAATAACAAAACTAAAAAAAAAGACAAAAAGGAACACAAAATCAAACACAAAAACAGCACTAGTAATTGAAACTAAGGTGATATCTAGGCTAAGGCAATGAACTACACTATTTTTGTGGGGCAATATTCTGGATAGGAAATAAAAACACTAAAATCTAAAGGGAAATTTGATAGCTCACCGAGGCAACCTGTAAATCTGATACCAAGATGATAAGGGGTGGCCCAATCTTCTCAGTGAACTCACAGATAACTTCAATATGATAACTAGTGCGCCACTAAGAACTCTCCCGGTTGATCCCTCATGTCAATGCAAGAGATAGGAACCCCAAGGATATTATCAACTCCACACTCTTGCACAAGTAATCCACCGACTACAAGTGGTCATGTACCTTCTTATTCCCAGTGGAACAGCAGGTAACACGTAAAGTTTGCAGATGAACTTCCAGATGAAGGCTTACAAGCTGTTTCAATCTACAGGTATAGGGTTTAATGTTTTAACGTAGTCTAATCTAGCTATTTCGCACCAAGGGGTATATAAGAGGGTTGGGGGTGCGGCCACAATGTAATTGCGCAAGCAAACCCTCCCAAACCGACTAGGACCCAACTTGGACTCACACAATAGATACAAACCGACCCCAAATAGGGGGGTGCGGCCAAATTGGTATACAAACCAATCCTAACACTACTAGGACTCTATATGGTGCATAGATCCTCTTTGTGGGCGCCCTCCTCTTGCTTTGTCCATCAATGAGTGTGGAAATAACATATTGGCATTGTTTTCCACACTAAGTGCATTTGACCTTGTGGAGGCACTATCCCCTTGTCATCATAACATTTGTTATTTGTTGTTTTCACCATGCTAGCACTTGATCTCCATCTCCTCTTCTAGTCCATCTTCATCCATGTGTATCTCCTCTTCATGATCTCCATTCATGCTTGTGTTATTAATAAACCCGAGAATACATAAGTGCATGGATTTAGGTAGTATAAAGTTCTCACAATTATAAACATTATACTCAAGTAGGAGTGAATTCACCTGTTGTTGTAATAGCTTGGTTCTTGATCTTGTCATTGGACCAATCCTTACTTCATTAGCTTTTATTGGAACATCCTCATGTGTAACAATAGGTGAAGAGCTAGGGATGTCCTCATCACTTAGAAGTCCCAGAAGCATCCAGAAGTCCCGAAGAGCCCAGAGGGGGGCACAGGGTGGCCACACCATAGGGTGGTGCCACCACCCCTGGCCGCGGCACCAGGTGGTGTGGGCCCCTGGCCACCCCCTGGCATCGCCCTTTCGCCTATATATACTCCCCGATGCATAAACCCTAAAATAATCGACCTTTTCCGCAAAATACATTCGTAGCTCCGCCGCCGCCACGGACAAGTTTTGGGGAACAGATCTTTGTTCTGGCACCCTGCCGGGATGGGGAAGTGCCCTCGGAACCATCTCCATCGACTCCACCGCCATCTCCATCGCCGTTGCTGGCTCCTATGACGTGGAGGGAGTAGTTCTCCCCCGAGGCTGAGGGCTCTACCGGTAGCTATGTGGTTCATCTCTCTCTCACATGGTGTGATCTATATGTGATCGTGAGCTTTCTAATCTGGTTGAATAAGTAGATGTTACTCTTCATCTTGTGCTACTCAAGTGTTTTATTAATATGAACTTTGGAGTCACCTTGTCCCGTGGTGTGAATGTGACGGTGTGCACATCGTATGTGTCTCCTCTATGAATTGTGGTGTTTGTCTAGTACCTTCTAGGGCGCTCATAGTGACAGCGTGGGGTTAAGTAGACATGGAAATTCTTACTTTAAGCAGTGCTTTTTGCAGCCCTACGCAATGATT